>OX352270.1:6569737-7900006 GCA_947086405.1 Esperia sulphurella | reverse complement strand
ATACAGCTAGTAGCTGTAGTAGGAGTTGTTTGTGGTCATTAAAATACCTTTTTTACTATCTGTATAGAAGTGTTTAAATGGTTCACATGTGCACTGTAGGCTGTTAAAAGGACTACATGTGTTGTCCATTAACTTCAATAGCAGTTTATTTGTCCACAAGTACTACTCTTATTTGCTGTAAGCAGAACATGAATGTGAATGTGATATTCTATTACACTTATCCCACAAGCTGACGTGTATTGTGTTTATTACGTCGCGTGCAAAAATTTGTGAAAATGAATAAAAAATCTTGGAAAATAAGAGCGAGAACCGGTGGAATAAGAAGAAAAATTGCAAAAGAACATTCGCAAATTCGTCCCTCTTTATCTAGTTTGTTTACATTCTTTTAAATACCTCCTTGAACAACGTAGTATCTTTGTAAGTGTAAATACTCTGACACCAAACTGTGTGGCTTACACGAAAACAAAAAGTGTTTTTTGTTAGTTTGTTACAAAATTTGTACTTTAGGTATTCATACTTGACTTAGTACCTGGGCTAGGCGATTTAACGGACAATAATTATTATTGCGGATCTCTAAAATTTCAGTATATGAAAGAATAAAACGATGATCACAATTGACCTGAATTACATCTTAAAGCTGTACATAAGTTCACATTAGAATACATTTATAGACATTGGTTCTGTAGTGGTACAAATGTGGGACTTCATATAGCCAACAGCATTCTAACAGAACACATGTGAACCTATATACGCTCTAGCCGTATTTCATTTCCACCATTTTGTTCACGTAACCTAAAATATTTACCATATAAATCTCCAAAATTATCATGCAGATTTATCACAAAATACGCAGATAGAGCGATTGAGTTTTGGTTTCATGTTTTAATTAATTACCGTAGTATAATTATAATGCCAATATAATATCAAAAACTGAAAATTGTAGATTTCCTCTCAGCCAGTTTTAAATATTTTAAAATGAATATCGCGTTTTTACAGAGGCGCGTGAATATTTTAGCTGTAAATATGTATACATTTCACGATAAAATTGCATTCCCATGGCATTTAACATTATTAAGTATTTAAAACAGGTATACTTACCGCGTGTTATCATAAATTTTTATCCAATTGATATCCGCCGGAGTTAATGTTTCTGATGGCCGGGCGTACACACAAAACCAAACTAAATGAGGAAAATTAATAAATAAAAGAAATAATTTAGGACACACGTGAACTTTACGTAGCACTGGAGTACTTTTGTGGGATTTTATAACTGTGAAGGCTGTGTATTTAGCCACTTGTTACTCTTTATTACGCTCATGGACGTTGTATGGTTCACATGTGTCCCATATAGCGCCGTAAGTCAGCCTTTAAGCCCGATGTTACTACTTAAACTGCTAATATAACGCTAATGTACAGCCATAGTGAACTTAAGGCTGTCTAATTTGTGCCCAAACTGGTTCTATAAGAGCTGTATAGCAAGCTATACAGCTCTTATACAGCTGACTTACACAGCTTGTGGAGTACATGTGAACCACTATACATCTTATATAGAACCCCGAATGCCACTTGGGTTGGCTTCAAAGAAAATTTTAAGGGATTCATAATTCAGACTAATATTTTTGGTACATGAATGTGGAAGACGCATCTTAGGCCCAGTTTTGGGCATTCTCCTTTCAAAACCAGTTTGATTTAAAAAATGTTTTGTAGAAATTGGTATAAAATTTAGAAATTCCATGCAAACGAAAACGGTATACTACCTAACACCTACGTAGCCATTTTGAATTTCTTAGAGTCATTTGAATTTTGTGGCTTACTGGATCAACGGATATTTGCGATGCTAATGTTTCCTCCGTAACGAGGCCGCGATTAGACTCTCGTTACAGATATTGCTGGCTGGGTAAGACTGCTTGATTATCGATTGATCCTTTTGTATCAATCAACTGTAAGGTAATCTATATACCAATATTACATATCAGGTATGACCTTAATCTAATATACCTAGTCTGTACGTAATTCAAAAGTCACAGAATTTAAATTCCTTGTACTTTTTCAAGTTCCGTCGAAACAGAGAGCTTTATAGCGAAGCTTTTTTGGCTGGCTATCTGTCAGTCTGTGGGGTGGATAACTCGAAACTATACTGACACAATTGAGCTAAAATTTTGAACATACATGTAACATGATGTAAAATTATGTAATAAGGATATTGCGTAAATAATTTCCTTTCCCAGGTGTTCTTAAAACTAAAAACAAAATTAATTTACGGAACCCGCTCATTGTGTATACGACGTATCTACACTTTGCTGGTTTTTTTTTCATTGTTTCCAATAGCGGCTTTCAATGACAGAATTATCAAGTAATTTGTGATAACGTAATTTAAACTCTATGGATTTGTGACATCACATGTTCTTTCCTGGGTACAAGGAATGGGTAAAATGCCTTCGTTATATTGTGACCTTCATGTGTATTATTAAGTACGTCATTGCAATATCAGCTTTGCACGTACGTTATTATTAACACGTAGTACAAGTATTGCGATATTACATCTCCTTTATTATTCCATTCGAATGAACTTCATTTTTATATATAAAGCTACTTTTTGCAGTTCCGGGACGTAATATTGAACCAAAATTACGTATAACTACATATAGAGCAAGTAGTAGGATTGAAAAAAATACAAAGCGGATTTATCAAAGTCAAAATCTATTATTGCACATGACTTTACTTGGTACAGTTATATACGTATTTTTATGGACTAGGTATCGCTTCCTAAGCGTTAGCGCTTTCAGTTAGTATTCTGTGGCACTGTGAAGAAGAAGCGGTGCAACAAACTTCCTGTAACACATATTTTTAACCGACTTCAAAAAAGGAGGAGGTTCTCAATTCGACGGTATGTTTTTTTTTGTATGTTTGTTACGCGATTACTCCGCCAATTCTGAATGGATTTGATGGTTCGTTTTTTGTATGGAAGGTCATACTTCAGAGGTGGTCCCATATAAATTTTATCGAAATTCAATCTGCGCTTTTTGAAAAATCAACAAATACTCAAATATAGGCTTAGTATATACCTACATAGACGACATGCTAGTCTCAGTTTCAGCAAAAGTTGTGATGAGGAATTTCAATCTTTTTTAACTGTCAGCAGCCAAGAACAAAGAAGATTGTATGCATTTGTAAGGAGCCTTCGTAATAATTATACATTAATACCTATTCTTAAAGAAAACTACCTAGTTGTTGAAAAGATTACGCAACCGTGTCATTTCTGTTAAAACTTTCTCATCGTGAGGTCGATTTAAAAGCTTGCCGCATAGCAACTGCGAGTCGATCTGGATTCATTAGGTAAATGCTCGTGTAACCGAAGAGCAACGTTTTCATCGTCTTGGCTTTCACGGTTTCGATTGATAAACGTCGTGAATCAAACTGAGTCGTTGAGCATGACTTTTTGGACTTTCATTAAGCCTTGAAAAGTTCGTGTATCTGAGAAAGTTTATAGGCCCGCTGCTCAAAATTCTCATTTGAAATATTCATCGCATTTCTTTCCCTACGTTTCTTTTCTTTAAACAATCTTTCTTCTCGTCACTACTCTCTTCCAAACGGCGCTGGCTCATTTGAACAGCGCGTTTAGTAGGCCTATCCATATAAATAAATAAACAAAATAAACTTACTTCCCACTAAAAAGTAAAAAATAAAATTATATTTTACAAAAAACAAAAACCGACTTCAAGACTATACATGTACAAACTTAAACTAAAAAGTAGAAAATAAATTTTAATTACTTCAAAGCAAAGAGCATTAAAGGACTATAAACGAAATTATTCATACTTATATACCTATTAACAATTTATAATAAGTTATTTTTGGAGTCGGTGCCAGCCAAGAAGGACAGTTTAATTAACAATTTAAGCAACAACGGGGGGATGTGCCTGAGTGAAGTGAGCGATCTATTATGCTTATTTTTGCTTTGGCCTTCGACCTTCCATACAAAAAACGAACCATCAAAATCCATTCAGAATTGGCGCAGTAATCGCGTAACAAACATAAAAAAAACCCGTCGAATTGAGAACCTCCTCCTTTTTTGAAGTCGGTTGAAAATACACTTACTTCCCACTAAAAAGTAAAAAATAAAATTATTTTTTACAAAAAACAAAAACCGACTTTAAGACTATACCTACATGTACAAACTTAAACTAAAAAGTAGAAAATAATATTTTAATTACTTCAAAGCAAAGAGCATTAAAGAACTATAAACGAAATTATTGATACTTATATACTCGTACCTATTAATAACAATTTATAATAAGTTATTTTTGGAGTCGGTGCCAGCCAAAGCATAAATAAGCTTAATAGATACCTCACTTCACTCAGGCACATCCCCCCGTTGGGCTTTTAAAATGTACAAGTATTTTTTACCTCAGCAAGTTATGAACTGATCTTCTTCTGCTGATCTTCTGCTAATTTTAAAAATCAGCATCGGCAAATTATACCCTCCTCTTTATTTTATACTAGAAAATATGTGTCGGTTTATAACGATGTTTTATTTCTTCCTTTGAAACCCATCGGTAAATGTAGGTACGTTTAGTAGGCACGTGTTGTTTCGAAAGAAAAACAAGTATCTACAATTACAGGGATACTTTGTCTTTCTAACTTTTATCTTCCTAAATAATCGAAACTCAAAATAAAATAAAACAACATTCTTAGACAAAGAGTTTATTTCATTGACTAGCTATGTTAATTATCGCATAAGTAACACTTATCTACACTGTTTTTTATACATATAGGTACATAATAGTAGATATTAAAATATTATATAAGAATCTCGAATATTATTACAATTAATAAGATAGTATGACAGTTGTTATTTTTAAACCACAAAGAAATTCTGCATTCAACCTTATCTTCAGAATCAAAGCAGTGACTACATAAATATAGCGTTACATTATATTTTAAAATACATTTATTTTCTATTTCATTTTCATTTTCTACGTATAAATTAGGTATATAATACTGATTGAAAGAGACTTTACATATAAATGGTCAAAGAGTAAGGTCACAGCAGAAGAACAATTAAGCTCATATACCGTGACTCGTAACGTACCTAACGCAGAGGAAATACGTGAGACGTGTATGTAGCCTGGTACAAATACAATTATGTGAAGTGAATCATGTATTTTATTAGGTTTGCAACTAAAGAAATAGAGAGCTCTCTGCGGCGTCTTTGATAGCAACGGACTTGGGTTAGTAGTCCAAAAGGCTGTGTGTAGAGTCCACTCGAGTTTCTTGCATAAGAGTAGGTAAAGAAATGTCATTTTTATTATTATAAGTAGTCCTGTAATCTTTATAATTGATTATTTTAATCATACAATTGATTGCATCCGTTAAAACTGAAGATTATGAATATGACGCTATTCAAATGTGTTAGAGCTTCCCAAGTTGTAACCCTAAAGATATCTACTTTATTTACATAACACATCCATCTCTACGTAAAGTTTCAGAAATTGAAAATATTCATTTAAGATAATATTTACCTAGGTAGGTACTTGCGCTACGATAAGACTGAGCGTATCTATTCAATAACACAGTGTACTTTACCTACTGATTTATATTGAAGTTGATGTACAATAATATAAGGGTCTGTATCTCACAGTAGCCATGTGCAATTTCCAGTAATTGTAATAAATGTTCAACCGCAGGGCGTTCTGGGAAAACAATGTTTTTACGCAAAATTTAATGGTTACATATTACAGGATGTAGGCGGGACCAAATGATTGAATACTCTCATACAAAAACTTTGTCTCGTACGGTATCTGCTACACCTTAGATAGTATGAAAGTAATTATTTAAAAATGAGTTTTTGAATAGTTTATCCGTCAATGTTGTCGCAGCGCAACAGGTGTGAGGCCTCGTCGTGATGCACAACTAGGCGGAGCGCGGGGTCGGTGTGACGCGAGCGAGGGCGTTGGGGCGAGGGCTGGCAATTCATTTGCGGAAGCACGAGATGGGGTTGAAGTAGCATTGGCGGAACCTGACCTGCCGTTTGTCCGCCCGCCACTGGCGCACCAGCCGCCCGTCCAGAGCGCGCATACCCCAACCGCGGGGCTCCGCTTGCGGCCACGAGCGGGTCGCGCGACCCATCCTGTAATTATATACATATCTCAGCCAAACACAAAACCGAGGGGCAATCGCACGAAGGGATAATTTCCGTGACGCCCTTCTTCGCAAACAGTCTGTGCAAGGGCTATTCAAAGTTGGAAAGGTAAAGCCGCTTAAGCGCCACATATGATGATATCAATCACACATATCTCGCAAAACATAAGGAATGGATGATCCTTTGTTTTAACAGAAGATTAGATGTCCTAAAGGTTTTTTTCGAGTTCCATATAAATACACAATGAAATATTATTCCTATTTTTCGACAAAAAGAACTTTAAACTTTATTTATGTAAAGATTTCAATATAGCGCTTTAGTGGTTTTACCTTTCCACTATAGATATGATTTTGATGCTTTTTCATAGTAGGTATCTGTTAAAAGTGCGGCATGGAAATAATCCCTTCGTGCGATTTGGACTTCAGATGTGAATCATACAATGTATTTGGTGTTTGTACAATAATCCGTAGGTTAGTTAGTATAATTATAAGTTATTATAATATAACTCTTATTTACAACCACCGTTGCAAAACAATAACACTCCAGTTCTTGGAACGTCTCGTCAATAACGTCAATAAGAGCGAAATCAAAGTTATTATAATTAGGTATAGTTCAAGAGCTGAAATAATATTGCTATTTATTAAATATTTAATACGTAGAAGTCTGCTAAGTAATAAAATTAATTAATTTCTTGCTGCTTTGATTGCGTTACCTATAAATAGCAAGAGAGTGCAATGTTCTTACAACACCTCCATTTTATAAAACACCTTCCTTATTGGAATACAGAAAAGTGTGATAGATTTTTTATAAATCCGCATCTTGGAAATTTAAATGTTTCCTCTTATTTAATTTTCACAGACATTTTTCAATTTCGGATTACAGTAATTTATGCATAGTCTCGACGGCTGAGTATTCGAATCACGAAAAAGGAGATTTTTCACATAGTACCTATACGCTGGTCACTGTTAGGTAGTTCATATTTTAGTTGAATAATTTGCGTATAAAGTTGGCTCGATGAGGCGGAGATCAGGGTGTATAGACTTTAGAGTAAGGCCTATGTCAAGCATGATGATGTTAATTTGATGATAATTACTTAAAGCCTCCGCAGTACACTTGTCTTTAAAACCTCTCAAGATTTTGGGTGAGGTCGGGTCAAGATATTTACCTGTCTTCGGCATCTAGTTGCAGCAGCAGTTTCCTCAAGGCGGCTGTGTTGACGCCGTCGAAGGGCCCCGAGTAGTCCGCCTCGCCGTCCACCCGCCCTACCACTGTGTTCTCAGATTGCTCGTCGTCGCTCTCCTATATGTCGTATCCATAGAGAAAGAACCAATTAAGGGCAATAGAAACTTCACTATTCTTTACTTGAACTTACACTACACTTGATCAACATACTTCACTTGAACGTATGTTGATCAAGTGGTCAGCGGGTTACAAATTTGTTAGACAAATACAGTATACGCGAATTAAATACGCGTCTATAAATATACTGGCGATTTGCAAAAAAATAATTCCCGACTATAAAATAAGGGGTAAGTTGTTTCGTATAAGTGGATGTTTATTTCTTTGCGAATTTAAAAATAATTATCACAATTAAGGTTCAAATATGAGCAAAAGAAGAGTTATCCGTCCTTAAGCAAGAAGTTTTTGCCAATATGTAGACTAATTTTATTTCTGAAAGTTTTGAAGATTTAGGCAAGGGTGAAGAGCTCACTAATGGACCTCTTTCCAACTTTAGGATTTCATTAACCACGCGTAAAGTCACTCCCAAGTTCAAATTCGGTAAAATACAAGGGAACGATAAAGTTCCATGCATGGGGTTCGATTTAACTTTATACCACTTAAGTAAAATAAAAAATAAAGAGACTTTTCTATTTCTTAAAAACCTAATTAATGTACATTTTATTAATATTAAGTAGATTAAATTTGTATAATATTCTTTTTTTTATTTAGTATCATTCTATTTATTTATTTCAATTAATTGAAATAAAATATTTGTTATTAAAAATTGTATTCAAAATTTTATCATTTCTCAAAAATATAGGCCATACTGGTCCATAAGTGTCTTTTTTGTTAATTGATCTTAAACAAATCAAAACATTTAAGCTCATACACCATAAACTACTTACGAGTATTTAACTCTAGGATAAAGGAACAAAGGTAGGTAATGGAAAAAAATAGTATATTATTTTGTTAGAAATCCATTAGTGATTACTGATTACCTAAGTACATGATTGACCTAGTAGAGAAAGCAAGGTACACCTAACCTATATTTCTACTTTGATTCTATAAATAGTAACTATCGGAAAACTATTTGATCTCTTAGGGAAGGGTTTTAATAGGGATTAGTATTCTATACCATAACTTTGAAGTTTGAAGCATGGAACTATAAATGGCATAACGCAATGTACACTTAAGCCTACGCTAGCAGTAGGTACTCTGACGCTGTGGTTCTAATTATGGAAGATGAATTTGATGGAAACTTCTGGGTTGTGATCTCTTTGTGTAAATTTTTAGGGTACCCATACCTCAAAATGAAACAACGGAACTCTTATATGATAACTTTGTTCTACGTTCCATTTGTTTTTCCGTCGGTCAATAAGTACCTTTTTTCTTAATAACGGAAAACTATTCACAGTCTTCCAAAATTCAACTTTCTAACTCAATGCAATAAAAGATGTAAATAAGTAATTTAAAAAGCTATAAGTGCCGTAAGACCAGAAAAGTGTTGTACATTAGAAATACTAAGGGGTGAGGTGATGTTTCTGAATTTGGATCTGGGTCCCAATCTAACATTACGTGACCAAATTATTTTTTTGGTTCAAAGGTTAATATTCAATAGTGAGCAAGCCTACAAAATCTAATATTTAAGATTACGAAACCCCCAAGGCGCGGTACGGCGCGTCATTTTGTTATAACTTCAATCTAATTATAGTAACCTTCAATCTAATGTAATCCACCAACTTTAGCCATAGTCCAACTTACACGCGTGTATCTAGCCCTCTCATAATTAAGTGATAGTCCACTGTGAATTTGAAAACACATTTTAATAACCCTGGCATTTATTTCTAGTTCAGTTCGTTTTGTAATGACTTAATGTTTAGAGCGCGGAACTAGTCTATTTATTTTAAGCTTTATTGCACGCAGTTGCACAACAGTTGAATTTATTCTCCACCAAAGGTATTCTCCACCAGTCAACCTTTAGGTCATGATGAGAGATTGTGATAGGTAGGTGCAATTTGCAGTTTGAGTGTATGTCCACTCAAGTCCACTCCTCTTAATGTCCTGGCAGAGTATGTGGCAAATTACTGTAAGGAAATTTGATTGCGTCTACCGTCGTGATTTACTACACAGTATAGTCGTAAAGCCATGTGGGAACTTAAAGGGTTTTTAGTGTAATAAATCTATACTTATATTAATTACTCTGGTTTTATTATGAAGTTAGTGTAAGTTGGTTGGAACGGGTACCTACTTATGAACAATTATGAGGCGTATCTTTAGGTTAGATTAGTAGACCCTTTTTTGGGAAACATTAAGTCATTAAAATTATATAAAGTACAATATTAAAGCCATTTAAGCGAGATCTAAGTCACATAAAAAAGTCGTGTGAAGCAGAACTAAGTCGTGCGTTGTAATAAAGGGTTAATGCCGCTATATTATAATTATAATATAATTATGATGTATCACAAATTAATGTTGTTAAAAAATGGATGCGCGGCTATTTAGACCATTGCTGCTAGCTTTGCTTTTTTAAAAAGTAGATTTGAATAATTCAAATGATTGACATGCATTATATATATAATGAGTAATGGTTTTGAAACCAAGATCAAAATACCAGTACAATAAATTGTCTTTAAAATATCTTGGTGGATTTTAGTTAAAGTAATTGGGATTTTTTCGAAACAACAAATTAACGTATAATCAATCTCTTTTGAATGTCAATGCGAGTAATATCAAATAGCCATTCAAAACTTAACGATGAAAGTCCTAAAACAGTAGGTTCATATTAAAATAACGGAGATTTTGCGAGTGTACTTAAAGTCCATTGATTTTGGATTTTGTGACTACATAAATTAAACTCTTGGATTTGTGATATTCATCGTGTAAGTATTCCACCCTTCAAGTGGGAACTATCTTCCTACTTTGACTCTTTACTTCTTTAATTTAATTTGCCTTGGAGCCCAAGGTAGCGTAAATTCAGTCCTTGGGACTCGCCCTACCTTCATTGGTAGGTGTATGTGTTAGCGTATCTCCGTTGATCCTCGCTCAGAGGAGTTGCGGGGGGAGCGTGGAGGTGGGAAATGTACCCTTCAAGTCCTAATACAAACCCACTTTCCTATACCTTATTAACTTCGCAAATAGCGCACCATATCTACCATTATTCATTCATGGGAGATATAGGTACTTGAAAAGGAGTAAAATAAAAAGGAGACTTACCACAGGCGCGGCGACGACTGTCATTAGCAGCACGACGAATGTGCCCATCACGAGAACCATGCTGCTGTAGGTTGTGGCCTTCATTATCATCTTGTTCACCTGGAAATAACTCATCATTTACATACACGGTATGTATACCACTCTTCACATTTTTAAAGAGCTCAATATGACAAAACGGCTCTCCACTATCTGCAATGAAAGGACTCTAAGCTTCTTCGGTCACATTGTGCGATCTCCCAAGCACGACCTGGAGAAACTCATCATCCTGGGACAAGTGATGGGCATGCGTGCCAGAGGATGAGCTCCGACGAGGTGGTCAGACCCGGTGAGGAGGGTGGCTGGCGGATTCTTATATGAAGCAGTGCTATGCTGGCCAATGACCGCTATGCGTGGAGGCGCATTTTATACGGTGGCGATCCTCAGCAGTGAGGGAACGATAGAGAAGAGATGTAGGTACATCTCTTCTCTATCGTTCCCTCACTGCCAAGTGGTATAGGTACCACTTGGCCAGACGCTTGCTAAATATCCTGGAGTTCGATTACCACTTGCGTGTGCAGTGTACAATAATAATAAAGTGTATTGTAAGGTGTATATTTGGTCTTACCTAGTCTAGGTATTAGTTTTATAAAGGCGCATATTTACCATATGATCTAATGGGCTAATTGGCCAGGGCGGCAATATTGTAGGGGCGGCAGAATTCAAGCACAATTTATATCGATCCGATTTGTATAATGAAATTGAAGTGTTTGTCGACGTAAAAGTTAACACGAAATATTTTTCAAACCCTTCAAATTAGTGAATGTAAACAAAGCTTATGTTGTAACCACTTATTTCCTCTTTATTGACATTTATCGTTTCTAATATTATCTCGGACAAACAAATAGATAACAATTATAAAATCCTTTTTTTCTTATCGATTAAAAAATAAACCAATATATGCTGATTGAGTGGGGGCGGCAAATTTCTAACCCAGCGCGGAACAGAACCTTATATGCCACTGAGTTTGTAGTAGGCTTGTGAGTTGTGATATCCTTGACTAACTCTTATGGTAAATAAATAAGGAAAGACTTGTGTAAATAAGTAGCTAAGCCATCTTGTAATGTCATCTTGTTGTGAAAATTGGACAATGCATATTTATTTAAAATTAGGTAGGTAATTGGTATTCTCTTTGAGTTTGGTCTCTTATAAAACTAACAGTTTTAATAGGTTAGTTAACAATTTTAGCTAGATTTTCACTAAAAAGTTTTATGTAAATAATTACTAAATCGATTTTGCCATTCAAAATGAATAAAGAAGAAGTAATGATGTTCATTTGTTCGGAAACTACAGTTAGAAACTTTATCAATCTGTGGCCGGGAGTTGGCAGGACCCCGTCTATCTAATTGTAGTTTTATTTTGTTTCCGGGACTCCCCGTGTCAAAGTGTCAATTTGCAAAACGTGTTAATTTGTTTTATAGTATATACATATTCTTGCCAAGGTAGGGTTTAAAGTCTTGAATTAAATTTAACAATCTAGGGTTTTGTCTCATTTGGCAGTTGTATTTGAAATTATAAATAAATCCTTTGTTATTATTTATTAAGATCACTTTAGTACGAATTCCTCTTTTGTTGTATTAATTATTGAATGAAGGCATTAACAAACAAAGAGAACCTTTTTCAATTCCGATGAATTCATAGGTCATTTAATGAATAAATTGTTAGATTCAAGTGACCAAATCTGTTTAAACATTATTATTCTAAGGAAATATACAAATGTATTGTTTGTAGCTTTATCATTTCCAAAATCGATTTAAAAAGCATTTAATTGAAATTGATTTATTTTTAGATAACCCTTTTTATTCGTTTGACCTTCGTACGTGAGGGTTGCACTAAGATGACAAAAGCCAGAATTTAGTTAAAATCATCATCATCATCATAATATCAACCCTTAGACGTCCACTGCTGGAAATAGGCCTTCCCCAATGAACGCCACCACACCCGGTCCTCTGTCCTCCTCATCCAGCCGCTTCCGGCCACTTTCTTTAGGTCGTCAGTCCACCTGGCGGCGGGGCACTAGCACGGGGATTATTAGTTAAAATAATCACGAGTAAAACAGTGGTGTTAAAAATTAAACTTAAGAAATAAAATCGATTCGGATGACATTAAATTTAACTCTGTAAGACACAAAGCGTAAGTAGCAGTTACTCTGCAGAGAAAGTATTTTATAATCTTATTTAAACTGCTAGGTAGGTCATTGTTTTATTTATAGGGTAGATTTACTCAGCAAAGGGTTTTCCAGGGATTAGTAACAGTAAATAAAAAATAATAATGTTGCTTATACCTTTTGTAAAGCGAGATTACTTCTGTTTGTTCTAATTGAGCTCTTGACGATACCTATTCCTAAATACCAAGTTTATTTCCATTTGTAGTATTGAGGTATTTTCTTATATATGGTTTACTTCGATTAACCGATATGACAAACACTAATGACATTTTAACCCACACACAACTGGCTACACAATTGTCAAAAATATGAAGGAAGGTGTTAGTGAGTTAGTGGTTCAATATAAAAGGGCAACCTTTCTCGCCCTCATATGTCTTGATAATATCCCAGTGGGGGTTCGTATCACAAAACGCGCCAATGACGGCCGCCCAGCGGATTTGGAGTCGCCTTGACAGATAATTGGATATATGAGATACTATTTATCAATGAACAACTTCGTTTTGTATGGGAGGGCAAATATTGTAGAGAATAAACAGATGAAAGCACAATAACGAGCCGTAGTGACAATTGGCATGCCGTGCATTCAGGCATTTTCTATCTCTATAGACGACGGGTGCACAATACGAAGCGAGCCCATTCTCGACTGTTTAGCCGTAGCGTTGTGAAATATCCGTGTTGGAATATCTCTTTGTGGAAGGAAAGCAGATTTCAAATCTGAACGCATGCTACCGGTATGTAGATTACCTTTTTTCATATATAATGTACTTATTATTGTTTTATGTCTTAAACTTATATGCGTTTTGCTACCACAAAGTAGATTCGTCTCTATATCGTTGTTTCTGTTTTTAATTTCTACTTTTGACTTTATTTCATACTCCCGTGTTAACACAATGTACCATATATAAGTCAAGTCACATGAACTAATAGATAGTTTAAATTTAAGCGACACTACCTATTTTAATGTAAACCATACAGTTAAAGAACCTATAGATTTAGAAATAATACCTACACGACAAGTAATAAGATTGGTATTTCATTTGATTGTCCCAAAAGTTGAACTAGTTGAGAGTAGGTTGCAGTCATCATTGGAATTCTTTGATTTGCGGATGTGAAAGTATCTATCCAAGAATTTACTTAATTTTGGATACAAGACTACAATACAAGATCTGTAATAGATCAGTGTAATGTTTTCGTAATTTGAATTCAAGAGAATTACATGTTTTGGTGATAACAAGAACCGGTGTTGGTGGCAGGTTTTATTTGTTCACAGCTGCAGATAAATACATTGACATACATGTATAGATATAGGTCATTTCGAATCGACGAAGGTGAAAATAAATGCTTAATATGTTAACTATTTCGTATTTTCATTGCTGATTACTAATTTTTGTGCGCCTATACTTTATCATTATTAGTGGTAGCAAAGATAATATATGTGGTAGTTAGTTAGTATAGATACCAAAGATTGAGCGAAGTTTTAGAAATTCCAAGCTGGACGAAGCTTAGGCGCGAGACGGGAGCAAATTACTCGATGCAACTTATCCATTCAGCTTGATCGGCTTTGCATATTAATACAATGTCGCTTCTGTTCACAAGTGTAATGCACCTTATTCCGTGATGTGATTAGTAATGACTAACGATAAAATTAAGGACGAACCATTTTACAAGGCGTTGGCTCCACATACTATTCGAATGGTTCAATTTGAACGGGAGTGGAAAAATTAAGGGATAATAATCGTCCTTGATATCTTTAACTTTTTCGCCGTACTATATACTCGTATACTTATATATTTTAATATTTATGTATCTTAGGTGGTTGGATTTTTGCTCAATTATTGTTTGTTATATTCCGTCATTTTATAAGAATTAAAAAAGTAAGCAAATTGTATGTATTTATAATTTATTTATCATAATAATATATAACGTACTAATTTTCTTTTTAGTTTTCTTGGAATATCTCGAAAAAGAATTTTTTAACTGGATTTTCTATTACTATTCCACCATTGCTGGGCAATTTTGCATGTATGGTCAGTTCAATAATTTTTCGTGTTCGCTCAGGTTTCGAATACCTACAGACAGGCAGATGGACAAAAAAACGTCGATAGGCTTATTCGTTTTGACGGATCCCAAAAAATCATTTGGTTTTTATCTATTTTGACAAACCTTCATTATTCTTCTCCATTAACACGAAATTGGCTTGCCTCTAAGTGGTGTATTCGATATCTATTATTTATTTCAAAGTCACGGAAGGAATTTTTTTATTTCATGAATTAGGCTTATCCTCATAATATCTATTTAGAAGAAAGAAAACACAAGGGTGCTACATTTTAATTACGCAGTTGACATTTTCATCTAATTCCCACGTAAGGTCCTTTTGTGGCGACATAAATTTATATCTACTTAGGCCCTTAAGTTAAGTACCCCGAGCGAACGACGTTACTTTTTTGTATAGATACCATAAATAGTAGTACTCCCATGGGTAATCGCGCGTAGTTTTTGATTTTGAGGTTTCTCAACGTGGTAATCGTTTTCCAAAAAAAGGGCGGTGTGGATTACGCCCAAAAAGAACACACTCGAAGTTTTATAAATTTGGCCTGGACGTTGATTACCTATCAGAATTCATGAAATAATGTAAATACATAATTCGATTATGTAAATTTTTAATCGATTTTTACAATAGCCTTCTTTACTTGACGTAGTCGAATTAAAAAAGGATACATACATAGAATTATGAGTCTACAAAACGTGTAATAAATCGTAGTTGTAGAGGCTTCAAATAGAAACGAACAGATTTACTATTTAACATAATTATGATATAATAGACATAAATATATGTCATTCCATTTCGATTCTACATGACATAAACAAAAACGAAACGGACAGGAAAATATCGAGGAAGAATACATTATTGCGACCTCTTTCGCTACGCGCATTCTTAATATCTCTAATTTACGCTTGACCTACCCGGAACGGCCCACAAACTAACTTCGAACAAAGAAAGATGTAGTCACCAAATAATACCTATGTCTCGTTGATGTCTTTTCTTAGGCCGTGTGGGATGCCAATAAACATGACATTTTCTTGATTTACTGAATTGACTATTTATTAATTGATATGTGAATGTGATTATATTAATTGAAACCGTCTTTAGATACAAGAACTGGCAACAAATTACTTATAGCACCTAGTATAAGTGTCGACTCGCTCTTCGCTGATGAAACTTGAACCCTGCATTGCTTTCAACTTTATCCTTTGCCTACTATACCTGCCTGTTCCCATGATCAACATAATATTAACTTCGTAACCTGTAAGAATTAAGGCCCTACGTGTGTTAAAAATCTAGAAGTTCAAACTCACTGCGAGTAATATATTATCTTTGCTGTGACTTATCACAAATGTGACAGTCATTTGCCTGAATAAAGAAATATAAAACTTAGATAAATCAGTAGTCACTAGGCAATCGCACCTACTGTTTCCGTATAAAGACAAACTGTACCCAAAGGTTGTCTGGAAGACGCTTTTAAAGATAAGACCACCTAAATGTACAAATGTAAGCTACTTTATTATGGTATCTGTGTAAATTTTAGCGTGCAATAAAGATAACTGACTTGAATTGAACACACCTAAGTAACAAGTAAATCCAGTGTTTAATATCGAGTAATGTTTTTACGAAAACTAAATACTCCTCTGTAAACATCAGGTAATTCGTTACGCTTTATATTAATTTTAACAACCTTTAACATGAGCAAGTTTTAATATTTAGGTATAAAAAGGATTATTTTATGTTTATGATCTGGTGAGACGTTGAGCGAGGTTTATGTTTAATGATTGTTTGAAAGTGATCTTTGAAGTTTGCCGGCAGCTTAACTTGTTATTAATAAAGTTCTGCATCATGTGTCTGGTACTGAAGAGCACGCCAGTGAGGAAGGTACTGATGTTATTAAATAATTAACAAATAACTATTACACTAATATTCAATATGTTTTCTGATCAAAAAAGGTAAGTAGGTTTAGAAAATACCTATCCTATGTGTTTAGAATCTAAGTAATTTTATCTATCGAAAAAGACAATTTAATAAAAATATATGCTGCACTTGTTTGAAAGTCAACAAAATGGCTGTACTCATATTTTGAATATTTTTAATTAAAGGGCTAAATCTAGCTAGCGTTGCAATTGACACAGAGTTTTTGTTATATACAACAAAAATAATTATTATTTTAACCGTGGGGGAACGACAGGTTTTAAAACAATAAAGAGATACGTATTCGAGTACATGTACTATGGACGGGAAGCATCATTTATTTGAATTTAATTAATTCTTTCTAATTAAGAGTGTTGCTGCAGGTGTAAAAATAGCGGTTAAATTACCAAACGTTTGCACGGGTATTAATTTCAAGGTCCACCAACCTTGAAAAGGGTAACAGTGGGTGCTAATCAAATTGGACAGCTTTTGTTGTATGTATAACGATCTATAGTATAGGAACTCGTAGTAGTAGTACACAACCGTTAAATGTTTGCTTTAATTATAAAATAACGACTTCTCAACCTCTATTAGCTTAGCTCGAAGACATCTCTTTTAGAAATGAGCTCGCCTTTGTATACACAATTTCATAATTGTATCAAGTTTTTTTAAATCGATAAAAATATACAACGATTTGCAATTTAGGTACTACAAAAGAAATCCATTTTCAGACGACATAGACTTAATAGATTGGCCGATGAAATAGGCCCCGATTCCGATTTATATTCTTCGCTATTCAACCTAATTAAATAGTTTAATACTTACATATACAAACTTTTAGGAATTCGTACCAAAAGTTATGAAGAAGTTCTCACGGTGAGATATCGGTATCCATCCGTCCGTATGTAACAGTAGTTTTAGAAACAACTATTATGCGCGCTACGCTATCGAACTGAAATTTTGCTCTGTTATAAAGCTAGCTAATCCGCATCTAGTTCAGGAGTCCAAACTAAGAAAAAAACTCAGAGGCCCAAAAATGTGGTGCCAGATTTCTTTTTCTTTAGTTGGTCAAGTCGGGTGTCATATTTATGCTAACAGAGAATCTCGTAAATAATTCAGCAAAATTATAGCGATGAGAAAAAATTTAAACTTCTTATTTCCAAAGTTTGCCTTGTAAAGATTAAGGAAACCACGTAGCGACCATAGGCAAAGATGTTTTTGCAAGTCCAAAACTTTATTTTAAATGGTAGCTCCATAAAATTTTTGTTATAAAACCGTAAATCTTGTTTGTGTATTTCAATAATATCCGAAACCCTCAGCGCGGGAGCTGCATCCTCATCATCATCATCATCAGGTTATTTTTGTCTCCACTGCAGGAGCACAACCCTCTCTCATCTGCCTGAGACAGACGGAGGATTTGGCCTACGCTCCCCACGCTGGCCAGACGGGTTGGGGAGGCCTGATTGATGTTTTATAATGTATTCCCTTAGTCGCCTTGTACGACATCCACGGGAAGAGTTGGAGTGGTCCTATTCTACTCTACCGGAAACCACACGGCATCCTCATATGACCGTATTTTGTCCTTTTTTGACAATATATAATATGTTATTATATATTATTGAATAACAAAGATATATGATATTAATGTTACTTCAGCTACTCATAATCTCTTTTATACTGTATTCTAAGATTTTAAAAGATGTGTTGGTAGAAGTTGGGTACGCCGTTTCTTTTCCACAGCGCTAATACCCGCGGTAGTCGATAAAAATTTAAATGTACTCATGTGTAACAAAGGATCTAGACTTTGATTTTGATTCCGGGATATATCCTGCTTAAGCTTAAGGTTGATAGAGCAACAGATATCCACACTTTTACATATTTAATTTTAGTGTGAATATTTAGCTCTTATTATAATAAGCATTTGACTGTCATGTATGAATTTAAGTGTACAACATTTAATTAAGAATCCTGAAAATATTAAACTGTACAAATTTAACGGAAAATTATTTAAATAATTATTAGTTTAACATTTCACCTTTTATTTATAAAAAAAAGTAGGATTGGAAAATTGCACAAACAATTTCTTAACGTTTTTAACTGTCACGTAATAATGTTAATAAATCAATTAACCTATAAAAAATGTAAGTAAATTAGTAAAGTCACACAAAAAAACTACTATAAATAAATTTGTTAACCTTTCACTAAGTATTTTTCTGTTTGAACGTAACATGTTAAAATGTTTCTGATTGATATATATATATAGGTCAAATTTAAAATTACTGCAATTTGAAAACACAACAGAATAAAAAACAAAGTAGCACAACAAAAGCATAGTTACAAAATAATTTGATTACCTTGTCACTGGAGAAAAAAACTCGTTAGTATGTATGTTCGTACGTAGCGACGCCGCAACTAATAAAAAGCACTTTGAAAATGTTTACTTAGGATTGGAGTGACTTCCGTGTTTCCCGGCGGTGGTTTTTGAGTTCAAATGAGCACTGGAGGGTGGCCGGCGAGGTTATATAGCCGCGCTCACGGTACTCGCTACTACTCGAAGGCTGCGTAGGTGACGGCCGCTACCATGGGTAAGTAGAGACGTGCTACGCTCGTAGACTAGTCGGTTGTCTACGAAATTACCTTATAAAGGTGTTATGTATGAAAATATTTTTTCAATAAAACCTAACACTGAAATAGGTCATATTTTAATGTCTACACGTAATTGTGCAATTACCGTGGAACTGTACAAGGATTTCTTTTTTATAGCTACTTAATAAAATCTAGCATCCACTCCATGTAATGTATAACAAAAATGAATTGAATAAATCTCCTTTATATATATATCTTTATCAATACCGACATACATATGAATATTGAAATCGAAATACAAAACCATAACAAAGTATGGAAAATATTGCTAAACTAATTACCTGGCAAAAAATTATCGTAAGCATAATATATCAAATAGTTATTAAATAATGTTATGTTAAAGTTGTACTTATAAATAACATATTTTAGTCTTTCAGACCTTGACAACTTATTGCCATATTTTCGCATAACAACTAGACACTGTTAACGATTTTTTTATGGGTTATATATGAGCTTAATACATTTATTGTAAATATGGTATTCATTTATGAGCTGTGAGCTCCAGGAGGCCATGTGTGGTGGGAGATTTGGTGGAACTGTTATCACCACCCGGGGGGTACGTATAGGGAAGCTGGGGGTAACTCATACGTATGTGGTGCTACAATATACACACTGATTATCTCAGATTTGTCGGTTTCCTCACGATGTTTTCCTTCACCGTTTGAGAGCAGTCAGTAAATATACGTAGATTTGGGAACAAAACATTAGACGTACATGTGGTGACCGGGGATCGAACTCAGACCTCTCGACAAAGTAGACCGCGTCGTCTCCACTGGGCTACTGACGATGCTCTACGCTAGAGCTACGCAGCTACGACATGCGCCTACGGCTCTCGTTGACGCCTATTAGCACGTATTCAATGTTGGGAAAGGACGTTTACGATACCTTTAAAACTGGTGTGGTAGTTATTCTCCTTTTATAGCTACTATTCGGGGCTACACCGAATTCACTGTAAAGCTATTTGGGGCGACGAACTTCATTTGCCGAGTGCACAGTATTTTTATGGGAACACAAAAATATTTTAATTTAATTCTTTATTTGTACGAGTAAGAAAAATAATGTTCTTACATAAACACGAATGAATGAAATAAATAACAAAACATGTAACTCAGTTAAAACGCATGTATATTATTCTAATTACCTACGGGTACAGTCGGTGCGCTATTATAAATGACCAAGTTAATGCTAATTTTAACGTTATCATCATTGGATAAGTTACTAGGGCAAGTGACCACACTTAATTCGGAATGCGACTCTTCTTACTTCTTTCCCATGGTAAAAGTAGATGACTAACTCTACGGCTTATAACATTCTGATTTTGGCATAGTGACCCAGTGGGACTGATGCCAATATTATTAATAATTACATAAAGATCAAATTCTGTACCTTCTTTAAATATCAATTTTCCCTTTATCCTCTGGGGATCAAAACCTAAGTGCGCCATGATCCAAAGTAAATGTCTGTCTACAACCTGCCTCGCCCTTGACCCATTATAAGCATTTGTATTGATTCATAATGTAATGTAATGTACACTTGTTTAATTCCAAACTATGATAGGACACTTCACAAATATAGCATCCAGAGAGGGACCAACTTGTACAAAGTATACAAAGTTGTCTGTCCACAGTGGGAATCGAACCCACGACCTCTGGCGCTCTATTCCATTGACCAAGCCACTAAACCAAAGAGGCGGTGGAATCAATCATCAAATAATCATCCATACACTTTATTGCAAATTAAAGGATCTAAATAAATATGCAAAGAATAGTACGCTGTACAAACAAGGCGGTCTTATCGCGATAAGCGATTTCTTTTAGACAGAGTTAAGGTAGAGGAAATAATTACTCTAAAAAAAGGTAGGCCGTTTAAAAGACAATCAAATTAATACAAATAGAGATACATACATACATATATTTCATTCCAGATTAATAGTCCTATGAAAACAAACGCATTTGCGTCTCGAAAACAAAATACACAATAGATGGTGTTCCTAAGTGGACCGCAAAGTTTACTTGGTAATACAAACCTATTTTTGCTGCTGGTGACCCTTTCATGTATATGTTACCGAGACGCAAATAGCGTTGGTTTTCATAGGACTATTAATCTGGAATGAAATATACATACATACATACATACATACATACATACATACATACATACATACATACATACATACATACATACATACATACATACATACATACATACATACATACATACATACATACATACATACATACATACATACATACATACATACATACATACATACATACATACATACATACATACATACATACATACATACATACATACATACATACATACATACATACATACATACATACATACATACATACATACATACAAACATACATACATACATACATACAAACATACGTACGTACAAATGGCTTCTCTCGCTTTGAAGTGATGCATGTTCAGACATAACGCACGCTTAATAATAAAGTGAATTATCTCAAAAACAGAAACTTTTGGGTATTCGCTGTTAAAGTTTTGACTCGTTGCCGCGTGGCCAATATTTAAACTTTCGCGTGAGATTGGAGCCTATTTATTGGTTTGGTTAGTCTTATATTATAGTCAAATGTACAATGAATAATGTCATGTATAAGGATTGCAAAAAAAGTAACAATATATTAAAAAAATTAACGTTTTAAAAAAAACCTCTTAACTTATTTCATTTTATGATGAAAATCAATATTGATTTGAAAAAAATTCTGCGAATTAAAACCTATTAATTCAGTTATTATTAAAATAAAATAGTACCCCACTACATATTTTAGGATTTATTTCACTTTATTTTTAAAATGTATTTTATAAACCAGTTAAAGTTTTCTTAAAAACTGCTTTTTGTCACAAAAACTACAAATAATTATAAAACAAGAACTCCAAAATATTGAACTGCAGCTTAAATCTGCAATCAGTCTCAAAATTATAAATAAACAGCCATCAGAAGTTGTTTTGTAGAACCAAATTTAAAGTGTAAGTTTAAAACTTTTTTTAAACTTATTGTATGCGCGTCTTGTAGTTAATTTGAATGAGTCGCCCTTTGTATCCTTCAACACTTTTATGTCATTCCAGTTAAATTTTTAATCAACTTCGTTTGTACCAAAATTAACTTTTGTGTTCCATTCTTCCTGCAATCGTTTCAAAAAAATAAAACTATCGAATAAAAATAAAATAAAAATAAATATTTCAGACATTCACACCAATTATGCAGTCCCAAACTAGGCAGAGCCTGTGGTATGGTTACTAGATAACGGATATACATACTTAAATAATATATAAATATCCAAGACTTGGGTACAAACATTCATATTCATCATACGAACATTTGCCCCTAGCGGGATTCGAACCCGCAACCTCCTCAACAACCTCGAATATTAGCTTATGTAGGTAAATTGACGGGAGGCTTACATTTCTTAGAGTTTTTAACAGGTTAAATTTTTCATCAGGGCTATTACATGCGTCCAGACTTTTTTTAAACTTTTCAATTTAACTGTAAACACTGTCTGCTTAAGTCTCCTCTAACTTTCGGAATAGAAAATTATGATCAATTGGTCCTCCGTGTTCTCACAAATTCTTTATAATTTCAACACACACCCTATTTCAATTGTTCTCGATGTTTAGCATCAGCCTTAGTCCAAAATAGCAACGTGTTGATAAGCTGCGCCATTTTTTGTATTAATCTTTATTAGTTCGGTAAAAGTCATATTGTAGCTATTGAGTTTTAATGTATAGTTAAATGCTGAAGAATTCCTCGCTCGTCGACACTGCAATACAGAATATTATAATACGTATAACAGCTATATTTTTTCTTTGTTACCATTTTTACCGTATATTTCTATCGTTTCTTTGGATTAAATTTTTGAAATAGAGTTAATAGGTATACTTTTAATGTATTGAATTAGGCTCTGGTCTGTTCTTTTTGGTTGTTGTGTTTTAGACATCCACTGCTTAGGCCTGCCTTTATAAATTCTCTTTGCACAAATCCCCTAAACGCTAAAACTGTTTAAAATATTCATCTACCATGAGTGATAATTTTTTCAGTGCATTTTTTTCTATACAGGCTTAACTCAGCGATATTACATGCTTTTTATATATACGACTGACATCGATTACGCAAACGTTTAGCTTTATTCTGTTTCCAGTTTGCAGTATCACGTGTGCGTTTGCGGCTTCTTTATTGAGTAGTACTTTGCTTGAATCGTCATAGACAGGTAAACGATCATTGGGTGCAGAACTTGACAATAAGGATTCGGACGATGATGGTATTATATAGGGTTCGCTTTTTTATTGTTGTCTTTGTGTATAATGTAGGATCATTAACGCTTAAATCTAAATCACTTTAATTGTTATAAGATGAAGGATTGGGTCAAATCGTCCCGCGTTTCATGATGCATGTAGACGGATTAGAAGTTTTGTAAAATGTGTTTAGTAAGTATGCAGGTAAGTATAATAAATGATAATAGTAAAAAGTAGTAGCGGTGCGCCAGTGTGTTTATCTCTGGGTGTATTTGTTTATGTGCATGTTATGTGTTTTGCGGTTGAGTGTGTAATGGTGACTGGTGCGCGTGTGTATTTAAAAATAACTAAATATTATGTAGCATTATTTTTATTGTAGGTATATATTCACCTTATTTAATTGACGAATATGTATTGGAAGGAAATTCTTAATAAAGCATTAGTCTCGTCTTTATGTATGTCTGTTGGATTTGTTGTATTCTATTTGGTTTCCGAACAGAATTGTGAATACAATCCAAACTCGTCATCACTAGGAGGATTTTTATTAGTTGGATTTGCAATCTTATTGGAGTCAGAGTCTGACTCTGAGGTTGAGTCACTCGACCATTAATCAATCAAAATAAGGCTGCGAAAGTATTTTTCATAGTAAAACGAAATAACTCTAATCTTAATTTTGTATTATCATGACATAATAACTATAAATAGAAATAATTTCAAATGTTTTTTTTCAATTTCATGCCCCTCTTAAAACTAAATTGAATTAAGTTTTATTTTTTCCATGAATTCGGACAAAAATTAAAACTAAACTGAAATATATCGGATTAGTTCGCTTTTTGGATTAAATTAATTTCTAAAAAGGTGAAATAATTCGAGATAACTCACTTTATGACTAAACAGAAATATAAATTCCGTACATGACATTGATAATAAACTGGTTTTTTAAGAGTTACTCCGCCGCCGGTCTAACGAAACCGTGTCCTGTTCACATCGAAGTCGGCTCATCTCTGACAGACGTCACTTTAGCATGAAACGCATGTGCGCCCGCGTTAATAATAAAGAGACGGGTGATGCGTTTACTCTGTCATTTTGCTCCGATCTGCGCGCCGATTGAACTGTATCGATTCTTGACGCTTAAATAATTAGTTTTATGATGAAAAGTCAAAATCTCAGATTTTTGAGTTATTCCAGTTTATTATTAAGCGTGCGATAAGATGGAAAAGTAAGCTGCGTATAGTAGAAGCAGAGAATATTAAATATTACTTACTACGTACATTCACCTCCCCCTGCCAGAACGTCGCCCGTCAAACAAAGCACGGCGAGTAGTACGAAAGAGAAGCACTTATGTGTTTACGTAACGTCGTCCCTGTCTTGGCAGTTTACGAGTATGCACACACACAATTGTATGGACAGGCTGGTGTGCCTGTAATAGTAGTAGGTAATTAAATGTGTTCGCCTGTATGGACTCCACACAAGTCGGGGTCCACACAAGTGGTAGTAGTAACAATTCCATCAACATTCTGTTATGTTCTTAACGTTACGTTCTAAACATATAGTGTATTATAAAATTAATAAATAAATATTTCAGACATTCACACCCATTATCCGGTCCCAACTTGGCAGAGCCTGTGGTATGATTACTAGATAACGGATAGACATACTTAAATAAATAGATAAACATCCAAGACTTGGGTACAAATATTCAAATTCATCATACGAACATTTGCCCCTAACGGGATTCGAACCCGCAACCTCCGGTGTGGCAGTCCGAGAGCTATCCCGTTCCGCCACGGAGATCGTCAGATTTTCTACTAAGTAATCAAAAAAATGATCTACTAAGCATTTCCAGGAAGAAACACACCAACACAGCAGTTTTTCTTTTTATACGTATATTACCTTTTTTCTGAGGGTTCTCGTGTTTTTATACATCTAGTGTTCAAAACGAATAGCTATGCCTTTTTGTCCTGTCCGTCTGTTTGTCTGGTGGATAACTCAAATGCCTAGCTTCCTGACGTTCTATCCAGACACACTGACTTATCAAACATAATATGAGAAAAACTCATCAAAATTCCACCAGTATAGTTATTCGTTTTTCTTATTCATTTCTCGTTTACTGCACAGTTTTGACCGACAGCATTTATAGTTTTTCTGCCATTAAAAAAATGTTTATCCAATGGTTTAATTTGTCCTGGAGTGCAAAAAATGCAATCTTTTAGTTTGTTCCTTATAGGTGATTTGTGATCATCAGTGAAGTACCTAGTCTATATTATCTTTAGTGTAAGTAATGTAAATGCGTATTATTTTAAAAAATATTTTATATACGAGTATACCGAAATATTCCAGCAAATAAATTATTTTTCATTTCATGTGTACACTTGCTTATTTCTAAACTAGGATTCTCTCCTATATGATGGTTATAACAAATATAGTATTCAGACCGCGACCAACTTTTATAAAGTCTGTCCCTAGTGGTAGTCGAACCCACGACCTCTGGCGGTCGAGTCTAACGACCGAGCCTCTAGGCCAACGAGACGGTAAAGTGTCAGTGTTCATTGTTACAATCTTATGTTACTTTAGCAGCTATATCTACAATGTTTAGATATAACATGGGAATAAACAGGCTTATCGACACCATATGTCAAGATAGGCTTTAATAACTATTTAATATGTGAATGGCGAACTGCGATTATGCTTCAGTAAACAGAGTAGCGATAAAAATGACAAATATAAGTCATATTATTGCCTTCCGTTAAGCCATAATCGTTTCCATCGAATCACGTATGGGTGTAATTATTTATTTAACGAAGAGTAATTAGGTAGGAACTCACTGAATACTATACTCAGTCATAAATGTCATTAAGAAAGTCGATGACTTGTCCGTTATATAGCAAGCAACTGCCTTCTATATTTCGTTTTATTTAAACAAGTTTTTTTAAAATAAATAAGAGACCTTAACATTCTTTTATTTTACTTTCATGGAAATAGAAGAAATTCCCGTATTTAAATATTTGGCCAGTATGACGATGATGCAGAGGGGTAGACAAGACAACGAGTTTGTCAACCTGTTTAACTCAGTCGTTAGTACATCCTGTGCAAACTATCCCGGGTCTGAATAAAAGAGTTTTTAAATCGTAAACACAGTTTAAAATGTTAAAAACCTTATGTAAGTATAAAAAAAGATTGTTCTTCACTAAGTATGTATAGAGCAGATAGCAATAAATTTTTTTAAAATACATAAAAAAGACAAGACAGATTATCTGGTTACTGCAGTGTAAGAGAACTCCTATGTCGAAAGTTAATAGGCTACGACTCAACAAAAATCACAGTACAGGCAAATATGTTTATTAATGTCATGTTAACACGTGTCAAATTGACTATTAATCGTTTTTCAATGCTTATGCACGTCAATTGCAGTCGTCGTCTATTTGTACATGCTTACACACACGTATGCAAACTCAAGGCAGAAGATTCTTAGTATCAAGAATTACTGAGATGAATAATGTTTCCTAGTTATTAAGCCGCTTATTAACCCCCGAAACGATCATATTCGCCAAGCTTAGAGGTAGGAGACCTCTAAGTAAATTTATCATCTTCAATCGTTCAATGGCCTTCATGTTCTAAGCTTACTGTCGACCCGTGGCTTTACTCGATTGAATTTTCTTCTATAAATTACTTCCACATTCTCGACAGGCTTATGATTATTCTGTTTCGTAAAAAACCGTTATGTTATCTTATGTTAGGAGTTAATTATGGAAGTTGTCAAATTTTTCAAATATTATTGGTTTAAAATAAATCACAGATAAGTATTTACCCTTTTTAACCATTTGAAAATATTTTTAAACTTTTGACATGGTATGAACTAGTAAAAAAAATATTTGTAATTTTTGGAAACTTGAAATAAAATATACACTTAACCATCTGGATCGTCTTGGGGGCAAAAGTGAAACAGATACTACAGTAGGTAGCTACCTACATCTAAAGTTTTAAGGAGAGGCTATTTATAGTTGATAATCTTATCTGCCGACAAAGTGTTACTTAATATAGACATTAATTACAGACATCAAGCACGAATTATTTCAAGCCATTCATTCTCTATTTAAATCTTTTCCGTCAACTGATTGAAAGGACGAAGAAAACTTCCTGGTTCCTCTATTTAGAATTTGCATACGTATGCAATTTATTTGATTTCATTTATTTATAAACACATTCACGAACTCTACACAAAAAAATGTAGTCAACTGACATTTTGTCTTTGTTGCTGTATGTTAGCTAAAGTAGATCAATTGAAACGAGATCGTGATCAAGTGAACAAGTTGAGTTACTATAATAATAAAACAAGAGGTAGTTCAAAGTAACAAGATCTTGGTACGCTCGTAAGGCTGTTCAAATAAACAATAGTTTTTTTTTCACTGCACGCACCCAACAAACACAGAGACACCAAAACATACATACACATTTTATTATTTAATTGTGTAAATCGATAAACGTACCTACTTTATTTTCCTTATCTAAATTATATCAACTTAAGTCTTAATGGGGAAGACACTGACTCCAGAAATATAACTTGACTGGTTTAGGCGTGAGGACTTCAGCAACGATGTGTCCTTTTAAATTGAGTAAAGTTTTGTTTTTAATGTTCCGTGAAATTCTCTAACTAATCAAAATAAATCCGCTGACTAACAATGATCAAGGAATTCTAACCAATTCCAATTATTCACCAAGAACACAAAAATTCGATACCTTAATAATGTTTAGTCACACTTTATAACGACGATTCCGCCTGAACGCAAATTGCGTATCATCCATTAACATTATCAAATTGACGTAAGTAATGTGTGAATGTATGTATGTGGGGTATCGTACTTATTTGAAAGAAGTCTTTTTCAGAAGACGAAGCTGATAAGTTGAAAGGTGCGGACTATATAATTTAAAAGAAGGATTCAGGGAACGATTTCATACACTCTATATGCCTCTTTCTATTTTCTTAATTATTTACGTAATTTCCTTTTTTTTAAAATTTCGTTCTTATTAACTCGCATTCTTGTCCTTTTTTTTCTGTCGGTTCGGCACAAACTTTGCTATCTATTTTACTAACTTCCTGATGAGCTAGAGACTTAAAACCTTAAACATAGGTCAGAAATAGATGACAATGCAATACTAAGTCGATTTCTTAACTGTCTGTTTATTTCTTTGATGGAAAATGAGGGGATTCGACGAAGAAAAATAAGGTCATCGACGTAGCCGAAAGAATTAGTAAGCTAAAGTGGCATTTCTGTCGCCGAACCGGAGCTGAGTGCTGGGGTAAGAGGCGAGGTGAGGGTAGGGAAGGGGGTATGTAAACTAAAAAGCGGAAATCATAATTTCTATAAAAAATATTAATTAATGTTTAAATAATTATTGTCTTGCCTTTATTTGTAAGATGAGATGTTATGAAATCATCTTAGTAAGTTTTAATAACCCAAGAAAAATATAGGAAATATTTTTTTGTACAAATAACTGTAAAGTACTATCCCCACTGGGAGCCTTCGTAAATTAAAGTTAAAAAAGAGCACTCCGCAGTGACGTCTCCAATACGACAGTGACTGACATGTGCTTAGCTCAATGTCCACACTGCTCAAAGGCTCGATGCTCGCAATCGAATGTTCCCTATCAAGACATAGATTTAGTCGTACTAAAAGATTAAAATAATACGTAATATATATGACAAAATACGTAATGATACGTAATGTAACCTGAAATAATAAATATGTCAGATGTGTGAAAGATCCAACAAAACTGATTCATTTTGAGAATCCATAAAGATAAGGATTAGGTATAGTGAATCTGTGTTTTATAAAGTGAATTATGA
The DNA here is from genome assembly GCA_947086405.1 of Esperia sulphurella. Taxonomy (NCBI): domain Eukaryota; kingdom Metazoa; phylum Arthropoda; class Insecta; order Lepidoptera; family Oecophoridae; genus Esperia; species Esperia sulphurella. The sequence continues at coordinate 7,870,509 of OX352270.1, read as the reverse complement.
ATGAGCTACTCGTAATGGACAAAGATAAAAGATAAATCGGCTTGCAACCATACAAGCATATTTGGTATTGGAAACATGTTTGATGTCTCTTTTTGCTTTTAATATTTATTTTCAAATTTTTTTTACGCTATTTTATTTCAAAGTGTTGGGATTAAGTTATTTTAAAAGTATTAACATGTGTCATACCCAATTAATAATGTAGCATATACATGGATACAATGTCTAATTGAATGATCTATCAACGTAGGTGCCGTTCGAAACAGCTTAGTTTAGAAACTTCAATTTTGCATAAAAACCACAAGTGACGTACCTAGGCCAGTTAGTTAAAAAACTTTAATTTTGCAAAAAAAAATCTATAAGTGACATACCTAGGTCAGTACTAGAATTTTCGAAATTCTTACAGAATTATGAAGTAACTGGCTAGTCAACTTATAAAGCGAAATTCTCTAGTAAAGGCATATATTGCTTATTTAATTCCAATTATATACTCAGAGTTCTATATCCATAGAACTGAACATTAAATTAGGTACGATATATACGTAGACTGTTCAACTGGTGGCGCACTTATCCAAGTGAAAGTTTAAAGTGTCGATTTGGTTAAGGATAGTCAAATGTAAGTTCATTTTACCTAGAACATTCTTGAATAAGTAATCAAAACTTAATTTCAAAGCATAACAGTTTTCAAAGCTCTCACATGCATGCTTGTAGTAAAATAAATGGTTAACACTAATAAAAGTTAACAGCTGTATACCACTATCGCAATAATTTATAATGGACTCCTGAGTGCTTTAAAAGGGTCTAATAGTTTTTACTACTAAGTATTAAGGAGTTATAGAACTTCGATAGATCTACGATACACTTACGCAAGTTCTTGAATACCTAAGTTTTAATAATATAAGTTTGAAAACGTTTGCTGTGTTAAAACATTCTGATTTGTGTATATTTGGTTATATTTTATAATTACCAACATTGGGGTTTATAACTTTATGTAAAGATGCGGCATGGATACTCATCTGCTAATTCTAAGTTAGTTTGGGACAGAGACCGAGATTTTCGCTAAAACTAATTCACTGGAAACACCACTCTTAGTCCGGGTTGTCTTGCCACCCAATGTATGGAGAGGTCGCCATTTGGCATCAGATGAATTCACTTGGCACAGATGTAGACTAGGTCAAACTAAGCTGATTTAGCCCGGTAGCCATCAAACCCCAGTATTTTCAGAGATTCATCTTGTTGAAGACAAAAAAAAGCAGTCCACATTTTCTTTAATATTTTCGTAGTTTTGTATTAAACTATACATAAAATGTATCAAAAATGAGTTCCTCATTCCCGATTCATAATAAAACGACACCATCTAATCTTATCTTATCTTCTTATGGGGCCAGGAAGACCTGGCCACACTTCGTGGTCAGAAGAATCTTCCTGAAGGATCTTTTGTGCCAAACCCCTGACCACCAACGGTGCCCCAAGCCGATTTGGTGGACTTCACATACGCCTCAGAATTTCTTCTTCGGCATATGCAGGTTTCCTTACGATGGTTTCCTTCACCGAAAAGCCTGTATTATAAATAAACCGAACTTAAGTTTCGTAAAACTCATTGGTACGGGCGGGGTTAAAAAAACGACACCATACTCGAGGTACTAGCTAAAATTAAGCCGATATGTTTTTTTTTTCTGAAGCGCGGTGGTGTGAACTTTGAGAGCACTCCCTCCCCTTAAGGGGGGGGGTGGATAGCTACTGGGCTAAATCAGCTTAGTTTGACCCAGTGTACTACATCTGTGCTAAGTGAATTCATCAGATGCCTAATGGCGACCTTGATAGCAAGAGAACCCGGACTATCTCCCAGTGGATTAGTAGAATTGGAATTGGAATAAATATAACATTTCGGCCTCGCTTGGTGTGTTACACCGACAGAGTTATCGGATCATAAGTCACTCGATTTGATACGTGAGGCATGTCTGTTCTCACTCAGCAAATACCAATTTTCCATTGTAGTAGTTTCTCATATAGTTTATTAGCCCAATATGTAGGTACCAGATACTTGAAACAATGCTTCAATGCGCTTCTGCATGCGCTCCAGCATTTTGGCCACAATGTTATCAACCTCGCGCGCAGTTTGAAAATCTACATTGTTTATTAACAATGAGCACATGTAGATTTTCAAACTGCGGCGCGTGACTGACCGTAACGGTGGTTGGTTACATTTGGCAAGTGGTTAAGTTTACACTTGAGACTACGGTGGTTACGAAAAAAGCCTATTTACCTAAAATTGCGTACAGACGAGACATTAGTAATTATCAGACATCCGTTTCAGCTCTCACAGAGCTTCTGATTGAGTCCATTACAGGCCACTTCACTATTTACGACTTGTAAAAACGATTCCGGTAACACTGTTGCCTTTCTGCGGGATATCGGAAGATTTGTTCCATACAAATCCATTAACATTAAACAATTTTTATACAACGTAAATACGTGGGCATCACAAGATTTAGTTTTACTACAATAAATACTAAATAAAATCTATCTTAGAAAATATCCTAAATTCCACATGTGTAATTATCACGCAAATATTCACAAGTAATCATATTCACGCACCTTAATAATGTATTTAAATTTTTAGATTATTTGGAACCATACTTAGGCATTTTGAAGGCGTCGCACGCCCGGCAGTGTCCTTCCGACTAATCGCAAATGAGCTCACCTGTAATATTGCGAGCTCATTTGCGTTGCCGTTTCTTCACCGTAGATTAGAAATCTAGTTACTTATAGAACATTATTGTGCAAATTTCTGAATTAAAGTTTTTTTTTTATTAAATGCAGGGTAGTTTAATGGGTCTATGCGAAGTCCTACCTATGTCGTACATATCTATATTAGATTATAACTCCTCCCCCTCTAACATAAAATAACTAACTTCTTAAAATAGGCAATTTATAAATAAATATAAAGTAAATAAATATGGCAGACATTCACACCAATTATCCAGGCAGATCAGAGCCAGACCCACTAGGCAGAGCCTGTGGTATGGTTACTAGATAATGGATAGACATATTTAAATAAATATATAAACATCCAAGACTTAGGTACGAACATTCATATTCATCATATGAACATTTGCTCCTAGCGGGATTCGAACCTGCAAATTCCGGAGTGGCAGTCCGAGAACTATCCCATTCCGCCACGGAGGTCGTCATAGTTACTGTCTGACCATTTTCGTAATTATTTTGTACTTTATATTTATTATTGTGTAAATTAAATTGTGTAACTTTTAGTTGCAAGGGTGCAACTGGTGGGACGCGAGTGGTCCGTAACATGTTTTAGCGACCATGCCATTTGAAATAGCTATAACGAATGACGATCATGAATTATGGGCGATAAAACCACCATAAAATGTGAAGTGTATTTACCTACTCATATACGAGTACATACATATATGTATGTAGGTACTGAGAGCAAATATTCAGATGGATAATTCTATGCTGCTATAGAAACTTTTAAATATTTTTGCGTTTAATTAGTCTATAATTATTTTCTTAATAACCTACACTAAGCACTAAGTTTTTAAAGACTTATAGAATATTATTTAGTAGGTCAAAGGTGAAATTAACTTCAAATTTAATCAACATATTATTCATTATTTCTATCTATATTTCCTGACCCTGCGGAAAACGGAAGCGGAAAAGGCGTCCGACAAAAAGAAGATAATTTCTATCAATATTTGTATTTATTCTTGGCTGTGTGCCATCTTTCATCGAAATTACAATTATTGTAAAATTTAGAAATAACTGGGGTCTCCCTCTAGCTTTTAAAATACCTCTGTTGAAAGGAGTTAGGTATAGGTACCTTATATAGATATAATGGTACCTACTTGTTATTGTTTATAGCATTTATACTTTCTATCCCTTGCGGCTGAAAGTATCTTTTCGGAAACCTGGCTAAATACGCGTTGTTTACGCAAGCCATAATATGAGACTTATACTTGTTATCGTTTTCGAATACAGATACATCAAATCAAAGTAATCAAGGTCCAGCGTTTTGGGAATCAAAGGTAATTAAGAAATGAAGGTCGACATCTCAATGTAACCCAAGCCCAATTTACTGTAAAGTAGGTAATATAAGTTATACAAATTAATCCCTGGGGTGACCGGCAATTACCACCTTTAACAACTATTAATTGCCTATATATGTAAATATTATGACTATCAGCGTAAGATTAGTACACTTATGGGTCAACCTTATCCCAACATATAATATAAAATACAAGCTGAAAATTAACAAATATGAAACACATCTAATTTAAATAAAAAATTTCGCCTAATTTGTCCAGCGAATGGTGTTGCAACGTGCCTAGGACACTCGCTACGTTTCCCCGCTGGACGGCTAGGGCTACGCGCTGTTGAAGATACCTCCCGCTATTTTTCTCCCCAGAAATATCTATTAATTTTAAACCTAATAGGTGCACTAGATCCCGCGCTTCTTTACTCCAAGGGCCTAGAGTCTCGACTGCAAACGCTACGAAAGCGTACGATGACTTTATACTCGAGTACTTGAGGTGTTTAGACCGTGCCTTCATTTCGGCAGCGGCGCCAGCAACGCGAGACGTGGAGGTGACGTAAGATGCTGCCAACGTATCTACGCACGTCGCGTCCCATACCAAGGCTCGGCCTCTGGACCAAGGAGTAAGAGTTATTCCGTCCGGTCTTTTCCCGTCATCTCTGCTCAGACCCACTGGCTCTAAAATAGAAGGATAGTTCGCGGAGTTTAATGCCCTTTTCAAGATGTTGTTTAGAGTTGAGTGACGCGAGAATCTACCAGCACATTTAGAGCAGCTTAGCCCGTGGCGACCTTTGGAGTTAACTTCCACACCGCAAACGCATCTGTGCTCTTGGCACATGTCACAGCCTAAGCGGAGGGAGATCGCGATTCGCAGAGAATTGTTGTCCAAAAGAGTGCCCGTATGCGGGGAAGGGATAGCGTGTAGCCAACAGCCGGACTCAGGAACTGAGACCGCTCTTATTCTAGCTTGCTCAGCACAAGGAGCAGAAGACAACAGTTCATCGTGTTTCATATTTACCACCACTTGGTCCCATGCTTTCTGACGATCTTTGGCAAACGGTTGATCGGTGCCTGGGCACAGGGCTGTCCAGGCCAATAGGGCCTCGTCCAAGAAGCTGATGACAGGGTCGACACCAGTTTGGGATAAAATTGAAGTGACGAGTTCTGTGACGCCAAAGGCCGAGGCCAAAAAGGCTGGAATACCAACGTCCTCTATGCGACGTATACCGAGACCACCACATCGGATAGGAAGTGAGGCTTGTAACCACGCTTCATGATTGACTTTAATGTTTAAAAAATTTTCTAATGTTGATTTAAATAAAGAGTCAAAATGTTGAATTTTTTCCCGATGATGCCAGGTGGGCGTTGTTCTTACGAGATACATCAACTTGGGCAACGCAAGGCAGGTTTTCAACAAAACGTAACCAACATGGGACAGTAACGATGGTAGACGGGAGAGCAGCACCTCCAAACTGTCCTGCTTTTTATTTAGAAAATTCATAGTTGCTTCTAAACAGAGTGGGGCTCCTAAAAGTTCCAAATCTTGGCGGGTTGTTATGCGCAGACTTGGTAGTAGTTTTTCAAAACTAGAATATACATGTTGATCTAAATGATTTGAGAGGAAGCAAAGCTAGCATTTATTATAGTTAAATTGTAAACCAATGGACTTAAAGCCATCAATTAGGAGCTTGCAATCATTTAATACCTTTTCCGGGGATCCTCCCAAGGTACCATCATCCAAACCATATTAATCCCAACATATTAATCCTTTTTTCGTTTTATACGACATCCACAGGAAGACTGGGAGTACTATACTTTTCTGATTCGGATACCATAGGGTACAGACAAATGGTAAATGTAGGATTTTAAAAGAGTGTCCGAGGATACTTAGGTACTTCGCGTTACATAGCACAAGACAGGGTTGCGCCGACAGAAGGTATCGCTCGCTCACCTAATCAGAGCATTGCGATTGAATTACACGGTGCATCGTTCAAAAACACCCGGGTAATAAGAATCGAGTGTCTCTGCAATAATGCGTCAACTGATACTACGCGTATGTACCTACAAGATACGACGTAGATTTGGCTCATTTATTATGAAGTAGGAAATTTAATAAAATTAGTAAGCTGAATAATGTGGGCTGGCCACATATGTTGCAGAACCAATGGAGGTTGAGTGAGGCAGACAAGATCTGAAGTGGAGACCGTGTAGTGGAAGGCGCAGCGTGGGATGATTTCTGTATAGACAAAAAATAGAACAAAGTTCAACGGCTATCTTAATAAAGTTGTAGATCTAAAACCTAACTTCATTTGAAGGTTCAAATGTCCTATTTAGATAATTTGCCTTGTCTAACGTGGGAGCAGGTGACTGCTGAAACATCAGACTTGGGTTACTATGGCGTTCAATTAAAGGTGAGACTGATAAGATAATGTTATAGTTAACTGTTAATAAATCTCACGTTATTTTTCAACATTACTTATAGATAATCACACTTGAAATTTTTTCTAAACTTAAAATGATCTTAATAAAAAAACTTTTAAAACTGCGACTACTGCGCAGTGCAGAAATTGTTAAGTGCTCTATTGCTAATTTATATCAGTTTTTTAGGGAGATAATTTATTATCTTTATATTTCTGGCATCACATATTTCATTTAATTTCGGAAATAAATAAAAATGACTAGAAGAGTGAATATGGAGGATGTTCAAGTATTCCAAAGCCAGCATATTCAATGGCACCCATTGCAACTGCAGACTTGAGCGACCAGGGTGTTATCCTTGTGAAACAGAACAACTTTACCTAAGTTTACCTCGTCGTTTTTCATGTATTACAGAGCGAATTTTGTTTATTTGAAATTTATTTATTTTAAGCCATGGTTCGTCTATGGTTATTAAAAATCAAACTGTAAAGGTGCAGAATCTTGTTGTATTAAATCCAAAGAGGCTTTCGAAATTCCCAGTCACGTTTGTTGTTTGGTAAGCATTCGGGTACCCAACCCAACTCGCGGATATCTTTTTCATCCCTAAGCGATCATGTAAAATGCATACCACTTACGTATAAACACGAACGTAATAAAACGGACCGGAAAACGACGATCTGCTAAAAAAAATTGCAAAATCTTCGGCCACTTCACTACCGTCGTCCTGAGCGAGGGTCATATTTGGTGTATGTTCTTTCATGCTTAAACTCCGCACACGAACATGCAACCTTAGAATATTGCGGAACATCACCTTTAATGTTCCTTGTACCTAAATCTTGAATTACTTATTTACTTTTTCTGCAGCAAAAACAGGGAACAAGCAGAATTTTCAAGCACAAATACTTAACCGCTAAAACTTCTTATTCTCAACAACAAACCGCAAACAAATTTTTTTTATTTGAAAAAAAAAAGAGAATCAGTTTATATAGGGATTGTTCCTGCGTTTTTTTGGAGAACAGTCTGTTATGTATTTGTTTTTCCAAAATAATGTATACTTCGGGCTTTGATGTTTTAGTGAATTAGTGATAGTACGAGAATATTATGCAACAAATGACTGTGCGTGATTACACTATGAAGAAAACAGAAATAAACGTGACTAAGCTGATCTTCTTAAAGCAGTGAACTTCCTCACTTCAAACCTTACTAAAGATTACTACCAAAGTTAGTAAGGGAATTCTGCGACTATATGAAGACCAGTGTTGGTCTGAAGCTCTCTGATACTGATAATAAACAAAAAAAAAGATATCGTGATTAAACTGATGGCATTATTGCCAATGTCTTAAAGAAACAAACAAACAAAAACAGTTTTTATAATTTTTAAATGGCACATAATTTTTAGGTATATTAGCCTGCCAGAATTTTATTTAACTCCAAGGAGTACTTATATGTATAACTTTCTTCAAGGATTTTTTTTCTCACAGTTATTTGAATGCCGCTCGTACACTTTGGACAACGTTAATGTTGTGGTATTGACAACATTTCAAAGATTTAGATCGTTACAAAAGTATCCTGTATTCAGTTTAGTATTATTAGCCTCAGTAGAGTGTCTCAATTTCTTGCCTCTATTATCCGGAAAATGTACCTATTTAAATTTAAGCCATCAATCAATTAACGTCGATAATTGACAAAACCCTTCAATATAAAAAATACTATTTTAAATTTTTATTACAGAGTTCACCACGCAAATGGTCGGTCACATGACAATGTGAGGATGTGACGTTATTTCACTGAAGTCAATAGCTTCCTCGTTCAATACTGACGTCATGCCTCCATCACACGGGTGGCTGTACATATTTGAGGCGTTTCAACTTCCTTGAGCCATGCAAAAATTTAAAATTTAATGTTTTAAAAATAAAATATCTAAACACATATAAAAGTATTTATTGATAATGTTGAACTTAAAAGCTACGCGGACTTTTCCTAATTTATTGTACATTACTTAGTCAAGTACCCTATTATTTATATATCAAATATATTCTTTATTGCACATATTAAAACTAAATACAATTATTAAATGTTGTGTTCAAAGGCAAGCTTATCTCTAAGAGAGATCTGTTCCAGTCAGCCTTACCGGGTGTAATAATGTATTTCCAAGTAGAAAATTGAAAGTAGCTAACACAGCGGCGACGAAACTTGTCTAATTAGATAAATAGCTCTGTGGCTTTTAGTTTATACGTTGTCTAGTTTCCTAAACACCTGCCTGGTGACCAAAATTGCCCACTTTTCACCCCTTTGGCCGTCTACGAAACCGGAGTTTCACATGCGAGATAATTGAAAAACTCCGCCAATATACTATACCTACCGGGTGGAAAGAACGAAAAGGTAGGAAATTGTAGGTACACAAAGAAAACATTACTTTATTTTAAAAAGTAAGAAACACTCAAAAAAAAAACAATTTTAAGTCTTGCGTCAACCGGGAATTGAACCAACAATACGAAAAAATAACACCAGTACTTTTATGGCACCAATCGATAAAGTGAATTATAAAGATCAAATCTCTCTTATTACCATTGCATCTTAAGTAATATACGTTGCTCTATAAAGGTTTGATTATAATAATCTAATTGAAACTGTATTACTTTGTTAGAAACTCTACAATCCTGTATAGGTATATAGTTGTGTAGCTGAATAATACGTGGCTGATTAGAGATTGCATTAAATACAACAACAAAATAAAGATTTACCTATTACCGTCATACGAAAGTACGATTACGTCAACCAAAACCTTCCTACTTAATAGCTTTTAAGCCTTGTTCCACGAAAACTGCTGCTGTTTCCAGAATTAAATTAAAAATACAGCCAAAACTACGTCAAGTGATGTATAAACATCTACCCACATACAAATGCCTTCAAAAAAATTACCAAACATACTGATCATTTGTGACAAAATGTCTGAACAGAGCTGTTTTTTTTTTCCATTAGGTATTATTATAAATTGACTTACTCTATACACACCGAGCTGAACGGTTGTATGAGTGAATAATTAATATTGAACAAGTCGAGACACTTTATGCAGTGTAGGTATTTTTAGGGTTTCGTCAAGGTATTTACCTTAATAGCGAAGCTTTTGTGTATGTCTGTAAGCTTGGTAGTTAAAAAACTGCTATAGACTGACTGAACTGTTTGAAATATATTATGTGTAAAACTGCTCGAAAATTATGTGAAAATATGTTTTTTTTTATCTATCAGAGATATTCCATTAAAATTAAACGTACATTGTACGACCCACACCTTCAACACAGCATGAAGCTGATTCGTATTTAAGACCAGCGTTATTATAAGTATTAAAAATGAATATGATCAAATAATAAAAATCATCATCATCAGCCTGAAAGAATCCACTATTTAACATAGGCCTCTCCCAAGGTGCGTCACTGACCCTGATCCTCGGTTCTTCTCATCCAGTGACTGCCAGCCGCCAATTGCCAGCAGCATCAATAATAAAAATCACTGCAGGAAATTCACAAAGTATTTCTTAATTCGCGCTCTAAACGGGGCTTACCAGCCTCAAGTAACTAAAATTAATTAGTAGTTTCAAAAATACACATAATACCTATATTTCATTCCAGATTAATAGTCCTATGAAAACCAACGCTATTTACGTCTCGGTAACATATACATGAAAGGGTCACCAGCAGCAAAAATAGGTTTGTATTACCAAGTAAACTTTGCGGTCCACTTAGGAACACCATCTATTGTGTATTTTGTTTTCGAGACGCAAATGCGTTTGTTTTCATAGGACTATTAATCTGGAATGAAATATATATAAATATCCTTAAAGTTGTCAATGATATCAAGATTCATATATTCATGCACACATTGTAACTACGGGGAGTTTTCATTAGTAGTAGGGATTCGTGGGTTCTGGCCCACTCGAGCCAGTTCCCGCTGCTCCCTACTCCCCACAACTTGTGTGTCTACCTTTGCTGACGACCTTTTTTAATAAGCGGAGCGGATCGCTTCAGCTTATGACTTGGACCACAGTCGTAGGGCCCGCTGATATCTGGCTCACCCTAAGCTGGGCGGGTCGCTTCACCTTATGTTTTTAACATTCACCATGTTATTACATCTTCCTCTGCGTATCTCTTATACCATCCGCGAGTACTGCACCACCATCATTTTCTACATTTCATTACCTACAACTTCAACCCAGTATCTCACTTATACCATCCACACCACGTTTCTATTACTTATGACTTCACTGCCACACAAGTCGACACAGTCAACATAAATCGCTGCAACCACCGCCTCCCATTTAACACTTGTACCATACGCTACTCGTTACCCTAATCATCCTGCCTAGTCATTACTTAATATCATTTGCACATTCCTCCATCAACTAACTATTTGTTTGCAATACTCAACTAACTATTTGTTTGCAATACTTCCAGTTCTATAATGTTCATGGCATAAAAACTCCGAACCTCATCGAATTTCTATACAGTCATATTAACTCAGAAACAGTGTTGTGTTCTCTGCTCTTCACAAGGACAATGGATGTAAGTAACCATTTCATTTTATCACTTAATATTTCTCTTTGTATTGTAGTTACCCGGTAAGGATAGCCCACCTCTCGTGAATAAACCTTTAGTTTTTTCCTACTTACGTTAAGTTAATTATTACTCTTTTATTACAGACTACGTGCTATACTCATGGGGAAGAAGTTAACCTAGAAGAAAATACGTTTAAACAATATTATTATCCTGTATCTGAAGATGACAATTCACTTTCACCATATCATAACAAACCTGAAGATTCAATCGATGATTTTTTTGAAGAACCTAAACAAAAGAAAGCTAAACGCTCAACCACAATTGGACGTCTGGGAAAAGATTGCATGACATACATCTCAACTAACAAGGAAGATGCTTCAAGTGCGACACACCTCATAAAAATAGAGGTGTATGACATGACGAAGTTAGCCAACATTCCCCCGTCCGAGCACTGGAAACACGCCGATGTCCGCCTCAAATACTATACTAAACCGAAAAATGATAAGCACCACAAAATAACTCGTCAATTAATTTATTCTATTACAAAGGAAGTATCCAATTCACTGGAATGTAAAAAATACTCATTTAAGCACAAATAATAAAATACATTTGGTTTTGAGTTCATGTTTTATTTATTACAATAATCATTCATCGTTATATCAATAACAAATATTTCGAAATATCAATTTAAACATTTCTCTTATCAATAAGTCATTAGACAAAGTATTGTTTGAAAAAAAACTGAGAAATTTAATCATCGAAACACCTTTGAGTCTGAAGTATAAATACACTAAACAGTATTCACCACAAACCGAAGTAAAACAGTTTTGTAACTGTTTGTTGTTATAAAACCATTTCCCCGCATTCCTTTGCAAAAATGATTTGTGATGACAAATAGGCTTTCGTCCATATGAATCAAAATATTCACCAACACCATTTGTATCAATATGAATAGCTACCCAATGAGAGCCAGGCTTAGTATCTGGATCTAGATTGCTGATGAAATAAACTGGTTTATTGATGTTAATGGGTATTCGGTTCACTGCAAATACATTAAATTCTAATTCGGGGTGAATATTTTTTAAGAACATCTGAACTTCATGTGTATTCATTTTGATTACTCAGTATTATGGATATTATGTTTATCTTAGGGTTACCTAATTATTAATGATGGACAGTGATATGTAACATTCTATTTATAAAATTTGTTAACTATTATAATCTACACTTACATCGCGATTTTTATTTACTTCTATTATATTATCAAATTCAGCATATACTATACAATTAACAGTTGATGTAAGAGCTGACTCAAATCGAACTTCTAATCTAACACTACCATGTCTAATTAGATTCCAGTGAGTGTGTGAGTTAGCCGATAAATCAGGAGATAAATCAAATGCTAGTAAACAGTATCCATTGGCATAATCGTCTCTGGATATGGAATTACCTTCATTCAAAAAGTGGATACCAGTTCCGGAGAATAAGGTGTGATATGTAGATGTAAATATGTTATCAACAAAAGATGGTTGCAATGTCTTTGATGGAATTTGCTGCCCATCGATATATAAACTGAAGGAGTTCACACCATAATTTTGAAAATTAAATGGATTTGTAGTCAAACTACCGTTGAATGCTACATTGTCTACAAATCCAATGATACATCTTTTAGGTATTTGACCGAGAAATATATTATCCAACGTTTTTCCTTGAACACCTGATGCTATGGTTAAAACTTTAACTTCAGCACGTGTTATAGGATATTTAGCAGTAGTGGAAGCTAAAACTTTTTGATGAGCTAACAAAACAGTTGGATTGATTCGAACTCTACGAATTATGAGAGTGGCATCGGTAATGTTAACTTTGAATTTTGCATCTCCTGCATCTGTTGAAGACATGAGATTGAATCCCTCCTTTGATCGTACTAATTTCACACGTAATTCTACACCATTAATTAAAAACTTTTCCTGATTAAATATATCACCATGTAAATGTCCAATCATTTCTACTTCTTTACTTCCTTTAACAAATTGATGTCTTTTATCAAAACCTTTGTTCGATTCATCGGTTGAATCCATTTTATTTGCCGTATCTTCATACCACAATCCACAAGTAAGGTGTGTTTTTTTAGCTGCAGGACCATAGTTAAGTAAAGTTTCCACATAAGATCGATAAGCGTATGTATTATTTGGAGGTGATATTAATTTTTGATTTAAATATATATCTAATTGACTAAAAAGTGAATGAAGCCAATTATTCACTGGTGCCACAATAGTTGTATCAGGAAGCTTACTTGAATCCTGTTTCAAAACCTTAGCCTTAATCTGAATTAATGTGTGAGATAAATCAATGTAGTCATCTCCAGTTCCAGGTACTTGAAATTCTATAGGTCCATCATCACTTAACGATGATATGGGTTTGTAATGAATCCATAGTCCATTTTCAATACTTGTTTGTGTTGATGGTAGAGCAAATATATCCAATTCCGATTTAACGCATTCACAAGAGTGATTATGAAGAAACGACATTATTTAATTAGCAAAAATATCGTTGATATTAATTTTTTTATTCCTCTTAACACCTTTTCTTTGTGCGGTCTTTGATGTAATGATCGATCGCTTACTTTGTCTCTTAATTTTATAACCAGAACCGGACATAAGAGAATCAATTTTATCATCAGCTTTTCGTTTCAAATTTCCAGTTGCATTTTTGAAACGTGAACTAAATGACTCATTTATTGGACGTGCATTTAAAGCATCTGATAGAAGACCTATACCGGAGTTAAGTACTTCTTTACCAACGACCTTGGCTCCGCTAGTAAACAGGGGGAGAACACTCCTGAATAGTCCTCCCAAGAAACTTCCTATCCCATGTCCACGTTGATGAGCTACACCTTTATACACGATACCGATACCTGAACCCGCTTGATGTGAATAATAATGCTCATATGGACAAATTATATTATTACTGTGGTGATTCATTTTTGCCGTGTAAAGTGTAATTTAACTGATGAAGTTCCAAACTGAAATGGTATTTTCACACCAGTACTAGTTCTTATATCTATTTCAATTGTATCAAACTCCCTGCGTAGAACTGGTAAATAGTGAGCAGGTGTAAATACATGCATTTTATTAGCACCATAAATATATTTTGATGGATCCAATGGAATGATTCTTAATAAAGATGTCATTACATCACCTACAATTTGTGGTTCAATAATATCACAATAAACAAAAAGCTGTGATGGTAACCCTAAATATAAATTAACAGGATACTTCCCAGTTGAATTTCCGACAATGTTAGTCCAGGGTTCAAAACCAAGCTGAAGACTAAGCTTAGGTGAAACTTTTATTGAAATTATACTATCGTTCTGTTTCGTTGCTCTCACAAGTTTCGATATTTTATCATATCTGATTGCAATACAATTTTTCAGCAATGGGTTTTCATTCAATGCATTCAAGATATGTTCAGCGCTATCATAATTGGTAGCAGGGATGTGAGATTTATATTCAATTGTTGATGAGTGAGCACCATCCTCGTTCAATATTTCCACTTTTTTGTTGATATAGACAACATTCTCATGTTCCTGAACATTGAACATAGTGCATGGGTAATGAAACTCAACTATACCAACAGTCCATTCTCCTTCTAATTTGATTGTTTTAGGTAACTTAGTTGTGAAATTAGATGTGGTGTTTTCCGGAAAATATGTAATTGAACTGTTACTCAACAAAGTTAAATAAAAACTATCTTCCATTATATTTTTTCTAAATTTGAGACCAATATCCAAGTGTTAAATTTGTCGGGATAACCTTTCCACTTCACCAACACTTGCTTTCTGCTACCGGAGTAGCGAGACTTTATTATTTTATCTATTTTGTATTTATCGGCGGTGTTATAGTCTACCCTTTGCAATTCTTCGTTGTAAAAAGTACCTGAAATCGACTCACCCTGTAAATCTTTTATAGTATAAACTACCCGGGGTAATCGATTAATCACAGAAGAAATAATAAAAATCTCATCACTCCAATTAGTTTCATAACCTTTTTGAAATATGTGTTTATATTTGGATATTCTAACATAGTCACCAACATTTAGTGTTTCTTTTATAGCTTTACTAGTACAAGGTCTATCATATAGATTGCGCCAAACGATCATTATGTTACTAAAATTAACATCACAAGGACACATTTTTATACTCGAATGAAAACTGTGGTTATATGAATGAAGCAGATCTTGTAAAATATCAATATACCTATATGTATTTTGATGTGTAAAATAACGCCACATTTTCATTTTTAAGGTTCTTTGAAATCTCTCTACAATACTAGCTTTAATATCAGGGTTATTTGTAGTATAATAATTGATTTCTTTACTTCTAAAATATTGTTTAACATCTTTCGAAGCAAATTCACTACCTTTATCGGATTGTATATTTCGAGGTGTAGCTTTCGATTCATTGAATATACTATCAAAACATTGCTTAATAGTATCTGAATTCTTTTTCTTTAACGGTCTTGCAAATGCATACTTACTAAATACATCAATAACACACAAAATGTAATTGTATCCATCATTATATTTGCTATATGTTCGCATATCACTTAAATCAGCTTGCCAGAGTTCATTATAATTAGATAAAATGTATTTGTTTCTAGGAAATCTTCTTTGAACAGGTTTGTGTAGAGTGTAAGTTTCCTGAGATCGTAACCAATTTATTACATCCTCTCTATTCATTGTACCCTTCATTGCCCCCACTAATTTATCCACACTACTATAACCAGCTGGATGAGAAACATTGTAGTATATGCTATTTATATCTAGTAAGGAGTCCATCTTTGCCAATCAATTTTCTTTTTTGGTTCGTTTTCAAGCGTTCTGGATGAAATTGGGGTATCGTTTATATGTGAGGTTGGAGTATCCTTGATAGAGTGATCTTGAAAGCTATCTCTATTATTTTTCTCGCGCTCCCTCAAATTGAGCATATTAATATATTCAAATGTTTTTGGATTACCTATGCAGGCATTAGGTACTTTTATATCCCTCAATATAGCTGCAAATTGTTGCCAACCTATCGGTTTTGGACGTTTTAACGGTCTTAGAGTGTCATTAAATAAATCAATTATATTACTGTTAGGTATTACCCCATTGTTGATTGAAACTATTCCATTTCTAGTATTCCAACTAATTTTATCTTCATTTTTTAATATATGCTCCAACAACAACTCACCCCTTTTTTTATATGTTTTCGGTACCAATTTAAATAAGATGGAAGGCGTATAGTAGGTTTCAGGAAAATTTGTATTAGTCGGAGTTACGTCCGTCGCAATTACCGGAGGCTCAATCACTACCTTTTCATCTATAGTTTCGTTCAATTTAACCGGTTTTGTAGTGTTAGTACTATTCTCCATAACTATTGGTATTTTAATTGGTTGCCGTTCTTCCCCAGCGAAATGTAAATATCTTTGTAATGTTTGTAAATATAATGTCCATTTCTCACGATCTGCCATTTTACCATGCATAATTTTTTTCATTTCTCCATCTAAACGTGATAAGGAATCTTCGGGTGTATTATCCCTTTGTTTCAATTTTTCTATGACTTGAGGATCAACCAATATCATTTTTTTAGTATTCTCCATACTTCTAATTATTTAAATAGGAACTCAACAGTCCGCTTAAAATTGACCCTAAAATAATAGGTAAAAATGCACCACCTTCTTGAATAATGACTCGCTTTCTGAACTTATTCTTTCCTTTAGATATTAATTTTCTGAGTGTATTTTTGTATTTTCTTAATTTTGATTTATCTTTATCATTCAGTGGAATTTTTCCATTCAAAATATTATAAATACATTCACATATACAATTTATTTCCTCGTCATTACATACCTTCAACAATGCTTTACTGTATTTCGGTTTGAGTGTATGTAACGCTTTTAATAAATTCAGATGTGTCTTAACTCTTCTGATCATTGTAAACAACTGATAATATTTTAGAAGATTTTATTATTAATATAGGACACTAAACAATATTTGTTGAAACAAAACAATGTAGTTTAAAAAAATTAAATTTAGATTCACGAACATTATTTATAGAAACTTTATCAAAAGTATCCATAATACTTTCACAGATGCGATTTATTTTTTCTTCATCACATTCTTTTAACAACGCCTTGCGATATTTCGGTTTGAGCGCTTGTAAGGCGAGCGATATATCTCGAGGTTGCGTTGCTCCTTCTTCAGACATTATTTTCAATTAACTGATATTTCGTTATGGTGTGCATCATATTTAAAGCCTTTTTTCGATACATAAACCACACAATTCCCATCGAAGGGAAAAATTTTAGTTTTGAACCGACAAACATCATTCGTATTTTGTTTTAAATCAATCATTAGATACCCATGCGGTTCTGATGTGGCATCCTTATACGCTTCCTCAATGAACTTCGAGTTTTCTGGAAATACCTGTCTTGCTAAATGACGTATTTGCGTTCGATCTCTAGGATTTTTAAAATAAACTATATAGCTCGAGTTCAGAGAAATATCACGCTGCCCCCTACCTTGATGAAATATATTTTGTGTTATATAAAACACACTGAGGTTTCTATGATGACTACCTTTAGTGAAAATGTCTACAATGCGACAATCAGATTCTCTCATAAGATCATCTATTATGAGTAATTGTGGTTCCTTACCATCAAACATGTTTAAATCTGGTATACCTTGGCTATAAACGACGTTACTCAAATTATATAAAGGTTGCATTTCATCATAGCACCATAGAATTCGTGTAAAATTGACGTTGCATATTTTATCAGTAAATTTTAAAAAATTGGTAACAAAATTAGATTTACCACATCCACTAGGACCGGCTACTATAACCGTAAAGGGATGAATGAAATGAAGCATTTTGTTCTCGCAACGTCTGATTTCCAAAGTGGGGAAGGTAAGAATGAGGCAGAAAAAATACAAATTTTATTTAAATATAGTAGTTATAAACTCATTTATTTTGATACATTACCACAAACTTATACTTAACTATTTACATAGGTACTTAACTATGCTTTTACTTATTGCAAACACATTGTTGTTCTATACCCATAAGTGGAAAAAACTGATATATTTATTTATTATACCTACAGAACTTATTGAGTACATATGAACTTATTTTATTTTATAATGACCCCAAGCTAATGTGTCAGTGGAGTTCGGTATAATATAACGTTTGGTGTCGTTATAGGACAAACAAATTTTATTAATCTTCTGAGTAAATATTGTATGTTTTATTGATCTGAATCTATACATTTCTGCAAGTTGAGTATTTTTATCAAATAAACATGATTTATAATTATCTAATTTCAACTTTCGTGTTATGCATTTATTAACACCCTTTGCCTTAGTGATTGTTTCATTTCCTACTTTCATAGCATACATTTTGGAACGTAATCCAACAAATTCAGTCAACAGTTTACCATTGTTTTCATCCTTGAAATATCCTAACTTCTTTTTATTTAATAAAGGGAATCCATAAATATTATCTTTAGGATAATCAGATGTATCAAAATAGTTGCTAATATCTGACTTGATCTCCTTGTAAAAATTACTACAATGGATTTCATAGACTAAGCTATCAGTATCAGTATACAACAATTTTAAAGTTGGAAACTTGCACTTCATGTATTTGTAATGAAAATCATACATGAGAGTCTTTGATATGTCTAATATACTAAAGCCTAAATAAATTGGTTTATTATACAATAATTTTGTCTTTCGTAACTGAACAGCAACCAAATGTTCAGAGAAAATGGAAAGACTATGGAATTCAGGGCGAGCAATTAGACTACCAGCACCTTGAGTTTTACCACGGTTCTCCCAATGAGTTAGCAGTTTCACGTTTACCCTTTTCTCGATATTTTCCATTGTCTTCCCAAATATTGAATTATTCATTAATTTATAAAAATCTTTTTCGAAGTCAGAGGTTGCTAATGTACGCAAGTGAGTGTTTAACTCGATATATTTTTTCAACCAGGGAGTCTGTTTGAATTTCAAAACTCTGTGCACTTTTGTTACTACTAAACCCATCTCTAAACTTTGTAAAAGATTTCTATAATGTATAACATATTTCTTCTTATTATTTAAATTTGGAACTAACTTTCGATCTCGAGATCCACCAACACAGATATTTTCAGGACATAATGGAAAGTCTGAATGGGCGTCATGTAAGTGGTTAGGGTACTCTAAATCTACTTCTAATATGTATCCAACATCTGAAGTGATTGGTACATTATAATTAACGTTAGTTTGTTCCCACTCAAAGTTAGAAATCGGTAAATACTGAGACATTGCCCAACCATACAAATTATTAGCATCAAAATAAGTGAGGTATGAAATTGGTTCATTGACTTTATAATCTATCATATAAGGATTATTAGCTTTTGCATAGCGATTACTACATTGTGATACACCACCTCTTATACCAGTTTTTATGAAGGCAAGTTTATCGAAATCTGTTAGTAATTCTAGTTCTACTCCGGTGTACTTTAACATAGCATCCCAACTAAGTCCTGGAGCAGTGTAATAGTGGGCAGGATCCAAATCATAAGTTTTTATACAAACATTTCTAAAATTTTCAAAAATATCACATAAAAGAAGTACATCGGTCTTTAGGTAGAGATCTGAATAGTCAACCATACTACAACATTGAAAATGAGACCAAACTTTTTGAGCGTGAACATAATCATCGATAGAAATTGTGGATCCAGTTAATGAACTAAAAAAATGGTCAATGGTTGGTAATGATGGAGATTTCAATGAATCGAACGAGGACATAAATTCATAGGGGTAAACACCTTTCCTTTTTAACAACTCAAAATCATTATCATGGGGGTATTCTTTTCTAAGATCATGAAATTGATCATCATTAAGGTTATTAGCTAATGAATCTAAACTACTAGGTAAGAATTTTAATGAATCGATAAATCTTAAGCTCACACGTTGACCGTTTATATTTAAAATTTTAGAAAAGGAGATGTATTTTTCTTTGTTTTGAGGAATTATTTCTATTTCACCTTCAACAAAATTCAGTGCATGGACAATAAAATGTGCATCGTAATTACTCAGATTATGTAAAATTACTGGTATAAAAGGGGTTCTATGAAACTTTTGACTACAACCCTCGTGAGATACACCTGAAAAAGCCCCCGTATACCAATCGTAGTCAACATGATGCTCTGAGGTGATATCTTTCTCACATATGTAACATACAGTAGCTTCATCAATTGATTTCTTATCTTTCTCAGTAAGCGGAAGAGGACAAGTTTGAAAACTTTTTTTTTTACAAATAACCTTAAGGTCTTCATGTAGTTTATTCAAAAAAACTTCCGCACAATTTTCACCACTGTATGTATTATACTTCGAAAGTTTATCATCAAAAGAACACTTAATATAATATCCAAAACTGTACACGTCATGTTTTTGAACATTAGTAGTTGATGATTCATTTGGATCACTAGAACAAGTATCTATAGGTTTTAAAAACGATTCAAAATCAGCGTAAATAACGAAAGGAACTCGCATTTTTCTATCATATTTATCAAAATATAATCTATCATTCGGGACATTTTCAGAAAACCAATTTTTTCTATGGGTATTTGAGTTAGGTAAATCTGTACGTATGTGCATGCAATCATTTGACTTATGGTTAATGAGAGATTCTTTTGTTTGAAAATATAATAAACAACCATCACAAATATGAATAGCGTCATTTCGTAACGTGATTTGTTTGCTTACTAATCGGGATAAATTTTTAATATAGCAATAATGGCCATAATTACCATTGGTTATATATAGCAAATTAACATGAGTAGATTTTTGAGACTTGGTAAAATATAATGGACCAATCACAACATGACATTTTTTCTGGGTATCGTACTCCAATCCAAAAACGTTTATGCTTATGTTATTAGAACTTTCTACTTTATGGATATCTGATAACTTTGCAGGAAATTTCAAATCGTTAAATTTTAGTTTGTTCTCATGTTTATAATAAGAAGTTACTCTATCAACGTGTTTCGATACGGGGTATAATGCCGAGAGTAAGGCCCACTTCAAACATTGTACATCTGCATTTTTAACGTTAATAACGGCTTTCTTATTCCCTATATCACGTGGTAAATCTATATATGATGAACCACGAAGTGGGTTAAATTTATTTACACACATATCCAAACTAATAATATCTGTAACACTCCATCCACTATCTTTTTTCTCGAATTCATTTATTTTATGAGTAATGGTATCTTTTAAAACTTCAAGAAACAGCTCAAGGTTTTCAGATTGATTTACAATATAGTTAGATGTTTGAAAATCAAATGTATTCCTCAAATCTTTGGTTTGTTGTATAAAATTTGCATGTAAAATAAAATTCACCTTAAAAGTGGTTAACTGTTCAATACTCTGGTTAAGTAAAGTTATGATAGTATCTTTGATTGAATTAAGAAAAGTTTCAGCGGTTTCTAGTTCTCTAGAAACACTTAGAGGTGTAATTCTATATGTATAAATTCTCTGTCCAAACGCTGTCTCAATCAAAGTGACATTTGGTAAATTATGATGAATTCGGAAAGCATTATTTTTATGAATGTTACTTCTATTATGATTAGATAAATATCTCTTCTTTACATACGTTTTACAGATCTCACACTCCACCATCTCTCCATCATCGGAGGGTAAAGATGACTCGTCATGATTTCGTGAAGTAGATGGCTCAGGTTCATCCAAACGCTGTTTCTTCTTGTTGTTTTGGAGGTTAACTTCAGCCTGACGTTTAAGACCTCGACCGGTTTGTGTACCATATATTGATTTTTCAATGGACTCACATAACTTAACAAGATCAAGATCAGTTTGTGTACTGTAACCAAGGAAAAGCATAAATTAATAATGGAAAATTCAAAAATAATGAAATGAAAAATAAAAAAATATTAAGCCTTAAACACTTACATTTTTTCACTCTCTTCACATAATTGATGTTCACAGACATTATTATTACTGGGGGATGGAGCTGATCCCCGATGACCCCGCGAAGTAGATGGCTCAGGTTCATCCAAACGCTGTTTCTTCTTGTTGTTTTGGAGGTTAACCTCAGCCAGATGTTTAAGACTCCGTCCGGTTTGTGTACTGGTACTGTATATTGATTTTTCAATGGACTCACATAACTTAACAAGGTCATCATCGAAATAAGAACAATTTAAGTCATTTTCATCTTCACAAGAACGAAAAAATACACTAACACATTCAACTGATTCCATTCTATCACTTAAGTTAACGCTATAAACTCACTTAAATCACTGATAACCAACTTCGAATTTTACACCCATATATAGCTTACACATGAACCATTAATACTATAATCAACAAATATGAATTTAATAGCTTGAACTGCAAATGAGGTAATTAGTTGACATTTAAAAATTACAAGTTTTATTAATTGTTATAGGTAATTTGTGCTTAAATGAGTATTTTTTACATTCCAGTGAATTGGATACTTCCTTTGTAATAGAATAAATTAATTGACGAGTTATTTTGTGGTGCTTATCATTTTTCGGTTTAGTATAGTATTTGAGGCGGACATCGGCGTGTTTCCAGTGCTCGGACGGGGGAATGTTGGCTAACTTCGTCATGTCATACACCTCTATTTTTATGAGGTGTGTCGCACTTGAAGCATCTTCCTTGTTAGTTGAGATGTATGTCATGCAATCTTTTCCCAGACGTCCAATTGTGGTTGAGCGTTTAGCTTTCTTTTGTTTAGGTTCTTCAAAAAAATCATCGATTGAATCTTCAGGTTTGTTATGATATGGTGAAAGTGAATTGTCATCTTCAGATACAGGATAATAATATTGTTTAAACGTATTTTCTTCTAGGTTAACTTCTTCCCCATGAGTATAGCACGTAGTCTGTAATAAAAGAGTAATAATTAACTTAACGTAAGTAGGAAAAAACTAAAGGTTTATTCACGAGAGGTGGGCTATCCTTACCGGGTAACTACAATACAAAGAGAAATATTAAGTGATAAAATGAAATGGTTACTTACATCCATTGTCCTTGTGAAGAGCAGAGAACACAACACTGTTTCTGAGTTAATATGACTGTATAGAAATTCGATGAGGTTCGGAGTTTTTATGCCATGAACATTATAGAACTGGAAGTATTGCAAACAAATAGTTAGTTGAGTATTGCAAACAAATAGTTAGTTGATGGAGGAATGTGCAAATGATATTAAGTAATGACTAGGCAGGATGATTAGGGTAACGAGTAGCGTATGGTACAAGTGTTAAATGGGAGGCGGTGGTTGCAGCGATTTATGTTGACTGTGTCGACTTGTGTGGCAGTGAAGTCATAAGTAATAGAAACGTGGTGTGGATGGTATAAGTGAGATACTGGGTTGAAGTTGTAGGTAATGAAATGTAGAAAATGATGGTGGTGCAGTACTCGCGGATGGTATAAGAGATACGCAGAGGAAGATGTAATAACATGGTGAATGTTAAAAACATAAGGTGAAGCGACCCGCCCAGCTTAGGGTGAGCCAGATATCAGCGGGCCCTACGACTGTGGTCCAAGTCATAAGCTGAAGCGATCCGCTCCGCTTATTAAAAAAGGTCGTCAGCAAAGGTAGACACACAAGTTGTGGGGAGTAGGGAGCAGCGGGAACTGGCTCGAGTGGGCCAGAACCCACGAATCCCTACTACTTTCATTACGTATCCGTAAGTGACTATGTAATCCTAAATAGGTACCCAATCATCTTGTTATATATACGACCTCTGATTAATCGCAGAAAAGTACTATAGAACAAACTGCGTAACATATGAAACATACAGGCTGTAAATATCGAACCTTAGCCTATTAATATTAAAGATATCATCAAATTTTACTCACAGGGATTTTATCTTTAAGTGTAAGTAGAATTGTATTCAAAAGTTTTGTGAAGTATCTTGCTTCAGCCAGGGCATCAACAGAAATGCAGAATAATAACATGCTGTACTTTTAAGGTATCAATAGATCATATCTATTATAAGGATATCAATCATAAGGATCAAATCTCTCTAATAAATATATTGCATGGAAGATAAATTAGTCCAGTCGAATCGACATTCGATTTTGAAATTCTAAAAAGAGAAGAAACGAAGTGATGTGCGTTTGAGGAGATAGAGATTTCATAATGTTCCTTAAATTTAAGATGCAATGTTAATTAGATAGATTTGATTCTTGTGATTTACTCTATCGATTTGTGAAGAAGTACCTACAGAATGTTTTTTTTTCTTGTTGTCGGTTGGATACGGTTGAAGCAAGCGACTTTTTCCAAAAACTTTGAAGGCAGTTTTACTTACTTTAAAAATGAATAAATGTTTCCTTTTAGTAAATTTTGCTACCTTAATATTTTGCGACTTCCCTTTTAGGTCGCGTTTAACATTTCCAGCCTGTTCTTCGCGTCCAATTTGTATGCGAAGTTACCTTTTTATGTTTGTTGCGAATTAAAAAAATACTGGGAGAGCAGAAGTTAATCCTTTTCAGCTACATTAATGTGGGTATTTTTAGATAGCGCTATGCCTGTAGGGGGCGAACTATTACGTGTTAATCCTACATCAAGAGAAAAGGGACTAATTACCTACCTTCTAAAAGTTAATAACTGCTAGGTAATCTTGTTAGGTAATAGTTATGCCACTGAACCAGATAGATTCCGCTGAGTAAAGCTACACTACGCAAGTTACGATGAAACTATAAGGTTTGTTTATCTAGAGTTTGTTTATTCTAACAAAGTTAGTCTGGTAAGACTTTTGCTTATTGTTGAATTCAATCTACTATTAATTAGTTATTTTAAACACTCATGTAAGATATATTTGTTAGCGGAATTTTTGATATTGTTAACTCGGGTTTAAATATTGAAATCAGGTCTCAAGATTCGACGTTACCGCGATACGTAACACCAAATAGGGCTTAGTAATTAATCGTTACTATTGAAATCTGTGTTATCGAATATTGAAGAGGTAATAATTTATTATTTTCTAACACGGCTATGAATCTACAATATTTCTTCCAATAATCTCAATAGATTAAGTTAATTACCACTAATTACATAATAAAGGACAACATGTTATGCATCAGGACAACATGCATGAAGTTAACGACCTCTGATGTGATTAAGTTAATGTGTAACTGGCCTTAAACTTTATGGACACTGGACACCGCGGGACTTTGTATTTGTTCAAATTAGCCGTATTATCCTTAATTAATACATGTAACAACGCGTGAAGGCCGTAATCATGAAACTTTGACACTGTCCGCTTTTGTATAAGGATCGTGATGGTCAAAGTTATATTTGTAGCTAGTTAGGTAGAGACACCTTATTAATTTAATATCGTAAGGGTATTATTACAAGGTTGTATAATATAAAAATAACATATAATTTCTTTTATTTTTATCGTTATTGTATATCGATTTTGAAGAAAAACAAAAAATTACACATACGAACAACTATATTTTATATTGAAGCTTTATCCCTTCCTGGGTAGATGAAAGAATTAAGAACCAATATGTATTGTCGCGTAATGTACTGTGAAAAGAATTGACAACATTTATAAATAAACAGAAGCTAACTATTATCCCATCTTTGATAGGATAAACACTAAATTTCACTTTTAATTCGAATTACGACAGCGAAAATATAACTTAAAAAGCTTTCTTTTATAGACAGGACAGTAGCACCATCTATGATTCATAATAAGTTGATGTGTACATAAATACTTGTTTCGTACCTTGAGAAACATCTCTATAGTTATGGAAACATCCACTAGGTGTCGATGCTATGTTATACTAGATTTTTACCCATTTGCACCACTTCGTGGCTGAAATCCGCAACCAGCTTTGAAACAGGATGTAACTTTCCTATTCGTAACCTGTTGAAAAATGTAATTATTATTTCGTAACTATTGGTTCGTAACGAGTTTTGAAATGGGAAAATAATTACTTATTCGTAATTGGCTATTGGATCTTTTGCTGCCATATTTTATTGATTGATTTTGGTTTAGTAAATTCATAGCTAAGTTATACGAGTATATCTACAGTCTATTGTTATTAATGGTTGAAAGTAATAACTAATATTCATTATCTGTCATAATTAAGTTTGGATCAAGGTATTAAATCTGCTTAATGTACTGATTGGCTAAGTTTAATAAAACTTCACTTGCGCGCGGGCGCGCCAACGCCCTCTGCTGGGTGACTGTCCGTACATCGCACGCTCCCCTTCTCGGCTCCTTGCTCGAGGGCATCGGCATATTCGACAGCAAGATTGTATGACTGGTGAATGCATGAAGGTAGAAACTTTTTGGTGGGTGCCTGGGTATTGGGCGCGACGGGTTAATGAGTGCAAGTTAGTGGAAGAAATAAGAATGCCTGTGAGCACAATTCAATGACTAATTAGTATTAATTATTTGATTTATTTATTTGCAATGAAATGTGTTGCAGAAAATATTTTATTTAATTAATTTGTAAAATTTAAAACTGATATGACATATTTGTTTTTATAGTTATATAGGCTACGAAAATATATTAAATTAAAGAAAACTAAACAAACCAGAACAGGAAGACATAAAATATTGGTATAAAATAAACTTTAACAATGTGGTAGGAATTCTTTGATTACCTATATCAATCAGTTTGTTACCTATATCAGTCAGTGAGTTTTACGAATAGAAAACGTTTTAAATTAATCTGTATTTTTGCAATAATTTTTTTATAGTTTAGTCAAAACATAAAACTCTTATATTTGTGCAGCCGTCATCTGGATACGTTCGTCGTCTTATAGAAACTGTCTTAGACTAAAAATTTATATGTTTTTTATATAAATACGAATAAAGATTAAATAGTGATGCTGTTTAAAAAAACTACCAATAAATCTTTGTTAAAATCGTTATTATTCAACAGTCATTTAGGAATATGGTTAATTACAATATTTTATTATTTTACGTATAAACAAGGTAAATGTCCTTTTAATTAAATAAAATGCAGGTAATGCAGCCATAGATTATATAAACGAATACCAGAATACATTCCAGATTGGAATTCCCACAGTAACAATAAAATGACGAAATATATTGCTACGAGCGCTACGCCGTAGCACCCTTGCTTAGAAAAAGTGAGTCGATACTGCAATAAAGTCGTATTCCGGCTTCAATCGGAGCTAACTATACCTCATACCATGAAGCAAAATATTTTTTCGTAGGTCATAGTTTCACCTCAAAGTGTTTTCCTTCATGATTGACACTAATTGGTTATTAAATTAGATGGTTTTAAAATGTGCATCTGTTATCTAATTTAATATAACTTAATAACCAATTAGTGTCAATCATGAAGGAAAACACTTCGAGGTGAAACTATGAGCTACGAAAAAATATTTTGCTTCATGGTATGAGGTATAGATTTAGATGATGCATCAATCATACTTTTTTGTATATAAGATGGGTTTACGCTTGACCTCAGTCTTACCTGATGTAAAGTGAAGATAAGTAAATAAGTATTCTAATACACTCTTCTTTTAAAGAGAGCCAAGTTATATGTATAGTAAAAAACATAGCTGGCAATGAATTCATTCCTTAGCAGTATACATAATATAGTTTGCTCGTGCAAGGTGCAACAAGCTATGCGAGTTATTTATTATAATAAACTAATACAATCAAGCCTGAAACGGGCCTCAACTTTAGATCTTACTATTTGTTAGCGTTGGTTAACTCCTATTGCAATGTCCTGTAAAAAACGGTCAAACTTATTGATACAACAAATCTTACTCTTATACTAGCTACGCCTGCGACTTCGTATGCGTAGACCACTAAATTACTAATGCCCTTTTTTTAATGAAATGATTTATAGCAAAAACTTACAAATAATACAGTTTTTTGTAAGTACATATATACTGCTATATTTTGTTTATTTTTTTATTTATCAAGTACATATCATCAAGCGTATAGCTTCGGATTTCCTCTACAGCCACAGATGTGTAAGGGAATACGTTCCTCTCTATCTTTCGCATCCCCCCATCCCCCCATCCCCTTACCCCTCTATTAACCTCTCCACCCCTAAAACCCAAAAATGATCTTAATACAATTATATTATCCTTCTTTCTTTAATTTTTTTCCTAATTTAATACGCAAAGTTTACAGATTAATTATATTTATTGGTTCAAAATAATAGGCCTATGAAGAGTAATATACGGAGGAACGACATTCAGTAATAAGGTGTGCTACAAAAATCAAGATGATGACATTAATTTAAGATCGGCAATAGATGTATAATATTAAAGTACCAGCGTAACGCTGAATAAAAAGACACCAAACACAAAATATTAGAAAATATAAAAAAAATCATGTTATTCTTAAGAAAGATTTTTCCCGATGATAGCTCCCGCTACTGTCGTTGCCTAAACCTCTGATCAGACTGACTTAGACATACTTATTAATAAATAGTAGGTAGGTACAGTTAATAAGCTAGAAACGCTGGGTAATGTTAGAAGCACGTGACCGCGTTGAAGTAGCAGCGTAGCACCCGTCCTCGGCCGCCGCCCTGCCCGCGCCGCTGCAGCGCGCTCTGTCGACAAATAAACAATGCACCTCATTAATTAATACAATAATTAGAACCAATTAAAAATCTACAGCCTATATTAGTACTGTAACCAGCTGATAAACTGATTACAAAAAATAATTTTTATAAAAAATATTTTTATTTTTAATAAACCTCTCTTGCACTTCATTCAAAAATGAAATAGTTACGAGTATACGCTAGTTATTCTATTTTAGAGATACTTCACGTGGGTGACGTCATGTTGACTAAGGGATTGCACCAGGGACGGGCAGCAGCGTTCTCCTGTGTATATTAAGATAATTACTGCGATCACCAATCCGAATACTATAGTGATTATGGTAAATCCCCCAATGGACAGCCCACCAATAGTGGCATTCTATTGGGGAGACATGTTCAGCAGTGGAAGTATTTCTGCTGATGATGATACGCTAGTTACTTATTCAATACATCGAGTTAAAGGACCGTGAAGGAATGTGACCAGTTACCTAATAGAGCTGTGAGACGTACGTAACGTTTGACGTTCTCTCCCACCTCACCGTAAGTCATTCCCCGAAGCCCTTAAAATCGGTCCTCCACTGTATTTAACCTATATTACCTACCTATATCTTCACAGAGCCCATTATATATCAAGTTGAGTTATAATTAACGTTGACCTGGTATATTTAGAGTAAAAATATAATTGAATTTATTTTTACATTAAAAAGAAAATAGTCGTACTGTATAAGATCTACGAAACTTTGTAATATGACTGACGGTAGTGTTTCATAGACGCGACGTAGCACACGTAGCACGCGTAGCACGCGTAGCAGATGCATTTAACTTTAATCATAGACACTTTTTTCATGTGGTCAACTTAATCACAGTTTATTTTATAATTTTTTTAAGAACCCATGATAAACTAATTAATACAATACAAAACACTTTATTGTACAAACAAAAACAGGTAAAAATGTAATAGTTAAATTAAGGCGGTCTTATTTTTAAGCTATTTCTTCCAGACAACCTTTGGGCAGGAAATATTATGCCAGAGAAAAAGTTACGTTAGGCTGATTTGGAAACTTAAATGATAAAAAGGTATTAGTACTTAAATGAAGTATTCAATGAAGTGAGAGAAATTTACTATTTCACTAAGCGCTGCCTGAAATCTGGTAACGCTGAATATTACTACGTGTTTCCCTATGAGGCTGGCAAGAAGTACTATAGAAAATAAGTACTGAATATAACGCTTCATGGTTATTATACAATAAATAGATACAATACTACACACAATAAATACATACACATACGCGCTCCTTGACTTGCCTCTTGCCTTATAGATGTGAATAGATAAAGAAAAGCAATAAATAATTGAAACCTCCACTAGAATTTAGAATAATGTAGAGTTCCTCAGTGTGACTCTTACATAAATTATTATTATTGATTAATTGCCCTGAAGTGATACTTACTCCGATCCTTCAATGGGATGTTGCAATTTAATTATATATTCGACGCTTTCTACGGCACTGTTAACTGTAGTTGTGTTCATTATTGGGCTACCTGGATTCGAGACGAATCAACATCTATAACACTATAAAGAGACAACCAAACCGACTATCCTTTCTGTACGAGGCGGTCAAATTCAATTCGTATCGCCCACGCTACGGAGGCGGTAAGTGAGGCTCTAATTGCCCGTACGACAACTTGAAACCACACATGAATTAACACTTCCTTTTCAATTAACATCAGTCAATTTATCTATCTTTAGTGCTAAT
This sequence comes from Esperia sulphurella, assembly GCA_947086405.1. Lineage (NCBI taxonomy): Eukaryota > Metazoa > Arthropoda > Insecta > Lepidoptera > Oecophoridae > Esperia > Esperia sulphurella. Next base: position 7,840,111 of record OX352270.1, on the reverse strand, counting down.
GCTATATTATATAGAATGATGTATCCAATGACGTTATATTAACTATCACCTCACAGAGGACTAAATTAATGCTCGCTAACTTAAGTGGGCTGAAGACGAGATTCGGAATAGTAGACATATCACATATAAAGCAGACCTATAAACAATTAGGTCTAGCCGGAAGTATAAGAGCCGTTAGGTACACTACATATGGTGCCGTGACCAGGTTTAATGAAATGTGAAGGAACACAGAGTCGTAGATTACCAGAGGAATGTAGAAGGAGATCATGAAAAGAAGAGAGAAATTGAAAGCGTTCCTTTAGGAAGGAGTCAAGGGAAAGAAAGAAAATGAACAGCTTGGCGACGATGAATGGGAATGGCCACGTATTTTTGGTATTCACTGACTCGGTAATCAGACGAGTGGTCATATTACCGTAAGCCGAAAGCGAACCATATGCAAAGGTTGTTCATGCGCTCGAGTTTGATCAGTTATTCCACCGTGAGGTACAGATAACAAGTGTCGGAGTAGTCTAAGATGGGTAAAAAAAGAGATTAATATTGTCCATGTGGTCGAGGGTTCAGCTACCATTATGTGTTTTGAAATGTAAGTACGGTTTATTATGATTATACTCAGGGTTTTTGGTAAAGAAATTCATTCTAAGGCGCGTGTGAAATGCACCAACCCGTACTAGGCTAGCGTTGTGAACAATAGCCCGTACCCCTTCGTTAAGACGGTAGGCCTGTAGTGCTTCAATAGTGGGCACATATTAATAGGCTGTTGAATTGGTACATTTTTTTGCTGATAAAGATTAGTTCTGATGTTTTTGTTTCTGTTTAAACGTGGAGCCACATATAGATTTTCTTTCTATGTTATGTTAACTTATGCATGCCAATAATTTAATAACGATGTATAGTATCTACATATGTAATAAACGTGACTTTTTGTTTAACACCGTAAGCTAAAACGTGCGCTTTTGATCATTTATCTGGCTCATCATAAATATTGAATTTTGTGTAATAATCATTAACTGCCTTCAATATTTTATTATTTTAGGGCTGGAAGAAAGATAAATAACACTACAAGCCTATGAAATATTTGGTATGTTAAGCACATTACGATGAAAATTCTAAAGCGTATGGAGTCTTATTATCAAATTCTTAATTATAAAGTGTAACATTATTTCATTCACACAATGAAATTAAATGTATAAAATCTAAAGCTAGGTAGATAGGTATATGATGAGACAGATAGCTTTACTTCATAATTATTCAGTGATTTGACTCTGTTGTCTTCAATGGCGGCGACCGGCAGTGGCGCGACGAGCAGGTTATATTCGTAGCCGCGCTGTGGCTTGTGCTTCCAAGCCTCCTCACCACCCTTGCTGCTCAGTGAGATCTGCAGACCGATCAGAAGCCTCTGAATGTTCTAAGCTACTAAACCAGTGCTTCTATAATACATACCTGCAAGTATGGTGACCTGATAATCTAAACTCCCCTAATGATAAATTATGTGCTGACCGATATTCGATAAGTAAAACAATTTCTACTACTGATTCTTAAATTAGTGATACAAAACACGTGGTTGAAAGTGTAAACACGGCATTATATTATTAGTGGCCGGGTACCGTGGTCAATTACCACCATATACCTACCTACCTTTTATACCACACTTTTTTGTTTCCCGCGATATCTACGAGGAAAATTGATTGTACATAAATGAGCTATGCTGCATCAATTGTTACTAAGGAGGATATTTATTCGATATGAATACATATCGTTTGATTTGGGATATGTCATGAACTTATTAATACAGTAAATGAACAATATAAACCATGTCACTGTCGTCGATGTGCGCGATTCGGAGCGGCGCAGTGCGGGGTCCACTATCACGATCTGGTCTCTCGTACTTCGTCTCTTCGTTCTCATGGAGGGCCTTCTGCAGCGCGACCAGCAGCCGATCCAGAACGAGGGCTGCTCGCTTTTGCGGCGCTATCACCTCGCTCGTTACTATCTAATAAAATTAAATAAACTTCATCATATTTACAAAAGTTTTAATTTGGACTACATCTACCTTTGTTGACATGTCTTATAGGAAAATAAAAAGTAACCTATAAATTAACGAGTTTGAGTACTTTACTAAATAAACTAACAGCCAGTTTGGTGGCAATTTAGGTAAATTGTTCAACGACACGATTAAACAAAATTGTAAGGGATAGTCCAATTCGTGGCAATATTCAGCTACAACACAGAGCTCAAGGTCGTCAATATAGTCTAAAAAATATATTAAGCCGAAAAAGCAACACAACCTGTCGCAGAACTTGTAACTATTTTTAAAATTATGAAAATCTAAAAATACGTGAAGATGACCTGTCACGATAAAGACACTGAAACCTAACTCAGCTAAGCGAAGTTTGACAGTAAAATTCCACTTTTGAGAATAGCACAGAAGTTCTGAGTTTATTACAATTCTGCAATTCATTTTTGTGATTTTTAATCACAGAACAAATTTTCTATTGAAACTGTACGCGCAGTTCTCTGAGAAATTCTTCAAACGAGTTATAGGTGAATAAAGTATTTTGGAAACTTTTATTAATGTCCACGAACGAAATCTCATTTTTAGCGATAGTACTTTCGTATTAAATGTAGGTACAGCGTACAACTACTATAAGGTACAGTTACTTGCAAAGGTATAAAGTATATTAAGTAGAATTATAACGTAGAAATTATTATTGGAGTTAGACAATAGTAGGCTCCAAAATTGTTGACTTCAATGGTCAACCACCCGAAATGGTTCTATTCTCCAAAATATATACTCCAAACTATTCAACTTATTTAGTTACTAGCTGTGCCCGCGGCTACGCTCGCGTGGACTACAGAATCCGCTCCCGTTCCCACCTTCGCTCCCGTTCCCTGTCCCACTTCTACTTCCACTCACACTCAGACTCTCAATCTCCCAATCCCAAAACAGACAAACAAAAACAAAAATTTCAAAAATGACTGAAATGTGTTCTATTACTTATCCTTAGACTCTCCCCCCAAGTCCAGGTCCAGGTCCAGATCAAAGTTATGCGAATTTATAGTTTTCAAAAATCACATACATTACATTGGTACCATACCCGCTCCCGCTACCGCTCACGAATTCCGTCGTGCATTGACACCCTACACTTCTTTATTGTATGCGAGTTTTCGAAAACTATAAACTTAAACTCTAACTATAAACTATAAAATTTAGCTTTTGATTGACTGGGCCGATTGCAATGAAATAAAACCTATATGTTACACCGAGTTTAAGCACTATGTTTCTGTGAAAAGTCCATCGAAATCGGTTCAGTAGTTTTTGAGTGATGCGTGGACAAACATATAGACAAAAATTTCAAAAATGATTGATATGTGTTCTAATACTTATCCATATACCGCCTACATTTTTTTTGCAATTATCTTTAATGTACAGACGTTTACGTTTTTATTTATTAGAATTTAGGTACGACTTTGTTAAAGCGTTCTCTTACAGTCTGTATAAAGTAAAATAAATATTATTTAAACTTAGATATCTTACTGGGTAGTCCTCTTGCGAAACGGGAGGTGCGAAGGGCGCGGAGGGTGCGGCGAGGGAGGTCGTCAGCGCCAGTAGGAGGAGTGGCAGAGGGCTGGACATCATCGCAGGATCCGTTCACACATCACACTTCTGTGTTCAATAAAATTAGTATGCAGATTAAATTCGTGTCAGGTGCAATTGGAATATCATTTGCCCAGCTTGACCATTACTCCAGCATTATTCATGAATATGATATGACAAACAGTGGACGTTGGCAGTAATTGAGCTATAATGTGACTGTGCAAATTACTAAAGTGTTTCCCAACTCTAAAGAAATGTATAGACTTGCTGAGTACCATAATTTTGCACTCATTTATTTGACGACTTTTGAAAATGTATAAAAGAATATCGGTAGATTAAACTTGCTATGGATAACTAGCCATAAATTAAAGATAGACATACTTCTAATTCAATCATTTATCTCGTAAGGATTATTCCCATTTACTTTACTGTAAATATTAAAATGATAAACAACAAAGTGTCATCGGCGAGGGTCACACTGTAACAAAAGCCCCATTTGATGCGACGAAATTGATCCTCTGTCTCAAGGAATTTGGGGCTTTATTGATAGGTGGATGACAAGCTACTTACTTTCCTCTGGATAAAACATTTTTTAACCGCTAATAGAGCTGGGAATAAATCTACCCACATGACATGTTATAAAAGGACGACTGCGTTCTTATTTCGGCTCCAAGTAACATTTCATACTCGTATTTAACGATTTTAACCTTCCAAGATAATTGACGTGTGATTCAAAGGGTCAAGTTCCTTATTAGGGATGTAATGTAAATATCATAGTTATGTACCTAATATGGATATCGGGTAAGTATTATAGTATTTATGTGAGTCTCGGTAATTTGTATTGCTTTCTCTATCTTTAAAGACATCTTCAGTTTTTAGAATTTTTACGGATCAGGTCTATCAAATCGTCAAAAAAGTTTTAGCCTAATAATTTTTATATTACCGTATAAGTAAATTTAAACAGTTGTTATTGTTAACTAAGTCACTCTACTAAGACACTAGCACTAATTGTTATATACTAGCTAAATATATTTACTTACGCGTTGATTATTATTCATTAACAACTAGGTACGTCGTCGATCAACTTAATTTTTATGATTAATGAAGGCTTTTCTAAATTACTTGTTGCACTGTTAATAATTATATCATGAATAACAGAATCTGAGAAATCAATTGTCACTCCTATCTCTTTGTACAAAATTGTTTCTTTTTAAATTTATTCAGTACCTATACCTACTTATTAACAAATATTTTACATTATTTTCTATTACTAAAATAAATACTTACAAAGCCGTCACAATGTCCCACGACCCCAAACAAAACTATTTGTTGGTGGTGACGAATTTTAATTACACTTTTCACACATAAATTAAGTGCAACGATTGAATAGGTAGTCAGCGCCGGGAGCGACAGTAGCGGAGCGCGTAAGGTCGGGAGGGTTTATAGGGCGGCGCTCTCGAAGCCCGAGCCTTTTTATATACGTCCGTCCGCCCGCCACATGTGACAAGCGGCAACGGTTACAGGATAGCGTGTTTAGTATTCAATGACAGCGGAATTGCAACTTAAAGTATACTAAATAATGCCAGGACAATACATTCAAAGAAACCAATATCCCAATTTTTTTCATTTTAGCAACTGTAGATATTTTTGTTTATACAAAGCTACTAAATTCAAAGTTGCTATACTGAAAAAAAATAATGATGTTGCTGTCTTTGCATATGACTCAGTTAAATAATATAGCACCGCGACCACGATCAAATTAGTTGTCAAATGAAAGTCACCAAAGTGTACAGTCGGCCTAATGTTAACCGTTCAAGCACTCTTGTTCACTACCGCTGTTCAGTAGTTGTGATCTTTGGCGATAACGTGCATCGCAGTTCCTTTATATCGAGGTATTAGCAGAAAGGCACATATAGTGATCGTATTTCGAAATTCATTCAAATAATACAATTTATTTTATTACATGCCTGGTATGACAAAAAATCATAATTTTTGACCACTAGTGTGCAGCAAGAAATGAATCTTGTGTTGGGTGATAGGCCATACAAAGTTCGATTACTTAGGTAGGTATATTATTGAATTTCCGGGACAGAAATGCGAATAATTTAGAATGCTAAAACAGATCACAACCAAGTTTCACTCATTGCCGCTAGCATCCGTGCAGCATCCATCCAGCTTCCAAAGACATTTTCTCAGTACCTATCCCTTTTTAACTACTCATAATATTTGAAGGACTCATATTTGATTCGTAATGAAGAGATCCGACGAAGAAGAACGAAGGTGACCGACATAGCCGAAAGGATTAGCAAACTGAAGTGGCAGTGGGCGGGCCAAGTCTGTCGCAGAACAGACGGCCGTTGGGTCAGACGAGTTCTGGAGTGGAGACCGCGGATCGGCACACGCAGGGTGGGACGCCCCGCCGCCAGACGGACCGACAACCTGAAGAATGTGGCCGGAAGCAAGTGGATGCGGATGGCGGAGGATCGGGTGTGGTGGGTTCATTGGGGAAGGCCTATGTCCAGCAGTGGACGTCTAAGGGCTGATATGATAAATGCATAACCAGATTAATAATTTCTTTTACGCCTTAGTTAATACATATTAAATTATAATGTTACTAAGTCGCGGGCAAACAGAAGACGTATTATTGTATTTATTTGTCTATTATAAGATTTGTTTATAAGCGATTCAGTACATACATGAATGAGTACTTACAAACCAACTGACATCATTTGTATTTCATTTTCTGTCATAATTTTAGTATTTAATTTAATTTAAAGTCAATTTGGCAAATGTTAGTATTCTAATGATACTTTTATTCAGTTAATTTTGTAAGAGTAAAAACATAATTTGTCACCATGGAAAGCAACATTGTCACTGCATGGGAGATAATTAACTTTACCCTATGAGTGCACAATAAATCTGAAGAAATACCTACAACAATACTTGACAATGTTTTTTTTACATAATGAAGTGTCAAGCACCTAATGACGAGTTGACAATTGTCGCTCCTCCAAAAGTGCGTTGCCTACCATCAACCCGTTACACTGCAGTGCAAGCTTGGCGGTAGAAATAGATAAGAAAGTGGTAACCATCAGACGGAAGTCCTTCTACAGGATAGTAAAGTGCTTTTAACATACATACTCGTACATGGTCACATTGTCTGTTGCAGCAATTAGCACAAAATGCTGGGGTCTAATTTTCCACAGTCTATGGTGTATGATTTTAAGGTAAACGGAACTGATTCCTTTTAAAATTGCATGCTGAGTTCGAAAGGCAAATATAAATTAACGACTTATTTTACTTATGTAAAACTTAAGTAATTTTATAGAAATAACCTACGTCCTCGTGGTACCTACATAAAATATTTAGATGAAGAAGGAAATGGATTGATGACCTGAAAAAGAAAAACGTCTCATAACATAGGGACTATATCGATACGTAACAGTAGTAGAAATATTTTACTTACAAAGTAGAAGTTTTAAATGATCACAATAAATACTAGTACAATCACAATTGCAGTGATTTATTTTATGGAAAGTTTCCTTCCAAGTACCTAACTAAATTCTTCTACCTTCAAATATTTGACGTATCGAACGAGGGCTAATCCACTACTACGAGTATGCTATGCTGGATTATACCTACACTGCATTCATTTTTAATAGCGAGGTGGACGATTACAAAATCAGATTTTTGAGAATAAAATAGTACATATTTCAAGGTCAAGCCTGGTGTGATCAGAAATTAAGTAAAATCTCTAGTAGTTCAAAATGTCCGAGCTGGGGTAACGTCACTCCATCTCTGTACCTCTTGATCTATGCTATCCGCAGTTTAAAAAAACTTGGATATTCAGTATTCACTGAAGACAAACTTAACCAATATAGATTTGTTTTTGCTATATTACAAATAAGTAATAGTAGTTCAAGCACCTGTTTTAATAGAAATGTAGTCGAATTCTCAAGGATATTCTGAAATTAGAGAAAAATATACAAGAGAGTTAGGTGTGTACACTAATGAAACCTTTCACTCGTCTGGAATATGGACAGATTCATTAAGGCGACAACGACACCAAGTTTTAGTTCATAGTAACTATTTATATTCTAAAATTATAAATTTCTTTTCTTTTAACTGCAATGTTCTATCGCTATGTTTTTCTTATTTTCCTTGGGAAAATTTTCCTGGAAGAGATCGCTCTAAGCGAAGCCTTTGTACACTTTCCATAAATCTGTACCTATTTTTTTATTGTTATTCTTAATCCGTTTGCAATAAAGAGGATATAATTAGTTTTTTTATTGTGCTAAAATAATCCTAAAAGTGCGCTTGACGTTTGAGGTCGAGGTTTCAAACATTAAAACTATAGTACTTAAATATATCGATTACATACCTAGGGAGGTTAAGTAAAGAACTGCGATCTGAACATTCTTTGCTACCTCCCGTGGTGTGTATACAATTTTACGTGCCGCTGCGGGCGGGAAGCGTACGCGTGGCGATAGTAACTACTTTCTCCCCGCAAGCACGTAAAAAGAATTTTCGATAAAGAAAAACAATGTAAGTAGATAGGACAGAGGAGCATTGGAATGACTTAAATATTATTAAAAAAAATAGGCTACAAAACATAGACATAGTAAATACGTACCAAACGTACGTAGGCATAAAAGGAATTAAATCGACTGGGTAATGTGTGAAAATGGGGGTGCCCAAGGGCTCAGTTCGGGGCCCATTTCTTATTCTTGTATATAGAAATGATTTACCCTTCTTTAGTAGAAAACACGTCCAATATTTGCCGATAACAATTCGCAGATTTTTTAAATTAGCAAAATGGTTGTTGATTTAATTTTCATTCTATATGTCTGTCATGCATGACATGTATCGTGCCTCGTTTGCGGGTTGAAAGAACGACAATAGGTTTGTTATTGGGTTTCTATTCAATTATATTTTAATATAGTTTAGGATCCGTTCCTTTGAAGCGGAAACTCAATCCTAATCTTGGGTCCGTCCATGCACTTAATTCGCAAGGGGAAAATCTTTATAACTATATTATCGACTAAAACTCCGCTTGCGTGGACTACAGAATCCGCTTCCCTTCGCAATTCCGCTCCCACTCCCGCTCCAGCTCCCACTCCCGCTCCAGCTCCCACTCCCGCTCTTAGGCCTAAAACATACACAAGCGACGTAAGGCAGCAGGCATGGGACAGGCGTGGCGCAGGCGCGCGCCGCTTTAAAACGATTTCATACAAAATGTATGCAGGCGACGTGTTTGAATTATACTGAAGCGACGCGGCGCAGACACGCCCGTTTCGTTGCCTGCGCCGCGTCGCTAGCAGTCGGTTCTCGTGAGTCACGCAAGGAGCACGTCGCTTGTGATACGGTATGCTACATATGTATACTACGAAGACATCTTATCGCACCAAAGTCAGCCTGTATAATGCCGCATCTGAACGTTTCTTGCCTGTTCCACGCCTCTTCTGATATAATTCAAATCGCGCCTGCGCCGTATCTGTCCCACGCCTGCGCTGCGCCTGCCCCGTGCCTTCGCCTTACGTCGCTTGTGTGTGTTTTACGCCTTACGCTCACGCACACGCCCACGCCCACGCCACGCCGACGGAGACGCCCACTCCCACTCCCACTCCCACTCCCACTCCCACTCCCACTCCTACTCCCATTACAGCTCCAAATGAAGTCCAAAGTCATCGCAATCTGAATAGTACCGAACATTAAAATTATACTTTCTTTGTTATATTACATACTAACCTTACCTACTAATGTATTTGAAATATAAAGTTTCCATAACTTTGGTTGAGTAAACTGACTGCGATGAAATAAACCCTATATGTTACTACGAGTTAAGCCCTATATTTCTGTGAAAAGTCCATCAAAATCGATTCAGTAGTTTTTAAGTGATGCGTGCACAAACTAACAGACAAAACTTCAAAAATGATTGACTTATCCTTAGACCCCCTATTTTTCTTTTGCAAATATCTTCAATGTACAGACACGCGAAGTTTACGTTTTTATTTATTAGATGTGTTTCATTCTAATGGCCCTCTGTCTCTCGATGGTTTACGATAAATAACTCAATCATAATATTTATTTACATAGATATTTAGTATTTTAATCTCTCCCTTTCCTATTTTCAATAATATGGATGTTATTGACCCACATGTGCCAAACGACAGGTGTGTGGTGATTATAAAACCATTTTTTACTCGTACAATAGTCCAAGCTCTTTCAATAATAGTGCAAAGCTTGAATTCTCGCGTGGGTATTCCAAAAATGTTCTACTGTACTACGTATACCATTCGGCTATTCTGTAAGAGATCCACCCACGTTTAGTTATTCTATTAATATACAGAAGTATACAAATAAATAGACCAGTTGGATAGAGGGGTTATTGTGTACTTATAGTAATCACAAAAAAATCAGGATATAATTAAAGGGAAAATAAAAAAATAATTAAATAGTGCAAGAAGTAATGAGATTTAATTGATTAAAAAATACATCGCAGGTGATATTCCCTTTCCCCTCTCCCATTCCCTCTTTCCATACCCCCTTCGTTCTTTTCTTCCTCATTCCCTTACCACCACGTTGAAAACCCCTTCTCCAACCCCTTCCCGCACCCGCACCCTACCCCTACCCTTCCTCCGCCATTTATCTTCCACTGCCCCCCTCCCATTGTCCTACTACCTCCCATTCCCGCTAGCCTCGACCTCATCTTTCCTCTCCTTTTCCCCTAACGCCTTTCTACTATCACTCCTCCTCCCAACTTGCCCCTTCCCTTCCCTCTCTTCTTTCCCATCCAACTTTCTTCCCTTCCTATACCCCTCCCTTATTGATACCTATTTTGCATATCCAATTAACTGTACAACAAAATGTCTGTCAAACTGCTGGACATAGGCCTTCCCCAATGAACGCCACCACACCCGGTCCTCTGCCCTATGGATCCAGCCGCTTCTGGCCACCTTCTTAAGTTCGCAATCCACCTGGCGGCGGGGCATCGTGGCGATCTGCGGTCTCCACTCTAGAACTCGTCTGCCCCAACGGCCACCCAAACGATACTGCGACAGATGTGGCCCACCCACTGCCACTTCAGCTTACTAATTCTTTCGGCTATCTGGGTCACCTTCGTTATTCGTTGGATCTCCTCATTACGAATCATATCCCTCATAAAGACCCCGAGCATAGCCCTTTCCATAGCTCGCTGAGGGACTTGAAACTTGGGATCAGACCCACCGTCTAAGTCCACGTCTCCGCGCCGTAGGCAGGACGCACTGAATAAACACTTTTGTCTTTAAACATTGTGGTATGGGCGACTTGAAATTTTAAATTAATGCTTGTGGTTTACGGTAGAGTAGAATAGGACCACTCCAACTCTTCCCGTGGATGTCGTACAAGGCGACTAAGGGAATACATTATAAAACATCAATCAGGGCTCCCCAACCCGTCTGGCTAGCGCGGGGAGTGTAGGCCAAGTCCTCCGTCTGTCTCCGGCAGATGAGAGAGGGTTGTGCTCCTGCAGTGGAGACAAAAATAACCTGATAATGATGATGATGATGAAGATAACTAATAACAGATTGTGTCCCGAACTCAAAGCTATTAAACCGTGATAACGCCGTCGAATTCTGTTCAGAAGTTTCTAAGATTAGCCCGTACACACATACATACAGACAGACACGAAATTGTATAATTATATTTTTGGACTCTACTGGTCTTAAGAAATGTCCGGGTGGTAAAATTTGTTTTTAACTTCAATGTACAGATTTGCCTTTCTTTTGTTTTTCTACTGTTTTATTATATGTATAGATACCAATACTTCTTCTGTCATTTAAACAGCAGTAGGTATTTATAGCGACTGTATTTTAGTATCTGTAAATTAAGGGGGCCAAATATAACCAACTTCAAACCACTTTCTAGATCCGAAATATTTTTACAAAATTTAATTATTTACGCGCGCACTTACACAACATACTAAATTCCATTCCAAATGAATTGCAATTCAAATAGTAACGCATTTGCTTCTTAAAAACAAAATAATAGATAGGTCCTGAAAGTTACAAAGTAATACTAAACTGCTTCTGCCAGTGTTCCTTTCATGCTCATATTTTTCTGATATGCAAATAGCGTGTGTTTTTGTATGAGTAGCATTTTTTAAGAGTGTAGTCCAAGTACATTATTATCTACTAAGACTAGTCATTAATAGAAAATATTGTTTGATATCTTGTAAATTTTAATTTACCTGCAACATATTGGTGTCACTTCAGTTGAGTCAGTTCATAAGTGGGTAATAAACTATTTTTACCTGCGCAATTTCTAGGATTATTAGGGTACCACCATTATCTTCTACGTGGGGGGATACTCAGGGCCAGCCACATGGTGTACATACAACAACAGTCAATAAAGTCATTCATGAGTGTGTAGCTTTAAGCCCCAAAGGACCGCTATCAGGATGACATCAATAACATGCTACAGTAATACCGATCATGTAAAACAACAGTAGGTACGTCGCCATGTTACTTCACTTATATATGTCTACCACCAAATAAAATTGGGAAACAAACCCTCTACTCCGTATACACAACATTAAAGAAGGATAATCACAGATTTAAAAACTGGTGCATGTGAAAATCAATTCTATTGTATTCTATTGTATATTCTAAATCAATCAATCTAATTATATTATATAACTTATATTATTTATTCTATATGAATTGGTTTTCACCTGCACAAACCACCCAGTGGATGGAATGAAATTCGCGATTAATGGGTTTTAATCCACCCGTAGGGTTTATTTAACCCGGGCGGTTATCTCTACACAGCATGCAAGTTTTCCAAAGCTACACGACCTATTGGGTAAAATACCAATGGGTCTGACTAGACTAATCCGTTAAACTGGTGAAAAACTTTATTTTAAACAGCTCAAAATTTCGATCCCAACTCATTATAGGTATGACTAGCTGTGCCCGCGGCTCCGCTCGCGTGGACTACAGGATCCGCTCCCATTCCCACCTTGGCTCCCTATCCCACTTCCACTCAGACTTTAAATCCAGGTCCAGGTCCAGGTCCAGATCCTCAACTCTCCCCTCAACCCTCCCCTCAACCCTCCCCTCAACCCTCCCCTCAACCCTCCCCTCTACACTCCTCTCAACCCTCCCCTCAGCTCTCCCTTCAAGTCTCCTCTCAAACCTTTTTCTCTCGTCTTTCCAAATGTAGTCCGACCAACATTACTTTGTTGCATACTTATACCACAAATTTATCGTAATCGGGTAACTCAGTCAAAAGTTATGCGAATTTTCAAACACTCAAATTACACTGGTACCACACCCGCTCCCGCTACCGCTCACGAATTCAGTCGAACATTTACACCCTACATTCTTCGCAGTGTATCGTCCAGGTCCAGGTCCAGATGACCTCCGCTCGCGTGAACTACAGAATCGCTCCCACTCCCGCTCCCGCTTCCGCTCCAGCTTCCGCTCCCGCTCCGGTCCCGCTCCAGCTTCCGCTCCCGCTCCGGTCCCGCTCCCGCTCCTCTCCCGCTTCCGCTTCCGCTCCCGCTCCCACGCCCACTCCCCTTTTCCCACGCCCACGCCCACTCCCACTCCAATTCCCACTCGCAGCTACAAATGTAATCCAAACTCATCGCAATCTGAATAGTACGGAAATACTATTATGTGCAATATATTGCACACTAACCTTACGTAACTAATGTATTTGAAAACTAAAAATGTCTATAACTTTTGATTGAGGTAGCCGATTGCGATGAAATAAAGACTAAATGTTAAGTTAAGTTAATCTCCATGTTTTTGTGAAAAGTCTATCAAAGCCCGATCAGTAGTTTTTAAGTGATGCGTGCACAAACTCACAGACAAACAGACAAACAGACAAACAGATAAACAGACAAACAGACAAAAATTTCAAAAATGATCGAAATGTGTTCTGTTGCTTATCCTTAGACCCCCCAATTTTTTTTTTGCAAATATCTTCAATGTACAGACACGCGATGTTTACGATTTTATTTATTAGATTTACGTAAATCATTGTTCAGTCTTGCTTATTTTTTTAGGGATCCGTCAAAACGGATACACTTAAAAAGAAACTGTTTTGTCGGTCAACGCACAAGTCGAAACTACTGGATCGATTTATTTGAAACAATTTGGTTAATTGGAAAATAATGTAAATTTTTCCGACAAGAAAAATATTGACAGCACCCGCACATTGTGTTGAAATACATGTGTCTGGCTTCTAAAGACTTGTTGAATTATTTCTGTAGAATATTTCAGATTTATAGGAAAAAGGCATCGAGGTCATGAAATAGGCGGGAGAGGCTACTCATAAACACAACACGGGCGCTAATGGCACGGCCGTGTCGCGCAGCGAGGGGCCTATAGCTAATCATTTCGGTCACTCAACCGCTACTAGTACTGTGCTAAAAGAACGATTACCGAACTGCAGATTTCCAAGCACTCTCTTTAGTGGATATAGTATTTTTGCTTTTTAAGACATGAGTGTATGTATGAATACAATCATAAAGCAATAGGTATTAGTCACGATACTCAGGCATGTGTTAGGATCTCTCAAAATGGCGGTACATCGTCTCTACCTACCCCTCTGGGATCAAGGCGTGAGCATTATGTATGTACTCAGGCGTTCCATTCAGCCAAAGGTACAACACACAAGACCACCGATCATGCGCCGTATAGAAATCTCTCGACGTCTACAACAAGTTATGAATGTGTTGTTTGGTGTTGCTCCACGTTATTATCACGTGTATGTTTCATAGCGATAGCGTAAAAGTGTACATATGTTCATGTGAGCGTGGATGCCCCGCAAAAAATTACAGGATTGTTCGCACTGGAAGAAAACGCTATGACATATCTCCTTCGGCCTAGCCGGCGGCGGCGTCCCGGCCCCGTGTTGCTCTAAGAATATGCCTGCCTATAGACGCAAATGTCCGGGTCAAACAGGGTCAAAGTTCTTTATCTTTATAAAACCAAAGAGGAACGAAACCCTATGTCGGGCACTCAGAAACTTTTACAGAAATAAAATAAAATGTTCTACGGGTTACACAGTTTATTAATATATTTCAAAGAACTCTCCACCAGCGTTTATACAAATTTTCACGCTACTAACTAAACCAATTTTCCCAAAAAAATTTCCAGTCCGCATCAGATACCTCTTTGACTGCTTAGTCTAATACAGTATATGTATTAGTGCATCTTCCAGCGATGAAAACTGTTTTCCTTTTTATTTAGGCGTACAAAATCAAGACGGTGACCTATAGGGAATGATGTTTGTCGTAGAGGTCGATTGGTGCCCTACGAATCTAGTATAATAACGCGTTCAGGGCGCTGTTGTGGCTGTTGAGTTGGTACGGGGAAGTTTGGGGACGTACATTTAGACGGTTTCCACGCCATGATCCGCAAAAGGTGCTCCGCGGCGCCTCCTAACCGTAGCGGATAGGCCGGATGGCAGTATCATGAGACGCTGAATCTACGCTATAGTGCCTCTCATGTTTTGTTTGTTTGTTTTGTGTGCCTGTCTATATATGCAAATTATGTTACTAACCGAGGGGTGTAAGGAGGTGGAAAATCAGCTGACCACCCAACGCTCAATCTCACCTGCACGTGATGCACCCTGCTTATCCATGGGAGGAAAATACCCTAATCGCCACGCTGGGCAGGTTATACCGCTACCTATTTGTTGTGAGTGCCGTGACCGTACGGACGGATATCGCTACGGCACTCACAACAAATAGATAGCGCCAACAAAATAACTGAGGCTTTGGTTCTGTCGCGCGCCTTGGAAGTGGCCTATGCCCAGCGGTGGCTCTTGCAGGCTGATGATGATGTTACTAACACAGCAGTAGGTAAGTCTTTTACTAACAACAAAATAGGTAACATTTATTTTAATATAGTATACCTACCTACTGACATAGATATGTTATGTCCTGTGACATTATTTAATAGCCGACTTTGTAATTTATATTTCGTATATTAGTTTATTCTATGACGTTCCTATACGCTCGATTCTAATCTTGGTAAAACTAACCGAAAATACTTTTATCATCAGTCAACTTGGCCACTGACATCAAATTGGCAGATCACTGAGGGTGGGATAGGACCAAACATCATATCGTTTGTGTAATTCAAGATAATTAAAAATCCATCGCTAAATAATGTTAAACAGGGTTCTGAACCAAATGAGGTAGCCTGTACCTCGGTACACCTTATTGTTTTATGTCAAACTAGCAAACTCCCGCGGCTTCGCCCACGTGGAGCAAGTTTTTATTTCCCGAGGGAACCATTGTTCCAGAGGTAAACTTGAGCCTATGTTCATATACATGATGTTGTACTAATCAAAAATTTATGGTAATTAGTTGAATAGCCAAGTCGTGCAAGATAAATAAACACACAAACACTCTTTCGACTTAATTATAATTAAACTGTTGCCCGCAGATTCGCCTGCTTACAAAAGGTGTTTGTTACCAGCCTGAAAAAAAAACCACGGTAAACCAAGCTATCCAACAGTGAAAACCACATTCGAATCCATTTAGTGGTTTTGGAGAAGCTGATGACGTTATCATTATCATAAATTATTTAATCGACGGGTTTACTTATTAATGTTTTCATCGTTTTATACAAATAATACAGTTCATCACCATATAAGCCCTGCAACATTTACTGCT
The DNA here is from genome assembly GCA_947086405.1 of Esperia sulphurella. Lineage (NCBI taxonomy): Eukaryota > Metazoa > Arthropoda > Insecta > Lepidoptera > Oecophoridae > Esperia > Esperia sulphurella. The sequence goes on along the minus strand of OX352270.1, from coordinate 7,823,840 downwards.
GGACATGGCCTTCGCCAATAAATGTCACCACACCTCCGAATCCTGCTGCTTCCGGTCGCCTTCCTCAGGGCGTCGGTCCATTTAGTGGCGGGGCGCCCCCTCTTGCCTGCGTGCCTATCCGAGGTCTCCACTCCAGAACTCGTCTACCTCAGCGGCCGTCGGTTCTGCGAAAGATGTGGCTCGCCCACTGCCAACTCAGCTTATTAATCCTTTATACTTTAAATATTTCTATAGGTTTGGAGAATACTACTTTTGAACTTCATTTTACCCCCTTAGGGAATGGTTTTTGAAACTGTAAAACCCGTGTGGATTCATTAAATTTACAATTACTACTACAAAGTTCAATTAATAGAAACATTTAATAGTTTTACTCTATAAAAACTTCGAACTTCTATTTTACCCCTTTAGGGGATGAATTTTGAAAAAAACTTTCTTTAGTGGGTACCTGAGCTATGTAAGGAACCTTGGTGCGAAATTTTAAGTTTCTGAACCATCGGATGCAGACTACTACTACCTGCGCCTACTTTAAGGGATGTTTTTTCACGAACTGTAAAACACGTGTTAAATCATTAAGTGTTTAAAGTACTCCTACAAAGTTTTGAATACATAGGAACATCTTATAGCTTTTCTTCATACAAATTTTAAACCCCTGTTCTACCACTTTAGGGGTTGAATTTTGAAAAACCCTTCGATAGTGCATACCTGAGAAGCTTTGTGATAAATTTCACGTTTCTAGAGCAATCGGTTGTAAGACTACTACTTTCGAACTGCATGTCACCCCCGTAAGGGGATGATTTTACATAAACTGAAAAAAACATTTTGGAATCTTTAAGTTTTTAGAGTATTTCTACAAAGTTTCAAGTTGATAAGAATATTTTATAGCTTTTCTCCATACAAACTTTGAAATCCTATTTTACCACCTTAGTGGTTGAATTTTGAAAAACCTTACGTTAGTGGATGCCTGAAGTACATGGTAACCTTTGCGATAATTTTCAAGTGTCTAGAGCATGCGGTTATAAGACTTTGAACTCCATGTCACCCCCTAATGGGGTGATTTTTCAAAAACTGAAAAACACGTGTTGAATCATGAAGTTTTAGAGTACTCCTACAAAGTTTCGAATTTATAGGAACATTTAATAGTATTTCGCCATACAAACTTTGAACCCCTATTGTACCACCTTAGGGGTTGAATTTAAAAAAAACCTTAGATAGTGCATACCTGAGATATATGAAGAACCTTTGTGCTAAATTTCAAGTTTCTAGAGTATACGGCTTGGAGACTACTACTTTAGAACTACATTTCACTCCCTTAGGGGAATTTTGAAAAACCCTTCCTTAGTGCTTGCCTATGCTATATATGCAACCATTGTGTAAAATGTCAAGCCTCTAGACTCAGCGGTTTGGGCTGTGCGTTGATATGTCAGTCAGTCAGTCAGTTTCTTCTTTTATAGGTATAGATTTCCCCTCACCCCAATCCCTCCCTACCTATTCTTCCACCCCAACTCTTCTACCTTCTTTTTCCTTACTTGTCTCCGTTCCTCTGCCCATACCTCGGGAGAGAAGAATACCTCCCTTTTTCCTCCCCCCCCCCCCTCCATTCCTCTCTCCTTCCCTTTTCGTTTTCGAACCTAATTCATTCCTCCCTCGATCCCTTCTTTTCTCGCTCCCTCCCCCCTCCCTTTCCCTTTCTCTCTCCATTCTTCTCGCTCCCTCAACCCTCTATCAATTCCTCTTTCGTTGCCTCCCTCCCTCTCCACCTCCTTTCCTACCCACATTTTCAATGCTTTCATATGCCCAATGGGCAAAAACACAGAGCTCTCTAATTTTGTACACCTATAAATGACCTCTGAATAAATATATTTGAATTTAAACATTTTAATAAAACCGGCTGCGGCCATGTATAATAAAAAATATATTTGCAGAATAGTATGACGAGCAAAGAGGACGTAAGTTTTTAGAGTCGGGACTGCCATATAAAATATCTGAAGACATAATTGTATGAAACATGAGCGTAAAATCAATACCAACATTTTAGAAATAATGACAGATTATGTCACGACTATTTTGCCAACATGACGAACTTAGTATGAGTAGCAGCGGCGGGATGCTCAGCTCATGCTCAGCCAGCTCAGTGACGCACAGCACAGGTATAGATACGCAGAAAAATGAAAGAATTGATACCTACTTAACGATACTTGTATCGCTACGAAAGTATCGATACTGACAATAGTATAAAATCAAAAGTGCCGATAGGTACTACTCAGTATCGAGTACTATTTTATCTTCGAAACCGTTTCTCAAAATAATAAAAAAATATAATAATAGTCAATCTCTTCATTTATTATAATTCCAACATACTTCAACAAATATTGACCTAATAGTAGATGTAAATATGATTGTTTTTAATCCAGTAATCTTCAAGCCTCGTATCCACTTGGCAACAATTGGCGCGCAACACGTGACGCTCAACATGTTCCGCAATGTTGCAAAAGAACGCGCGACATTGCCAGCTGACGCGCAACATGACGCGCGGCTTGTTGTTTGTTTAGAGAGCATCGTTGTTGAGCATCAATTGTTGTCGAGTGAAGACGTGACGCGAAACAATGTACTTAGTGAAATGAACACTGGTTCCTCTGGCGACATGTTGTCGACGACTGATCATGCGTAGACAGACAACGTTGTTATACAAAAGTTCCGCGCTAACTTTCAGTATGTTGGGCAACATGTTGTGCAATATGTCGCGGGCCAAATGTTGCCTAGTGGATACGAGGCTTCATTACTGCAATCAGACCATAATTATAATAAATAGTAATTTGTCTACACGAACCGACGACATCATATTTTAATAACATAGGGGTTACCCCTAAATCTATTTCGACCGAGAGGAACATTAACATATGCCACTATGCGTCAGCAAAACAAGAGAGAATAGAAGTGTGATAAGCACGCGATGCAGTTTAGTGAGCTCGTCTGGCCCGAGGCGCCACGCAATACAAACTATGGCTGGATGGTATCGCTACACGGCAAAGTATCGAGTATGTTACAAAGTATCGAGTACGAAAATACTTGTTATCGCTACGAAAGTATCGATACTTTTTGCGGATCCCTATGGACAGGTGACGCACTAGCGTACTACTCCCGGGTACGCGATTTGTTTGTCATTTTGTGAATATACCTTGAATTTATGAAATATAACAAAAATGTAAGCATTTTGTGGCACAGTTTAATTAATTGTTTCAGTGTACAGATTCATTATCTAATATAATTACGACGCTTGTTATTGCAGGGCGCGAAATAAATCTCCATCTGCTGTATCGGAAAAAGATAAAAAGAAACCAAAGGATAAAAAGAAAAAGGATGCTTCAGGATCTAGTAGTAGCGACAGCAGCGGCAGGTTCGTGCTTTATCAGTTACCTATATTCATTTGTCTTATAATTTGTTTATTGCCTTTAGAGGTTAAGTATCGATGTTGAGAAAGGCCGCATAACATCAATAGCGATTCATGTGATAACATAGTGATTATAATTATAAATATCTCCCTAGTAATTGGCCCAGGTATAGTATCTTTTAATTATTGTAATTAGTTTCATGATGGTACCTACAATAGAAGATAAGCTATGAGTTTATAAACTGCTGTTTTATGTCTATAAAGCAACACTGGAGGGGAGTCGCTATACTCATACGTTCCTCTCTGCCAAAGATAGAAGACCACCGGTCATGCGCCGTATCGAAATGTGTACGAGATAAAAAAATAATATAAAAAATTGCTAGGTGAAAGTATAATATAGCCAGACTAAGTTGGAACTAAACTTCGGTACTTAGGGATGATGGGCCACTACCCACCATGTAAAAACAATAACCCTGCTTATGTATTTTCAGTTCATCAGACAGTAGCTCATCAAGGTCGTCTCGCTCGTCCTCCAGCAGCTCTGGCAGCTCGTCCCGCTCCTCGTCATCCTCCAGCTCATCTAGCAGCAGCAGCAGCAACAACCGCTCTAGGCCAAAGAAGAAGTATGTTTTACTAATTTATTTTGTTAACTAGCTGTGCCTGCAACTCCGCTTGTGTGGACTACACTATTTTTTACAGACTTTGACACTGACCTCACACCCAGTTCCAGTCCCACGGCCAAGCTCACGCCCACTACAGCTCCAAATAGAGTCCTACAGTCGTAACTCATCGCAATCTGAATTGCACCCAACATTACAATTATACTTCTTTGTTATACTACATTTATATTAGAAAACTAAAAATTTCCATAACTTTCCCATAAGCCGAATGCAATGAAATAAAGACTAAATGTTAGACCAACTAGACCTAAAAAAAGAAATACTTATGTATATTTCATTCCAGATTAATAGTCCTATGAAAACAAACGCATTTGCATCTCGAAAACAAAATACACAATAGATGGTGTTCCTAAGTGGACCGCAAAGTTTACTTGGTAATACAAACCTATTTTTGCTGCTGGTGACCCTTTCATGTATATGTTACCGAGACGTAAATAGCGTTGGTTTTCATAGGACTATTAATCTGGAATGAAATATAGTAGTACATATTGGCAATCAAGCATTATTAAACATAAATTTTGCACAGAAACTTGTTATCAATTGACATCTACAAACATAACTTTGTGAAATAATTAAAATATTTTAATATAGCATACATTTTCTTAGGACATCACCCCACAAGAGCCCAGCGAAGGATCGGCGTGAACCGGACAGGGAAAAGGTTAGGGATCGGTCTCCTCTGGGTGATAAGAAGAAAATAACTGCACCTATTAATGACAAGGCCAAGAGCAAGGAAAAGCATGATAGGTAAAGATTTCAATAGTGTTTGTAATAATTGTCCCCACATATAGATAATAGGTGATAATATATAGACTGTTAATATTTTTTCCTGTAACTGTAACTCAATATCATATATCATTCGTAAAAAAAAGTAGACAATAGAGGACTGACTGTCAAGCAACATGGGCACAATAATATTAGCTTACGTATTGTATCAGGTGGATCAGCATATCATTGCACCCATAGTTTAAACCCTAACATCGACAGGCTAATGATGCACTGCCGTTACTAGCCTCACCCAGATCATTTTTGCGCCCTGCCGTCCCGTGCCTGGGCAACGCTGGCACCGCCCTAGTTACGGCACTGTAATGATGAGAGATGGGAAAAGAGAACGAAGAAGACCATGCCTTAGATGGGCAGATGACTTAAAAAATACCTGCAGTGGGCTGTGGACACAAAAGGTAAAAGACCGCACTTTGTGGACACATTTGGAAGAGGCCTATGTCGAAAGAACAGTCGAAGTTATCGATGTTTTTATTAATACATAAAATATAATATATTATCTAATTATGTAAGATACAGCTTCGATAAATAAAGGCTATTTTTATTTCATTATGAATGCTGGACAGGTCGCCCGGTCGTAAGAAGCGCGAGCGCTCGCCCTTGCCCCGGCCCACGCGCATCCACATCGGCCGCCTGACGCTGAACGTGACGCGCGATCACGTGCAGGAGATATTCTCCACGTACGGCGCGGTGAAGGCCGTGGAGTTCCCCATGGACCGGCTGCACACGCACAACGGCCGAGGGTACGCATACGTGGAGTTCAGCAACCCGGACGAGGCGGAAAACGCCATGAAACACATGGATGGAGGTAAACAGATTTCATACATACATAATGCTCATGTTATCAAATTTAATAACCAATTAGTGTCAATCATGAAGGTAAAAAATTTGAGGTGACTTATGTGGTGCAAAAATTATTTTCCTTTATAGTATGACCTGTAGATGAGTACAACTTTGTGCTCTGATATGTAACCCCGACCAGTACCAAAGAGTTTTTCGAAACTTAAGTACGTTTCAGTTATAATAATACCACAGGCTTTTCGGTGGAGGAAACCTGAAATTGAAAATATCAATTGTTAATCAAATCGATCTTTATTAATGTACAATGGCCGCCTAAACGCCAAATTCCTGCGATTTGTTTCGAGGAGTGGCGGTGCTGGGTGCAAACATTTATGAAAAAGATTTCTTCAAGCTACGCTTTAAATAGTACATAAATTATATTAGTAAGCTTTTATTCCTTAGTTGTGACTGATTTTTTTGCCAACACTTTAACAGAGTCGACACTACGACCAACAGCTTTATTACACACCCTTAGGGCAAGTACTACCAGTAGAATTTTGTTTTCGGAGATTACACATTTAAGTTTTAACCACTCTTGTGTTAAACTAACTTAAATTAAAGTATCATTGGAATGCTAATATTCCTTTCTAGAATTTTACATCAATTCTGAATCAACTTTCAATTAATTAGGGAAAGAACGTTACATTCTCAAGCGTCGCTTCTTCTTAGGCAGCTTCCAAATTCAGCCGCTAGGAGCGCGCGCATAATCTTTGCGTCACTAATAGGGTAAATGTATTTCTAGCAGGCTGCAACCTGTTTACAAAAACCATCCACTTGACTTTAACATATCTTGCGCGGATTGCGTGCAGAGACCCAAGTTCGAGTCTCGACTTTTAAATATGGGTTTGTGCTGACTCCAGATCTGATAGTATCCTAGTGTGGTTACTAAGTGCTTGTGTAATTTGACAGGTCAGATCGACGGGCAAGAGATCACAGCGGCGCCGGTGCTGATCCCGTCGCGGCCGCGCCGGCCCTCGCCGCGACCGCCGCCGCCGCGCCACGTGCCGCCCAGGCGACACTCGCCGCCGCCGCGGTAAGTCACTCACTACGGCTCTGGTCACCACGATGAAGGAATTAGTCATGCTACTACTGGAGTTGGAATCTCATTTTTGTATGGATATCTGCGATGTAAATCATTAAGGAACCATTGAGTTTATTAATAGTGATCCGCACCAACTTTGCCCGAGCACGATTAAGGTACCAATGTATACCGAAATCAACGTCGGTAAATGGCAAATTAATGGTGAAAACCGGCTCCATAGATTGCGAGATTATCTCGAATATACAGACAGCTGCCGTCGAACTTTTTATACTATGTAATGAATTATATTCGGACATCATCCTGCAAACCCATTTGAATTTGACCGTAATATGTTCGCGCAGGTACCGGCGCCGCAGCCCGCCGCCGCGTCGTCGCAGTCCGCCCCCGCGCCGCCGGCGCACGCGCTCGCGCTCCCCGCGCGCTGCGCCCCCGCGCCGCCGCCGCTCCAGGTCGTCTTCCTCCTCCTCCCGATAGCTACTCCCCCACTACACAATCGACACTAACTTCTATATAACACTGAATTAGCTGTTCCATACAAAAAGTTAATGTGCCGATTTTCAGCTTAACTCCACAGTCACTTTTTACTCATTCTAAAACCTTCAATAACAAAATGTCTAGTTCCATGGATACTAATTTTTAGTCTCCTTTTCCTTCAGCTCCAAAATAGCGTAAAACGTATAGGCATAAAAACAGTAGCCAGTCCAGTGTAATAGAGGTAAGTGACCCTTGCCCACAGACTACTCGTTCGACATAGCTTTATCAGCTTATTGAATTGTTACGGAACATCGTAAATACATAGTGAGCATTCGTGAGTCTTTGAGCCGAGAAGTTTAGTGGTTGGCTCAACAGTATTAATGTACCACGCTCGCACCGAATAATACATTACGATTTTATGTTTACAATTCAGTCGCACCTTTGTCACAATATATTACACGGATAATTTTAACCGTAATTAATGGAAGCATTGGAAGCATCGATTTTGGACTGAACTTAAACTTTCTTTTAAAAGGCTACTTAAATGCATGAAACATGTCATTTAAAAGTACCTGTCTCCGTTATCAAGCTATTTGAATGTGGTTTACTCACATTATCCATCGCCACACATTCACTTTAATAATTTTATTCTGATGAAATAAATTAACAATAGACTGGTTTGCATCAGTAACTGATTTGCAAACTATTTCAAACTTAATATTTTATCCAAAAAATTTGATTATTGCTTGAAAGAGATATGATCCTAAAAGGTAATGGATATATACATATTTCTTTTAAGTTTTAATAAACAACCAAACCTTTAAAATTAATTGCTTCACTTTAGAGGAAAAGAGTAAATCTTTTTGTCTAGTACAAACCAAATTTATCCAACTACATCAAACATTACACATTCCAGAAACTTCTCAAGGTAAGTGTAAACCCTATCCCAAATATATAATGATTTCTCATAATGTAGTAGGAGGTGCTATAGTGGACAGGTAAGTATGCGTTTCCAAAACGAATTAGTGACGTTTTGCTACTGCCGTATTTTCTTTTAATTGAAACCTATGATATTAACTGTACGTTTCTTATTATAAAAGCTTGCAAAATGGAAATGACTGTGAGTGAGAACAGTGAAAATAAACAGTTAAGACGACAATGAAGTGCTCATGTATTGTATCTATCAATTTTAATTGTAATGGGACTCTTGATTTTGTTAATAAACTGTATCAATAACATTATTTTTTATTTTGATCCCCAGATCCAAAGTTCCTGTTTTAAACAAGTAATACAAAATATTTTAGAAATGTTTCAAGTTATGGTATTAACATTATGGTAGTTATTTGGAAAATAAAACCTTATTATTTTATTAACTGTTTTAATTAGGTTGGTAAACATCATCAATTTATTGTTTAACATTAAATTATACAATTTTCCTAAGTTTTGCTGGCCATTATTTTACAATAAGTTTGATAATCGGAAACTAATATTTTTCCTTTGTACAAATAGTTTTCTTCTAATAGTGGCACTTCACGAGGTGTCCTGAAAAAAAAATTAATAAATCAACAGCCTTTCAGCAAGCGAGGCGTAGCAAAGGGTGTGCGAGCCATAGCGCAAACCCCCAGTCTGTTAAATATTTTCGTGTATGGCAACAGATATTATGATGTGAATAAAGACCATAACTCACGGGTATTGGATCCTCATACTCTTCGGTCCTTTCACTGGATTCCATGCAGATACTGGTGCCTTATTAGCAAGCATCAATCCGGCGACCGCCGTGTATAATCCATATTCCGGGCAAATCTTTTCCTATAGTAAAAATTATAAAGTTGAAAATTACTTAAGAAAAAAATGGTGTAGGAGCAATTATGTACATCAGGTTCGAAATTATCAAATTAATTATTATGATAATTATCCATACTGATTTCCAACTTTAATTTTTCAATTTTCGTATTCAATCATTCTTTGGTCCTAGTCAAATAGTGATAAAACTAAATACAAATTTTACTAAGTACATAAACACAATGTTTACAACAACAGCTTAAATTAAAATTAAGTTGATATTTGACATGTTTGGATATGCAGGTAAAGACACATTGATAGCGTTTAATTGTTTTATGAATGTTATCATTATTAAGATAATGATAATTATAACTTCAAACCCTGACAGATATATTTCTTTAAAGTTTTTTATCACAGGAGAATAGTGCTTCCAAGGTAAAGTTGTTTATTCTCGAGATAATACAAAATGATTGAGCTATTATTATCCAGTTTAGAGTTAAAAAAGTGTGAAGTTCTTGATTATTATAATGGAAATAAACTCGTCTTACCCTCCATTCGCCTAACATATAATCAGCGTCACTGAGTGCTGAAGCCGCCCTATCAACGTGGTCGGGACATGAAAAGTGCGACAGATAGTTCTCTTCTAAGAAGTTTACAAATGAACTTGGCTGGCTAATAAACTGTTCAATAATGTCTTTAGGAGCGTGTGTAAACTGACCATTTTCGAGCACTGTAATTTATTAGAAACAAATTACAATATGCAGTTGTTTAAATATTTTTGTGAAATAAAATCTGCGAACCAATTAAAAAAAAACATTGTGACGGAAAATAGAAAATACTGAAACAACACAATTATTAAAATACAGGCAAATTAATGTCCAAATTTCACAGGCACCACACAGACCTCTATTATACAGATCAGTCCTGAAAGTAATTTACCTGCAGTCTGCGAATTTACGAAATAATAAACGAAAGCTTGTAGTCCATAAAAATACCTTTAGGATTCAATACTCTTCCTACACCATGTAAAATGCTCACTGTTTGATCTTTGCCTATTGATAAAAATTTATTTGAAGCTGCCTTTTTCTTTCGCCCTTTGATGGTTTTACTTTGGTTTTCTTTTTCCATTACTACACTGGTCTCTAAATTTTGTGTTGATCCTAAAACAAAGAGGACATAAAAGGGTAGTTTTAAATTCTTATTGTTTAGCTTCAAACTGATTCATCTTTATGATTTGAATGTTTGAAAGTATTAGTACGAAATGCAGAAAATGTATAGGTACCTTTTAAACATGCAAAATGTAAATTAAGTACTGCAGATCTGACATCCCCTGCTGACGAATTGACTACACATTCTATCAGGTCAGTTGTGGGTATGTTGTACATTGCAATGTGCTTTTTACTTATTATATCTGATACTCTTTTGACCGCGGCTTTTAGGCCTGTTGCTGCAACACTGTTAAATCTGGAACATGTAAAGGTACATTTTATACCAGTCTGCTATAAATTGGTGTCTACCCTTAATTGAGAAATAGAAGATTGTATTACAAGGGAGCAAAAAATTATTTTAGTGTTCTGTGATTCAATATACCATCGCCTAAGGTAAACATACTCGTAACTTTACAGCCAAGTGATATACTGTATGAGAAAAAGAAATAAGAGGCTGTCTTATACACAACTTATTAATTTATATTTATATAAAACTATATTAGAATGTGTTTATTGAAAAAAATAATATTAAAGTAACAAAAACTATTAAAGCATTTGCAATGAGGATCAACCACATAAAAAGATTTAGTATTTATAAAATATTAAAATCCATAAAAAAACTAAGTTATAAAAATTTATTTAACGCAATTTTTCAAAACGCGCATCCTTTTTAATGTCGACGTCACTTGTTCTCGTCCTCACTCGGATCCGTCGGATGTAGTCTTCTTTTAGTTCCCACGTTTTTTATTATTAAAACTAGCTGTACCCGCGGCTCCGTTCGCGTGAACTACAGTATTACAAAAAGTTGAAAATTATTAAGAGTTAATGTCCGTCCCTCATCCCTTCCGCCGCCGCTTCACCCTCCCGCTCCTGCTCCGGCTTCAGATCCATGTCCTGGTCAAGGTCAAGGCCCTCCTTTGCCCACCTCTACTCCCACGCCCGCTATAGTTTGAAATGTAGTCCTACCTAACTCGTCGCAATCTGAATGGCGCTGAAAATTATTCACTTCTTTGTTAAATTGTATACCTACTAATAATGTTAGAAAATTAGCCGCTCCCGCGCCCACGCCCACTCCAACTCAAACTCTCACTGCAAAGCCTATGGGCCTACGCCCACTAACAGCTAGAGTCCTAACTCGTCGCAATCTGATTGCGATCAAATAAAGACTAAATGTTAAGTCGAGTTAAGCCCCATGTTTCTGTGAAAAGTCCATCAAAATTCGTTCAGTAGTTTTTAAGTGATGCGTGCACAAACTCACAAACAGACAAAAATTCCAAAAATGATTGAAATGTATTCTATTACTTATCCTCGGACCCCCCATTTTTTTTTGCAAATATATTTAATGTACAGACACGCGATGTTTACGATTTTATTTATTAGATTTTAGGGTCGTCGCGTCGCGCAGCCAACCGGGCAGCAACTTTTTCCATACAATATTTCCGTTCGATCTATTTGGTTGTGGAACACAAAGGACCAATATTCATGTCCTAAATCAAAACTCATTACTGCCCTTTATGAGTCTCTTGGAAAAAATAATACTCTGCTTGCACTTATTGAAGAATCAGTCATCATTTTCGAATAGATGGAATAAAAAAGATATGGAAAATTTTATAAAGTATGGATAATGAATTAAGCAACTTACGAGATATGATTTATTTGAAACTGTTCTTTTAGGCTTGGTGTAAAGAGGTTTGCAGCAGTGTTTTTACTGTCCATATGAGATTCAGAACATATGAACACCATTGGTGATTTTGCTCTATGTCTGTATTTACTGAAATAAATATTGTATCATTCATTATTAGGTATTTATAATACATCAATCCTTATGATGACATCAAAAAAAATTTTTTTATGTATAAGTTACTTGACAAAGATAACATCAATACTTACTGCAGAACTTCTGTGAATTCTGATGGGGTTCTTAGGAAAGTGTTGGGGAAGTCTTCCACCATTACCAGCTTATTATAATTACTATCTAACAGTGATGTGAAGTTAGCAGCATTTAGTATAAAATTCAAAAATTTAGTAGACTGCTTCTCACGAAATTCATAGTCACCTGTAACATGAGAAACTTGCAACTTCTAAGTGAAACTGACTGAGAATGTGAAAAATGGCTTTTCAAGGTTTCAAGCATTTTATTGAGCTGTGGAACTTTGATGGTAAGTGATTATGTGATGATTGTGTGATGTTAAGTGATGACACCTTTATTCTGAATTAACATAGGTCCTGTGCTTTTTTAAAAAGGAAAAATAAAATGAATATCTTTTAACTGACACTCACAGGGTGAACGCTAGAATCAGATATTTCAATCATACAAGTAAAATAGTATGATATCAGTTGTGGTCATCACCACAACAAAATATACACCAGCTGTGGTCATCACGTCAACAAAATATACACCACAATCATTTCCATTTCATACCTATGTCAAGTAAGGTATAATAACCAAAAATAAACACAGGCAACCAACTTCCTATATTGCTATCCCCTAATTACTTAAGCATTTCAATATTAGAATTACAAATTTAATTTTAAATATATTATGTTTCATGTATAATAAAGATTGTGATCACAGAAAAAATGAGCACAACCCTCTCTCATCTGCCAGAGACAGACGGAGGATTTGGCCTACACTCCCCGCGCTGGCCCGACAGGTTGGGGAGGCCTGATTGATGTTTTATAATTTATTCCCTTAGTCGCCTTGTATGACATCCACAGGAAGAGTTGGAGTAGTCCTATTCTACTCTACCAGAAACCACATGGCAAATATAGTATTAATAATATAATCAAACTATTCTAATAACTCGAATACTAATGCTGGTGGTATTCGGATAGTAAATAAGGGTGAATACTCGAATAATTTGAATACTCCAATATACGAACTGCATGCCCTAATTCCTACTAAGGAGACTAACAAAAAATCTTTTTTTTTTTATTAAGGCATAGGATAACATCTATCGACCGTCTATTGACCTCAATTAGGGTTGTGTGCATGCCTACAACAGTGGATCCACCCTTGAATAGAAAGTAGTCTTTCTTACCATATTCAGTAGGAATATCAATATCTAAAGGTGTGATCCATTCTGTGACCTTCATATGGTACTTAGCAGCAAGTGTCCGCACTGTAACAGTCTTGCCGCAGCCCACTGGTCCAGTCAGGAGTAACATATCACTGTTATTGCTTCTACATACAGTACTCAACCAGTTTGACACTTCTTGAACCTTTTTATTATGAACTGCAAGATCCTCCACAGTTACTGGATCAAAGTTTTTCATCCAATTTGTATGGTTAATATTAATTGGCTCTTTGTCACTCTTTTCAGTACAGTTAACATTAAGTGCCTGCAAAGAAACTTATCAGACTCAGAATTGTTTACTATTAGGTACACATAATATAGCAGTTATTGCAGAAAGTAGCTCTAATAGTGAGCATACAACTCTTGAATTAATATTGAATTGCATTGCCGTGCATTTTGATAATGTCAAGACAATCTAAGTTTGCAGAAATCACATTGATACCTCATCAGGACGTAGAGGTTTGTTGGGTACATCTTTTTTTGATTTTTTCGGAGGCTCATGATCGTCAAATTCAAATAAAGGTTTGAACCACTTCTTTTCCTATAAATGGAAATAAACAAGTAGGTATTAGAACAATGTAGGTATATAAAATGTAGAAATTTTAGATTTAGTAAAAACTTAACACCTTTTGGGACATTACGAAATTACTCTTTTTATTTTATTTACGACAACCGCACTTGCATTTCCTTCCAGCGTCACGACACATTAAATAAATATGTTTTTAATGGCAGTTGTTCTTAATTTTTTTTAAATAAACTACTTAATTGTTTTCCACAATTTCGCACCTAAACTTCAAAGATCAGGTTGGCGCAACTTTATGGCAAAAGCAAAAAACCGATGTATGAAACGGACCAAGCTTTTAATGGCGGCATAATCCGTCCAAATCAGGAAGAGCACTGAAACCCAAAATTGTTATAGGACTCAGTGGTATTCGTAACCAGATGGATTATACGTGTTACTGCGCCGCCATGTTGATTTTTAATCTGTCACAAATCACAATGGCTGTCTCGTCTCTGACATTAATTACTTGATGCTTGCATTAAATTATGTTTATTACTTTATATCGGACTTAACCAACAAAGAAGACTTAACCACAAGATTTGTTAAGTTACTGGCAAGTCGATAATCGATATAAAATAGTACAATCTTGCGACAGTACTATTGCTTGACTACAAGTAATGTTTTTAAAGGGAGATCTTCATTAATCTCTCTAAATTATATTTATTAACCTAATTATAATTAATATAATTTAGAGAGTCTTTTTTTAGTCTTTTTTATTCCAAACATGTACTATTTTATATTGATTATCGACTTTGCAAGAAACTTAACAAATCTTGTGTATTTCATTGTAATTTTTTTTTAATATATTTTCCAGTTGTATACAATGGGTCAAAGTAACTGGCAAGCAAGTTAGAATTTTAAAGTGGTGTTGGGTATTCTGGTATGAGGGCCAACGTGTGTAAGTCTTTCAAATTCAAATATTCTTTATTGTGCACCAAAACATATACATTTTTAATAAAAACAAATCTTACATAGAAGGATGAATTTAGTGTACAACGGCGGCCTTATCGCTTTCAGCGATTTCTTACAGGCAACCTTTGGGAGGTGGCGAATTTTTGAGGAGTGGAAATACTGGATGCAAAGAGTATACAATTTATATAACATAAACTTGCATGAATACTTAAATAAATATATGCCTACAAACCGATAACTAGTAATACGAAAGTATTAAACTAGTCTTAAATTAGTCTTGTTTATTTTTCAGGAGCTTCAAAATGACTGTGGAAGCTATTGAGATGACAAAACGTTGAAGCTGTGTATTTCCCTTGCTCGAGCTGGATATAAACTAATATTTTTTTAATTGTTCATATTTCATCATATTTTGACAGTGATGATCTATTATATTAAAAAACATAGAGATAGTTGTTTCTTTTTGTTTTAAAATAAAAATTAAGAAATTCTACGAGTATAATAATACTACCGACAAAAATCCCTGCTTCATTTACATCCCTATTCCGGTGGTTATGTTGGCCTGGGCTGCCAATAGTTTGTCATTATTTCTGTTAGGTTGGTTTGGTTTTGTTTTGTCCGTTTCATACATTTGCCCTTTTCAAGAACCTTGTATGGGAGTCCCATAATCCTCTGTGCATAAACTTAGAAAGTGCCGACCGCGACCACCGATGGATTGATCCACAGAACAACAATGGTTGAACTTATTACATCTCACAGATCAACAATACCTACCAGGTTACATCCAAAGATGATGGTTACATCTTCTTTGAATGATTGATCACAATCTATATATCATCTTCTTTGCTATATAGTATGCCTTGGTATTGTTGTTCTGTGATAGTATGAGATTGATGCGCGTTAGCATACCTCCCTCCTGCACTGTGAGAGAGAGTTAGTGTTAGGTATTAGTTAGTGAGAGCATAGTGCGAGTGATGCCGATTTACCATAAACTTAAAAATGAAAATGTCTCAAAAATGGTTTTTACGACGCCCCGGAAAAATTTTCACGCCAATCAGAGATTTTTTTCCATAGCGCCCCCTTTTGTACACTCCAACCCATAATTTATAAAACACATGATGTGATGAGTAGTGATGACTAAAGAGAATATCTGTTATTTATTGATTTTGATCGCTAGCATCAAGCTGTTTAATACCTTGATCCTTGCTTAATAGTATCATTTACAGCACTCAAACATTTTACTAGGTCCCTTGCAAACAAAACGCGACATTTGACACTTGGCTACTAAACTTACATTCTAAGCTTTTGATAAGCTAACATCACCTCTTAGATTAGTAGGTAGTTAGGTCACAAATTAGACAGAGTATGTCCAAGAGGTAGGTAGGTAGTTAATAATCTAAGATCATTCTCTTTGTTAGCTACAGTTTTAGTTTAGTTAGTTTTAGAGAAGGCAAAGGTCACTAAGACTATAATTCCTTATCTTTAGTGGCCTGAACCAAAGTCCTTATCACTTTTGTTTATCCTCAGCCAGTCGTAGCATTTGACACGACAGTCCTCCTATTTATTAAAATAACTTTTTATTCCTAATAACCTGCAGCCCTAGGCCTACTTATAAACAGCCGCTTGTGAAAAACATTGATGAACTGTAATTCTTGATCGAAGCTCATGATGACTGATAGTGATAGATAAATTATGAATGGAAATCTGTGTTCTGTGATGGTAATGAATAACTTTTTGTAAAACTATTTAAAAATTCGTCATGAAAGTTCTTCAACAATCAGGCTTGCCAACTATACAGTGACAGCAATTTCTACAAAATGTTACTCACTACTAAGTATCCTCACAAATGTGGTCTCTAATGCCAATTACGTAAATTTGTTTTCTACGAAATAGATATTTTATAAGTTTCAAGTGAATTTCGTCCCAAAAATATTGCATGAAATAAAATTGTGAGTTGTTTATAGTTTTATCTGCACAATATGTAATTTTTTCTGCATTTTATTATTGAAATAACGCCTCCACAATACAAGCGTAGTTAAAGCGCCAAGTTATACTGCGTTGTAATATGACTTAAATAACGTTGTTGACTGGTATTTTTCTTTGGTTACAGGCATAATGCAGGCTATCAGGGCTTTAACTGCAGCGGCTCCTACAGCTCTCGCTGTGGTGAAGAAAGGAGCATTTGCGCCCATCGTAGATCAAATTCGTGAAACTCATTTACCTGCGCCGAATCCAAACGAAAGGCGCCCGTACTCCCCTTTCCAAGATGCCTCTAACATGGGCGAGTTTGCAGTGGCCAGGCTCGATGATTTGCTGAACTGGGGAAGGAAGGGTTCTATATGGCCAATGACATTTGGTTTGGCTTGCTGTGCTGTAGAAATGATGCACATTGCTGCCCCTCGATATGATATGGACAGGTATGCACAATATGTATTGATTGATGCTAGCATGTATTTTTTTCTTCTAATTATTACAACCACCAACCAACTAATATACTGGTATAGCCTCAAATTAAATATTCATCTGATTTAATTTGAGCCTATAAATGGGATTCTAAGAAGTACTACCCATAATAATCTGGGCAGGATTTGAGCCCACTAACCCGATTTTTACAAGTAGTCGCACTACTGATTATTCTTCAAGGCCATCATCCCTCCAATTTAACAACAATAAAAGAGATGAGATGACACCAACAGAGATGAGAAAAAGGTAGACTAGACTGCCAGCCTGATAGTAAGAGCATCATCACCACCATCTGAGGGCAAATTCTATTATGATTCTTACAAACTATTATTTAAAAGTAAATAATATAGATCAATGTATTACATTTTCAGATATGGTGTGGTCTTCAGAGCGTCTCCCCGCCAGTCTGATGTGATGATTGTTGCTGGTACACTAACCAACAAGATGGCTCCAGCTCTGAGAAAAGTGTATGATCAAATGCCTGACCCCAGATGGGTTATATCTATGGGCAGCTGCGCTAATGGTGGAGGCTATTATCACTACTCTTATTCTGTAGTAAGGTAAAAACTGATTATTTCTTCTAAAAAAAATATTCTTAAAAGGATCCTATGCCTGAGATTAATGTATGATTGTTAAGAAATTTTTAGTAGTAATGCTTATAATATTTTGCATATTTTTGACAAGTATTGGCAACCCGATCAAGTGGTTAGTGTTGTTTCAAAACCCATTAACATGTATGCCTTGTTAGGAGAAACTATAAGAAGCATCAGCTGGAATTGGTCCACCTTCATATAGCAAAGTCTTGATTGTTTTATTTTTATTTATCCAGACAATCTAATAAATAAAATCGTAAAAGTTGGTGTATCTGTACATTAAAGATATTTGCGAAAAAAAAATTGGGGGATTATCCTAAGACCCCCAATTTTTTTTAACAGATAAACAGACAAAAATTCCAATAATAATCGAAATGTGTTCTGTTACTTATTTAACAGAACACATTTCGATCATTTTTGGAATTTTTATCTGTTTGTTTATGTACCCATCACTTAAAAACTACTGAACCGATTTCGATGGACAAAACAGGTGTTGACATGATATCGGATACGACGACGGAAGTAGGAGTAGGATTTGGTAAAATGTTAAATAACTGTCTGAGGCAACAGGTAACAAATCTGTGCATGCCTGGTACTACTTTCAGCCAAATTGTAGACCAATTATTAAATAGTAGTTACAATAAAAACACTACTGTAATATTGTTCGTAGGAAATAGCCTAGGAGTCAGAAAAAGAGACTTAATTCATTTGTTTTCTTCACTAGAGCATAAACTTTATAAGTTAATAATATGTGCTTTTCCTTACTCAAATACACTGTCAGAAAAGCAGAACAAAGTTATCTACAGACTTAACCAATTATTGTACAATATGACATGTCATCAAAGTGACAAATTTTTTTGTTTTGATGTTAATAAGTTTATTAACAATTTTAAGTTGACTACAGATACATTGTATCTATCAAATTTTTATAAAAAACATTTAGCTAGATTGTTAGCTTATAATATATATGACCCAGTTATACATAGTATAATGGACAATTTACATACCATGACAATGGAGAGTCCCTGTGGGAAAGACATTGGTTCACCTATCTTTACACACGGTACCACACAGGTGACTCAATCACCAGCATTGACGAGACACTTTAGTCAGTCTTTAAACTAAATAAACAGACAAAGGAGAAGCCAAATGCACTTAAAATTGTTCATCAAAATATGCAGAGCTTTTCTGGCAAGATATTAGAAGTAGAACTGTTTTTAGAAAGTCAGTCAAATATTGACTTATTATGTATTACACTCTAGTATATATTATCTTTGGTATTACCGAGCATCACCTTAAAGAACATGAAATGATGTTCAACTATGAAAATTATAATGTTATCAGTTCATTCAACCGAAAGCTCATACAACAAGGAGGTTCACTAATATTTGTTAGAAATAACATTAAGGCGAAGGAACGCAAAGACATTGTTGAACTCTCGGTTGAATGGTCTATCGAATTGTCTTGTGTTGAGCTGGAGAAACATGTTGTAGTGTGTGTATACAGACCCCCCCGTGCTTCTAATTTTTCTACTTTTGAAACTGTAATGGAAGATGTCATGAAAATAGTTATCAAAAGTAAGAAACATATCATAATTTGTGGAGATTTTTAGATGTAGATTTACTATTAACTGACACTTTTTCGGTCAGATTAATTAGCTTATTTAAGTTCTTTAATTTAATAAATGTATTTCTTGAACCAACAAGGATCACACGTACCACAGCTACGTGTTTAGATAATTTCTATAGCAATTGTGGTTTTTTAGAAAAATCTATTATAAATTGTTTAAAATCAGATCACAGTGGGCAAATTGTTACATTTCCGGGTAATATAAAGCATACAACCACCGAGATATGTACTAGGCCCGTCACAGTTAGTCGCATAGAGAGATATAAAGATGCTCTTATAATGAAATTGCCGAATCCTGATACTGAGCAGGTGGAATTAAATTCTATGTCGATTTCTTCATGACACTGTCTCGAGAATTTGCCAATATTTTTAAAACTAGGAAAATTAAAATAAATAACCAGTTTAAATTTAGTGATTGGGCAACCACCGGTATCCGTAAAAGTAGGACCAGGTTGTATGATCTGTACAGTGAAAGGACCTACAGATTTGACAACAGGTTCCATGAATATGTCAAAAATTATTCAAAATTTTTTAGGAAAGTTTGCAAAGTAGCCAAATCAAATTATATAAGTAACAAAATTAAATCTTCGGAAAATAAAGTAAAGGCCGTATGGAAGGTCATAAATAACGAAACTGCCAAAACTAAGTCGCGAGATAATAAGTACACTATCAAAAGTAACGGTGAAGTAACTAGTTCCAAAACGGAGGTAGCCGAGTTGTTTGAAACCTTTTTCACTAAGATCCCCATGAAAACCACCGAAGCTCTGCATTCATCGCCTATTCTTGCCGAGACTTTACTTAATAATAATGTTACAAGATGCGAAACAGACTTTCACTTTAGACACGTAAATTCAGTAGAAATTATTAAGGCATTTAAGTCATTAAAACTAAAATCCTCTGAAGATCTATGGGGAATGTCCGTTAAAGTCATAAATTCAGTTCTTACGGTTCTTGCGCCTTACCTAGCTTTTATATTTAACATGAGTATTGATCAAGGGGTTTTCCCTGATCTTATGAAGCACAGTAAAATCATACCACTTTTTAAATCTGGTGACAAACAAGATCCCAGTAATTTTAGACCAGTGTCAGTTCTGCCTGTGCTTAGCAAGATATTCGAGAAGATCATACTCAATCAATTGCTTTGTCATTTCAATCTTATACTACTCCTTCACGATCGTCAGTTCGGTTTTACTAAGGGACGTTCCACAACCGACGCAGCAGTCATGCTTGTTAAGCATATCCATGATGCTTGGGAAGACTTCCATGATGCAATAGGCGTCTTCTGCGACCTCTCCAAGGCATTTGATTGTGTCGATCACGAAACCTTGCTACTTAAACTGAAACATTATGGCGTTAAAGACAGAGCATTCGAATTACTTAAATCTTACTTAGAAAATAGAGTACAAAAAGTAGATATAAACGGAATTCGGTCATCTGGGTCATTCGTGAAAATGGGGGTACCCCAGGGTTCAGTTCTGGGCCCATTTCTTTTTCTTGTATATATAAATGACTTGCCCTTTTTAATACAAAACATGTCCAATATAGTTTTATTTGCCGATGACACTTCGCTGATTTTTAAAATTAGCAGAAAAGATTGTGAACTTGCCGAGGTAAATAATACTCTCACGCAAATTCTTAACTGGTTTAGTGTAAATAACCTTGCATTAAATACAAAGAAAACTAAATGTATTAAATTCTCTCTACCAAATGTAAGAAAAGTAGAAAACAATGTGACATTAGGTAATGACACACTAGAATTTATTAAAAGTACTGTGTTCCTGGGTATAACTATAGATTCATCTTTACAATGGGGACCCCACATAACTTCATTAGCTGGCAGATTAAGTTCTGCCGCCTACGCCGTAAGGAAAATCAGACAATTAACTGATGTTGCTACCGCGAGGTTAGTGTACTTTAGCTACTTCCACAGTATCATGGCATACGGTATCCTACTGTGGGGTCAAGCAGCAGATATAGAGACCATTTTTATCTTGCAAAAAAGAGCAGTTAGGGCAATCTATAATCTGCGTTGTAGAGACTCATTAAGAGAAAAGTTTAAAGAAATAAGCATATTAACAGTAGCTGGTCAATTCATTTTAGATAATATTTTATATGTCAGAAAAAATGTATCTCTCTTTTTGAGGCACTGTGACAATAATAGTTATAATACAAGAAATAAAAATAAACTTGTTTTACCAGGGTTAAGACTAAGTAAGGTCAGCAAATCGTTCACGGGGCAATGTATACGCTTCTACAACAAACTACCAGAGGAAATCTTAAATATGACGGACAGAAAGTTTAAGATTCACATTAAAAAACAACTTTGTAAGAAAGCCTATTATAAAGTAAACGATTATTTGAATGACAAAGATGCCTGGTACTAATGTTAACCAGCTTCGCAAAATCTTTATTAATTGTATGCAAACTTGATTTTTAAAAGATGTGTTGCGTGAAGTTTGTTGCGCCGTTTCTTCTTCACAGCGCTAACACCTAGGAAGCGGTAGTCGATAAAAAAATGACGTGTATAAATGTACCAAGTGTACTCATATGCAATAAATGATTTTGACTTTGACTTTGACGTCACAGTACGAAACTATAGTTGATATTAATAGTGAGGTTCTTCTACATCGATATTCCATTGGCTTTAAAAATAAATTTGAAGGAATTCATAATTCAGAGCAATATTTTTGGTACATGAATGGTGAAGACGCATCTTAGGCCCACTTTTGGGCATTCTCCTTTAACTTGTAATAGTGTAGTCCACGCGTGCGGAGCCGCGGGCACAGCTAGTTTCTGTATAAATTATCTGAGCCATTGTAATTTTTATTTTGCCTTTTTATTTCAGAGGATGTGACCGCATAGTACCTGTTGATATATATGTGCCTGGGTGCCCACCAACGGCAGAGGCATTACTTTATGGAGTTCTTCAATTACAGAAGAAAGTGAAAAGGATGAAGACACTACAAATATGGTATAGGAAATAAATTTCATCTTCAAATCATTAGAGAAGTACTAGACGTTTTGTAAATGTAAATTATGTTTTATTGAATTAAATATACTGATAGAAGCAAGCTATATTTATTAATCTATAGTTGGAAATAGTAGTCAGAAGCATTTCCTATGAATAGGTAGAACCCCCGACTCGCAAGTGTTACGAGTAGCTGTAGGTTATTTAAGTTTTAGCACTGTTTTAAGGTTTTGAAAAGTGTTAACAAACTGTACTTTTGTATATTACCTGTATACGTCGACGGTTAGTTATTTATTTGTTTAATTTAAATGGCTATACCACCATTGTTAGATCGCCAGAGCCTTGTATGCTTGTTGCACCGCTTGCGTTTAGGTTGACATTTGAAAAACTTTATGTAGTCCGTTTTCTATTGGGCAAAAGTATGACAATTTTTAGTAGAGCAAGCCACTTGGTATGGGTGTCATACACGTCAAACTGAGCCCAATTAACCTGGTAGGCAGACATAACTTCGCGACAGGTGCGGGGGGACGAGAGTCGAAGTACCGAACTCCCTGCACTCAGAAAAATATTTCTAGCGGATGTATTTCGACTTTCGAGTCAAGTTTGGTGTAGTTATCTGGTAAATCGACGATGGCCAGTTCAATTTTAATATCATCTTTGTAGGGTTCCGTAGTAAAATATGACGAAATACCTAAAAAATTAAATGTTAAGTTGGGAAATTAGGCAAATAAACCCTTATATTTTCAGATTTATATATGAAACTTCATATAAAAAAACTGTCTAAAAGCTTATTTAATGTAGATTATAAAAACATTAACATTAAGTATCCATTTAACTATTTTCAAAGAAAAATAAAATATTAAACGTACTGCTGCGTACGTCTACGGTATGAAAAAAGCCAACGCAATGTAACTATTTAGCTATAATGTGCGATTAAGATTAAAATAAAGTAGTTACTCGTAGTTTATAGCTATAAATTTAAATGCACATATATTTATGTATGTTTTTTTTTAATATTACATACATACCTATACATACAATTGTCTAATTCCACACTAGGAATTTCTCCTGTGCTATGGGATTAAACAAAGATGATAGGACAATTCACAAAATATAACATCCAGACCGGGACTAACTTGTACAAATTGTACAGCGATATCTGTCCCCACTATGTTATAATATACAAATATTGCTCGAATCTTGGGGAAGGACACAGTTTACTTTTTGTCCTTCCACGCGAACGTAGTCGCGGGCAACAGTTAGAAAACACGACGAAAGTTAATAGCTGGGTGCATTTGAGCTGGCATTTAAAGCAGTTGCATTTTGTGCTACAAGATTTGAAGCATCGACATCTTATCAGTTTTAGGCAGTATTGTCTATGTATATTGTTCTTTTATGTTTATGTAATATGCATTTTCAAACTTTATTAAAAGTACATTTCTTTATCATAATTTGGTACTAAACGTATCATACTTGGTCCTTTCGGTTACTCTAAGGTTGACTGGAAGAGATCCCCAAGTGGGATAAGTCCGCTTTTGTACACAGTTTGATTCCTATTTTATTATTGTTGTTGTTGTTATTTTTGATATAATAAAGCAATTACAAACATACAAAAGCGTAAACGTAACCTACACCGATAGCAATCACCTTTTGTTGCAAATTCGGAACCAGAGAAGGAATCTTGTCGAATGGTCCGGGTCACGCAGGCCAGTTTGTATGCCTTATTCGGGCCCACCAACGCGGATTGCAATTCTGAATAGATAGAACAAATGTCGACAAGTCCTCCGTTTAAAAGTTATAGGAGTTTGTTGGTGGCCATGCCATACTAAGTCTTATTACGACATGGCCACCTAATACCTCCGGAACCACAGTACATAGCGAGCTACTGATTTAGTCGATTGGTCAGATGAATTAGTCGTACCTAGTCGCAAGAAATCAAATTTGATTGGTCCTTTAAAAGTTACAGAGGATTGAAAATGCCCACACGGTTCTTTTTTATTAGCCGTAGAGACACGGGACCTGGACCATTCGACGTAGATATTTTTTATTCTGATTCCGAATTTGCAATAAAAGGGGATTCATATTAATGTAGGTTACATCGTTTACGCTTTTTTGCGTCGATCTGACTTTAAATAGGTAAGCTCTTTATAATCTCAAACATGCAGTGTCCATCGAAGTGTGGCCCCTTACCAGCTTCTGTTAGTAAAGCAACAATGTAGCTCACTGCTCAACAGGCAGGCTTTGAATTGTTTACACATAAAAAAGTTGACGGTATATACACCGTCGACATCTCGAATCAATACGAAATACGACGCCTGGACGAATGTGCTAATAATCTTACTACGTCAGACCGTTTGTGGCCTCTTTCTGTTTACGACATTCACAGGGGTGGGACGGGGGGACGACGACATGGCGCCCCCCACCTAAAATCCAAGGTTTGAGGAGTGTCCATCCGCCTGACGCCTGGACGCCTGGACGCGTGGACAGCCACGATACTCTATCAACGTGTCATCATCATGTCAGCCTCTAGACGTCCACTGCTGGACATAGGCCTTCCCCAATGAACGCCACCACATCCGGTCCTCAGCCCTATGGATTCAGCCGCTACCGGCCATCTTCTTTAGGTCGCCGGTCAACCTGGCGGTGGGGCATCTCACCCTACGCCGCGACGATTGAGGGTTGCCCTATTCAAACCCGGGAACAACGACATTGCGATACAAATAATTACCACATAATCTTTCAGAGCAAATTGTGTTTCAGATTTCGGATCCATAGATTTCAGTGTCTATAGAAGCTTTTCTTTGGCTACTATAAAGTTTATGTCCGCATCTAGTAGCGGAATAAGTAGCAGCACAATAGTGGAAATGCATGCCAATTATTCAGTGCGTCCTGCCTGTCATGACCTACGGCGCGGAGACGTGGACACTGACGGTGGGCCTGATCCACAAGTTTCAAGTCGCTAAGCGAGCTATGGAGAGGGCTATGGCTATGAGGTTTATTTGAAGAATATGATTCGTAATGAAGAAACCCGATGAAGAACGCGGGTGACCAACATAGCCGAAAGAATTAGTAAGCTGAAGTGGCAGTACGTGGGTCGCAGAACCGATGGTCGTTGGGGCAGACGAGTTCTGGAGTGGAGACCGCGGATCGGTACGCGTAGGGTGAGATTCCCCGCCGCCAGGTTGACCGGCGACCTAAAGAAGGTGGCCGGAAGCGGCTGAATCCGTAGGGCTGAGGACCGGATGTGGTGGCGTTCATTGGGGAAGGCCTATGTCCAGCAGTGAACGTCTAAGGGCTGATGATGGTGCCAATTATTATTTATTACCTATATTCATCATTATTATCAAAACTCTTTGCCGTTATCCGGTAAGATAGTTACGATTACATATACAGATACTTAAATATTCATCTAGTTGATGCGGGTAGTTGATAGCTGAACCAGTTGCCAGCAGAACCAACCGCTGAACAAGTTCGATTGGATACCTGGCATGTACCCAATGCCCTACATACATGTAGGGCATTGGGTACATGCCCTACATGTATGTACAACGGACCTACATATACTGCAATCGTAGTGGTGTAGTCGGCAAAACGACATCAAATGTTTATGACTTATCTACTCGCTGTACTAGCTAGGTTGCGGCTTTATCTAGCTAGGTTGGAGGAATAGTAGCGGTGTGACTATTCAAACTAGCTGGTGATAGCCGTGCCACCGATGGAAGGACTGCGAGGGCGAACAGGTCTGTTCAGCGTGGTATACCGCATGAGGGAATATTAAAAGTGAGACAATTGTGGCTATGTTATCGATAGTTAAGATGGGTATCTCATACAGCTTTGCACTGTGATGTGATGAGGATCAATTTCCTTATTTACAGGTAGAATGCAGGGTATCAGGATTTTATTTTCTGCAGCTCCTGCTCTCTCTGTATTAAAGAAAGGAGCTTTCGCACCTATCGTAGATCATATTCGTCAAACACATTTGCCGGCACCGATCTCAAATGAAAGGCGTCCATACTCCCCCTTCCAAGATGTCAACAACTCGACCGAGTTCGCGGTGACGAGGTTCGATGACTTGCTGAACTGGGGAAGGAAGGCTCCATGTGGTCAATGTTGTTTGGTTTGGCTTGCTGTGCCGTATAAATGATGCACGTGGCTGCTCCACGATACGACATGGACAGGTAGAAATATAATCTTTTTCTAATTAAATACCTATTTACGTTTAATATTTTCCTGTTACATACCTTACTAGGTACCTGAAGCCCATCCTGGGCTTCGGGGAATGGGGGTGGGGTGAGTTAGGATGAACGTCAAATTTTCAACTGCAGAGCTGTGCAATAGAATTTTGACAACTGTCACATCTGACGATCCTTAACTCGGTGACTCGGTGTCTCACTGTATAGCTGAATTAATCTTAACATGTTCGTGTACAGTACGTCAATAGACGTCAAATCGGTGGCTCCTACGTTGGCAGAGGACCATGGTTGTGTGCATTCGGGACCGCCTTTGTCAAAGTCCGTTTTTTATGTCTTATTCTGGCGCACCATCACGGAATGCAATTCTGAATAGATAGAACAAATATCGGTAATTAGTCAAATTTAGTCGCAAACAACTAGATTTAGTCAGTCCGCCGTTTAAAATTTATAGGGGTATTGTTGGTGGCCATGCCCGACTAAAGCTTATTACGGCCCACAGTACATAGCGAGCGACTGAGCAAGTGAGAGCGAGAAAAAAAAACAGATTTAGTCGATCCTACGTTTAAAAGTTACAGAGCATTGAAAGTTCCCATAAAAACCAAACCTTTATTCTGCATGCCAGAATAAGGTTCTACATGCCACCGACATTTGTTCTATCTACTCAGAATGGCTATCCGTGCTAGTGGCATGCCAGAATAAGGCATACAGTTTTTAGAGTAGAGTAGATCTATAAATTTGCAGATACGGCATTGTCTTTCGATTCAGTCCCCTTCAGGCAGATGTGATAATTGTAGCTGGTACTCTAACAAGATGGCTCCGGCGTTCAGGAAAGTGTTCGATCAAATGCCTGAGCCAAGATGGGTTATATCGATGGGCAGCTGTGCCAATGGTGGAGGCTATTACCACTACTCTTATTCTGTAGTAAGGTAAAGTATGACCACTCGGGGTTGTAGGGCTGTATGTACAGAGGGGGACCAAATTTAAGGGCTTGGCTAGTTGGTAGTAGTGAGGAATTTCAAACCATAGAATACCTAATATCAAGCTTCCAATTGCAGTACTGCAGCAGCACTGCTGCTATATGTATAAGTTAAGTTTCTCAGACGGTCCTTTTTAACTCAGTCCCCCATTGAAGATATTCCACCCATCAAAATAATATTAATTTACGAAAAAATTGATGTTTGTAATTTAAACGGCTGAACAGATTTTGATAAAACTTTGTACCTGATAGCTTATATCCTGGATGAACACACTATACTTTTTACCAGAGGAATTTTTTCCCGGCGGCGGGGTCGAAAATAGAAGGGCTGACTAATTTTTTTTTATTCGAGATGTAGAGATACATTATTTTTATGAATTTGTGTAACTAATCAAAATTAATTTATTTCCGAGGATGTGACCGTATTGTACCTGTTGAATTACACGCGCCTGGGTGCCCACCAACGGCAGAGGCATTACTTTATGGAGTTCTTCAATTACAGAAGAAAGTGAAAAGGATGAAAACAATTCAAATATGGTATAGACATTAAATGTTTTATAGATTGGTATGTCGTGTTGTATTTCTTTTATTAAAAAAGTACCTAATAATAATATAATTATAAAGCTAACTTTAAAAAATTATTTACGTCTGCCAGATTCCACCTACTTATAAATAGTATATGCGAAAATCTGTTGGTTATGCCACAAAGTACGTAAAGCGGCGGTCGCGCGCCGCTAGACAGAGAGCCCGCTTAGAACAAACCGCCATTTCTCGCACGCACACATTGACGCTACGTTTACAGGCATTCTCGGGCAGTCTCGGGCAGAACGCAATCGCGACTACCATAAGTGATGGCGCGGCTGTTTTTGAATATGAATACACGGTATTATGATGGTTGTAGTGTATTCGGTTGTTTAAATACTACTAAAACCTGTGCCTACACGTTGCGATACAATAATCGTTCATTTAAACAATGTCGCAATCGACGAAAATATTTTTCAGTCAATAATTTGTAACACCTGTGGATTTTTTTTATGATAATAATATTCTAATATGCCACTTTTTTATTTACCTGTCTACTTTAAAAACATATAACGTAGGTACCTATATTTTTACATACATACACTTTTTTGTTTTGAAAATAGTATGTCTGTCTGTCTGTTACAACCGATTTGCTTCGAATCGAAAAAAAAATGCTACAAACTGTGCCGTATGACATATTAAATGAAATGAGTTTCACATATATTTTTTTTATGTCTAAAATAAATAATTTTTAAGTAATTTAATAAAATAGATTAAACGAAGTTGTGCTGTGCTACACGTGTAGCTTTTATTTAAGGAATGGATATGGAACTTGTCACCCTTTTAAATCTCAACTCATTTTAGCCGAACTTGGCGCCCTTTTCACATTTATGTTTTCGTTGAACTTGTTGCCTTTTTCACATTCATGATTTTGGTGGGATCACTATTACACCATTATTACATTTTGTTGAGATTGGAATCTTCGTCGTGTGTGGCGTCGGCATATTTTTATGGATAATTGATGGTCTGCTACTCTCTAAGGCATGTAAACATGATAACATGTACGTATGCATGTATAAACGAATCGATGTATGTATGTTTGTAAAGATAAACTATCTACTCCTTTTCAAAATTCAGAATCAATACAGTAGCAACCCTAGTCAGTCCGGCAAGTTTAGGTAGTTATTTTCGAGAAAGGTGAGAACGGTCCTTCTGGATATTTTTTATTTTGTGGTTATGCTTACAAGGCTCAACTGTTTTCATCAACTTTGGTATACATAGCCTGTCATAAAGATGAAAAAATAAAATGCTAATTTTTATCATTGGAAAATCTGTTCCCATGGGAAACAAAATATTGTCAGCGCAAGAAGCTGCGGGTAATATCGTCTATTAATACAATGTCTTCTATATTTGCAGGATGATATGGGTAACGGGTGTAGGAGATAAAAAATCTTATTGGTATAAAAATCAAAAGTTTTAATGGTATTTTCTGAATCGCACCAAGCTTTCATTTACTTTTAGTATACAGAATGATTTTGTATAAACTATAATACACTTCCGAGTCGCACTTCATGAGATTTTCAGAACACAAGTCACCAAACGTGCCTTATCAAGACAGATATCTAATTTTGTCTGACTCAATGCCCGCTAATAATGATTCATGGCACATAACGAGTTCATTAATGTTTACTGACAAAAATCTTGCTAAACATTTGATATTACTTACAATGTTCAAGAATTAAAAAATACCTTTACCATTTTTAAACAACTTTGAACAATACTGTAATATTATTAGATCTATATTACCTGAGAATAGACACTACTTTTTGAAGTCAGACAAAATGTATTCCACAATACAATAATATCACATACTTTTAAATGCATTAAAAAGAAATATCAACTGTTAAACAGAAACTGTATTTTTTAAGTTTACGTGTCCAATCATCACAAATGAAAGGAGTACAAATAAATAATTAAAACTCCACTGGTACAATTGAAAAACCATTATGAGATTTTTAACGGAAGTAAAATAACTCCCGATACAATAATAATTTATGGGATTTTTACCTTTGTAAGACGTTAAATAAACCGATTCTATATTTTACCACTAATTTACATGCTAATATTTACATTTTATTTATAAGTATATATAAATATGTATAATTATATTGATAGCGATTCCGATAATCCTATCCTTCACATAATCAGCAATTTGATGTATAATTAACTAATTGTGGTCACAATAACAACTCGATAGATATTTCCATGTAAATAAACAAGCAATAGTGTACAGGCGGCGGCGCAGCGGCGAGCGTTCACATCTCGTTCTATATTGCACATGTCGAGAACTGTACCCGCACCACCCTCCCGCGTCGCCTCGCCCCACCCGTGCCCGCCTACTCCCTCACAATTACATATTCACTCTACTATCATACCATACAATATTACACTAGAACGGGGCGAGCGGGCGACGGGGCGAGCGACAGTGTCGTTCAGCAAGCGACGTTACAATAAATAATTTTCTAAACCGATAATACGAAACGATATACATTTAAATTAGTCGTACTCTCACTTGCGTCGTTTACGCTACGTTATATACATGTGGGGAGTCGGCGGTCACGCCGCTTCGCTATCATCGCGGCTCCTCCTTCTTGAGCAGGTCGAGCGGTGCGAGCGGAGCGAGGGGCGGGGCGAGCTGCGGCAGCGGCCCGTGCGCGCCCAGCGGCGGCAGCGGCGCGTGCGGCGGGAGCGGCCGGTGCATCAGCGGGCTCGACTTGAGCTGCTGGTGGTGCGCGTACGCGCTCAGCATCTTGGCGCGGTCCTCCTCCGCGCGGATGGCCGCCTCCACCAGCGGCGCGAACCGCATGTGCTGCAGCGGGTCGAAGCCGCGGTACGGGTCCCACGGTGGCGGTGGATACGCGGGCAGAGACGGCGGCGGCCGCGGCGGCTCCTTGCGCTCATCCTGAAGGAAAATTTTGGTATATTTAGTTCTGACTCTATAAAGTAGGTTGAGTAGACATTTACTCGATTCTGAAGCCAGAAATTTGATAAAGCTAAAATTCCTACATCTATCGAATTAAATTGGGAAAGTTGTTAAAAGTGTGATTTCCAAATTGGGCCCATCGTTAGTCGTACTTTAGCGATGAAGAATAAAGAGTAAGTTGTTACCTTTATTGGTTCTGGAGCGCCGTTCCGGAGCGGCGAGCGCGTGCGGGCGCGCTCCATCTCCCGCTCGCGCTGCTTGCGGCGCTCGCGGTCGTCGCGCTCCCGGCGCTCGCGCTCGTCGCGCTCGCGGCGCGCGCGCTCGCGCTCCTCGTGCTCGCGGCGCGCCTCCGCGGCGGCGGCGCCGGGCGCGGGCGGGCGCACGCGCCACGCGTCGTGCAGCCCCAGCGGCGGCGCGTGGTGCACGCCGTGCAGCGACTGCGACAGCGCCAGCTCGCGCCCGTACGCGGACAGGCCGAACGCGGTCGGAGCGCCGGGGAAAGCGCCGGCACCGTATCGCGCGAATGGTGATACACCTGAAACGGAAAAGTAAATTTCAATTCGTACATCTCACATTTTGCTTGATCAGTGATCATCGCATCTCGTTGTTAACAGCCACATTTCTTGCGACTGAACAGGCCTCCTCATTAAGAGGATTTTACTGACATGCACGGCCATCTTACTACTATAATAATTGATGAAATCAATATTCCATATATAATAAAAAATACTCGTAATATTAAACGAGGCTTATCGGCCCGTACGAGATCAAATCGGAGAGGTGTTTAGTTCCACGGTCTGACGTTCAACAGTGGACAAGCAGATGAAGCTGGAACGTACCTAGATGTGGATGGTGCGGCAGGTAGGGCGCGGGCGGCAGGTCGTAGGGCGAGCGGTAGGGCGGCGGCGGCGCGGGCGCGGGGAAGGCGCGCAGCTTGTCCTTGTCGGGGCCGCCCGCCACCACCGCGCCTCCGGACTTCTCCTTCTGCTGGTGGTTGTAGATCTCCCACGCGATCCTCACGTGCATCGCGTTCCACTTGCCCGTCTTCTGCAGAGTCACAGAATAATAGTCAGTTGAGTTTTTAACTCTACATATTACAATGTTCAATACTTTATTACCCGACATTGCAAGGCAATAAAACAACAGAAATGCGCGCGTCTCGCGGCCCCATATCGTGTGACTGAGCGGATCGTATCTAAATTATAAGCGTGTAGCGAACTGTGACAAAGTCGTTACAAATTTTACAATCAACATTGCATTCGTCACTGTTTTCGATACAGTTGGTACGCTTAAATCAAACAAAATGTAATGGCTTTTATCTACAGGGTAAAAATCTCGAGCGTAATTGAACATTCGCTTACAAAATGCAACACGTGTGTGGCTCTCGGATAACCTAGTGGTATGAGTGAATATTAGAGTAAGAGTGGTCTATCTAAATAGAAAACAGCTTCGAGAGATGATAGATGTATATGACAGAAAATTATTCATAGAAAACAGTCAATAATTGAATTTTCAATAATGTTTGACCAGTCTTGCTCTAAGTTCTTGCTCTTGTTACCCTTCACCAAAGACAAGGTGTCAAATACAGGCATGCAGATAATAATGCAGTGCTAAAGAAGGAACATACCGCGACAGCGGGGCGTGGTGGTGGTTTAGTGGCGAGCTCGCTTGCGGCAGACACTACGGGCTGTTAACATGACGCGATGATGGGTTAATGATCACGGAGCAACATAAAACAACAGAGTAAGCACTAAGCTAGACCAGTACTAAGAAAGGACAAATAGAAATAGATGAATGAATTTTTAAAAAAACTGACTACTAATAATGTGTGAATGTTAGTTATATAGAAAAGCCCTAAATTGTTTGCTATTTAAAGACTGAAAATGTTGATGAGAATTCTACAATGAAATACTTAGGTAGTTTGGGAGTAAGTTGAATGACCGTAAGACGAACCGTAACCCAGAATCAACCACCTAAATCTAAAACCAGTGGCAGTCATTTTTGTGGGATTAATCTTATAGACAGATATTAATATTTAAATAATTTAAAATACCTATAAATATATATAAAAATTAATATAAAAATTTAAATTTTAAAATGAAAATACCCTGGCAAAGGCTACGATATTTTGGGTAGCTACGGACACACATTGCTACATTGCAAAGCATTCAAATGGATTTAATATAATTTTGCATTGTGCTAAAATGTTTACAAATTGGTAAATAATTAAAAAATATTTTTACATCAGACTTCTTGTAAGCCGTGAGTACCTCATACAGTTTTATTTTGTATATTTTCATCGACAAAAATGACGATCACCGACTTGCTGGTTTTCGTCTGTATTTAGCCTAATTATTCAACTTATCCCAGAAGTAGGTATATTAACAAAATAAGGTTAGCAACTACAGAAGTATCGTACATAATGTAAAAAAGGCGAGCTTACTTTAGGCGCGTATGTAGTAAGCGGCGCCGGAGGCACGTATGGCGCGGTCGGGTGTAATAGACTGGAAGAGTAAGGGTAGCCGAGTCCGAGCCCCGTGCGGTACAACGATGTCATCTTGCCCACGTCTTTGAACTGTAATTTAAGTTAAATATAAAAAAAATGATTATGAAAATATTTTAGGAAGCATTATATATTAATTTCTTATAAAGTAAATACATTCGATGGTTTTCGTGTACTTCTTAAGGTATTAAGAACCCCTCCCTTTCCACAAGAATAGGCCTCCTCCATTGTACTATAGATGTCTTTGCCGTGTGTCAGTTTTTGTCAAGTTTCATCTGCAACCCTTATTTCTTCTGATCATTATTCGCTCAGTTTTCCTCTACGTTTTGTTCCTTGCTCGCAAGTTCTAGCATTTTTAGGGATCGTCGTCAGGTTTAGAAGGTTGTCATGTGTAGGTTAATTATAATAGTAGCAAATATAAAAAAGTTGATATAGTATTTTAGCCCGCTACAGTCAAGTGTTCAACAAGAAACCAATTTTAAATACGTCATTGTCAGAACAGCGATGATATAGATAAGTGGTGCTCACCAGAGGCGAGTGCTGCATGAGCAGTTGATGATGGTGGGGTCCGACTGGCGGGTGGTGCGCGGCGTGGGGCGGCGGGGGGTGCGGGTGGGGCGGGGCGTGCGGCGGCGCGGGCGGGTGGTGCGGCGGGTGCTGGTGCACGTGCGTGTGCTGGTGCTGGTGGTGGTGCATCTCGGTGCGCGCGCCCGCCGCGCCCCCCGCGCCCGCGCCCGCCGCACTCGCCGCGCTCGCCGCGCCCGCCGCCGCCAGGAACCGGTTGTCCAGCTCGCGCCGCAGTAAGTCCGCGCCAGGGCCTGCAATACGATGTAGTGTCATGTTTTTACGTGTGCATCGATTAATGATGCTCGAATCGAGCTCTTCGACGTGCCGAAGAATATAGGTACCATGTACTATCGGAATGAAGTCTGTATGAAATAGGACGCGGCAGTTTGCTTGAAATGAAATGAAAATGGTTTATTTGCCAAAAGTACAGTGTTTTATAAAAGATGTTAATAATATGGTTAGTTCTAGTGTACTCGATCTGATGCTGATTGATGGACTGAAAGAGTATCGTATATTAAAGTCATCTCATAAGCCCATAGATACCTCATATAAGGCGAACACTTCCAGCAACACATCAGATTCAAATATATTAATATAAGACGCTGCGCAGAGCGTCAACTTAATTCCAACCAACCATGAACTGGCGACCTTCACCGGGCTAATCAGCTTGTAGTTCCTACCGCCTTACATCTCGGCACTTTGACATAATTGTTTGTAGAATTAGGCGCATTAGATGTTAACTAAATGCTTATTACTCAATGTTTGGGGCATTTGATTTCGCTATGTCCACTTACACTACATCTTGGTTAATTACATACAATTTTGTACAATACTTACTCGATTGAAAAAGCGATTCCGCTGAGAAGGGGTTAGGGTTGGGCGGCGCGAGCGGCGCGCCGAACAGCGGCGGTGCGGGCGCGAACCCGCCGGGCCGGTCGGCGCCCGTGGGCCTGCTGGGAGGAACATGGCGACGTAAAGGAAACCGTAAACGTTGAACATTTTAAATTAAACCAACAATGAGCCCGATTCCCGAGGGAGTTTCCTAAATGTATTTGTTACGGTGATAAAAAGGGTTTTACTGAAATTTCAATGTAGATAATAGTATAATGATTTATATAGCAATATAAACCTAAATAAATAGAAGAGAGCGTAACTAGTACAAAGAACGGTTGACCATATTAGAAGGCACACAAAATTTGACAGCATTCACATTAGATTTGTCTTTTCTTCTTACTATTATATAACAATGATACTTATTTCAGTGCTGTCTATTGTGTCTTAACTTCTACTCAGCAATTCTAACTCAAAATCTATATACTATAATAGGATACATAGTATTAATTCTTAAAAGTTACATTAAATGCATTGGTATTACTTTAGGCGAGTCTTGATACAACAGAAACCCAATAGGCAGAGTGCGTTAGAGAATATTGACGATACTGCCTTTGTATACAAGCCAGGGACGGTGACCGTTTATAAATTGGCTTGCCATTATCCAAAATAGCAGTGTACTTACGTAACACCCCAGTGGGCGGGCGGTTTGGCGCTGGAGCTAATGCTGGGCACTGTGGGCACGGGCGCGAGCGAATGGGCCATGTGTGGGGCTGTGATCGCGGCCGGCGTGGGAGTGGGCGCGGCCAGTGGCGCGGTCAGCGGGGCGCCCAGAGGTGGTACAAGCGGAACCGCCAGCGGACCACCCATCGGCGCTACTAGAGACGCCTGCAATGCAATAGTCATAATATAGAAAATACAAGGAAAAAATTAATGACAATCATATAATTTTGGCTCAGAGCGGCATACATACCAACGGCGTCAATAAGGCTTAATTTTTTAAAATACATATTATTTAGGATACATATTTTTGTTTAAGTCCTTGTTGAATTTGATTTGATGCCCATTTTATTTAAACATTAGGCCTAAATCTGAAGCAACTCATTTAATATTTGACTGTTTAAAACTAGCTTCGTCTATTTATTCCTAGTATTAAAAAAACTAAAATTTTCAGTTTCTTTGAAAGTGATTTATTTTTTACACAAAGAGTTTAAAACAAAGAGACGTGCTCATATTGACGTAGATGGCATGGCAATGGCGCCTTGATCTTTTTAAGAGTATGTAGCCAAAATGTTATCTAACCGTAAGCGGCGCTGCGAGCGAGGGCGCGGACACCGATCCACTCGACACCGACGCCGGCGTGCTGCGCGACAGACTGCTGATATTGCTGCTAGAACAAACACAACAAACCATTAATTAAACATATAAATAACGACGCGCCGCAACCGTGCAGTAAAGCGCTTGTGTAGGCAGATCTCAATGCAACGATATCAATATACCTCATATATTATGATACTGGGCCTGATTTAGAAGGCACACATATAAAATTTGATGAGACTAATTTATTTCCGTCACTGTCATACACCTTGTAAGCCGGGTGTAGAACAGTGACGCAAATAAATTCAAGAAATAAGTTCAGAATGGGCCCGCCATAGTGGCGATAAATTTTTAAATTTCCACCGCACCTGAAACTCTCGCGCTCCCTGCCGGGACTATGGCCTCGCGGAGAGTAAGAGAGTGGCGCGTGCGGCGCGCCCGCCGCGCCCGTCGAGCCGGGCGTGTGCGGCCTTACGCCTTTTGGCGTCTTCGGCGCCACCAGCGGCGACGCAGATAAACTTGTCCGCTGAAATGAATAAACATAAAATATCTTTATAATCCATTACGATAACAATTTACTTAATCGAAATGTAATCTCATGTGGAGATAGACGTCTCGCACACGGCCATCTGATTCCAAGCTTGGCATGAGGTGCACTATCGACTAATCTGAGGGACCGTCAAATAAAATTTGTAGCATCTATAAACTATTCATTCCGGTCCATTTATCTTTAAAGCTAATGCTCTAAACCCTATTAGTCACCAACGCAACACCGCTATAACAAATGAAGATAATCACTGCAAGAAAATGTAATAATAAACAGTAATGCTCGAAACACACACAAGGCGAATGCGAGGCGGAGGCGTGTCGGTAGCGGTACACTTTATACAAAATTCCGCTTCCCGCGGCGGTATTCTGTGTGAAATGTCTCATACTAAATCAAACAATACAAAGAATCGGAGCACGCCTCCGCCACGCATTCGCCTTCTGTGTGTTTCGGGCTTAAAAATTACTCAATATGTAAAGTAATTCTCGATTCTGAAGCCATATTTAAAATTTGACAACACTAACATTAGTTGCATAATACTCTGACAGAGATAGCAAAAAAGTGCTGTCAAATTATAACGTTGTGCTTTCAGAATCGGGCCTAAAGTCCCCTCTAAATTTGTATGAGTATGTATAGAAGTATGTATGTAACGCATACGCTTATTGTAAAAAAAATAAACACAATAACAAATAGGAATAAAATTAATAGTTAGAAACATAATTTTATGACACTTTCACTGCTTTTATGACAGTATATTTCGATTGAAGCGTTTCTATAATGGCTTTTAGAGACCATACGACAAAGAAAAAGTTGATTCATTCATTTTTGGTTCAGAACAAATAAATAAGCAGCCTATTGTAATTACTACTTGAATTTTTTTTGTTCGTAAACGTACCGTATCGGATGTGTTTCTCGGCGAGGCGGCCGCCGTTGGCAGGTAGGGACTGTGTTGGAGGGTGGTGGCGTAGGGCGCGTAGAGGGGCGGGTAGTTTGCACCGGAGTAGACGGCTGGAGGCGGGTAGCCATTGGATATGAGTGTAGACACGGCCAGGCTTTCCGTCCGCACCGGCAGTTCGCTCGACGATATCGGGGCTTGCCTTGTGTCCATCACTGGCGCTTGCCTCGAGTCTATCACCGGCGGTTGCCTGGACTCTACCATTGGAGGTGCCAGTGGATGGCTATTACTGCTATTCGTCGTTGGAGTGACGATAGCAGCCGCACTAGACGTCGGACACACATCCATGTGGCTGACTGGTGCGTGTAATGAAATTGGTGGCACAATTGGGGCAGCAGGATGTTGGGGCATGCTGAGCCCCGAATGTTTTAGACTCGGAGCGTAACTCGGAATTGTACTAGTTGCAGTAGACGCGAGAGGCGGAGGTGGGCCGATGTGATTCGGCGTCGACGTCGCCAGAGGGTTGGAATTGTTCATGGAAAGGTGACCCGTGTGGTTCATAATGGAATGGCTGTTTATAGGGTGACTCAAATGCACGGATGCCGACTGATTCGTCGTCGATGGTTGGATATGATTCGACGAAATGTGGTTGGATACACTGAACGGTGTGAGATGTGGAGGTCGGCTAGCATACACAGACTGAACGGAATGTTTCTGTAAACTCGGTTGGCTTTGATAGGCTATCGAATGATTGTGAATACTGGAGCTGATGCTCGAGTTTACATGACTAGACCCGATTGACGGGGTAGGGTAGGGGCGGGAGGTCGGCGCAGCGGGTGAAACCGGCTGGCCAGGGAGGGGTTGATTCGGAAGACAGCTCGGAACCGTGGCGGGCGTAGAGAGCGGCGCGGGACTGGGTGGCACGCCTGACACCCGGCTCGGGAACGAGGTAGGAACGGAGGAGGAATGAGGCGGGGCCGGCGGCGCGTTCCGGACGTCGTGACCGGGCATCACGGGGTGCGGCTGGGAGTGTGGGACTCGGTTCGGTAGACTAGGGTGCGGCGCTTGAGCCGCGTTCGGTGCGTGATGCGGCTGCCGAACTGAGTGGAGATCCAGTGGTGCAGACGGTGGGTCCGGCGGCTCGGTCCGCGTCTCGTGGTTCGTGTGCCGGTAGTCTGGTAGAGCAGCGGCCACGTGCGACTGGTAAGCGGTGTGCGAGGGGAAGAGCGGGGAAGGCGCCGGGGGCGCGGGTGGCGCTGGCGTCGGGCTGTCAGCGGCCGCCCGGGCACCGGGCTGCAACTTGTTGTTGCTGGCGGGTCGCTCGGGCGTGTCGGGTCCGGCGGCGCCGACAGGTCGCGCGGGTATCTGGGTAGCAGTAGCGGCATGACCATCGAGTGCAGGGATGTGGGCGCCGGTGGAGCGGAGAGGTGTGTCTGCGCGGAATGGCGGCGGCGGTAGCGCAGGTGGAGGTAGCGCGGCGGGCGCGGGCGAGGGTGCGGGCTGCGGTAGCGGCGCGGGCGCGGGACTGGCGCTGCCGCCGACCGGCGCCCGCGACAATGCTAGCGCGCCGCCGCTGCCGCCACGCGCCACCAGCTCGTTTTTGCCACCGCCGCCGACAGCACCCGCGCCTGCCACCCGAAATAGAGAGCCAGCGTCCGATGCCTGAAAAAATACAAATATACGATACAGTTTACCACGCGAAAGTCGTATGTCAGGAAGTCCTTGTTATGTTTACGCAACTGTCTGTTTTCGTGGCAAATGGCATACAGTAATTAAAACAGTAAAACAACATAATTATACTCACATCGTCCATTGACGGATCGTGATACCTTGGAGAGGCATTTCTACTATTTTCTGGACTCGCCTGTAACAAAGAGAACACTGAAATTAGTACTAATTCTATTAATATTTCATTTTACTACGTATTTAAACTTTAACAAATGATCTATATATTCAAGTTTAGTTAAATGTTAATAAATTCAGTTGACATTTATTTGTCATTGTTCACGAAAGGCGTCATCTACACACAGATGTATGATAGATCGATGACATAGGTGTATGTCACTAGAAAATATCCGTAACATAGTTTACAAAACTCAAAGTTATAAAGTTGCAATCAAATAATTGGACTAATCGCTAATTTATTAGTCACTTTGTGCTAACTTTATAATTTATTTGAGTTTACCTGTCCCTAGCAGGAGGTTAGTGAGGGGAGGGTCGAAGGGTCCGAAAAAGATACGGCGAATTCAGGCCAAAGGCGGACATGATTTACACAGGGGTCGAGATAACACCAATAGTGACATAACGGTTTAACTTGCACTGGCACACAATAGTCGTGTTACGGAAGCGTGTAATTCTGACTTTAGTTTAGTACTTGTACAGTTGTCTTGGCGGCCCTGTCGATCCGTATAATGTACTTATTAGCATTCCACCTATGTACGACTATTGTTCTAACCTCGCACAATAACCGCCCACAGGTTTTTTGTATTCGTCAAACGAAGATGAAATCACGTCTGTCTGACACACCAGTCAATTTAAATGGGAATTTTAACCAAATACAGTTACTTGTATATAAGTAACCATTGAGGTTGGTACGTAGTACTACATTGCATATTCAAGTACAAGAAATAAAAGTATTTATTATCTTAACGATGTACACAACACATAAGAA
Organism: Esperia sulphurella; assembly: GCA_947086405.1. Lineage (NCBI taxonomy): Eukaryota > Metazoa > Arthropoda > Insecta > Lepidoptera > Oecophoridae > Esperia > Esperia sulphurella. The sequence continues at coordinate 7,783,437 of OX352270.1, read as the reverse complement.
GTTAATCTATCTATACATAATAATAATAAAAAATAAAAAACTAGTCCGACGAATTGAGAACCTCCTCCTTTTTTTTAATTCGGTTAAAAACAGTAAAAACTGATTTCTGTACTTTGATTTAAAAAATATACCCAGACATTACGTAAGACCTGTAGAGTACAAAAATATATTTTTTTAATATCGTGTCTGTCTGTACGTATGTTTGTTACTCATATTTGTCTTTATTAATACGGCGCTTGCCGCGTGACGCCAAGAGTGCGTGCATTCCTATAATTACAAGTGAACAAAATACCTCCAAGAAGAAAAAACTATCGTTTTTCAATCAGCTGACGTCCGTGTGTTTAAACCTGAATTGTTTGAACCTGAGTTTAAAAAGCGCAAAAACTGCGCGCCATATTTAAAAGTATATATATTTATTTCCCTAGAGGATAATGACTGCATGACGAAAACCTTACCCCCCCCCCCCCCCCCAATGTTTATAACACAACTGTGCATTGTTAATTTTACCGCGCGAATGAAGTGGCGGGACACAGCTAGTAATAAAATAAAACTGGTTTATTCTATTCATCACATTAGTATAGGTATTCGTTTACTATTCTCTGATAAGTCGTAAGGTATAAGTGCACGATTATAAATAAAATAGTAGCCTGCATTACGATGTTTGTAATTGTTTTACTTTAGTATTCCTGAGATGCTTGTCTTTCTAGCTATTTTATCTTTACAATAATCAGACTGCGAGTAAAATATGCGAGCGTTAGTGGTCGTAACCTAAACAGTTGATGTCGACGGAATGAGTTTAAACTCAGATTGGAATGTTGCTTGGTTGGCAGTTGGCCGTTCGCAGCAATCGTAGAAAGCTATCAACGCAAAGGAAACGAGATCTGTTACAAACTCTACGACAACCGGCTATATAACTACAACCATTATGTATCTAAGACTGAGTAGACAAATCATAATAGTTAACCTGTATAATTATTCAATATATGTATACAGAAATAATTAAGTGCTCTTTATTACCATAAGAAAAGGCATTGATAAATAAGAAGACCCATTAACGCTACCATAGTTTAGCAACAAGTAGACAGAAAAAGCAATAAGATACCAAACACACAATAAAAAAGTATGCAGTGTTTTTTTTAGATTTTATAAATCTCTAAAACAATTATTGTTTCCTTGAATTTTTCCATATATGATTCAATTTCAATGTAAATTCAATGCCGACAATTCTACAAATATGTTTCAAATGTCAGCTTAATCGATGCAGTAGAGTTATCCGGCGGACGAACAGACAGACAGACAAAAAAGCTTCGCTATAAGGGTCATCGGTTTTTGATAATAACAACAAGACGACAAGCGAAAAGGAAATTAAACACCTAAATAACAGAAATGCATTGTGAATGAAAATAAAATTTAAAGCTCAAACCGGAGTAACTTCTCAGTGGAGTTTTATTTATTTACTGCAACAAACCCGGAGTGTTTAAGGGGGAATGGAAAGTAATTACTTGGGGATATTTACGAGCGAGCGAGAGAACGGCTCAATAAAACTAGCTGGGTAACCGCATCGTTTACGACGGACGCAGTTTAAGTGGCATTGTCTCTTCAATCTGGCCTGTATTTCATGTCCCCCTGGCTGGCATAAACATCCGTATAACCATATAATTGCACAACAGAAGATAGATATTAGGTTATAACTTCTAAGCAATTGTTGCAGTTAAATATTATATACATAATAGTTATATTGTTGGCAAACTAGCTATAGTACAGAAAGTAAATTGTTCTTAGAATATATCTTCCGGTAAGGCAGCGACGCGGAACAAATGATGTATAAAGCTTAATTGAGTCATAAATGGTAACTAAATATAAAACAAAATTGACAATTATTACATCATTTGAACATTATATGGACAAACCACTGTACTATGGGACCAAACGGTGCGTTGCATCCCAAAAATCCGCAACTTTTGTATTTCTTGATTTAAAAAAAAAAACTATTTTACCTTTTGAGCATCTTTACATAGTGGCCCTATTGGCAAAATCGTGTAGTATTTAATTATTTTATATATTATGCAAGGAATAAGACATGTCATATCAATTATATTTGCTAATGCTGAACTGTATCAAACGTATATTGTCCAAAGTACCCTGCAAAATAGTGTATGAAGAAGTAGTTTCCGTAAAATCGGATCCTTTAATATATTGTAGATTTCGGCCTTCGCATCAAATTTCTATTCGGACAGAATCACCTGAGACTAACACTTTCCGAAATAATGAAGTTAATTATTTATAATTAAGTAGTTTTCCATTAAAAAAAAAGTTAAATCCAATTTTATTTTATTTAAGTATACTAGAGATAAATATACGTAAAACAACCAACATAGGTTTTTCTCAATTCAGTTAAATACTCTAGAGTGACCGGAGAAAGGCAATCGATCGTATGGAAGGAACAAATCGTTTCGGGAGCGTTCCGGCAATTGAATGTTTAGCCTTATCCGGGGAGGGTGGGTCGTCGCTCCGCAACAATGGAGTGATAAATCAAGTATGGGTCGCGCGTGCGGCTTCGGGACTATACGAACAGAGCGCGACGGCTCGGAGTGTCTCTACATTGTCCGATCCGATATCGGCATAGTCCGACGCCGACGCCGATGAAAATGGCTCTATTATATTGCCTGATCCGATATCAAATTCGTATCCAAGACCAACATTGTATTTATGCTACTATACGGGTACACATTTTTGGCGTATATGTGAGCAGTAACTACGCAAACTACAACCGAGTTGGACAGCAAACAATAGAAGAACATAAAACGCTCAGATACAAAACGTGAAGTATGTGAAAGCGTAGCTCGATGTCATCGTTATCGGATGTTGGCTGTCGTGTATCCGCCTCCGGATATCGGATCGGACAACGTGGATACGCTCTCGCCTTCAGTTCCTTGCAATAATATATTCAAAGGTGCCGCCTGCCAGTGCCGCGGGACGGTGGCTCCTTAAACCTTTTTTCCCCTTATACTTGTGTAGACAAACGTATTCGCTGTTTAGGGACGGGTCACGGATTTATCGACAATCGGGACAGGTGCTTTGTACATTGATCTGTTCACTATCGATTGTCATTTCGTAACAAAGGAAGATTCTGCAAGTTAAGAATTTTTTACACTATTATCGCTTAATATATTATGCGAAAGCGACTGATGTGTCTACAACACTGTTAAATCAAAATAATAATACGTTATACAATTTTAAGTAATCATTACATTAAATAAATAAAAATACTATTAATTCATGTATAATTTTCAATTTGGTATCTTTGAAATTGTGTACCTATTAGCAATCTATCTATGAAGTTCTACAACTGCGTTGAATATCGCAAGACTTCGAGTCAACTTTTACGACATTTTTGTAACAATGACATTTTGTAAAAAAAGCGATGAAAGAAGCCGTTAAAACAATATAATTGTTTTCTTTGGAACGGTGTCGCAGTTGTTAATTTTCCAAGTACGAGTAGGCGAGTGAATAAATAACGTTGAAGGGAACAAGGGAGTGTCCGTCAGCGTCGATGCTGGCTGCTTGTCAAACGCTGTTGCTTTATTAAAATAGATAATCAGTGAGATATTAGCGCGATGAGTGATGTCGTGTCGGCAAGTAATAATAGCCACGTCGGCCCACCTCCCGAGCAGAAACGCGCGCGACACAAATACACCGCAATAAAAATAAACGAGCGCATTAGTCAACGTTGTCAAAATAAAACACGAATATTAACACGATCGTAATATTGAAGATTTTCTTTTGTTGCGTAGAGGTGTTTCATGTTGTAGAAATTATCTTTTCATTTAAATGTCTACTTGTTAAATCGTTAAAACCACGTTATAGTTTAGTAATAAAACTTGTTGACTTTCAGCTGTTGTGCTTGTTTCATGAGTGTTTAGAAACAATTAATGACTTTTAAAACAAGTTTGAAGTTTCTGAATTAATTATTCACAAATTAGGAATTCAAAACAGACAGCGAAGCATAATCTCGCGATCCCAGCCCCGGGGCCGATTCGCCCTCCTCCTACCGTCGCGTCGCGTCGCCTTGTTACGAACTGGGGAGAGCCGGAAAAAAACGGCGTGATAGCTTTTCGCCCCTCATTCGAAATTCTAATACTTTCACAAACTTTTAATAGGATAGGACTTAAAATTCAAGGAGAATTTCGTTTTGGAGCAAAGTTCAAACGGCGCGGACAGCCTACGATCATAGCCTGCGGCTATTTTGTAACGGCGGCGCACGCTTTTCTATTAGAATGTTGGAAAGTGACAAATCATGGACATTGTTAGTGAAGGAATAAAACTGTTTAATCCCTCTAAATATTTCAGGAATCTGATGTAAATGTTGGTTGACGAAAAATATTTGGAATGGTGTCAAAAGAATGTCAACACTTCGTCCGCAAAGTAAACTATTATCTATTTCAGTCAAACAAATTGCCATGCATCAAAGAGAAAAATAAAAGAGACAGACACTACAAAACGTTAACAGGATTATTTTTTGTTGTACATTTTATAAATAAGGTCGTTGTTCCCTGTTACCACACTGAGGACATTCATGATAACAAAACAATATTGAACCGACAAAGTCAGCGCCTAGCGTTGTAAAAAGAGAGAGACTGGCAGCGGTATGGGGCCGCGGGATCGTCGCGTGTGTAGCTACATTGAGTTCGCCTTACTCCATGAATAATTCATACAGCTTCAGTAATTTATTGTACAATTCCATTATTAGCATTTTGTGGTCCGCCCCTGTTTGGCAATCTTCACTTTTAGATTGACAAAGAAACGTTAAACGGTATAGTAAAAATAACACCTGTAACAAAGTTTTATTCAATTACAGTTGTACTCGTACGTACAAGATACAAGACGGTTTAACAATTTAACGGTTACGGGAACCTTAAGAAAGATTAATAGTGATAGATAACTGTAAAGATTGAGAAAAACAAATTCAAAGCAGACAGTGAATATGTACCATGAATATTTAGCGAAAGAATCATTTGTTCATGACCTGAATTCTGGACGGCATACAAAATTTCTACCGATGTGACGCGACAGCCAGTGCATAGTAAACAGGCATCCATCATTACCACTGCCACTCATAATAAGGTTTATAAAGACCAGTGATAATACGAATTAAAAGGAGACTACGAGACTTACAATATAAATTAATGTAATACCAACGTCGTATACTTCAAAACTTTCAATAAATCTACATTTAACTTTGAAAGTTTCCAAAAACTTTATTGAATTTTGGTTGCCTACTAACGCACAAAACATTACAGAGAAGGTTTAGGTAATAAATAGGATCGTCTCGTTGGCTTCGTGGCTTGGTCATTGGACTCGACCGCCAGAAGTCGTGGTTCGATTCCCATTACGGACTTTGTAATTTCTTTGACTTTGAGAAATTTATTTTGCCCTAAGTATTTAGATAATCAGAAATGTTCTAGAGCCTCAATTTATTTTGAACTTACAGTCTGCTGTGCATGTTAAAAACTTAATTGCAATTATTATTTTTAAACACTATATACACGTAGGCAACCTAGGTAAACATTATAGGCACGTTCAAAAATAATTCCAAAACCTATTCTAAGATGCGCAACAGACTGTAAGTTTAAACAATTTGGAGGCTCTAGAAAATGTGTGACTGCAAACTTACATTTTAAATAAGCCTTTTTAATGAGAGCAATTAAGACGCATACTTAATCATATTAAGAAAGAGTTTTATATAATTAAAACAAAGCATTTAAAACTCATCTAATGTGAAGGGTGAATCTGATGCACTTTAAAGAGTTTGTTGCATTTTTTATGTCGTTGCATTTAGTTTTAGTTTGAAATATCAGGGAAACATAATTTTTGTTTTTTTTATCAGCTAAACTTGACAAAAAAAATTAAATTATTATTTATAAAGAATATATGGAAAATATGTAGTAGGTTAGTTCAAATTGTGGCTAATGTTAATGTGGGCTAGGGCATAGACAACCATAATCGACTTAATATACACATGCTTATACCAATCACGACACAAATTAATAAAAATGGATTCCATTATGCATTGCTAACAAAATGAGAATAATTTCCAGTCACAAAATGAACCACTTTTTAACAATGGTTAAACTACTAAATTTAACAACATAAAAAGTCTATTACAGCATTGTTTCAAAGTCTTAAAAATGTTATTTATGGGATAGATTATTAACAATCTCATGTAAGACTGAATCATAATGACCCTTTTAGAAGCTAGAGTGGATTTATCTTTCTAATTGTACCGCCATATTATCAAGTAAGCCAGTGATTATAAGTATTTATTTATAATAACGATAAGTATTTCCACTAAATTTGTATTCACCGCTGTCTTTAACAACTTAATTGGTCTATAAATTTTTAAATTAACGACTTGGTCATTCTTATCAGATTAATTGTTAATATACATAATTACATACTACAACCGGTTCCATGTATATTTTAATAACGCCTATGCATCATATTAGCCAATCAAATTTACATATTTAAATCAAACTAGCTAAATTACGGGGAAGAATCTATAAATTAAAGTAGTATCTTTGAATTATAGGCCTTATAAACAAGCATCCACACAACCGTTAGGTAGGCAGGTTGATACATATTTTAATCTATTTTCATACTCCATGGAAAATGAAATTTATTTGTACCCTAATAATGAATGACGAACAAACTTATAATATCGTAAAGTCTATGATTTAGTAATGTAAGAAACATAAAATAAAATATGGTACCATTTTTATTACCTGCACATTATTTTGTTACTCACAGCTATTAATTTTCACGGTTTAAATAAAGCTAAGAAAGCTTTTTTAGAGTTAAGAGTATACGTCCTCTCTTTCTGTGTATTTATTTTCATATTTTCTGTGTACAGTAAAATTATAATAATAAAGCTTCCAAGAAGTAAAAATCATCAAGATAGAGCTATACAGTAAAGACAAATAAATTGTTTTATGTGTGTATATGGTATTATGTATATGTGTAAACTATTGATAAGTAGTAGTAAAACAATGCAATATCGCTAAAGGAAAATTAAATAAAAGAGAACTAGCCCAAAGGCCTTTATTATCCTACTTATGTGTAATAAATAAAGAGCAAAGCTAACAGCTGAGTATGGTGGAAACTATAATTACGTGGTCCCAAGTGCCTATTTGTAAATAGGTTTAAAGTAGTGGTGCCGTTATAAACATTCGACAGAATTGTAGCTTACTAGCTATAAATGCGACGTTGTGTTTGCGTTTGTGATATATCGTGACACGCAGCCATAACGATTCTATTAGTTTTTCAATGTGAACTTGTATAAATTAAATAAGAACTCAGTTTTGTTTACTTTTATCGTTCTTCAAGTTAATTTCGCTATAGGGGTCAGATTTTATGACTGAACGCACTTCAATTAAGTAATAAAGGGAAATATTTAACTAACGATACTGTTAAATATTTGTTACTATTTATTCATGATTGCTTTTATTATATCTTTGCCTACCACAAAATTTTTGAATTAAATAAATATACATTAATGTATTAATATTTCAGACATTCACTGTTATATTATTTAAGATATGTATGCCTTTAGTATCTGCAGGCTTCCTTTCTAACGTTTGTTGCATATATATTTTAGAAGTCAGTAGCTTAGTCATTTGTAGGTTAAAGACGTAAAGAAAGTGATACGTAAAATGTACATTATCATTAACATAACACTACTATCTGAAAGATTAATGATGTATGACTAAATTTAGTGTCACAAATTATTTTTCTGGGACACGATAATTCGTATGCCATAAATAAAATGTCTGGTCTTTTGATGTGACGTTTTATAAATCTTTTCCATGTTCTGCTCCATTATATTATACCTGCTTCTCAGATTCATCTTTCGGTGGAAATCGCTTCTGTCCCTCTTTCTCCGTCCTGGAGACAGCAGCAGTCTTCTCGTTCTTGCCTGTCACCGTTCCGTTGTTTTCAGCCTTTTGTCTACCGCTTTTTTTCTTGCTTTCTTTCTTGCTACCACCTTCAACATTGTTTTTGGGCGAATCTTTGATCCTCACTATGGTAACTGTTTTAAACTGCTGCTTACGTTACACTACTGTTATTATTTAAACAACACAACATTAATGTACACACATCACTAGCTTTTCAATATGAGGCACTGTTCACATAAAGATTTCACGTAAATTATTTCTTTGTTTAACTTTACAGATAATACTAAACTTTGTTATTGCACTGAACGAGTAAAAGTTTTTAAAAAATCCTTGTCAATAATCACTGCAATCCTTGGGCACTGTAATCCAAACTGGCATTCGATGTGGCTGGTAATGTGTAGAACAAAAATAACGATGGATCGCGATTCGAGCGGGAGACAAAGACGGCGAGTAGTCGTGCGACACGGTCGTGCAATCGGCACGGCGGCCGGGGCGGTTGTGGAGCGCTGGCAGTGCCCGCCGCCCCTCCCGCCCGCCGCCACCGCCCGCGCCCGCCCTCGCGCACGCGCCGCCGCCCGCCTAACGAAACCGCCTCGTTGAGCATTTCTCGCTATCGCTATACACATGTAAACGGCTTTCGGAAGCTAATACACGTTGACAAAAAATTACCTCCAGGCTTTGAGGAAAATAAACGTTGAAAACTGATTTCGACTTTCGTATTACATTGTTTAAGGTACTTATATTATTTTTGTTTCCGATTTCAGGACGCCCCGGGGGAAAGGTAGTAGGGAGAGCACATAATTTAATATTCGTTTGAAAAAGACTTACAATTATTTAGACAGAAGAAGCGATCTAACAAAGTTAATTTATTCATTGTTTACATTTAGTCTAGATTTAAATGCTTCTCAGAATAAAATCCAGATATAATGATATTATTAGCTCTAAAGATAGAGTTTAAATTATGTTTATAATGTCGAAATCTATCTCGACAGTATTATTTACTCAGCTTTATATTTATGACACTTTAAATCTATTATTTCAGTGGGTGTATGCCGCATGAATGTAACGTAACATACACATCACAGACACATTCGTTTCGTTTGCAGCAATAACACATTCGTGAAAAGCAGTAAAACGGCCATAAGTCGATTTATTTATATTCCTTTTATAACTTATTGCTTTACGATCGTGCGATTAAAGCGGTCGATGTAGGGTAACTATGAAGGATACAAAGTCAAAATTCAAGCAGTTCTGGAACACTACGATTATTACATGTTCTTAACATTTTTAAAATAATAATCAATATTTAATAATAGTACACAATATTATACACATACTAATCCCAAGTTATATCGTTTTAGTTAACATAAGTCTCTAGAAAATATAGAAGCAGGGGTAGTTAACTTTTTATGTAGGTATTAGGTATATTTTTTAATTTTCATAGAAGCTGATAATAGGCTAGGAAACTCTTATTACAAAACAAATTGCAACATTATTAATTATTATTAATATATATATAAATTATTTACCAAGGAAAAGCAAAATGATAACGCCAAAAATAGATTAAAAACATACCTTTTTAAAAACTCAATACAACAAAGAGTAATAAAATCATGTAAGTAGACATATTACATATTCTACACAATACAATGAATCAGCTGGGTTAGACATTTATAACACCGAAATACTATGCTACCTACAAAACAAAAACATAAGGCATTGTAACATATATATGAATAAATGTCATGTCTTATGTCATGGCGGTGCCATGTGGCCTAAACGTAAAACCACTTTAACAGTTTGTCATTACAAAACACGACTTTTAAATTTGATCGCCTTAAAGTCAATTAAAAATCTGTACACACACGTTCCAATTCACGACCTCTACCTCTTGACGTCTTTTATCTTTGAAATTTATTTTTTATAGAGCTAAATAAAATAATTCCTTATTAAATATATAAAGTAGTTGTTATAATTAAAATTGTAAACATGATTATCGATTGCTTTAAATATTCTGTTAATATTATAATAACAAACAAAAATCAAAGTGTAAAAATAAAGTTTGCAGTCAAATGTGATGACAAAGAGTGCACTATAAAAATCATAATATTCCTTCTGTCTAATCATATCTAGATATAGCATGGTCTCCTGTAGTGTAGGAATTATCAAGGATAGGACAATAAAATAATATTTTTTATAAAGTAATATTTTATTTATTTGTCGTAATCGTTACAGTGTAAAGTTTACCAATTGCTTATACTTCAACCGCGTTACAGCACAACAAGATGTCCATTAGCTGTGCATTTTATTATAACAAATGATATATTCACAAAAGAATATAACAGACCACTGTGTCGGTAAAAATATTTTGAAAATAAAACCACCACTCGTATATTTTGTATAAATGAACTAAGACAAAATTGCGTTGCTACCGTAAAATAAATCATCCACACAATAAATGGAGAATCACAAAAAGACGTAATAAAAGCTCCCCCATGGAAAATATTAATTTGGAATCATTTATTCTGTAAGGAAGAAAAAACGGATAAAAGACGATCCCTTATTTTAGAGGGAAACACTAAAGCGGCAGGGATAAGCGAGATAAATCTCGACTTGTCTTCGACCGTCTCTATGGAAAAATCTATAAATGTAAAGGGCAATTTGTAAGAGTTTCCACAAAGAGAGAGGAGCAGATTATTTTTGTGAGAATATCTGATCTCACGTAAAATATTAACGTGTAATACCGAGGGGAAATTATAGTGATATGAATCTCTTTGTATAAACAGTGACAAAAAATTGGCAGATCAAAGAAATGAGTTGAAGAGCTTCAGCCCGACGTTTATTTGTAATACTCGAATTATTAACTGGGAATTCAGTGTTATTTTGTGGATAGCAGATTGAATAAGGTACTTATCTCGAGTGTGACACTGGATAATTAAAATGTCATTTAATATTAAGATTTAATAATTGTTTTTGCGCTACCTGAATATCTATACAATGTTTCGAAATCCATATCTGTTACCTTCTAAGTTGGGTTAAAAATAACTGGATTAATTCTTTTTCTGTAGTTTAAGAAGCGACATAATTCAAATGTTTTTCACAAGTTTTTATCGCAGGAAAGTAAAGGTTACAAATAACAATAACGGGCAAGCATTGCAGAGCGAAATGCTTAAACAATGAAAGTCAAACAAAGGGTAGTTAATATTAGTTTAATATATAATTGTTAATAACGTATTGTACCTTTGCCCATGGATGCAAATATTAACTCTTCTATTTCACTAAAAACAATTTGCATAATTTAGGGTGAAATCTAATGGAAGTTAGCTGGATTTGTACACCACAACTATATGAGTCTGTTCTTTTGACTATGGCCGTTGGATTTACTTAACAGTTAATTAGGACGTATTTATAATTAACAAAATATTTAGATAATCCTTAAGATTTTATAAATTTTATCATAATTAACTTGGAGAGGCCTGGTCCAGATGTCATTTATAATACGCTGCTGATAATCCTGACCAAAGCTATGAAACAAATGTATGTATAAGTTAAAGCAAGCCTTATCACTGTCAGTTTCCACACAATTATTAAATGAAGGATGAGAATTACAAAGCCGTTCATCGACTTTTGTGTGATTTGTATATATTTGTCGTATAGTTTGTAACAGTGGTGTAACGCTTTAACAATTCACGTTCATTATGCGATTAACGAACATGACTCGGTGGAATAACTAATTTAGCGAAATGAGATAATTATAATTACTTTTTTTTCTTTGGACTCTGGATGAAAAATCTAACCTAATCGAAGTATACCTAATGTATAAATAACATCTTTGATCAATCGGCTCGGATCGAGGCATTAAATGAACATTAACTACAGAACACAGCAGTTAAAGTTGCGAATAATTGTAGAGCCGATTGTCGCGGCCAGAGGATAAAAGTTTGTATTTGGTAAAATTGAAACGTCCCAAACGGCAGTGAGCCGGAAATTCGCTAGCGAGCGACAGCAGCGCTCTGTTTATTTTTTCCTCTCGTTTTTCCACTTTCGGTACCAATAAAAATGAGTGAGAATTTTAAAAACCTAAATGAAAATACAATTTTTTCGGAGCTCACGCTCACATACATTACATTCCAATATTGCTGCTGAGAGATGAAAAGATGATTGAGCTGGAAAGCTGTAAATTTCATATTATATTCGCGTAAAATGTAGTATGTATATATATTTACAACATCAATATACTGACTCATTCATTATGCATTAATATCGAGGCTTATGAAAAATAGTGCCTAAATGCATTCACGTATTTCTAGCGGGTGGAATCAATTATATTTCAGTAAGTGTGATGGCGGTAGCTCCTGGCGTTGATTACGCAGATTGAAATCGCCCCTCGCGTAGCTTGTTAATGATGCAATAAAAACGACGCTTATCGATTTAGCCGTCCGTTAAGAACGCTCCAAGGCATTATAATTTATTGTACAAACAATGTTGCGTCAGTCGATGTAAATTACAGTACTCGGCGGCGGAATTATGTAACGACAAGATTTGTTAACCGCCCGCCTGTGGAGTGACAAAAGTAATTAACACTTACGATACACTAGAGGTTTACGGCGCCCGACCCTCGGGGCTACGATCTCTAATGAGGGAGGGAAAATGGATTCACGATAATGATCGATGTTGTTTTAACGCCAATTAAATTGCGCTCCATACTTTTTGTTTTACTTATACGTAGAATAATAATTTTATTTACGGATAAAATAATAAAGTGAAATGATGCAATGAACATTCATGAGATTTCGGCCCCAGGGTGATGTGTAATGCGTATGCATGATGTGCGGATATTTTTTCCGAGTGAATTGCGAACAACGACAAACAGGGGTGAGATACGAACGGGAAATATTGAGAGTCAGACAGCGACCGCGGGATTTATTTCGAGCCTCATTCAATTTGCGGCGAACGTATTGTTGAACTGCGTTTTTGTATCGCTGACGATTTGTGTAAATGTGATTTTTACGTAAAAATACGTTCCATATATTCCGTTTTGGAATCTGATACGGTGCTCTTTGTGACGTAATTATTTGGGTATCAAATCTTGGAAATTCTAGTCATTCAGGATGTAAAAATTCCTTAAAAGAGAAAGCGTGCGTAAAAAATTGGAAAGTGATACTTGAGAATGGACGAGGACGTAACAAAAGCGTCGACGCGTAATGCACGAGACATACAAATGTATGACCAGCGTCTGCGCAGTTAGAATTGTAATGAGGAGGAAACCGGAGCTCGTCTTAAGGACACACAAAGTTACAGCGTTTAATATTCCTTCTACAGGTACAGAATCTAACAAAATGTTTTAGCTCAGAACTAATGTTAATTTAACATCAACGTAGGTACTCGTAATATAAACAAACTACAAGATGACGTACCATTTCAAATAAATATATTAGAATCTCTTCTTGAATGAAAAAGCACTTCGCAAGACTACACAGAAATATTATCAAATGTTTATTTTTGGTCGATTTACTCAACAATGTAAAAGCTTCATGCCAGATTTAACATAAAGTATGTACAGATTACAATTATGTAATCATTGCATACTTTATGTTTTTGTTAATGTTTAATTACAAAACACAATACAATATCGTCTACAATATTGAATTGAACGAGTTTAAAATCTCAAAATCTTCGTAAACGGTGGAACATTTTCACAAAAATGTATTGTCGTCCCAAGGAGCCGCAATGGGGATTTGTGGCAAAGGAACGGGGGAGGCGGAAAAACGGAGAAGCGTCAACAGCACAAAGGGAAGCTCGCTGCTCCGGATCTTTCTAAAGCTGCAGTAATCTCGCTCAGAGCACCGACTACAATATAAACTCTACAGTACACAATATCATTCACAAAAAATAACTTCGGGCAACTGTGGCCGGGTATGTTGTTCTGTGAATCAATTGAAACTTTTTAGGGTTCCGTTAAACATCTTTTTTGTCCGTATGTGTCTCAACACTATCCGAACGATTGAGCTGAAATTGAGAACATACTTCTTATATTGGTAATATTAGATTGAAAAAAATATGAAAAATGCAGTTTTAAATTTTTCGAGATATTACAGAAAAACTAAAAATAATTTTAATTGACGGAACCCGCACATTGTGTACGACGTTAATTTTGATTGTTTTTCAATTTATACACTTTTTATGTGTTGGTCTCTTGTATTCGATACTGCAAAAAATGTTTAGCAAAGGATACATTAAAAGACTACACTTAGCGTCAGAGTATTTAAAGTGTAATGTAGTCAGTACATGAATGACGCAAAATGTGCTCTGATATAGTGACAACACTAAAGAGGGAGCAGAATTACGGATACGGGGGTGGGAGATGCAGTCGACGATGCAGCGAGAGGCGACATAAAATTTTCAACGACTGCGGCGAGTATCTGCTGGCATTATCTAGCCGTTTGCAAGTGCTCCACCGCTTTTCATATCTTTTGAATAAAAATTCTGAAGTGTAATGTTGTTTCCGCGTGGTTTTGTGGGCGTACGGCAAAATTTATTCCACGTTGAGTGTATAATAAATAAATTTGTGTTTACTAACATTTACGAGTTCCTGGGTGCCAGATTTTGTTTTAACATTCGCAAAAGGAATGGCTTTTTGCGAGTCGCGTAACTTTCCGAGGCATCGGTATACGATACATTGTGCAACACGGAGTAAGTTCTTGAATAGACGTCTAATAATGTCAATTTGGTTAACGGTTTACTAGAAAATCACTTTGAATCATCAAAATTTATAATATAATGTAAGAACAACAAATCTGCAAGATCTAATATTTTGCACTGATGGAGATTACATTTGAGAGGGTATTGTTTGAGCGCGACCTCACTCGAGTTCAAAAGACATAATGTATGCAAATAAAACAGTCGTTCGTATCGAACAAGAGAAACATTTTCAATAAAAATCCTATATTCCACAGATGTACTGTCGCATGCAAGAGCTCGGAACTCGACGGTAATTTTAGAGGGAGAAAACTTAAAAGGAAACCGTAATAGCTTTATAACTCCCTCACAAAAAGAAAATTAAGGGAGCAAAAAGAGCGAGTGAGAGTAAATATGGCAACGAACGGCGACGACGGTGGCGAGAGTAGCGAGACAAATAAGCGACTGTAGAGAAGCGGGGGAGCACTGACAATCTCGTTATAGATGTGAATAAATAATGAGTTAGCATTAAGCCGGCGGGGCCGGGGGGCGATCGCCGGCCGCCTTTGTTGTCGACGCTGTTTACTGCTCCTGGGGTCGGGGATTGCGCCTGCCGCAAGCCCAATTTATTCCGCTAATCGAGCTTCACCTCGCTCAGCGTAAATTAATTAACCCGACTTAGCCTAACCATACAAAATTTACAAATGATCTAAAAGCTAATTGTAGTAAATAAGGATTGGGTTTCTCTTTAGGACGTAAGTTAAGTAGCACATACAATAACTTTATCTAATAAATAAAATCGTAAACTTCGCGTGTCTGTACATTGAAGATATTTGCAAAAAAAAAAAATTTGGGCGTCTAAGGATAAGCAACAGAACACATTTCGATCATTTTTGAAATTTTTGTCTGTTTATGACTTTGTGCACGCATCACTTAAAAAACTACTGAACGGATTTTGATGGACTTTTCACAGAAACATGGGGCTTAACCTAACTTAACATTTAGTCTTTATTTCATCGCAATCGGTCAATCAAAAGTTATGGACATTTTTAGTTTTTAATTACATTAGTAGGTAATGTTAGTATGCAATATATTGCAGATAATAGTATTTCCGTACTATTCAGATTGCGATGAGTTTGGACTACATTTGGAGCTGGGAGTGGGAATGGGAGTGCGAGTGGGCGTGGACGTAGGCGTGGGCGTGTGAAAAGGGGAGTGGGAGCGGGATTGAGATTGAGAGTCTGAGTGGAAGTGGGATAGGGAGCGAAAGTGGGAATGGGAGCGGAACCTGTAGTCCACGCGAGCGGAGCCGCGGGCACAACTAGTACAATAATAAGTTTACGATCTGTGTCTGTAAAATATAAGATCATTTAAGTGTGTAACTGTAATTAATAAAATAACGAATCAGAAACTCAAAACTATAAAAAATACTTTTTACGACTACGGCATAAATTAGTACCAACAACAAATGGAGAGATCTCAGCCGCGCGGCGCAGCCAAGGTATGTGGGTTAATTGCATTTCAATGGGTATAGTTTTGCTCGTCTATCATTTGCACATTGTACAGTTGACATCAAAGGGAAGTCAGGGATGCGCCCGCCCACGGCCAGGTGGACACTTCCGAAAGTTCCGTGGAATGTGTCCGCCCAGTGACGAGTGCCAACACTAATGTAGCTCTGCACTCGACAGTTCTGATCACTACTACCCGATGACACGAGAGCTATCTGGCACACGTCTCGCCCGCCGGCTGAATCATGTCTAATGGCACAGGTAGAATATTATTCAAGTCATCAATTCACTCCTGTCATTTCAATTATGTAAATGTGTCGTCAAATGTATAAACGAATAAATGATAATTGGCAATGGTATTTATGAAATGAATAAATAATGTTAAGATATATCGACATTTAACTATTTGGTAAGATGTGTACACACTATTGACATATTTATTGTTTATATGTATATTCCAGCAACATTACGATAAATGCATTGTGAATTAAATAAAACCTGTGCGTGAGCAAATGTCGTTTGAACAGTCAGTTAGCGCGAAGCTATTCTCCCAACAAAACGTAGTTGCACAATAAAAGAGCGTTCGGTCAAAGAGAAGGAGAATATCAGCGCGAGGTAAATATGTGCGCAAAATTGAATTGAATTTCATACATAGCGCATTCTGCGCGTTCAAAGAGAGTGTAATTGCTATATGGCGGCTCCATTTAAAATTTAGCCGCGAAAAATTGAGCAAAGCATGCGGCGATGCGACGCTAGTGCCGACATGGCATCGCGACGCTAGTAACCAGTGGTGCTCGCGTCGCAAATCGCTCGCCCATCCGCTCGTGTCTCGCTGCGCGATTTGGTGTAATGCCAGATTTGTTTTATCGCTCTAGCGAACTATTTGGCATCTAAACAATGTTTTCATTTAATGATACAGAAAAATCACATCAGATAATTCAATGTGTCATTGCAAACGTTTTTAGCCTAAGCTACAGATGTGATTAGTAGTGCATTATGTAAATGAAGCTAGGCAGCATACTGTCATATTTATTGCGATGACAGAGGTGTTGTGAAAGGTTTTTAGCATAGTGCTGTTATGTGAGTAATCCATGACTTACACAAGACTCGAAATCGAAAATTTTACGTAATTCTAATTGACTATATATAAACGGAGTTTATTTATTACGACAGCATAAACATACAAACATCGGCATAATAAGAAGCGGTAATTAATTACAAGCCTGCCTGACTGCCACCACTGCGGTGCGCAGGCGCAGCGGCCGAGACTCGGGACTACCGCAAGCTGATGTATTATTATAATGTATATTTATCTACATCATATTTCACACCGTAGCCCTTGAGCACATCCACCGGCTTCTCTTTCGTCGCTGCTGTCTTTATTGTGTTAATTACATAATCATAAATTATAGGCGTGTGTGTATAAATAAACACTGTTTCTTATTATTTATTCTCTCAAATTTGTTAAAAAATCTGAAGTTAAATTTATATACATATTTTATGCAAAAATATGTATAAGTATGTTTTTGATTCTTATTTATATAGTAGCATATCTTTAAAATAGTTTTATAACGTGAATCCATTGTACATTTTATTTATTAAGGCTTATATCATCATAAGTTAATATATGATTATAATCTTCTTATGTTAATTTTTTTCTAGAGTGAAGGCTCGACTCGATTTTTTTTTGATGTTGAACAATAATTTTAAGAGATCAACTTTGAGTTAATGTTGTTATTTATTATTATGTATCTTAACTTCGCTAATAAAATAATAACGTCGTAAAAAAGGAGCAACAAACCGAAAGAGATAAAGAGAGAACGTAATAAAAACAGTGCAATTTTAGGGGTATTTTGTCGAGGTTATATCCATAAACTGAGAGCGGAGTGAGGGTGGGACCCCACGGGCCCCCGCCTCCTCAGGCCACCCGCGGCGCCCTGTAATGAATAAACTCAACCGGCCGATTCCACCTATTTTATTTAATTTCGAAATGAGAGAGATATCATACCGTGCTTTAAATGTTTACGAACTGATTTATGATATTTTATTTGTTCCCAATGAAATATTAATTGCGTTTTTATACGCAATAAATCTGGAAACATATAAGCGTTTAGAATATATATAGAGCGTATAGAGCTTCAACATTCAAACCTGATATCAGAAGGGCAAAGGGTGTACAAAAAGTCTATGTCTTCTCCCACATAATGTCAAAGAAACAATAGAGAAGGAAAAGATCTTAGGTTTGCACCTCAAATTTATCAGTAATTTTTTATGGGACGTCCTCTTTATCTAAACTTTATGTACCCTCCCCGCCTGAACAGCCGTTAAATGACCGGCCTAACTCCTTATTTAAGCTGCGGTGGGACTGCTCGACACACGGCTTTTTAATCAAAACATTTAAAGTATTTATACCGAGAAATAGCGTAAAAGATAGATAAGAGAAATTACATTGCTTTAACACATTGATAAGATATATCAGATGGATAGAGGGCTTACTAAAAACGATTCAGAAGATTAAGTTCAAATTTATTGAGTAATATTGTACCTCTTATGTTTATAAATTATGAGCAATCTCAGAATATAGTGAAATGGGGTGCAAAAACATTTATACAAAAAATGAAGCTGAAAATGGAAAATATTTCCGGGAAGCAGGAAAGCTGTAAAGCGTTGTAGAACAAAGGTATTAAAGTGAATTTTCAAGCTCACTCGCTAGAAACACAGCGGATAGCGACGCAACGGCACCACTAACTTATTTTGTTTGCTCTCCGTATAAAAATGTAGTTTGTTTCTGAGCGTTTGTCGGGGGTCGAGTGGGCGCAGGACGCGGCTCGGGTTATTACGCCGTTCCCATAATGACCGCCGGTTTGGGGCGAATGCTCAAACGAATTGTTCTGTTTATGGGCTTATCACCAGATTACAAAGCTCATAATTAAGTATAAATCTTTTTCCTTCCTTATTTTATTGTAAAAAAATTTTCGATGTTCTTAAGGGTGTGAGGGTTCTCCAAGCTTCTGGCACAGCATAATACTTATCGTAGGGTAATTTGGTGATTTTGACAGACAATCTTTATTGTTTCGTTTTCTGCCCAATTTGAACACCTAATGGACCGAATCAAGTCATAAAGTGACATGACTAACAGGGGCGAATGAAGTCGATGGCGTATCGCTAGTTTCAAAATAAATGTATATAGTAACGTGATCCGAAAATAGAGAGGGGAAACTGAGCGAAACGGCGACGCGCAATGAGGCGGTGCATAAAGTCGTTCAGAGACGAAGTATAAAACAACAAAGTGGTCGACGCATCTTTCTCGGTGGCATAAAGAGGGAAATAATTCGACATGAGGAACGCCAAAGTGCCGTAGAATAGTACTTTAGGGCCCATATAAAATAATGATCTGTCTTGTTGAACATTATTTGCGTGCGGTTTACGATAGGGCATAAATTAAGATTACAATTCAAAATTGACGTAAAGATGTAAATGATTCCATTAATAACAATTTGAATATAAAGTAGAGGATTAATTTTTTTCCGGCGACAAATTATTTCAAACGGTAATCGTGGTCGAAATAATCCATGTCCAAAGGCGTGGGCGTCGGCCAAGATGGGAGCGCGATAGCAACGTGTCGGCATCGATAAGGTAGTAGTTATTTATCGTCTGTACTCAACTAAAAATCCATTCCATTTCGCACGTGACATGTATTTCCATAATAGCGAAATTTGTAAGACAATAGTTTTAAGACAATTTTTTTATGTTACAGATTGTAAAAAAGTTTTACGAACTATAATCGTTAGAGTAGATCATTAATAAATAACATGTCAACAGCGGGCATGCCGACGAACACATCTCACGATAATTCGACACGGTGCATGGCGATGTAAGAGATCGGGCTGTATAAGCACGGTCCGACAACGGCGGGGTAAGATAAACACGAGGTGAGGACAAAAACCGCTTAAATGAGCTCGCGAGAATGTTACTGGCAATATTACACGATCGCTCGCGCAGCCCGCCCCGAACCGGTTCGCTCCTGATACCCATCATTAAAAGCTCATTTTAATCTCTTTTACGTTTTGAATCCTAATTGAATTAGAGTAACCGCTCTTGTTCCGTTCCTCTATAACTTTGAAGCAAACCGCCACTTTACTTAATTACCTTTTGTTGGAGCATTCATATCTTGTACACCGCTTTGTTTTGTAGTGCAACTTTGTAATATGAATTTATTTACATAAATACACGCTAGGCTGGGTTCTTTTAAGCCCGAAAATTACTATGCAATTATTCAGCATATTTGTTGGGAATTATTGTAATAAACAACTAAAACTAGTAAGAAAACGTTTACACAAGATGACGACAGTAAAGGGACTGAATCAATTAATTTGTTGTCTGAAATGATACGAGTAGATGAAGCTCATCAGACACGTTAAGGGAGAGCCTGGAGAGCGTTTGCTAGACAAATTACTTATTTATGATGACAGAGGACAAAGTGACGGGCGCCGGAGTGAGGTGCACGACGTGGGATGATAGCCAATTAGAGGCAGTCCTTGCAGATAGATGATATAAATGCTTTGATGACTGCCATTGCCATACGAGCATGTTACTATTTTGCCATTAATATTAATCTATCACGAATTGTAATTTATGTGTCATCAGCATAACTTCAAACAAAATTATTGTACTTTCAAAATGTCTTCTAACTTCTAAATACGACCACCGATTTCTCATTATGTTTTAGTAGATTTAAGCCGACATAACATTTAACTAAGTGTACAACTCGAGGCGAAATGTAAGCATTCACCCCGCGTCGGAACGAGCAATTAATGGCAAGTTGAGAGAGCTCCTACAGCCGCACGCCCGGGCGGGTCCGACTCGGATGTTTAATACGGTGAATCTCGGCATGGGGAGCGGTTACGCGTATATTTAAACACCTGTCAACCCCCTCATCTCTCTACGGGTCGCCTAACTTAGATTACTTTATAATAATTCTCTGGAATTTCACTCCAGACGGCATATATAAATTGGCTGTCGCCGCGAACTTCGCGAATTATTAATAGCCGTAGACGTTTGAAGTCAAGGAATAGTATATGTTTACCGCTTTATCACTTAGCTTGTTTTCCTTGTTTTCTCTTACCACTAACGATGTAGAGCTATTTATGGCATAAATAACGACGCTGAAACTTGAACCGTTAAAAGTCTTATCTTCCTCGAGCGGACGGATGTGCGCTCCACTCCGAAGCTTGATATAATATTTTATGACTTTTAAAACACCATGTTACGGCAGTTTTGAAAATATGCATGAAAAATTCAATCATATTACGTTGTCAGCAAAAGTCAACAGAAGACAAACTCAAACAACAGTGAAACTTATTTCCAGTTAAAACCCTAGTAAGCTTCGAGTGAACAATACCTTTCCGGTAAAAGGAAAACGTATAATGATACTTAAGCCAATCGAAACTAAGGAAGTGGCAATCGGAAACCAAAAGTAATCAGTGAGGGCCGGCACGCTCGAGAACAACTTTGCACTTACACCTGCTCGGGAAAGAAGGGGCGTGCCAAGCGGCACTAAAGTGAATGAAACAAAACGAACTAATTCCGCCGGCACGGGAGTAGTATAAATTATGCATAGTATGTGTATCGGTGGGATCGTGGGATGTGTTCATGTGAGTTGCGGAGCATTCCGGTGAACTTTGCGGGCGGCTAATTACAGCCGGGCGGGGTCGCACACACGACGTCGACGTGCAAATAGCCAGGCGGGCTTATCTGCGCGGCGAGGCGTATGTGACTCGAGACACCCCTATCCATAACATAACGACTTCGTTAAATATTACTACATGTATCAACTACTTTACAACTTTCCTTCTAATTGAATGCTTTAATAAAATTTGCAGCGGAACAAACCACTCCATTTAAACAGTTCAGGCTAGAAATACGTACGAAAAGTGTAGAAAAAGCAGTGACGTATCAACGATTTGCATAGAATGTTTGCTTGAAATATGAGGACTTTATCAATTCTACCTGGTAGTTAGTTACACAAAATTAAAGGAACATCATAATCGCGACATCGACACAGGCAGATATTGCCCTAGTGTCAGCTAGTGTTTAAATGCGCTTCGCAGTCACAGCACGTCGACATGCGTTTATCAGAGCGAGAGCTCAGACCGCAGCCGGGCGTATGCAGTGTTCAGTGCAGTGACAAACGGAATCGCGGAGTGCATCCCGAGCGAGCTGCTGATCCGTCGAGAGATATCTCAACCTCGGCGCTGAGTGCTCACACTCGCCTGCCTACGGATAATTACGGCTCTTTGACGACACGCCTTTGTCCTACGCGCTACATGGCGTTACGTACGATATAAAAGTGGACACATTTTTTCTAGTTTTTGTTTTATTCCAACTAAACAATTATAACAACAACATTGGTAAGAGAATAATATGAAACCGATAATATTTTCCCGTAAAACTTATTCCGGTATCATGTACAAACTGTTGAGTTAGTAAACATTTCCCTAACCATACAAATAGCTAAATGTTTGACATCACAGAAACAAAGGTACAGTACTCGGGATTGAAGCTCTGAGACTTGTAAGCGGGTGTATTTAAGGTTCTGTTTCCATCGCCGACATCATACGTTAGGACTTATCCAAGTCAAGTCTGTTAGAGTCGAGCACGACAGAGTAATACGAATCTCCGAAGAAGTTTGCGAGCGGGTGAGCCTGGAGGCGACGAGGGGCGGCGAGACGGGGGAGGGGCTACACTTGTTATTACACCCTCTCACCTACGCAAGGGGTTTCTGCTCTGAGCCGTATACTGTCGTGCAAGATTAAGACGGTCCTCGCTTTGCTGTTAACGCTCTGGCTTCCGTTCTACTCGTTCTGAATAGAGTCAAGTACGCCTTCAAGTTTCTGTTCGCTGACTTAAATAGAAAGTGATCAGATGTACTCGACTACGCTGAGTACCATAATTTTATATTAGATTTGCGAATTGTTGTTAAGTATTATACAATCAGATTAAGCATATAAGTACCTGCAATATTTGGTCATACATAAATTGTAATAACTAGAATAAATAAGATGAAGAGTTTCGAAAAGAAAATTCTTTAGTAATATCACAGTTTAGAGGTAAGTTTTCGCTAAATATAAAGAAAATGCTAAAAGAAATAAAAGCTACTAACATGATGCTATACCAACATTCAACTCTAAACAAATACCATAGAAATAAACCACCCCGCATGAACAAGTATTATAAGAGATGCTACAACAAATTTACATGCAAAAACTTAGTTAAATAAACATGCGAACAATAAACATGTAAATCACGGATATGTTGCAAATTGAAGAGCACAGATTGTCAAAAGGCGAACAGTCACTGAGACCGTTTATTTCACATTGTTACGTCTCACCACTCGGGTTATAAATAAAAGTGCCGAAGAAAAGCCAGATAAGACGGAAGAGAAATAAGTTTAACCGAACGGGAGAAAGCATTATCATTGGCTGCGAGCGTGGAACAAAAGAAAATGGTGGAGAGCGAGCGAACGAGAGTACTTTATAGGCGCGTAAATATGTTTTATATCCCTCTACTGTCTGTTATACACTGGCGCGCCGCCGACCCACCCCCGCGTCAGCATGCCACCCCGCCCCGAGGGTTGCCTCGCTCTCGGAAATGCCGAGCTTTAATAAAACATATATTTTTCCGAGCGAGGAAAATACTGGGGAAACTCGCAATTTGTTCTTTCACTTTATGCTCGTTTACAAGACAAAAGTGGAACATTCTGAAAACATTATGTTAATCACATATAGTTACGTAGTTTATTATAATTTTACTGGCAGTTTTTTAAAAAGTTGTATTAGGGGTTGCGGGTAGGGTAGCTTAGATTAAGTGTTGGTTTATTGGGTGTGAGGAGTCATAAAGCGTGTCGTGGCCCGTGGCCGTGGGGCGTGGGTGTCGTTAGGCGTGAGGTTTGTGTTGTTGATCGGCGACACTGTGACATTGTAGCAGTTAATGGTGTTGCGGTGACCCTTATCTCGCGTGCCGCAGCACCGTCGCGGGCGCGCGGCCGGGTGCGGGCGATTTATTGCGGTCTATGTAGGTACGCCACAATCGGCCCTCTGACTTTACGCTAATTATTATTATACGCTTTTACTGCCTACATTGAACATAATTATACGACCTATATAAATAAACACAGCAGCAACTGACTACCATATAAATGAAACTGGCTAAAAACAAGAAGGAAAAAAGACGAACTATGAAGATTCAGTCGTGAAATCTGTGATGTAAGTTATTTTCTGAATGCATTTTTTTTCATTTACATAAAATTTTAGTAAAATATAAGTAAAAAGAACTTTTCTCACAGATATAAGTCTACGCCTTCAAATGATAAAATAAAATAGAAGTAGAGATTAAGATAATGTTGAAAACAAATTTATATTCCGATTCCGTGAAGTAGATTAAATTATTTTCTTGTTGCTCAAAAACGGATTGTATTAAAGAGTCGTAACCGCCTGTGAGGTGAGATGGCGCTAAGGAAGGTCTGTTACGTGTTGGAATGAGAGCGGTTACCTCCAAGCCCCACGGTAAACTCCGTGCCATAAAATATTACACCAAACGAAAGAAGCTCTTTCAATTAACCGAGGTAGGTTTGCGTAAGGTAAATCCTGCCAAGAGGCGCCCACCACTGTAGAGTCGAAGAATATTTTATTCAAAGCGATTCCATTTTGTAGGCAACAAATAAATTACCCCAGACGTTTAAGTTTCTAATTGAACCCACTTAACTTTAACCACCACAAAATAGTTGGAAACTTGAATCTGATCTTACATACAGCTGGATACAATATTTTCTTCAACATCTAAGAATCAACAAAAAGAGATTTAAAACTTTTACCAATGGCTAGGAGATATGGATAGCCAATGGATAAGAGACAGCCCGGCGATGTGGAATTAGTGTACATAGGTATTATCATATCAATCATTATCAAATAAGATAATCGCATAACTGTAGTTTCACTAGTCAGCTGTCATTTAAAAAGTGTCATATAAAATGTTAATTTGCGACTGAAATAAAGTAGTATAATGTTTGGCAAGTCAGTCAGTGTCGATAGAGGTTGGTTGGCCTGGGCGGCCGATCAGTATTCATGAGCTTATTAATGCGCCCCGACCTCCGTACGCGTACAGATTGTGCGCCCACCGTGGCCGCGCCATCACCACCCGGCCTAATCGACCAGAAGTGATATGCCACCTGATGAATGATGATGATGACCTTTTGCACGCACCGTATGTGATTTGTTATACGAAGTAATGCCAAAAATGTGTAATAAGCAACTAAATTGATAAGAAACATACTCGTAACTACCTATCTTATATGTTACGTTAAATTGATTGAAGTTATACAGTTAATCAGACTCCTGACTGCAAAAGCAGACTAAATTTAAAGTAAATTAACCGTACTTTATACCACATGCTTACTTTGATTTTACTGCATTAACTATAATTTTTACCTGTATTTCAATGAAATTGGAAATAAATAATTCGCAAATTAATTTGAAGACTGTAGTAACATTTATCCGAATGTCCACGTAACGTAGAGACTAAAGGTCAGTATTAAAGACAGTTTTTTTTTTAATTTAGGCAGTAACTAACATGCTAATTAAAATGTAAGTTCACAATTATTTCCTTAATTCTTCATTGGGTATAAAATAATTTAATTTACATTTAAATGTGACAATTATAACTTTAATATGACGTGTGCAATGTGAAGCCAAAACTACTTATTTAACATACAAGTAAGGTGTTATCAAGACACAGCGTGCACGTTAAGGCCTAACTCAGACGATCCGACTTTATTGTAAGTAGCAGTCCTTACCTGACGACACTCTTATCGGTTTAATTTCAATGAAATTCAATTACTCTTTATTGTATGATAAAAATACAAAGATAAATAATGAAAAAGCTTTCATTTGTATATCCAGTATTTTGTAATTTCAGTGATTTTACATGAAAATTAGGCCTCAGGGCAATTGCAGACGAAAAACGAAGGTATAGAAAATATACAATATTTAACTCTATGATGAGGTAACACACGATAATTTCAAGTGGACCATTGACTGACACCTACAAAAAGTCCCCTCGTCGATGGTGTGTGGTGGCCTGAGCGTCGCTGGCGAGATAAATAAATAATACAGGCATGCTAGTTGCACTACCCGTAAGAGGTGAGTTACGGGTGTGTCTCACCGGGCTGTGGTTAGTTCATATATATATAATGAGCTGAAACTCATAAACCACAGTTACTATGACAAATCATGTAAAGAAATACCGACTCCCCTATCAACGCCCTGCTCAAATCACTGAAAAAAAAACCACGTTACTGTCAAGCTAATAACAGAGGTACCAAACAAAGCCCGGGGAGTTCTCCCAGATTCATGCTACTCAGCCTTTACTGTTCCCAGGAACAGCTCCAATTATGAATATGTAAATGTTATATAAGATGGCATAAAGACAAATTCTTGTCTGTTAACATTTTCGTTATCGCTAAATGATAGGTGAGGCAAGTAAATTTACTACGAAGCAGTGAATGTTTGAGTTTGTTACTGCACCGCTACGCGTCTACGTAATTAGCCAAAGCGACAGGATTTGCATTTCAAAGTAGAGGTATAATTGAACCCAGAGTGCAAATAGCCAAAGTGGAATCGGATTGAGTTAGAGTACTTCCTGACTATGTAACGAACACTATCAAACAAGCTAGCGGCTTCGCTCCCGCTTATGTATCGCTTGGAGCGATCCGCTCTTACTCCCCGATCCGGTTTGCCGTCAACCTCTCCCGGGATAATTTAATTAATCGACTACGGCAACGGCGAAGCCGAAACTGATTTCCTCCTCAGATATCCATTTACCGGCATTATTGTGCCACTCAACTTCCAATTCGATTATTTAACATTAATATAGACGATCAAAACATTTGTCAAAGTTATCATACAATCGATAAGTGTAACACATACGATTAACCGTAACGTTTTGAGGTGGTTGATTATTATCTTAATACATTTGTTGTTTTTTGTCAAACTGATTGACATTGTGTTGAGTTATGAATTCATAATAATAATAAAATTATATGTATACGATCAGGAACTTGGACCACAGATAAATAAATAAATACCTTACATTATACAACCTTAACGAACAAAGAACACACAGTATTTTAGGGCTGTTAAAGTTTTTGTCTCCCTATAGCGTCGAAACATCGACCTCTCGGGCTAGAAGTGAGGTTTAGTAGGAACTCGAAGTCTACAGGCCGTAAAGTTATTAGAAATAGTAGACTGCAGGAATACACATTTGATTGTGACTCTTTCCCCAGTACAACGGCTAACCCTCGCCTGCATGTTCTGCATTAAATCCTCTGGTGTAGTTGACAATGATTTACCTAAATATTATATTAATAGGTTCGTATAATTGGTATACGTAATGTTTATTTACAAATAAATTGATTCATTACAATCTCTTATCTCTTCATAATGTTGCTCCTAACTTTAAACAGAATGTAAAGTCAATTTTCTCTTCGCCTATTCCAGAATAACAATTTAACAAAGGCATTTATTTTGGGGAAAGTTTGACGTCTGAAACTCATTTAAAATCTGAGATACCATTCAATGTTGCGGGATAGATTGCTTAAAATACTTCCATACTTAAACGTTCTGTCGGTGGAGAAAATTGAGAGAGATAGGGGGGGTGAGGGTGTTTCGGACAGAGTCGGCAGCGAAGCGGCCAGATAATTAGATTAAGGGGAACGTGGCCGCGCTCGGGGCTCTGGCTTTAGGGCCGTGTGTCTGTGGGCGCTCGTGAACAATGCTATCACTCTTAAAGCTTTTGGATTTGCACGGCTGCTACCGCAGATTTTACTTAAGTTTGCCTTTCATTGAAATCTTTCCACACTTGGGAAATCATTTTGCCGAGATACTTGTCAATCGTTGTTTTTAAAAAATAAAGGCTGAGGGAGTACCTAATTTTGCATAAAGCAGACATAGTTGGATCATACAAATTGTGCGTAGCTATTATTTAATGCATTCTTTTATTAACAGTGATCGGAGTAGGTACTGCTATTTTTGGTACTTGCAACATACTGTCATAGTATGGACATGTCGTAATTAAATCCCCAAATTTACGTGATTGAAAACAAATATTATATAGTGATCTTTGTATGCCATGTACCATTTCACGAAATATTTTATTGAAATGGTACTGTTCACAACAGGTGATCTATTGAGATTGAGGGTCAGTGTGGAAAAAAAATGAAACTATTAGAGGTAGAAAAAAATGTTTTAAGGAACCACGTTGTCGATTTTAGAGTTAAGACACTAAATTCAAAGATTTTCAACAAAAACTCATACATGCCTCGAAAATCAAAAAAGGTCAACTTCCTTTAAAAAAACGTTGTTTTATGGTAGTAATCGTTACTGTAGGTTGTAAGGCATAAATCTTACCATGGAACTTTACTATTATATGGGTGTTAAAATGTCGTCCTTTCTTCTTTTCTTACACAGGTACTGAGCATCTCCCCTGTATCTCTTTAGAAGGTCGAATACTAAATGTTTCAGATAAACTTGCTGGCCATGATGCCCTCTGTACAATGCCCTAAAAAAATACGAGTGTCAAAATGACGCCCTCTTGCTTGTGTACCGGGCTATTATGTGACACTTTAGAAGACCAAGTAGGGGGCGCAAAAAAATTGATTAGACAAAAGTTGCTGATTGCTCTGTCCAACGCTATCAAAAAGTGAGGTGTATAATACACACATTAGATCTTCATCATGACATCAATTCCGTGGACATGTCTCCGGAATCCTGTTAATATTAACATGTACGTTTGAGGTCATTGACCGGAAATCGCTCTACTTACTCCGATCACTGTTTATGAAGTTAAAATATTTGGTTCATTGCTAAATTATAGAAGTAGTGTTAAGCCGAACGAATTTATAGTGCTGGATTCAAGATGGTAGTTATCAACACTAAAGGCAGTGTATAACGCATTTAATTATGGGCACTTGGAAACTGCGCCAATCTAGTAATTAAGGAACAGAGACGGCGGGCGTAATCAGGGTCCTTGCCACGTCGACACGCGCCGGAGAGCGCTCCAAGCCGACTTTAGACTTTAGCCGCTTTTCACTTGCATTTCACAACCTGTTGTCGGGTTAGTAGACGCCCTAGAGCGTGTACAGTCCGAGTACAAAGCGAAACTTGCCGTTACCGTCAAGTAACTGCACGTAGCGCGTTCACTGGCGTCGGGCCGGCGTTTCTAACCAATTTACAGCGTACGAGTAGTACGAGGCTAGCTAGGAGCTGATTTAGTTACATAGTAGTTCCCATAAACAATGCTCCAACAAGACAGGTAGTAATAACTCGACTAATGATGGTCGACTTCTGCAGTTGTGCAATTTTAAACGTTTTCCTCAGAGGTGGTTGTAGCGATATGATAAGCACTCGGAAGACAGAACATACGAGGAGTGGCTGACAGATAAGTAACCTATGAAAGAAAAGTCTTGTATGGGTTATTTGTTTTATATTTTTCAATATAATCTTCTGCCTAAAATGTAATGTACTTATATTTGTCCAAACTTTAAAATATATATTTTTGGATTGTAAAAATAGTTATTTACTTACAAAACTTTACGAAGCTTGCCTCTCCCTTTTTCTTTATCTCATCCCATGGCAAAGGAAATTAGCGTAGTATTATTAAACTTTCATCGTTGTTTTTTTTTGGTAGGTAATCTATTAACAGGATCCTTCGAATATCCCAAAAAAAATTCGCTATCAGTTTGCCTGCGGATGGCGAAACCTTGTACATCCTTGGTGGTTTTACACTTTAAATTTTCACTTCTGCGATTCTTTTTACTTCAATTATTACTTATTAGATCCCACTAGTCATCCAGGTCTCATCACAGATCACTTTTGTGAGACAGTCTCTTCCTCTTTATCTTTAACCATTTATGTCTAACACAGTTAACAACATTAGACAAGTTTTTGTTGATCAAATGGCGTCAACATTATTTCATGTAAGCAATATCATAAACTTGTTCGTCCAACATATCTAGCTACCGCCCACTGCTTGATTTGTCGACCTGAAAGGATCAATTACTTTTCTTTGTCCACATTTCTATCCTTAACCGCTGAAGCAGTTCTTCTAATACAATCAACTTCAAGGCTCTCAAGCCATGTCTAAAATTGCTTCGACCAAAACTAAAACTAAACTCATAAGGTCACGAATCTCCAAACACCTTTACCATACGCTGTGTGATTTGTGACGGCATATTCCCTTCTCTAGTGAGAAAATGACGGCATGATGCACAATTTTGATGATTTTACCAATATATTGTAAACCCCATAAACAAAACTAAAGCCACTATTGGTGACAAACGGAATATACAAAAATTACGATATTATTACTTACTATTTTCAAATCTTTGTGTAACAAAGTAGATTACTTATCAGCCACCCCTCGTACATGTTTTAGAACTTGAACCTATTATACTTTTAAATTTAATGTTATGAATTTTTTCTATTGATATTGAAATATTTGATTTAATAATATTAAATGATAATTATGATGACTGTGGTTACACCAACTTAACAATGTCGAAAAACCAGGGTCGCGGACACGCCCGCCAAGATCCAGAGATTAATCCTCTGTCTCAGCAAGTCCACGCGGGTAATAAACCGGAGATAAACCGGGAACGAGCAACTTCGCCACTTACATTACACGGACATTTATTTCCTACGCTCTGTTTCAACTTTTCCAACTCTCAAAGAGCCGAGGAGTTGGCGACTGGTTTAATTAATTTACGCGATTCGTAAATATCTCCAACGTCAGCTGTTACAGTTTTTAGACGGTAAATAATAAAAACACTTGCCTTATCGTCGTCTCCTTCACTATCACACTGCAAAGGAGAAAAGTTTTAATTAGTACACTGTCAAAAGATTTCAACTTACCAAAATATTTCATGCATGTAATTATATTGATGTATATTCTAGGAAACGCATGCATTACGTAATCGATATCTGATCATTGAAATGTAGTTTCACTTTTAATTAGGGCAGTAAATAATAGTTGGCTTATCTTATGGACATATTCATCATTCTTTATAATATGAGTGTTGATAAATTGAATTATCTTTAAGAATTTAATTCAATAAAGAATTTGAAAAGGATTTACCACAACCTGCATGCACGATGTTTGTTATCATAATACCTTAGCCATTGCCACGATAAGATATAAAAACATTACTATAATTACATGATACGCACACGGTTAAGAATTTAAATCTATCTCACAAATACCAATATAAAGCTTGCGATTTACAATCTGTTTCATGTTTACAACAATGATCAGATTAAGTCCCAAGACGTAATGCAATGTAAGGACAATACGTCAAACGATTCAAAGGAATCCATTCAATATGAGACAACAATACTGTTATCGTACCACCATAACATAAAATCGGCAAATGCATTACGCGATATTTACGAGGTAGGTCTGCGCCGAGGGAAACAACAAGGGATCTGGCTGAGATATTACAATTTCAAATAAATACAGAGCATGAGGTATTCAGGGCGGGCGCAGGTAATGTTATGTAGTACGGACGGCACCGCCTCGACAAATCTCGTGATTTAGCTGCGATACGCGCCGAATATCGAGCAGCCGCGCGCGAGGCGTCGGGCGGGGGCTATGTGTGCTCCGTGATCAGAGTAAATTTGCACACGGTGGGTAATCGAGAATTATAGCTATTACATGTTGCATTACTTTTCAGAGTTAAGCGACACACGTTATCAGAACTAGGCGCACTGATTATCAGAAGAAACACATACTTATGAAAATTGTAAAAACAAGCGAATTACAGATTCATGCAATTTTGTTTATTTTGAATAGAGCAGTGATTATATGAGGCATGCTTGAAAAAGGGCCTAAAATACTAGACAAGGACCACAATGAATACTCACGATATAGCCTTTTCCGGAACTACAGCGGCTACTGGCCTGTAGGCAGGAGAGAGAAAGCGAACATATAAGTGGAGTGACTGGGGGAAGTGAAGTCTGTCCCGTCTCTCCCTTGACTCGCCGCTACTTGTTGAAGGCGAATGTGAGATTGTGCAGCGGGATTTCAACCCCTCTTAACTTTTTTATTTGACTTACAAATCTGGCGTTGCTGAATTTAAATACTAGATGCGCAAGGTGTCAACCAATTAACTATTTTTTAAATTAGTTGTGTCATTCTTACAGGAGCGGAGCAGGAGAAACGGGAAGTACAGCAACGAAATAGAAGACAACAATAAACAAATCATTTTACAGTCTAACATAGCAATCACAACATACAATTAAATTAACCCATGCATTTTAAGATGTAGCTTTAAGAGCTTCCATACATTTTAGAGAAGCGGAGCCTCACCTGTCATCATTAGTGCCAGTTACTACTGTATCTTCGTGTAAATACATAAAAAAAGACGTAACACAACAGTACATCACTAGAGAATCGCGACAGTCGATCCCTGCGGCGGCACATACGCGATCTGTCACGCACAAGTGAAGCCAGTCGTTTAGATGTTAAATATTCTTTTATAAGAACAATACCAAACCTAAGTAGAGATAATATTTTCCTATGAATATAATCTCAAAGGACGTGACGTAAGCTCGCATATGATCGTAAATGTTTCTTTGAAGTTACGAACGAAATGTGAATGTTATTTTACGGTAGTATAATATCGTTTGACCGACAGCTGTACAATTTCGGATTTATACCGCAACGGTAACATTTGATTATAGGCTATAGCAGACAAAAGTGCTAGAATGGGCAAAATGATACGGTAATGGGGGGACACTTACGTCACTAAGGCGGTCGCGAGAGGAATCGGGATCGCGGGGCGCCACCGAGCTGCCCGTGAGCCGCTCTGAGGCTCGCCCACTGTCATCCGACGTACCAGCGTCTTGAATCAGCGTAATACCCTGCACAATTAATATATTTTACATACACAATCCACGCAATGACGCGTCTGTTTACAAATCTGAACGGAATAATTCCCATTTCTTAAACAAAACAGGAAAATCATTGTCTCAAAAAGATTTATTTGACAGGAAAAAGGAAATTGGAACAAAATTTCCCAATAGGCCCAAAACCGTTATATTAAAAGTGTTGAAACTCGTGTAGTGATACTTTAAGAGTTCAATTCTATTGCGAAGAAGGGTGTAGAGAGGAAAGCTTTTTAGATGGGCTCACAAAATTGAGCGGTAACTAGGATATAAGAAAACTTGATAAGACGGGCCGGGGAAGCGAGGGCGCAGGCGGGACGAGAGGAGTCGACCCATAACGTAACGTGCCCGGGGCCCGACAATAAAAAGAGTTTTCCATTTATCACATTTCGCGTCTATTTTACGGTAGGGTTCGAAAGGCGCGCGCTCGAGCGGGGGAGCGGTTGTGATGCTGAGCGACGAGCGCTCTCCGGGACGAGCAAAAGAAAATAAAACGCGTAGTAACTTCTCTGTAAATGGATAACTCCCCGACCGCCTTCGCTCAATGAACTTCCACGTTATTATTACTTTGCGAGAAGTTCCCGTCCAATTTGATTTGGCATTCATTTTTATGGAAAATAAAAATGAATCACAACTTCGCGAAGGAAATTCGCTGTGAAAGATTAAATGTCTTGAGTGTTATGTTATTATTATTAAATCGACTAAGACCATGTCAAGAGATTTTTGAGATATTGTCAGTAACATCCCAAATTGATCTCAAACACACTTTATGTGGAATAATTTATATCTGATGAAAGTCATCATTTCCCACGACTGGATATGAATGACTACAGATTTAAAATTCCAGTCGAATCTCCAAGCCGAGCCGTGCAAATCCAAGGCCATTACTCACGGTCGGTTTAGGTCTAAATAAATGGTGTCCGTTCCGGGTGTGACCGTCGTCGACCGGAACAAAAATCTCAAAAGAGCCCCGGAATGTGTTACGATTTTATCTAACTTAATTTTGACCCTTCTTCAATATGAGAATCTTTATGAAGGGTCTTTTTATCTCAAGTTACACTTGACCAGAATAGTAAAAGTCGCTTGTTAATAGAATCTTAAGTTGTCAATTTGAAGACACAATAAAAGTTGAATACATCCGCAGCCCCATAAGAGACAACAATAAGACATACGCGTGCGATTATGTCCCCAATTCTAATAAAAGGGATTGCTTTCCGACCCTTTACATAGATAAACGAGTGAAGCAGAGTCGCACATAGGGCTGTCATATAACGAGTTTTCCCTACCCCTTCGAAACTAAATTCAATGATGTACACAATTTTTTGCAGATGTATATCTTATCACAATTAAAAATCCATAAAGTGTTAATGCAAATGTTTGAACAAGTAATAGAGAAGCATTTATCAAAAACGTGGGTTACGGAAACAGTTTAGGGCTTTACGGAACCGTGAATATAACTTGTAGATGTTTAAGCTGGTAACCCTGGTGGCACATATCAATTTAATCCGCGTCGTAGGCGAGGAGATCCCTCTAATCCCGGTCGGGTCGTGTCGCTCGGGTTGTAACGCCGGATGTTACCACATAATTACTTTCGCTCATTACAGTGAGGCCCCAACCAATTATAATGGACTTTTCGCGACGTTTCCACCTAAATAAAAGAACTTTTGCCTAATGGGCCTTGTTGGTTGTTGGAGGAACATAACTTTGCTTGCTCTGTTATTATTAATGAACGACGGAGAGAACATTATATTGTTTATTAGGTAGGAAAGTCTTACCTAAACAAGCATAATTTTACTTTTTGTACCCATTAATATTTATAAAAATGGTTGCATCTGTATGATTTAAAATGACGGATGGCAATTCAATGAGTTAAAATTAATTTATGACCATATAATATATTATATAGAATATATAATTCTGAAGATATGGTTTAAGGTATGAGGCCATGGTTTCATACCAAGGTTTGTAATTATTTTAATGAACAAAGTTACAGAAAATAATAACAAAATATTTTACTTCATCGTTTCACACATTTTCCCACTTTTATGATTAATTAACTTATTATAATACTTCATTCCTTGCGAACCACAAACATTAATTCATCCGTAGCGAGATAATAAGAATAAAGTTATTGTTTTAGTATCGGCACGAGGTATCGCATTTCCTCGGGCGAAATGGTCGTCTGTGAACGTGGTCGAACGTGGCCCGGACTGAATCGCTTCTTTATGACAATCGGTTTGGGTCGATTTCAGTGCGGCTGCGGGTAGCGATGCCGCGGCCGATGCCGGCGGCGGCGGCGGGAGTCAGTCGTGCCTGACCGGCGACACAACCGCTAATTGAAACAACGACCGCGGCTGCACATTACTTATTCATGAGAAGTCCATATGACGGCGAAACGTGACCAACCAGACAAATCATTCAATTACATTTTTCATGCACAGCAACGTCCTCTAAAGCGTCCTAACGCACCTAACTAACGTGTGACCGAAGACAGTACCGCACGTAAACTATTTGTGTTGCAGTCACTGTTTATCTATTATTGTTCCTGGAAATCATACACTTAATTGTACTGCGGTTATTTGTGCTGCCTATTTATTTGTTGCGGTTGTACAGTAGCAGTATCGTTAGTTGAGAGGTGCGGATAGGCGAAGTGTCATGCGCGGCAGCGAGGTGGCAGGGCGCGGTGTTGTTAAGTGGCGCGTTGCATAATTTATTTATGTCGCGGCACGCTATTCCCTTGTTGGAAGTTGTCGGCGATGCCGGAGCCATGTTTCTCATTACAGTACACTGAATTTCTGTAGTTACATACCACAACATTGTAATATTAAGTCACACTATCACGGAAAGTGATGAAATCGCGCTCGCTTCAGAACCTTTCAGCCAGTCGCTCATAAAAATTATTAGAGCTGTAAACTGAAGCCATTTTGTTTTCTGAGAAGAGATTTGTTTTATTTACATCATATGTAAATTTATGCACGTGAAAACTATTTGAGAAATTTAAATAATTTTCTATCCGGCCCAACCCAGAATTTTATGAGCCAATTTTCTTGCGGTTATCTTGTACGTTTACTTTACGTTTATTTTAGACACATCTGTACTCCTACGCCGTAAGCATTTTGGATAACATCCGTCGAACTACAAAACCATGTTGTACTCTCTAACGGGTCTTGTGACATAATCTGATATCGTCTAACTACAATAATTTGACGCCAATGCAGTGGACAATAATTCTGTCTACAACAATAGCAATGTCGGAAGATGCGAACCCTCAAACAGCGTGAAGAATATTAAACAAAACCAGTTTCAATAAATCAACAACAAAGCTGATACGTGACAGACGGCTTTTCAACCACGTCCATTCCATTCCCTTTGCTACTGCTCGGATTTAGCTGCGGCGACATCTAAATTGTACATGTGAAGCACGCTCAGTGAGCCGAACCGACGCGCCGTGCCATCACATCACAGAGGATCAATCAGATACGGCGTCGAGTCGACATCAACCGACGCGGCGGGCATCAGACACTTCCAAATGGAATTTTGCGACCAGACCGCTCCCGGATTAATTCCGAGCCGCACAAATGTGCTGTGACTGAATTAACATTTCAACTGCACTCCAAGGCACTTGCGTCGATTACATCGCGATTACTAATTAGTATTCTACCCGGTGTCGCACAAACTGTATTTTGTATTCGAGTATTATATTTATTTTAAAGTCCATTGCCTTTTACTATTTTTATTTACAACTGGTTGACAGATTTGTTAAAAAATTGTATATGCGAGCGATTGTATAAAATGAAGCCAACTTTTTTATTCTCAACAATCTATCAAGAGAAGTCACGGAGATAAACTGTACGTAATCATTTCTTACGAATTTTCGAAAACCTAAAACAATCGAGTACCATAAGCTTTTCTTGTTAAATAAACTTAGGTAAATACACAACCATACTTTAAAGACTGTTTTCGAATTTGACTATTAATCTGGACTAGTTTCACTATCGCGTTAACTTCGACTGGTATAGCAAAACTTATAATGCATATCGAATTAGAATCGTCACGATTATGCTTGCATACTTCATTGTTATTTATTACGTGTAGCTAATATATCATTAGCTTATACGAAATACAAACAAACAATGGCGAAAATGGCTTACCTTGTAATGTATAGGATGAATGTTGTACCACGCTCGAACAATATACAAATTATTAGACATTTTAATTATTTACTTGAATGAAACAATCCAACGCAAACTTCATATTAACTTCAAAAAATTAACTTCATATTACCACAAAAGAAACATTTTTTGCGAAACGATTCATTCATTTGTTCATTTATGCGAAGTAATTTATTCAAAAGTACTTCTCCTTTAACTGCCTATTAAATAGGCATAAACGTTAAATTTTAATGGCCCATGGCTGGGCAAAGGGCCTCTAAGGCGAGTGAATCGATTTACTCTCCATGAAAACGTAACACAATTCTTATGCATTAAATAAACTTGTTTGACATTTTATTTCCCCGGGTCTCAAGTTCTCAATGCAAAGTCGACAGAGTTCTGAGCAAACATAACATCTGGTAATGGGAAAAGAAATCCCGACGAACGAGCTGTATATCCCCGCGACTACGTTATTTAAGGTTTTATCTATATTTGAATTTCATGAATACGAGTGCCAATGTTTTTGTTAGACAAAATCTTGTTTACGATTTTTTCCTAGAACAAAGAATTTGCAATAAGTTTATAATTTACTTTGTTATAGTACTTTACATAAAAAATAAATAAGAGAGCGTAGGCTTATTGATATAGCACAAAGCATTTTAGTTTCAAAAGCACTATTTAAATACTTGTGCCGCCATCTAGTTACAAGAAGACAAACTAAGTTATAAAGTCAGCCGCACCAATGCGACGAAAGAATGCAATTTATGCATTTTTCGTTTCGAATCACTGTCTTTTGCGGTGCTGTTTTTAGTTCACATACCAACACGAAATACTGTAACATTAGGCTTGAAATGAATTAATCAATTAATCAAAGAGATCATAACTGTAGTTAACATAAAATATCTGTACCACATAAAATACATTTAATATAATTGACATTAAATCCAGGTTCAGTGAACAATGCACGCATTGCATTGCAAATCATCGTTAAATTGTGGGCCATTGTCGAATTTCAATTAAAGCTCAATGAAGACATCATTTACCAATAAATCAATTAAAATTTTCGCTGTGCATTGCAAATAAAATA
Organism: Esperia sulphurella; assembly: GCA_947086405.1. NCBI lineage: Eukaryota > Metazoa > Arthropoda > Insecta > Lepidoptera > Oecophoridae > Esperia > Esperia sulphurella. Next base: position 7,745,067 of record OX352270.1, on the reverse strand, counting down.
AGCATTTCAATTTCGCTTTGTGTTTGATTAATATTTATGACCAAATAAAGGGCAGCTCGTGCTCCACATCACAAACAAAACCTGATATATTTACATTTACAGTAACAATATTGAAGTAGCTATTAGAATAATCAAAGCAAATCTAAATTTTGAACAAACTGGACTGTGTTCTAAAATAATTTATGAACTTTACAACTCTTCTTATCTTGTTACATAGTAACGACCCAAAGGCACAATCTAAGACAGATGTTAAACAATTTACTGGATACTTCCAACTGCACGTGGGTTGTACGCTTATAACAATATTTCAGATATCAGATAGGTAGAATCGACAGGGGCGAGTCTGGAGTAGCCGGTTTGCCCGGACACTCGTTTCCAAGATAACGGAAGTCGAGCGCGACGTAAGCAAAAGGCAATATCGGGACGGGGATGAAGAATAAAAACATTTGGCAGTGGCCGGTGGCGGCGTTCGGCTCTGTGGCGACACGCCAGAGACAACACAAATAAGGGCGCTCCTGTGGAAACCAATCAAGTTGTGTTCACTGCAGCTATGGCTCTAGTTCCTCGTCCGCAGGAGTTACTGCAGCTACTACACGTACCCCGGGTGGTGATGACAGTGGCACCAAATAAGTACTCCTGGACCTCACAGGTCGTAAATGCCATATTTATTTACTGCAGCCCTGATGATCAAACTAATAGTAGAGACACCTCTATTTAGAACAACAGGCTCTCATCGGAAAGTATTTTGTAAAAATATTATTTTCTTAATGTTAAAGAGGAATTAATACTAGCATTTGGTACGTAACATGTCTATTCCATTTGTTGTTTTTTTTTATATAATTCTTGCATTATTTTATTGCACGATACGACAATCTTTAATCAATTAGTTGCTGTGTGCACTTGTTGTCAGCACGAATTCTATGAAACTTAGTGGAACAGATCGATTTATAAAATGTTAAAACTGTTTATGCTAATCACTAGTGATAACGTTGCAATTGCTTGTAGATTACTTTTAGATGTAGAATTAAAGGCAAAGATGATTGTTTAAAAACCTATTAAATGTTTTATAGATTGTGTTTGAAACAAATTTTATTGGCTTGTCGCAGACGAGGGCGTAACTTAATGATGGCGTACGGCGTACCGGGAGGTTATATTCCATTCGACGGCAAATTGAATCTGCGAAGAGCTATTAGCCGACACCGCAGCGGTGCGGCGCGATCCCAGCGCGTGCCAAACGATCGTGCCCGTATCCTGCTCAGCTCGCTTGATATTGTTTAAGCCGTGATACACTTCGTAAACTGCAGCCGAGTGGACTGCAAATAAAAATAAACGACATTGCCGCACACCGCGTTATGTCGAGGAGCTTAGCTCCGAACGTTCCTATTTAAACCACTTTCAAGTCGAGTTAGCAGAATTCAAAAATAAAGGTTTAGTTGCCAATTTTGTTGAACTTCACCAGATACATGAAACAACTTCTGTAATTCAGAGTAAAACAATACAAAAACAATATGTAGAGTAGAATCCAGCAAACATGGATGTAAGACTGCAGCTATGGCACAGGTGTTCTGATCATATATATTTTATACCAGAAATGGCATAATTTATTCTATAGATGGTAAAGCAAGATTCCCGTTTTATTCGAGAAACAGCCTGGACACCAAGCGGTCGCAGCGTGAGGCAAATAGGATAGGATTGGGACATATTTGCCTGGCGGGAACTGTTGAAAAGTGCAAAGGAGCGTGTGCTCCTTTGAGAGTAAACAGTTCTCATTTCGCCTGGTATTCATATCGTAATGAGCGATTTAACATTAAAGCATACCAAGCTCATCATCATCAGGTTATTTTTGTCTCTACTGCAGGAGCACAACTCAATTGCCGGAGACAGACGGAGGATTTGGCCTACACTCCCCGCGCTGGCCAGACGGGTTGGGGACGCCTGATTGATGTTTTATAATGTATTCCCTTAGTCGCCTTGTACGACATCCACGGGAAGAGTTGGAGTGGTCCTATTCTACTCTACCGTAAATCACACGGCATACCAAGCTCATAGTCACAGGAAAAAATCGTCTGAATAATATTCTTATGACATGTGGCGCGAAAACATAGAAATTATATTCGAAAAATATTTTTACATTTAAACTATATAATTGACGATGGATCTATGAATGTGTTCTATATAAACCACAAACAATATCAAGTCTTAAGACTACTTAAACACAAATTGCATACGAATACAAAAATCATTATAAAATAAACCGAAAAAGGTCGAATGGCACAAATCTGAATTAAAAATTACGATCATTAGATATTCCGGTGCGGCGGCGGCCGACCGACGTGATAACCAAATAAAGCTTTCATGAATGACGGCCGTTGTCGACCCACTGTGGAGATTGTGCTACCCATCGGACGGGACGTATGGTTTAATAAAAATCCACTGTTATGCCACAATTTGTTTTATACTAGTAATGAGGGTTTTATATGGTCAAATAGTATTTATTTGTGTTGTTGACTGACAACAGAAATGCTATTTGGTCGATAGTTTAATTGGTATTATTTAAAAAAATTACATTGCATGGGTTGCAATAAACATGGCATGCGAAGATGATAGATCAATTTAATAGATTTTGCAAACAGTCTGGAGAGTACGCGATAAGTAATATCAGCCGCCTTTACGCCGTACTCCTCGGCATTTTATTTTAATATCGTGTCGAGTGCACGCTCCGACCGTCCGCCCCTATCCAGCTTTTATCCTCCCGAGATTCGAGCACATTGTGATTCTCTGCCGCCTCATATTTTTGCCGCAATCAAGAACTCGCACAAAAACAACGAATACGCATTTTACCGCCGGAGCTAATGAAAGTGTTTAGAAAAGAGTTTCAGTCTTTCGCTAATGATTTAAAGTCTAACTAATTGAAGACTGGAAACATTGGCAGCACGGATGAACATAGTGAAATCGAATAAGCCTTTAGCGCGTCTAAATAAAGGGTTTATTTTCGTCTTTGTTGAATTGCGGTTAATGGTTTGGTAAACTGTTGGAGATAAGTAAACAGTGCGCATTTCACGCGTGTTGGTTTAGCAGCAGGCTCGGAGATGAGGCGAGACGCGTTGACAAGCCGAGTGGCAGTTTGCGTACGTTTTATGCGTTTGGCGAGAAAGCAAGGCCCGGAAGAGGCACGGCGGCGATGGCTACAGATTTAGACTCGCTGCATTTAGATGTGTGAGATCACGCACAGCATTAAAGGCAACGTTAGGTGCGGGAGTGAAAAGCACGGAGCAACATTCTTGTTGTGTTCGCCGCTAATGTAGGCCTACCATTTGTGTTGAAAGCCCGACGTATACGGTTTTAAAAGTATCTTTATAGAAAGAAAACCTTATTTAACAAAGCCACGAGAAGCTAAGAAGATCTAACTGACAGTAATAATCAAGCACTAGACATTTAGACAAAACTTGCACAAGGATGCGAATGCGCGACTTACATGTAATGTAACCGTATGCGAGGTGACAGAGTGTGTCGGGTGATTCTTGGTGGCGGGAGCATCAGCTAAGGATGACAGCTGCAGCCGTGGTTTTGTAGACACCGTCAGCGTCGACAGCGCGTTGGTGCGGGGCGAGGAAGCACATTTTACAGCAGCCTGTTAACAAACAACGAAGATTATTTTTATAGCCAACACTTTACTATTTGAATAGCCTCTTATATAAATCTTAAAATGTACAATGGCAACAGGTTTAACACAGCATATACATAAGCCAACGCTGAAATTCCATTGTTGCCCGTGGGAGGGGTAAGAAAAAATATATCGTGTTCATATACTAAAAGCCCGCTACTTTATAAGCTTGGAATTTTGTGAATTAAAACAAAACCTAACTAAATGGTTGTATTCGCAATCTGAGTATCAAGTTTTTAACTAGATCCAGCAACGGTTACAGCTGTGCGTTGATAGGTCAGCCGGTCAGTCAGACAGGGTATCTTCAAGTATAGATAGAAGATAAATAATACTACAACTCTAAACTCTTTAATACAACTTTTTAAGCTTTTATGGTAGGAAACAAACAATGGTTTTAGTCTTGGCAGGCCTGTCTCACTCCGGACTTCGTTTACAAAAATTGCCGTGCAGGGTCGACCGGAAAAATCAGTCTGTTGGATTTCTTGAACTAGCCTTACCAATATTTGCTACGAGTAGGTAGGTACCTAAGTACTTAAGGAGGCAATAAGGAGGTACAGGCACAAATGAAATATTTATTGTTTCTAGACTTTCCTAGACCGAGAGTTGAGAATTTGTTGACTAGGCAGTTTTTTCTATTAAACTATTTTTTGTACTAAATTTAATACTTTTGTATTAAACTATACATTAAATGTATCAAAAATGAATTCCTCATTCCCGATTTATAATAAAACGACACCATACTCGAGGTACTAGGTAAAACTAAGCCGATACGATGTTTTATCCGAAGCGGGGCGGTGTGAACTTTGAGAGCCCCCCCCGCCCCCTCCCCGCCCCTCAAGGGGGGAGGGGATGGCTACCAGGCTGAATCAGCTTAGTTGACCTAGTCTACATCTGTACCAAGTGAATTCATCCGATGCCAAATGGTGATGGATGCTCTCCATACATTGGGTGACAAGACAAACCGGACTATTAGATCAAATTATGGTTCACAAGATGACAACCCTAACGTTACACGTGCCGCGTTGGAATGAGATAGAATTATGCAATAGAAAGAGAAGCGTAGTGTAGGTATGTTTTTGGTACCTAAACACAGTTTTATTAGAAAGAGAGACTTCTGTACGAATAGTACTATTTATTATTCTGTGGTCTTGGTCGACTTTTCACAAACATAATAATTTTACATAATGAGTTTCAGGAGCTCGCCAACTCGTTTATGCAGCGGCGTCTATAAACTCAGCAGCATTGCATTCCTTAGTAGTCGAGAAGTGCAGTCCAAGTTTGTGATATGGTTCCACTTAATCATACTTAGGTAGTTTCATCCGCCTCACTCAGTTTGGCTGAGTAAGTAAGTACTCAAGAGATGCCGACGAGAGCACGTAATAAGTAACTAAATTCACGCCTCTAAAGCCATTCATGTTCACATAGAGAGAGAGAGAGTGAGAAGCGCCGCTGTATGACATTAAAACTTTTACAATGCAGAGGTTACCATTAAACTATCAGTATTTGAAATGCGAAAGAAAGGATTGTTACTCAATCGCGCTATAGCGACTAAACAGATTTTTGTGAGACTATCTACCAGTGATAGTTTTTATCCTGGATTAACACATAGGATGCTTTTTATCGCGGATATTTGAACTTGACTGGTTTTAAAATTTCAGTCGGATAAAAATGGGTAAAAAGAAACAGACAATTTTAAACTTGATTTTAATAAAAATATTTTAGACTTTTTTTGTTGTTGTATATCTCTCTTCCTTGAATATTGGTAGTCTATGACCAGTAACCATTATACAGTTTTGTTGTATATTACATACCCTCACAAAACACCAACGTATTATTTAAAGTAATGTTGTCGTTTTATCGTGTTTTGCTGTACTAAGACTCCAAGTATGGAGGAGAATCAATTAAAGAGCTCTGTTGTTTCCGGCGAAACCTTAAAAATGAAGCTCAATAAAAACGCATCAGTTTTGTCACGGGGTTTAAAATAAAAACAGTCGCCTCAATGCTTAGTGACACGCACACCACTTGTACCGTAATATAATTAATTCTTCCGCTCTCGAGTTTCATTTAAACGTCTCGCCGACTCGTGCGACACATAATAACGAGGGAATTTAAGTGACAACGACACTGGGTAATCATGAGAAAACGTCACCTTTTGACTATTATAAATAGGTGTTTACCGGCTGGCGCATGTAAAAAGTAGAAAACATGGACATATTTTATAGTGCGGAATGCGTATTAAAAACAATATAAACATACTACGACATGAATATATTCTTGTCCAAAACAAGAAGACGTGCGCAATTAAGAACATTTGATTTATTAATTGAAATCCTTTAATAAAGGTAGGCAGTAGGTAAGAAACAAACAACATGGCTCAAAACGAGAAAAATGATAAAACATTGAAATAGCAACGAAATGAAATAATTAATTTCTTCTGAAAATATACGGCATACTCTAACCTAACTGATACATACTCAGATACAATGGTAAAAAAAACCTAAGCCTTAATAGGAAGCAATAAATCTCTAAAAGAAGCCCCCTAAGAAGTCATAAAACAGCAACGAAAAGGCTAAACGTCAGTTAAAGGACAACAAAACAATAATGGAAAGGAGGCACGTCACAACATTACGACGACGACACCAATCGACGAGCAATTCTAAGTTGAATAGCTTGAGTGGCGTGGAGCGGCTAACGGTAAGGATCCCGAGGACAATAACAACGTCTTCTTTATTTAACATTGAGACGGAAAATCTCTGAAAGAAAAAACTTGATTCGCTACCGATAAAAACAAGAGCAAAAAAACGTTCAATGAACAAATTTATTATGCGAAATAGAACTAGTTCCGGCGTAGTACTTTATAATAGCAATTCAGCCGTTAATAGAAAATAAAAAGCAATTTTTCTTAATCAAGAAACAGAACACGAGAAGGTTGTTCATGAAAAAATAAATATCCGGTTATTATATTAAATTTCGTAGCCGAGACTTGAAAAACATTACCATACTACAACGTTGTAATTTTGTATCGCAATTAGAAGTTCAACAGAGGGTTGTGGGAGTACGTGTTGTGAATAATTTATAGGTAAATTCTATTTTATATGTGTCTTGTTATAGTGCTACTACATTTGAAAACCAAAGAAGTATTTTCAATAAGAAAAAATACATTATGTATAATTAAATTGAAAAATTGATTAGGCTAAAAACGTAAATTTTTTAGAGGGGTGACAGACATTTGACCGCGGGAAATGTGTAATGCAAACAAAAGCCCCCACTGACACATTTTTGAATGAACGCAAAAAGTTGTCACGATCGTCGCTCTTCGGGGCGACTGACGGCTAGCCGGGGGCGACCGGGGCAGGACGGCCGAGGGGCCATTACCATAACCATTAAATGATATCTCCCTGCCACCGACACGACAACTGAACTAAACGACAGATGCTGTCGCTTGTAACATCACGTAATAAAAACGGACTCAGAGCTACTCTCTGAGTAATTTTCAGATTCAACAATCATCTCAAGATTGTTGCGACTTTTCCTGAATGTTTTTTTGTCACTAAGCGGTGACACTACTGCCAAGTACAATTATGAACAACCAATAGTTGGTTGTCCTATACATCTATTCTTTTTATTATCGTCAAATCAAATCTATTTAGGAGATTTTTAAAGTTATATAATCTTTAAAATATTCAAGGCACAGAAGACATATGTGCTGTAAGCGAACAAAAGATTGGAATGGATTAACAAAACGTGCGACACGCGCTACCCTTCACCCTTTGTTAAACAATACGAAGGCGTGTGTATAAATTGGGTGTGAAAGCTCTTGGCTTGGGGCATCGAAAGACATGGGACTACTATCTGGAGTCCTCATCTCATACAAACTGGCCCGTGTCGTGAGTTCGTGACACGTGTTCGCGCGGCGCGGCTTAATGTGAATAAACAATAACAATCAATTGCCAGTAGCTAAAACAGGTGATAATTCACACGCTTTGTAAACATTAATGACTTATTAATAAAGACAAGTTGTAAAGACACTGTCGTTATCTAAATTATACGTTCCGATGTTATGTACGACACAACAAAAATAAATTACCAATGTAATGATTAACTAGTTTTATGATCGTTCATTTGCTGTTTTTTATCGAAACAAAAATAATTTGTTGACCGCCTCGTTGGCCTAGTGGTCTGGTCATTGGGCTCGAGCTCCAGAAACCGTGGGTTTGATTCCCATTGGGCCAGACAACCTTGTACAATTTGGTCCCGGTCTGGATGTTATTATGTGAATTGTTCTAAACATGTTTAATTCGCATAGCCCAAGAAATCTTAGTTTGGGATTAGACAAGTGTATGTACATATGTAATATTAAAAATAAGTGTTTTTTTTTTACAAAAAAATTGACAATGCCTAATTTTGATTTTATAAATCCATATTATTGAGTAAGAATTAATACAATAAGATGTTGTTCCACTTAGTTTTATCAACTCAAAACGAAAACGTACATTGATAAGATAATAAACGATTCAATTTCTTTATCAAATTGTCTTGGCATTAGTGATTGAATACTTTTTAATGCATCATAACAAAGATAAATATTGGGGTAAAAACCCAGTATATCTTAAGTGCAAGACCACATTTTAAAGGAATAAATCTTTTTAAGAGTGCGACAAAAGCAAAAATCTTCTTGAGAACTTTTTTATTCCCACAAAATTATTATACAATTCCTTTCTGTCTCATAAAAAAAAGTAACACGGCATTTAAGAAATCTGGCAAGGTATTTTTTCTGCCTGCGGCGTTGCCGGCAGTGTTCTCCGTGGGATAGTCAGCTTGATTTCAAAATATCTTAACCCTACATTTTAAGTCACTTTGTAAATAGTCTCGCGCCTTTGTAAATCTATAATATGACATTCAACTTAAATTGACATTTGTATAAAACGGAACAGCGTTACTGGAAACAGAAATTTATTTTTAAAAATACAGCTTTTCAATAAAACGTTTGCGCTCACAACTCACGGTAATTTATTCCACAAACGAGCTAATTATCGAGCGGACGCCTATAAACGTCAGAATCGGTGTTTACAAGACGCTGTCAAATAATTAGCATCGGTCAATAACTCTGTGGGCAGCACTCGCGCTCTACCGAGTCGGTCGGACGGGCCACAGCCGTCATTTACTATAATTGCTCAACTAACAACGAATTAATCGCTAATGCGACAGCATCGATACTATAATGAAGAAATAATAACCTACTAAACACTACGGCTTCTTTTGTAAGTCTATAATTACTTAATTGGTGTAGAGAAACGCAAACGTTAAAAAGGTTTAATTTGTAGATTTTTGATTTTAATCACAAGGTTGGTATGGTTGATATTCTATCTAGATACCTATCAAAAGTAGAGGTATAAAATATTCGTATTCATTCGTTTTCAATGAGAAGCATATACTACATAAAGAATAGAAGAGAAGCCACATACTACACCATAATAATAATTGAAAACTGTTTTTTTGCGTTTTATATTTATTAATTAAATAAGGAGCTTACATTTCGGAGCCTATGGCCATAGTCTTGTTACTATCACGTGACCTAGCTGTTAACATGTACGTTTCAAACTCATAATAAAATGTTCATAAAAGAATATTTATGTATCAGTTGTAGTAGTAAATGTACCTAATCTAGAATCAATAGGAAAAACTACGCCCCATAGGGTCAAAATGAGCGCTTTCATTCCAATAACTTACGTTTTCAATTAAAAGAATATTTTTTGATAATTTAATAAAATTCGCGAATTACTCGATTAGTAAATTCGCATTTGAATCACTTATTGCAAAAAGGTTGCTTGTCCATAATTATTCTATCACCTGCTCTAATGGGTTAGGAACATGTCATAAAATATTTTCTGAGAAATCCGGCGGTTATGTCCTTTATGCACTAAGTGATTCATATTTTTTATTATAGGGATAATTCTCCACTAATTGTAAAATCACTCCTACAAAGGTGTCATGCAACTTCTTTAGCTTAATTCAAGAAAAAATACAGATGGAGGGATGTATAAGTAAAATTTGGAACTAATAAACTGAAAGGCCCGATTTCCTAAATGCTATTTTCAGAGTTATTCACGATTTTCTGTAAAATTGTGACACTGTTTAAATTGAGCAAAACGATGAATATTTTTAAAATCACATATATATTAGAGATACATTATAGTTTTCTTTAATGCTAGGCACACAACCGTTATATTTCTATAAAAAAATAAAAGCACTTCTTTGCATAAACAAAAGAAAATTAAAATTCACTTACAAAATTACAAATCATTCTAAAATCAACAGTTCTTCTTTTTAATGCTATATGTGTAGTATAACAGATATCTTTTAGAAATAACTAATACTAATAGGTATTTTAACTTAAGATTAATATATTAGTGAATAAAGTTTCTATTAGAATATAATTACTCTTAATCCGTGGGGTGGAGACCTGGTGACCTGAAAAACAGGCTATGTCTAGTTCAGGCATCAGTCTCCACGAAACAGGTTACTGATTATATAAAATGTCATTCTGTTTTACTTAGCTTGTAGTAGTCTTATTGTGGAGAATCTAAATAAACATATTATTATTATTAAGGTTCCCTGTAAAGCAAAATGACAGGGGACTGTGGCCAGGGGACTGTTAATTTTAATAAACAAGCCTAACTGCCTAGAAACTCATTTGTATTATAATTATTTAATGGGCACTGAGACTAGAGTGTATAAAAAAGAAACAAAATCCGAAAGGTATTATCAGATTCAGTACAAAAATACAAAGTAAAAGCCTTACCAGTGGACTGTTCTTCGTAGTAGACCTGATACGTGTTTGGCCTACAACCGAAGCGCTGACACTTTAAAAATTGTGTTTTTCGCGTCACCGGAGCGAACTTTACACTAGTTATGTTCCGTTCATCACTAAATAAAGATGGTACACGCCATGGACAAGTTTTGACTCCATTTTTAATTTATGCCAGGGGACTGGCCGCAATATTTGAGGACAATATTAAGGGATTGAGAAATAATATTTAAATTTTATTATAAAATACTATTCATTACAGTAGATGTTCTTTATTTATTATACTTTCAAACCTTTCTGGTTAAAATTATTTATTAATTCACATTTTATTAAAAAGATCTTTCAAAACATGATTTTTAAAATAGGGACATACCAGGGTACTGTCTTTTAACATACTTTAAAGAGTATAACAAAAAAATTGTAATCAATTTGATCAAGCAGTTTCCTAAATACGAAAGACATCATGTTTCTCTTGCATATTACCTTTCAATTTAGGGCGAAAACTAGAATTTATTAGCTAAAACTTTGCAGGGACACCGATTTTCCAAATAGTGGAGAAATGCCCGTAGATGTTAACGAGGTAGAGAGAATATTATGTTCATCGCATGCTCAATTACCTCGTTAAATAGCTGGCGGTCGCTAATGTCGTACTTGTTTTACCGCTTTACCGCTATCCATAGATTAAACTGGGCCGGTCCATTATGTAATCGAATCAAAAATTATCGTAAAATGTTTGCGATTGGCGCGCTGGATTTGCTTCAATAATTGATTGGGAAACAATTTGAACTATTTAACAGATTATGTACTCAGCTCGCGTTCTCGCTCTTTGCGTTTAAACCAATTTAACATTTTGAACGGTACCTTAAATGTGAAACTTGACAATTTAAATTGAAGCTACCATCAGCAAGCCTTCCATTATTGATTGGGTAACAATTTGAACTTCAGAACAGAATAAGTTCTCAACTCACGTACTTGCTGTTTACGTTAATTTAATAAATGTCTCATTAACCAATTTTACTTTTTGAATGGGATATTAAATGTGGAAATTGACAATTTAATTATGTTAACGTGAGCAAGCATTCAATAACTGACTGGGAATCAATTTGAACTTTTTATCAGATTACGTGCTCAACCTCACGTTCATGCTGCTTACGTTGATTTAATAAACTTATGAAACGAAATTATTTGAACATTGAATTAAACGTGTAACCCGACAATTTAAATACACTAACGTCAACTGGCGGTCTTGCGTGTAATCACTTTGAAATCTGGGTTGCCAAGTATCGCCAAATTGCATTTTGTTTTTAATCCAGTGGCGGCAGGTGCCGCGGGCGCAGGCGTTAACTTCAATTTGCCCTGGCTGTTTAATTAACAGCGACACGGCAAGTCATTAATTAAGTCATCAGACAAGCCGTGGGTTATCTTGGCGCGGATTAGATACTGAACTGCATGGTAATGAACGATTATGTTGTGCCCTACTCCACGGCGTCGCGGGTGAGGGTAATTACGCCTTGTGAGACTCGAGCTTTTCACCTCTAATAAATTTAGAATATAATAATGGTTTATTGTCACAGAATATGATGTAAATAATCAAATACACGTAACAAATTCTTATAGCAATAATGATGTTCTAGCCTAAGAACAATAAAACTAAAAACTAAGAAAAATAATTGTGATAAGGGCCCAGTTTTATCATAATGCCAACAAGATATAACTTGCTCGGAGCTATTTTTCAAACTGGATCATTTTTCATATAATAAAGGTGCCAATGAGAATATCTAAATTTTGTTTACTTTAAAGCTGATCAGCACATACATTTACTGCCCCACTGGATACCATGGTACATTACATGCCACCGAAGCAAAAGAACAAGAAAAAAACAGGGAGAGAGGAATAGCCGAAAAGTCACGAATTTAACTATTTTTACCTGCATGAACAACCACCTGATATGATCATGTTTTAGTTTGTAAAGTGCTAAGCAGTTTGTCTCCATCCCTGAAGGTTTTATGAAGTTCAGTCTTTTGAATTTGTAACAATAGCATTTTATATTATTTTTTGAACGAATGATTGGTTCGTAAGAAACATATTGGAGGCGAGAGGACATTCAAAATTTTACTATTAATGATTAATCAAACTTAAGTGTTATTTTAAAACTACAAATGATTGAAGGAAAGGCTTCTGTCACTGGACAAATAAATAAATTACTAAAAAAACGTAAATATACATAATAGTCTGGTTGCACGGATACAATCATTACTTATCATCGTCCTATTTAGCCTGCTGACGTGTACGTATCCGTGCAACTTGACTATTAGGTATATTAACGTATTTAGATATGCGACTCTATATTTTATTTATATGTACTTTTTCATTGCAAAAGAAACCGCATTCAGGATCGAATTAAATATACAATACGCCACGTTATTAAGAATATTGTAATACTACTAATAAAGAAATTCAAAGGCAAAAAATACCCCGTTCAAATTTAACTTAACAAAAAACCTTGACAAAAAATTTGTAACAAAGGGTACTCCAGTGTGTTCCACTGGGTAGTTTCGTTATAATATTTATGTACTGGAAAGTCAAATCAACTTCTCCAGGAAGAACGAATAGATAGTAGACCAATTTTACATACGGGAACGAATTGAGCTTATAATGGGAATTGATGTATGGACAAGCTATTAAACACATAACATATACAACAATAGTTATATTTAAATTGTAGCGTTTATTCACGCATACTTGTTAGCCAACAACAAAGTTATTCAAGGAAGTTAATTTGTCAAGAAATCAATTTCAAATACGCTGTAAAAAAAAACTATTAATCATTCCCTGCGACAGGTCAGGCGGTGTCATTGAGCGGGAGCGGGAAATAGTAGTGACGCGCGGAAACAAATAAGAGGGAAATCGAATGTTTGTAAACGATTGTCGGGATCGTCGCGTGTCATGGAGCGATTACCTCTGACCACCTCGCCCCCATGCTAGGAAGTAAGGAATAAAACAACGACATAACTTTAATGTAGTCGTACGCCCATCGCCGTTTATAAAATAGTACAAGACCACTCTCGCCTAACTCGTTTTTTTTACACTCGTAAGCAGCAGTTACACTTTTTACGTAACCATTCGCAACTGACAAGCAAAAACGTTTGTCGGTAATTGATAGTTTTCTAACATTACATTCTCTAATAATCATGTCTGTGAACAGCGTGCTTGTAATTCCGTGTCACAAAATGAGATAATTTTATCTTAGCTATTACAACACTATGTTGAATATTTTGAATAAATCGTGACCAATAAACGCAGCCGGAATAATTGTAAGTGAGCCGGCAGCGGTCGTAAAATGAGGCCGTTATTTAATATTCCCGTAGGGCAAGATTTCGCTGAGGGAATATTAATTGAATTAACTTGCGACTATTACAAATTAATGTTATTTCAAACTTATGATGATCCATTTGCTCCTGAATGATATTGGCAGTAATCTTTAGCATACCAATTAGATAAATAACGGATCACACGAGTGTTTTCGAGAATTTATATGATCATTACCCTTTTATTAATAAAGTTATTATAACACGAAATTCTTTGTATTTTGTTAATCGCTTAGACCTCCAACATAGCTGAACCAATTTTACACCAATAAACTTTTTCTTCTTTATAAAAAATAAATAAAGGATCAGTACTAATAATTATTCTGTGATACCAGTAGCATTTTGTTTTTCAATTGTACATGTAATGTGGTGATGTATCTTATCACCACAAAAACACAGCAGCGAGCAAAAGCTAGTTCGTTAGTAAACAAACGACCACTGATTTTATTTAACTTACGAAAAAAATTACTTATCGTTTAAAGAACAGACAAGAGATATGTCAACTTTGTTCGGTATGTTTTACTATTTACGTTTCCACGGCTCGTTCATCAATCAAATCTGTTTCCGTTCTATTTGCGTTGTCGCCAGAAATCAAACGGGCCGAGCGATCATGGCCGCCCGTCGTAGCTCACTAGACGTAACTTCTATCCAAACATTTACTATCCACTGACGTGTGTTTAACGATAATCGAGTAACGTGCTACAAAATACTACAAATGTTTACCTTATGTCGTGTTATTCAACGCTAAAAGCGCTAATACCAATTTCACGGGTGACAATAAAATTGATAAATAGTTAAATTCAGTATAAGTTACGTCTGGTTAAATGGGGGAGACTCAGAGACGCGGTCGTGTCAGGATATTAAATGGGATTATGTTGCGACAAACTAAATGACTGAAGATCGTTAAAACTTCAGAAAGGGAGAAACAACAGTACGAAATACAAAAGCGAAAGCGAGGTGATAAATTAGTAGTCTGTACTTGGCAACATCGCTTTACAGATTTTTATCTAGCAAAGTTATTTTAACAACCGATTGGCTTGTAGTAGCCTTGGCCGTATTTTGAATATCAGAAGTCTAGAGCTTTTTGTTACAAACATGTTTTCAATTGGAGTTAAATACATGCCGGCAGATTAATTCGATCAATGTTATTTAATGTTGCCTGACAAATTAATTGCATAAGTACTTATGATCATTAGTGAGTGAAGTGAGACGTCAAAACACAAAAGCCATAAGCGAAAGGCACACAACCGCGACAGGTTATTTATGGAGGTAAATGAATATAGGTTAGCCAATGGAGCGTTTACACCGCCACTTTCCAAACAATGATGAAAGCAAGCCGTAACTGCTGTACTGTATGTACGGCGGCGGTTACCTGCCAATGCCATGCGTTTTGTTAAAGTATTGTTAACTAGCCTATTGAGGTTTATTTTATATATATGCCTTTTCTGTGTGTCTGTGTGTACAACAAAATAACACATGTTACAGGTCTTTGTTGTCATGAAGTAAATTATAAAAAGATTTGCAATAAATAGAGATTAAATAAATATTTACCTTTACGAACCTACATAATATCACAGTTCAACAAACAGCATTTAAGATTACAAATATGAAATACGTGGTATAAGTAGGTTTAGGTGATTTTATTAACTAAATAATACGTAAACTCCTGTAAATTACTTTTAAATGAAACTGTAGAATTTAGTGTTTGTTAGGATTGATTTAATAAAATAGTAACATTACATTCCACTTTTGTCTCTTTAAATGACAAGGTCATAAGAACAGTGGCCACCCATAAAAATATATGAAAGGAAAGATCAATCAATTATATGATATTTTATGTAACTGTTTTGGCTTTGAACGTGACCCATTGAGTCATCTTGCGTGAGATGTCAACGTCTCTTACTCCACGTAAGAAGTTTGTCAATACTGACACTGACTCTCGCTTATAAAACTAAGATACATAATGTAATTCATGCAAATCTTGTACTTGTAAAAATGTACCTGTATATAATTTGTTAATACAACCGAATGTTCAAAGTTTTTGCCAATTCCAACAGACCGTGATGTCTTTTTATTATTCAAAATATCTACTCTAGACATATTCAACCGCCATTCATATCATAGTCCTAGTTTTAAATACGTTATCTTACTTTGAAATAAAAGAATAATAATAATCATAAAGATATAATTTGCAGTGCATTGTTTAACAAACGTAGAGCGATAAGAGCTAGAGCGATAAGAGCTACCGACTTTAGGATTACCGTCATGTATTAGTGACGCATAAAAATAGCTAAGTCCGATAAAGTATGCATTGAGTACACTTGAAAAGTCTATTAAGCAGCCACCGCGGAATTCACTTCGCCACTAGTGGGCTCTCATCATGCCATAAGATCGTGATGACCGAGTGGATATGCACGGTGGATCTCGACCAGATTGCAGAGATAAGCCGCGAGCGTCCCACAACCGCCCGACGCCGAACAACCCCCCTTTAGTACCCCACTCCACGAACATCGCGATTCCTGCCACTTGGCACATCTTAAACCGAGTGCCTCAAGTGG
The DNA here is from genome assembly GCA_947086405.1 of Esperia sulphurella. Taxonomy (NCBI): domain Eukaryota; kingdom Metazoa; phylum Arthropoda; class Insecta; order Lepidoptera; family Oecophoridae; genus Esperia; species Esperia sulphurella. Next base: position 7,728,669 of record OX352270.1, on the reverse strand, counting down.
GTAATACATTTACCATTAAAATCTGGATAAAACAGCGGTTTATGTCACTCTTAAGCAAAAAGATATTATTTCGTTTGATGTGAACATTGTTGTTTGAGTCTGTGGATATATTTCCCAATGAAATAAAATAATACCCACGTGAACACTAACTTCTGAGTTTGTGTGTGACTAGAAGAGCGCTGAGCACTTGCCATAATGCATTAGAAAAGGATGCCGTCAACGCTGAGACAACGCGGAAAAAATATCGGCAAAGGTAAATTTATAAAGCGATCAAAACGCACGTTAAAACAGTAACGATTTAAAAGCGATAACAAAAGGCCGTCTGAGAGCTTTTATCATTTTCACCCCATCTGTGAATCTGAAACCGAATGGGTACTTAGCATTGCGCGGGAAGACTCCCAGATAAGTAACTCCCCCAATTCCTTTGGCTCGAGTTATGATTCGAGAAACATTCACCCTCGTCAATATTGGTCGTAATGTTATTTTTATGAGACACCGATCGTGTGATAAATAGAAAAACGTAAAACATAGTACAACTTACAACGAACGTGTAGCACAGCAAGGTTTATGTTTAATTATTTAGGTGACTTTGTCAGTCACCAAACAGTTTTAACAGATGTATTCTTTGAAGTTTCGTTACGAGACTAACAAGATACCGTAGAGTATTTAAAACACAGTACTTTGTTTACATAAATGTAATTGAGTCTACTGTATAATTATTTACCGGGTATTAATGCTGTCAAAAAATAAATTAAGATACAGCTGTCCAAATTATACGTTTATAACATGCATACTGAAATACCGATTGGCAAAAAGCCGTGTTAAATGGAGTGTCAAGTATGTGTAAATTACGTAAGCGCTTCTCAACAACAAGTCAAACAAGTTTACATTTGCACTGCCTTATCAAAGGAAGGTATGTTCGCCGCAAGTAAATAAATATAACTGCCAGATGCAGCGAAACTACTCTCGGGGGAGATGTAGTGGTGGGCGAGCGGGATGTAAACAGTAAAAAGGCCCGTAGTAAAATTTTAGGAGCTTTTTATACTGCACGCAAATGCAGACACGGCATGAATCTGTTAGCGAACTATTTCAATAATTATTATCCCGCAATGCGATGGGCGTGTTAACTTGCTAAACTTTGGGCAAACAGTTATTTTCCGTTTCGGAATATCTGCGTTAACTAGTGTTAATAATAGGGTTGCGTGCGAACGATAAAAATCTCGGTTATTTAACAAACGTTACAAGATTTTAGTTTTAAATATCAATGAGATGTATCACTAGTTTTATGCGAATTAAACTCATATGTAGATGGCGAGAATATTTTATATGGTAAACATATTTTGCTGTTTGCAAATGCGATATTTTCTCATAAAAAGAAACAACTCCAGCAAGTTTAAAAAATATGCAAACAAAACTTTCTTGCGAGCGTAAAAGTAGTAAGACAAAAGCAATTTTTCTGCAATATACTTTGAGTAAACGCCGCTGTCGCGAGCCAGTCTTGCTTGCGCAACTTGCGACGGGGGTGTAGAGGATGTGCTGAATTTTGTGCATTTGCATGTCTGCACTCCCCTCAGCTGCAGAGCGGAGAAGTTAACCGCACATTTCCGCTGTCTGAGTACACTTTTGAATTTTTCTATTACTTAAAGTGCGCTTGGATTAACAACCCTTTACTTGCTCTTACTTGAAAATTGGGTAGATAACTGGTATGTAATCGCGTATATATAAATGGAAAATATCTATCGTCAAGGACGTCCTCTCGCTGTGTCTATCTGGTGAAGTGACCCGGCAATTTGTGCAATTTGCTACCCACCTTCAGTACAACCAAACAAGCATAATGAATGACCTACACACTCAACGGACCACAAATAATGGTTATTTGACGTTTAATATAGCTGCTTTTGTGCTTACAACATACAAGTTTTCATGCTGAATATAATTAAGCAATTCTGTTCATTGTGCAGTTAATAACCGGTATCAATTTGTACGAAAGATAAGGGGTACGACTCTTACATGGAATAACACTAACCAACTTAATTTTTATCGCTTATCAGGTTTAACAATAACTTGTTCCAGTCCTAACGCAACTCGATCGTAAAGGTAGGATATCCACAAGAGATATCGACTAATTACGTCAATAAAAGTGATTGATGTTTTAATGTTAGTAAAAGGTAAAAGGATGTCGTAAATTCTAATGGCTGTCATTTGGCGTTTATTACACCTTTTAGCAGATTCAAAGTCGAAGGTTACCAAGTACAGCTTATTACATATTTATAGATGAAACAAATAGTATCACTTTTGTTTATTCCCCTTTATCACGGAACGTGAACGTTGTGGCGGAACGGGTAACTCTCGGACTGTCACGCCGGAGGTTGCGGGTTCGAATCCCGCTAGGGGCAAATGTTCGTATGATGAATATGAATGTTTGTACCCAAGTCTTGGATGTTTATATATTTATTTAAGTATGTATATCCGTTATCTAGTAACCATAGCACAGGCTCTGCCTAGTTTGGGACTGGATAATTGGTGTGAATGTCTGACATATTTACTTATTTATTTATCACGTCTCTAAGTAACTACATGGATTTGCAACTGCAATGTTCTATGCAAGTGCTCCTATAAATTAGAGGAATGTGTTCTTTAGACTCTTCCTGTTATAGTTGAGATAAAGTTAAATCTGAAATAGTTTTACATATTTTAATTTTTTACTTCAGTAATTAAAGTACTCTTTCGTAACAAAATTCAAAAGAAAACAAGCGATGGTTTACAGCTTGCTCAGGTGGTATTTATGTCACAGCGTTTTAACGTTGAGCCCTAGGGGATAGGGGATGGGTCATAGGGGTGTCTAGCGGCGCCGAGACACGCGGTCGGTGCTCCCGATGTCGCCGCGGCTCGTCTTCTCAAGCGACCGATATTGATTTTGCCAGCATACGCAACGCAAAATGCCAAACTAAATGCATGCAACATATGTTCTGAATCACCCATATGTTATAAGTTATATATTCCTCTAAAATTTATTTATAATCAAATCAATCATATAATAACAGAGTGAATGTTTAACGTTTTACATAATTGATAGCGTCTGGCGAGAGAAGATAAGATTTGTGTGCATAAGTTACTCGGTTGTTTATCTTGCCTTTTGCCATTATATCTTATTTTCATTATTTACTAACTTTACGTGTGATTTATCGCGTAACAAAACAAAGAGCAGCTTTAAATTATTGAATTTAGTATCGTGAAGGGAACATTGTTAATCTATGAAAGAGCTTTTATATCTACTATCGATCTACAAGATATTGCATGTTTCACATGCTGCGACTACTGAATCTCATCCAGATTAGAAAGTATAAGAAGTTCTACATTAAGTATTCTGACTCCATTTTCGATTACTCACGTAACATTACACCTACAATTTAGAAAACCACTTCTCAGCAGTATAAAATCAAAGCTGCGACGATGGAAATGAATGGCGCGCTCGCCCCACAAAACTCCGATCTACAATATTTCACGGCGCTAACTTCACGCCACATCCAATCTTCGGCCGCTTATCAGGTAGACGGGGCTTGTCAAACTTTTCAAATTACTTTGGAACATGGTAATTTTTTTAATAAACCAAGATGTTTTTCTTTGCAATCTTTACTGTAGGTGAAGTTAAGAAGCAATAGTGATGGCATATTAATTAAGAGTACAACTTTGGGATTTATTTATCAATTATCAACTTGGATATATAGTGTCAAAGATTAAATTTTAATAGGATTTGCTCATTTCAGTCACGTCAAGTGGTCATAATCAAGGAAAAGGAATGATTTAAAACATATATATTTTTTTTTTAAATATATATACATTATTATCGTTAAAAGCAGAATTTTTGTTATAGTTTGGGCTCCTTGACGCGAAGAGTAGAATCAATGAGGTACAGTAAGTGCACCGTGGGAAAATCTCCAACTCCGTAATATTATTGTAATGTCCGCCGCGCCACGCCACGGCTCGGCAAGCGTCAGATGACATGGTCACGCTCCACTGACTTTACTTCAAACTGTTCTTTTATCCAATTTTGTTACTTGAAACACCAATGGCACTGGATATCAACATTATTTTTAAACAAGATTCCTATTGAAAATTTATGTCAAGCACAGAATTAGGGGATCATTCAGTAATGTGTGTTTAGCAAAATTATGTATACATAATCCTATTACTCTTATGCATCTCTTATGGTATCTAGCCATAAGAGTAATAGGATTACAAGGAGATAGTTCAGACAAAAATACATTTAAACATAAATATAATAATTAAAAATGAAATTATAGATTTGATCAATATACATATAAGTAACTTGGGTAAGGCTAAAAAGTAACTGGCTTCGTGAATCAACCTACCATAATACATGTCTGCATTATAAATAAATTTTCATAGTGGAAGGATATAAAAACGTAGGCCATCTTTTATTTGTACATTAAATAAACTAGCTTTTCATTTTATCCCCAACTTGTCCTATGGGAACCCCAAGTCCATTTAAAACAAATCAGAATAACAACAGTGAAAGAAATTATTTAGGTAGATAGTTCCAGGAAATACTAAGAGCAAATTCTTAAACATTATTTAGGTACATCTTTATTAAATAAAATGTGTAGAATTAAAATATATTTACTATGTAAATATTCTTGAATTTGTCCTATTGGACAAATGCCACAAAAAATGCTAATTCGTATTTGTTTATATAACTAAGAGAAGTTAAATTGACTTCTACTTTAAGAAACACATGGGCCAATAGATTATAAACCTTTTTTTATAAATAAACATTTACATGATATAATTAAATTGTGGTACATATCATATTTCCCCTAAATTGACAACATAAAAAAATGCTAACAAGTGATATTTAACTTGTGTAATAATAAGTTACCCAGGCATGAATAGTCTATGCTGGCAGTGAAACAATATAGGTAAATATTAAATAAAGCCGACCCAAACATTGAAGTACCAAAACAGTCATGTTGGCTGTTGGCATTTGCAGTAGGTACTCAAGACCCTTTATTGGTGGAGGAGACAATATTTATAAAATCCATAAAAAAGTCGAATAAAGAATAATGAATTTGGTTTTTAATAAGTAACCTCAAAACAAGCAACAGCTCTCTGTTGGCCATATGTTGTTCTTTTAATTTTATCAAATACCTGTTTTGAGTAGAAAATTATCTTACAGGCATTGTAAGCAAAAATTGCATAAGCGTTGCACACCGCAACACATGTGGTGAATTAAATAGGAGCAAAGGAACCTGTTCCGGGCCTATAACATACGCGCGCACCGCTCCAACGAGCCACAAACGGCGAACCTGTCGCCATAATTTAAAACGATAGCGCGGAATGTAGTTTTATTGTGCACATACGAGACTTCAATGTATACATTTTGTCATTCGAGGACGGCGCGATAAATGAGCACAAACGAGCGAAAGCCACTTAGACCAAATTTACACTTTGTGGGAGACCGCGGCAGCAAGCACCTAGCACCGAGAGCGGGTTCTGTGCTCCCGCGCCGCCGTGTCGTCAGCTGCTCACTCAAATAACACAACACGAACTTACCCACCACTACATAAGTCTGCTATAGTGTAGTAGGAAATAATTGAATTCAGAAACTATAACTACTTTCGCTAATCAACAAGTTTCATTAGCTATCTCAAGTCATTTTATTTTATACGTAGGGTTCATTCAATAGGTCAATGCACTTCCGAGGCGACGACGTCCAAAGCGATTACGGTGCGCTGTTTTTATAATGGGAATACAAATAACCAAGAAAATGAACATCCTGGTACACAAAGACGACTACAAAGTTTTAATCATCTGATAAAAGTTAAGGTATCTGTTATTATTATTTAAGCATAGGTATGTTTAGAAGTTAAAGGTATATAAAAACTTATTTAATTCTGGATTGGACACCGAATAGGTATTGTAGTGTTTATAATTTTTTTATGTAAATCTACAAGTATGTAATAATTGTCAACAGAAGTATATATGTAATAAATAATGGCCAATATTGCCACAACTTCCATTGTTGTCATTGTCATGTGATGATATGTATTTGGTCGCAATAGTTACGGGTTTTTGCGGCCTGTTTGCTTGCACTCACCTCGAGGTCCTCGTAGGTGCGAAATGCCATTATGGCGAACCCATCGATGATGTCCTCCTCTCCGAGCGGCTCCTTGGACTTCTTTCTCCTGGCCGGAGGACGAGGCGGCTTGTCTCGCGCCAGGGACTCGTCCTCGCCACTGTCCCCATCCTTCACTTTGCTCTCTCGCTGTGCTTGCATGCGCTGTGCCCGCTCCCTTCGCCTATTTCTTTGATTGCGCTGCTTCACTTCCTTTTCCATCGTTCGCACATATTCGAATCACCCGACCACCGTGCCACTACACTAAAGTCCGCACTACACTTTTATCACACATGGTTATCCCTCGTTTCTATGCCGTGCTATTCGACAAAATACAAATCTTGCACTTAGAAAAAGACACGGGTCGTTTCCAATGGCGGATCGTACACCGTTGCCGCATTGCAAGTAAAATGGCCGCGTAGCACTCGACGGGCTGTCTTCTTTCACATTTACGTAAACGGAGGCATTATTCCACTTATCCTAAGATATACTACAATATGTTTTAACAAGAACTAAGACAATAACACGATAAATTAAGTTTATACATTATTCTCTGTGTTCAGAATCAGTCAATAGTCAATACAATGAAAGGTGTTGAACGACGCCAACGCTGCGTGCGGTCGCGATGGTGAACTAAAGCAAAGGCTACCAACGTAGCGACACGAACATTCCGCGATTACGGGGCGTCATTGGCAATGTGGCGCTCGGTTATACTCCTCTAATGAGGTCGTTTATCTCATTCTGTCACATAAAGCTAAAACCAAGCTACACCGCCGAAACACTGTATGTATAGAATTATTAGTTTAATTTTAGTATTCATTATAGGCAAGAACCTCTTGTTTCTCTGTGATATTTGTACTATTTTCTATATGTCTTTACTTATTTTTAAATACCATATTTATTTTTGTTGATTTCAATATGATGTGAGCTTATCCGCAATTTATTTCTTTCTCACGTTGGTAATAAATATAGATGTTTGCGTTGATGGTTTTCCAATAGAGAAACTGTGTACTTTGAACAACTGTTTCTCTGCGCACAGTGTTTACTTTTGTACACAGTGCTCTCTGTGGTTTGATTTGGAAACTTTAACTAAAGTGAAGTTTGTGCATGTTGAATTTGACGTAAGTTTTTTTGTAGGTTGCGTTCAGTTGCGTTCAAGAAATTGGAATCTATAGATACTTATATTATCATTCTTTTAAATTCTTAACTTTTTAATTTATTTTTTTCTTAATGCACAAAAATGTACAAAGGCGAACTTAATGCCGTAGACATTGGTTCTCTTTTAGTTGAATTTTGGGTAAGGTATGCAGATAACGTTAGTCTTTACGTTGCCTACGTCAGTTAGTAGGTGCAAATAATACAGAAATTAAATACATATCAGTCACATAAACAAATACTTATTTATCTGTTTAGGGACATATATTTACATAAACATACCTAACATACGAGTACATACGATGAATACATATTTAAGTATCTGATAAATAAAATCGTAAACTTCGCGTGTCTATACATTGAAGATATTTGCAAAAATAAAAATTGCGGGGTCTAAGGATAAGCAATAGAACACATTTCGATCATTTTTGGAATCTGTTTGGCTGTTTATCTGTTAGTTTGTGCACGCATCACGTAAAAACTACAGAAACAGATTTTGATAGACTTTTTACAGAAACATGGGGCTTAACTCAATTTAACATTTAGTCTTTATTTCATCGCAATTAACTTACTCAATCAAAAAATATGGGATTTTTTTATTTTCAAATACAATTAGTAAATAAGCAATATAAAGAAGTATTGTACGGTACTATTCAGATAGCGACGAGCTAGGATTCTAGCTGTTAGTGGGCGTGGGCCTTGGAGTGGGAGTGGTAGCGGTAGCGGGAGCGGGAGCGGGCGTGGGCGTGGGCGTGGGCGTGGGCGTGGACGTGGGCGTGCTCGCGGGCGCTGGAGCGGGAGCGGCTAATTTTGTAATACATTAGTAGGTATGCAATTTAACAAAGAAGTGTTTAAACCTAAAACTGCACCTGCACCTGCACCTGCACCTGGATCTGGACCTGGACCCGGACTTAACTCTTAATAATTTTCAACTTTTGTAATACAGTAGTCCACGCGAGCGGAGCCGCGGGCACAGCTAGTATATAATATATGTATATACTAATAGATATATGAAAGGACATAGTGACATGAAAGAATATCACAGTTCTCATTTAGTTACCAATATATTAAGTATATTTGCTGTGACTCAGGTTCAGGTCAGTTTGGACTTAGTGAGGAATCAAAACATAATTGATCTCTCCGGGGAAGCTAACAACATTATATACGTAGTATTATTAAGTATTCTATGATTATATATAGGATCTTCATGGGGCTATTGAGACCTGAGAACTGAAATAGGATTCGAGAAAAGCTGTGTCTCTGTTCATTAGAACCCTTTTTGGCTTAGTTGACAGAGCATTCTCCTCGGAGCTCATGTTCAATTCTCGAGCCAGATTTTTTTTGAGTAGTAGAATTATTTAAGTTTCGGGTAGCGCTTAGCAGGAACAACTTACGCATAGTAGTGAGAGCTCTCACAGGACATTGTGGCCTGAACAAACACATGTTCAACCTCAAGCTCCGAACCACAGGAGAGTGCAGGCTCTGTGAGGAAGCAGAGGAAACCCCCATGCACCTCCTGTGCGAGTGTGGACCACTGATGCGTAAAAGAAATACATACCTAGGTAACTACTTGCTTCACCCTGACGAAGTAAAACAACTCAGTGCTAAAAGCATAGTGCAGTTTCTAACTGCTGCAAGGCTTAACACGGAACTATAGTATAGTGGCGATCACAATAGACCAGAAATGGTTGCAGTGATACAAGGTCTAGACTGAGATCTTGAAATAGCCCCAACTCGAATAATAATAATAATAATAATAAGTTTCGGGTTCGAATATTCTGCGTTCTATTACACTGTGATGCTTTTCTTTTGCTAGGTTTTTATGTAGGACTAGCTGTGCCCGCGGCTCCGCTCGCGTGGACTACAGGATCCGCTCCCATTCCCACTTCCGCTCCCTATCCCACTTCCACTCAGACTTCAAATCCAGGTCCAGGTCCAGGTCCAGGTCCAGGTCCAGGTCCAGGTCCAGGTCCAGGTCCAGGTCCAGGTCCAGGTCCAGGTCCACGTCCACGTCCACGTCCAGGTCCAGGTACAGGCCAGGTCCAGGTACAGGCCAGGTCCAGGTTCAGGTTCAGGTCCAGGTCCAGGTACAGGTTTGGTCCAGATCCAGGTCCAGGCCAGTTCCAGGCCCAGGCCAAGTTCCAGTTCCAGGTCCAGATCCTCAACTCACTCCTCAACCCTCTCCTCAGCTCTACCCTCAACCCTCCCCTCAAACCTCTTTCCCTCGTCTCTCCAAATGTAGTCCTCGTAACTAATCCATGGCAGTACAAATTCCGACCAACATTACTTTGTTGCATACGTATACCACAAATTCATCGTAATCGGGTAACTCAGTCAAAAGTTATGCAAATTTTCAAACACTCAAATTACACTGGTACCAAACCCGCTCCCGCTCCGGTCCAGCTCCGGTTCCGCTCCCGCTCTCAATCCCACGCCCACGCCCACGCCCACGCCCACGCCCACGCCCACGCCCACGCCCACGCCCACTCCCACTCCCACTCCCACTCCCACTCCCACTCCCACTCCCACTCCCACTCCCACTCCCACTCCCACTCCCACTCCCACTCCCACTCCAATTCCTACTCGCAGCTCCAAATGTAATCCAAACTCTTCGCAATCTGAATAGTACGGAAATACTACTTATATGCAATATATTGCTTATTATTAACCTTACCTACTAATGTATTTGAAAACTAAAAATGTCTATAACTTTTGATTAAGTTAGCCGATTGCGATGAAATAAAGACTAAATGTTAAGTTAAGTTAAGCCCCATATTTTTGTGAAAAGTCCATCAAAATTCGTTCAGTAGTTTTTAAGTGATGCGTGCACAAACTCACAGACAAACAGACAAACAGATAAACAGACAAACAGACAAAAATTTCAAAAATGATCGAAATGTGTTCTGTTGCTTATCCTTAGACCCCCCAATTTTTTTTTGCAAATATCTTCAATGTACAGACACGCGAAGTTTACGATTTTATTTATAAGATTAACATGTAGAGTATGGTATGTGGGTAATATTATTATGTTTCAAATAACTACATTACAACTAAAACATCTATAATAAGTTGTTTACTCTAAATTTACTGTATTCACTATTTAGTTAATAGTGAATACAGTAAATTTAAAAGACGCCCACGGCTTTTGCATCATTTTGGGTAGGTAGTTTGTTGTTACGTGTTCAACGAATAAAGTAATATTATTTGACGTTTTGTAGATAACAGCTTGAGATGTTGAATAATTTTAGTCATTAGCGTAGGTATGACTTGATAGGTAAGGGAACGTAGGTACCCAAACTACATGACCCATTTTAACGTGAAGGTAAAATCTTTATTGGTGGCGCCGTTAGACGAGCGCGAATTTACTTCTATCAAGGACTAGGTAAAACAACCGGCCCTAACCTATATAAAACAATTATATCTATATCTATGCTAAATAATAAGCCAAGACGACTTGGAGTTTAAATATTTTTGTTTAATTAATTTTATATTGATTAATTTACCTTTTACTTCACGGCTTTATGACTAAGTGGTTCGAGTTTGGATCCTCTTTCATACTATTTGGTATTTAGTCTGAGCCATGAACCAATGTTTTAATCATAGATTTAAAATTACGTATTAATAAACAACTAGGTAAAACGTTTTTTTATTGTTGACCTCAATCTCACCTGTTAGAAACGGAATCCTTATTGTGCGACTTCGGGGTCAGTCCATCTGTCCGTCTGTTAGAGCTGCATATTTCAGCAACTACTAATGCTATCGACTTGAAATTTGGAATAGTTATAAATAATGCTTGTCCAGTTTTATTTGCAAATGATTTTTTATTTATTTATATTGCAAAAGAGGCGGTCCGTGTAGTTACTCGGTCAAGTGGGGTATTGTAAGAAACATTTCGTCATTTGAACGTTCTAAGTTGAGTTGATAGAGTTTTATGTAAATATTCCAGGAAAAATAAAACGATGTCTCTAACTAGCACATTTGTTTTAGAAATCAGCCACAATCCTTTACAAAGATAGTAGAAAAATGAACTTTAATAAGTGTTAATATAACCTATAAATAACATTTTATACGTTTCCTTTCAAGGTATGGAACCCTCGGTGCTCGAGTCCGACTCGCACTTCCTCGTTTTTTTAACGTATGTATGTACTGCCTAACTAACAGTGAAGGAAAACATCGCGAGGAAACCCACACTTATAATAGGTACTATCAGTGTATGTAATCGTAAGGCCGACGTAGAACTATTTTTTTTTGTAGGAGTTATCTCCAGCTTGTGAGCTGTGCAACAAAGGCAGCCGTAACTGTCCTTTTAGAGCTCACACGGCTCAATAAATAAAAGCTATAGGATAAATAAACGATCTGGAGACTCACAGTATGCAACTCTGTCGGGAGGTTTGAACCCTCGACCTGGAAAACGTAGGGCGAACGCACTACCAACGACGAGGCCACCACGAACAAAGAGACTTTTATTATAAATAATTTTTATTCAGATCGAGACTGCACATACAGTTACCTATTGATTTACATATAAATCTCAGGTATAAATGGTAATTCACTCTAACGCTAATGGTAGTCATGTCACAAATGTTACGCATTGTTTCTTATCCAAGTAATTTGCGTATGAACGACTGTCAGGCTTCTGCCAAAAAAATATTGTGTTAGGCCTGAAGGTTTTTTTTTGGCATGATGATGTATTGCTTCGACCTGACGTCTTCCAGCTAAATAAATACATAGTTCACCTGAGAAGCTTAGCATAGATTGCTGACCGCTTTAGGCTCGCTTTCGGTGTGAAATGGTGAGTTAGCTTATTCATCAGAAGATTACTTACTGGGTGCGGATTTAAATATTTAATACTAAACTTTACTTAGTTCACTATAAAATTTACTTTTAATTTTTGATTATTAGAATCTGACTTTCATTTACTCGCCAAGATACTGGTTAGGAAAGTATGTTATAAATTATAAGTTAAATTATAAACTTCTAACAACAGACTAGACCAGTTCTTCAAAAACCAGTGTTACAAGTGACAATTCAAAGACCAGTTCAGATATAGGTATACCAGCAGTTAGCTGCTCTCATATTATCCCCATAATAACAATAATAATATTAATACAATACAACAAGTAAATGCTAAATATATTACGGTAAATTAACTGTTGCTCATTGTAAAAACAAGTTTTTATACCCAGTAATTCTTGCCCAGGGGGTGCCCGCTGTTGGTTTATTTTGCCGCAAAGTGTAATTTATTTTCCTATGGTAAAATATAGGCTGTTATTCGCCGGTTCATAAACACAGCTTATCAAAGATTCAAGCAAATCGCCTGGGTTGCTAAGGCGTGATGTGATGAGGTAAATGTAAACCCTGCAATTTACTTCCTTTTCCATTATTTTCGCTATGATTACTTTTTACTCCTCGTATTTTTAATTGTTTTGTTATACAAAATGATTCATGCTGTACCACTAAGTATTTTTCAAATCCTAAAGCAGTTGTTAGGTCAGGGTCGTCATGACTGTCTTAACTATACCTCATTAAATAATTTATTTTATAAAATTAGTATAAGTACTTACGCTTATTTCCTAAACAACCTCCATCTTAAACATTCTATTTAAATATTCATTAATTTACACGCACAAAATCATTCGAGTGTGTAATCTCGAGTCTGTCCAAAGTTAAATATGTATATAATAAAGTCAGTCGATTGTTTGATAAGGAGGAGGCAACTCGTGTCTTTTAAGTGGAAAAAATCTTAAATGTCATTGTATTAAATGATCATAGCGTTTACAATGATTAAAACTTTAAAGTTAGGTGATTAGATAATTAGATAGTCAGCTATCGTATACTCTACTACTCCTGCAGGGCGACTATTTTATCGGATAAAGCCGAGGTAAGTATTTATTGTAAATTTTATTTGTCACAGAAATGCGTGTAGTTTCCGCTAATATGGTTACCTATATCTTATATCACATTATTATTTATGATTATCATTTGATATCATAACAATATCATTTAATGAGGTAGGCTTAGAATAAATAGGCAATAGGTAAGGATAATTAAGTTGAAAGACTGCCTGATAGGAAATTCAGATCTAAACAGTTCATTTATCATTTAGTTCATATTAGTAAACAGACATACGACTACCCATTCGATTTGATTCAGGGATCTTGAACTGGATAGAAGTTTGTTGAAGATACCAGAAAAAGGTAACCCGGAGCGGTTTTATGAGGAAAGGTCCCTTCTGTAAAAGTACAAGACCACCGATCATGCGGCGTATCAAAATGTGTAGATCTGTACGAGAGGTTATGAATATGTTGTTCTTGTGTGTATCGTAGCGAGAGCATAGTATTATAATGTGCGCGTGCCCCCCCCCCCCCCCCCCCACAGTCACATACGATTTGTCAAAAGATGCATCGTCGCGTCGTATAATTCTATCTACAACATGCGTCGTGTCTAAGTGTTTCGCCCTATTCCGTGGCAGAGAAGACCTATGTTCAACAGTGAAAATCGATAGGCTGGTAAGAAAAAATAGAGAATTCAATGCATATTCCAATTGAATATCAAGGGTTTACGCATTACATACACAAAATGTTAGACCGGCCACCCCACCTGACTCCACAGCGGTTTTTTCTTTTTAATTTTTTACGCTATCGTATACTACCATAATGCCGCGTGTACACGAAGGGGTGGTAAAATGAAATACGAATACACGAACGGTTTTATGTTTTAGATTTTTTATTTTACTCTCCCCTGTAGGTAGTCTATGAGCATACGGGCGCGCTCCCCTCTATAAAATTGATTTAGAAAACGTGTTAACATATTTCCGTATAAATTTATATTGTTCATATCTGAAATCGTTGTTAAATTTACCGTAACACGATGTGGAACTCGAAATGTAATTAATAAATTACCACCTGAGCGTTTGTTAATTTAATATTGTACTAAATACAACGGCACGTTGTAATTACATGTACATTTATCTGACTGAATGGACATGAATTAATTTGGGCGAATTTGTAATTCCTTTACGCGTAGTTGTCTATGTTTCCGCTATTATGTGTGGCTATAAATTAAACATCTAATAAATAAAAACGTTAACTTTGCGTGTCTGTACATTGCAGATATTTGCAAAAAAAATGGGAGGGGGGGGGGGGGAGGGTGGTCTAAGGTTAAGGTCTAAGGTGGTAATCTAATAAATAGAAACGTAAACTTCGCGTATCTGTATCTGTACATTGAAGATATTTGCAAAAAAAATTGGGGGTCTAAGGATAAGTAGTAGAACACATTTAGAGTATTTTTGGAATTTTTGTCTGATTGTCTGTTAGTTTGTGCAAGCATCACTTAAAAACTCCTAAACCGATTATGATGTAATTTTCACAGAAACATAGGGCTTAACTCGGAGTAACATAACTATAGACTTTATTTCATAGCAATCTTACTCAATCAAAAGTTATGGACTTTTTTAGTTTTCAAATACATTAGTATGTATGGGAGCGGGAGCGGGAGCGCAACGGGAGCGCAGCGGGAGCGCAGCGGGAGCGGGAGAGGCCTATGTCCAGAAGTTGACTTTGCAGGCTGATGATGATGACTAAATGTCAACAAGAATTGTATTGTAATTCTAGTAAAGTGGGTTTGTTGTTTGAGGTAATAGCAGCAACTACAGACCTGCTTTGAATTTTTTTTTATTATAATAGTGATTTATGTAATATAGTAATCTAGTAACCTTTTATCCTGAGAATAATAGGTACTGGGTTTCTATGGAACGTAAACTAACCGCGGAGCGCCGCAGAGTGAAAAGTTTGAAAAAAAAACCTTTAGTTCTGTATTGGAGTGGAGATAGGTACCTATGCAATCGGCAATTCAGAAATTTATTTAGGTAAATATTAAAGGCAAATTCCAGTGATTAGATAGTAAGAGGTGATTTTTTTATTTGCAGTGTAATCACAATGAAGGGCAGGACTAACAACCGCGCCATCACGGCTGTTTGCATCGTTGGTATATTGTTGTCCACATACGCTCTCTACATAGAGATGTCGGTGGAAGCACACCCAGGGTACAAGGCTCTTTGTGACATCTCCGAGAGTGCTAGCTGCTCCAGAGTACTGTCTTCAAAGTAAGTGTAAGAAGAATTATGGGAAAGTTATAACACTTAAAATGTTATAATGAACCTTGCACCTACCTAATACTGTTATGCTGTTGGTTTTCCTAAATAAAATAAAAAATAAAATAAAAATAAATACATAAGGGAATTGTGTAGTATGGCTTTTTACTTTATGGACGTATCAAATAAAAATCAACTTCGATGAGTTTGTTTCTAGTAGTTTTAGGTACTTATTATTATAATTTCGCAAGGTCTGGTTTAAAATTTTGATGTAAATTACTCACGTCAATTGTTTAAGTCGTTTTATAATTATATGTCATGACTCATATTTCCATAAGTATACGTGTATTTATTATTTCTGGAAATATTTGTTTTCAGATTTTCTAAAGGATTCGGAATACTACCAAAGGAATCGCTTCTTATAATGCCTAATTGTATCTACGGAATACTTTTCTACTGCTTGATAATATTTTTGAGTACGTATAAAATTATATTATTCTTAGGTATAGAAAATTACTATTATGCCAATGTGATAAAGGTGTATTTTATGTATTATTTCATTTCTGAAAGTTAATTTGTAACACAGAAATCCTATCAAGATAGAACGGTTAAGACATTTGTATACTTCAGTTCCGCGCGTGCCGATTTTCGGACACAGCGCGCCCCTCCCGCGCACTTTTTATGCGTCGCGGTCACGTTTCTAGTGAGGAGATACAATTATGCAGTTAGAAACCGCGTAATATGGCATTTTTGCAGATTTTTGGTAGACTTTTACCTGATCTTGAATTAATATATTGCATAAATTATCGTTGGCACGCGTGTCGCATCTACTTCACCATTCTATCTTGATAGGGTTTCTGTGGTTTGCAATGATAACCTGGTAATCGACAATGAATAGTTATCATTACGATGTGAAAAACGATACCCAGTCGAGCGTATGTATGAGCGTATGTATATTACGTCTACTCTGTGGTTCGACCGTGCGTAGTCTTGGGCTTAGCCTGTAAGGAGGGCTTTTGCGTGCTAAGCTCATATAATCTCCTTGCAGTATGTCGTTCAGGCCCCGCCAAAATCCTTTTTAGTATATCAATATAAGTAAACTGAGTTAACTTGAAAAAAGTTAGGAAGGTGAACGTCGTACGGTGGTTGTACGACGTTCACCTTAATAACTTTTCTTCCGTCAATAAAGCTGAAGTTTTATTATGAAAAGCAAAATTAATGATTTGACATTTTGACCTTTAATCAATAAATTATACTATAAGTTTGGGCAGGTCTGAGCAGTGTGACTAGTTGGACTAACCCATTAGGGCGGGGAGTAGATTTTAGGGACCGTCGCAGATTCAGTTCAAATGTCTATAATTATGTAAGTAATAAATAACAAACTTATAATATAATAGCTATTGCCCGCGACTTCGTCCGCGTCGACAACTTAACATTACAAATTATTAAATATTTTCCGTAGGAATAAAATGTTTTTCAGGACCTAACTTATATGTGTGCCAAGTTTCATGCCGATCCGTCCAATGGTTGAAACGTGATTGAGTAACAAACATCATAATATCTAAACATCTAAATATCCAAACTTTCGCATTTATAATATTAGTAGGAAGTAGGATTAGTAGGGTTAATTAATTACTTACTGATTGATAAGATAATATACTTACTTCTAAATATCTAAAAAAAAAATTGCGGAAATATTAAACGGATAATATACTCTATGTTACAGTTAGAGTATGTTACCGATAACTATTATTAAATGTAATATTACTTTGCAGTATAACCACCTTTCAAAATAATACACTTGACGTATCTTTTTCTGAATTTCAAATTCCGTTCCTAATTTTTTTTTATTCTGAACATATAAATATTACATGCATACATAGGTATACACTTAGTCAAGTGTACTAGGATTTTTTCCTGTGTTACAGGAATTAAACAAGGATAGAACCATTCACAAATATAACACCAAGACTGGGGCAAACTCGTACATATTGTACAAAGTTGTCTGTCCCCGGTGGGACTCGACAACACGACCTCTGGCGCTTGAGTCCAATGACCAAGTCACTAGGCCAACGAGGCGGTCGAAATATCTTTCATTGTCTGCAAGTCCTCAGTATTCCTCTAGTCTACAATAAGAGAGGTTTGCGAATTCCTGAGTCTGCTTTGTTTTTGCACGTCGTTCAATATTCTGGGTGCCCAACACGAGAATACTTTTTCATCCCCAAGCTATCATGTAAAATGCTATACGCATACCTATACAGAAATTTTCACTCTTTCAGCAGTAAAACACCGTAATACTTTTTACATTATACTTTTTACATTATAAGCATTTCTTCGGTCACTACTGAGCGACGGTCATCTTCCGTAAGATAAGATGTTCTTCCACACCAACGTGCAAACGCAGAATATTGCGGAACTTTCATACCTAATGTCCCTCATAAGTCTTGAATTACTAGTTCCATAGTAAAAAAATCAATTACAAGTAATTACCGCGTTTACTTCAATGTTTGCTAACATGCAACAACAAGCCGCAATTTTTTTTGTAACGAAAACAACCAACCTTGTACTCAGCAGGTGGTTATTTTGTTAATTGGACACTGGTAAAGACCATTGGTCCACGAGGCAACAATAATTACAGATTTTTCCCTTACTAACGTTGATAGTATGCGTTAGTAAGGTTTGAGATAAGTAAGTTCACTGTTTTGATAAGATCAACTTAGTCACGTTTATTTATGTTTCCTTCATAGTGTTCACACGCACAGACATTTATTGCATAATATACTATCACTACTAAACACTAAAGCCCGAAGTAAACCTTATTTTGGAAAAAACAAATACACGACAAACTGTTCTCCAAAAACGCGGGAACCAACTCCCAATCTCCCAACAACAAGCCGTAAACAAATAAAAAAGAAAATCAGTTGTATACTTTTTTTTAATCTAACAGATGTCCTAGCTATTCCTGCCAGTATTGTTTTTTAGTTACAAGGAGTTTGTTTACCTCATTCTCACTGTTATTTGAACGCTTCTCGTACACTACTTATAAAATGTGCTAATGCGGCATTAAGTGTACTAATTAAATTAAGATGGTTCACAATAATATGTACCCTAACGTATCTTACCCTTCTCTCTCGTTTACTTCAAATCAATCAATGCTTGCAATTCTCACATCATCAATTCATCACGGATCGTGGAGCCCGGTCGTGACTTCGCCTAGGAAAAATTACTGCGAGCGTCGGAGCGCCACGCTTATTTGGTAGCTCACGAGCTGTGAATAACTGTTACCTTAATAGGCTTACGTTCGCAGACATAAGGCCAGTCTGTGGTGGGAAGTGTTTTACAAGAAAAAACATATTCACACGTATTTTTTTCTTCTCTATGTTTATGTATATAATACTGTTTTAGTTTTTTTAGATAAGTCAATACGGATACTCTATAGTGAAGCTTTTTTCTCAGTTCAGAGTCAGGCAAATAACTAAAAAAATACTATTATAGCCATTACACCGAAATTTAAAACAAACATACAAAGTTGCCTGTGAATAATGGGAAAATACCTAATTATAAAATTTTCCGGTTTTTTAGATATTATATTAAAACTTAAAATAATGTTAATTGACGGAACCTACTTATTTTGTAGGTACGACTTACACTTTACTGACATTTTGCTAAATAGTATTTAATTTAAGAACAAATACTTTTAATGAATTATGATCAATAATAAATATAAGTTCTTCGTAGCTGGTAGGCTGACAGAAATCTCTCAAAGAGATAAGCTTCATCTTATGTACTACATTTTATTTTCGAATTCAATTGTTTATTATGATTTGTGCGTGTGTGTGTATGTGTGCGTGTGTGCAATAAATCTATAACGACCACACATTCCAGGGTCATGGTTTTGTATGAACTGTGATATTTTGTATACAAGAAGTAAATAAGTATGCTTTCGATGGCCAATTACGATTGGTGCAAACACAACGGTGTACATCGATCATGGATTTGCACAATAATTGTACGAAATGGTGTACCTACCCCTCGCGTGATACAAGTACTCACATTGCCCATTCGCAACCACGACGGAAGTCAACCCTATTAAAACCACCCTCTTTATTTGCGAAGGCATCTTTTTTTATTAAGTTTACATTTTATTGGTAGAGCTTACACTGAGCTTACTTAGTTAATCTAGCAGCAAGTCCACCGTTAACAGAGTGGGTTAATCCCAGATTAAATAAAAGGAGTACTTAGAACACAACTAACCTAGCATAATGCAAGACTGTGGGCAAGAAATTATTTTTTTCACTTTTTGCCCTTTTTCAAATATATATATCTGACCGCCTCGTTGGCCTAGTGGCTTGGTTAGATGAGAGCCAGAGGTCGTGGGTTCGATTCCCAGTAGGGACAGACAACTTTGTACAACTGTACAAATTCTGGATGTGACATTAGTGAATTTGTCCTTGTGTAAAGCGAAAAATCACACAGGAGAAAATCCTAGTTTGGGAGTAGATAAGTGTGTATGTGTATATATGAAATTTGTATTATTTATTTATTATTCTTATTTTATTTGCCTGCCGGTGAATCATACCTGTAGGCCGATGTTCTCCAACTGGACTGGGGAGGTCGCAGATAAGCGATCAACTTTTATTATCATACAAGTTATTGTTTCTGTAGGAACCTATCTATTCTCCTAGAGGCAAGTTAAAACCTTGTTTTTGTGGTAGTATTGAATGAAACACAGTTTCTGTATCATTAGTAATTCAAAAGCCATAATGAAACATTAACACTGGTCTGTTGTTATGTTATGAAACAAAATGAATGAGTATTTTCAGGTATTAGGTCGACTATGAAATCTAACCGCAGAAAGCATACCAATACCGCTTTAATTATTTAACTGTCTAACTGAAATAACAATGGCTACTACGTACCAGCCGTTTACGACCGCAATTCATGGAATTAACATTTTAGCGCTGCAATAAAGTGCTCACGCGAGGCTAGGGCTGCCATCTTAAGATCATTAAAGACACTTGAGCTTCAAATAATCTGCGGATATATCCGGAACTTTATTACCGCATTTAAGTCAGGCCCGGATACAGAAATCTAGAGCTCGTTGCTCACTGGTTTGTGGGGATTTTTTATTAACCTTTATCTGGCTAAATGTTACGTCAATTTCTGCTACTGGTTATTGCCATGCCACAGGCTTTTTAATTAAGATAAAGAGCGAACTACTACATAAAATAACTTTCAGTGAACAACAGGAAGCGTTGCAGAGAAAACATTAATATATTATATAATTTGTGAAGTTAAATCCGCCAATCAGTAAAGCCTGTTATGAATCAATAAATTAATAACTTATGATACTATCGTATTACAATAATTAATTACTCAGTTCAATTTTGTACTCGACGTTTAGCAGCACAGCAGCCCTATGCGAACCCCATAAATAGATCGTATTTGTTAATTAGAGTAAGAGAACATTTACTGCCTATTAGTGAACTGTCGGTAATATTTATTTATTTATGGAGGGATTACTTTACTTAAGTTACATGGATTACCTGTGAAATGATCTTTAACTCCAACGCTTTGACTTCGGTTTGCCGAATTTCCCTTAGGAATCCATTATTTGCCTGCGTTAATAACAGCTAATATTGGTATATATAAATAATAAATAAATATTATTGAAATAATTTTTAAAACTTCTAGTAATTTCGAAGTTTATCTCTAGCAAACTCATAAACTTTTTACCAGTACATTTAGACCGCGGTAGTTTCATGACCGAGTTTCATGTTAGAACTTCTTACCTTTGCATAGTAAGAGAGCTTATTTCCTTGGCGCAAAACAGACCAACTTTCTATGAAAAAGGCTCAAAATCATCCTACAAATATTATAAATGTAAAAGTTTGTATGTTTGGATATTTGGATGTTTGTTACTCAATTACGCTGCAACCACTGGACGAATCGTAATGAAACTTGGCACACATATAGGTTAGGTCCTGGAATAGGCTTTGGATAGTTTTTATCCCGAAAAAACATCCCATTCCTACGGGAAATACATAAAAATTTGTGATGTTAAGTTGTCCACGCGGACGAAGTCGCGGGCAACAGCTAGTATATTATAAATACATCTCCCAAAAAATTTGTATGTTTTTGAGCTCTCTTCATAGAAATTTACTCCTAGTCTGGGAAATGCGCCCCCTTGCCCCTTAAAATTAAGAAGTTTAAACATGAAACTGCTACAGCGATCGAAATGTACTGTATATTTTGGGAAAAACTGATAATAAACTTTGCGCCAAAGAAATAAAAAATCGACTGCGACGTTCCCACTTACTGTTTTATTTTATTTTGTGTAAAACATGTTTTGTATGCCATCAGGCAGATTATAGATATAGGACAATATTAACACATTAAGAACTGTATTATGAATAACCTATAATCAACAATAAATAAATATTTCATTAAAATATTTCATTTCATTTCATTATTTCATGCGATACACATATAACGCCTGAACAATCAGTCCGATCAGTTCCTTAAAAATATATATATTTCAGATACTTTCGATGACACCACTGTGGCGCGGATTCAATACTACTTCTGCTTGGCTTCAGTCGCGTCCTGCGTCTACCTTGCGTACCTGCTCATCTTCGTGCTTCGCGACCTGTGCGTAATCTGCGTCTCCACCTATATAGTCAACGGTGTACTAACCGTGTTGACTTACAATAAAATTATTTTGTTGAATGTGAAAAATGATTAGTAAACCAAATATTAATGTTAAGTTTTGTGTTGTATAATCGTGCGTCAACCTGCTATCTTCGTGCTTCGCGACCTGAGCATAGCCTGCGTCTTCACCTACATAGTCAACGGTGCAATATCCATGCCATAGAAAACCAAAATTAAATAGCTGTATTAATTTTTGTGTAGTTAATGTTGTTAGTTTTGTTTGCTAATTATTATCAATAGTTATTTGTGTTAATGTTGTCATATTTTACCTAGTGATTAATAATAAATACTCCATTTCTTTTTTAAAATGCCTTTGCTTTTTTCTCCTCGTGTCTAAGATAAGATAAGATAGCATCAGTATTGGCGGTGTGTAGATTCAAACAATGGTGCGAAAGAGAGTAATTAATGCTCTATACAATTATCTATTGACAAACGGAATGTTTTTACGGTATACCTCCATCTATTGTTATATTTTAACATAAATATAATTCCATAAGTAGCGATGCTATCGTTTGTGCTGCCATCTATTTAAAAAATATATAAACAAAAAGTAATCAGATGGCTCTGTTTTAGTGCTGCCATCTAGTATCGAATAGTTATAATAAATAGTTAGAACATGACACTATAGATGGCGCTCTTACATATATAAGATCAGTATGAAGTAGGCATATAAATATTACTTCAGTGATACAAAATACATTTTGTTACGAAAAAGATGTAGTAGGATAGTAAAATTAGTAACGTCTTCAGGTGGTTTTTTACGAATGGTTATATTAATACAGCAGATACAAATTGGTGCATTTCAAATCAGGCAAACACGAAAAAAAAAACTATTAAGGGTGTTTATATAGAGTTGCAGGTAGAGCTGAGTTAATAAAACTCAGTTACTTAGTACCATTTCTTCCCATCTACTGGGTGGTTTAAGCGGGTGAAATCGAATTCCTTTAGATTATATTATTTAACATTATATAACTAATATTCTAAAATAATAGGTTTTTACGTGCACAAGCCATTGAATAAAATGGGTAATAACTGGGTTTTAACCTACCCGTGGGTTTTAACTCCGGTGGTATCTTACCCATCTCTGGATGCAGGTTGCTTGTACTGGTAGTCGATACGGGTAGTCAGTACTTATAAGTACTGATAATGTCCCCTGTTAAGTATATGGGAACTGACATACGGAAAATAGCTCGGTACCGAAAAACTGCACTAATTCTTGCCCATTTAGACGGTACTGGTTACCAGCAACAATACACTACGTCCTTAGAAACCGCACTCCTATCAGTTTACCAGTTTTATCTATGTTAGATGACCAGACCCGTAATGGCTCTTCTTACTGGCAGTTGGTACTGGAAACCTGCATTGTCTATGTAAGCACCCTTAGACTACAAGCGTGCACTAAAGTATATATTATGTAGAAATAAACATTTCGTAAGTGGTTCCGTCCAAATAGAATTCTTGACGACTCATTCCGTCCTGTGGTCTATACCTACGTGATGGTCATATCTGAGCATACGCCAACGCGACCGTCTCCTGTCGATCCTTTGTTTGATCTGATCACAGCCGAGATTGGCCACAACGATTCGTACGTGTTACGCTAACTCGAGATATATCAGGCAGTTTGCAATTCCAGGAGGCTAATCGCTTGATCTCGCTGTACTAAGCTGCCAATAAAGATTTGTTGTGATAATTTTTACATTATATTTATTGTAGGTAGAGTTGCTAACTAATAGAGTACCTACCTAATACATCTGTTCGAACATAAAGTAGCATTTGCGTCTCGGAACCAAATAAATTATAGACGGTGTTCCGAAATGGACTGTAAAGTTAACTTGTATACAAACTTGTTTCTGCTGATAGTGTTCCTCGTGTGTAGGTATATGTATATTTTGTTTCCGAGATGCAAATAGCATTTGCCAATTCCATCATTTAGAATGGAATACACGGTTATGTGGTGCCGCCGCCTGCTTACAATTTTAGCTGAAAGAAATCTTTATAGATAACTAACTGTTCTTTCACGATCTTTGTCTTTTTCGTGTTAAACAAATAAAAAAAAACAATAATTTGTGATACTATTGATTTAATTAATCTGAAATGGACTTAAGGGACAGTTTTTTCTATTCAGAAATGAGGTGATCCGCCAGAGAAGTAGTCCTCGACATAGCTCAAAAAGTTAGTACGCTGAAGTGGCAGTTGGTTGGTCACATCTGTCGGAGAACCGATTACCGCTGGGGTAAACGAATTCCCGAGTGGAGACTGCGACTGGACAAGCGTATAAGTGTGGGACGCCCCCTGCCTAGATGGAGCGACGATTTGCGTAAGGCGGAGATGAGAAGACCGAAGATCGGGTTCAGTGGCGCACCTTGGGAGAGGCCTATGTCCAACAGTTGACTCTTTCAGGCTGATGATGATGATGGACTTGAGCTGTATTTTTACTACTTACAATCTTGACGACCTCCGTGGCGGAACGGGTAGCACTCGGACTGCCACGCCGGAGGTTGCGGTTTCCAATTCCGCTAGGGGCAAATGTTCGTATGATGAATATGAATGTTTGTACCCAAGTCTTGGATGTTTATATATTTATTTAAGTATGTCTATCCGTTATCTAGTAACCATACCACAGGCTCTGCCTAGTTTGGGACTGGATAATTGGTGTGAATGTCTGAGATATTTATTAATTTAATCTATTTTTAGTATAGTGTAAAGCTGTGGACGAGTAAGTAAGTATCCATAGCACTG
This sequence comes from Esperia sulphurella, assembly GCA_947086405.1. Classification (NCBI taxonomy): domain Eukaryota; kingdom Metazoa; phylum Arthropoda; class Insecta; order Lepidoptera; family Oecophoridae; genus Esperia; species Esperia sulphurella. The sequence goes on along the minus strand of OX352270.1, from coordinate 7,703,836 downwards.
AGATTAAAATTTACCATTTTCAAAAACACGCAGTGACTTACTCGTGATAGGTGTTCGTTCTTTTTTTATGTTTGCTTTGCTGCACGATTTGTTACGTGTCTACTGATATGAGACAAATTGGCGCCCACGCACATCTGTGTTCATAGTATTGCACTATCAGATGCAGGTGTCGAGGAGGACGGACTGACAGAAAGACGCGATTATTATTAGTGACTGATATTAAGCAGTTCCATAAGCTGGTAGCAAACTTGTTATGACACTTCTACTAATGCTGATATTTATTTTCTTTAGTTTTCAATTTAATTGGCTCTTAAAATATAGGTACTTACTGTGATTTTTGTGCCAATTTTTTAAGTTTGAAAATTATACAGATCAAATGAGTTACAATTTTAAACCTATATATTTTATATATTTAAATTATGGAAAATTCCGTTTTATTTTTCGAGATATTCCAGAAAAACTCAAATAAAATTGTTAATAGTTGTAACCATTGTGCACGACGTATACTACTTGGTTGTTTTTTAAATCGCAAATTACGACCCCTTCCAGACAACCTTGTATATCATTAGAACTTCTCAAAATCCACCCTTTTTATAGGGATTTACTAACTTCCATTTAACTTTGAGAAACTTCAGCAACTAGTAATTTATAGTTGTAAATAATACACAAGTAAGTAGACAATTAGTGATAAAGTTTATTGTAAGTATGTCACCTTGGAGTGTACACTTGGCAGTGCCAGTGTGGGAGAGTCGAACAATACCCTATGATTATAGCGACGATATTGTCAGTGCATACGTCATATTTGATACACCTGTGACATTATGTCATTACTATTTTTCTACGTGTGAGAACCGGTCGTTGGTGCAAAAGAGTTCTTGGTGTGGGGATCGCGTACCAGTAGAGAGTGAGATGCCGTGATGCCACGATGCCACGCCCAAATGGACCGCCAGCCAGAAAAAGCCAACTAGAGGTCGACAGAGGACCGGGTGTCTAGAATGCGTAATGAGGCAATGCGTAATTAACCCATAAGCTGATTTATAATCTAACAACGTTTAAAAATACACCTAACATTACCTTAACAGCCTTAATCACATTCAAATGTGTGTCACAAGCATAGTTTATATTACTTTATTGTCTGACTTTATCACGTATGAATCATGTTTGTTATATTTCTCTAGTGTTTTTGCCACAGTTGCCTGTTCTTCCTAATTTGCTTACAAAGCTTGCCCACGCGCATAATGTAAAGACTTGGTTATACTGGAAGTATTAATAGATAAAAACATTGGTTTTCATATTGATATTGTGTTAATAATTTCTATCATCAGTCCATCAATGCCCATGCTGTACGCAGGTCTTCTCTTATGCCGGGAGCTGTATTGATTCTTGCCATGAGTAATAAATAACCTTGCGTTATTTATATGAGCGTACGATGATGCAAATAACAACAAATTTATTGATATTTGAGTAGGTACTAAACAGCAGAGTGTAATGTAGGTACCAATAAAGTGTGACACAGATAAGTAGATGAGAAAGACTGAGAACCGGATTTATGGTCATCAGTGGACGTCGATAGGCTAAAGATGATGATGAAAGCTCGGTATTAACATAAGTTGCAACTGAAATTCTTTGGTACGTAGACCAATGGTACAGAGTCTGAGCCTTCATGGCTTATCTCCATGTAAGTTCCGCCGCCTAGCACGTTCTTTGCGTTTGTATCTTCTATTTCCACTGCCACTCGAACGCAGTCTTCGATATGTCCGTTTCTTATGTTAGTAGTTTCTGTTCTGTTTACAAAATTTCTTGCCCTATCGGCGTTTACTGGCACAGGCCCCACAGGCCCTAATAGCACCAGTACAGCGTCAACCCTAATCTTATTATTGGTATTTACGACGCCGCTGCCCACGCTGCGATGCCATTTTTGGAGGCACGCGCCATTGACCTTAGTTTGACAGTTTGCTGCCGTCCCAGTGGCGGCGTGCAAAATGACGTCGCCAAATAAGGAGACAGATACTACATTTTCAATGTCAGCTCATACGTCACGAGTTGCAGGCAAAAGACAAATATTTATATGAATTACTGCAAAATTTACGCAGATAGATTTTGAAGAAGGGATTCCTTATCCGGGAATCCTTAAAATCCCTACCTCACCTACACCTTATGTTAGGTAACAAACTAGAATCTAGCGACTAAACAATGGCGGTATAACCATTTAAAATAGTGCCATATTCGTAGACAGGTATGGTAAACGGGCAACCGTACAGTTGCGAGGCCTAGAACTGTGTTAGAAAAAAACATTTCGAAAGTGAACCACTGCGCTCGCGGACTGTGGGATAAATTCGTAAAGATTTCGGGGGCAACGCATCTTACAAAACGTACATCCCATAGAACAAAGACGTAATTGACGATCTAACTACACTGATTCACTTATGCACTGATATTTGAGGGCAGAATAGATGAGAGGGTGGTACGTACCCCTTAAGACAGGCCCTGCACACCGTCCTTCCACCGGGAAAACAACGTAATAAATCAAAATATCTCACAAAGAACATTTAAAAGCTTAATAGGTTCCTAAATAGTAAGTTGATCTAGATTGAAACAGGTACCAATACAGTTTATACTATATAAGGTTGTGTCTAATATTTTAATGCATAGTAGGCAGGAGTGGGCGACTTGCAAGCCTTGTGGAGCTGAAGTAGGCCGACTGGCATTTCGACGCCGATTTTTGGAATGCTGCCCATTTTATGCAGTGCTGTTTATGGTATTATATATACACTTTCGATTGTTATTTATGCTGTTAGATTATTACAAACGTCACTTTCGTTTTTCCCACGATATATGCATTTGTAAAGGTTTACGATATGAAGGGGTAACCGAGGCAGGCTATCTGATGGTAAATGGTCAATGTCGCTTATTGACACTTACAATAGTTGGGTTGCTCTTCTGTGTAAGTATAAGTAACTCCTAATTGCTGTAAATTTATCATCATCAACGGCCTTCAGCTGGGCTTGAATAATACGAAAAATATACACTGATATAAATCAAATGTATTCCTTATAATTTAAGTACATTATTATGTACACAAAACTATTAAATTCTCATAATAATATAACCTATCCATATGGGTTCTTAATGACCGCAATCGTTATGTGTTTAAAGAGTATGTAATGGTCGTAATCACTGTCTTCCTGTTCATTAATTCAAGATAAAACTCGTTTTTAAATATGCTTACGTCATTTATTTATTTTTATACTTCACTCTTTTGTTAAACTATTTCTTTCCTTCTATTCGTACATAGTCTGTCTAAACTATTGGTCAGACTATCTGGTTAAAATTGGATATTGTAAAAAAACTGTACAAAAAAGTTTGTACGCTGTGCAACAACCAGGTGAAATGATCACGTGTTATATGCAAAGATGTATCTTTTCATTATATACCTAAGAGAAGTAATTCAATATTTATTATATAGGGATCATGTGGACTCTGGTTAATCCATTCATGAACATAGGCCTCCTCAATTTGTCTTCATGTCTAGTGCTCTTGTGCCCATCTCATCCAGTCATGGCCTCCGTATCTCCTGATGGATATTTAGAGATAGGTACCTAACCTAGAAAAGATTTCCTACGTATTATTTATTTGATGTAATGAAACAGATCATAATAGATAGGTTACCGATACCGCACCACGATTTCAATCGAATAATATTTTTGGTTTCGCAATAATTTGAACATATTCAGGCACTAATGCACGCATGCTGTCACACCTCTCGCTTTCATCAGCTGACCAAACACCTGTACAATGGAGCAATAGAATTATCGTAATGTAAGCATCTTGCAAATGAAAGCCGCTCAACCACCATTAGCTACTAAAGGCAATACGGACTACGGAGTTTAGAAAGATATAACGACCCATGAGCACTGATGTGTCATACATACGCACCATTTGAAGATATAAGTTAACAGTTAGGTGATGAAATATGAAATGAAATATTAAAAAGATTAGGACATATAATTGTATAGAGAGAAGTGGGTCAAGGTAGGAAAATATGTAACTTTTAATTTTTCTTTCGTCCCGTAAGTTTATTGTATTAAATTCCACGTAAGTTTAACTACAAGAAAATTTGGCAATATTTTACAAAATTCATGTCACTAACTTATGTTTTTTAATTTTAAGGTTGTCCTAAATAAATGCCAGCTTTCAAGTTTTAAAAAAATCATATAAGTACTGACATAAACATTGGCAGTATGTGTTATTTCCCGCAACTAAAATGTGTGAAATACATTATAAAACATTGGCAGTATGTGTTATTTCCCGCAACTAAAATGTGTGAAATACATTATAAAACATTGGCAGTATGTGTTATTTCCCGCAACTAAAATGTGTGAAATACATTATAAAACATCAATCAGGCCTCCCCAACCCGTCTGGCCAGCGCGGGGAGTGTAGGCCAAATCCTCCGTCTGTCTCCGGCAGATGAGAGAGGGTTGTGCTCCTGCAGTGGAGAGAAATAACCTGATGATGAAAATGTGTGAATACGCGTGCGACCCAGAAAAGTAAATGAGCTGTTTGTAATTAACATAATAATATGTAGCTCATTTCTCTTTCTTGCAAATGGGATAAATGATTTTATTATAATTTACTTTCAACTATTTCTTCAAAATATTAATTTAACATTACTATTTATAAATAAATAAAAATATAAAACAAAACTATATACACAAATAAAAAACTGACCCCAGTTCGTCCACCGCTGGCAGAGCCCAGGAGGCTGGCGGCATTGCCTCGCTGGATTGCGAGGCTTACGCGCTGGGCAAAGTAGCCGCCCGCTCTGGAGTTCCGGGTATTCTCCACCAGTCTTTTCGAAATGTCCCTGAAAAGGTGGTGGGCACCGGAACACCACGCGCCCTGGTTCTCGACCCCAAACGCCTCAAAGATGAGGTTTCCACTGAGGCAGTCATATTTGCGACGCTTGAGATTCTCCGCGTTGGAAGCAGCTGCGCCAGCTCTTACAGAAGTACATGGAAGGTGGGACATCGCAAGTGTATCGACGCATGTAGCCATCGTCGCGCGCCAGTCCGGAGGGTTCCAATATGGCTGGCCACAGGTGGTGGCAAGTGCACGGCGAATGACGGCGTTCAGTGAGTTATGGCGAGGGATACGGCCAGCGCTCCTTACACAGGAGACCCCATGGTGGCCGAGGCTATCAACGGCTGCTCCGCAACGGCAGCTGTGGGGTATGTTGCTGGGGGCACCAACGCGCAGGGCCGAGGCAATACGGAAACTGGTGCGATCCAACAGGGTCCCAATGTTAGCCGACGTCACTGCTTGCAGCCACAAACCTGACTCCCATTCCCCAACAGCCAAGAGGCGAGCACGCTCTGCAGAACTGGTTGACGTATCAACAAGGTTATTCCGTACCAGTCTATAGAGGGGCCCGTCCCATGATCGCTGGGAAACAGGGTTCGCTGGGAGGTCAGTATTGGGGCAACAGGCAATCCAGGCGCTCTTGGCCTCGTCCAGAAGAGAAGTTGCAAATTGAATTAAGCGTCTGAAGAATAAGGGCCAAACGGTCAGTTTCTCATCCTTTAAACCGAAACACATCAATTAACTGATTGGTAATATGAATGGGTAAGATGACTTAGTCATTTACCTTTTTATTTATGTACGGACTATGGCTACGTCTCCATATGTGTTACTATGAGTATGCGATCACCCTAGCCTTCAATCGCTGCGCTCGAGTCATGTGCAACATGCTTGCCTACCACATTACAAAGCGGTAGAGACAACCGCAGTTACAAAAGTACTATTTGCCTCCCGGCTATCATATCGGCTGAGCATCTACTGTGTGGTAACGGCCGGCCAGTTAATTTACCACCTTACTTAACGATTGTATAGTTTATTGGGCCAATTAATCGGTTGTTCCATCTGATAAATGGCTCTTAGTATTAATAGTTTATAGAGAAAGGAATATGTAGCATATTTTCTAAATGATGAATGTTTGTTAAACATAAATTGTACAAACTGATAATATGGATGAATGGCTCAGTTTTCTTCTTGAGATGAGGTTCGGTTAATACGTACGTTTGCAATAACACATAATGACTGCAGTTTATTCATATTCATATCATTTATTTCTAAAGTTATGAATAAAATCCGAGAAGATTATTAAATAAACAGAAACCAAAGGCACCCCTATGAACTAATTTCTAGATACCTGCACTTTTCGTGTCTAGAATTCTGATTTTGACCCAGTACTAAGCAAATAATAATATTATGGGAATAATAGGTGAGCAGCAAATTGCTGGTATGCCTATATCTGAATTGGTGTATATAAGTCTGAATTGTCACTTGTAACACTGTTTTTTGAAGATTTTAAAAGTATTTCACTGAAATACCACAATGATTCAGAAGTATTTAGGTAGGTATGGAATATCGTTGCATAAAACAGAGTTCAGGTATCGTCTACGATAGTTTATACGACAAATTTATTTAAAAACGAACAAGTGACGTTCGTTATTTAATATGACAAAGTTAAAAAGAATGTATCTATTTAAATATTCATAATAAAAGTAATAATGCAGAAAAGCAAACACACATCAACCCCCTTCTCTACTCCTATTTTTTACTATTTTTGTTTGAGATGGAAGAAGTAAGGGGAAATGGGAGGAAAGGGAAGAGAAGGAGAAGGGTTGAGGGTGGGGATTGGGGAAGGGGAAGGGCAGAGTGTATGGATTGGGGAAGGGGAAGGGAAAGGGGATAGAGGGTGGAGTGGGAGAAGAGTTGTTTTCTAGTTGTTTGGGCAATGATGAATCAGTGGAATTTAACTGTTATACCTATAAGTGTAAAGATTGTTATAAAAAACGTGATTGAAAGATAAGTTGGTAGGTAAGGATAACAGTCATACGGTGGTACACCTAGGGGGATTTTTTTAAATATATTGCTTTATTAAGTTCTAGATTTAAAAAAAACTAAATTAAATGATGAGTAAAGGTGAAAAATTAAAGCTTTTTCTACATCAAAAATAAATAAAAAATTGTAATGAAAAAAATGAAGGGAAAATGTAATTCGAGCTATGTTTGCATTCTCAAAATTAGGATAATAGTAATTATAGTTATTATTATATTATGAAAGGCCAGCAAAAACGTAACAGGAATAATAAAATTCGAATATAATTGTGAAATGGTTATAAATAGGTTAAAAAACCTACCCGACTGACTAATGGCAGACAAATACATTAACAACTAATTTTTGAGTTCTGTTCGTACACCTACACGGTCGATTTAACACAATTAATATGTTCAAAGACTACCTATTCATGATGGTCATTGACTTAAGTAGAAGAAGCATACCTATCGCAGTTAGCAAAAAAGTCTGCAAAGTGTACGTTGTGTTACAAGTTCGGGTTCCGTCAGTTAAATTGTTTTTAAGTTTTACTTTAATATAATAAATTTTTTGAGACTAAATAACTTTTATTTACTAATAAAATTATATAATTTCTATATACTAATTTTATAATTATACGTATTTGTATAGAACCCTAGGTAACTATTACGTCCAACATTAAATTGCATATGAAACATTCTCTCAAGCTTATCGCTTTGCTACAGACCATCAAGATGTGTCCTGATGTGCATTCGTAGCATTGCAAAAGGACCATGGCGAACAAAATAATCTCACTGACTCAGTGATTCTTGACAAATGTTATGCAGCCACTGTTGTTGCATTACACTATGGATCTACATTATATTTATTATAGTTGCAACTGCATTTATTATACTCTTCACATGTTAATTTAGACACTAGTTTTTTACTTTTATAAGGTGTCTGTATTATCGTCATAACTTTATAATATGTAATTTTTTCTTTGTAGATACATGAAGTCCGCCTGCCAAGCGTGGTGATTATGACAAATCCCCCAATGGACAACTCACCAAAAGTGACATTCTATTGGGGAGGCCTATGTTCAGCAGTGGACGTATTTCGGCTGATAATAGACCTGAAGTAACAGCTGTCTATTTCTAGTGCAGATGACTGATAAACTTCTAGGATTCATAATAGGAAGATAGGCCGTAATAAAGTCCGCCTTTAATTATTGTTAGGCGACAGATAAAGGTAAAAAGTGGTATCTCTTGGTATGTCTAATATTTTTTGTACAAAAGGTAGTATTACTGTGTTGGCGACTGTGATTATGACACGGTTGGTAATGTTTATGCAAAGCGGCGCCTACGCCTCATTGGCATGCATCTGGGGCCTCGGTAAATAAGATCTCCGCACCGGTCCTCCCACCGCGGGCCTGCTGTTCGAGGTGCTTCAATACCGGACACCTTGCAAATTATTGCTGTTTAAGGGTTCTAAAACAATATGCAATGATTGATTTTCATAACTTTAACCGAATTAGAGTAAAAAAGACCTACCAAAATCTAATTTTACTCTGTGACTGGTAAGTTTGTTTAACCCGTTAACATAAAAACTTTTGTGACTACGAACGTACGATGCATTAGAATTAGATTATTTGACCGAATAGATAAATATCTTTTTCGGTAGATATCATGTTCAGACGTTAAGAACGATTAGTATTTAAAATGATCGAGATAAAAAAAAATTAATACACGCTACTTCGGCCTACATCTTCTGTTCATCCTAATAATGATAGACGCCGTGGTAGACGCTAGGAATATGGAGAAGAACAATCTTAGGAGAGATGTCAAGTACAAGGCGCTGATTAGAAGGACATGGCGAGACATAATATAGCAAAGGAGAGAGAAACAGACATAATGAAACATTCGGTTTATCAAACACTGCTTAGGACTAATAAGATGGATATTCACATAATCGTGAGCAAATGCTCTGTACTAATTTGAATTACAAATGTCACTTTGCATGTGCGTGAGGAATAAACTGTCCGTGTTCAGATTACTCATCGATAGATTAGTGTCCAATGCTATAGAAGTGTAATATGTGAGTCTGCCCCTTGCGGCGTACATCGGCAGTTTTAATTATTTCGAGTGTCCAATTAAATAAGTCATTAATATTGATGTGCAAAATAACAAGTTTTATGAGCCATGGAGGTGGTAGCAACTAAGAGTTTGCTTTATAGTATTCTACGATCATAGTTTGTAGTTATGTGTTTGATTAGATATTGAATGATTCAAATACAGAATGTAGGTACCTAATCTAATATCATAATGGTTGATTCTCCTTTAACCTATACGTACGAATCTATCATTTAATTAAATTAATTTCCGTAGTACCTTGAGACAATAACTTTGTCAGATAAGTTTTTTAGCATACATCGTTTTCCATTTATATTATTAATTGATCTAAACCGTTTTCAACATTCTATGCAAGGATTAAGGAAAACAGAAGAAAACTTGTCTTTGCATCTATTCTTGACGATGATTCAGATGTGTATTGCGCAGAGATTAACACATCTATAAAATCTTCATTCTGAGGCATGACTACATACCGCATTAATATGATAAAGTATGTATATTATGTCTTTCTAAGTAAATATACCGAAACTAGTTTGCTTTAAAATGGGTTTTATTTTACAACTTTAAAACCAGATTGCGTTCAAGTTAATAACAGCAATAACTAAAACCTATATACAAAAATAGCCCTCGTTCCAATTAGTGACTGTGAGCTCACAAACCAGCTTTAACAATTGAGATGACAACACTGATAGTTTTAATTGAATTCTCAAATTTAACTAGGAAACGTGTGGACTCAGGTCTAGTAGGTATAGCGCGATAACAAAGTGTGGATTCAGGTCTAGTATGGCGTGACAACTACCCAAAACGGGGGTTTACTCAATCCTCCGTAAGTCGATAACGACAAAAGAATCTACATATTAAAATCATTATTCTTTATCCGTAGCGCTTAGGTGTTCACATTTACCAATTTATAAGTATGATCACCAAATTAAGTTTTTATTTTGACTACTAATAAAATAAAAACTCAAAGAATGGCCACTAAAATATAAATATACTACCATACTAAAATAAATGTCGCAAGCGCAGACGCAGTTTTCCATGTTTGTTGATCCTCGCGGCCCCCACTCCTGCGCACACGCGGCGAAGTTTTCGCGCCGCGTCGTATAGTGTCTCTCCCTCTCGCGACCGAGCGTGTCGATCGATCGCCGCCACTACATCGATTTTCTTCGATTTTGCAAACTTTTCTGAATGAAAAGTCCGTGTAAAGTGTACGATTTGTTAACAATAAGTAGTGTAGTGCTGTGTCATTTATTTTCGAGTTAAATTCGAATAATTTTGCGAAGTTTCTATGCTGTGCTGTAACTTCAGTGCTTCAGTGGCTGAAAGTTAAGTAAACAAGTGCTACTTCTGTGTGCATTGCATTGTCAGTCTTTGCAGGTGTATCACTATTTAACAGAGGTTAGTAATTTTTGACAACTATGTTGGTTTTTATCTTAGCTTCATTTTGTCTGAATAGATAGATCATAGCTATATTCTTATACAGAGGCACTTCTTGTAAATTAAATAGTACTCTGTAAAACGTGAAGTTATTTAATGCAAGGGCATTAATTATATCAGTTTAGGTAATGACAATTTTTGTCTCAAATTTTTAAGAAATAGCAAAAGTCTTAGTCTAAATGAAATGATAAATCCCCTTGCTCCTCGTACTTAATCACGTGCTGCAATCGGATTCTTATCAGTCATATGAACAACAACAAAATAAAATATTTGGAAATTGAATATTTTTGTAAAAATTAAACAGTTGTTGTATTACATTATTTACATGTACTGCGACACTGTGCTCGAAAATTAATAAGTACTTACCAATTAGATAGAAATTCCTACTTAAGAACTCAGTTGTCGTCATTCATAGTTAGTTGTAGGCCTTCCCAAATAACCTTAATTCAAATAGTCAAGACACTCTAATTCATTGAATGAAAAATGCACGAAATGTATCCTAAATGGCAGTGGGCGATTGGCACATATCAGAAACGGTAATGACGTAAGTATCAAAAATATTGATTTTTCCGGTGCTAATTTAAGGTTAGCTATGACATAACTCTTGCAAGGTGTATGTAAATACAATGTTCATTGACGTATGTAGGCGTCCCTGTATGGATACGTAAAATACTCAATGGCAGTTAACAAAGCATTATCCTCATTGTTGATCAAGTCATGAATATCAGAAGAATTAAATCTCCCTAATTGTTATAATTATTAAAAAAAAAAATTTTTTTTTTTATTATCTCGACCACCTAATTTCATTTATTTATTTTTTCTGTGAATATGTCAAAATGTTATATATTTTTTACATGAATTTGGTTATTTAAGGTTATTTATATTAATATAATACTTGATCCTAGATTCATAATAATAATATGATGTCAAACTCTTTTTATCTGTTTTAAAAATATTAAAATGAAAGAATATCATTTCAATAATATTTAATTAAATTTTTGCTAATCAGTAAACGGTAAGACACCAAGCTCAGTAAACATTCGATTTCGTTTTCGGCGTAACTTCCTGCGCGCACGCAGCGGAAGTCTCGACCCACAAGCGCTCAGGAAACGCACCAAACTGGCTGATCAGCTGGAAACTCTTGCATTATTTAGTCAGCTATTTGGACTCGATTCTGAAGGCACAACGTTAAAATTTGACAGCACTAAAACTGTTGCTATCCTTGTCACACAGTAATAAGAAGATAAAGACGAAACCAATTTTAGCGCTGTCAAATTTTAAATGTATGCCTTCAGAATCGGGCCAATTGTCTAGATAACAATCACATATATACATATGTATACATCAATCTGCTTTCAGCATTGCTTTCATATCAGCTTTTAAAACTTTTTGAACTTATATATTAGGTTTATCATCAAGTACTAGCTGTTTCCCGCGACTTCGTCCGCGTGGACCACGTTTCCCGTAGGAATGAGATGTTTTTTCGGGATAAAAACTATCCTATGTCCAATTCCAGGACTTAACCTATATGTGTCAAGTTTCATCCCGATCCGTCCAGTGGTTGAAGCATGACTGAGTAACAAATGTACAAAAATCCAAACTTTGGCATTTATAATATTAGTGGGATTTCTGAGCAAGCCCTTTCTTTAAAAGCTGTGTTTAAAAGCTTGAGTACCAGTGCCGGTTGAAGATGATTTGATTGGTTTTCTAAGCAGACATGAATAGGCACGTCATTCGGTCTATTTTGGCTGAATGTCTACTTTATTATTTGATAGATAGTGCACCACCCTCATTTCTGCGTAGTGTATACATGCAGGTGTATAGAAAATGTCCGGGTATTCCCAAGTCACGTTGAATTATAGTGAAAATCTATAAATGCAGATTTTCTTCTATCTAAAATCAAAGCAAATTATTTTTTCTGAATTCCCCACACTGACCGGTCTTGGTAATACATATGGTGCTGCCTCGAGTCGTGATGCCTCTGCTTAGTTTGCTTATTCGTTAACTAGCTTTTGTCCGCGACTTTGTCCGCGTAGGTATCGATTTTACACATGTTGAACTTCAAAATAGATATCATTTTGGTTTCCCGTAGGAATGACATGTTTTTTCGGGATAAAAACTATCCTATGTCCTATTTCATGACCTAACCTATATGTGTGCCAAGTTTCATCCCGATCCGTCCAGTGATTGAAGCGTGATTAAGTAAAAAACATCCCTACTTTTTGATTTATAATATTAGTGGGGTTCCGCTCTGCAACCACCTGCATACAGAGCTCTGGTCAATGCTAAATTGGCAGATTTTTGAGCAGTCAGGCAGCTTATATGGAGCGCCATCCATTCCTATATTCCCATTATTAATCGGCGACGATGACACATGCTATTATGAGACACAAGTTACAGAGCCTTATATATTGTCTTATGGTCAAGACCTGTTATTCAATATTAGACCGATTTACGTTGTAGAGTGTGCTCAGGCAGGATTTACTTAATACTTAATTAATTGGCCAATTCTTGTCCAGACTAGCTGATGTATTAAAGGAGTGCTCACTTGTGTTGCTTTGCTGCGACACAAAATAGTTTATAGTACATTTAGTACAAAAAGCGTATTTACTAAGAATCCTAGTTTAATTTAAAAAAAAATCATACCTACCAAATTTAATACAATCCAAATTGAATTCAGTATATCACGCAACATTCTCAGTCGTACGCGATTCGCCTAGACGCCCCGGTAATCGGGGCTGCGCCGCGTAGGTAAGTTTATATATCTAAAGCGCGAAGTGAGACAGGCCTAGCCGCGACGGGGAAAGAATCTGCTGCTATCGTCTGTCACCATAATATTAGGAGCTGTATTAGTACAAATTATTATTACAGCCGATAAGGAATGTTTCCAAAGAATTTTGTATAAGATCTTAAGCTGTATAGCTGTGAGCCTACAAAACTCAGATACGAGATATTTTAGTTAAATCAGTCCAAGACACAACATTGCATCATAGAATTAGTTCAGTGATCAAAAAAATAATAGTTGTTTATAACAACAATTTTAGGCTGTAGTCATATAAACAAAAGCGTGCGTAGGCGCAACGCTGACGAAGAGCATCTGTCATTATTCTACAATCTAATATAATAACGCCCCTGCCAATGTTTTGCGCCCGTTTTTTGTCAGCAAGTGTATGAACAATAATTACAATGGCCAGACGTATAAATAAAAATAATAGTCCTCTTATAATAGCCCGTAATCGTACTTGAGAAACTTAGTAGTTGATTTAAATTCAAAAATTTACTAGTTAAATTTCATAATAGAAATTATAAACTTGAGCTTGTCTAATTCACTGAATTGAAATTTAATTTTCTATCATGATCTTAGTGGACCTTGTCATTGAAGGGTTTTCAATGTAGGACTACTTCTGTACTAATCAGCATATAGCATGTTTAATTTTAATGAAGCAAAGCAAATCATTATAAAATTCCAAAATCTTATACAATTTTGCATCACCAAAATAAAACACATTATAATACCAATTATACACATTGAAGTAGTTCTAAAAACAAAAACAGAGAAAGTTGTATACTCAAAAATTAATTCGTCTCGTTAGTCGTCTAGGAACATCCGGACACACACAGCTACATATACTGTTGAACACACAATTCTTTCCTTGGCTTTTCACAGTTGGCTAAAGTGAGTTAATTAGGTAGAAAGAGGTGCCAACAGTTATTTTGACATGTGTGTAAAATATTATGTAAATTTTTACTCATTTCTATTGACGATGGAATTCTTGTAATTTGCTTAATTAAAGATGCCAGTGAGTCATGTTTTGTGTTGATAGGTATGTTTGTTGTTATTGGAATTGAAGATAATAACGTACATTTTTTTCCAACTTCGGGATATAGGAGTTGTCGCGGTTATATTTACTTTGTTCCGTAGGTATGGTGACAACCTAATGGCGTTGGTCACCCGAAGGATCCAAAACAGGTTCTCTGAGTTCTCCAGTAACTGGAGGCCCAGCCTGAAATATATAGAAGTAATAAAGTGTAAAATGGTGTGGTTATAGGTATATGATTAACACGTCTCTCATTTTTTTTTATTATTATTTTCTTGCGTGTCAGAGTTTCCTTTTAATCTATGTCATTTAATATTTACAAAAGCAGTTTTATATAAATTTTAACAGTCATTAGTTAGATAGAACATTCTACGTTAGAATGTTTCTAAAATAATTTGAATGAATCAGTTCAATCAAATTAGTCAGCCAAACGCTTTTTATTATATACAAATTTATACTTTTTATTTCGTGTTTTTGTCGTATTTAAGTCACATATTTATAGTATTTAATTCGGATAAGTGACTATGTAGTTATAAAATTACTTAAATCTACCACCTAACTATATTTTTACCACGTTTTTCTTTACATCAAAACATCTTCTATAAAAACTTTGACAGGATTTGTTTAAGTTAGTCACATCCGTACATTGATAAGCAATCGTTTTCTTAGAAACTTTGTTGGGGACTTATTTGTATACTTACTTAACCAACTATAATGATAGTTTACTCTATGACGCACAAGTTTTGCTGTACTGTACTAGTACCGCAATATTGTATACCGCCATATTGTATAGTGTACCTACGCATTCTATAATTTTCCTAATAACTATGGCAAACATTTCTAAGTAGGTAGTTCATATTATTTTGTTAACATAAAACCACATTCCATTGATGATTTAAACGACTTATATTTGTAGTTACGGTATTTCAACAGATCTGTACTAAATATAAACACAAAGTCATCAGCCTGTATGTATGCACAGTTGGACATAGGACCTTCCCCAAAAGAAACACGGAGAGGAGTAGCAACTCTCAGGCATTCTCCTGTGGCAAAGGCACAAGACCACTGGCTATGTGCGGTATCAATGTATACAATAGGTTATGAATGTGTTGTTAGATTTTGTTAGGTGTGTATTTCGTAGCGACAGCGTACAAACAAGTGTGGATTTGTACGTGGATCCTGCTGTGTTTGAATGTTTCGCATCAGATAAAAACGCTATTGGTGTTAGCGAGCCGGGACGAGTAAGGACTTTAATCTGGCCACTGTCTGCAACCTTTTTCAGGTCAACACAAAAATAAAATAATAAACGGTAATAACAAAACAAGCATAAAAATTCAATCAGTTTCTTTGGTTTGCAGATGAAAATATACGTCTACGGACTTTCAAAATTAGATAAGGTACTACTCGCGTAGATATACACTGTGTTAATGTATAAGGAAATATAGCGCATTAAGAAGCGGTCTACATGTAATATTAGAGCTCAGCTGCATGGCTCTGGCTGGTGGGTAATCACCCTTAGGGTTACTGTGATTTGTGTGTAGTAGCAGTTAGCTGCTTCGAGCGCATTCCTTTCTCGAGACACGGCGATCATTGGTACTTGCACCCTACTTCGTTAAGAAAAAGGATAGATACCTATAACTAGCAGAATGGTTCATTAACTTCGCTCTAATTGAATGCTTTCGGTCAGGTATACTATATCAAACCACTATATAACATTTATACTGATGCTTCTAAGAGAATGACATACTTGATTTATTGGGGTTCCGTTGTATGTATGTCTCGCTAACTGTAAAACTAATAGGCAGACTGAACTGAAAGTTGAACTGATAAAATTTAGTATTTGTCTAATTTTAAACAAGTCTGCTTTAACTTATTTAACAACGTTTTATAGACGTGAAGCTAAGAATTAAAAAAAATCAGACAAGAAAACGCCTAAATGTAAAGTTTTATCCGTCCTTTGTAACAAAAACAAAATCCATTTCAATATCCACTTCTGTTCTAATTTAGTTTATGGCCTGTAATATCAGAATAACTACTATTTGTGGTTTGCTCCTCAAATATATGATAATGGATGCGATTATTCCTAAAATGATGAAACATTTGTGGTCGTAAAATGCAATATACTGCCGTGCACAAAACAAACATCTTTTATAATGAGCCTCAAGAACTTCAAGCTTATGTTTGATCGTCAGGCATTTCAAAATCAAATTCCTTATTGCGCCATATCAAGATTTGTGTTTCTTTGCGTCTTTTTTATATGATCAAATAAATAGTCTAAAATTACCCGGGGGCCTCTCTGTAGTAAACATTTCGCAGGACATCCGTTGAAATAAAATAACATATTGTAATCTCTAAGGATTCATGTGACATATTCGGATAGGCGTTCTATCTTCTTCTAGTTAACTACAATAACCGTTTATTCGTTAGACCGCACAAAATATATTATCCGAAAGGCTTGTAGAGTAGGCCCCCAGCTCAGATGCAGTCGGTTGGCTCAGAAATTTGTTTGCAAATATGACTTATTTGTCTTTGCTATATGATAAAGTATTTGGAATATACGCGTACATAACATACATACATAATGTTCACGCCGTGGTCCCAGAGGGATAGACAGAGACGAAGAATACACGCGTTTTTCTAACCAATAGAGATAGCGTCAACAGCGTATATATGTTAGTGAATAGAAGTTAAATGTACACAGCGATCTTTTAAAAACACATTGTGCTAAACCCAAAGTATAACTTACATAATGAGTTAATAACAAAGACGTGGGACCTTCGCAGGATGGCCGCTGGCCACTGTCAGCGTGTCAGACGACCACACGGTAGCCTTGCCGTTGTTTTTGCGCTCTGCCAGTTCCGCTACTCAAGCGCGACAGTGTGGTGTCAGCCTACCTATTAGTTCAGTTATAAACGATTTATTGAAATAAGACATTTCGTCTTTTAAGAAAGTACAAATGCATTGACCAAGCATATGGTCATCTCATATTCATATATGCATAATTCATAATTCATTTAATTGGTGTTAATAAATACACTTCAAAAAAAAAAATACAAAAAAAATAACAATAATTAAATTCGGTAAATTGATCTATAAAATAAAATAAAAATGTAAAATTTAATTTGACAAATAAAAGCTTTAAAACATTAGTTACGACGTGCATTGACTGTCGTAAATTCATCAATTTATAGAACGTCTGCTCGACAAGCCAGCGGCAGCGTTTCGATTTCTGTTTAAATGAAGCCGTATATGTATCTGTGAGTCGGACGGTAAGCAACTGTACATAATACATAATGGGACCCATTACATGCATCAATTTATATTTTAATCAATACAACTGAAAGAAGAAAAAGCTGTTGAATTGATAAAGTACTTAATTGTTTTGCGTGAAGATAATTGACACTCGATCACAGATATGTTTCACATAAACACACACAAACAAAAACGTATCCCAAACACCGATACAAGAACACACACTCACGCTTGTCGTAAGCCACAGAAATCCTATCAAGATAGAGCGGTTATAGCCACTTGTTTACTTCATTCTCGCGTGTGCCGATTTTCGGACACAGCGCGCCCCCCCGCGCACTTTTAATGTCTCGCGGTCACGTTTCTAGTGAGGAGATACAGTTATGCAGTTGGAAACCGCGCAATATGGCACTTTGCAGATTTTTTGTCCATGTTTTTCCGACCTTGACTCGGCGAGAAATGAGTACGTGTTTGATAGTTTATGCAATATATTGCAAATCGTTGGCACGCGTGTCGCGTCTACTTCACCATTCTATCTTGATTCTAGTCGCGAGCACCGTGTTCTTTCCCACTTGTTTGGTTTTTTAAAAAATAATTATTTCTGTCATCACAATCATAACATCATATTAAACCTAATCTTTACAACAAATGTACTGTACTTTGAAATTAAGGGAAACTACTGAAATATTGTAACGCAGGTCACATCTTTCACTAGAAGTTAGGGTTAACTAACGTTGCCTTCTCTAAAATCTGCCAATCCGGACAAGAAGCATAAAACCCCGGATTTTGTAGCTAACAACCCAGAATTTTTTTTTAAGTTACTCAGTAAAATAAAAAATAGTTTTGTTATATGTATATCAACTTTTTATTGAAAACTTTAAAACCCGGACTACAAATGAAACCCCGCCCGGACACTCCCCGGACGTTCTGTAAACTAGGACAAATCCGGGGAAACCCGGACGGATGGCAACCCTAGGGTTAACGTATGTTAGGTTATCGTATGTATCCAAAATAGTGACAAATAAATGACTTGATTTGATGATCGTTGCGATTTCTTGATTGCGAGTAATAAAGGTATTCCTTACGTGTAATTTAATAGTTCGCGTTACTATATTCATTCCTAGCCCGCAGTTCTCAATTGATATTCATAGTAGGGTATGAAATGTTGAATGCAGGTATTCAAATTGTGTTTGATAATGTAGTCACGGAGGACCGGGTTAGGCGCATATGGGGATGGCCTACGTCCAGCAGTAGACGTGAACTGTCTAAAGATGATGATGTTCATGATGAGCCAGAGCTTAACATAGGCTTAGACTTGATTTGCTGAAAATAACGTATGTTGCAGAACATTTTTCTAGTCGAATGTGGCGTGTGGAAAAATTTAATAAACTGTGGGAAGCATTGACGGATCAAAACTAGTAAACAAACACGTATCATTCACGATTTAAACCATAAAATAAATCAAACTAATATTACAAGTGCAAAGTGAGGATGTTTGTTTGTCTGATCATTTGGTTGATCTTGGTGAAATGGGTTAACAGTATATCTTGTATCTGCAATAACACACATTACGTAAACCTGACTGTCTCCTGTCGGTTTCCCGTAAATGAGATATTCAAATAGTGAAGAGATAATGCTATCTGAACTTTACATATCAATCCTCACTAAGTCATATGACTATATCCTTCATATATAGGAAATGGTACGTTGCGAGCCAAAAGCAAATCAACCAATTCATTCATCTTACATTTTGGACATCACTATTTCCATGCGGTCAAAGTTGCGGTTTCATAGAAGATACCTACTCCAAAAATACCCGAAACAATGACCTTTTGAAACCTCTCAATAGAAGTAAACATTTGTAGGTAAGTATAGCAAAGTGCGAGACCTTGTTCGTTATTCCATTATGTTCACATTAGGTATTCCAAACATGTGCAGCAGGTTATGGGTTTTCTTGACACGTCTGTCACGGCAACACAGCCTTCGGCGAGGTTGACGTGACCCTACGGGAGTATCGAAATACACACGTAATTTGCGGATCCAACGAAGGTCTGTGGCTTCTCAGTGTTATGGTGTTGCTGAGTCAATATGGCTTGTGGTATTGCGTCGATAATTGGACCCAGTTATGCAAAAGTGATCCAGCTCCGATTAATTCTTCAATATATTATATGTTCAAGTATTTCATATCAGCCCTAAGAGGTCCTCTGCTGGACATATGCCATCCCCAAGGAACGCCACTACACCCGGTTTTCCGCCCTGTGCATCCAGCCGCTTCCGGCCACCTTGCTCAGGCCGCCGGTCCATCTGGCGGCGGGCCATCCCATTCGTATTGGATTGATGAGCAAATATATATTACCTACTAGCTGTTGCCCGCGACGTCGTCCGCGTGGACAACTTAACATCACAAATTATTATGTTTTTCCCGTAGGGATGGGATGTTTTTTCGGGCAAAAAACTATCCTATGTCCTATTCCAGGACCTAAACTATACGAGTATGTATGCTAAGTTTCATCACGATCCGTCCAGTGGTTGATCCAAATATCCAAACTTTCGCATTTATAATATTAATAGCATTAAAAAATTATAAAAGCTAGACTGGAATTTTGGGTATTAAAATTAGCAGTTAACTCAATCTTTAACGTCTTGTGGGCTGAATGATTTCTGCATAACTGGATCCAATTGTGCTTATTTTATCTTTACTAATTTTGCACATGTTAATATCATGAGGTATGTTTGTTTGTTCCTGAAGTCTAAAAATTAACGTAATATAACTTACCTTTTAAATAAAAAGTCGGTAAAGTGTATGTTGTACACACTGTGTGTGTGGTTCTGTGAATTCATATTATTTTTTGGTTTTCCTGTAATAAATTTGCAGGTGGAGTGCAGTGGAGACAAAATAACCTGATGATGATGATGATGAAATTTGCATAATTTTCCTATCATTGCCGGTCAAATTTTAGCCCAATCGGTGTAATAGTTTTTGAGTTATGCGGAAAACTAACAGACAGATGGACTAAAAGTATCGTATCTATATGGAAGCATTCTTAAACATCAGCATTCAATTATGTATGGTACAAAATTCCACAGTAATATTAATAAATCGGCCGAAAATGGGAGACAGACAAACAAATACCACCAAAATTTGTTACAAATTCAAATAGTTTACAAACGACAGAATAATATTAAATTTTAAAAATCTAATCTCCATTATAAATTAAAATAAATTGATACCACTATACCTACCAGAAAACACGCAAAATTAACTTCTCAAGTCCCAAACTCTAAAAATGTCTTTGCGTAGTTGCGTAAGTACTTACAACAACAAATTAATTGATTTAGGATATAATAAGTACTTACATAGTTAAACAAAGTACGACAATGGGTAGGACAATGTTGACAAGAATTTACCTGATTTTATTGGAATGTTTGAATAAGTACTAAGGCATGAAAAAGTCGGTTCATTGTTTGCGGTGACTTTATTTATTTGAGAACCACTTACGTATCGATCAATTGTCCAACACAAACGAATTACAAAACACCCGGTCATTAAATTTATGCAGTCAGCTTCATCAAAATGTTGATTCACTAATCAACATTAAAGTATATATTAAAGTATTTATTTAATTTAAAAGTCTACTGGTGCGTTTGCTTTCCTATATAGTGTATCAATTATTAGATTAATTATTTAATAGTTGTATTAATTATTGTAAAAAAAATTCGTATCATTTTTTATATAATATTTACATACAACTTTAGTGTAAGTTTATAGAACGCACAGTATGTTTTTTGCCCTAAAAAAGTGACATACCATTTTTATTGCATAGTCCGACAAAGCTTTTAATTCTAAATGTACGAGTGCAACTCCCGCGCGTCAATTCCAAGTGGTTTTGAAGAAATTAATTTATTCGGTTTGACCCCCCGATCGTATAACAAAAAAAAAATTTTTTTTCTGGAAATCCATACGCAACAGAAAGTTCAATTAGAAGTATATTTTTTGGGGGTAATTTTTTTATACTTACCCCCAAAATATTGTATATTATTTATTCATTAGTTGGCTACTACATGTTAAAATTACAAAAGGGTCGATCGAACAACATGGAAAATTTTAATTAGGTATATAAATAGATTTAATATTTATTTATTATAGCGAGTATCGCTATAATATTTATTTATTAAAAAATGTTGTACTAATACTGAACAAGTGGTTCGTACTCGGTTTCATTGATGTAAGGTCGCTAACTCAACCGTAGTCTCAAATATGATTTTGTTGGAAAATGCTTTTTTTTAAATTAACCTCAAATTCGTAATCAGAAGCCCCTAAATACCAAGTATGCAAGTTTTGAGCGCGATCGGAACTATTTTTTTCTTGGATGATCTCCCTAGGTGACAACCCTGACAATCTTAAGTTTAATTCTGTGCCTCCAGTGAAAAAGGGTCCTTCGTATTCATGTCAAATTCAATAAAAATCCGTTAAACCTTTTACAAGAAAAACAATCAGAACATTATTAAGAATCATTAAAGAACCTCCTGAAAAGTAACATTTTCTAAGTTAGATACTCATTCACTGGAAGCTCAGAAATGCGACAAAATTTTTGTAAATGAATAAAAACCAAATGTGTGTAAGTAATTACTGCGATGTTGCAATTTAAACATCAATATTTTAAAGAACTCGTAATGTATGTTTCATCTATCTATATACAGGTGGATGTTAATTCTGCCCTGTTAGCTTCTTAGGCCGCCGAGTGTTTTGCCAACATTTTGGAAATTGTTATAAAAGTGTACAAAAATAATTTTCTATAATTCTATGATTGATGAATTTTAATTCTTTAATTGAATTGGCGAAGAAACTTCAGTAATTTTCATAGAATTCTAGAAATAATGTTTGACACTGTATTTTTTTAGACAATGTCAAAATTTTGTACAAATATAGGTATAAGTTATATCTCAATAAAATGTCAGGAGGCTGATCTACAAGTTGTCCTCTCATTTCATATCATTTGTATGAAAGTGTAGTTCAACATTACTGGACGTTGCAAAAACTTGACAGAGGGTGACAGAGATGTTTTAAAACTCATTTATAGATTTATTTATTTTAGCTGATGTATTTCAGGTATTTTCACAAGTCTCGATAAAAAAAGTTCGTTATTCGATAATTAGTGGCCCTTAGACCGGTGATCGTCGACAATGTCAATATCGAAGCTGTTCAGGAGTACGCCTGCCTAGGACAGACAATACAGTTGGGTAAGATCAATTTCGATAGGGAAGCTGACAGAAGAATCCAGTTAGGCTGGGCAGTATTCGGAAAACTGCGTCAAGTCTTTACGTCTGTATTCCACAATGTTTAAAGACAAAAGTATTTAATCAGTGCGTCCTGCCTGTCATGATTACAGCGCAGAGACGTGGACACTGATGGTGGGCCTGATCCACAAGTTTCAATTGACTCTGCGAGCTATGGAGAGGGCTATGCTCGGGGTCTCTATGAGGGATATGATTTGTAATGAGGAGATCCGATGAATAACGAAGGTGACCGACATAGCCGAAAGAATTAGTACGCTGAAATGGCAGTGGGCGGGTCACATCTGTCATAGTACCGAACGGCCGTTGGGGCAGACGAGTTCTAGAGTGGGACGCGATGTCCCACGTGTAGGGTGGGACGCCCCGCCGCCAGGTGAATGGAGGACTTGGAGAAGGTGGCCGGAAGCGGCTGGATCCGTAAGGCAGAGGACCGGGTATTGTGGCATTCATTGGGGAAGGCCTATGTCCAGCAGTTTGACAGACATTTTGTTGTATAGTTAATTGGATATGCAAAATAGGAAGGGAATAGGAGGGGAAGGAAATCGGATGGGAAAGAAGAGAGCGAAGGGGAGGGGCAAGTTGGGAAGAGGAGGGATAGTGGGAAGGGGTTAGGGAAGGAGAGGAAAGATGAGGGGGCAGTGGTAAATAAAGGGCGTAGGAAAGGGTGGGTTAAGGGAAGGGGGAGAGGTAGGAGTAGGGAGAGAGAAGGGGTGGGGGAAAGGGTTTTCAACGTTGTGGGAAGGAGATCGAGAAGGAAAGAAATAAGGGGTATGGGAAGGACAAATTGGAGGGGGAAAGGAAATATCACCTAATTTGCACAATAATAAAATATAAATAATTATATGATAATCTTTTAATTCATGATAAACATTAAGTAAATGTCAACTTTATTTAAAAAAAAATTCTGTAGTCCATAGGGCGGAACCGCTAATTTTTAACCGAATTCAAAAAAAGGAGGAGGTTCTCAATTCGACAGTATGTTTTTTTATGTATATAAATATTTTGAATACATAACTAGATTAATAGATTTCTTTTAGGATTTAGTAATACACGTAATACATAATGTTAAGTTGTCCACGAGGACGAATATATCCTCGTATTCAATAATTAATAGCATGAAAAGTAATGTGACTGGTTACGTATTATATTATTTTATTAAGTGAATTTTCATACACATCTTGTATATAAACTACCTACTGCATCTAGTTTCCCACGAACGCTTGCGATAGTTACGACCAAATTATCAAGACCTCTACGCACTTGAACGAAATAGTCAATAGTTACGTTAGCACTTTTTATGATTGAACATCTAGTTTGACATTAATCTTACGTGGTGGTAAGTAACGATAATCCCGAAAGTCGAACGCGCATACATAGAAGTGCCTAATGGGCCCTTTTTATAAGATATCCAAGTTGTATGTGACTGGTAACACATGCTGGCATATAGGATTCATTTATTACATATGAAATAAGTATAATTTTCTAAATGCATCCTATAAATCATTTTAGACTTATAAATTTAGTGATTTTCTTCGGTGAAGAAATACTGAACAGAGAGGTAAAGTTAAAAAATGCCAAACCTACTATATGGTATGCTTTATTCCAAAGTAGGGTCTAGTTATATTGGTGGCTGTCGAATTAAATTATAATGAATAGAGACGACACGACAAAGTGGCTCGTAGATGTTTCCTTACATAATAATGTGAGGTAACTTTAAATTATCATAGACGAAGTCAGTATTGCTCTGACACAGTAATCTATAAACTTTCAACAAAATGTAGGCCGCCCTACACAATTTCTATAACCGGGATGGGATATTTGCCAGAATATGGTAAAGCTTTTGAAATAGGTCAGAGAAAAAAAAGTTAAGAGTATATATATTAAGTGTGTATATTTTAAGATTTTGATATACTTAAGTACACATTTTCAAAATTTGACAAAAAAAAGTAATCTCACTTGAGCAATAATCTCTATTTCTAGGTAACACAGGTGTTCATCGATATGATGTGACCAAGAAAAGGCTCTAGCTTATTCTTTTAGGGCTGTAGACCCATGATCAGCCACTCTGCCTATAAGATATGGTGGACTGGGCATCCGGTCAACGTCTAGTATAGCTAGCTCTGCCAGCATTCCTGTCCTCTGTCTACAGTACGCTCATCCTCACCGCCGAGATTCTTAATGTATCACGCTCGACGGACGTTGCCGTGCCGTGCTTAGCGGAGGCCAGGTCTGCTTGGCTCGCTGCTTCCCCGGGAGAGGACGCACTTTCTGACGCGAATTTGGGGAGTCAACGCTCATGCGACGAGCTCATGGTCAATGTACACAGATCTTAAGGAGTTAAGATCTGTGTACATTGACCTCATTATCAACTGCCGAGATGACACGGACCGAGCGAGACTCATTGCCGTTTCAGAGAAGGAGTCAGGGCAGTGGCTACACGCTTTGCCCTCTGAGAACCTGGGCACGGTTATGAGCCCTGTACATCTGCGCATAGCCGTATGCTTGCGTCTCGTGCTCAAAGTGTGTGAGCCACACAACTTCGTATGCGGCCGAGGCGTGATTTAAGTAGAGTTATTAAGGTTATCTTTAAGCACTGTCGATATTAATAAAAATGCACGTTATAAAATATATATTAATATAATAACATATTAGTGGTTAACCTATTTATAAGTTAACAACAAATCAAACATGCCACAAAACTCTTGAACCTAAATTTTGTTCAACCACAGCAATAAATGCCATCCTCTGCTCTCAAATTACGAACCTCGAAACCTGCTTATTAAACTCGTATTTCGTGTCATTTGCCAACTCCTTTTTAGGATGAGGTCATCGCATGAATTTTGTGATGTTAAGGACCTCTAGCTATACTTAAATTGGTGTATACATATAGTTAAAAACTATATCTCTATAGAGTACACAAGATGTCACTTGACCTATTTGGCTTTTTGGACAAAGGAGCGGTAGATAGAAATTGATAGCCATACTGTTTCCATAAAAATCCTAACTCCATTATTAATCTTACTATATCTAAGAAATAATCTGTAAAAGAGACATTTCGGAAAAAATAATCTAAAGTATATGTGGAAGAAAAATAGTGGGACTTTATTAAGGTGCAAAGTGTTCCAACCCGCATAGAGGGACGGCGATATTCGAATAACTTATTACAAAGAGGGCATTTGTCTATTAACATAATTATAATATTACTCTCTCATCTCTAATGGGTTACGAATACTTCATAAAACAATTTGTGAAGTTGTGTCCTATTTGAAATAAGTGATTCATTTATTCTTAACAATAAAAAACGAGAAAGAGAGTTAGGGAATTGTTTGCTTGAAAATGGTAATTCTGTTTACCTCAACGTAGCATGTAAGTTTATAAAAATGAAATAAAGTATAATATAAAGAAATACACTGTGTATTTTATAGAAGCCAGGATAATGACAATGATGAGCTAGTCACGAAGCCCGCTGCTTATGTAATGTAGGGTTTAAATGTCAGTGGAGAGGACCCTTCACCGCCCAGCTGCGCTCTGTACCTACACTGTTAATATGATTGTGTTGATCAGTTGCACTCGGAGGTAAAATTAGGCATATTTTGATGTAGTTTACAATCTTGTTTGTATTAGATAAATAAAACAAAACAATTTTGTATATGGAGCCATAACCTTTAATTTATTGTAAATAATATAATTTTTTTCACTTTATGTTATTCCATAACCTCCAACTTATTGTAAGCGAACCAAAAAACCAGGTTTTAAGGTTTTGATTTTATTTTCACAAAATTCTCGCTTACGGTAATTTGAAGGTTGTATCATGAAGGATGTGAAGGGTGTAATCAGGTTTTTTTCTGTACATAGCACAAGAATAGAAATAATCACAAATATTACATCCAGACCGCGACCGATTTATACGAAGTTGCTTGTCCCTAATAAATATATTTACTTGCATGAGAATCGAACCTGTATTGGCCCTCGACTCTAATGACCACTAAGATAACATTTTGGTTTATTTGTAATATTTTCTTGAAATTAGTTTGAACGATTTTGAGTAAATGAATAGTATGCCTATAGTTAGACAGACGCTTTCATTCTTCAAATCGATAGAAATGAGGGTGGAAAAGTAGAATCCTACTATGAGTAAACCAACT
Source organism: Esperia sulphurella (assembly GCA_947086405.1). Lineage (NCBI taxonomy): Eukaryota > Metazoa > Arthropoda > Insecta > Lepidoptera > Oecophoridae > Esperia > Esperia sulphurella. Next base: position 7,676,902 of record OX352270.1, on the reverse strand, counting down.
TTACATCGTTCCTATGTTTTTCCAAGTAACCTGTCTATGAGCAAAGAGATGTTTGTTGGAAGACCACACACAGTAAATAGGTAGAACTGTTTCGCATACAATGGGTCTAGCTGAGACTGACACTAACAGGTGGTGGGTAGAACAAAGGTAACTGAGGCGCATTAAATTGTATTGCTATTTAAGTTGTTAGTAGAACAGTAATAATTTTAGGGTTCCACCAAAACCCTTATAGCGAAGTTTTATTTTCGGTCTGTCTGTCCACCGGACAGCTGAAAAACTACAGGACCGATTGAACTGTGGAACATTATTGTTTGACAATGATGGGAAGATACGACCGCCTCGTTGGCTTAGTGACTTGGTCATTGGACTCGAGCGTTAGAGGTCGTGGGTTCGATTCCCACTGGGGACAGACAACTTTGTACAATTAATACAAATTGGTCCCGGTCGGGATGTTATATTTGTAAATTTTCCTATCCTTGTTTAATTCCCATTGCACAGGAGAAAATCCTAGTTTGAAATTAGACTATAGTGTGTGTATTTATGTATACTATTTATTTATTTATTTAATATAAAAAAAGATTATGGAAATATCAGATTACTTTTCTGAGATATTCCAGAAAATCAATAAAGAAATTAATTAACGAAACCCTCACATTGTGCACGGACGTGCACTTTGTAGACAATATGTTCCATTGGTATAGTAAAAACCTTTACCCATAGTGCGGCCTGCAGGTTGCAGGTAGAATATTTTTCGGGTGGGCTTGTGTTTCTGTGCAGTATTATCGCAGTTTGAGCATTATATAAACATTGACTTATATTATTTAAACAAGTATTTCGCACATAAGTATCATATGAAAATTATTTGTCATACTTTCTTTTTAGCTTGTTCCCTGACATCGCTATCCTATACCAAATACAACTAACTACATTATAAAATACCAGCAGTTCAGTCAATTAATAAATTCACAGAGCTTCTGAATGCATAAACTTTTTCCTCGGATTGTTTAAACATTTTCGACGAAGAGAGCATCAAAATTGACCAAACCAGTATGCCGTTTCGTAATTTTTTCTCGTATACAGGTCCATAAATATTGATTCAGTAAACCCTATTGTGGTATCGAGACCTCATGAATAATTTATCGAATCAGAATCTGATATCGAGTTTGGCGAGATTTCGAAAACAGATAAATTCGATTCAATACTTACAAATGTTCGAATGGTGTCTGATGGTGAACATAATTAGAGGTGGTGTCTTATCGTCGATTTATTATACCTACATTTTAGGTTATTACTATATTAAACACCGCTTGGTTCCTATAGTGGGGGACCGAGATAAAGGGCTTCGGGGAATGAGGTGCAGTGAAACATCAAATCAGTTTTGTTCGTAATACCTAATATCCAAGTTCCAGTTGCAGTGCTGGTACCTATATACATATAACTGTCATATTCATCCGACGGTACTTTAACTTGGTCTCGACTGTATATACCCCGCTAGATGCTCCGACGACTTTAAAGTTGTAGACCAAAATGTCTAGTGTTCAAGATTTTATTATAGATTGTTGTATTTCCATCTACTCGTATTTCCGGCAACTCTTCTTAATCTGTGTTGGCGTTAAGGCAAAGGCCCACAAACCCACAAACTTTGTTTCGATAAGGTAAACATAATTGACAATGCTCACTATGAAATCGGTGCGAAGTTAACACAAACGTTCAACCTTCATGCTTAATTTGTTTGTAGAATCGTGCAATTAACGTTGCGCACATTTCACGGGAGGATATTCTAGGAGTTAAATTGCGCAAGCGCTGTTCTCCTACGCGGTACGCGTCGCCCGCCGGTGAGAACCAGTCGTAATATCCGTAATAGGGACACGCCTGGACGGTCAATTTTGTGTATAATAGATGCAACACCTGAACATTCTTGTTGCGAAACCGTGTGTAATCTCGTAATACGTGTTAAGTGTTTAGTTAAGGTGTGTAGGTATTGCAGTTGCTTTGGGTATTATTTGAGCAGTAAGTTACATGGTTACATTTTAGATATTTGCGTTTGTACGCATAATTAATCATGTGTTTTATTATTTGAAGCGGCATCATAGAACACCGGCTAACTCTCGCCTATAAATTTGAGGATGCTTGCGAGCCATTCAGTTGTATTCTTGTGTAGCAATAAGTACAAGTACTTTAGTTGCCACAGTTACATGCTTTAGTGTTCCATCGAACAGAGCTGATAGCCTGTCGGTTGGTCTGATATGATACCTCAAAACTACTGAACCGACTGAAATTTGGAACATACTCGTATATGAAAATTGGTTCAGCAGTAATGGGAAAATTATGAGATTTTAGTAAATATATTTTTATTTTCCGAGATATTCCATGAACACGAAAATTCATCATCATCATTATCATCATGTCAGCCTTTAGACGTCCACTGCTGGACATATGCCTTCCCCAATGAACGCCACCACACCCGGTACTCCGCCCTCCGCATCCAGCCGCTTCCGGCCACCTTCTTTAGGTCGTCGGTCCATCTGGCGGCGGGGCGTCCCACCCTGTTTGTTGTACACGAAAATTAATTTACGGATAATATAATTTAAGTTAATGTCTGTCTGTGGTCTTATTTATACTAAAATTTATAATTAAAATACTACACATATACTTACCTAAACTTTCTGATCTAACAAAGTCGGTATGTCAATTTTACTTAATAAGCAGACAATTATTATGAAGTTCATATAGGATTAACAATTTCTTTTACCAGACTACCCTTATACATACAATGTACATATAATTGTATGCGTTTTTTACATTCGGTGGCATTGTTTTCAAATTCCTTTGCTGACACAATCTTATAATTTACTGTTTGTGAACGCCTAATGTAATCGAATATGAACTCTATGCCACGACGAAAATGAAAGTTTTCGGAACGTCTATGTGTAGAGCAAAGGTTGTATTAATGGTGAAGAAAGTGCAGTGCGTACGTCAAGTTTCCTTTTGTGATGGCGAGGGAGGTCAAGTCAGGAGTGAGTCATCGGTCCGAGGTCTTGTATGGGTAGGAAGGTTGCACCGCGTATGGTGGCTTGATTGCGATTCGATAAGTAAAGTTTCGATTGTTCTCACACTAATAATTAAGGGACGAAAATGTATTTAGGTTTGTATACTTAAGCATTGGTTGCGATTGAAAAAAATATTCAACAATAAATCATTAAAGGAATGATTTATTATATTTTTTAAACACGTTTTTACAATGTAGTGAATTTTCCAGTAGCCTTTATACAGCTTATTTTCACATTCTCTAAATTGTAGGTATATCCGCACGTTTTCTTGATTTTATTTAACTTTTATTAGGTTAGAATTTAAAATTATCACGGTATTTTTATGAACTTTTAAAGAAACGTGCTCAGAATTATGTTTTCTAAAAATATTTATTTTATTGCATTGCAGTTATAATTCTGCTGTACGTCTTGATCCAATATTCATTCTATGATTCTATTCATTTCTACCCTGCGGTACTTGTTATCAAATTTCCCGCATTAAAATTGTATTTTAACATGGTAAAAAGTATCCAAATGGATTATTTATAACCTATCTCTAGAAGTTTCATTAACATCGATTTAGTCGCATGGAGTGATTGATTTACAAACATTCAGACTTTCGCATATGTAATATTAGATTCACCGTAATCAATTATGCATTCTAACTTTAAGTCATTACTAGTCTAGGATGCGCATGAGCAAGTACTAATGAGGAAGCGATACGTCAAGGCATGTTCGTGCCAAAGGTGAACCGAGTGGGCACAGATTTCCTTAAAGGCAGTGTTGAAAGCCTTATAAAGTCAGAGTATGCGACCACAAGTCTAGGTAGTTAAAATGTGATTGGTCGATAACTTTTGAGCTCAGTTAGAAAGCAACTCAGATTTCTGAGATCTAAATGTTGACATCCGGGGTCATCCAGATTGAAATTAATCATTTTCCATTTCATTTTCGATTGTATCCAAAAGTAATTTTAATTTTCGGTCTGGTGCTTTGCTCACTCGCCTTCTTCATTCTATTTTTCTGAAGTCGTCGGTCCATCTGGCCTTGTTGACGAAATTATAGTTCTCGGTTCCATTTCACATAATATAATAGGACACAGGACTTTTCTTTAAACTGCGACTCGAACAATACTACGGGCAAATGCGAGTCTTTTCAATAAAGAGGACAGAATGATTGATTAAAACTATACAGTTAAAAAAATGCCGTTGTAAAACATAAATCTTGAACACAAAGAATTTAGCTAAACTAGTCATTTTATTCATTATCAAAGGACAATAAATATACATTCAATTTTGTATGTTTATCACGTGAGCCTTCATTGTTGCGTTGGGGTCAATCAGTTTCGCGAAGTCCCGTTGTTGTCATTTTATAACTGTCACTTGTTGCTTCTTGGGTGGGACTGATTTATGTGTTTTCGTAGAATATTAAAACATTATAATATATCCTCTACTCTACTCTGGACCTTGCTGATATATGAAATACTTTAATTGAAAGAAGCTAGTCTATTATAGAATAGACTAGCTTCGTGTACACTTTCTTGAAATCTTTTTGAAATTTTCTTTAGCTTTCCAGTACAGTTCGGTAGCGTCTATGACTTCAGATTGTCCCCTTACGTAATTTTTATTCATGCTTCCCTTTTCCTCTATAGGTATTTTCACTTCATTTATTGCCTTTAGTATTATTATAGGTACTTGTTGTTTCTTTATGACGTCATCAGAACTGATCTTGTTGCTAGATTTTTTGTCCTATACGCGATCGGACATAGTCCAATCGACCAGTGTCTTGGTGACGTCACGTGTGAATTATTGACCTTTATCGTTAACGAAACAAAAAATAAGCTCAAGTTCATATGCTACAAGGAAACTTAATTACAATAGGCGTTTTTACACAAGGGACAGTCGCTCATTGGAAGTGGCAGCTTGATTGGCAGCAGCCGCCGGTGTAATGAATATGTCGGTAGTACTGGCGCGAAACATTATCTCAAATGTAAAAAGGAACTGCTATTTTATTGTTATAATAGTTCTAATACGCTTTCCCATTTGTTCATTTTAACGCAAACAGATGGTTAACTTATCGTCTTGTCCGAACGCTGAGCCGTCCGAAAAACCTAGCCTAGCCAAATCCAGACTTTTGAGTTTCTTTGTTGATTTGCCAGGAGACAAGTTTTATCACTCGATTCAAGAGTCTCAACCCTCAGTATTTTTAACCCTATAGTTTTTTTCAAATATCATTTAGGTATCCCGGAGAATCTAACTTCATACAAGAACTCAAACCTATCCTCTCGGGAGTGAAGTATGCCATATAAAGGTTCCACCACTCAAGCCAGGCTTTGTTGATAGTTAGACTTCATTTTCACATAACACTAAGGACACTAATGGACAATTTATTAACATTCTTGCTAGAGACATTGAAAAATAAGTCCTGTGGTGTCGACGGAGGTTAGTCACAGTGTGATCGAATATGGTAATGAATATGGAGGTTAGGTATGTCTTAGTGGAGAACGCTTTTGATAATATAGCATAGGTATCATAAATATTTTACTACACGAGTATTATATTTATTAAATTCTAGCTGTAGATGGGGGTTGCCCTATTCTGAATTGGAAGCAAGTAAATATCATTTACAATTTTAACTAGTTTATTTTGTACTGATAATTCATACAAATGTTAGGGAATAGTAGTTCATCTTCTGGGCAAACCCCGTCATAGTATTGAGGTCCCACCTGTACAAGATTGTGTCCCAATGCCTAAACCATTAAACAGTGCAAACCCTGTCAAATTCTGTTTAGAGTTATCAAGATTAGCCTGATTAAAAAAAAAACATACCGTCTAATTGAGAACCTACTCCTTTTTTTGAAGTCTGTTGAAAACACATACTCATAAAACGCCTACACCCTAACACTAACAATGCCCGGGAACAATTTTCCCGCTAAGTTTTTTTTTCATAGCTCCCCCTTTTGTATATTCTGACCGACAGGTTTTTTTATAGACTTTTAGACTCCACTGCCCGGAAAAAATGCCAAGAATATGCAATTTTTTGAACAATCCCCTTTTTATTATAGAATATTTTAGCGACAGATCGCATAAAACAATGTACTCTATACTCGTCAACCACTTCTTTTTTCTCAGATAAAACGGAAAGGTTTTCAAAATAATACAGCCTAGTTTGTTAATCAGACATATTCCATGGTTAAGTTATGAGATTCTGCCCCATGCTTACTTCGTCCTTCCGCTCAATCCTGATGTAATGCACGTAGATATGAGTTCACAGTTACTTATTTCCACAATGTCTGTGCATACTCTTCTAACAGTATGTTCTTTCTCGTCCTTAAACAGTAGTACTATTACAGTTCTCATGCCTTAAAATACTGTTTTGCACTCGATTTAGTCTAATTCAGTCGAGGTACCAATGTAATGATATAAGGCTCATCTGTTTTCTTTTGTCTAACGCATTCACCATTCGCAATAAAACTAAATGACATTTAAATAGCAGATAAACATTGGCAACTTATCATTAAGATTCGATTAGATTTATTTATTTCACTTTTACATCTTAAACATTCAATTTTACATGTCATTCTAATATGGTAAAATGGATCGTCATAAAATAAAATAATGTAAAAAATATAAATTACAATGTCAACAATTCAAATAATAACAATGAGAAAATTGCTGTACTTTCGCGAATGAAATTTTCGAAAACTGAATGCATAAGTTGTGTGATGTGTTGAAAGAAGAGATAAAATTGTCTCCATTCTTATAAAGTTTCTTTTCTTCGTCCATAGTACATGTGTTTACACAGTCGTTGCTTAGATGCGACAGTCGTTGAAGGTCAAGCAACATGTACTTCTTGATACTTACGTTGTCTTAACAATACTAAATTTACAACATACTACATTGCTGGTTTTATATATGTATGTTCCTATGACATTTGTATAATTAATCAGCAATCTATAATGATTATGCGAAGTTATCTGTGTTTATCTTTGTAATGAAGTGGCATTAGCGGCTAACATTCCGCACTGTTGTGTTGTGCGGTGGTCGTCACGTCTCATTGCGTTTGTAATGTATTCACGAATTATTTACGAATATCTTCAGGGTTCCCTCAAAACCAACTGAAATCATTTGAAATTTCTGAATCTTAAGTATGTATATCCGTCGCAAATTCGCCTGTATGCCTGCTATACAAAAATATAAACACAATGTAAGGCAACAACACAAAGGTAAGGCAATCTAAAAACAGAGGGCGCCACGCAACCTGTCTACGAAGTAAACTAACCTATATAATAGGCCCGAACCTATAACACATTTTACAGCACTAAAATTACTTTCGTCTTTATTTTCATAATACTGTGTGACAGGGATAGCACCAATATTATAGTGCTGTCACGTTGTTACTGTTGTGCTTTCAGAATCAGACCCAATGGCAATCTATACATATTTCTTACTTATTGGTATTAAGTTTGTATATCTGTCTATTTCTTTCCTATACAGAAGGAGGTTAAATATAAAACGTATAAATAAATACTTGTAACTAACTGCCAAGCAACATTTTGTGTTTTGAATTTAATCAGGAATTATCAATCGAATAGTTAGTAGTGAGCTTTCCAGTACTGGAAAACACTAAAAACTTAAAAGATAATTGAAAACAAAGAATTATGCTTTTATGTAAGTATATTGTGACTGTCTATTAAATCGACGGAATCTGCTCTAAGTAAACGACAAGTAAATCTTTACGAACTTATTAGCTTAAGTTTCAATTCCTACCTACATACGATTTCGTGAAATCCGCATTCGGTCTGTCCACAAACTTGTTCCGGGTAAATAATAGTATGAGATTAAAGAAGGGCATTGACACTGTACGAGCATTTGCCATAGATAGTCCGCCATTATCTACGTTTATTGTTTACTAGCTGTGCCCGCGGCTCCGCTCGCGTGGACTACAGGATCCGCTCCCATTCCCACTTCCTCTACCTATCCCACTTCCACTCAGACTTCAAATCCAGGTCCAAGTCCAGGTCCAGGTCCAGGCCCAGGTCCAGGCCCAGGCCTAGTTCCAGTTCCAGGTCCAGATCCAGATCCTCAACTCTCCTCTCAACCCTCCTCTTAACACTCATCTCAACACTCCTCTCAACCCTTCCCTCAACACTCCCCTCAACCCTCCTCTCAACCCTCTCCTCAGCTCTCCCCTCAACCCTCCCCTCAAACCTCTTTCCCTCGTCTCTCCAAATGTAGTCCTCGTAACTAATACATCGCAGTCCAAATTCCGACCAACATTACTTTGTTGCATACCTATACCACAAATTCATCGTAATCGGGTAACTCAGTCAAAAGTTATGCGAATTTTCAAACACTCAAATTACACTGGTACCATACCCGCTCCCGCTCCGGTCCAGCTCCGGTTCCGCTCCCGCTCCCCTCCCGCTTCCGCTACCGCTTCCGCTCTCAATCCCACCCCCCACGCCCACGCCCACGCCCACTCCCACTCCCACTCCAATTCCTACTCGCAGCTCCAAATGTAATCCAAACTCATCGCAATCTGAATAGTAGGTACGGAAATACTACTTTAAGCAATATATTGCATAATAACCTTACCTAACTAATGTATTTGAAAACTAAAAATGTCTATAACTTTTGATTGAGTTAGCCGATTGCGATGAAATAAAGACTAAATGTTAAGTTAAGTTAAGCACCATGTTTCTGTGAAAAGTCCATCAAAATCCGTTTAGTAGTTTTTAAGTGATGCGTGCACAAACTCACAGACAAACAGATAAACAGACAAACAGACAAAAATTTCAATAATGATCGAAATGTGTTCTGTTGCTTATCCTTAGACCCCCCATTTTTTTTTTTGCAAATATCTTCAATGTACAGACACGCGAAGTTTACGATTTTATTTATTAGATTTTTCAAAACCTATACTTTGGAAGCGTTTTACACATTTCAAATGTTTAAAATGTACAAATAAATATTCTTTACTGCACATTTTAAATAAACGAAATAAAAGGCGAGCTCCTCTCTAATAGAGATCTCTTTCAGAAAACTTTACCGGGTTGTACTTTTGGTTAGATTTACTTACCCATCAGAATATTTCTTTCCTAAATGAGATTAGTGCGCGAAAAGTAGCCAAAACCCAAGTAAAGTTTTATAAGATCTGCTCATTTCATTAGGTGCATGAAATGTATATCACATTCACAATCGGTAACAATGTTTCTAAGTGTGCTGTGGTGATAGAATCTCTGGATTTGGACTCAAACTAACAATAAGCAATCTGTGATTGTAATTGAGCAGGTGACGAGTTAGTGGGTGTGGTGAACTGCAGTGGCGTCCATGAGTCAAGACGTATGTGTTGAAAAAACATGTCGTCAGATGCTGATAAATCTGAGGATATTGTTATCTACAGCTCGACTCTTAAGTTTTCTTCTTTCTACCGAAATTTTCTGCTTTCGTAGGATATTACAGATTATTCTTTGTTTCCAGGTCACTAGTGATGTTCTGACATGCCGATAGCAGCCATCGTCCGTGAGACGCCCCCTGCGTCGCCCCTTCTCCTCCCCACTACATACGAGGAAGCTTTAGCTACCGTAAGTATCCCTCTTCTTGTAGACCAATTTACACAGGAATCTGCCCTGCTACAAACGCATGAGGTCTTAAGTCAATTGCCAGTACTTATATGCAGATCTCTTGGCTCATATCCTATACTGCCCTGCTAGCTAAGAAGAAGCTGAACAGTACGAAACTGTGCTACGAAAAAAGCTTATAATCACTGTGAAATGCGCGCGGACGAATATAGAATTCTTCAAAATCTGTTTGACCCATTTTTTATGTCAAGGACTTTAATGAAAAGACTTAGTGGCCTTCTTAATAGCTATATAGCAGGCAGTATAGCATATGACCCAAGGGAATCTATTCATGTGCTGGCAATTACATAAGGCCTTATGCGTTTGTACCGTTTATTACGTTATAGTATACCTCTAACTTTATATCTATTGTACTCTGCCCTTTATTCGCTATAGTTAACCTGCCCGGTGGAATTTGTTGTATGTACTTAAAGCCTATGTTTATTGCTAAATATGGTAAGCGTTGAGTACTAAGCAGTATAACGGTGCTAGCTGGTATGAGATCGGAGCCTATTGTATGTACTTTGTGTACTCCTGCGGCGTGCATTGTGCAATCCTTTGATACTACGCTCCATCGTAGGTCGTATTTCATTCAATAGGATACAAAGTTACGTTCTAATAGCTTCTGCCCCGGTGTTTCCAGCGTTTAAATATATTTTTCTTGTAAGACATTTTATTTTACCACCGTACAAAGTAACCTATATCAGGAATTAGCTACATACATAAAATATGCAGATTCACTGAGTTCTAAAGTCCACAAACAAATATGCAAAAATAAAATTACTCCATATTATATAGGTACATGCCTGTACTTGTACTTTTCTTTATATAAATACCCAAAAATATAGACTACTAAAAATTTACAAGTTCCTGTTCACTCAAAAGTAAAAAAAAAAGAACGAAAAAAACAAATAAATAACGAAATAAAAATTCTTTTATGTTCATGTACAGCTTCAAAATTACAAAAGAGTTACGACGATACAAATCCAAGGTCGTAATAAATACAAAAATAAAAATTATACCGTTCAAGCAATACCTATTATCGACTCACGATTCATGTGTACTTGTACCTGCCTACTACAAGTAGTAAATCGCCTTAGGCCAGATTTCTTTAAATTCTCACACATTTTACAAGAACACATCAATTTAATGCTAATTCCTTATCACCTTGATTGAAGATTCGCACAATATATTACTGAAAGTATATATAGTTTGTTTCACGTAACTTGAGCTCTGATTTCTCATTGCATTGTTCAATCACTTATACAAATCAGAGCTCATGTTACTTGCCGCGAGCTATCTTAATAAAATGCGAATGAGTGTATGTTTGTTACTCATTTACGCCATAACGGCTAAACCTATAAAATATACTCGTATTTATTACCACGCGAAAAGAAATTACCCCGGTGAAATGGTTAAACCGTGTAACACCGCGGGAAAAGTTAGTTTAACCTAAACGTGTGGTAGCGTAACTACAACGTACGTCACGTATCGCCACGACTTGCCGAGTGGATTGCCCCACTGGTGTGAATGGAAAATGTCCATAATATGGCCAACGGACGTATAGAATAGTTAATGTAACCATGCTTTATGAAAAATTTAGGGACATTTTAACCTTTCCATATTATATTTGACCAGATGAACAGGCGACCTGAATATGTCGATATAGTTAAAATCGGTTTAATATTAGTTCGTCCAAAGTGTAACAACCGTATTGGATCTCATGTCTTATTTCTTTTTAGGGTTCCGTAGCCAAATGGCAAAAACGGAACCCTTATGGATTCGTCATGTCTGTCTGTCTGTCCGTCCGTATGTCACAGCCACTTTATTCCGAAACTATAAGAACTATACTGTTGAAACTTGGTAAGTAGATGTATTCTGTGAACCGCATTAAGATTTTCATACAAAAATAGAAAAAAAAACAAAAATTTTGGGGGTTCCCCATACTTAGAACTGAAACTCAAAATTTTTTTTTTCATCAAACCCATACGTGTGGGGTATCTATGGATAGGTCTTCAAAAATGATATAAAGGTTTCTAATATCATTTTTTTCTAAACTGAATAGTTTACGCGAGAGACATTTCCAAAGTTGTAAAATGTGTCCCCCCCCCCTGTAACTTCTAAAATAAGAGAATGATAAAACTAAAAAAAATATATGATGTACATTGCCATGCAAACTTCCACTTAAAATTGGTTTGAACGAGATCTAGTAAGTAGTTTTTTTGTAATACGTCATAAATCGTAAACCACAATACTATTATTAAAACATCGATCAAAGTTACAACGAACTACAATAACTTTTATATTATGTTACTTGCTGCTACGGAACCCTTCATGGGCGAGTCCGACTCGCACTTGGCCGCTTTTTTTTTAAATTAGGGAAACCAATAACGTAACAAGATATCGCTAATACTTGTAATGGAATATTTTAATTATTTTAAGTATAAATTCAACCAGGCTGCAGGCTCAATCCAAGTCGGATCATCCAGATGCGAAACATCCTGTCAAAGACGCTTACTCGTACATTGTCACAATGTAACACACAAGTAATAATCTAACTTGACTCCGATTCTCCAACATGTTTCCATACCGTTAGAGGATCACCTAGGGCTGTTAGGTGTAGAACTAACTTCTGACTTAAACTTCGGACGCACGGCGTCATGCCCGAAGGCTCATAGGTGACGACGCTCTGGTAAATACCAAGTTACAGAGCCTCAAACATCGTCGCGCGCCTGTTTACTATACTGTATATTCTACAGGTTACATTTTTAAGAGTGTGCCCAGGAATTACACGATTTGATTCCCCCATCCCTTTTCCATCAACGGACTACCCAGGCGTGGTGAGGGACTTCATACTTATGTAGTAGACATACCACGCTCTCGCCCGAAGCGTTTTGCTTCCTCTTTCTTCATGCGAACTGCTAAGGAATGGAACTCCCTACCAGCTTGGATATTTATTTTATTTACTGGTGCTATACCTTCCCCTCAAGGGAAATGGGCATAATGCATTTATAGGCTGACCAAGATGACTATTCATGGGTAAAGTGGAGTTTATAATAGCGTTTATTAATCATTATAAATTCTTAATTTTTTTTTTCAAACACTACGTTTGGTCCGTGGCCCATTTGATGAGATCCGTGGCAAGATAAAAAAGTTTTTTTTTTCATGAACCTATAACGTCTACGTGAGTGCCTTATCGATAGCTTGACTACGTTTTTAAGCCTTCTTTTGCCATGTAATTTTAGTTTTCACCAGTCATGATAAAAAAAATAAAAGCCACGAATCTGACGCGAAGAACGCTTCTCCCAGGAATCACCGCGTATTCAACCAAATATTCTTGAACATATTCTTTTTTGGGGAAACTCTACAGAGTCGAACCGTGTTTTTATTCTTCAAAAAAGAGCACTGCGTATAATGTGTGGAGTAAAGCCAAAACAAACGTGCAGGGGACTTTTCAAAAATCAACACATAATGTCTATGTACTCGTTATATTTATTCGAAATATGTTAGGCGAAATATGTCAAGTTTCGGTCGACGTATAGGCGGAGGGCACAACTTTGTAACGAAGGTCGATTAAAGACAGTAACGCGCCGCACTGCATTGCCACCAAAAACCCCCGCGTCATCGGCTTCACGTACTACGAACACCTGCCCGCAGATCTACGTAACGAAATCAATAACGAAACGTTGAGTCGACGACTGAAAAACCTTTTGTTGGAAAATAAATATTATTCCATAAATGAATTTTCTAAAAAATGAAATTGGTGGGCCCTCTGACGTTTAATTTAATTTGTGATAATTTAATACCAAGTGTATTTTGAGTTTTTTATTTTAATATTATATACTGACATAGATAGTATGTTATATACTACGACATTATTTTAATTGTTGACATTGTAATTTATATTTTGTACATTATTTTATTTTATGACGATTCCTTTTACCATATTAGAATTACATGTAAAATTTATTTTTTAAGTTGTAAAAGTGACATAAATAAATCTAATCTAATCTAATCATATTTCGTCGCGCGATTAAACATTTACCCTTTGATTGAAAAACTACAGACACTAGAGTTTTGATTATATTAGAACAATAGATACATGATTTGATAGAGGTACTCTTTGCGTATTCAACAAAGTATAAATTAACCACTCTTTTAAATGTAAAAAATATAATACACAGTAACACACCAAGCGCCGCGCATGTGACATGTAAAAAACTTGTAAAATCACCCCATTTTTCAGTTTCAAATGGATGTTAATGCAATTTATTCTATAAAATATTAGTTTTAATTGATAGGCCTCAATACTACATTAGTTAAGTAAACTTTTAGGTACTAATTTAGTTAAGTGTGTTGTATATTATAATTTATATTACGCTGTGACCCTCAAAATCAAGTGTCCCAGGATTGACCCTAATAACAATTCCTAATCATAACCAATTACAACATATCGATGCATTTCGATACCGCGTTTAGCAGCTCATGTACCTTAGGCGGAGCGGAACGCTTAAGTATGGCGACTCCCCTCCATGTTGCTTTTGGCCATCGCAGTGCTAGGGTTTGCATCTGATGGCGATAGTTTGAATGGTTATAATGGTTTGAATACGGAGAACTTAAAGGAGAACAAGAACTGTCAGGATCGCGAAATTGGCGCTCTGTTCTATCTGCCTACTTCCATCACTCTGAAGATATGTACACTGCCGGGCAAAAATATGGAAACGACATCATCAGATGTCATCTAAATCGATCCCTCGCGGAGATCCAAGGGCTCAAAATGCTCGAAAATATGAAAAAAACCGTTTATATATTTTAGGCCGGGAAAGTATGTGTGTTCATTTATGTCAGCCCCTAGAAGTCCAATGCTGGACATAGGCTTTCCCCAATGAATGCCACCACACCCGGTCCTTCGCCCTCCGCATCCAGCCGCTACCGGGCCACCTTCTTCAGGTCGTTGGTCCATCTGGCAGCGGGGCGTCCCACCCTGCGAGTGCCGATCCGCGATCTCCACTTCAGAAAACGTCTTCCCCAACGGCCGTACGTGTACGGCCCGCCCACTGCCACTTCATCTTGCAATCCTTTCGGCTATGTCGGTGACTTTCCTTCTTCTTCGGATCTCTTCATTACGAATCATATCCATCAAAGAAACCCCGAGCATAGCCTTCGCCATAGCTTGAAACTTGAAACTTGTGGATCAGGCCCTCGTCAGTGTCCACGTTTCTGCACCGTAAGTCATTACAGGCAGGACTACTGATTAAACTGATACACTAATGTGTGTAAGTGTACTGTAATAATGTCATAATATTTAATTCCACATGAAGCCTGGTCACTCTACTTATAGTACAATCCACCTGCATACAATAGCTTAGTAGTTTAGTGCAATTCCCAGCATCCGACGAGCGGCCTCTTCGCGAATACGTAAACGGGTGTCGCTACGAATTAACGTGTTCGTAATAAATAAAAAAAAGATTAATCAGTCACAGACTATAAATATTCTTTACAAATGACATAAGTGTGAAGTGAAGTGGCCAGTGTTTGCGTGTAACAGTGTTTGGTGATTTTATTGCCGAATTTTAATGTTAAAATTCATTAGATTTTATTTACCAAGGCAAAAGATTTTACAGTTATTATTCGCATTTACATTTATTAACTTCTGAACAAATTACTATAAAATATCTTAATTTGTACAAGAGTAAAACTGGCTGGAAAATATTAACTAGCAGTGGTTAGGTTAGGTAAAGTTATAATATTTTCTTATTGTTTTTCTTATGAATATTTATAAAAACAGTTTTAAATGTTTTAGAGGCGTTTAAAGTTAGGATTTTGGTTACATAAACTCTTACTTTTTAACTACAGGTATCAGGTAAAACTTATGGTTTTGAGTAATTATCACTATGAAGTATAAAATATAATTTACCAATGCGGGACACATGTCTTTGTCATAATAATAGGACGCTCTCTGGTCACAATATTAGAGGGGCGAATTGGTTGTAGAAATTCAGAATTGACGCTGCTAGTGAACTTTAACTTATCTGTTTTGCACTTAAAACAACACGGCCTCGACCTGGAGAGGCCTAGACGCCATAGTGTTTTCTTACAGTGTATCAAATAGAACAACACATTTGTCACTATCGTACAATTATTGGTTACTGCGCATGACCAGTTGATGTCGGCGATTAGTTACTAATTATTAATTTTCCGCGTGTGAAATTTAGCAAATTATTATCGGGACGAATTCTTCTATATGGTATTGTAGTTCATCATCGGCCTGAAAGATTCTTATGCTGGACTGCGGTCCTCGGTTCATCCAGTCACTGCCAGCCGCCTTACGATCAGATCGTCGCTCCATCTAGTCAGGGGGCGTCCCACACTACGTTGCCCAGTCGCGGTCTCCACTTGAGAATTCGTTTGTCCCAATGGTAATCGGTTCTATGACAGATGTCACCAGCCCACTGCCACTTTATCGTACTAACTTTATGAGCTATGTCTAAGACTTTAGTTTTCTGGCGGATCACCATCTTTTTGGAGCCTGTCCTTTGGATAAACTTCGAGCATAGCTCTTTCCATAGCCCGCTGACTGACTTTCAGTTTTCGGACTAGTCCGACTGTCAGTGTCCACTTTTCGGATTCATTTGATCTTGTACTCGGCAGAAGGAAACGTCTGAGAATGCTACTACTCTCCGTGTTGCTTTATGACTCTTAACGATCAGCCTGTTACTTAGGCCTTTCCCAATGTGATCCTTACTCTTCCAATCGTTTCCGAATATTCTATTTCTCGTCTATTAGGTAAAGGGATGTTCCACGGTGTGTCTACCAGTGCGTCTGCTTCTTAGAGTATTTGAAAATAACAGTTGTGTAACCATTGTAGCTGGACCCTCTGTAGCTAATTAATAATAATTGAATTTTAACTATCAAATAACAGTGATTCATTCGCGTGTGTAACAGTGGTTGTAAATCGAGACCTTGGCTGTCAGGTTTATTGAGAACGATCTAATTAAATGGTTTACAAGGTATTCCATCTTTTGTATGACTTTCTCACGAACAGGAGAACGGAGTTGTTAATCTGTAACTAAGGAATGACTTATTGATTTTTTCATTTATCTACGACGTGACTTATTTTTATATTATATTCTTAAAGTGAAAGGGAATAGAGTCTCACAATTTCACTTAAACCCATAATAGTTATCAATTATTGAAGTGGAACCTAGAATTAACAGATTATTTCTCAGAATTAGTATTAACGTAACTAAAAGATAAAATTCAACCATTACGGTGAGCGTACCAGTAGTTATGTCATAGCTAAAATTTGGAATTTTCTGCCATCCAATTTAAAATACATTTTTCAAGTAAAGCAAGAACTGCACAAGCATTTCTTATTGATGTGTGTAGACAATGTATAGATCACGTGAGCGCTGTTCACGTACAAATGGGCTTCCACTTCTGTGGACTGTACTGTAAATGATATGTTATAAATATGTTAAATAAAGAAAAAAAAAAAGAAAAAAGTGTTCCAAAAAAGAATACCTAATTGAGTCTTTTTCTTAGTATCCTATTATTTTTTCTGGTGATGGCTACGACTATACCCAAATCGATACTTAATTGAATGAGTGACTGAATTGAGAATACCAGTACAGCACCGGTTTCAGTAACTTTACTCAAGTACCGGTAACAGAGACAATACTGGTACTAGTCTTACCGATACCACTCAAACTTATTTGTTTATTTATTTTTCTTTACAAATTCTGGAATAATATATTAGGTACGGGTACTAATTCAGAATTGAAACTGGTACTAATAGCGATATTTTTGTAACGGTTCCAACATCCGCATATGTAAGTGTGAGTGAGACGGAGAACAAGAACTGTAGGTTAAAAAATAAGTAGGTGTTAACTTCTGCTGAATTACATGAATAAATTAATTAGCTTAGTAGATTCGGCCTCCTGAAATGACAATGTTTGTTAAATAAATAGATACCTATATTTATTTGTTGACCTGTATAAAGAAACCAGTACCAGTATCGGTTCCAGAAAACCGATACATGACTAGAGTACATGCTAAAACCGGTATTATCTATACTGTACAGGTATTTTTTAATACAAAGCCTTGTTTTTGAATGAAACTTAAAAATCTGTAGTTTCTATAGGAAACACTGATTGGTCAACTGTAAAACATATCTGATGTCTATTTGTATCACGAATATTTTTTGTTGGTTTTATTAGGTGCCATTTTACATACATGTTTAAAACAAATGCACACATACAGCATGTTGATACAGTCAGTCAGTACTCAAAGGATCAACCATTACGCAACGCCATTCACGAGTTGTACGAAAAACGACAGTTTAAGAATAGCCGGTTTACCTTGCGTTGTCGTAGGAGCGCCCATATTATGTAAATACCGCAGTGTAACTACCGCATTTCTACATCGCGCCAAATTGAATAAGACTTTTAGTAACTTTTAATAAATAGGTTGCTTGTAGTAATCCGCACACCGATATCTAGAGTAAATAGTCGAGCATTTCAACCGCCACCTTCAAAAGTTGATATGATGAGACAATACTAGTTCATCGTTCTTGTTATACAAAAAGTTTCTGGGCATAGATTCTGCATTGATGAAATATTTGACTACATATATTCTTTTTCTTCAACTTTTGAACATTACGGCGGTCGAAACGCTCGAATATTTACCGTCTAACTGACAGTTCATGTACATTTTTAAATTAAAGATATTCTCATCATCTTTCAAGATTGGAATGTTGTTTTCCACTACACGAATCTTTAGCTTTAGAAATTATAAGATTCGCTTCAGACAAAGTTATTTTTACGTAGCAAAGCCTATTAATAGTCGTAACTTTATATTTAGAAGTACACTTTATTATAAATATACTCAGTTATTTTTTAAGTTTAATAACAAAAGTAAGTGTTCAGTAGACATAGACATTTATTGTTGGTATTCGGCAATTACAGGTCATACAATTTTAAAATCTATAACATAACATAGTAATAAATATTATATAACAGTATGCTGGGTACGTAAATTTTTTTTTTAAATTTTAGTGTAAATTACATAATTTTTTCTATCATTTTCGGCTATGCTACTATGTATGTTCCAAACAGCTGTCAACTGGTCCAGTAGTATTCGAGTGATTCACCACCGGAAAGACAGACAGACAGATCGATAAAAAACTTCGCTATATGGTTTTGACCGAACTCTAAAAATCAGTGAATAGTTACTGAAGACCAAGAGCGAAATATCAAAACTTTAATATCAAGCGACTAATAGCAATAGCGAAGCGACTAAGGTCAATAAGCAGACTTGAGTTTTAATTACGAACTTGTATTATGTACACTTCATAGATTTCATTACTATGGATACTAAAATAGCATTAATCATTTAATTAAAAAATACCGACTGTGCAGCAAAAAGGGTATACAAGCTAGTTAAACTTAATTGTCATGTAATTACAGAGCAGACTATTCAGTAGTTTACGCAATAAGAAATGTTGTATAATAATAATAAATAATGCGTATTGTTAAGTCAATTAAATTGCAGCATTCACGATATTATTAGATCAAGTATCTTTAGGCCTAGAATTCTATCTAATTTTTTAGAGATAAATATCTTTTTTAAAGTGAAAAACGGATCGTCAGATTATCTTGAATATGATTTCATAGATGATGTGCTGATGGTATGTGTACAGCCTGGATGTGTCCCAAAACGAGGCCAGATAATTATGATGCTATGCCTTTTCCAAATATTAATATTGGGGTTTGCAATAGCATTCTGGCCCACCCCTCTTTTGAGGAAGCCGAAATGCAAATGTAAATAGTGACTATAACTTTTAAATGTGAATTTTGTGATTTTTTTTTCCTATATGGGTGATATAGTGAGGAATGAACCCCTAAAGGAGTAGGGGATTACTAATAAAAATAAAAAATAAAACTACTTGTATTTGTTCAACGAATCTGTATGAAAATTTAAATGCATGATTTGAAATCGAAACCAAGAGTTCGAAAGTAACATCTGTTTTGCCACAGTAAAGTAAATCTTTCTCAAAACTTTAATAATATCTGTTAGCTACGCAAAATGTAAATAAATCGGTTAGCATGGGTCTGTAATAAACTGTTTGTAAAGAACTCTAATATTTTTCAAGGGATTATTCGATTTTGTAAAAATCTTTAGGAGAGGTAGACTAAAGTGAGTTTACAGAAATATAATCCCATCAATTCGTCATGTTACTCGTACATGGTCCACTAATGAAGGATGTAGTATCGATACATTGTAGTGAAATATATTTTTTCAAAGGCGTAGTTACTAAACCTTTGTCAAGCCGTTGACATGTCACACAATACTGTCAGAGCTGTCAGAAGCTCGACAGCTACTATATTGGGCAGTGCAGTTACCTTGCAGCTGGGATCGCCTTGCGGTGACTCACGTGCAACGCGAGACGCGCTCACTCGCACATGCAGTGATCTGTTACATGTCACATGCAAGGATAACGATAAGTTTGCCTGATAATGTGCTGCATGTAGTGGATAAATAAATAAGAAATAAATTAAAAAAGTCGCGTTGTCCATAAATTTATATTTATTTATACTTTTCTTAAAATATTTCGGAATAAATATATTGTCTGCTATTTAATTATTTTTTCAAAAATTAAAAGTGATTTCACAAATTAGTTAAAATATCAGCTCAATCAATCCAGTAGATTACGTGATTATGAGTTATCCTGGGGAACGTTTCTTTTGTGTCAGTTTCGTAATTCTCCTATGATTGCAACTTCACATATATTTCAGTTAAATCGGTCTAGCAGTTTTTTAATTCATCCAGGCAATAGACAGAAAAAGGCTTTGCTTGAATGGGTAACATTCTTAAAAGATAGATTCAGTTTGCTTGTATAAGTATGCCCCTTATTTTTGATCACTAATTTCGGGTTAAAGTACTTATAATTTGAAAGTTATATTAACAGACACAAAGATTAATAGAGGTAGAGTGTGTTACGTATTATCATGTGAATATTTCACGTAAATGTAACCCTAAAAATATGTCAAAGTTTTTACATAATCTGGACCATATTATTTTTTCCTTTGTGTTATTTTCACAAAACACGAGGAAAATATAATAATTATTCGATTCGAAACACAAAAACCAAACAATGCACGTAAGTTTTGAATCACGGATGCTTAATCGGGTTACTTAGAACAAAGCATACCTGGCCAAGTAATGGTCACGCAAATTCAAGCGTTATTAAGTACAATTATTAATATCATGTATATAATCGTATAGCGCATTGTGCTGAGACGATTGGACTTTGTACCGACCGACTACGACTTACATTACAGTCAATTCAATTTATATAAGTTACAGTCAGCGTCGTAGTATCTTAGTATATGAAATAGATGAGGAGATCGCGGTTCGGCACGCGCAGGGTGGGACGCCCCGCCCCCAGGTGGACCGACGACCTGAAGAAGGTGGCCGGAAACGGCTGGATGCGGAGGGCAGAGGACCGGGTGTGGTGGAGTTCATTGGGGAAGGCCTATGTCCAACAGTGGACGTCTAAGGGCTGATATGATGAAAAGAATTGCAATGTTAAACACGTCATAATAGTCCGACCCAGAATTTTTCTAAAGTACGTATGAACAGATCATACAACATTTCTAAATGAACTAATGATGATTTTTTGGAGTTACAGTTTCGTTTCATTCGTTCTGTTGAAAGCAGACCGGGTCGGTTGTATTTAGGTTTAAATCTAGTTCGTTCTCATTGTAGCATAACTGTTACTGTATCAGAGACATTATTTTAAGTATGAGACTAAATTATAAAGTTAATGAGAGAATAAATGTTCTTACTTTTATGGTGAACCAGCAGATATGTAATATCTAAAATATGGAATTCAGAATTAAAACATATTGCTTCAAATAGTTTACTAAAAGAAGAGTTTTAGAAACATTTCTTGTCAATGGATTTAGATAATGTATGGATCACGTGAGCGCTGATAGTTCACATACAAACGATTTAAGTACCTTGTGCTCTAGTTGCATAGGGCTCACCGTAGAGCTGGCAACACAAACAAGTATGCGGCCTTGCTCGGCGGAAGGGTCAGGTGGCCGGTCAATGGGCTAGTTTACTCATAGGGGAGCTTTCATAAACCACGTGGTCTGATTTTTTCACTAATTGACCCCTTCCTCAACCAGCGGACAAGAGCCCTACTTGCGTACCATTGTTATGTCCGCATTTTCCTCCGACTCGCTCAGAGAAAGAAAAGGTATTTTTTTCCTATTGTTTGCATTTTCACTACATTAACTAAAGTGCAGGGTGGGATGCACCGCCGTCAGATGGACCGATGACCTGAAGAAGGTGGCCGGGAGCGGTTGGATGCGGAGGGCGGAGAACCGGGTGTGGTGGCGTTCATAGGGGAAGGCCTGTGTCCAGCAGTGGACGTCTAAGGGATGATATTATGATGAGAAGTGCATTTGCATGATGAACATGATGGCAATAACCGAGGCTAATAAAATACCTCTTCTCGGTTCGCTGGAGTTTTGATCATCGCGTACTGTACTTATTTAATACAGCTACGTAACCGAGATGTGGATCACCTCTTACCCCATGTAGCCCAACGTAGCATTCAACAAGCCCCTCCCTTAAAGGGGCCACTTGGTTTATGGAAGGCCCCTAGTTGACTTCACAAAGATCCTCGCCCGGCGCCACTCTCGGTTTCTATTCAAACGCGCTCACACACTATGACTGTAACGAGACATGAATATGCACCTCATTTATACCATAGAAGTACTTGATAATACTTTCATGGTCAATTTTTCAATTAGCTGAACTAATGATTATATTTTTGTGTACTGTGACAAAATAATACGTAAGACTGAAGCCGTGTGATTCCCAGTTTAGAATAGGACTACCCCCAATCTTTCCGTGGGTGTCGTAAAGGCGACTAAGGCATTGGACGGCACCGTTCTCCTATATACATTAACACCATTACTGCGATCACCAATCCGCCTGCCAAACGTGGTGATTATAGCAAATCCCCTAATGAACAGCCGACTAAATATAGCATTCTAAGTACAATTCAAGGTTGCATATATACATTTATTTTGTCATCTGTTCTGTACTTAACTTTCTTTATAATGTACAACAAGCGTTAGCATGGCCTGCTGTGACTGAGCGGCCTCACCGCACATAGGACAAACCCAAGAGGTTTATTATGTGTGAGTTATGTAAGACATATGACGTATTTTCTTATTAATGTTAAATAAATAAATAAGAAAATAATAAAATTTGGGGAGGCTCATGTTCAGCAGTGGACGTATTTCGGCAGATGATGAAATATAATCGGGGACTAACGGGGAGGAATCTGAAAATTATATATACCTAGCAGCACTGCAATTAGACATTTGACATTAGTTATTCTATAGTTGACGTTCCCTTGTACCTCACTGCACCTCATCCTCAAAGCCCTTTAACTTGGCGCCCCCACTTTATCATCATCATCACCCTGGAAGAGTATACTGCTGGTCATAGACCTCTTCCAAGGTGCGCCACTGAACCAGATCCTCGGTTCTTCTCATTCAGATTGTCGCCCCAGCTAGCCATGGTTCGTCCCACACTACGCTTGCCCAGTCGTGGTCTCCACTCAAGAACTCGTTTACCCCAATGGTAATCGATTCTCCGAAAGATGTGACCAGCCCACTGTCACTTCAGCGTACGAACTTTTTGAGCTATGTCGAATACTTTAGTTCTCTGGCGGATCACCTCATACAAAGACAAACTTTCAAAGCGCGCTAAGAAAAACATTTCATTATATATATATATATATATATATATATATATATATTAATACTCGCTGTTTTCTGCGATTTCGCTTGCGTGGACATTGTATGACATGATATTTGACAGTCTTGACAAATGCTGGTTGTCGTGTTATTGATTTTGAAAACAGATATCAAATTCAAATTCAGCGTCTTAAACACGCTGCACTTACTGGAACGCGGTCTCCACTCCAGAACTTGCCTGGCCATTGGTTTTAACAACTAATCATTAGCTAACAATTGATCATTTATTTTAATTATTAATATTATTTTGCAGGGTGAATAAAAAGATGGGAACTTTTAGATGATTTAATTAATTTTTTTGTTGTTGGATGTAACTTTTTTTTTATTAAATTTTATAAAACGTTAGCTAATTTTTATCACCCTGCAGAATAATATTAATCATTAAAATAACTGATTAATTGTTGTTAAAACCAATTGCCATTTTCAGCATCAGCACTATTACAGTATCAATTAGTTAAGAAATAATTGACTGGTTATACACTTTTTTGTTCCATCCTGTAGTCTATATATGCCCTAGCGGAGGTAGATACACATTAGCCTCGAGTTGAGAGTACATACATTGCCCGATAATTGAATAAAAGTTCGAACACCGACCTTTGGGCGGAGTCAAGGTAGAGACTTAATTTCGACTCGACTCTATCATTTTGGCAATCCCTGGTGGCTTTATTTGGTGCGACCTTTTAGACGTGTTTCGTAAACAAGCCCAAGCTACAAAGGCTGTACGACACGACAGCTTGAGCTGTTTACATCAGGGATATTATGTCCCTTGGTTTGTAACGAGTAATGACTTCCTGCTTATTATTTAATTTGGTGTTTTCATTAATTTCTTGTTATTTTTACACTCTTGGACATACCTATCTAGTAAATAATACATTAAGTCTAGGAGAAACCATTTTGTTGTTATTTTTCATTATTTAATGGATGTCTAACATCTTTATTGCTTGCATCTTTATGCCTGGAATCTTAAAGTATGCTTTGATTATTAAGTAAAGGGTTAAAAATAAGTTCTAAATTGTGAATAATTCCCAAGGGTTCAGTAGTACTATTCTCTAAAATACAAACTCACGTGCGAGTCCCACTCAAAGTAAAGTGAACAAAGAACTCACTTCACGTTGAAAGTGCTCTAGAATGTTTACAGAATGCCAATGGATTAAGTTCGAAGTGAGTAAAATCACTTGAGTGATAATCGCACGTGAGTTTGTATTTTAGAGAATAGCACTGGAGTTAAGACCTTTCCAGAAACACATTACAGAATATTGGCCAATGGAACAAAATATAATAGACAGTAATCGCTGTAGGAAATTAAGGCTAAGTCGTAACTTAATTGTTGCAAAATAGGTAGGGTCGCAAATATATCAGTTATAAAGTTAGGACCCTAAGGCGTTGTCAGCTCACATTGCCTGTCAAAGGTATGACCTGTGCGGTCCACGGTCCATTACATCGCATGCGCTCGGCGAGATGTATGCCCGATAGCGTCCATTGTGGCCGGCGTACAAGGCGATAGTCCCCATTAGTGGCCGTCTAAATATTATATTGTACGTGAACCATGTGGGTAAAAATTATCCTCGCATGAAGACAGCTTATGAATAATTAGAAGGGTGGCATTACTTTAGATCTATTTTTTGCACCTTGTGTCTGTGCTGTATATTGTAACAATTTTAACTAATGAGGATAGATTTTGAACTTAGATACCAGAGTAATCACTTAACGGGAAATGTTGCCCATATTGTTGCGCAAGTGATTAAGACAATCAGATCTATTTAAAAAATCAAATGCACCAAGTGTTGGCCTGTTGCCTACCGTCATAGTGAGGGCGTAGGTGTATTAGACCAGGGCGCTCTAATACGAGTTGGGGAACCATCATACATTTGAAGTCTAGCCAAATACTGGAATTTTTGGTTTGATATTTTCCGACTCTGTCCTCAATTAGCGATTAACGTATACATTAAAGTACCTAATCACTCCTCGTAGTTGCTACTTAGCTCCATGGTGAACACCGTCCTAACACCTCATTGTTTCAAGCCCGGGCGTAGTCCAAAACCGATGCCCAACGCAGATAGTTCCCGATAGCCGCGAGCAAGGTATTTAATGCATGAATGCAAGGTCCGAAACCTTGTTTTGAATTATTAATTGAATATGGGCGTTATTTTGTTGGAACGTTCATTACAGAACGAAATGCCTCAGGCAGGTCGTAATGACCGTCTATTCTTCCTAATAATGAAAGAATTAGTGCTGGACGACGACGAACAAATTTGAAACAATGAGATTGTTTCTGTATTCTACTTAGGGCGTCTCTTGGAGATTTGTGATGGTCGGCAGTTCATTTTATTAGTCAATGAGTTTGAAACTCCTTTTAGTGACTTTCTCCTTGATGGAAAAGTTTTGGCGTAGCAACTCCTGTGACTCTTATAGCATTGTAAGGAATAATCCTATCCCTGTGCTTTCAGGCAGATTTTTTTTTGCATATTTGCATTGATTTGTAAAGCCATGGCCTATTTATGTTGATTACAATGGGTTGTGTAAAGTGAGACAGGAGCATCAACAATGCAACGGCCTCGAGGCGTCGCGCTGCGCTGGTCACTGGACAAGACAAGGGCACAGACTCTAGTTGACACGTGTCATGCGGAAAATGTGCATTTATTTTATAGTTTACTCATGAACTCATACTTAGCTATTTTTAAAACAGCAATATGCCACATATATTACCGAAGTTACTAGTAAAGCAGTTTTTCACAATTCTTTTTATATGGCTTGATAACTACAGGTATATAGGACCATAGTTATAATATAATTTACTATCTTTCGTAGGTATATTGTGTGGGCTTAGTTAGCTACCTCGCGCAGTTCTTCGATTAAAATGATAATATAGAGGGTTTCTTGAGATTTTATAAATTCCTTTACATACATCCGTTGCAACATCTCATTGCTGACTGGAAACTCTAAAAACTCTGAACAAAAGAGTACTTCCACCAGTATATCGACGATTAGCGTGTAACACTTCAAATCCTCCAAAAATTTGCTTATTACAGATAATACCACAGAACAACTGTTATTACTATCAACAGGTCATTAATATTAAGTATATGAATAATTAGATATACGTTAATGATCATCAAATTAACTTTTTGTTCGAGCTAGAAGTTATATAGTAACGTTTTTATGCTGTACTGTAAAGTTAGGCTAATATGGTTTACAATCGATTTATAATTTAAATAATGGCATCACAATAGGCACAAGTTTTCTGTCCCCTTTGGGAATATAGGCAACGCCCGATCTTATAAACCAACCTATGTTAAAAAATATCTGCTTCTGGGCAGCAAACATTCAGTCACACACGTACATACAATACAAAATTTGGCGTGCAGATAAAAAACATACTTAGATATTTGATTATCTCGAGCCATTATTAGTTAACGACCATCTTAATTTATCTTATATGGTATAGATAGCATAATAAATTAACTTTATATAGCATCTCAGGGTTACTTGGTGTTTTTTTGCGATGGTGTAACAAATTTTAGTATAAAACAATCGAGCTGAATCAATCAATCAAATAACTAACTTTTTGTGATGCGATTCTCGAAGGTGAACGTGTCAATGCGAGATGCTACCACGGTGACTAGTTTTGCGGTTTAGTTTTCGAATTTGGGCTTTTTTTGGTCTTTCTTGCCGAATTACATTTTCAGCCTGATTCGGAAAATTGAATTTTGGAAGTTCATGGTATATATCTTTCGGCTCAAGGATTTAGACAGATTTTTAACAGAATTTGTACAGCCCTAGCACAATGATGATAACGTTAAAATCAGGATGATGGTTATTTATCGTATTAAGTCCACTGACTGTACTAAAATTTTAACAATCAAATTTAAATTGACAATAGGTTTTTAAACACAAATCTTTTTAGGGTGGTCGCTGGTCGCTCACGGGTAGAGTAAAAGTAGAAAGCGCTAGTAGTCGAAAAAATAGTTTTGAATTTTCCCAGAATTATTCATGATTTTGGATAAAACGTTATTTCGCGGGCTTTCTAGATTACCTATCTAATGAGTATCCAATAATTTTGACAAGATTTAACGTTTAAGTAGTTAGTTAATTTATGTCCACTAACTTTCAGAGTGAAATTCAAAGCATTCAGAAAGTTGATGTACAGTCAGTTTTTTTACAAATGGTTGGATACTTCGACGCTGAACTGATGATCATCAAAATTTTTACTTAAACTGAGTAAAAAAAAAATTTTTTTTCGACTACTGGCGCCTACTTCGTATTTTTCAACCCGTGAACGATCGTCTTAAACATGTTTCACTCAGAATAAAGTCATTATAATAAAGCGTATAAGATGTGATATAGCGATGTGAGAAAGATAAGCTTGCTTCGGCTGTCAACAAAAGATGTTTGGAGCTTTCGGTCGAAAGAAAACCATCAAGATCGGACATTATCGTTAACATCAGCACATGACGGTACCTTATATGAGCAAATTAATCATACTAACACAATAATTTGTCATTCTCGACCAAGTGAGTTACGGACGTTATCCGGTTACCGTCGACAGATCGTGATTAGGGCCGTACGCTTTTCCACTCGTACTTATTTTTCTTAACAGTATCCTTTCTACGTAGAACGATTTATATTAGTGTTTGAACCTGATGGCTCTTAATTCATGTGTTCGTGTATCTAGCAGTCATGATCCCACTCTATGTGCGAGTAGTTTAGTTATGGACACTACTCTGTTTTACTACGTCTCGTTATGCTAACCTCAATAATGATACTTAAATAAAAAGATCCCGTTATCTGGGTCCCTATAGTACCTACCTATGGGGACCCAGATAACGGGCTTCGGGGTATGAGGTGAGGAGGGAACGTCAAACCAAAGAATACCTAATGTGAAACTTCCAGTTGCAGTACTGCTATATGTAACTTTCTCTCATCCTATGGTCCTTTAGCTCGGGCCCTGCTGTAAACCTTGATATTATTCTGGTTGAATAATTCTAGTATAAACGAAATGAAAAGTTTTTCTTTTGCAACGTTTCCTCTGGGACGGAGAAAATATTGCACGTGACTTTGTTTTATTTTATTATTAGATTACCTACCGGTTGGTATATGATTAATTATATTTATGTGTATAAATAGAATAGGACCACTCCAACTCTTCCCGTGGATGTCGTACAAGGCGACTAAGGGAATACATTATAAAACATCAATCAGGCCTCCGCAACCCGTCTGGCCAGCGCGGGGAGTGTAGGCAAATCCTCCGTCTGTCTGCGGCAGATGAGAGAGGGTTATGCTCCTGCAGTGGAGACAAAAATAACCTGATGATGATGATGATGTGTATAAATTACCATGACAGACAGATCTGATCAGTCAACACACAGCTCGAACTGCTGGGTACTGGTACAACTAGGTTCCTGAGAGGTTTGCCAAGTGACTTAGACCAACCAATAAGACGAGATTTCTCGAAACTCCCGCGGGAACGTAGTATATAGAACGTATATAGAAAACGGGATATTCAACTTTTAACGCGATCGAAGTAATAAGACAATATTAACTATTTTTATAACAAGTCATTTAAATATAATACAAAAAGCAACATCGAAGGGAGTAGCCATACACAGGCGTTCCCATCTGCCAAAGCACAGATTACTTAATAGTTACTAAGGCCAAAGGTACAAGTGCACTGGGATATGCGCGGTATTGACATGTATCAATTTGTGCGATACGTTATGAATGTGTTGTTCGATTTATTACGTATGGTTTCGTAGCGACAGCGTAGGTACAACTGATAATACTAAATATTACCACAGATATTACTACGGTACAAGAGTGCATGTGTGCGTAGATCCCCCACAAAAGCCAGAATATATGTTTCTCGTCGGAAGAAAACGCTATGACGCTTTAAACGTTACTCAAATACTTAGCTCCTTAGATTGTAAAATGTGGTCTGACGGTCTATAATTACTTGAAAAAGTCGCTATGGATCCATTTTGACGGATCCCGAAATAAATACATTTGGCAGTTCACGTGCGTACCAGTAGATAATTCGATGGATTGATGCGGTCCCAGCGGAAACCGACCAACGTACAGACTGAATACTCATTGCGTTACATAAAGTATTGTACGCCTAAAGCAAATGTTAATTCAGCATCGGTAATTATATTACAGCTAAGCCTCGGTTTTCCTTCAGTTAATTACCGTCGAGGAGTTAGAACACACGATTTCACTTCGTTTGAAAACTCGTGAAATCAGTGCGCTTTTGATGTAAACATATTCGTTTTAATTAAAATGTGCATTGTGTGATTTTAAAGTTAAAAACTAATATTATATGAATTGAACTGGATTTTGTGCAAATAAACTAGAGCATTTATAGACTATGACTGAATGTGAGTGATTAGTGTAAAAATTTCCAAAGGAAAACTTTATTGTATGGACATAATATATGGTGACAGTTTTTACATTAAGTGACCATGGCGCCATCAAGCGACGGCCGAGAATACTACTACAGTTCATGTCTAACTCACGGAAACGAGTTGGCTCAGACTCTAGTTTTAGCTACTCGGTAAGAGATGGCGCTGTAAATAGTTTAAAAGTTGGAACTTTTTTTAAATTAGTATGTTTCTTTATTTTGCAGGCGGAGCCGGGGGAAACAATAGCAACAACCAAAGAAGGTTAGTACGAATATTATGTACTTCTCTATAGTTTCCTTGTATTTAGATATAATTATAGTATTACATTATAATGTACTAAGTAATTTCATTAATTTACTGAATAAAATTATATAAAGCGTATACGCTTTATATAATTTTATTCAGTAAATTAATAAAATTACTTTTTATCCGACTATAAATATGTGCTATTTTCTGACAGTGGTGCTGTCAGAAAATAGCACATATTTATAGTCTAATCTATCTAAGATTTCTCAAGATATTAGATAAGCCTCCATACTGGGGCGATTGTGGTGGCGGCCAGTTGTCTTATAATGGCACCCACACTGGCGCGGCATTACTATGGCCGCGGGCAAGGCGCGGCCTCCGGATGTGCGTTACAAATATGCATAGAGCATAGGCCAGCATCGCCACCGTCACTGACACACCGCTTCAGTGTGAATAATTTATTCTTTAGGTTAAAAAAAAGGTTAACCTAAAAGTATTTCCTTTCGCAGAGGAATGGGTAACGCGGAAGAAGAGCGAGGTGACCACCACCCGGCAGATCGCCACACGCGTGAAGCGGGAGCTGTTGCTGGAAGACGGACGGATTCTGAAGGACTCTGGACCGAAGATATCCACTTCTGTCAATGAGGACACACACACCACTAATTTTCAGCAGACTGAGGTGTGTTTTTGAGTTATTTATCTTTTTATTTACCAAACAAGAGCAGTTAACCATTTGAACATAAATGTCAGACTAGTGACTGGCAGCAACGAAACCAGTACGAAGCCAAGTACTACGATAGTTGTACACCGGCTGTTTGTTAGTCGATGTTGAATATGAACTCAAATCTACTAAACATGATGATACCTACAAGAAAAGACAAACACAGCAGTTACCAGGGCAACATCTAGCAAAAGAGTCAACGTAGTCTTTATAGTGCCCTAGATTATATTCCTAGTTTTCAGCAGTTTACAGCTCAATGTATTGGGCCTAATATTTTATTCTCTTCGGGAAGTAAAAGCAATTTAGACAATTTCATGTGTTTTACATTTTGTCAACAGCATCGAGTCCCTGATGACAAAAATGGCGAAAGCGGCAATCCAACTCTTGTAGATGAAGTGGACGGAGTCATCGGAGCACCTCCGCATCATGGTACAATTATCTGTTTACATACATACGTACATAATGTTTACGCCTTGGTCCCTGAGGGGTAGGCAGAGACGATATATCGCCACTTTGCGCGATCCTGATCTGTTATTCAATCTGATTATTTTTGAGTACTAATAGGTCCTATAGGCACATGACTGTTGACCTGAAATGTCATTGACCACGGGACAAACTTAGGGTCATTAACAACTTAGGTCATGTTGTAGTCTATCAATTTATGAGTCATGCATAAGATATTTAACGCTATAATGCCTTGGTCGGAAATCGAGAGCCAGAGGTCGTGGGTTCGATTCCCACTGGGGACCGACAACTTCGGACTAGGTGGTCCTAGTCTAGATGTTATATTTGAGTATTGTCTTGTCCTTGTCTATTATACAATAAAGATTTATTAGTAGCTTATATCCTGTGATTTCATCCGCGTGGAAATATGTTAGTCAGGTTTCTGTAATTATAAGTCACGCCATAATTAATTTTTAACATTATTGTAAATTATTATAACGAGTTATTTTTACTGCTAATAAAGAAGTAGGAAGTTACTACAAGTGAATCGAAGATGTCACTGTATTTCAGCACGTATGACATTCGATTTTCAATAACCGAAATATCTTCTAAAAACCGCTCTAATATAAGTGGAAACAACTAACATAAAAGAAAGTAACTGCGTTTATTCCTGTTGATGAAGTAAAATGACATCCCGGTTACAGAACTCGACGGCCCACAAATGGTTGGAGGCGAGGTGGCGCCAGCGGGTGCCAAAGTGTTGGTGTCGTCTCGCGTTGTCGCCAACCCCGACGGGAAGGTGCGCGAGAGTCGCGACCGGCGCGTGCTCACGCGCAACGTGACGGACCGCGTCAAGGAGACCGAGGAGCGGTTCCACCGGGGTGACACCACGCATGACGTGAGTAGAAGATTCTTTTTATTGTCTGGTCCTTGAGATCAAGGTACTACTAACGTCGTTATTGGTTGTGGCAAACGACGGGGAGATGCGCAATACTTGTGTGTGACTCGTCTGTCCACTAAAACTTATTGATACTCTAGACTCTAGATCATGAAAAAAGATATATAGCGGTGTATCTACTCCTAGTAGATGGTATGTTTTAGGAACCATACAAGTTTATCTTTTATATTTTCTTCGTTTTCTCAAGACAACTGGAGTGATAAAAAACGTTCATTATTAACGACTCCACCGAACGACACTTCCAGGGTGTGATTGCTACTGTGATTTACCCCTGGGGGTATCGTTTGGTGATGTCGTTAACAATGAACTATATAAATAATAAATGATTGTAATTTAAAACAAACAGTGACCAATTGCTCATATGAGTAAGTAAGCCGATTATAGGAATCAATAGAAATATGATTATACTCCTATATATAAATAAGTACCAAACAAGGTTAAGCAATATCCACCCAAATAATGAAGTAGGTAGTCAATTTAAACCGTTTACATAATATCCTCCGGATTCTCGGTTTAGAGTAATATCCTGCTATTTCCAATAAATCAAATCTTGTAAATATCCTTCAAAGTTACATTCAATATTTTGAAGAATCATCAGCAAATCACGTATGTCTTAAGAATATTAGTTAGTTAAAAATGGAAGTCAAAAGACGAGCCGACAACGCCTCGAAGACTTTTGGCGTATAAAACAAACTAATAAAGGGAGACCTTTCCCTATATTTGGAGCGAAAGCAAATGGACATGTTTTCAATTCATCCCATCCTTTAATATTGTGCTCAGATTTCATCTTAAACTGACGTTCTAAAGTCCACGCATAAGGTTTGCCAACAAACTATGAAGAGCTGCATACTCGGTGTCAGCTTGATGGATTATATTCGAAACATGACACTGTGCTTTCAGACGCAAAATGTAGATGTAGCTAAGAAAGCAGCCAGACTCAATAGGACTGGGTCGGCCATGTCAATCGACTTATGGGCTAGGATTACAATAAAAAGAATCCTAGCCGACGTGAAACAACACGAGGTCGACTACAGAGAAGATGGCGAGACGAGCTAAAGGCTTCTATGAACGAAGAGTTCAGAGTATGCACAAAGTTGCAATGAGTGGAGGAAATGGGCGGAGGCCTTTGCCAGCAGTGCGAAAATATATACGAGTATGCGATATATAATAAAACAAATCTTCGCACTAAATCTTCGGTTCTCCTTATTCTCACTTGCCATATGACTTACGCAGTTCGTTGTTCCATCTAAATGAGATAATATCAAGTAAGTAGCTATGTTAAAAAGAAATCTAAATACCTCGTTAGATGGCACTGACTGCAGAGGTATCTAATTTCAGAGTATGCGAGAATGTTCGCAAAAGCCATTGAAACTAGGCCATATAATTGTTTTGAACTCCGCATCTTAATAATATAACAATATCAGAATGATAATACCCGTGCTCATTACTAGAAATATTGTTAAATCCATAAAGTTGTTAAATATTATATGATTTTATATTATCAAGCATTAGAGAAATTTTGAAAAGACCACATTTTAATATTTTGAAGTCATTTATCGCTATCGCTCATTTAGCATAACCTAACCAACGACGAAGAACGTCGCATAGACCAATTGAACCTACATCAATATACATACATCAACTCATTAAGTTGCTAAATTCCATGCAAGTTTATACTAAGTTATCGAACCGCACTAAAAATATCGCACGATATTTCAATAATCCCCGCGTCAACCAACTTGATTGGTGCAATTTACGAATGCTTTTAGCATAAGCGTGATGACGGAACTTATCTAGCGCCATAAGATGTGAGGGACGCGTTGATAGAGTGTCGGGGTTCGATTCCAGTGCCACTCGATACGGCGTGATAGACGCTAATGGACCCCCGGGAACACTCACCACGTATAGCTGAGATTGTTGGGCTATTTCTGGATATTATGAACATTTTTAGCTTATTTTAATAAAAGTTTATCTTAAACCTCTAAGATATAGGTACATAATAATATTTTAATGCATGAATATAGTTGATTGCACCCCAGTACTATCACAAGAAATACACGAGGCGACTTTTTAACTTCGAGGAAGCCAATAATATTCATATTTATTGGTAAAAGTATTTATAAGTCAAAAGGTAGAATAAGAAATAATCAATTAAATTGTTCATATCACGTAATAAATAAAAAGTAATGTCATAAAACAATTATACCCAAAAAACCATTAAAGAAAAAAAAGTTCGCGCCCTATAAGTTCACCAAAAAGTTTATATCTCTTTGTAAAAAAAATATACATCAAATAATTTATTTATAGTTCAGGAACTCACCAATACTAAGTAGTAAGAGTACGAAATTAATTATGTATGACAGGCAACACAATCTAAAAAAATCTGAAAACACAATATTATCTTTTCAATAATATAATCTCGTATATTAAGTCATAAGTAGAATCGAACCTATTAAGTGATAATCTTTTTTAATTAACAGAGGTACTAAGTCCTTTTTTTGTAATTGTTAAGCTGCTATTTTGTATTTTATACATTATACACTGATTTTAATTCACAAAACTATAATGATATTACATTAACTTCCTCGTATTGGTGGCTATTCAAACTCCACTCTACCTACTATCATTGTTTCGAAAGCTCCATACTAATAAACTAATAAATGAACTGACATCGTTGGTATAGGCAGTTACTTTAAATTAACGTTTATTTGATTGTATGTTACACCATGTGGGTCAAGTCAATCAGTTGATAATTGTGTGTTAAGTACGAGTATGCAGAGTTTAAAATCCGTTACGTGGATCCCTGATCGAATATCAGAGGTCATCTATTGAGGCTTAAGGTACACTTCTTGTCATTTCGGACTTGAAACTTCTAAAGCGGCAAACGTGCAGATAGTACACCTGGGAGCTTTGTGTTGCTGCGTAAAGTCCAAAGGTTACCACAAAAGTGTTGTCACCTTGAAAACTCGGTTGTATTGCCGCGTATGTACTCGTACAGTCGTCCAATTTAATTTCAGACCCATTAAAACATCCTCCTGCATTCTCACACAACCAATAAGTGTAGTTTTTATTATTATTATTATTATTTACCAATGTATTAAGATTCTGGAAAATTATTATATTTCACAATATGTCACATTTACAGTTTTCAGAATAAGAAAAACAGACAAATAAAACGCCATCTTTTTTTAAAATAATGCGACGCTTACATTCTCATCGTGCACACAGAACAAAACACTTGGATAGGTCAGAAATTAAATTTGCCGACTGTACCTTTTATTACACTGGCTCTCTTACTTTTCAAACCAGAAGACAGGAATACATACAGGTAGTATTTTAGTGGCGGAAATAGGTAAGAGGATGGCACTCACCGAGATGGACCCTGTAAGCCCGACAGTAGTAGTATTTACTCCAGGCTTAAAGAGACTAGTTTCAGTGAGACAAAATTTTATGGCATCATTAATTTATCATCATCATCATCAACCTGAAAGAGTCCACTGCTGGACATAGGCCTTTCCCAAGGTGAATCCGATCCTCGCTCCTTCACTGCCATTCAATCACTGCCAGCCGCCCTACGCAGATTGACGCTCCATCTAGCCAGGCGGCGTCCCACAACACGTTTACCCAGTCGCGGTCTCCACTCGAGATCTTCTTTACACCAACAGTAATTGGTTCTCCGATAGATGCGACCAGCTCACTGCCACTTCAACGTACTAACTGTTTGAGCTATATCGAAGACTTTAGTTCACTGGCGGATCAGCTCATTTCGGATCTACGAGCATAGCTCTTTCCATAGCCCGCAGAGCAACCTAGAGTTCTATCATCCTATTGCCTAAATAAACATCATTACTTTGAAAAAGGCTTGGTGCAGCAGATAACTTGTTATCTTTGTATTTTTCTTGTTTTTTGACTGACGTGATGATTGATGAATGAGTTTATTTGGTGAAATCAAATCAAGCTTTGCCTTTTTTTACTTTGTGTATGTGTCGTTTTTATGATGTATATTAAGTATATTGCTTTCACATAACTTGTACCAGCTTCTTTGAAGCTTGAATGAAATACGTCCTTCGTTACCTTTTAAAGCACAATCCGTTTAACTTGTTCAAATTTATTTGTTTCAAACTTACAAAGAATTTCAATTACTGCCGTCGAATTTATTGTAACTAAGTTTGAACTCTAGAAATAACAATACTTTTGTTTTGTGTAAGAATGTGAGCGAGGTAATTTTGCAAAACTGGTTTTGAACACTAAGGTTTGAATCGGCAGGATGTTTAAAATTATAACCAGTGTCGGTTGTCTCGACTTCTTTCCATAATAAGAGCTTTGGCCCCTACTAATGTTTCATGATCGTCTCTTGCGCAACATTAGCGTTTCGAACCAATGAATTGACATAATGATACGTAAGCGTAAACTAGTTTTTATCCTTAATGATGCAAATAACACAAATTACCACACAAAGTTATATATTTATGAATAGATATGCATTAAGTCGCTTTTAATAATGTAAGACAGTCCCTAATATTCAAACACGTATTTAATAAAATGTTATACGAGGTCAGGAGACTTAAAGTAACTGTATACTCGTGCATAGGTATTAAAATTATATAACCAATTTGTCGGTTCAATTACCTTTCTACTCTAGAAACCTGGTTAGCGAATCTCTGATAAAGGTCAAGAACTAACTATACTTACCGTAAATCCCACTGTCCTATAGTGTTAGTTGGGCGCAGTGTAGCACCCCTCTACGACGAAGTGTGGGGGATGCTTGTTATCTACCATGCAGGCTCAGTTCGGATTGATGGACCTAGCTTCGTATACAAATATCTTTTTAATTAATTGGTACATTGCTTATTATAATATACACAATTCTGTTAATTTATTTCACTTTGGTATGTACGTCTAGTCACCTTTCTCGGGGTAGTTCCGGGCATTGGCCTCAAATATCAGTTGTTACTCTCTCCTTTCCTTGGTAGTCGTAGTCCATGTAAGTCCGGTGTATTATGTATGATATTGTCGGGTTGATTCTCTTGATGCCGTGTGGTTCCCGGTTTAGAATAGGGCCACCCCAAACCTTCCCGTGGGTGTCGTCAAGGCAACAAGGGATTGCACCATGGACGGGCAGCAGCGTTCTACTGTGTATATTAAGATCATTACTGCGATCACCAATCCGTTTGTCATGCATGGTGATTATGGCAAATCCCCCAATGGACAGCCCACAAAAAGTGGCAGTCTACTGGGGAGGCTTATGTTCAGCAGTGGACGTATATAGGCAGATGATTATGATTCTCTTGAGTGGCAGTGAAGGACGCTTTCGCGCCATCTTCGGCCAGTCACTCCCATTATAGTCGACCATCTCAATATATTTGTTTATTATTCTGTTTAGTTATAGGCCAAGCGAACTTCTATCTGCGGCTCTCTGGAACAATTTAGCATTAAAGCTGTTTTTGAGACTTGTGAAAATCAATGCCAGGAAACAGTAATTTGTTGTTTTATTCAGACCCAAGTCAGACTGATAACTTAATAAATATACTATAATGTAAATATAAATGTTTTGCCTTATCGGATCAGAGACTGCTCAATATTATATTTATATCACCATATAGTGACCTACGTTAAGTATATCTTAGAAACCATCTTCATAATTTAAATTTTAGAATTAGTTCTCGCCAACGAAAGCAGATTTCTCACGTTTACCGAAAAATTTATGACGGAAATAAATTATACATACATACATAATGGTCACTCCTTGGTCTCAGAGGGGTAGGCAGACACGATGTATCGATAGAATTCGTTTGGCGTGGCCGTAGTATTCACGCACACTTAGTCACTTATATTAGTCACGCTACAGATGCTATGCAGTATACTATCTGTTAAATTTGAACTATCTAGAATGATACCTAGTTTTACATCTATGGTCAATTTTAGATTTCCTGAACGTAACAGAACACCCTTTCATAGAATCCCTTTTAATATTTTTAACATTTTAAAACATTAGTAAGGGATTCAGCGTAAAATGGAGCAGCGCTTTATTCAGATGAGCGTTCACATAAATCGATGGGGATTTTGAAATTATAATTTGTTCACGGAGATAGGTCGCCGCGGGCGCCTCGCCCACGCTCCCTCTCGCAAAGCGCACGCGCATCCTTTCAAGCGCTTTGTGGCTTCAACAATAAATAAA
Organism: Esperia sulphurella; assembly: GCA_947086405.1. Taxonomy (NCBI): domain Eukaryota; kingdom Metazoa; phylum Arthropoda; class Insecta; order Lepidoptera; family Oecophoridae; genus Esperia; species Esperia sulphurella. Next base: position 7,638,471 of record OX352270.1, on the reverse strand, counting down.
TACATTTACTTTTTTTTTAATAAAAGTGGCGAAGCATCATAACTAATAGTAAGTCATCATGAACTTAGTTTTGTTTATTGTTTTCGCAGTACACCTGCTGGGTGCAAAAGTCGATTCTCGCGAATAGATGTGAGAATATTATTTCTTACTTATCTTATTTTTAAGATTCCTGGGATTTCTGCTCGTTACTAGTAACGAAATGCCGAAGCGATTTTTAAAATGTCGATATCATTAGTAAGGGCTACGAAGTGAAGATAAATTGCAGAATTTTTTAAATGTAATTTTAAAATAGATACAAATTACTAACAAAACGACTAACCGAAGTTATTCGATATTTGCTTTTTTGCTAGGCATTCATTCAAGCCACTAATTTTTAAGATAGTATTTTAGCTAGACAGGTTTAGTAACGTAACAGCTGATAGTAGAGCGCATTTCAGCCGCTGCAGCGCTGAAAGCTCTTATGGTGTAACAATGCTGATGCTGGTAGGTGTTGCACCGTGACGTGACCCCAGTAATGCAATCACTTGTGCAAGCTGCACTTGTGCTCTGAAATGAGCAAATTATGCGTTAAATTTAATGTGTTTTGTTATGTCACTTTCCATCCTAGTATTGTAGATGCATTTATAAATGCGAAAGTTTGGATATTTGGATGTTTGTTACTCAATCACGCTTCAACCACTGGACGGATCTGGATCGAACTTGGCACATATATAGGTTAGGTTCTGGAATAGTACCTAGGATAGTTTTTTCCCGAAAAAAACATCTCATTCCTACGGGAAATACATAATAATTTGTGATGTTAAGCTGTCTACGCAGATAAAGTCGCGGGCAACCGCTAGTATTATAATAAAAAAGTGTATATCGTACTCAATGTGTATGGGTTCTGTGGTTTTTTTTAATGGCCCACCTAGAGAACAACTGTGCCAAGCAACTTGCTTTGATCACAAAATGCAAGCTTCCCATGTAACATGTCACACAAACACCCCAGCTTAACAATGTGATGAAGGAGTCCCATTCTCTAACTGGCTTCGAACTGGGAAATTATATTTCCCATTTCGAAGCCAGCTAGAAATTTGGTTACTAAATGGGCCAAAAGGGCTAGCACAGACATACGGTCAAAAAAGCTTCGCTATAAGGCTATCCGCTTTGATGAATCCCTATAAGCAATGAGATCCTGGTTCTTAAAATAGAAAGTCCTGTGTGTCAGGAGCAGTTTCTTCCAGTCAGTTAAACAATCTAGTGTGAAAGACAAGAAGAGGAAGATAAGATTTAAACTGATACAATTTTGTTGAGTTTTCAAGAAAAACTATAAAGAATGAATCTAAATTACGTCAAAAATATCTACCGTTATTCAGTGTAAAGGCAAAAGATAGATAGTGTATGTGATTACATTGATAATGTGACATAGAAGTAAGAAAGTGTTGTGCAATGTTATTCTAGATGAAAATAATAATAATGTTTCAAAAGTTAAAACGTAATAATTATAAGCGGTATACCAATCCCTCGAAGTTTGTGTAGTTAATTTTTAACAATATTTAGTAGTTATTTAAAAAAAAACTACTACTGTGTAAGTATTCTACTTATATTTACAAAAGGTATAAATACCCTGCAACGTATGTTAATATTGGTTTATTTTGGTAATTTAAATCAGGGTCAGTTGCTATCAGCTTGTATTCATTTATGGTTTACACAATTAATACAACCCAGATAAGCTAATGACTATTGGCTACATCACCGGCTAAACAATTCTGTAACTCTGTTACTAGTTCGACCCAGATTGGGTCAACACACACCGGCACTGTTGCGACACTGAAAGTGATGTCCAACGACAGTGATCGTTTATTTTATTACCGTGTCGTCTGAAACTGTAGCACTGGGAACTGCAGGCCGTGATGTTTATGATCAGGGATTTTGGATAGGTCCAAGTCAAATTCTATGAAAATCTGTCTTAGGACGTTATAATTTTTGCTGAAGAGTGTAAATAGATCATTTTGAAGAACTTTTATGTTATGCCCCTTTTTTTTGTAAAATTTATGTGCAATAAAGAATATATATATAGAATATATATATAACCATTGTCTACAAACCTACAAATACGCCAATATTTACAAAATAAACTAACCAAAGATCGTCGAGGTAACGATAGTACAAATATATTAAAACAGGTACTGATGAGGATTTAACGACTCCGAAACCAAGCAATAGGTGATACAAAATTGCTCTTTTATAAAAACAGTTTCTCTTCATCAACTAGTAAATGAATATTTTACTTTAGGCGAAAGAATTTTACTTTATTAAACTCATATGTAAGGGGATCATATCTGTTACTCGATATTGGAGTCTTCATCGCCGCCTGTGTCAATGTATACTATCGTTTCTTCTACGACATCTGATTAGTTGATTATGAAGAAAAAAAGACGCGTATTTTGTAGGTTTATGTGAAATTTATCTATCACAGAACCACTAATCGTTTCGAATTACATTAAATATGTGAACCCATTCTATCCCAAGGGAAGATGGTGAATACCAAAGTGTTTTTCCAATCACATATTACAAAGCAAATTGTCAGCGCGGCATCGGCAGGTTAAAAAGCGTAAAACCTACCTTGTATTGCGTGGTAGTGGTAATAGGCCTCGCTCAGTGTTAAAGTCAATTGAAAACACTCGCAATCCCACTAAACCAATTTTTTATTCAACGCAATTTGAGCCCTGCCATCTAAGCATTAGACAGGCACGTATTCAGAAGGTTAGTTCAGATTAGTTATATCTTATAAATAATAGTTGCTACGAGTATTTCATTTTATTATCAGGCTGTAAGAGGTTTCTATAAGAAAAGTTAGTACAAGCAAAGATAATATTTATTAATATTTACTATGTAGTAGAAGTTAGAAATATTGTCTGGAAAAATCGCCTAAAGCGATAAAGACTATCTAGATAATAGTATAGAAACATCAAAATTGAAACTAATAATGTTTTTTTATTGTAACAAAGAGTATTGGAATGTAATTGCTTTTGTTTTCTATCAAAAACTTTGAGTACGTATTCGACCCTGAGTGATTCTGTGGTCAGGAGCTGGAGCCACAATAATAACAAAGAGTAGGTTGATAGATTTATAATATAAATAGTATTACAGTACGGCATTTGAGAATAAATTTAAAACTTTAGCAGTTTTGTTATATAGTTCAAATGGCAGAGAAGGTGTTATGTCGAAAATAATCACAGAGTGTGGACATGCCATATGTTTCTTAAGTACTGGTGTACGTTCTGTACTTAGGGCAGTGTTACTTTACTTCCCTGGACTCCGTGTCTGCCCATCAATGTTGGTACGTACGTAAGCTAGTAATTTGACCTTACGCCGGGCATTAGTAGGAGTGCCCGGCGCGCTTTCAACGCGGTTACCAATAAAACCGCAAAATGTGTTTCACATTAACAAAACGTATGCGAAACAAGTTGGATGTGACTGTTCATTATTAGTTCATTTATATTTAAACAAACCTCAAAAATATTGAGTTGGATATCTTAATGACGATAAAACTTATGAAAATATATAATTATAAGAAAATTCCATCTTCCTATCTATATTTTAAAAATGTTATATCATTTGAACACGGTAGTTATAAATTGTTTCGAATGAAGTTACGACGAAAAATAATAAAATACCAAGTTTCTCTAATTTTTAAGAGTTCAATAAAGAAATGTCGACAATGATTTGCGAATTTAAAAGAATCTAGGTATTTTAGTGTGGTTAAATCTGTTTATTTTATTAATTTTCTCTTACTTACAGACTGATAACAACTATAAACAAAAATATAAATACACATAATATAATGATTAACGGAAATCATATATAAATTAAATTAAATCTACTCAAAAGTCAGTCACAATGGACTTACTACTAACTTCAAATGAGAAATAGGATAACCATATTATTACCATTAAAAGGAATGCAAAATTTACGTCTCTCTAATAAATTCAAATAATCTTGCCTATCAGTCAAACCTTTTCAATTTTCCCATGGATCTTGTCTATAAATTTAATGTTTTATTTATTATCACGTAAAAGGTTTATTTATTAATTAAAAGTCATCTCTGTATTTATTTTACATTTTAAATACAGTAATCTAAAAAAGAGTTATTATCAATAAAATAATTTTATATAGATATTATAGATATAGATTCTAAGAAAACAGATCATGCCAGATATAAATTGGATGAAAATTAAGTACGTATGTGTCTTAGAAAAAAAAATTCTAATTCTCGCTAAACCCTTTTTATATCTGTCACTGGATCTTATCTAGTGTACAAACCTTAAGTTTTTCTCAATTAAAATACTCATAAGATTAATATTAGTTAATACATCGGATGGTAAGCAAGTTTGCGGACGTAAAGCAGACCAGATAAACTGGACAAGAATGATGTGCCTCATCCAGCAATGTTGCTGGGCCATTCGCTATCCTGCTCCGCGATTATAGCGCTAGATGAGAGCGGAGGTAGCTCTCAGGACAATAATTTAAGATGTTTAGATACCATCTACAAGTCCGCGCGGTGTGCCCAAGAATTCATGTGATCACCTTTAGATCCAATCTTAGATTAGCCTTTACGAGGTGATGTTACGAAAAATTATCTCCTACTATAAAGCCTGTTCATTGTCAAAGATTATGAATCCCCACCGGTGTTGCGTGCAACTATTTGTTTATAAATATTTGTGGAAATGGGAAGAAATTATTCACTTTACACCAAACACAAATTCGTTTATGGCAAATTCCAGTTGCTTAAGAAGGTAAATAGCAGTTTTATGTCGTCAGCTAGAAATAAAAATAAATAAAATTCAGTATGAACTTATTTAAAGTAACACTTGATATATCAAGGAGATAATTGTATACAATAATTTGAATTAATAGCGAAAAAATAATAAGAGTACATGACCTTCAATTAACAACAAACATCCGAAGACCAAAACTAATAGGTACAACAGAAAATAATAAACATTAATAATGATGAGATAATGTCTATAAAACAAAATTGATTTATTATCGTCTATTTTCCGGCTTTATTACGTTAGCTGTCATTATTACGCTATAAAATGAAATAGATTTAAATAATGTTTTTGTGATACTGAAATACCCGGACAAGGTATCTGAAATAGGTATATGAAAACGAAACTCCAGCATTAAAATATAACAAGTTTTATTATATAACAATAGAACATAAGATTGGTAGCATACTACATTTCTTAAACCAAAGGGCTTAAAAACCTAACAACATTACCCTACTTTTGTCTTTAGATTGCGTTGCCCTGGCGATGAATTTGGTATGTGAAAATCTTTCTTATAATCTGAAGAAACTTTTAAAAGCTAGAAAAAAATCAGATATTCTGCCGTACAATGTTTTTATTATTGTTTGCTTACACCTCGAAAAAACAGCTTGTTAATATTCTGTTGTGTATAGTGATCAAGGAATTCGGATTCCTAGATACCGCTTCACCTTGACTTTAACCGAACAAAAGAGAATGCCTTATTGCCTTTTTATAGATAAATCAAAATTGTGGCGATTTACAATGAATCGTTAAAGTTAATTACATCGGCTCGCCGTCGTATTTATTGCTCTCTTTATTAACCTACGCATTGTTATAAATTCAGTCAAACTCGGTATAGGAAACAATATGTTTTGATAAATAATAGTAACCTTGAACTATGCTAGTTTAGGAGGTAGGCCTTGGTCATTTCTGTTAGATAGTCAGAATAGAATTTTGAAATTAATATGCAATTTATACTTTACTATAATGTAATAAGATATTTTAATCTTATTTTAGTAAAAAAAAATAATTACTTAAAGCCTGCATCTCATTGTTGAACCTTATAGGTTCCCATCTGTCGAAGTTACAAGACCACCTGTTCGCGGTATCGATGTGTACGATAGGTTATAAATGTGTTGGTCGGATTGTTATGTATGTTATTCGTAGCGAAGCGTACAAGTGCGCATGTGTGCGTGGATCTCCGCGAAAAAATGTCAATGTTTTGCATCGGAAGAAAACGCTATGGGATCTCCCCTTCAGGTCGAGTCGGCGATTTGACCTATCCTCACTACGACCCAAACGATGGTAGAATTGACAAATGCCTCAAAAAATTCAGCATAAATAAACGGGATTTCTTACCATGTTTACATTAATTGTACTAACCGTCTGTGGTACGATAATAATCCGTATTTATAATTGCAACGAGCATGGACTTATACCATCGACCCTACGAAAGTAAGGCGAGCGCATTTCCAAATGAGCTGCTAGGACTAAGTATATTGTGAATTTGTAATTAATTACTTACTTATAATATAAAGTTGATTATCTGGAGTTAGGAAACGTCACTTGAGGAACTGCATTTCAATTCTATAGCCCCAGCGGTTTGAGCTTTGCGTTATCCAGCCAGGGTATCCTTATATTTGTTATATTTATATAAACAAATATATTTAGATAGAAGATTGCATTTTGGCAACGATGAAAGTGATTGTGAATCCGATGATATGTTAATGACGACCTTAATAACATGAAGTGATGTTGAGACTCATGTGTCGCAAAACGGCATCGATCCGTATCAGTTTTACGTTCTTCTTTTTCGTGGAGAATAGGTACTAGCTTTTGCTTTCGATTTCGTTCGTATAAAAATACTCCTCAGACCATACAATATGCGTTTGCCTGATACTCCAGTCGTTAGATTTTCAAAATTTTCGTACAAATAGACAGGCAGTCAAAGGTTTCGAAACGGTTAGTTTTTTATATGCTACATTTCTTCGAGTCTAACAACTAATTTTTTTAAATATATTCAACTAGCTGTGCCCGCGGTTCCGTTCGCGTGGACTACAGTTTTACTCTCTAAGTGTAAACCTTTTATTTAATAGTAAATGGTTGAGTGCTGAAGTAATTTATTCATTTAATTTGTAATCATAGTTTTTAGTAAGTCTTAAATATTTATTGTAAAAAAATATTTATGTCATGTTGTATTTTTCTGTAAGGAATCCTCCAGTTATTTAATGAACATTTACATTTTACTCGTTCAACTTTCTAACACAACTTTCAGACGTGTTAGAGCGTTAATAATTCTTCACTAATTGATTAATGAAATTTATTATAATGGATATGGAATGTTACGTGTGAATGAAGTGAAAATAATTAGCTTGTCAAGTAATTCATTGCCAGCTTTGTAATAGGTATAAAGTAGATTCTGAAAATCATAAAAAAAATTAACGACAAGTGTTTAGACATATGTACAATTCAAAGTTGATTCCAACCTACTAAATACAAAAAAATGGTTCCACCCGTACTTGGCAGTGATTCTACCAGTGGCAAAGTAAGAAAAACACATGAAATAAAAGCAAAATAACCCGTACGATACAAAAAACACTTCGCTGAGTTACCAAATCATTATTTATCCAGAGATGAGACACCTAAGAGACACCTACGAGTATATTTCGTTACGCAGTCTTTATTGCACACTTTAAAAACTAAATAAAATTAGGAAATTTTGTGTACAAAGGCAAGTTTATCTCTAAAATATCTTTTACAGGGTGTGAGGCAGTAAGAGCGAGGAGCGATTTATTTATGCTTGACTGTAATTTTTTTTAATAATAATACCTTTCATTTTAATATTTGATTAGTACAACCACCACCTTACGATATTAACAAGATAATCAGCTTGTAAATATTTACAGAAATAGATTTTTTACACTTAATCATTATAACTTTTAACAAAAAACGTATTCAAACAAGCCCGACGTAAAATCGCTTCCCATCAAGCGTGTCTTTGTAGTTCGTAAAAACACGAAGAAAAAAAGATAAATCACAGATTTGCGTGATTGAAGTAATTTAGACGGTCATTCAAATAAGTGATGATGGATCTATCTACCTGAATGAAATTGAATCTAACTATAGCTAGGTGTAGTTGAGATTCTATTGTAATTAATGAAAGTTGTTGTTGTTGTTGTGCTGAACTAATTGAAGCGGTAAAAATAATTTACAATTATGTGTAATAGTACAAACTTCTGTTTTTGATAATGTCGGCAGCTACAGCTTCATAAATTACGAACAATGTTTGAGTACTTATGTTGAAATATAAAAAAAAAATTAAAGACTTATAAATAAAGAATGATCAAGTAATTGGGGTGTTTCCTTGTGATGCCAATATTTTGGTACGTTGGTGGCGAACGAGGACGTTACTTCACAATTTAAGTTCAAAGTACATTGTTACTACATCGGTGAATAGTGCAGTTATTTGGAGATATATAATCATCATCATATCAGCCCTTAGACGTCCACTGCTGGACATAGGCCTTCCCCAATGAACGCCACCACACCCGGTCCTCCGCCCTCGGCATCCAGCCGCTTCCGGCTATATGCATTGAAGATATATGGTATAGCATAAAAGTAGACACAAAATATCTGACTCATTTGGAAGTTATCTTTTAATCCTCTAAACACAAGGGCTTTAAAAGGACTATTGAACCTTAAATTCGAAATGATTGCAAAAACATGTAAGCAATTAGAGTTAAGCACTAGGTTCAAATCCTTGTTGGCGGGCAGGGGGCGGCATGAGCCTCCTATAGGTAACAGGCGAGCCGACTGGACCCTACGTTATTATCCATTCAGAGCCGACAGATTGCAAGATATGGTCTATTTAATAACATAGGCACCGACTTACAGACGCAGTCCCGGATTAGAGTTCTAGCTAATTTTGAATTAATTTGTTTGGTCCATTAAGTACGTTTGTAATGTATAAAAGATTATTAGGTTAATGAAACTGCAGTAATCGCGAACTTGGCCCATATAATATAATTGAATCTAGTAATATAAAGATTATGTCGTGGAATATAGTCGTGGCTGCGCTATAATAATAAAATACAATTGAAATTGCTTTAAATTTAACAAAACCAATTTCATTACGGGCAATTGAATACTCTGTCGATACATATTATTATTTCAGTTTGGTGGTGGACCCTTTTTATGATAGTAGGCCCAGGTTCAGCAGCGGTACATTTTTTACATTGATGATTTTTGTATTTATTACAGTTACGATATAATAAAATATTTTTGGAATACTTTGTCTTTAATCTGTGACTCATGAAGTGTGCATTATAATTTAAATGCTTTAGAGTACCCACCTGTGCAGGGAAAGCACTACGCGAGGTGCCACGCCTATCCGCAAGCCTCAGCAGTATTATTTTGTTAGGATGCACAATAGTTTGTGCGTTAAACCCGCTCTTTTGTGCGCGCGTGCGTCCGCGCACCGAAGGCCATTTCCGAGGTACAAACATAACGAAACCAGACGATTTGCTAGTTTCGTAGTCCACCGAAGACCTGTTTTTCCGAATACATATAACTTGGATCTTTTTTAAGGGAGAGTGAAGTGGTACCTTCTGTGTAAACGCGTTCCATGTTCTGCCTTATTTTTACTTTCTATCAGGTGTATAATTTTTTTAGATACATTAATTAAAATTGTAGTATAATTTTTTTTTATTACTAAGTACTATATAGTACTGAAAAAATTAAGAACTTTAGGGATAACTATTTTAAGGATTTATTTCTTTTAATCAATGTTTAATAAAACCTCAAAATGTGCCCCGTTTTTAGCTCAAATACAGCTGGACACGATAACAATAACGCGGCGCGGCTGTTCGGCAATTTAGAACTAGTCTAGCTCGGGCTCTACATGTATGTTCTTCCTGAAAAAAATACACTGGAAGTTGATGCCCATAAACTCGTTAATAATAATAACAACAATAAATCTTGTCACAAAAGATACTTGGTAGGCTCTATTGACAATAGTGGCATAATAATTTCAGGAAAAATTAAAATCTATTTTTTTGACTACTACTTCCATCTGGTGTTACTCAACTCATGAGCTACAGATCATCAACCTTAATGCACTAATATGTCGAAAACTATAAGGTGCCAGTAGAAAAAAGTAAAAGTTTTTAGTGATTGTAATAATAGACAAAATGTTATGCACATGATGAAGGATAACATAAGATGTTCAATTTTGGTATGAATCATGAACACAAAGCCTACATAACATTGTATAAACCTATTACAATTACATATACCTAGAAGACGAAAGGTGTGTAAATAGATTTAAGTTCTAAGTGGAAACACAATGTTTCAAAACAACCTAGATAAGTAATTAAGATATAGTAACAAAGTAAAATACCTAGTAGGATTCAGTTAAATATCAAGTTACATGTTAATAACTGACAAACAAACTCATTTTATGATACGAAGAGAGATATGTAGAAGGATATAAACAGTTTCTTAGTAACGATATCAAATTACCTCCTCCAGATTTTGAGCTCGTTATCCAACATTGCGTGTTTAACTTAGAAGTTAAGTTAGATTTCCAGACGGAAATCGCACAATGGATTTAAGGTCAGATTAGAGACTGGAAGAGACCCTTAAGTGGGGTAAGTGTCGCCCCTGTACACATTTTTATTTTTATATTTGACAACACACATACCCACAATATAAATAAAACTGACTTGAAAAAACGGTAACCAGCGTAGTTTATTATGTGAATTATACTGAAATTAGAAAATTCGGTGAAGTTTGGCTCTCCAAAGCCTAAAAATACGTGGAAATTTAGGTAATATAATCGATTTGTCACTTTCGCAGGGTCGACTAGGGTCGGAGCAAGCGGCAGCGAGACGGCAAATGTTTATTCGAAATACACACTTTTGACTTGCTGCGGCTTGTCTGTGGCCTCTAAAGCGACCGGAGGGAGTCACGGGCAAAAACTAGTATGCTCTTAAATTGAAAGTGGGTTTGCAAAGTTTTAACTCGTAATTTTAAAGCTAGTAGTCCTTAGACAGCGGTTCCCCGTAACACCCGCGCAGTTGTCAAGTAATAACATAATTTACGATCTATGCCGAGTATAAATCGTTGCATACCGATCGCTAGATCGCCAGATACCGATCATTAGTCCACTTACTTAACGTCGGTAGAGCAATCGATCCATGTCTACAAACAAATACAAAGAAGACAAACCTTAATATTATCTAGGTAACCAATATGACATTTGTAGGTAACCCTAATATTGATAATGCGTAACTAAAATAACTGCGTGCTGTGATATTTGTAAAAATGATTAAAATGTAAAGATTTTTTTAAAACACATGAGAAATCATCTCTATTTCAATAACATGGATCAATGAAAGTCGGCTCTATTGATGAGTAATTGATAAGTTTAAGGCTCTACATGTGTTTCTACATAGTGCCATTTGATTTTTTTTAATGTTCTCAATTTAAAACCTTATGGTTTATGTGTAAATAATAACCAAAGATAAACGTTTGTAGCGCCCCTTTTTTAATCTCAACACAATGAAAGTCTCGGTGCGGAGAAACGAGTAGATCATTCCACATTTTTCACAAACGCAGTATGAAGAACCTCTTAAAGCGCACAGTCTTTGGCCGCCTAACTAAGGTTCGTTGCTTAGGTTAGGTTGGTACTTATTATTATAAATAAATATTTATTTAAATCGTGTCTTGAATTTTTTTTAGTTAACGCCAATTTGATCTTTGAGCAATTAAAGCGTAGACAATGAGTTACACTACAATGGACGACCCCGATGTGTCGTGGAAACTGTGACGGCGACTGCTTTCCATTGATATCGCCCGACGTTAAATGCCTTTCTTTTCTCTCTTAACAGACACTTGAGCATGCATTGTGAACTATGAATTGAAAAAATTGTGGTTGCTATAGCTCTTAAGCAGCCATCAGTCGCATTAACAGAGGCTATTGAAAAACTTCAGTAACATTCCAAAAAGTTAGCAAAGTGTACGTCGTACGCAATGTGCGGGTTCCGTCAATAAATTTCTATCTTTTTCTATTATTGCCTGGCATTTTTTATACAGAGTTCAGTAGACAAATTAGCTTCACTGTGAGGGATTTTTAGAGGAACCTTAAAAATATGTTTATGTTACCGTCGTTGTTGGACATAAATTGACGAAATCTACAGCCGCACGTATACCACTCAATCAACCCAGGCCAACATATCATGTCAACATTCACAGTTGGACAAGGGTCTTCCCTTGACATGCTCATAATGACAATTTTGGACAAACGTTTTGGCCATCGCAGTGCTAGGCGTCGTCGTATGGCTGTCTGGCATCATCTGGCTTACATTACTTAGGAAGTTCAGATTATTATTATTATATATATTTTGATTTTGATTTTGAATGTAAGCCAGACTGCGCCTAGTACTGCGATGGCCAAAACGTTTGCCCAGCATGGTGATTATGTCAAGGGAAGACCCATGCCCAACTGTGGATGTTGACATGATATGTATTTGTATCTACAAATAAACATTATATATTACTTGTTTCAACTCCTAGAAAAGAACTATATAAGTACATGGTTCTGTGTGGTAATGTTTTTTTTTTAATTTTACTCTTTCTGATAATTACTTGTTTGGGTTTTGTTCAGTCGAACGAAGCAGTCGTCAAGTGCCAACGTTTCGAGAAATTCTGATTAGACCCTTAGTGAGACACAACTATTATTTAACCCTAAAATTAACATGTCACTATGAAATTTTAACAGTCGTAACAGTCGTAACAGACCGTCTATTTATTTTACTCATTTCATATAACATTTGACGTTTCATGTAGTACGACAGGAGAGTATGGTGTTGATGTCCACTGCCGGTATTAAGCCTTTATCTTTGCGTGCATCCAACCCGGTTGTCCGCTCACAAAGTGACATGTCTTTTTGACGAATAAGTTTCGTTGTTTTAGTATGTTATTCAAATAAAAATTGTGAACAGCCATTTTGAGCACACCAAGATCTTGTTCCCTTGAACTAACTTTTGTTCCCTTCCTAACTCAACTTGTTAACTCGATCACGATCTTGTTTCAAACGATCTTAGTTGACCACAATTTTTCAGTGTATAATATGTCGAAAAAGTACCACGCACCATCCTCCTTGAACAATTTAGTACGGAGACGTACAGTGGGCCATACATCCAGCCTGCGCACACACACCCGCACCTTGCTCAGCGGTAATAGTGGCTACATTGCTATGGTATTGTATAACTCGAGCCGAGTTTACAACGTGTAGGGTAACGTTTTCTATAAAAAGGTTGTTGACACGATGGGAGCGTTTAGATAAGATTAGTTTAGAGATAATGTGAAGTATCTGGATATTCTAAGCTGGAGCTTTTTTATTCGGCCTCATGAGGTCTTAGAACAACATTAAATAAATAAAAATTCGTTTATTTTTTGACTGAAAATTACACTTCACCAACCTTAATGTACTAAGAATTTTTAACATAAATTACACTTATTGGTTTATTAATCTTTTATTTTAAAACTGATTAAACTTATTTCTCACATTTGTTACTTTTTTAACTAATTTTTAGTTATTGTCTAAAGATTTTAATGATCTTTCTATTGGTGGTAGTAAAGTAACGGGTAATGACTTATGAGTCATTAATACCATTATGTTTTGTATTCTTTACTACTTCTCTACTGTTAATATGTCATAATAACATACCTAATAATATTATCCCAACTAATCTCATTTTCTGTCATGTCAGTTTGGGTGAATAGTTATAAAATTACATGTCTATAGTTTATATTATACAGTTTATGGCTCTCCATACTTAAAACAAAAGTTGCATAAATATTATTTTAAGCAGCGCCTTGCAAGAAGATCACAGATACAGACCGCAGTTTCTCGGTAAACGCGATAAATGAGCTAGCTTTAATTATAAAAATGTCGCCAAAAAGAAAAGTAAAAAATAGAGATGCTTGCAAAAAATAGAGACGCGCTCGCACCTGCCAATGGCGTGTCGAGATACGACGTTTATATTTAGAAACCACTTTATTTAACTCACCGCCGAGCTTAAAGCTCCCGATAAAAAGGTTGCCTTAGTGCTCTTGCGGCGCTTCGTTTATTAAGAACCATTTACTTTTAGCCACGATTGTATCAATCGACCGCATATGCGGCCGCACTCAGATTATAAACAGTTAAATCGAACACTGCCCATACCATAGAGGTATTTATTTACCCCATACTCATAGATATTTAAATCATCATCATCAGGTTATTTTTGTCTCCACTGCAGGAGCACAAACCTCTCAAGATATTTAAATACATATCCATAATTCTAAATTGTAGCAGTAAGCATATTCAAATCATCATCAGCCGAAAAACATCACTGCTAAACATAAGCCTCCCCAGTATAATGTCACTTTCGGTGGGCTGTCCATTGGGGATTTGCCATAATCACATAGACACCTACGGGAAGATTGAGTGTGGCCCTATTCTAAGCCGGAAACCATACGGCTAATACTAAATCTGAATTGAAAATAATTATTGTTAGTTCACGTTAGTTATGTACCAGAACTTACATAGCTAAACATATTATGGAAAGCTATGGTCGTATATTTGTAAGTTCTTTGTACAAATAACTTACACAGCTTATAGCGCTACTATGAAAAATGATAGTAACATTACGTAAATGTTAAAATGTTGTTGTCATCTCATCTACCAATGGTACAATTTCGTAATTTTTTTAATAAAAAAGAAAGTAGATGCATAATTTTTTTCAGATTTTGTGTTGCTTAGGTATTTAGTGAAGTTCACTAAAATAGTTTTATAATACGTTTTTTGATCAAAATTGATTTGACAAAAAAAAAGATTATACATCTGTGTATTAGGTATCTCTTTTCGAATCCTGTATATCATATGTAAAGTATCAAGATGATTCCATTCCCAGTGTTATCAGGAACCCTAAGTTTATTGGAGGAGATAGTACACGGCCTCGCGACTGCGTGGGTTCAGTACACATCGAGCTAGCGCAGTGAGAGCGCGCCCGTGAGCGCTCGTTGAACTCTTTTGTACAGACATTCCGTTCGAACTTCAATCTTTCGTCTATAAACTTATTCCGGTAACAGAATATACCTAAATGTAGTGCAGATATTTTTGATAAGTGATTAGTGTTTTAGTGATTCCTTGGATATTTGTGTGAACTTTTTTTTATTCGTAATTTTTTGTGAGATTTATAGAACGGGTATGTGTTTTCTTTTATTGTTAAAATAAGTACTTAATCCTATTATATGAATTCTTAACCATTACCTAATTAATATAGTTATAATATAACAGCTCGTGTTTAAGACTAAATCATTTTTTTGCTGTATAGTTACTTAAACTTTATTAGTTCCCATGGCAACGGGAAATCCTCGTTTGATATAAAAACAGTCTTGAATCTTAAAACTATGAGATGTAAAGTTGCAATTTGTTACAATCATGTCACTACATTACATACTCCAACTCTTCCCGTGGATGTCGTACAAGGCGACTAAGAGAATATATTACAAAACATCATTAAGGCCTCCTCAACCCGTCTGGCCAGCGCGGGGAGTGTAGGCCAAATCCTCCGTCTGTCTGTATGAGAGAGGGTCCACGCTCCTGCGGTGGAGACAAAAATAACCTGATGATGATGATGATGCCACTACATTAAATATTTGAGTAGCAAGATGGTAGACAGTGGCTAATAAATATAATTTACTGAGATCAAGCGGCAGGTAGAGATGGCCGGATGCTTGGTAAATAGCGACTCGGTCTTTGCTCATTATCAGCTAGATTCTAGGAAGTCGCTCAAATTGAGAACTTGGATATGCTATATTTATTCAGAATTTATCGTATGTTGTTTTTTCATTATGTATATTTTTTGTGATGTTATATTTAACTTACCTGTTATGCTAGCAAGGCTATAAAATTAAACAATGTATACTATTTAAATAAGTTTTTATTAGTCACAAAGTTTATTAGGTTGTCTTAGTCAGGAGAATGGCCAAGATAACTACCCCATTGCAAAAAATGATTACAAAGCACTTTTGGCAACTTAACCCTTGCGGCCTCGTTCTAAATATATGATAAATTTATAAACAAGCTCCGTTAGCTGTTTGATGGTATATTGCAACCATTCTTAATAGTAAACAAACGATTTAAATAATATGACGTAACCATGTCACGATATTTTACTTATTAGCTAATTGAAATGATTTATACATAACATTATTACATAAATTATAACTCTAATTTTGACTAAGCGATTAATTGGCAAAAATTTATTCATGAAAGTCGTTACATTTAATAGTTACGAGTCAGGCAGGTCTTTATTAATAGCCTTTGCCAATCGGTTTGCAGTTGACAAGTTATAATGCAAATTACTATGGTGTATTAATTGCCTATTCAATGTATGCAAAGAAATCCTTGTAAGTTGGGCGGTGTTTCGAAAGTTAGCCACTTGCGGCTGCATTCTTGCATTTCCGAGCCTGTCTGACCGGCCGCCGGGAGCCAATGGTCGAGGGAATCGCGGGAGGTATATACCACCACCACCTTTAAGTGACCCTTACTTCTCTCATCACTCCACCATCTGTACGATACTTCAAAGGTCTATATTTTCTGGACAAAGTCGTTTGTTAGGTTCGATGTCTGAAAATGTTTTTTTTTAAAAGCCACTGGAGAATAAATGTTACTATTGTTTAAAAGGAACAAATTTTAAAATAATTATAATTAAACGGTATTCATTTGAGACGCATACTGAACAACTTACGATAACTTAAGTTATTTATAATTTGATCATCAATAAATGTCTATCTTGAAATAACTTTAAAATGTGCATAACTTAGGATCGCAAGTTAATTTGTATGTCATTTTATTTTTAAGTAGGTATTATGCAATAATGATTAATCACTAATATTAATATGTACATATTGTTGACAACAGAGAGCCAATATTAGTGAAGTTACGGTGAAGACACTTTCTGTTTGTAGAAAAGCCTGTAGTTCTTCAAAATGAAAACGTGTAAATAAATCAAATACATACGCATATGCTGTTAAAAACTGATGGATATTTTAATATATATTGCCATAAAATACGTTTTAATGTGCTAACCATCTTTATGACTGCACATTGATTACTACTCAAAAAAGTACTTCTGTTAAATCTGCATAACTTATTCGGTCTTCTTATGTGATTTTGAAGTAAAAGGGTCTATTGAACTTTAATAAATTAAATTAACTAAGTGAGATCCTTTCTCCAAAAGTAGGTTTTCTAAAAGATAGGTTCAATGTAGGCCCGATATTTATAAATATTAAGTTGATTTTGTATATTTTTGTGATAAATCTTATTGAAATGTAAAAAATCCCAGTTTGCTAACAAGACATTGGGCCCGATTCTGAAGGCACACATTTAAAGTTTGACAGTTCTAAAATTTGTTTCGTCTTTATCTTTATAATGCTGTGTGACAGGGATAGCATCATTTTTAGAGCTGTAAAATTTTAACGTTGTGCCTTCAGAATCGGGCCCATTATTTATTTAAAAAAAATTCAATCACACGAGCCAATTTCAAAGTTAACAAAACTTTAACTAAAAAATGCCTTATTCACTGTATCTGGAAACATGATTCAATAAATACTTATTGAAAAAATGTAATTAACTTTGAAGTTCGGATGTGATGATAATGACCGACGATAGGGCGTGACCATTATTACGTAAGATCTACGGGCAAAAAGGTACCACTTCCACCAACCGTAAATAGATGTCTTGATCGTGGCTTGATCGAGCTCATCGACTATTGACTCTGTTGTAGGGTTGTCATATAATATAAAAAAAAGAATTATTGGTCCTAGATTGAAACACGATTACCAGATTTGTAGCATTTAAAGCTACTCATGTTGCCTGAGGGGCTAGCTTCTTTAATTAGGGTATTAAACAGACAAATCATAATTTACCTATAATGCATTACCCACCTATAGCTATAGGTACAACTATCATGGGGACAATGTTGTACGATTTGTATGAATTTATCCTGGTATGGGTCCGGGTGTGTCTTCTTTGTGATGTTCTTGTTTAATTCCCATGGAATAGGGAATCACCCAATAAGATTTATTTTTGGTATTAATTATACTAATTCATCACACTACTATAGGGGATTTTGGCAGAGGATTGTTGGAATAAGCCTAAGATTTTAGGTTTCACCAACAGAGGTTATTTAATATTTACTATTCTTTGTTATAGATAGTAGTCACACTTCACATAAAGATACATTTTAATTTTGTTTAGTATTAAGTGAATTACAGCTCTGAAGATTGGCAGTGGCATCCCTACTGTACTAGTCACAAATTTTTACAAACAAGTTCAAGGTGTACAAATTACTGGACAACTTTTTGAAGAGTAGATCGATGGCAAGTTGAAAGGTATCATTCAGCATTCAATTTCGTCATCTTAAATGTAGAAATTATGTAATATTTGAAGTTTAAAACGTTTCTCATTTTATTGCTTATCATTTCCGTTTATACAACTTTGATTAAATTAACAAGAATTATAATGATCAAATATACGTTCGACTAATAAATAAGTAAGAACAAGATATGCCTATAAACAAGTCCCACAGTTGGGCATAGGTCTCTATAGGGATTCTGAAAATCGTGTAGTTTTAATTTTACTAAATCGTTAAAATGTCCATATCTGTCAGTTAAATTAAATAGCTGTTTCATAAAAGTTTTAAGTTAATCTACAGTTTAATTGGATGTCACTGGCCTTGACTGGACGTTCGGTCAACAACCGGAGAAAGCCATGCCTAACTAATACAATTATGTAAACACATATCAACAAGTTTTAGATTACAACAAAATTTCAAACGATTTCTACTTAAAGGTATTGTAATTTAGTCGCCATGTTATATTTACCTAGAATAAATATTGTACACGTTTGGTTCTTTATCCAAAAAAGTATTTTGGTCCTAAAATTGACAATATATATAGATGTAGATATCTGGCTTGATTTATAAGTATAGATTGTACAAGTACTTGCTAAGAACTTCGTTAAGAGTTGAAAATCTAGTACACAGGCATTGAGCTCTATAATGATATGGAGATGTACATATATAAGAATGCCAATACTAAAGTTGGTCTGGTTGTAGCAAGAAAAAAATCAATCCGAGTCCAATACAATCAACACGATCGTTTCAAAAGTACGTGTCTAATAAAGAAACACAATTTGCGGCACAATAACCTCAGGAACAGCATCACGATGCGAATCGGAAGACGTAAAAGCATAGATTATACCTCTAACACTTTTTGTTGAAAGGTGAAAAGGGTTATTTGCGAAGCTATCTCGAAGAAACTTAACGACTGATAGCAAAAAATGCCCAGAGATGGACACACACAGCGATGATGGTGGTTCAATCACATAATAATACTAGTCGCCGTGTTCAGGAACTTTAGTAAGTCTGCATTGTATAATTCTTACTACACATTCTGTTTTAATAGAAATTGATTTTATAAATTGAATTCTAAAGTATCCATGAAAATAGTACGGATTAAGATTCAGGACTGAGACATATAGGAATGTATAGAGATTTTAAAAACTAGTTTTTTACTATTCCGTCGTATCCGTTTTTGTCAATTTAGATATCAGGATAATTTTATTTTCCTAGGATATTTCAGGAAGAACAAGCAAGAAATTGAATTGGCGGAACTTACACATTGTGTAGGATATACACTTTTTGATGACTTTTTTCTTCGTAAAAAATATGGTGTGTACCTACTTATCTTTTTGCGCAGTCCATCAAAGATTTTCATCAGTGTTGTCACTCCTGAAAGCAGATTTTTTTACTGACCCTTTCAGATCAGCCATATTGATCGATGGACACAGTGTGTCAACTTTTGATATTAAGTGCAACTTAAAAAATCATACTTAAGTATCGTATCGTATTTAAGTTATAGTTTAACCATGGTCGCGTTACATGCGTATATTATCGCGTAATTGCTCAGTTTCGTTGCGGGCGACACCGTGTTAGATGGTATCGGGCTGATGTATCGGCTTATGTTGCCCCGGAGCCTTTGCTTATTGATGGGCCCTGCCTCCGACTCAGTGGCGGCCCTAGTGAGGTTTCGGGGTGGAGCAAGGCGTAAATTTGCGACCTTAATTTCGTGTATCATTGAATTAATTAGTTAAATTTATATCAACATAATTTTGAGCACTGCGTCGTACCTACTGTGCTACTTTTTAAGGATATATGAAAACGTATATTTTTTACAACAAAGCTTTTTGGTCGGTCTATCCGGTGGATAACTAGAATACAAATGGCCTGATCGAGCTGAAGTTTTGAACATAAATGTAAAATTCGCCGGAAAATTATGTAAATTTTACGATAAAATAGTTTTTCTAGATATTCTAAGAACGCGGCCATGAATTTGTATGGTTCTGTCAAAACGGAACGAAGCTTTTTTGTCCGTATGTTTGCCAGACAACTCGAAAACTATGAGCTGAATTGAAAAAAATGAGTTGATATTGAAAACGTTTGAAAAATCTTTGGAAACTATGAAAATTAAATAAATATTCGGATATTTTAAGGAATGACTATATATTTGTTTGCTTTATATTTGTATCGACGCGCACATTATTTACGACAAATACTTTGCTGACTTTTTTTACCTATTAATTTATTTTGTGCCTTTTTAAGGCATACTAAAAAGACTGCTTAAACTTGGTAACTCATTTACTTAATATACTTTGTGTATAGTCTAAACTGAAGAAATGGAAGGAAAATATACGGTTCCTTTTATTTATGCAATATCTTGTCAGATTTAGGATGAAAATCTAAGAAGATATGAATCAGTGGTTTATTATAAAACTTGTCATGGAAGTTTTAGACTAAATTCTTTATTTATTAATTTTACTTTTAATTGTACCTAAAGGCATATAATTTAATCTGTACTCTTTTATTTTTCATGTTAAGTTATATGTGATTTTCTTCTAAGCAATAAAAGTACCTTTGACCACAATTTAGCGCCCGCTATTCCTGCTTTGCTTCACAGGCGGTTCTACACACTCTTGCCCACCACTACGCTCCACATCTTGGATAACGCATTATCGATATTCATAATGCTGTCGCTCGTTACTGCGAGAATGTAGCAGCAAGAATGTACCCGCCAGAATACCTCAATAAAACGCGGTGTGGTTATGGAAACATGTAGAGACAATTGTAGATACACATTATGTTAGTTTCATTTAGCTATTATAAGAAGTACCTATCTCATTGTACGATTAAAGGATTACTAGCTAGAACTCTTTAAAATCATTATTCCCAGCAAATATTTTGTTGGTAAGGTAAAGTAACTTACTATTTATGGAATTGCAATAATTTATCTTTTATTTAAAAAAAAGTAGGTACTGTGACCGAATCAATATGTTGAATCGATTGTTCTTCGTCTATGGTAGGCGTATGTGAAAGTAATTTGTGTAGATTGATATCTCAGTGGGTGTCGGACAAAGAATAAGATATTGTTGTTCAGTCGGCTATGTCCATTTTGTAATGGGAGTCATCATTCAGTGTTACACAATACAGATAACGTTTCTTTTAACATAATAATCGTTCTAACAGAGTCACCCACCGACGCTTGTTTTATATAATGATTTGACAGATGGGTGAAAACATGACGAGAAAATATAAATGTTTGTTTAATATTCTAAAAGTTAATTAATGTATATTTTATTGACACATGTTTCATTTTAGTTATAATAAATATACCGTTTGAAGAGTTTATTTTCGAATTTCGTTATTTTATACCTGAATCGCGCAAGTAAGGCACACACACATATTTATATGAATGAATTTCCTTTGAAAGTCTATAATTATGTAGGAAATCCAGTATTACATTAAAACAGTGTGTATGATTTTTTTTCAATTATTCCAATTTTGTGAAGCTTTTTACGAAATTCTCGTAAAATAATGTGTAAAATAATATCATAAAGATTTATATCCAAATTGTCAAACTTTTATAACTTTCAAACTGTTAAAAACATGCAATTCTTTTTGATGACGTAACAATAATTTATTTTCCCAAAATCTTATTATTTCATCCGGTCCTACCACGCCTAATTGACTAATTAACGTTCTACAAAACAACAGCAGTGATACCATAGCTCGATGTTGGTAAAATATAAAGATAATCACGCCTTTACACCGTGAAGTGGTTTGTCTATGGCTGATTGGTTTCGACCTGAAGTTCTAGCGAACTGATGCCCAACCCGATAGTAAAGAGTTTTTATCGGACTACGGCAAAGTCTAAAAAAGGAGGATATAGGTTTTAGCAGTCTATTGATCTATTGGTTCACGCTTTTTAACTTTGTAAGTGGTAGGTATGATATTTTTGGACCAAGGTGTTAATTTTCAGTATCGAGAATCGTTAAATGTATGTATGTGTGGTCATGTATTAAAATTAAACATTTGAAAATATTATTTTCTTTATTTATAATACTATTACAGTACCATTACAGGTAGCCCAATTTGGTACCACTTTTTTACACTTTGATGTAAATAAATGTTAAATATCATAAAACTAAGTACCTATATATTTTCTTATACATACATAATGCTCACGCCTTGGTCCCAGAGGGGTAGGGAGAGACGATGTATCGCCACTTTGCGTAATCTAATGTCGCCAAGCGGCTTTCTTTCGCCCGCTTTTCCCCCGTGATTTTCTTATGATTCATAATCAACAAATTAAGTAAAAAAAAGTATCTACGCTGTTCTTAATTTTAATCAGAATAAGCGTTAATAACGTTAACGTTTTTTTAACTTATTATTTACTAAATGAAATACTCAATTCAATCAAAATGTTTATCTATCTTTGGCAAAGTTTATTTGGATTTGTCCGTTAGTACAAAAACTAATCTTTGTGACTTCTGAACCAATTTTGATAACTCCTTCACTTTTCGATATACAGTGATACCCTCTGTTCGAACATAGGCTATATTTTACTGGGTTTTATAAAAAAGAGTGATCACAAAATAGATTTAATTGAATGAAGTCGGTGAAAAATGAGCATACTTTAGGGATTCACTAGTTTTCACAGTTTTACGTAAATCGTCCATTAGGCGATGCTTTATTATAAATGATTTTGTGCACAAAGTGCAGCCTTTTCAGCGCCATCTGTATTTTACGTGCACTTGAATGAGTCTGTAAATTCCATGAAGGTCAAAAGTGTTTTGTGGGCGCCGGGAGTGCCAAATTCCATGGGAGAGTGGGTGAGATCCCTCACACCCATAATTAAATAAAGGAGGGAGAGAGGGATGGACTCTTCTTTCAAGCTTAGGATCTATTCGGTTTCATACAATTAATGGGGTAGTGAGGGGTAAAAAAGTGGCTACTAATCCCTAATAACAATAATTCCATGCTGACGAATTCCCAGACAGGCTAGCAAGTAGTGTTATATAATTATATAAAGGCAAGCGCGGTAGGTAACCGCAGAAAACATGAATAAAAAATTTAAAAGAAATCTGCGCGCGATTGTATTCCAGAAGGCGATTGTAGATTGGAACGATTCTCAGATTCGTGGTCATTAGGATCGAAAGCTTTGAAACGGTGAATAGATAAAACTTTTTTATTATTTTTTGTCGGTCTGTAATTATATCGGTTATCTTTAAATAACTTTGGTCAGCCAGTGAGTGTAAGTCGGTGTCTGATTTATTTATAGGAAAGAGGCTTCCAAAATTCAATTTTATATTAATAAAAAAAAAATGCTACATGCACTTTAGCAAAAATATTGTAGATCAATATTTAGTTCTTTTGGACGTGATTATTTCATGCTAATTATAATTATAATAATAGCAACAATTAACACTAGTTACATTTATTAGTTTTTAGTAGTACTGATTGTATACTTGAGAATATTTTTTTACAAATGCGTAATATTTTTGTTCGTCATACAAACGTTATGCAAAATTCAACTTTACCCCGTCATATGGGACAGTTAAAATAGGCATTAGGCAGGTTTGAAATAAAATAATGTAAAATTTTAAAGATTTTACAGTTGTCTTTACACTGAAATTAGAGATAACTTAGAGAGCATTTTTCCTACATTCTATGTCGAGTCTTAGTGACCTACTCAACGTTGTGTAACACGTGACCGAGTTTTGCAAAAAAAAAAAGAAACGAATACCTGTAATTTTTACTGCAGATGGTTTCGGATGCTAATTGAAATGTGAGTAAACGTAAGAATAGTGGCGCGGGCGCAAATGTGGTGAAAGTTCATTGCATAACGGTGTTTGAACTAATCACACATGAAATAATTGAGCTTGTTACAATTTGAGATTCGAATTATATAACTATAGGTACTATGGCAGTCTTTTCTATCATTTTTGTATAAGATAAGAAATTAGGTTAGTTTTTAACTCGGCCGTTATTAATAAAACTAATATTATAAATAGGCCAAGATCCACTTTGGGCCATTAAATCGGAGGAGTACCTTAGCGTAGGTAATATTATTTAATTGGAAAGTACGATAGGAGTCGGGAAGCAACATAGGCTACTATTTACAACGGGCAATGCCGCTGGGCTAAACGTAGTAATTACATAAAATTGCAAATTATAATAAATATTTAACTAGAAGCATTGGTCTATTAATGCGCTATAGCACGAATTTGTCGAAATTTATTCAAAGCATTAATCATTTAAGACATTCATATGAATAACTTAAAGCATAAATTATAGAATTTAGTAAAACGCGTTATTAACTTAAAAAGCTATTAAAATTTTATGCATCGTGTGAAATTTAAATACACTGATATTATCACAGAGCGACTAGAAGAGAAAAGTGAACTCACTTTTTATTTATCGACCAATTTGTCAGCCGCTTGAAAGTAAAACAATGGATTTTATTACGTCGTGGTTGAACTCTAACGTTTAATATTACGTAATATTTTCTGCTAATAAAAAGGAGAGAAATAATTGTAATGACCACTTTGTTCAACGACCATCGAAATAATCATCGTAATAAAGTTGGCAAAAATGATAGATTACTTATGCATTTTTTTCTGCAATTACGTGAAATGTGTCCGGCGGCGGGCGTGTAATGCACGTTTTAGAAGCACCGTTATGTGTGAGTTGTTGACCCTTAATCAACCGTAAAGTTAACAGTAATCAAACATTTAATTTGTACAATTTTCTTTTACAAAGTCGAGCTATCATGTTTTAATAGTTACTTACCTACAGCATCAAACCGTATAGAAAAATGGTCAACATCTCATTTTTGATTAGCTTAAATGCTTTTATGAAGAATTGCTTCTATTTTTTTAATCAAAATCTTATATTGCTTATTTACTGATTACTTTGAAGCATGAAATAAACTCTTCATAACTGTGTGAGGCCTGCCGTGTGGTTTCCGGTAGAGTAGAATAGGACCACTCCAACTCTGCCCGTGGATGTCGTACAAAGCGACTAATACATTATAAAACATCAATCAGGCCTCTCCAACCCGTCTGGCCAGCGCGGGGAGTGTAGGCCAAATCCTCCGTCTGTCTCCAGCAGATGAGAGAGGGTTCTGCTCCTGCAGTGGAGACAAAAATAATCTGATGATGATGATGATGAACAGTGTGAAGAGTGTAAGGCACAACAACATCAAATGCCAAGTTCAATGCTATACACTTTGTGGTGCTCTCTCTGGTGACCTAACAATTACGATATAACCATTCCAAAAAGCTAGAACACAGTATTTATTTACTGGTAACGTGCAGCAGCGCATATATTTTTTTAAAATAGGTTTTATTTCATAATAGTATAGTATTAGGTGCTTGTATACAACTTTAATACTTAGCGGTTTTTTTTGCAAAGTTTATTATGTTTTGCGATGGCTAAGGGTCTGCCCATATCTACTGACATGGCTTAATCTGGTATAAACATATGTATGCATGTAAACGTTTTATTGTATGAAAATTAACAACAACAAATATGATTAATATTGTGTACTTATCCCACTTAGGGATCTCTTCAACAACACAGAGCCGAAACAACTTTATCTCAACGAAACCAGGAAAAAACACAACCTGCACGATTAGTTAAAACTCCATTCCGTTGAGATATTGCAGTTTCTGATCGGCATAAGTCGATTGCTTTATTGACATTACTCATGCTTGAAGTAAGGCCCAACCAGAAACATAAACGCGGCTAATAATAACTCAAACTTTATGATAGAACCTTAAATTTATTCCTATACTCGGCAACCCTGAGACATGAACTTGACAGTTTGCTGACCGGAGGGGCGCAGGCGCAGAGCTATAACCGCCGGCGGAGCTAAGCAATGAGGAAGCGGCGAGTTGTCGCGCCCGCAGCCTCAGTGAACAGCCCTTGTTTCAACGCTGGCATTACAAATTTAATAGTACCTATCCAGAATCATTACACGGATCTTAGATGCCATGTATCTTTGTTAGTTAGATTGCATGTGTGGTTTCGCGTCTGAGAGCCATGTGTTGTTTTCAAAGCACGAAAGTAGAATCGAGTAGTTTGTGTTACGTGTTAAGTTGCTTCTCACCCTACCGAGCCACCCCGTATCGAGGAATATTTAAGTTGTAATTACATACAAAGTAGTGATTTCACATACTTTAGTAGTAGAATGTTTTGTATACGGATTCATAATGTGCTATTACAATTTTGTGCATATGGCCAGAATTTATTGGCGTCCGCAGGCTTTGATTTTTAGTTTTATAAATTACGAATTTTAGTTAAAAATTGTATAGTGTAAGAACTGATTTGCATTTGGTCTTGTTAGAGTAAATTAAACACTTAACTTTATTATTTACTAGCTGTTGCCCGCGACTTCGTCCGCGTGGAAAACTTAACATTACAAATTATTATGTATTTCTCGTAGGAATGGGATGTTTTTCAGACTAAAAACTATCCTATATCCTATTCTAGTACCTAACCTATAAGTATGTGTGTCAAGTTTTATCACGATTCGTCCAGTGGTTGAAGCGTGATTGAGTAACAAACATCCAAATATCCAAACTTTCGCAATTATAATATTAGTAGGATTGATTTCTTTCTTTCTACTCAATGGTGATTTTTATAAGAATAGGTAAACAAAACTGAAATATTTTTTTTAATGAAATTGAATTTATATCTCTGACTTATCCTAAAATTTAACTACCTGTATACATAGTGTAAACAGTAATGAGTGATATAATTAATCTTCCATGCAGTCATTACAACTTTGTAACGGAATATGGCTGTCAAGCGGTAAGACAGTGATAGTGAAATTCAATTCAATCGAGAGAACAATAAAAATAAGTAGCACGTGAACATAACGACGTTACACGACAGGTGAAATTTACAAGTTTTGATCATTGTATTAATGAAAGTAGCTATAGAATATAGAAGATATCAAAATACACAACACCAATTAGATAGGTATATTTTTAAAGTGTTTTTGTACATAGTACAAAATTATCACACACAGAATGATTTTTTAACAATAACCATTCCTATAGGTTTTGGCTAGGTAAGCTTTAATATTAGTTCATCATCAGGTTATTTTTGTCTCCACTGCAGGAGCACAACCCTCTCTCATCTGCCGGAGACAGACAGAGGATTCGGCCTATACTATTAGTTAAGTTTGTTTAATTGGTGCTAATATTGAAAACATTACCATCAATCTGCGAAATAGTCGAACTTCTATTACGACAAAACAAAAGGTTTTAACAACATTAAAAATTTGAAATAATTTTTAATAGCTTTTATGAATTAAATTACTTTGTCTTGATAAATAAATAAATTCTAGTCATAGTATAGAGAATATACAGAATCTTTAGAATTAGTATTAGTTGAGTATTTACAGCTGAATAATCTACCTTTTTATTATAAGAAATTCATTCATTACAATAAAATGATTTTATTGTTTATATGCCAGTAAAGGAAACTATTTCTAATGAACTTTTCTATGAACCTTCTATCGCTCCTAATAGAATTTTATTATGTAATTTTATGACTATATGAGTATAGTTATTATGAGTGTAATTTGATGTCTAGATGTTTATTCTGTGCAGTAAAATTTGTAGCTATGAAACGTAGAGAAAATATGATGACGGATTTATGCGTGTGAAAATGTTTTTTTTCTGATTTAACCAACAAAGAGTAATTTTGAATAATGTTTATACCCGTCTATATTAATTGCCAGACTGAACGATGTTTATAATACAAGCTAGATTAATTACATAATAGGAAGAAATGTTTAATGGCAATAAGAGATGCCTCTTTTATTTACATACTTTAATTTTACTTCAATATTATCATCATTTAAAAGTAATCTAATATCCTTAAGGTTCGCTTCCTCCAAACATGCACTGGCGTTTTGCTAGTTTAAGGTATTAAACTATAGTATTATTATATCAAAAAAATCATGTGATTAGTTAAAGAACTTATTAAGAATCATATTACTTCATCATCATCATCAGGTTATTTTTGTCTCCACTGCAGGAGCACAACCCTCTCTCATCTGCCGATTTGGCCTACACTCCCCGCGCTGGCCAGACGGGTTGGGGAGGCCTGATTTATGTTTTATAATGTATTCCCTTAGTCGCTTTGTACGACATCCACGGGGAGAGTTTGAGTGGTCCTATTCTACTCTACCGGAAACCACACGGTAGTAATATTACTTGAATATGTTATACCTATTCTAATTAAAGAGAAAAAAATATGAACCGTCACTAAAACTGCATAAAACGACTTCTGGCGTTCATATAACTTTGAGTATTATATGTAATTAAATATAAAAAGGATTGTTTAATTTCGGAGTGAAAGAGTCATAGAACACTGCCATCCTTTCAAAAATACTAACTAAATTATATATTTTGTGCAAAATACAGTCAAGCTTTCTGAAATTTGCCGCACGAAAATTCCATACAAATTAGTATGAACCTTTGGCATCAATATATAACTGAATCTCACGGCTTGTCAACCTCATACCGCCGTAGGCATCCAAGCTATGCCCACGTCTAATTACTGATTAGTGAATTGCAAAACTATCGAAATTGAAAAATTTGACGAGTGCGTTATTATTATAGCAGTAGTTAAAATTGTTATTCATTTGTCTAAGAGTTAAAGGCATGGGACTTTGACATTCTAACTTAAATTAAATTTTAAAGGTAATGAAAAATTACGGATGCTTCTGATTATTTGCTAGCTATCTCTTAGACTGTCGCACGCGATTTCGCTCAAAATAGATTGTATTTGCACGTATATAATCTTTTTTGTGTCAACAACCAAAGAAAATAGTAACACAGTTATGGTATTAAAAAATCATACCCATGTGTCAAATTAATGTCATTAGGTAATGTCATTTAGATACCTAATCAAATTATTGATTGCAGTTGACTTATATGACATTTATGAGTTATGACGGACGAACGATTAAATATTTTTGTACAAGAAATAGTCGTCATGTCATGTTGCATGCTTAGAATAATGAATATTCGTTTTTCTGAGGTTGCATGCAAGGGCACACCATGTTACGACCTAGCCTAAATTAAGACATGTTTGACAGAAATGTTTGTTTCGTTCAAGTAGATGTCAAATATATTTCAATCCAATATTTGTTGAAAAAAAAAAAAAAAACTTTTGAACCGTAATCAAAAAAAGTTTGTTTTGTTTCAAGTTTTGTTTAATGCACCGTTTTCTCGTACCTGAAACTCGGTACCTGAATTTTGCATTCCCTGTATAAATAAGCACCCTTAGACAATAGAGATCCAAAGTGTAAGCAAAATTATCTTCTGGGTAAGCGCGCTCAACCTTAGTCCTCATCGTCACTTACCATCAGGTGTGATTGAGGTCAAGCGTAAACCCATCATAAAAAAATACATTAGAAAGTCAATCATTGATTCATACTTTTTATTTGATAATTATGTCCAATTTTTTCCAAGAAGGAACCACTAGGCGTGTATACAATGTGTGCATAAGCGAGCCGATCGTTGCCACTGGCTTAAAAAAATAAAATAAAGAAACCTATTATTTCTAATGAAGTGCTTTTCTAATTTGGCTAAATAGGTATCATAAATACTTAGGTAGTGAATTAAAATAAAGTAGTTACATGTTATACATGTATTTAATAAGTAAACGTTAAATAAAACATCACTAAAATCAATGTAAAGGTGATGAGCGTGAAATATTCAAGTTTACCGTTCCAAGGCAGTATTTGCGCAAACGGTTCACTATGTTTGGCTTATGTTTGTATTTGCTTAATCCTATTTAAGTCCATTATCCGTTGTGAATGGACTATTTACATATCAATTTTGCTTTAAATCTCTGAATACATTGCGCAAAATTCAGATTATATTAAGATAGCTTACTAAGTAAAGAGACAAAGGTTTCACAGTTTGCTTATATAAATGCAAGGACTTTGTCAATATTATAGCATTAGGTACCTTTATCAGAATCTTGAGAACACTCTTAGGTTAGTGTACCTGGCCCTTTGTGAGTCGCTGCTTAGTTACTGCATAACGGTCTGGGGAGGGTCTGGAATCACTGCGATGCTAGAAGTAGAAAGAACACAGCGCTCTGTTCTTAAGGTCATGTACAGAAGGCCCTTCAGGTAGCCTACAGAGTTGCTATACAGGGAAACTAAAGTGCTAAGTGTGCGCCAACTCTACATCCACAAAATTACGCTACGTATGCACTTCAGTGTGATTTACTCACCGGAGTACCCTCAAATGATAACCCAAAGAGTGTACAAGGCCCCAAACACAGCCGTAAAAACAACATTCGTACAGCGCTTCCCAGATTACATGTCCGCTTTTATCTACAATCGTACAGTAGTACTCTGTGACTTCAGGGGTGCCACGGTAAATAAGGCAAAACAGATACTACTAGAATTTCTACTTTCTAAGACATACTCACAAACAGAAATCCTAATTAAGCAACTCATCTAACTCATCTAATCATACACCACGCATACACACAAACACACACACACACGCATACATCACAGATACACACTCATATTCTCCACACACACGCGCACACAAACACACTCATATTGTCCACACTACCACCAACAATCACACTCTCTCACCCTCCTAATAATATTATAATTTACTTTTTCTTTCTAACAATTTTTTTTATTCTGTCACACAGTTGTAATGTAACCTGTAAACTCAGGGTCCCCGATACAGACGGCATGGTCTAGTGTGGGATATGTATTGTCCTGTTAATTTTTATGTTTTAATCCAATTGATGTAATAATATAATTTAAAGGATGACCGTAATAATCTATGAATCTGGTAATTTATAATAATAAACTATTTGAATTTGAACCAAAATACAGCGTAAACCGTGTATAATATATTTGCATATAGATCATATTCTGATATCAACGATGGTCACTGGCGTCAAGCATTTCTTGACGCCAGTGACCATCGTTGATATCAGAGTTGACTCAGTTTCGGATTCACACTTTTGTATATAGCTCGTATAGGTCAGCTTGATGTCCCTAGGGCGCGGCCTAGACGACCTATTGGCCAATCCAGGACTGACTCGACTTTAGATTTTTGTCGTTTTATTTTATGGTGCATTGAAAAAAATATATGGCCAATGAAGATTCAGTTAGTCATGGTTGTTCTACGTTAGCTAAAGTTATCATTTTTATGATCGTTTGAAACAAGATCGTGATCAAGATCAAATTTAAATCAACCATTGTTTTTTTTCAATGTGCTAATGGGCAAAATTTTGTTGGAGAACATACTTTTATAATTTTTCTAAGTATTTTCTAAAGTGGATAACCATGATTATAATTTTTGTACTTTAGATCCTAATAACATAATGTAATACACTATATACACATACGTTACGCCCTAGTAGTGTCGAGAGGGAATGCGCGTGACCACCGGTCGGAAAATCGCTCACTCGACGAGGTTCTACTCGATGAACAGATATGAATGATAGTTATTTACACGCATTAGTAACGGGGCTAAACACGAGTGTGTAGTTATTAATGATTCAATTCAAACATGTTATTGTAATGCGTAGAACACTTTAGTTATACCAGTGTTATTTCAGTATATAAGCAACAACTAAACCCCACCGATTTCTTTGCACAAATAAATTATTCCTGAATAGCGAAACTATTATAATTAGCTATTAATAATAATAAATTGGGAACGCCTATGCTAAACAGTGGACTTTGATAGGTTGTTGATGATACCTTAAACAGACAAACATGAATTTAAAAAAGAGTTCTATCATGTTCAGTTACTTATTTTAAGTCGCCCTGGTCGGTTTTTTCCGAATATATTCAATGTACAGACTTTTTTGCATTTACGATTTTATTATATGTATAGATTTAATATTCAATTTCACTTGGTTTTGTAATTTCCAAACTCCTACACTTAAATGGCTCCTAACTAATTTTACATAGGTGAATCTGAAGATGGTGAAGAAGTTGTTGAAACCGTTTCAAGAATTTTTGCCTCATAGAGTCGTAATGCAAATCTAAACTGTTTATTAACCAGCCTTACCATTATAATGTACAGTCGGTTACCGATATCGAGTTAAGTGTTTAAGCTTAGTACCATAATCAACAGTTGTAAAGTTCAAATTTGAATTCGCTAGGCCTTTATGATAGGGCAATAAATGTACCAATTAACTGGCTAGCACAATGGTACAATCTCGTCAATCAGTCACGAGTCCCACCCGCGTGCATCAATGTGCGAGTGAACATCAATACAAAGAGATGACACGATGTATCGATTCTACCATCGACTCGTCTAATTATGCGATGTCACAGGCATTAGATAGAGTTGATAGGGTTGTAACATTTCTCTTATATTCTCGGACATTATTTTTACATTCGCGGGAAGTGAATGTTTAGCAGTTGACCATGTTATACAATCACGAGATAATACGATTGTTGACGAAAGACATTAATGGCATACGATGATTGAAGTTTTATATTAAAATTTTACTATAATATATAAAAATAAATTACACGGTAAATTTTAAATTCCGTCAAACTGCTAAATATTCACTTTCCGCGAGTGTAAGTACTTGATTGTGTGTACGACAATTTTAAACAAGTGTATAAAAAAAACTGTTTTTAATAGCAAAGTCTAGTTTTATAAAGACAGACTCTATTAAAATTATACCTATTCCGTATTCATGTTAAAACTCGTAAGTCTTGCTATGCAAAATCCCATATGTATTTGCTAAAAAAGAATTTTTATTTCACTTTTTGACTTCGCTCCTAGAGAAATGTGTTAGATATATGTATATCTTTAAAGTAGTAGTAGTTTTGTACTTTTCGGTACATTTCCTATAGATGCCAATCTATGGGCCACCCTAGTCGCGAGTCGCGGCGCGGGCGCACGCACAATGGAGGTGAGCAACCTCGACTCGCATCCCATTGTCAGCGCTGACATGTGGGAATGTAAAGTGAAGCGCGCATACTAGACGAGTTACCGCAACTTTTGTTTTATGTAAAATTGGCTGGCGGTCGTTTTACTTCCGTTGTCAGTCAATTATAACTGTGCAGAACATCCCTTGATTGGTGGAAGCGTTTGACGCGTGCAGAAATGAGTTAAGCTAGATATTTGAAAGAAGCTACTAACTAAACGAATAGTCGTATATACGAGTACAAATATTCGAGTTTCGTAGTTATTGGCGTATCTATAGTTTTCGTAGAACACTTTATGGGCGACAGCAGTCGCTTCCCATTCAAAAAGAAAGCAGTTCTAAAAGTTACTATAAGTTTTAGAATTAAATTAATCAACGCGGTTATTAATGGTAGTTTAAGGGCATAGTTATGTAAGATACTAGAAAGTTTAGAGAAAAACAAGTAAAACTTGTGAACATAAAATAATTTAATTACAAATGGGCAGTCTTCGACGAACTTGATGAGTATTAAAGATAATCAAAATGAAATATTAAAATACATATTCAATGCGTCGTAATAACACTACTTACTTAAGGTTATAGTGACGTCGCAAGCACAGTCTTAGCATTAGAACCAGCATGGTTCAATGGTTCAGATAACAATCAAAAGATCATTCAATAAGTAATGATATGTAATGAATGATACACGGGTTATGTTGTCAATAGATTTTGAGTCAAGTGTATTGGTAGTTAGCGGACCGGTTGAACTCATTGTTAATTTAATTACAACAGAAAACTAAATATCAGTGACGTGATATGATGGTTGGTGTGAAGTGAAAACAGAGGAAAACTCCAAGTGAACAAAATATTTGCATGAGCGTATATTTATATGTAAAAAATAAATAATCGTGCGGGTCGCAGTGAATACTAGCAGTCGAATAGCTCCGCTGTGCTTGGGGCGGTGGCAGCTTTTTTGTCCGTCTGTCTGGCGAAGAACTGGAACATCACTGGACCTAGTGAGCTGAAGTTTTATCATGTAAAATGCCCTTCAATAAAGAGACAAATGTGGAAATTCCAGTTTTTTTATTCGACGTGATATTTCAGGAAAACTAGAAAAAAATACGAAGTACACTTTGCTGACTTTTTTTTATTTTACACTATCTGTTCATACAGCGGTATTCTATTCGAGTTTCCTGCTGAAACTTATAGGTTTACAAATATTCATAGAAATCCATTAAAATGAAGAGGCATAAGGCAGAGGAGTAACTGATATAGTAACACATATGGACTATTATTTTTATCATAGTTGTTAAAATTAAACGTTTTAAAATCTTTACACATCTCCAAAAATCGTAAGATAAAGATACCCTGCAATAAACTTTTCATTTTTAAAGTCTGTACGAGATTTAAAATCTTAGTTAATAGTTGAAGGTGTTGATAAAAAGTACTCTTTAGGTGATAAAATCTTTAAGCTTCCTTGTGAACCTTCTATTCATCATCTAATTGATTGTAAAACTGTACTGTTAAAAGCAATAAGTTATAGGTAGTTCCATTCAAAGCGCCTTGTTACGTATACGTTTATTGTTATTTTTATAACACTGTTAAGACAATGGACCATAGAAGAGGTTAATTGGTTTATAATGACATGTTTCACATAAGAAAGAATACTTATTTTCATATTAAATATTCTTGATATACGTATAAATTTGGGGTGACACCTTCATGATTTTAGAGTTGATTATATTCCGTTTCAGGAACGGAAATAATATTTGACAACAAACAACATTACGAATACTACAATAATCAGTGTTGTTGTAAATGTGTAATGTGGATTAATAGTGAAGTAAATACGTTAGTTTTGTAATCGATCTTGGAAATATTGCTATACAAAACAAGTTTATAAATATTAGTTTGTATTACATTACACCAAATAATATACAAATAACGCAATCGTGACGCGTTACTATTTATTTATTTATTCCTTTTTTATTCAGTGATATATAGTGAGGCATAATATAATATAATAACTTAATATTTTATTTATACATAGTAACACATATTCAATTTAGTAACGTAACGTACCAATAGATGGCGCTGTGCAGAACTACAACGCGCTATAACTTCGTCTCGGCTGGAGTACTAGTAGCTTAATAGATAAGGTTCTGCATTATTAATCCTTACAGTTCGGTGAATAAATTTTTGGAAGCGCATTGGATATGGTTTGCTAAACATGCAAACCAGTTACAGTGCGTTGAAATGTCTATTATTATACGGATGCCAATCTTTCGAATCGACCTTTTACTGTGTAAAAGTGACAAACGAACAGACCCCCCTTCTGATGGTAAGCGGTCACTGTCTCCCATAAACCCATAGCCCAAAGGCCACAGTCTGGTTTTAGTTAATTTTAAGACTTAGGTATTATTAATTATTTTAAAAAAATTGACAAATGTTGAGTATGTGTCTATTGTGTATTTATGTATGTATTTATTTATGTAAGGGTATGCCCTTACCGGTATGTAAACTATACTCTTACTTTTATTTCATTGCACAAACCTACCTTTTTCTGCTATTCTTATCCTCTACCCAAAGGTTGTCTGGAAGAACTTGCTTTTAGCGATAAGCTAGATGTACATGTGTAAACTACTTTAATATTATATATTTGTTTTTATTGTGCAATAAATGAGTAATTGAATTGAATGTATTTTTAGAAACATGTTTCCTATGTATATTACTCCCAAGATCAACAGGAAAAAAGATATGCCCGTTTATGCTGTTGTTTTAACAATAACATACATAAGCTGCCCTGGACTGAAAAAATACACACTTGAAGGTTGTAAAAAATACTGTAAAACAAGAGTAATCAAGACTAATTTGCAACAATTAAAGTACAAAATTCCTTCAATTTGTCTGCACAGGCAACACACAAGTAGAATGTCCACATTTATTGTTCATGTGCAGTTATTAATATAGCCGGCTTCTGCATAACGGGAGCTGCATAATTGCACTGTATTTCCTTCGCTACGGTTATGTATGATGACTGCTCATAGACAATTCCCACTCATTCACTGCTTATTAATGAGAGTGATATTCGTGTGAACATCGCCCTACACCGTATTGAGACTTAAATACTCGTACGTGTGTCTTTTATTGTTCAGACTTGGAAGATGAACATTGAACAAACGTTTCAAGATTGAAATAGCTGAGGCGACAATTTGAATTAAAGTTTCATTTCAAATTCGGTACCTACCAGTGTTCATTTTCTCTGCCTATAGGTCAAATATATTTTGTTATCGACTAGAATTTTATTACATACATACATTATGCTCACGCCTTAGTCTCAGAGGGGTAGGCAGAGACGATGGATCGCCACTTTGCGCGATCCTGAAACACCTCACTAGCCTCACTCACTTTTGTCAACCTTTTCATGCACCTCCTTTTATTCTTCTCACTGCGGACCCCAGCCTTTTTGAGGACGTTGGGTGAATATAATAGCGTTTCAACCGCCGTCATTATCCTCCCCTTCAAAAGTAGAAGAGACAACACCAGTTCATCGTTTCTAGTCCGTGCACAGATTCTGCACAGGTGAAATATTTAATTAAATATATTATTTTTCATCAACTTTTGTGGTGACAATAATGACGGCGGTTGAAACGCTCATAATTATATTCACCCCGTTACTAATTTGTACCTTGAACGAATTAGAATAGAATTTTATTTATACTCTTAAACCGTATTATCACCATTTAAGAATATTTTCACGAGTAACTACAAATACCAATCATACAAACTTTTCCATGTATATTTATATAGGAAGGCGTATATCTATGGTTGAAATTCCAAATTAAACAAATAAATTACGTTACAATTTATTACTTTTTGCCTCAAACAGACATCTGTAGCGTGGTCCGTTAGTAAAAATTACGCGTCCAGACATCATCCTGTCAGACTAGGTTTTATTGTGTCTGCAATGTAACGTCTGCGCGTGCATCGAGTGCACTACACACAGCCCAATATGTTGTCATTTATCAAGTATCAGAAAAATCTTAGTCGTCAAAAACAACAGCAATCTGGATGCTTAAATTGTCTATTTTCACCCTACATCCCTCATTTATGTGATTAATAACACACAGTTTCATCTTTCTGTTGTTTCATGCGTAAGTACATCGACCCTAGCAAGATATACAAAACTAATGCTAATATACATGCGGTACTAACGGTGAGCAAGGTGTATTTATGTATACCCAGCCGTGTGATCGACTGTACAATATTTTTATCATCCACAAACTGAATTAGGTTTAATTCCTTTAATAAGTCTCAATTAAGGGTAGGATTTACATTCGTTGTCTTTTCTTGCAATTAGCTCTGCTGGATATTGTTCCTTACGATTCGGTTCTTAGTGAAGTACCTATATACTATCAGCTCTCATACTTTTATAACAATTTAACACAATTAGAAAACAATTATAAATTAAAGTTAAGAGTAAGTTTCAGAAGTAAGTTAAGTCTTACTGTCGGTCTGTCTGTCAATTGAATTCAAGCAAAACGTTTAATCTAATTACCGTGGCGCCTGGCTTGGGCGTCTGAACTGACGACGTGCAGTTATTTGAAATGACCGCTTCATGACTGGAAATAGAGCGGATAAAAGCGAATTCAGCGGCATAAAAGCGGCTTCAACGTACGAGAAGCAATTCGCTGGGGTCGACATCTTCCATCTCAGTAGACCCCAGTTTATCAAACGGATAACTGATACACTAGTGGTTTCGCTATAAACTTACACACACACATACATTCAAACACACCCCTACTCGCCCACTTACACTTTTACATAAACACACATCTTACACACTTTAACCTTATGTCTTGATTATTTATTAGTAGCTTTCTTCCCTCATTGTTAAACTTAACCATTTAGTTGTGTAAAATGACGAACTTTATAATTGGCTTAATATGTATTATCTTGTATTGTATTTTTTTTTCAATAGACATGCTGTTAAGTTCGCATGAAATAATAAAATAAATTTAAAAAAAAACATTATTTATCGACATTCAGATACAAGTGGTGTGAGTAGGGACAGATGAATTAAATTGATCAAACTCAGTAATGTTGAATATATACAGTAAACAGTCAAAGGGTACCTAGAATAAACAATGAAACGTAAGCCAGTAAAGGTTGGCAGCATCATCTGCTGAAATATGTCTACTGCTGAACATAAGCCTCTCCAATAGATGACACTTTTGATGGGCTGTCCGTTGGGGAATTTACCATAATCACCACGCTTGGCAGGCGGACTGGTGATAGCAGTAATGATTTTAATATACACAGGAAAACACTGCATTCCTGGTGCCATCCCTTAGTCGCCTTGACGACACCCACAATAAGATTAGGGGTGACCTTATTCTAAGCCGGGAACGACACAGTTTACCGTAAAGACCAGCAGGGAAATCCAATAAAACATAATAAAATAAAAATCTGTAGACCTCTAACCACTGTCTGGGCTAGTAGGCAACAGGCAATAGATAACATACAAATAAATAGATTTTTTCTTTGTTTAAAAATATACTATGCCTGGAAAGTTATACATTTTATGACTTATAGAATATTTCGCACTGGAATGTCTAGATGTTTACATAGCTGCTCGAGAAATCGTAAAACACGGCACGCTCAATGGAATAATAACGTATCTATCGAGGAAGAACATAAATGCTACGGGAATTTAAAGTCTATACCTCTAACAAATGTCCGCGACTGTTCGAGGAACGGGCACGTAGAGAATGCGAAGTAAGCTTGGGGTGTGACATGAATTTGTAACTTACTCGTACGTCGATTTTGAGAATTCATGTGGAGCGGTATCGATATTTTATACTTTTTAGGGTTCCTTCAAAATGGATACCAGAGTTTATAGCGAAGTTTTGGTCCATCTGACGGATCGATTAAGCTGAAATTCAGACGTATCCTCCTATGAAAAAATCGCGACAGTTGTATGAACTATTCTGTAAAAATATATTTTCTCAAATATTAAATAAATAAACAACGTACACACTTTGCTGACTTTTTGTGCGCGAAATCAATATAGGTTAAAGTCTTCATTCACAAAGTGTTTAACAGTCAAATTACTTTTTGCATGTACACTAAAGTATACAAACATACCTATAGATATATGGGTACACAGGTTTGCTTAAACGAAAATTTGAGCTAATGACATTCGTATCTATACTCATTTATTAGCGGCGATGTTGTTCGCAACACATCACGTCAAGGAGTATCACGGGGCGAAGAGCGGGCAAAGGAAGTCGCTTTGCGACATTGGATTGCGCCAAGTGGCGATATATCGACTCCGCCCACCCCTCTGGGACCAAGACGTGTGCACTATGTATGTACTCATTTATTCTATGTATAGTGCAACATTATATACGAGTATGTCCATGCCCATTTTTTCCCCCGCTATTTTTAATTTCTCCCACAGTGAAGGTTGACTGTAAGAGATCTCTTATAGAGATACCACCTTTGTACACATTCATTCATTCATGCCTTTTGTTTATTTTTTATCTGCAATAAAAAATGTAATATAAACTTCCGTAATCGTTCTGAAGAAAAGTTTTTCGATTAGCTTTCTCAGAGTATAGTGAACTAAAATTATTCACTTAGTTCGAAGATGAATTAAAGTCCATTCAAGAGAGCAATTGTGTATGGTAAAAAACATCAAGTGTGCATCGGTGCGACAGTCAAGTACAATCAATGTGACTGTCAAGGACTTGATTGCGCTTCGACGGGTTTTTGTGTAAGCAATGGCACGGCATACCAGTCGTGGGAAACGGCGGATAAATGGTAGAGACAGTTGAGTTTATCGAATTATTTATCGACAAATAGCGCACCAAAAATGGACGCTATGACAAACCTGTGCACGAATCTTGTTCATTTGGTTAAATGTATCTTTAAGAGATCCATCAAAGCGTGTATACTCTTATGGCAACGCTTGTTTTCTTTTCTATCTGTTTGTTTGTCTGTCAGGTGGAAAAAATAATACAATACAACGCAATGTAAAATACGTTATTGCACAAATAATAAAATTTGTAGAAGCTAAATGAACAGTTTACGCGGTCTTATCGTTTTAAGCGATTTCTTCCAGATTACCTGGACAACACGAATACTACTGGACTGACTGTACGTGTACATGCAAAATTTTCCATAATTATGGAAATTTGAGGAAAAATCTTTTCCAACATATTCCAGAAGAACTACAAACAAAATGAATTCACGAAACTTGCAGATTGTGTACGATTACACTGTGCTGACTTTTTTCTTATAATTATCGGTAAAAATGTATTTGTGTAGTTTGTAGAGTTATTTTTGGTTACTAAGAGTTGGTTTCAAAATAAGTAACTAGGACACGATACACATTTAAATGCATTATTTGTTTGATTTGATTAGATTCTGTTGCGTAATGGAATATGTAGACCGTAGACATAAATTCATCACTTGTCATATCCTGTTAAAGAAACTGGTCATTACTATTGACTTGGTTATAAAATATATCGGTGTCATAACGCAACGGACGCACCCTATTAACATTTACAATAGAAACGCTACCTGATTAAATGTTACCTAACTCAATATACACGTCTTGTATTATTAGTATAAAGGTCCATATAACAAGCAACTGCATTGATAACTACATGTTAACAAAGAGAGATAATATTATTGTAATTTTCAAAAAACATGAATAAAAAACTTTTTAATTACTGTGTATGAAATTGTTGAAAACACCCTCGATATGTATTTCATTGCAAATTATTTATTAAAACGCAGAAGCTAGAACGATTACATTCTCAAAAATAAGGACTAGAGACTATCTATGAACATTTACGTTACACAATTACGCCTTATGAATATTCGTATGCCGGCTTATCTACATAATGTATCATCAAGACCGGTCAGTATGGGGAAGTGAGAATCAAATCAATGAGAGATTGGTTAATTTGTTCTAAGGAATAATGTCAATTTTAGACATCAGAAAAAAGAGGTTATTAGTATTAAGTAGGACATTTATTCGTTATAACGTACACTATACATTTTCGTAATAAAATAACATATTTTTTTGGAAAATGTCCGAGTTCGATTCCCGAGTCGCATTGAGTTATTCTGAAAATCTATGAATGCAGTTTTTTTTCTCTAAAATCGACGACGATCATGGCTCCTTAGATCAAATTACTCTATCTCTTATAATGTTTTACTTTCCCAATCTGACAGGTCTTGATGATACACCCAGTATAATTATAATCCGGGGTAACATCATAGGTTACCTTCTACTACAGTGAAATAATTCCCGGAAGTGGGCAGCACTGCGGGCGAGAAGCTAGCCTTGTTAAATTTGTAAAAGCATCGTAATATTAACGCCGCGAGTCTGATACTATATAGCTCAATGAGATGTTTAGAGCTTTCAGACCATTCAACCTGTCTGGTTTATAAGCAATAACTTTCACAGAACATACCAATGTCCGACGAGTGGCTCACCTTGCCCACCCGAGCGCGGGACGGACTTGGGGTACTTTCTTTATATGGCCTTAAAAGAAAAATATGACAAAAACACGTTAAAACATAGTTACTGCTGTATTCTTTTTAATGTTGAAAATAAAAGTGTACATTTTTATTAATTTCCGAATTTACACTACTTTTTTTGTAACTCAAGATTCCTGATTGTTGACCAGTTTTTTTGATACTGAATTTCGTTGTTAGTTTTTCCTTGCATGCATTTTCAGCAGCGTATACATAAGTACCTACAATTTTTTTCGAGGAACAGCAATTATTTTAATTCTTGATTGGTTTAAGCTTGTCCTCAGTCTCACCATTAGTTATCTATCACTATGAGGCCAAAGATGGAACTTAGCGCAACATGCTTATTTACGAGTAGTACTTTAAAGGAATTCAAATCACATGTGTGCAGAAACAGGCTTGGATGAATGTTATTTTCGATAAATTAATTCATTTGTTGAAATGAACTGTAATATGAATCTATTGAACCGCCCCGACTAAACCCGTCACTGCTCTCCATCAAGTAATTTCTCCAGCTTATTGGGTGACGAGATCCCAATGCATTTTCTTTTCTTGGCAGCCTAAGTGGGTTACTCGTAATGACTGATTTCACTCTACTCGAGTTTGATAAAATTGCACACTGGGAACGAGAGCAGTTGACTTATGGCATGTCTCGCTGACTTAACCAGTTAAGTTAGTTTCAAGTTTCATAAAATATGGGCTTGTATTGCAATGTTTATACTTTCAAATAACCTGCAAACATTATTATCGAGTTAAGGCCGTTACATTTAACCCTTAATTTATTTAAACTGTGTTACAAAAGCAATTGCAATATGTTTCTATATACTATTTTGTACTGTCAACTTTATAGTTTCCGTATTTCTCAGGTTTAATAAATCATGGGCCCGCCAATATGGCCCTCAATAAATAATGTTTAGTTGTATGATAAGAGGCTGAAGCTGTCGCGGACAGTACAAAGTTGAAAGGTGATAGGAGATCTCGAGGGGTGCGGACAAGACCATGGAGAGACCATAGCTCAGCGAGACAAACTGATACATTGTTGCCACAATACACTGGATTCTCTGGAATATCTACAAATAGGATCAATTGTCACGAGTTACGTGCAACCAATTATTTATGAACTTGAATATTAGCTGTGAATTTAATCTGCCTCAGTTGGCTTTCGTTTATGTAGTGATTTGCAGTGACATGTTATTAGAAAGACAATAAACATTATTGTATGTTTAGTTCTATTATATAGGTTGTGATTATTTCATATAATTGGTAGAAGAAAAACGTATCTTTCATATAGTTAGTATGGAAGATACGACTGTTTTTTACCAAGGGTAAGATTTATTATAAGCTTACGATCTCATAACAATTGTCTTCATTGTGTCAATTTTACCAGGAATTGAACCTACAGTGCAGCCACTTGCGAAGCAATATTAGTTTGTTTTCCAAATATTTACTATCGAAGTAGTTCCACTCTGCCCAGTCTTTAGAATTCTCAGTAGACATTTATA
Organism: Esperia sulphurella; assembly: GCA_947086405.1. Taxonomy (NCBI): domain Eukaryota; kingdom Metazoa; phylum Arthropoda; class Insecta; order Lepidoptera; family Oecophoridae; genus Esperia; species Esperia sulphurella. The sequence goes on along the minus strand of OX352270.1, from coordinate 7,595,238 downwards.
GGTTCTAAATACGTAGATAAGCTGCATGCACAAAATTCGTTACCCATTTCGCGAAGTTCAGCTAACGCGGATGCGGCAGATGCCGAAGATTTATCACATGGCCGGTAGTAATAAATAACAACGCTGGGGCTTCGAGGAGCGGAAAGGTCGGGCCGCGCGCAGCGAGCGGCAACCGCGGCTTTCTCAAGGCCGATGCACAAGTTAGATATCTCGAGTCGTGGCTTGTCCGACCCCACCTGCAGGCAGTGCCGGCCGCTGGTGCAGGGAAACGTACCACGATCTGTGGAAATTGTTTCTGTAATTTGGCACTACCATTATTGATGATAAATAGAGTAGGTACCTACATAAAAATAATTCTGAGAGACTGCTTCAACTGGCCTGATCTCACAATTCCTTTACAATATTGACTCAAAATAATAACCAGCTTCTCTTACTTTGTGTAATAGTTTTAGTAACGTGTTCATTGAGTGATATATTCGATTTCTTATTAATTTATCTATTACTAGCTGTGCCCGCGGCTCCGCTCGCGTGGACTACAGAATCCGCTTCAGTTCCCACTTCCGCTCCCGTTCATTTTCCCACTTCCACTCCAACTCACACTCAGACTCTGGCACTCACACCTTTACCTGGACCTGAGCCCACTCACCACAAAAAAAACCAAATTCTGCCCAGCATTACTTTGTTGCATACGTATGCAACAAATTCATCGTAATCGGCTAACTCAATCAAAAGTTATGCGAATTTATAGTTTTCAAAAACTCACATTACACTGGTACCATACCCGCTCCCGCTACCGCTCACGAATTCAATTGATTTACACCCTACACAGCGTATGCGAGTTTTCGGAAAAAATAAATTCGTATAACTTTTGATTAACTGCACCGATTGCAATGAAATAAAGCCTATGTTACACTGAATTAAGCACTGTTTCTGTGAAAAGTCCATCAAGATCGGTTCAGTAGTTTTTAAGTGATGCGCGCTCAAACAAACAGATAAATAGACAAAAATTCCAAAAAAGATCGAAATGTGTTCTGTTACTTACCCTTAGACCCACCCAATTTTTTTTGCAAATATCGTTAATGTACAGACACGCGAAGTTTACGATTTTATTTATTAGATTTGTCGGCTTATTCTTCGGTTTACTATTTATATAAATGTCGTCACAATGTTATTGTTTCATTTTACATTTGTCTGACATTAAAGTGGTTAATATCTTTAAATTTAGTTAGGTATGTTAAATGTTGTTGACATTTTACCTCTGGTTTCATATTTGTGTTTTGGATATTGTTTGCGAGTTGCCCAGTGATAGCCGAGCAATTAAAGCGAGATAAAATCAATATCTATTTTGATCTCTTTGCTTTCTATGTGAAGATTACTATCTGGATGTTGTTTGATATTGGTTGTTGCACGGAAGTGAAAGTTTAAATTATAATGCTGACATATTATGTTTATAGTTAAATATATATTGTATTGTCTAAGACTATTTTTAGTCATTTAACTCCTTTTTTAGTCTTATTATTAATTAATATAGGCTATCTAAATTGATTATGGCCAGCGCGGGGAGTTTAGGCTAAATCCTCCGTCTGTCTCTGGCAGATGAGATTGGGTGGGTCCTGCAGTGGAGACAAAAATAACCTGATGATGATCTAAACTAATTATATTTTTGCAGCAGAACCTTCAAACTTAAAAGTGATAGCAGATGTCAATAAAATATTGAAATGATCGTGTTCATGCACATAACCTTTTTCTATGTTCACATTTGATTAATTCTTGACATCTATCTGAAGGATATCCCTATATAGTCACATTAACCCAAATATCTACTGAATAAACACAAAGTTCAGTTCAATTCCATATTATTTTAGAAACTGTATTCTTATAATAGGTCGCTTACCTGGGCATTAAGAACAAGGTTCAACTAAGTTTTCATATTGTATTGTAATGAATGATAGTGTAAAATTACTCTCATCTATTACATAGACGAGAAAAATACTAATAAAAGCCGTTGAATGACTGTGAAATTATTACCAAGCACTTTATCGCTTGACTATCGCGCGTACAATCTCGAGCCATGGCAGATGTCGCTAGAAAGTCTGCGGTACTCGACGATGCAGGGGATAATTTCTCAGAAAACTGTCGACTATCATTAATTGAGAATTTGTGATAAACAGTGAAGTTGGTTCATTGATTTTAGAAACAAGTACATATTCTATTCATTTATGGATATCATCAACATCGCAGCCTCTTCCGAGCAGAGTACCGTATCAAGCATATGACAAGGCATTTATTTTTTCGGAATGGAAATTCGGAAAATTTATGTAAATTGTCTGCCTGAAAAATTCGGAAATTTTAGTTTTTTTCTTATTCCAAATATTTCCGGAAAACTGGCAAGAAAACTAATTGACAGAATTCGTACATTGTGTACGATGTACACTTTGTTAACTTTTCCTTTATGTTCTGCCTAATAACACTACCAAAAAATAATAAGATATATATTTTAATTTATAAGTTTCTTCAGTATTCGACACGAAAAGCTCTTGTCTAAAAGCAATACATATATTTTTCTGCCTTCGTGTTTCACCTTTTTTTTACCGCTTCCAATCATTGGTCAGGAAACTGCTTGTAAATATATCTTTACGTTGTTGTTAAATTTACTTGGATTTAATGGCGATAGTTTGCGGCTATGAATGAAACTGCCTACAGGAGCCTGCACTACTAGTGTGTGGGTTGACTAGCGTTAGATAAATGCGACGGCACTCATTAATATCTCCCTCCATTTTCTTAATGGTCTCCTGGACCATGGGAAGCTATTTTGCAATTCACGTATTAAATAATAATCATATCTGGATAGATACTATTAATATCTTTGAAGATTAACAATGTCTGTCTTTTATTTCTTCCCTTAATTTCAATATAAAAACATGCTCTTTGTATGAGTAAAAGTACCTACTCGTATATTTACGATATTTTTTACATACCCAACTAGCACACTGGCCAGTTATGCAGCGATTTTACAGATTAATAAGTCCATAGTAGATGTTAACACCGATATATCACCACTATGGAGCTATTTTATAGCTTATGGCTGCATATTTAGCCAGTATTGGGTAGTTGATTACCATTATCCCATGGGACATCTTAAAAAAAATAAAGTGGTAAACTTTAAATTAAATTTTGCTTTAGGGACAATTTATCGTTTGACCTTTCCTTTAATCAGATTCTATAGCTACCTTCTAACTCTGTCATGTTAATTACATAGAAGTAACATCTTTGTCACAAAACATTATTTATTTACCTTCGAACCCGAAGTTGTTCTGACTTTACTTTGCTACTGATAATAATACAACAAGGAAAATAGAGATTCCTCTCGTATTTCCATATCTTATTTATACAAAGTCACAGTGATAAATCCGAAGGCGATTACAAGTCCTGCTTCGTATCTTAAGAAGGCACCACGCAACGTCAACGTTTAGTTAAGTAGTTATTTATTGCTCTAAGTTTTTCATTTAATTGCCACCTGCTATAGATAACACATCCGCCAAATGTAATAAAACATTACATCCGTTCATAATATTAGATAATTTATTTTACACAAGGATTTTCTTCACTTTGTAAGAAATGCTTCGTCTAAAGCGTTAAAGTTTTAAAGTAATAACAGACGGTTAAACTAACAAGTGAATTCAGTTACTCTTTATTGCAAAATAAATACTAAACAGATACAACTACAATGTAGCTTAGGTATATTAGTATCTACATCTAGGAAAACTTATACGGTGTTTCCACCTAACCTTACCAGCTATCTGGTAAGTGTTAGAAGTTAGATAATATAGTAGTTTATCTATATGAACTTATATACATAGATACTTAGACATATACATAGAATAATGTATTACACAATGTGATTGATAAAAACTAAGTTCTAGAATAAAGAAGAAAAAAAGGGGAATGAGATGATCAGTCAGCAAGAAAATGTTCCTCTGTCGCTTGAAGCCGTCCGTTACGGTCAAGTTATTTGCGACGGCGTTGACCATACAATGTCGCCAGTCCCCTGTTACATTGCCAGCGAAAGTAGTGGCCAGTCAGAAAAAGAAGACTGTTTCTATTTGTAGAAACGCTTCACACGTCCACATATAAATCACACTTAATTAAATACCCTTAACTTCTAAAGCAACAAAGTTGAAGTACGAGATACAAAGTTGGATCTTAATTCAAGCTGTGTCACAGACGCCAACTAAGTGGATTGCCGTGTCCTCTCCCACTGGGCACTTTATAACCGCAACTTTTCAATCTTGCTCTTATTTTTGTTAAGTCTGTGTTTAGTTTTGTCCTGAGATAATGTTTGAAAACAGTATCTAGAGACAAATTTGTTGTCTCAGTCTACATGCGTTTAAAAATAGAGTCAGCTGAAGAAGTAACATTTTGGTCTAATTAGAAGCGGGTGTTTGATACGTTGATACTATCGCTGTTTTGGATCTTATTTATCTCAAACCCCAAATCCAATTAGGATAGATCTGCTTGATAAGATATTGCACAATATTCAATTAAGCCAAAGTTGCAACACAGTTACATGTTAGATAAATCCTGCACACTGAATCGCGACTAAATCATTACGTACGTAACAAGTGGCCGGCTATGACAGGAGAGAGCTTGTTCTGTCGTTTGTTTGATTTGAGCTTTCGATTAGTTGTAAATGTACATGCAAAATGGACGTACATACATTCATAAAACGGGACTAGTACAAGGAAAATACGATGCTTGTGAAAGATTTAATAGGAATGTAACGACTTTGTTGTGAAATGTCTCAAAGTTTATGATTACGGAAGCGAGAGATTTATTTAATCGATTAATTAATTTAATTTAGATTTGATGCCCCTGTAGTCTGTAGTGCACCTTCTTGCGAAGCTCGGGGTATGTTTGGATGTAATTTATCTATGTACGAGTATATCAGCCGTCCGATATCATAGTACAGGCCTGCCTAGATTTGGATCAGATGGCGTGTCTGAGATGTCCCCAAAAAATATATTAACCAATTAAATAAGGCAATAAACTCAGTATACGATGTATTAAAGTACCATAGTAATAATAAAATACGATAATAAACTAAAACAATAATGCATAGTTTAACACAAGTTTACTCATCAATATATTACCTAAGAGTATAAAGACCACAAATTTCGCTTTTTCCGGTTCGCACGCACGTGGCCGGAAACTCAAAATATAATTTATTCAGTTGATTGTAAGCGGTCACCACCACCCTCCTGCAAAATCCGTGGGTTTTGTTTATTTTCCAGTATACATTGACAATGCAACAGCTGTATTGGATAACGATGAGAAAGATGGTTTCGACACACTTTAAAATTTTGAAATTCTGAGCTAAAAATTAAGTCATATATGTTGTTTAAGTATTGAATTTGGAATCAGGTTACGTTTTAATTATGAGTGTGTTACGTTACGATCGTATTTTTATTCGCATTTGATCCGATTAGTCAATTATAAAATGAAAAGCTTTTTGTGCTATTAAGTTATACCTACTAGTGAATTCGAATTTCAAAAACCATATGCACGGAGCATTACTATCCGTGCAAGATTTGCAGCACGCATATTACCTACATAAATAAATACAAATTTTTTACAAGATTTCAAAAATATTGTTGTAAAAATGAATCTATACATAAGTACATTGACCCCCTGTAGCAAGAAATCAAGCATGTCTTTTTGTAGTTATAATTATTAAGTCAACGATACCTTGATATGTTAATAGTGAGGGGGCGCAAATTGTTTTGTCAATAACTTTCATGGATACCAAGCAATGTCCACTGGTTGGTTTTGATTTTAAAGAGCACATATATTTTGCATTGTTTATTTACTGATTAAATATAATATTTAATACTTTATTGTATATCACGACTAGCTGTTGCCCGCGATTTCGTCTGCGTGGATAACTTAACATCACAAATTATTATGTATTTCCTGTAGGAATTAGATGTTTTTCGGGATAAAAATAACCCATGTCCTATTCCAGGACCTAACCTATATGTGCGCCAAGTTTCATCCCGATCCGTCCAGTGGTTGAAGCGTGATGGAGTTCCAAACATCCAAATACACAAACTTACGCATTTATAATATTAGTGGGATGGGATATTGGGAATGATTCTGAAGCACACATTTAAAATTCGACAGCTCTAAAATTGATTTCGTCTTTATCTTCATAATACTGTGTGACAAGGATAGCAACAGTTTTAGTGCTGTCAAATTTTAACGTTATGCCTTCAGAATCGAGCCCATTAGTTGGATAAGCAATAATACAGAAACAAACAAATACCTATGGTGAAAATAATCTCTCAGCAAAGCCTGAATATCAATATAAACTAACTGCATAGTCGTTTCTCAAAAATGACGTCGGCAACCACGAAGAATGTTTCCAAACCCACTAAGGGTTGAAATTCCATGCGGACAAAGTCGCGGATACTAGATATTTTTTTGATAATGTTCCCATCCCAGACTAAATAAATGATTTATAGCCATAGTTACTTCAGTTGTCCTAGTCAAACTAACTAGCTTCATACGTTAACTGGTATCTTAGTTGAACGTTTAACCTGCAGCGAATCTCGAGACCTCGAGTCCCATGGCCTTGATAACGTGCATGAAAGTGCACAGCGGCCCAAAGAGGTCGCATTTGACGAAATGTGGGCTGTGAAATTCTAGTTCATGTGAATGATGTATTTACTGCTAAATAACTGTACGAATGCGTAAAAGTTTGTGCTTTCATTCTAAGCTTGTTGTATGCTCTCCACTCATGTGCCCGTTTGTGAATGGTTTTGCTCTAGAGCCGGTGTAAATGCGTAGTAGTAGTACATTAGCGATTAGCTGCTTCTGACTGTTTTGCTTTGACGCAGGTAAGTTCGGTAAGCTAGTAATGCTTTTTGAAGAGGTTTTCGGCGGATCAATTGTTATCAAAATAAATTCTGGTAACTTTTTTTTCCCCATCATGACACTTAATAGTTTTCTTCTTCTAGTAACTGGTATATCTACTGCAGATAGTGTGCTAATTCTGGTGCACAGGTTGCGGGTTGTGGACTATCCTATTTCCTAGAGCGTGTCTATTTAAACAATTTGTGCAAGCATGGTAAATTTGTTTCATCTGTCAACTTATTTTTGTACTTTCTCTAAAATATGGGTAATTACATCTTACCCTGAAGCCGCGAAAGCAAAGTTCCTCATCGTCAGCCAGGGATAGGCTTCAGGCCTTCCCTTTTTCGGGTCGTAGGTACACCAGGCTCGTCGCTTCTATATCTATTGTATCCTGACGGCAGGCGTGCTACTAAGAAAAGTTGAGTTTTAATCAGTGAATTTAAGTTGTTAAGGCAATCAAGTGAGGATATAAATCAGCAGTTTAAAGTTAACTTTCAGTCGAGCCAAAACAGTCGCCTTTCACAAAAACTTCGCACGCTTTTATAACTAGGTGACTTTAAAAAATTTGAAGTATAAATCTTAAAGATACGTATCAGTATTGCGACTTACGTGAAATTTTACCAAAATCATGTTAGCCAAAACGTGCGCGTGCGTCGACAGGAATTCGCCTTACCCTTGCATTAAACCTTGGCAACCGGTTCCGAGATATCGACCAGACATTTGATTGTTAGTATTTTAACTTACGTGGTTGGTACTGACTTTTAATATTCTTAGTTTTCAAGTTATAAATAAATAATAATAGCTAAATGTGTTTTCGGTATAGGTATTCATTTCAACATTTACACCATCATCTTTTATTTAAATATAAGTTATAAAATAATGCCTGTTTAAATTACTTGGGAGTTTTGTCCCCTTATAATTATAACTCTTCGCAGTATTGAAAATTTTATTGTAACTAAGGATTTCAATTGGTTTCCTTGAAATTATTTAAAAAACATTTTCCCCTAAAATGGGTTAATGTGATGCTTCTCAAAGCGTGCCACCAGGAAATATAGTTTCAAAGAGTGAAAGTCAAGACAAAGGAGTGAAACTGCCTCTTAGTTTCGCGAAAACTGCATGTTTGTTATTTATTATGCATATGCATAGGAAGTGGAACTGCGCTCGAAAGTCGATGTGTTTTAAACTGCGTTTCCTTCGCCACACAAAACAATTTCTATAATGAAACTGGGAGACCTTTTTACCTCACATGCTCTTACTTGACATAAAACAGTAGCAAGCCAGCAAAGTAACACAAAAGTAGGCTTAGTACGTGATCATGGTGTTCATAGTGGTTTTGCAAAATTATATGAGATCATCTCTTCAAATTTTAGTCACGTTTTCCATAAATTAGTGAAACTTTTGTTTAGATAGATATGTTTACCGATTATTTTTATGGTAAAATTTTGTGTATACATGTAATCTAATTTGTAAATACATTCGGTGGACAAATAGACTGAAAAATAAGTCTCGGTTTTGATGGAAGCTTAAAATATACCGTAATGTTCATATTGGGGAATTCAATGTATTTCAGATAGGTTCCTGTTGATTCTTAATAAAACAAATCACCCCAAGCATACGAGATGGCATAGAGAAGAACTTATTTGCATTTATATATATTTTTTTGCTTTGAGTTACATATTATATGCATTTTTACTCTTAATTTGCAGTATTAATACAACATGGTCTGTAACACATACCTATTTACCTTTATATTTCATGTCAACCGTTAGCTTAGAAGGCCTAACTGCTTACTACACTAAAGTATTGAGTACACTGTCATAACATTTTATTTATACTGCTTGGTGATAATATTCATTACTTTAATAGTTTAATATTCCCCGATACTATTAAGACTATCATCAAGGTGTTGGTAAAAACTCAAATAATTTGGGACTCTCACCCTTCGTCAAGTCATTACTTACATCAGTTATGCTCAACTACTTCGGCCAATGCCCTGACACTTGGTATTTTTATTACTTTGAGGCGCTTTATAGTGCCGGTGTCAAAAGGAATTCGGAAGCCCGAATATAAAAAAAAAACTGTTGTAATCAGGAGAAAAATTCCATTGCCTAGTTTTTATGTGTAGACAAATGCTTTAAACACCATTTATGCTGTTATTTTAAGAAATGTACGGAAGCGCTTTGCCAATAATACGGTTTTGGATAAAACACTAAACATTAGAGTGACTTTAGGCATTAACAAAGTTACGAGAAAAGAAAATGTAAACAACGTGTTTGAACAACAATTTTGGTAATGTCAATGGACAGGAAAGTATTACAATTGCCAATTGTATTCCAACCTCGTATTTGTTCATCGCCCGTAATAAAATGCCATGTAACCATTCGAGGCCCATGACATTTGTGATTCTTGCCTTTATCTTTGACTACATTGTTTTTGGGGTCAACTGTTTGCTACATTTAGTTTGTGCATAAACGTATATGTTCAACTTAATGTCTTATACCTTTATATGTATCAAATTATAAAACTTGGTGAGATAATTAAGTGTAAAACGACAAAACAAATCGAATCCTTAAAAAGTCAACCTCACTTGAATGCGATGCATTCTGCTGTTAGCAATTGGAGAAATGCCCTAGTGACTGAAAAATTGTGGTATAACCATTCAAATGATAAGTATTAGTATTTATACTTACTCCAATTAGCGATCTGAAGCGGATATTAATATTCGCCAGAATTCGCCATCTCTTTTTATCTGAGTTCCTCGCTCGGTCATATAGATACTTTTTAACTGTCTCTTCTGTTCAGCGAGGCTTTGACGACTGAACGTTGCAATTTAATGGTAAATTAAATGTCACTCGTCCATTTCTATTTTAACTTATCATTATAATTAGTAGGTACCTTACTCGAGTTAAGTCACAGGCAAAAGCTGTACCTAGTGATAAAATAGAATGCTAAAAGTAATTCCGAAGACAGTTAATTTCTAATCAGAAACAGAAAACATCAATTTTAGATTGTAACTGTAACTTTAAATCGCTGGGCGTCGAGACCACAAGATTGACGCAGACCCTAATAATAGAGCGCGGTGCGATATCCATCGCTAACTGTTCTTTGATAGAGCATCGTTCGACGGTTAATTATCGACGATACGCTATTGAGTCCCTCATTCAATTGAAGTTCCATCAGTCTGGGTCGCAATTTACGAATGAAAAACACTTAGATTCACATGCGGAAATTGAGGCTGGATTAAGCCAATATTCCATCATTTAACGGCCTATAATTCTCTAAATACACTGTCTATAAAATGTCTTTACCAAAATAATTTCGCAACAAGGATTTCTAAAGGGATACAAACTATTGCAGACAGATCGAATTCCATAAAGCTCGGCTCCTTATGCAAGAATTTCGTAACTCTATACCAAAACGGTGAATGCACTTGCGAATGTGGCAGGCAGCACCGGCTAAAATCCTACTTTATAAATAACACAATCACGAATTCCGTCCACGATTCGCCACTTCGTCAAAGATGTGGTAGAGGTATCTGTATCTTAATGGGTTCTTTTGCCTAAGGCTATCTTACTGTTATTTTTCTATATGTAAGTGCATGAGGTTAATTCTGGAAATTTAACAGACCGCGTTGATGTATTTACAATATTTTTTTATCATTTTTCTTTAACATTTCTCTTGTTTTGGACTGACATATTATTGAATTGAAAGTGTTAAGAGTTATTTCTACCATTTGTTTATTTTTTAACATAAGTATTATTTGCAAATTAAAAAATAAATAAGTATGCCGTGTGTGCTTCAACAAAACGTTATACAATGATTACTTTGGACAACGGAACTAGCGCAAACATGTATACCGGGTAAATGTCGGCAGGAAAATCAGTTTGAACTTTAAATTTTACTATCTTAAGCGAAGCTTCATTAAATATTGTCTGAAGAAGTCTTACAGGACGAGTTACTGACGAATCTTCGTCGTCATATTCTATTTCGTCAGACGCAGTTACATTTTCTTTAATAATTATAACACCGTTCTCCCTCAGTGCTTGAGAGCATCTTGTTAAAAACGCTATCATATCAAAATCGGTTAGATGTCCGAGTACCCATTGGCACCAGATGACGTCGTATGGTTTTTGGGGCGCAAAGTTCTGAAGACCTATTTTGTACAGCGTGCCTAACTTTGCATTGTCGATCATCTGTTTCGCAGCGTTAATGAACTTATCGTCTTGTTCCACCAAATCCACTTTCTGAAAATGTTGGACCAACAGGCTGTTGGTGACTCTTCCGATGCCCGCTCCACAATCAATAGCTAATTTCTTTCCGGGTGGATGAGGGAGCTCAAAAACTTCATGCAAAAATACTCTGGACCCATCGATGTCAATATCTGAGATGTTGCCGAATCCGCACAGTATCCCATCTACGGTCGGCGGTATATTAGACCAGTAATCCGCAGCATTTGTATAAAATTTCTTCTCACTCATATTTAGTAGCTAATTGTATGTAGAAAACTGTTGACTAAACTATTTTTACCTTTGATTTATATACTTTTTATTGAATTTAAAATTTTATATATTTTTATGTACTTTTGATTGTTATGTTTTTATTTTCTTTCGTCGCTGACAGTTTACAGTCAGTTGAATGTAAATCAACAAGGTTTTATTTCAAAGTTCATCGCAATTTAGAGTATTGATAAATGATGATAGAACATTTTACTTAGTGAAACTTGGCGTAGAGTGAAAATACTTGATTGAATAAATTGATTGAGTATTATTGAAGAAACTTAGACTATTCCATTTCTTACGAGTTAACTCGTCTATGTACCAACATATTTATTTATTTTAAACGATTGTTTTGTTTGTTACAGGCTCTGATCGCGGCGGTGAACGAGACGCCCGAGGAAGACATCCGCGATGCGCTGAAGGTGCAGACGGAACACCAGCTGGCTCTGGTGCCACGCGGCCCAAAGCTCGTCAGGGACACTGTCGCCTACAACACCACCGTCAATACTGATGATACCGTACGCTTGATCTATACTTATCTTATACAAGTATTTCCGTAGACAGCAAAAAATATATATCCCTAAATGTATTTATTTATTCTTAACTCCTCATAACTATATAAAAAGATAACACAATGCCAGTGACATTTCTACCAATTGACCTTTAAAATGTAAAAAACATTGGCAGATAAAATAAATACACATATTTTATGAATATATAAGCAAGCATTTCTTGAAATGGTAACGCAGCTAAATAATTTTGTCAAAAAAATTAGGAATCCAATTGACTTCTGTAAAAATCTAGGGTTACTCCATCGATGAGCGTTAATGTTAAGTACCTACTAGTTATTTTATTCAAATTTTGACCGTATCACTAATATCATTCACCGACCGCAATTGAATCACACAAACCATTTATTGAATCGTAAAATGTTAATGACCATTGTAGTTACTTGGCAAAGCACTTCTAAAGAACCAAGTAATAAAAATGGTGACCGTGACCGTCGGTTCAGACAAAAGCAACACCGTTAGTTGTTGTCGCCAAGGTTTACCGCCCTTTACACTTCGGTTGGTGCAATACTAGTTTATCTTTTTATAGGGGCCAGGTAAAAGCGGCGACACTTCCTTCCTGTGGAATCATTTCAGTCAGCCCCTGTAGGGTAGCTGGGGTAACCCTACGGACGTATTGCTACATCGGTCCCGCGATTACAGACACTGGTTATCTCAGATGTGCGAGTTCGCTCACGATGTTTTCCCTCACCGTTTGAGAACTGTCAATATATAAAGCGCATTTTTTACTAATACTAATTAAGAATATTAGTATTTTAAGGTAGATACGCATTTGACGGAATATTCAGTGTGTTATCCGGACCTTGCACCGTATATTTAGTTTAGAATCCTCGTTGATTTAGAGACTTGGTCATTGGACTCCAGCATCTGAAGTCGTGGGTCAATTCTCACTTGGGCCAGACAACTTTGTTATTAAAGTTTTGCCCCGTCTGAGTGTTATATTTTTAAATCGTCGGATCCTTTTTTAACCTATAATTCAGGAGAAAATCCTAGTTTGGGATTAGAACACGTATGAAATATATGAATTTAAGAAATAGTGTATATATGTATGTATATAGACGCTTTATTGTACCATATTAACAACAATAACAAGTATCCATTTTTCTTCAAACTTGTTTGTAAAGTCGTTTAAAAACAGTTGTAATGCTTAAAAAAGTTTTAACTTGGTCATTGTGATGAGAAATTTAACACTATTATTGGCTAAGAATACAGTTATGTCGGAGTTTTGCAACATCAGGAATGAAGACCTAGATTTTATGCTATAGGAAAAAAAAGTATAGTTATCGCACAATAAAAAATTATTTCACTGGAATTTGAAATGGAATGCTTATTTTCAACAGGGAAAGATTTTTTATTAGTGTAGTTTTATCAGTCAACATGTATAGTGGAGGTTTTATTTGTAGAAGGAGCTACGAGCTTTGCGACCTGATGGAACTATCGTGACGGAGACCAGACACACAAAGGAACAGGAGCAACTCTGTGACGAGGAACTGTCTAAAGAAGAGGTAATGGATCCGTTATTATTTACAAGTACATCAATCATCATCAGCAGCCGACATACGTCCACTGCTGAACATAAGCCTCCCCAATAGAATGCCTCTTTGGGTGGACTGTCCATTGGGGGATTTGCCATAATCACCACGCTTGGCAGGCGGATTGCTGATCGCAGTAATGATCTTAATATACACAGGACACCACTTCCTTAGTCGCCTTACGGGAAGATTTGGCTTGGGCCAATTCTAAGCCGGGAACTACACGCTAGTACATCAATCAATAGAGTTAAATTAGAGATATAATATAGTGGTTTACCCGGCTTTAGGATTCAGTTTACCGACTATTTACCGAATATTCGAGAGTTTCAACAGTTATTACGCACCTACCTCCAAAATTTGATGAAAAAGATATATATTTAAACAAATATTTCATCAATGAAGAGTTTGTGCTACGACCAGAAACTTACTGTATAGTAAAAACTTATGAATAATCAAAATTAATAGTATTAACTAGTAATTACTAGTATTGTCTTTTCATTTTTTGAAGGTAACGGGAATGATGTCGGTTGAAACACTCAAATTTTACCATAGTGCATAGGTATCTGGATTGGTCATGTGGATCATGTGGATTGGGCGTCCGGGGAGCGTCCGGGCGAGTTTTCATTTGTAGTCCGGGTTTTAAAGTTTTCAAGTCACCACTCGCCGCGGAACACCGCCACTTTATTTAGGGAAATGAAAAATGGAAGACTGCTTTTCTAAAACTTTTAGAAGATTCTGTTTTGTTTCTTTACGATACATATTTAGTCTATAATTGTATGAAAATAAAGAAAATGTTGATTACTACTAGTTCTTGCCTATCTATGCCGCCAAACAAAAGCATAGATAGCTCTGAAGCTTACACATCAGAGTATATAAAACTTTTGACAATCGATAGTTTTCTGGCCAATAAGTTGACTTGCGAACAGTCGCGAGGTTCTTATTATTTAGGTAATACTGCTTTGAAAGAGTTTATAAGATCATTAATGTTCTCGGTGTCCCAAATAATATTTATATAATGTTTCTCAGGTTTGTTCGGTGGCCAGCAACGAGAGCGCAGTGCGTGAGACCGGCGGTACGGAGCGTCGCAAACGAGTGGATCTGGAGCGAAGCACGGACCTCATGGCGGGTGGATTGCGCGTCTCCACCCACGTACACTCGCGCACCAGAACTGAAGAAGGTTTGCAGTTTGTACTGTTTATGGTTTAGTACTGTGTTACACTAGATCAGGGAGTAGGTATCGAAGTGAAATACAGTGTACGTAGTATGAATAGAAAATTCGATGGAATTTGATTTTCAAACGCGTGGGTTACCATTAGTCCTAATTTTAGAATAATTATAAATAAATTAAAAAAATTCAATGTACCTATTTTTTTTTGTACCGCAGCTGAGAGGGAAGGACAACCGAAAATGGATGAGGATTGGGACAGTTTGTCGGTGCGAATGCGACGGCAGCGTCGCCTCCGCCTTAACGGTAAAATATAGTACTGGTTTAGTTTATGCTATTCGATACTAGATGTAGCTATAATAATTTTAAAAATAACGTTCGATAGATGTCGCTGTTCAATAATTAGTAAACTCGCTGGCATAGAAATACTGATTCCTGGTTGTTAGATGGCGCGCTGTCATGGATTCTAACAATAACATCGTTCGCATACTCATTGATAGATGGCAGTTGATGAGTAAATTATTTCTCAAAAATAAAAAGGAAAAAAACCTAAGTGAAATTTCATCAGAGTTTAAAAAAGTACTTTACTGATTTTAAAGACAATTGAATTTTCGATTTTGTTTTTATTTACCGAATGATGTCTACATATGAATAGGTATTTATGTTTAATAATTTGGAAATTTGTATATTAAAACTACCAAAATAGCGTGAAGATAAGATAATGTATCTCATCTTTAAATAATTGTTAGAGGTAATGTTCACTCAAGCGATATTCTTTTCCTTTTCCTCTGCATCATCTAGACTTACTCTTCCTTTCACCGTAAACTGCAACTGAACGCTGAAACCTACAGTGGTTCATTTACAATCCAGGCAGCCCGTTTTTGGAACTCCCTACTGCACGACGACGTCCGGAACAGAGCTTCTTTCTACACGTCTTTCTCCAACTGTCTATTCTTGTAATTTTATCGTGTAATAATAATCTACGAAAAAAATTGGTTAATTGGCTTGTTTTAGTTTCTCCTACAGTTAAGGTTGGTTGGAAGAGATCTCTTATAGAGATAAGTCCGCCTTTGTAACCTTCTTTTTATGCTTTTTTTGTAAATTTTATGTGCAATAAAGATTATATATTAAAAAATTAAAAAATATCAAAGACAAAGGAATAGTAACTGAGTAAAAGTGGTTTAAATTTACTTACAGACTTCATACCAGTGTAAGTATGCATTATTTAATTATGCATTTACAATATCAATTAATTCTATTGGTATGTAGCAATTTATATATGATTAGGTACTCAAATTAACGAAGCACGAACCTTGGCAAAGACCCTTGTCTAGCTTAGAATCTGAACAGTTTTACCAAATTAGTCCATTCCAATAAGGCCAAAACCCAGAAGACCTGCCTAAATACTCGTTTTGTCCGATCGCTTATGTTAATGACCCGTCGTCGTTGTGTCCATTTCGGTTTCAAGTTGACGGCCTTCGCAGGTGGTATACCTACGACTACGGTCTTTCCGCGTTGGCGTCTAAGGCCGTATCGCATACTTCGATTTTACAGCGTGTGTGAAGTGTAGCTCACTTGGAATTGTTACTTTTTGTCATTTGCTGCATCGTATCAATCAATTATCAGCTACGTCTTATAATATGGGTGTACGCCGTTGATATTAGTGTAAGCCTTACCACTGATGGGAGAGGCATGCTTTTAGGTATATCCCAAAGAAGATTTAGAGCTATTTAAGAAGGTCATCATCTAAACCCTGGTTTCTGGATGACCTGGTTGAAAGTAACTGGTAAAAATATGCTCCTGTTACTACGTATTTCGGTCTGGCTGTATTTAGGACTGTTAGGGTGACGGTACGTACGTTACTGTCTATATCCATTTAGAGTTGTCGGTAAAGGAAAATATTGCAAGAAAATATATAGAACGATCTTCACTGGATCCGCGTAGCGGCCTTTGAACGTCCTTGTTGTAAAAGTAGTTCTATGCCCAACAGTAGGACGTACACAGGTTGCTTTTTTTTATCCTTAAATCTATGTTAGGTAGCAGACATATAAATAAATAATTAATCTGTATCACTGTCGATATCCACCCACGGCGCCAATGCGCCATGCGCTTTTATGGAAACTAGTTGTCGCAAATAATTATTTCGCATGTTATACGTTCGCAGACATAATTTATGGTAGCTTGACGTCGATATGCGCTGTTAATTACACGTTTATCTATATCAATTAGCATTGACCGTCTGGTTATGTTATAATATAATGTCTTACGACAGATCGGTAT
The DNA here is from genome assembly GCA_947086405.1 of Esperia sulphurella. Classification (NCBI taxonomy): domain Eukaryota; kingdom Metazoa; phylum Arthropoda; class Insecta; order Lepidoptera; family Oecophoridae; genus Esperia; species Esperia sulphurella. Next base: position 7,578,284 of record OX352270.1, on the reverse strand, counting down.
GGCTGCACCTTGATATTAATTTAGCTAGCCTGATGTAGTTGTTAACTGAAGTTAATTTTTAAAAGCAGAAGCTAGCAAATCGAAGGAAGTATTCTGCAAAGAACAGAAAATTACTTTTACATTTGTATGTCTATATTTCTTTCTATATTAGGAGGAAGACCATAAAACCACATCGTACCTACCTGTTAGTAGGTAGTTAGTAGGTATTAGTTGAAAATTAATAATTAATGTAATTACTTATTAAATTAAATTTGCTTTTATTAAAAATACAATACAAAATAGTCAAAGTCAAAGCCAAATAGTAAAAATAAAAGGACAACATAAAAAAATTCATAAAAATAAAATAGGTTATACATATTAAACTGTAATATATTTTGTTACATTATATTAGCAATAATTTAAAAAATCTCTTGTTAGTGCTAGTAGTGTAATTTGGGATGCACGGGGAACAAGTGGTTAATTGTTGTTGATAACCGACGAAGGTCACCGATACAGGCGATAGGATGAGTTAGCTGACTATACTTAGATGTCATTATTGGCGTTTATGGGGGTGAAATAAAGTCCATATTTGTTTGCAAAATCTATAAAACGACTACCATCTGTACAGCTGTCAAATGTTATTTCGGCTACCTGCGGGGGCCTTAAAATTGTACTTAAAACGTTATGCTCGGGAAGGAAATCGTGGGCAATAGCTATAGATGAAGACAAGAGTATAAGTCGATTATAGTTGAGCAACCATGCTATGTCATCCTGATTATAATGAGATAATGACATAATTATTTGACCAAGAATTACCTACTAAAGGAAGACGGCGTCAAATCCTTTAAAAGCCACTCACTAAACAACAGAAGATGTACATACATAATGCTCACGCCTTGGTCCAAGAGGGGTAGACAGAGACTATGTATTATTAATGAGAGTGATATTCGTGTGAACATCGCCCTACACCGTATTGAGACTTAAATACTCGTACGTGTGTCTTTTATTGTTCAGACTTGGAAGATGAACATTGAACAAACGTTTCAAGATTGAAATAGCTGAGGCGACAATTTGAATTAAAGTTTCATTTCAAATTCGGTACCTACCAGTGTTCATTTTCTCTGCCTATAGGTCAAATATATTTTGTTATCGACTAGAATTTTATTACATACATACATTATGCTCACGCCTTAGTCTCAGAGGGGTAGGCAGAGACGATGGATCGCCACTTTGCGCGATCCTGACACACCTCACTAGCTCGACTCACATACATCAAACTTTTCTTGCACCTCCTTTTGTTCATCTAATTGCGGACCCCAGCGTTCAGCCAACGACGTCAACACTTTAATTCTCTTGTCAATAATTTTGTGTTCAAAATTTTCTTATTACTACATGAAAGCTTAAAAAGAAAAACCACATATCCTAATATCTGAACCTAAGTTGCAGTTGGACAGACAAACAGACACGCGATAACTAAATACAGTTAGTCACAGTGTTTATGTGGGTCAAGTAGTGGAGTGGGCTCAGTTTGCGCTTCCTATTAGCGGATTTATCTCCGAGCTCTCTGTTGACCGGGGGATTGTTGCGCGATACCAAAATAAACAATTTTATACTCATTGTAAAATCCTACACCGCGTGCTAAACAGTTTAGTTATATTTTTATCCATCTATCGGTTACTCTGTATTAATCCATTGATTGACTTCATCATCATCATCATCATCATATCAGCCCTTATACGTCCACTGCTGGACAGGCCTTCCCCAATGAACGCCACCTCACCCGGCCGCTTCCGGCCACCTTCTGCAGATCGTCGGTCCACCTGACGGCGGGGTGTCCCACCCTGCACGTGCCGATCCGCGGTCTCCACTCCATAACCCGTCTGCTCCAACGGCCGTAGATTCTGCGACAGATATGACCCTCCCACTGCCACGCGAACTAATTCTTTCGGCTATGTCAGTCACTTTCGTTCTTCGTCGGATTTCTTCATTATGAAGTTTCTTTAAAGAAACCCCGAGCGTAGTCCTCTCCATAGCGCGCTGAGCGGCTTGAAACTTGTGGATTTGATGGACTTAATAATATTTATGGAACTCTTTCAAGGCACTTATATCACTGTTTTGGTTTGTAGGAAGAGAGCTTACTAGGTAAAAGTAAGTACCTAACCTATATACGGTCTAAACATATAGGTATATAAGATGTATGTGACCCAATATATGCACCATCAATACATACTAGGTACTTACACAATGGTACACACGGTACTTACTTTTACCTAATTTATTTTAGGTCAAAATATATTTTATAAATTCACGTTCGTAAAATCCTACATTGGCGCTTCGGCAACTTTTCCTAAACATAGACGATAGAATATAATAAGTTTTTAAAGTCTAATCATCAATCTTAAATTTCTTCAGGTAAAACTAAAATCTTAAGCGATAAAATACAAAGTAAAAGCAGTTGAAGTTTTTGCTAAATTGTAATGACGTCTTGGTAATTTTACGACTCGGGTCACAGGATTTCTCTTCCAAAATTTCATACAATTACTTTCGGAACTCGCAGACGTGGCGGTTAAGGAGATTAAAGTGGGCAAATAGGAATTAAGTGGGCAAATGTGGGCAATAAAACTGCGTGTCCATCTGTTGCCCACTTATGGAGAATCATTGAGCCTACGCGAGGACTGAGGTCAGGTGTGACACGGTTTGTGGCGAGTTACACCGTGGATGAGGACGAAATTTACGAACTTGCGTTTAATAGCTATCATATCGAGATCAGGTGTTTATAATTCACATAAAATGCCTTTGTTGACTTTCAATCACAGCGAATAATATATTGCTATACTATATATATTGAACCTATTTACAAGAAAAAAAATATATACTGATTATGTCAATAACATAATGTTATCAGTAATTGTAGTATTTAATTAACAATAAATCAATTGTAATGCATAAATTAATATAAGTTACTAAGTACAGTACATTTACAAGTGATGTGTAGTTGTCCACACGGACGCAGTCGGGGGCAACAGCTAGTTTGAAACAAATGCATATTTCTCATCTGACACATAAGTCACAGCAAAAGGACCTTATTAAATTTTATTCAGGAATTTGATATTTTATTTTGTCGTTTTGTTTTGCGTTCTGTATCTGCTTGACTTTGGTTTTATTATCATTAATCATGATTACAACATGTCGCTGTCTTGTATCAGTGACTAAAACCAGTTGATCCTAAACTAAATCGTTGCTCTTTCTTAATGATAATTTAGATTTAAGCAGTAAAATGTTTTAATAAATTACTTTTTAGTGCCGAGTAGTAAAATTTGATGTTTTAATTGCGATGTAAAATGTTTTGCAGAACTTTTAAACATGCGCGCAGGTTTTGGACCTGTTGCAATGTTATTGACTTGTCAATCTTGTCTCGCCGTCCTGTTTGGGCGTACTTAAAGCTCTGAGGAAAGTTTTACAAAATGCCAGCGAGGTTTTACGTAATTAAGTACATTTTCGTCTGCAATGAGAAAAAGTTCGTTGCATATTGCAGGAAAATGCGTATATGTTAGTTACCAATAGTTACATAATTAAAAACAAAACGAAGTGCAATAGTGACCTAGAAATTAGTATTCAGTGAATAATTTGCCAAACTACTGTCACATACCGGTTAAGTAAAGATGTCGAGTGCTTGCATCGTGACCTTCGATAGTTTGGCAAACTTATTGACTGAACGATTACGCCACAGCATGTGTGCGAGCGAAGATGCGAGTCCGAGGCGGCCACTCCACCGCGAACGGCTGCGCGCGCGCACGTGTGGTGTGGCGGGCGCTCGGCACCCACTCAAACAGCTTTCTGCTTCCAGAACACGACAAGGATTACAAACGGCCACTGGACTTCGATATCGAGGAAGAAACCCGCAAGAAAGAAACATCCAAGTGGCTCGAGAGTCACTTCGGCAGTGAGTCGCGCTCCTCGCACGACTCCATCGCAGAGGAGATAGGACGCCGACCCGAGCCTACCTTCTATGCGAAAAACAAAACAGCTGACGACGAAGGATATTACGGGAAAACTTCCTCCTCAGTGCCCCCACCACCTGTGTACGGAGATCGAGTGCTGCGTAAAACGAAGTCATCGACACCCTCAGACGAACGACCGGCTGCTCCCGCGAACAGGACCGGAGGATATTTCAAAGGTGTAGCCGATTGGTCGCAGCGGCGTGCCAGCAAGCCCAGAATGCCAGAACCGCGGAGCTCATCCCCGTCGCCGCCGGCAGCGCGCTCGCCGTACACAAGCGATGACCGGTTAAACGGGTCCTCCCCCAGACACGTGTACGGGAAGCGTGACTCGCCTCAGGGAAGGTCATCGCCGATCGGCCGCCGTCATCCGCCCTCGCGCGATGACTCCGCCTACGTCTCCTCGTCGACTATGCACAGCCCGCCGCGCGGCTCGCCGTTCCGGCCTTTGGAAACCGATCGCTCCTTCCGCGAACCTTCAGTCGAAGACGAGTACCGACCCGTCGCGCCAGAACGAAAACGTCACTTGAAACAGCGATTGTCCGAGGAACAGCGCTACGACAGCGGTTACAGGAGTTCTTCCCGCAATGAGAATTCGGGACGTTCACGTGACAGTCGCGAAGAAGGAGCTGCCGAGCCGCCTCCTGACTACTCTCCTCCAAGGGAACGTAGGGGTAGTTCGGACAGAGAGCGCACTCCGCCTCGCCGGCGAGAGAGGGACGAGCGCAAGCAGAATCAGAAGACACGGTTCGCGGATAGTGGTCGGCGCCCGTCGCCCGCTCGGAAGTCAGTCGGCTCTGCGATCGGGAATTCGATTAGGAAGTTAGTGGGGAAGATTCGATCTGCGTCTGCGGAGAGGAGGGCGCGCTGGCGCAACTCGCGGACGCCTTCGCCGTCGCCGGAGCATTTGTCGCGAACTTACAAGCAGTACGGCGGCGAACTGGCGCCCCCCAATGCGCCCCCGCACCGCTACTACCTCGGGGAGGACCCTTTCGCGCCCAGCATCTATGGCCGAGAGCACAAGTACGAGGGCAGTACGAGACGCGCCGCCGCTGGCGACGCCCGCGACCGCGAACGGTAAGCTACACGTCTTGTTTTTAATGTTCATAACAAACAATGCTAATCAAGTTAAATTTTAATCACCTTGGATTAGTTTAAAATCATGACGTCATTTTTGATTACTGATCGCACATCTAAAATTAAAAGTAATAATTTTTAATTATGATCGAACAAAACCATATTCAATGTTTCATAAAGAATCTAATGGACCTTAAATAGAATCTTGTCCTACAACAGATACATGGCAGCGCCTACGCAAACATACCTGGAGCATAAAATTTAATTAATGCTTCTAGTTTCGGTATTATCATAAACTTAAGAGCATTTTATAAAGACAGTCCAACTTTGTACATAAACGTTGATTTTGTGAGAAATTTATTTAGATATTGCTATAAACTTGCTTATTAAACCACTTTGCGAAACTTTGCGAAATTAATAGAAATATACGTAACACTGAGATTTTCTGGGGAGAAGTTGTTTATCTTATGAAACTTTAACAAACATTTGACGATGTAGTTTAATTTATGTCGTTATTAAATCTGTCTTACTCCACGTAAATTTAAAAGTGACCAGTTAGGTACTCGCTTGTGTCCAGAAAATGATAATGGTTATAACTTTAGTTTTATTTAAATTGAAGATATTCCAGCACCGCAGCTTCATTTGTTTTATCTTCATGTTTGCTATACCACCTGAGTGACAATATATTTTCATGTTCTTTTATTTGAACCGATGAATGTGGAATTGCTCATTTAATTTAATTGTTAATGAATTATATAGTAATATGTTCAGTTTACACCTAAATGATTTCTAGAAATGACTGTGACGTAGGTACCTATATTAAATGCTATAAAACCGCATGGAACCGCAACTTATCTCACGGCGATGCCAACTTATTTTTCCAGTCTGCTCTAATACCGCTATAACAATAGTGGTAATATGTGACAAATTGTGATAATTTTAAAATAATATATGCCAGTAAGGAAACTAAAAAAAACTATTAGTTTAAGTAATAGGTCATTAATTTAATAGCTGTGAAAATATTATCTTTAAAATTCTTAAATAGTTTTTAAACATAAACTAATAGTTACTAATAGGCATAAATTAGAGCAACTATCTTCCCATTTTAAGAAATTAGAAACTATACTTGTTATGTAAAGCACTATAGAATGAGTCGAGAAGTCGAGACTTAATTCCTAAATAGGCATTTTGCAAACTTTCAAAGACTTGTTTTGTTTGGTAACTGACCAACTTACATACTAATCTAAGAGTTTTGATGCATATTTTGAAACCGTAAAAGGGAATATGAATAGAATACGCACCCGGAACCTGCCTTAAATATTTTGAAATACTTTAGGCTTAATACTTTCGAATTTCAATAAGGTATCAGAGCATCAGTATTTAAAATTAATTACAATATATACCTTGGTGAAAATACAAGTTAAATTCCAACTGTTCTGGTAAATCTATATATACGAGTCGGTATAATACAAAATAATAAAAAAGATAAAAGTTACCACCAGATAATATTTTTTTTTCAAATTCAAATTGTATTTATTGCGTAACATGGGTATTTACATTAGTTTTGTTATATGGTAATAGTGAAGCCGTACATGTTCTACCATTTCTGGTGTAATATTACTACGTACATTCGCGGAACAAAAAGATTAAGCAACTAAGGGCTATTTTTACTTGTATGAAATGAAATGGTTAAGCAAAAGCAATTACGTATTGAAAATCTAAATGTGAAAAAGTCATGTCATATTTCCATAACGAGAACAAAATGATAACATATGAAAACTGCTTAGACAATAGGTATAATGATAGCAAACTGTTTACTAGAAATATAATCAAAGAGAAGACGTTATATGGTATACTAGACGTGGAGGGTTAAGGGCGTGCCATTTTGATCTATGTTTCAAATAAAACAAAATGATTACTGAAATGCTTCAGTATGTTCTTTTTAATAGTTTCAAAAGGTAACATGTGTCAGGTTCGTGGGATAGGAATTAATATGAAAACTGTTTAACTTTTCATTCTGCGGCTGTACCTCCAGTCTGTCTGACTGATCTATCACCGTACAGCCCAAATCGATGGGTCTAGAAATTATGGAACGAGGTTCCTTAATTGAAATAGGAAATAATTAAGAGACAGAAACGTAAATAAGGCTAGTTATAATAAAAAAAAAACATTTATAATCTCAGTAAACATATTTGTTCAAACACTGTAAAAAAAGTAAATAGTAAGGTAGTAAAACAATGTTCAATTGTAAAAATCATTCCAGGTCATGAATTTAAAACACATTTTAAATGAAAACAATAACTTTAAACCTATACAAACATTGTAGTCTTTATCAAGATTTAAGCGCAATCTTGGATCGTTGACAAAGCATGGTCACGACAAAAGTTATTGCAATGCAATAATAAAAATACATGAACAAAAAATAGCCTTTTTCAATCAATCAAAACCATTCATTTCAATCAAGTTTGAGTAATGCGTTCCGGCATATCTTGCCTTTTTGATCTCTTGTCGTCCATGGGTATTACCTATTAAGGGTAAATAAGCATTTTACTTGCAAAGAATCCCTTATTTAGTGCTGTGACTCAGTGTTTGTCTTGGAACAGTTGGTTTATTAAGAACGTGTCTACGCGTATGTATTGATAATGACAAACGACATAAATGACTCATTGCAAGGAAATGTCGAGACAACAGGTGTATGTTTAGCTATTGGACGGCTCATGCAAATTAACTTGATACAATTATATTTGCAGATTACATTGCAATTGTCTATATTCAATAGTAACTAAATCTTTGGTCCGCATAATTGTAACGCTCTGTCTTCAGTACAAACTACGACATCAGCAACTAAGACAAAGTAAGGCAGTTTATCTTTATCACAGAGTAAACGTTACCTACATGTTTTTGTTTGCACATCTCATTGATCTAATGGCACTTTGTGACGGCATGTTAAATCTCCGTAGGTCAGACAAAGGCCTAGTCGTTGCCATCTTAATGAGGCGATGCCGGGCTTTTAATACACGTAAACAAAGCCTGGTCGTTAGGCGTGTGGGTGGAGATCCCCCATTAAATCCAATTACTAGAGAATACAAGATTACAAGTTTTTGTGACATAGGTACGACGAGACCACAATACACATACGTGGGTCTCACTGATTATGTGATCACGAAATAACTATACGACATTAATATTGCTTTACTTTGGATTTCAGCGGCCAATTTTCGAGCACACTTGGTCGACTCAGCCACTCGACGAGTCGATTGAATCCGAACAGCGAGACCGAAGAGGATTACTCACGCAGTGCTCAGACGTTACCGCGGAAACTCCACGACCGTAAGGAAAAAGCCACCGAAAAGCCTAGTTCAAACAAATACTGGCACCGCCTGACGCCAAGTAAACGATCTAATAGCGCCATCAACATATCTAACAACGTATCTACATCACCAGACGGAAAGATCAACGGGTTCCCGCCCGGACCTGCGAAACCTGCCCGGACGTACAAAGCCCTAAACAGGAGTAAGAGTTTTGCTATGGGCGCACCTGAACCGGAAACTCACCCACGCTATATCTCCGGAATGAGCCGCAACTACTCTACCATGTACAAATCCAACCCTCATCTGAGTCGGCTCGACGAGACTCCTGAACAACTTAAAAGTCCTGGGATTGTTTCCATAATCAATCGTAGCCAACGTGATCTCGCTGATGCTGTATCCCGTGAAACTGAACGCAGACGGGACGGACTCTTCGGTGCCAGATATGGCAAAACTGCCCCATTGAGCAACGGACACAGCAATGGCTACAGCAAATCTTACGACGATACAGATAAGAAAAAGATATTCCTCAAAGGCCTTCGTGAACGAGCTCCAGAATTGTACCAGACTCTGCACGCTGATGATGAATCCGATGGCAGTAGGTTATCTTCTAGATACGGTACTCCGTCGCCGCATTACAAAGAGCGGATGTCCGAAGAACGTAAGATACCTGTATACAAAACAGATTCTTTGAACAGAGAGACGAGCCCATTTGTGTCACGATTAGAAACTAGACTTAAATCACCAGCTATACGTCGGGGAAGTAACAGTAGTGATAATTATTCAGAAACATATAGATACCAGACACGTTCCGGTGATCCCGAGAGACCCAGTGTCACGGATACTGTTGAGACAGTGAGCAAGAAAGTGGTGCCTGGCAGAGACGGGCGTTCTAAGGAAATCATCGAATCAAGGGAAGTGAATTCAGTGACCAAGAGTAGGGGTTACAAGGGAGAGCCGATACCGAGCATGAAATACATCGAGAACGGGATACGTTCATCTCCACTTGGGTATGAATCTAGAAACGGAACTGCTCCATTGTATTCAGAACGAAGAAGCGGTAACTATAAAGTGATGGAGAAAATTAGAGATTATTAATTAATTATAAAACTTCATTATGCCATATATTTCGAATAAAATAAATTGAATCGTACAGAGTCAAATACAGACTGAACCTTTTAATTATAGATGTAAGGATGATCTAACTTTAATTGCATATACATTAATAACTATATTTTGTTTAAGCTGCTTCATGTTCTCATGTAAAAAGTCATACTTATAGCTTTACTAAACTTAATTAATTATTAATGTGATCTAAATCCGTCCAGCCCAGTCCAGTTACTTAATAAATTCTAAAAAGGTTTATCTGTATTAAAGATATTTTGTGTTTGTGAATATACTTACATTCCGATAACAATGTTTTTATTGATATTGTAGGTTATAAGAAATAATAAATATTAAATAAGATTTTAAAATAAAATTGTATCAATAAATATAATTGTGTTAATAAGCACTAAAAAGAGTTTTTTATTGTGTCCAATCATCAACATTTGATTAAAATTGTTTATAACAATTGACTAAACGTATAGGCAAAAAACTCAAGCGTGAAAAATGTGTATGTGCCTAATTGTGTAGGTTATATAAGTGGCCAGCATAATAACCGTCCGGCACATGACAAATTTCAAATAATAGATGTTTATACGAACATACCACTATATATACATTTTACTTGCTTAAGTGTTTTACTTTTACCACTTTCTCTTTGGGCTACAAATTTAACCACATAAATCTGGCTGCTGGCGAGTCCATATAGATCCAGTAACATAACAAATATAATGATATTCAAGTGAGTTGCGCGTTGTTCGGCAGACTCGTTTTTGGACAGAAACTTAATTTGGCAGAAACTGGATTAGGCAGAATCGTATCATAAAATTCATAAATCATATTGAATAGAAAAATATAGAAGAAATAAGAATTGTGAAAAGAGATCTGTTCAAATTTAAAATAATTCATTGATTGACCGTAAGTTAATTTACCTAGTTTCAATATTGAAGATCAAAAGTGCTCTAAAAGATAACATAACTGAATACCCAGCAGAACTACACAAGCTACTTTAGTTGGAGAAGTCCATTTTAACGCCATCTGTTGTATATAAAATATACTGAACGCCTAGAGGTAAGATTCCTTTTGAAGTTCGTAGCAAGATAACAAGATGGCGGTGAAATTGTATTTTTCTAAGAATCTGTTTATAAATTATTAACAGCGTTAAAAAAGTGGTTTTAGATTTCCCAAATTCTGATTCTATCACAATCACGATAGTCGAGTAGTATTTATGTATTTCACACTATTAATTATAATTATAACTGATTTACAAAACAGTTTAGTATTAAAGGTAAGTTCAAGTCATCCGGTTCCAATTAATATTTAATTTTCAGTGGGCTTCTGTCTCAGCAGCCAAGACGAAATATCAATTTAAGATGTTCAATAGATGTAAGAGGAGTTACTTACTGCCATATTATGGCACACAGTGTGTTAAGAACCCCTATTTTTATTGCATTCAGTTTTTATGTAAGTAATCGATAGTTCTTAACATTCTTAGCGCTAGAGTTCAACTCCGGCTTTGATACGACTCGTACTTTAAAAAAAAATGCCAAAGAGTCATCATATCCGGTTCTTAAAATACGAAAAAAAAATAATTTATTTAAAATGGAATTACTTATCGTCATTTCGATTAGTTCCAATAATTACATATAGAGCAACATACATTTTCACCCATTTCTGTCTGTTTATCGTGAGTAGGAATGGAAATATAATTTTATTTCTCATTTTTCGTTTTATTTTTATTATTCGACACTTACAATGTATTAGGCCGAGATTTCTACACTAAAGATTCTTTACACTCTGTTTTATATACAGAATTAAAAGCACAAACTAATTGCTTGTTATCCAGAAGTTATTGCAAATTTTATATATTTTTCAGGGTTGTCATTTTAGTATATCCGAACCAATATCCGGTAAAAATAGAAATAAAAAGAATAACTAAAAGTATATCCACCTAGTTTGGGATGGCTTGCATAGTACTGGTTTTTTTAATGAGAAGTGGTGACCAGGGTTTGATGATGGAGTGGGAAGGTGGTCATAGGAAATCATTAATGATAAATGGTAGCCATGGATGGTGATGGAAGGTTCTAGAACAACACTTTATGGATCCTTCCATCACATTCCAGAACATTCTAGACCCTTCAATATGATGTACATAAAAATTTGTAGAACATTCGAGAGACTTCCAGAATTTTCTCGAACTTTCCATACTTGTCCCGAGCACACCTAAATTATAGTATTTCTAGAGTATTCTATAATGTTGAACTATTAGTAACGGTTTATGTTCACATGACCATGACAATGGGTGCTTAATGGACAAGTATGGAAAGTTCGAGAAAATTCTGGAAATGTCTCGAATGTTCTGGAAGATCACGGATGGTAATGGAAGGTTCTAGAACAACACCTTCTAAATCCTTCCATCACCTTCCAGAACATTCTAGATCCTTCAATATGATGTATATAAAATGTTCTAGAATATTCGAGACACTTACTGAATTTTCTCTAATTTTCTATACTTGTCCATAGCATACCTAAATTGTATTTCTAGAGCATTCTATAATGTTGAACTATTGGTAACGGTTTATGTTCACATGACCATAAAAATATGTGCTATGGACAAGTATGGAAAGTTCGAAAAAAAATCTGGAAGTGTTTGAATGTTCTAGAATTATTATGTACAGCAGTATTGAAGGGTCTAGAATGATCTGGAAGGTGATGAAAGAATCTAGAAGATGTTGTTCTAGAACTTTCCATCACCATCAATGACTAGTTTACCATGAGTGTTTTTTTACGCAAGGGACAACCCTACTAGAGGGCGGGGCAAGTATAACGTCGAAACGGGCGTGTAAAAGTAGGTATTTATAGCGATAGGGACGGTCCAGGGACGGTCCGGGGACGGGGGCCTGCCTTTATACATAATACGTACTGAAATGTTTTACATATCAGTATCAAAATAAACAAAATATGTTAATGTCAAAATAGTTTTGGTTGTAGTGACAGCCCTTAGAAGCAGCAACATAGCGATGTCTACTCATCACCCTGATAAATAAATAAAAAAATGCTTACGGATTTAGATAAATATTTTGGTGAAAGTGACAACCCTTAAACCGGATATTGCGGATAAAACTAAAATTTGCAATATCTTGTGAATAACACGGAATTATTTTATGGTTTTAATACTACGTATAAAAGAGTAAATACTATCTTTGGTGTAGAAATCTCGGCCTATAACGTTGTTAATGTTGAATAAAAAAAAACGAAAAATAAGAAATTAAATCATATTTCCATTTCTATTCACGATAAACCGACAGAAATTGGTGAAAAAATATGTTACTATATGTGTCACTATTGGAACTAATCAAAATCGCAATAAGTAATTCCAATTTTGGAAAATTAATTTATTTCCGTTTTTTCTTAACTACTGATAACCAAACTTTCTCATTTTATAAAAAAAAACTACAAGTCGTATTAAAGTCGGAGTTGAACTCCAGAGCTTAGAATGTTAACACCTATCGATTAATGACATTAAAACTACATGCAAAAAAAAGGCGTTTCTAACACACTGTGTGGCATAAAGAGTGGATAGGCACATACAGGGTTGCCATCCGTCCGGGTTTCCCCGGATTTGTCCTTGTTTACGGGGAGCGTCCAGGCTGGGTTTCATTTGTAGTTCGGGCTTTAAAGTTTTTAATAAAAAGTTTATATATAACAATGAAAACATTTTTTTTATTTTCTGAGTAACTTAAAAATCATGTTGGTGGTTTTGCGCTTGATCTCAATCATACTTGATGGTAAGTGATTATGTGGCCTAAGGTGGTGCTCTGTTGACATGTCCGGGTTGTAAGCTACAAAATCCAAGGTTTTTCATACTTCTTGTCCGGGTTGATAGTTTTTGGAGATGGCTACCCTAGGCACATATGTCAAAGTACTAGGTATATATATTTTTAAAGTACCTAACTTCAATCGTCAATAATAAATCTAGAATAAAAATACTGGCGCTGAAATACAGCTTTTCTTTTTGACAATACAAATATAAGGATGTAAGATCCATTTTTGTTCACTAAAGTATAAATCATTAAAATAGAGGCACACGACAGGCTCTGTGTGTGATTGTATCTAAAGTTTTTTGCCTACTCGCATGACGTTTTTTACCCACCGTATGGTGAATATCATTTATTTGCATCGCCTTGTTGAAACCAGTTAGTCGCGTCTATAGAGCGCCTTTATTCAAAATCCAATTTTAAGTGATGTAAAATACAATATACCTAAACACAACAAAATGGTTAGTCAATTTAAAGTAATTTCTATTGGATATATAGTGTGTGTGAGTTATTAAAATGTTAACTGATTTCTGAATGTTACTTTCAGAAAAGTTTAAAGGTATGTCTATTTATAATGTTGATGGGATATTGCGAATCAGCAAATATTCTTATTGTGGTGCCTTTTACGTCTAAGTCCCACATCATAATGCTGAGACCTATAGGACTGGAGTTGGCCCACAGAGGACACAATGTTACGGTCATTACTGGAAACAAGGAAGCGAAGCATCCACCAAATTATCATCAGATTATGGTTGATGATAAGGAGATCTGGGATACCGTTGGTAAGTTTAGTTTTATATTCTACACTTTTTCTGATAAGCAATAGCACACAAGAATGCAATAAAATCAAGCTTTAATCGTGTAATGTTTGTAATAAATGGATCTTCGTCCCTTTTGTTTTTGTATTGTCCGTAACTTAATTGACTGAAAAACTCAGTAACTGTTTAAATTTTTTAGTAAAGTCTACATAGTTCAATATGGGTTCTATGCAATATTTTAAAGTTTTCTTTTCTTGAAATATTGCGGAAAAGAAAATGTTACCTGGCATAAGTTGCCCATCATTGCCGGCCTATCAAAAAAACTTCGCTATAAATAAGGGGATCCCAAAAATGCTAAATCTATTATATGGTTCAGCTAAAGCGCAAAATAATGAGAGTTTAAAAAATCTTTGTAGGTAGGTAGTAGTCACATGTTCGCTTTATAATTTAATACTTACAACCAAATTTGTATTATTATAGCAATTATAGGTCATTATCTATTGTTTCGACGTCTCATTAGCCTATAGACGTACATAAGTAATGCGACTATCACTATTGGCGTCCCCTTCACGTTTTCTATCTGGTTAACATATCTTAACATAATGCTACTCCTCTTCATCAAATAGTGATGCGTACCAATCTGAGTATCTAGTCACTACGCGGTCTTTAGTTATTCATTCTAGAATTTATCTACTCGATCGGTCATCGAACTGAATCAGATTGCAATTTGCCGTGTTTTTTCTGTGTAGCAATTTTTTCCTGTATCGTGGAGGTGAATTATTATCCTTATATGTTAAGTCGACTAAAAACAGTTACACAGATTGAGCAGTTAATAAATGGTCATATCATAGCGATATTTTTTAAACTACAAACTTTGATTTATTTACTAACACATTATTAAAACTATTCTGTAGGAGAAAGGCCGAATGTGTTTACGATGGTGAATATGCCGGCAGAGAAATTCCATGAAGTAATTCTCTGGGGTGGAGGAATCGCTATGACAGAAGTAGCCCTCAACTCGACGAAGGTTCAAGAATTCCTGAAAGCGGACCACAAATTCGACGTGGTTATCAGTGAACAGTTTTTCCAAGAGGCGATGTACATTTTAGCTCACAAATATCAGGCTCCTCTGATTCTTGTAACGACTTTTGGTAACTGCATGAGGCATAATATTGCAACAGGAAATCCTCTACAGATAGCTACCGTCATATCAGAATTTCTTGACGTGAGAAATCCAACCAGTTTTTGGGGAAGATTGAGAAATTTGTACTTTACTGTATACGAATTTGTTTGGTGGAAGTTCTGGTTTTTAGAAAAACAGGAACAATTGGTAAAGAAGTATATTCAAAACTTGCCGGAGCCGGTGCCCAGTCTGTATGAAATGCAGAAAAATGCATCATTGTTGCTCATGAATGGCCACTTCAGTTTTGATACTCCTGCTGCTTACCTACCAAATATTGTGGAGATTGGAGGAATTCACTTAACGAAAAGTGACGGACAACTTCCCAAGGTAAGCAATTCCTACAATAATTGTTTGTATATGCTTTGTCTCTGTAAATACTGAAAATGTTTAAAGGTGTATGATGTCAGGGTTCTCTTCAAGAACACGCGGACGGCTGTCTCCAAGATGATGATGTAATTAATTATTGGCAATAATTACTGTACTATGAATGATACCTTCAAACTATGATACGCCATAAACGCCACAGGAAAAGAGTACCAGCGCAATATTCAACACAGCTTGATTATGGCCCGTATGCAAACAATACCCGCACTAGGAAAACTCTGTGTCCAGCAGAATACGTTGTCAGGCTGATGATGATGATAATGTGCTCTGGTCTTGCTATATATATACATCTGATCAATATCTAATTGGTGCAGCTCCTGACAGATCTTTAAATTAATTAATTTAAATCGAAATCATCTGATGATTTAGCCTTAGTCCATAGGCCCTTACCTTCTGATGGGGCCTTCCTCATTCAAGATAATCAATGATTTGAAAATGAATAAGATACTTCAAACATCAAATAATTGTATTAAATTTCTCATAGTTCTACAGTTTTTAGGGTTCCGTAGCCAAATGGCAAAAAACGGAACCCTTATGGATTCGTCATGTCTGTCTGTCCGTCCGTATGTCACAGCCACTTTATTCCGAAACTATAAGAACAATACTGTTGAAACTTGGTAAGTAGATGTATTCTGTGAACCACACCAAACCCATACGTGTCTATGGATAGGTCTTCAAAAATGATATTGAGGTTTCTAATATCATTTTTTTTCTAAACTGAATAGTTTGCGCGAGAGACACTTCCAAAGTGGTAAAATGTGTGTCCCTCCCTCTGTAACTTCTAAAATAAGAGAATCATAAAACTAAAAAAAATATATGATGTACATTGCCATGAAAACTTCCACCGAAAATTGGTTTGAACGAGATCTAGTAAGTAGTTTTATTTAATACGTCATAAATCGTAAACCACAATACTATTATTAAAACATCGATCAAAGTTACAACGAACTACAATAACTTTTATATTATGTTACTTGCTGCTACGGAACCCTTCATGGGCGAGTCCTACTCGCACTTGGCCGCTTTTTTTAATTGAATTAATAATCTGACAGCAATAAAATAATAAACAAAAACGCTTGGGTAAAAAAATATACAGATATAACCGGATTTTATGGTCCCACACATACATTAATTAATATGTAGGTACGCCATAGTGGGCACCTACCGAAATTATAATTCCTTCTGCAATAAAACGCACTAATAGACGACGATCTGCTGACCGTTTATAAACTTTCCTTCGGTCATCGTGCTGTCGTAGGGCGACCAGAGCGAGGGTCTTCTTTGGTGAATGTTATTCCACGCTTAAACTCGGCACACTAATGTTTAATCATAGAATATGGCGGATCAAATACCCCAAAATGTCGTGGTAATTCTTAAATTGTTCTGTAGTAAAAAAAGTCAAGCACAAATACCTCTAACTTTCTCCATGTTCGCCAACACGCAATAATAAACCGCAAAACAAGTATTACTTCTATTAAAAAAGATAAACAGTTACTTTAGTTCCAAGGAGTATGTATCTCATTCTCACTTTTGTTTGAACGCTCCTCGTATGTTATATCTAAGAGGTATGTTTCTTTTTTTGCTTAACCTTGTTTAAGTACAAGGTGTTATTCTTGCTTGTGTGTGAAATAATGACATGCAGAGAACTTGTTAGACAATAAGTGGACGATTGTTAAGTAATGGGCGCTTAATATTATGTTATCATTATTAATGTATACGTGAATTTACTTATGTACTTAATCATTTCTTAATACCAGTATTACAGAGGTTACGATAGGAAAAGTATTAATGACTAAGCAGATGATAACATAGATTTTCAATCACCTTAGTGACCTAAGGTTGATCTATGACTTCAGATAAATAATATTATTTTATTAAAAACCTCGACGCAAGTCATGCTTATAGTAGCAAATGATGCTTTGTAAGTGTTGTCGATACTTTCAAAACTTGATAAATGAAGTCATTATTATCCCTAATGTGACGTTTATTCGCGCTGCCCCGAGTATTCCGGTATCTGGTTATAAAGTGTTTAAGAGAATTATACATATATCTATATATAGGTATAATGCTCACGTCTTGGTCCCAGAGGGGTAGGCAGAGACGATAAATAAATAAATATAAATATGTTGGGACATATCACACACGGCCACCTGATCCCAAACTAGGCAGAGCCTGTAATATGGGTATCAGACAGCTGATATACATACATAAATACATAATGTACTTATATAAATAACTTCCAGTCACAAGGCAAACACAAGTGCTCATGACACGAATGTTTGCCCTTGGCGGGATTCGAACCCGCGACCCCGAGCTTTGCAGGTAGGTGTACTACCGACTACGGGCTACGGGGCCGACAATATCGGGATCGCCACTTCGTAAATACAACTTTGTAATACAATCAAATGATATTGTTGAGCCGAATTTTTTAATTTAAATGTAAAATTTTATTTAGTTAGCATTAGTTTATTAAAAAAATTTTTTTTATTATTTTGACGACCTCCGTGGCGGAACGGGATAGCTCTCGGACTGCTACGCCGGAGGTTACGGACAAAGAGTACTATGAATAGTTACGGGTTCGAATCCCGCTAGGGGCAAATGTTCGTATATATCGTTCATGAATATGAATGTTTATACCCAAGTCTTGGATAAGTATGTATATCCGTTATCTAGTAACCATAGCACAGAATAGCTAGTTTGGGACTGGATAATTAAGTGAATGTCTGAGATATTTATTATTATTATAATTTTATGTTTCGTATTAAGCTTGACTCTTAATAAATAAATAACAAGCTATCGTAGTTATGAATTTACCTAAATTTACCTTGTAACTGTTTCTTCGAATTTAATTCAGTGTTATTTCAATTCTGTTGATAATGATACTGCAAAGGAAAAATAGGAATGTCAAATGTGTCACAACTGGGCACAACACATTCTGCTAAGTTATCTGACAAAACTATGTTACTTAGGTGGGCTTATAAAGTTCCCTTAAATATCAATCATTTCTTAGCTAAGTGTACAGTACCTTACAATAATATTTATAATATTAGTCAAAGAACTTCCTCGTACCGTCTGCAGTCCAACTTTACCATGATACCAGAAATTAATCAATTAATAAATCAATAGCCTAGTCGACTTGTCGAGTGACCGGAGGGCTGGTGCACACCTCGGCCAACGCATTAGCCTGGCCATTCAAAGGAGAAACGCATAAAGGCGTACTGGGCATCCTACCGCGGGGCAGCGACCTGGAGCCCATTTTTTCAATCAATAAAATATCAGTCTAATAAAATTCATATCAAACAAATTTATCGACGATAACAAACTTCATATAACGTTCTTAAACAAACTAAACAATAGTTATAGTTCAAGGACTAAGCACAGAGCAGAAACTAAGAGTAGTCTCTCTTAGTTAACTAAGCAGAGAGGTCAAAGCACAGCTGATTTGTACCGGCAGCTGAATCTATGTGCAGTCCGAGACGTCCTCGGCTCGCCACGACTCTTATTTTTATGAATGTTTTTATTATTATAAAATTTGTAACTTTTCTTTTTAATTTAATTTTTTTTTAGTATAGATCTTTTTTTCTAATCTTTTAATACTGTAATATTATACAGAATATTTCTATGTACACAAAATAATTAATTACCTGATTTATAACTCGCTATACTGACTACTGCGTTACGGCCTGTGGGTCAGTGCAGTAGCTCAGTTCTTACTTTGTTGCACAGCGCTACAGCCTGTATGTATACTTGTAAGTTATTTATAAACTTATTGTTTAATCAACTACTAGATTAAGGTTTTAAATAAATATATTTTTTTTAAAAGTTGATTTTACGACCATTATTATTCAAAATGTCACCGTGGTACCTCCATAACGTCTGCGTTCCATCAATGACTTTTTAGCTTCCCTGGAATATATAAAAAAGAACCTGCAATTTCCCATCATTGTTCGGCAATTTCCAATGTATGTTCCAAATTTTCGCTCAAAAGGTCCAATAGTTTTTGAGCTATTCGGCGGACAGACAGACAATAATTTCACTATAACAGTATCACTAATCAGTAGTTTTGACGGAACCCTAAAAATTAACTCAGTATCATCCGATATTATTAGGTAAATAGAATACTATATGTCCTACCTAATTTCCAGATTTTTATTATTATTTGGCGGTAAAAAATGTATTCACCAAATATATCGTGCGCAGCAATAAAAAATTCCATTGCAAAATTGCATTAAAAAGATATACCTATACTTAAATTATATTTATTTCATTTCCAGGATCTGCAAAAACTTTTAGATGACGCAAAAGATGGTGTGGTCTATATGAATTTTGGGTCAAACGTTCGAAGCTCAGAGTTACCAGATGAGAAAAGAGACGCATTTCTAAATGTCTTCCGGCGACTAAAACAGACAGTCATTTGGAAATGGGAAGATGATAAATTAATGTATAAACCGGACAATGTAGTTATAAGAAAATGGTTACCGCAAAAACAAATCTTAGGTAAGAACATACTCCAGTGGAACAGAGTCTTTGCAAATAAGAATAATTGTAGTGCATCTATTTTAGGCCTATATCCAGCAGTGGACGTTTTTGGTCTGATATGATGATGATAATGCACTGATTTAAATAGTCAAAAATAATTTTTTTGATCACTCATCAAAAATGTGATCTTCGTTTATCTCTGTTCTTATCGTACCTACCAAGCATGCAACTCTCATGTGCAACGAGAAATATATTGTGAAGGCGCCGTTATTTTAATTAGTACGTATCTTTCAAAGAACTAGTCATTTCAAGACTATGCAACTTCTAAACATATATTCAAGGTGTAAAAGAATGTTTTTTTTTGCTAGCGATAGCGGTGACAGCCTCTTAGACTAGTCACTGCAACTTCTCCGAGAAGGAATAACATAATGTGTAAAACAAGTAAGACTGGATGCGGAGGGCGGAGGCCCGGGTGTGGTGGCATTCATCGGGGAAGGCCTATGTCTAGCAGTAGACGTCTAAGGGCTGATATAATAATGATGAAGTAGGAGTAAAAAGTAAATTATAAAAAATCTTTATGTAAGTTTTTATGAATAAAATATTATTGATGCGATGCCTGTTTCGCCTAACATTGGCTGTCAATAATCGAATCTTTGGAAATTTCACTCGTCGTTCAATGTGATGGCCCAAAATTTTCGTTTAAAATAAAAACTGTTCTTGTTTTCAAATCTGTTACTTAAAACTAATTTAGACTAATTTGATATTTCAGCGCATCCAAACGTCAAACTATTCATAAGCCACGGCGGGATGATTGGAACGCAAGAGGCTATTTTCAATGGAGTACCGATCATTGGTATTCCGATATACGCAGATCAATACAACAACTTGCTGCAAGCTCAAGACAAAGGATTTGGCAAGATTTTACTTTATCAAGACATCAATGAGGAAAATGTAAGAAACTTAGTTCGTGATATCCTTGACAATGACTCTTATAAAATTAAAGCTATGGAAGTATCAGCAAGATTTAAAGACAGACCAATGAGTGCTCTGGACACGGCTATGTTTTGGATCGAATATGTGATTAGAAATAAAGGTGCTGATTATATGAAAAATCCTGCGCTGGATCTTAGTTGGATCGCATACAATATGTTGGACGTCTATGCTTTTATTTTGTTCATGGTACTTGCAGTTATGTGTATTGTATTTAAAGTAGCTAAAGCATTAATTGGTTTGATAGGTAAAAATGAAGATGTTAGAAAAGCGAAGAGAAAAATACAGTAATAGGTTAATTTTATTGAAAAGCATTCTTTGAAGTAGTTTATTAAATTTTAGTAGTTGATTTAATTATTATTAAATGAAATAGTATAGTCTTATTTCGCAAAAAAATAAACAATCGTATAATGTGATGTGTAATTTTATTATAAACTAGCTATGCCCGCGGCTCCGCTCGCGTGAACTACAGAATCAGCTCTCATTCCCACTCCCGCTTCCGCTTATGCTTCCGCTCCCGCTCTCGCTCCCCTCCCGCTCCCACACCCACTCCCCTTTTCCCACGCCCGCGCCCACGCCCACTTCCACTCCAATTCCTACTCGCAGCTCCAAATGTAATCCAAACTCATCGCAATCTGAATAGTACGGAAATACTATTATGTGCAATATATTGCATACTAACCTTACCTACTAATGTATTTGAAAACAAAAAATGTCTATAACTTTGATTGTGTTAGCCGATTGCGATGAAATAAAGTCTAAATGTTAAGTTAACTTAAGCCCCATGTTTTTGTGAAAAGTC
This sequence comes from Esperia sulphurella, assembly GCA_947086405.1. NCBI lineage: Eukaryota > Metazoa > Arthropoda > Insecta > Lepidoptera > Oecophoridae > Esperia > Esperia sulphurella. The sequence continues at coordinate 7,556,404 of OX352270.1, read as the reverse complement.
CATCAAATTCTGTCCAGTAGTTTTTAAGTGATACGTGCACAAACTCACAGACAAACAGACAAAAAATCCAAAAATGATTGAAATGTGTTCTATTACTTATCCTTAGATACCTCAATTCTTTTTTTGCAAATATCTTCAATGTACAGACACGCGATGTTTACGATTTTATTTATTAGATATGTTCAAGGGTAGCTATTTATTCTACTAATCAGATTAGAACATTTTCATGATTAATCTATACTTATAACTGTAACTGGTCTATGTCTGTACATGAGAGATATTAAAAAAAAATGTATGAGGGTCTTTATAGGGCCAATAGAAGCTAAAACAACATTTCTTCCAGTAACTTCAGTATCACATTTAGAAATCATTCATGAAAAAAACATCTCTTTTTTACGAAAATTTTGATAAAAAAAATGCAATATTTCTCGAACGTACGAGTATGTTCATCATATGGGCGAGGTCAACGATCGCGGCGCGGCGAACGGCGCGGCGAACAGCGCGGCGCCTATGGGATTGAGTGAAATTTAGTTTTTGGGGAAAGGGATGGGGTTGAGGTTGGGGTTGGGATTGGGATATTAAGTCTCGAGTTTGAGTGGGAGTGGAAGTAGAAGTGGGAAGAGAACGGGAGCGGAAGTGGGAACGGGGGCGGAGCCTGTAGTTACCGCGAGCGGAGTTGCGGGCACAGCTAAGAAACAATAAATCAATAGTACTGAATGACACCATGAATGATCTATCAACGCACATCTCAAACCGCCTGGTTCTATAGAAACTTGAAACTTTGTAGGTATCTAGAGGATCCATTATTTAGAAATTCCGTTGATAAGGCTAAATTCCATGCAGATGAATGAAGTTATGGGCAACAGCTAGCTGAGAAATAATGTTGAATGTATAGTAGATGTCTAGGCGATATGGCGTTTATGCATCTGAGTCCAACACGCGTAGGTAATTAGACAAATATTTGAGCGGAACATTGGTGTTTGCTCAAGGGGCCCAGGCAGCCGCCCATGCTTTTGTCTACCGACGCTAGCAGGGTTGCACTGGGCTGCGACTTATGAATTCGAAATGTGCAGTGCTTGACTTTCCAGACGGTTTCTATCGCGATGTTTCATTTCCACCCTTTCGCTGACTTTGCTAGGTATGTTGTTTTTTTGCTTGTCTTTGTTTGTATTTTGATATTTAACTTGCTGCTTACCGTTGTGCACATAGTTCCATTTTATAAACTTTCGTTTATTTTACGGAATTCAGCTTTAATTTTGAACTTTTATTGTCCAGTCTGAAAACTGTGACCATGACTTTAGTTTGATGCTTATTTTCTTAATTTGTTCGATTAGAAATAATGCTGCAATCATGCTTTAACGTGAACAACGACAACAATTGCAGTTGTGAAGCCTTAGGGGTTACGTTTCGCAAATTGCGTATAATTTTTCTATTGAATACTTACTATCTATCCATAATGTTTTCGAATTGTTTGCTGGTTGATCGGTGGCTCTGGAAAACTTGCCCATGGTTAGCTAGCGAACACAAGTCGTGTATTGTTGTCCAATGTGATGATGGTGTATTATTTAGTTATGTACCCATTTTTTGTCAAATACCAATTTAAAACATAGTATTCCATGTGTTTTTCATTAGTCATTATTATTTATCGTCATTGTAAGCATAGGTACCTACAACTGAAGAACAATTATTTGAATATGAATTTTTTTATTTATTTAAAAACCTAATATAATATATAACCAGTAAACGGAAAGTTGGTAGTTTTTATACCTACTGTTATGTTTTTAGCGCCCCTATGTTACTTTAGGTGTTTTGACACACAATTACTCATATAACAAAGTTTTCCGTGAAATTCTAATATATTATACCTATACAAGGATTTCTTAATAGCGGGATAATTATTTAGAAGCTATATTCTAACTATATATTCTATTCAGTCTTCTTTACCATTTTGGAATCCCGGTTATTTTTTAATGAAAATTTTGTGTTTTAATAAAAACACTTCTAATCACCATCCATACGTGATGATTGCAAGCAGGATTTCAATATAATATATAACCTATGTGTTCACTATCATATATTGAAAACACATATTTTTTTCTTGTCCGTATGGGTGCCACCAAACACATGCAATAATTGCAGATTTACGACAGTGTACTATTTTGTGGCTGTAGCCTACCTCATTAAGAGTTTGCAATTAAAACTTGGGAATCGGGCCGGCATTCAGGGCGGCATTAATGCGGCGCCAATGCGCAACACTCGGCAAATGAAAATCAGTAGGAACAACTTTGGAGCAATTTTACCCAGTTTTCGTAAACGTATTTCGTGTTGAGTCCAAATAATACGTATATTATGTCGCAGGAATTTTTTGAGTTCGAGATTTGGCGAAGTAGGTACAAGTTAATTAGACTTTTCTGGAGACCAAGTTTCAAACTTTATATAGCTCTCTGACGTGACGAGTGATTTTTACGTTAATTCTTGATTGGAATCAATATCCTTTTACGTCCCACTACTGGGCACAGGCCTACTCTATCCATATTGCATGTGGTAAATATGTTACATAGGACCAATGAAATTTTATTTGTAATTCATTTAGGCGACAAAAATGTAGGTTTCAATAACAAAAATCTATTTAGTCTTAGAATTTTTTATCTAGCAGGTCAAATGTACGGATTTTTCTTTAACCGTAAATCTCAACTATGACTTTTCATCATTGTATATGTCTATAGTTGGGGTTCATCCTTACGTAATATTGAATCCGCGTGTTTCAAACCAATTTGCTGCATTCATTCTATTGGACTGCGGCTGGACTATTCTTTAAGTCATTTCTCAACTATTGATGCTGATAATTGGACGTACCTAGTCTAAAATATTAAAAAAAACATTCGAACATCTTAATTTAAACTTGCTTAATGTGCTACGTTGCATCGTAGTGCTTTTAGAAGCTGAATATATATTCACTCATAAAACAAATGAATTCCGACTGTTCATCGAGGTAAAACACACATAGTACGTAAAATATGAAAAATCTACACTTACAACAAAGCTAGCATCCATATCCTTACATACGCATTGTAGTGTGCGTGTAACATAAATAAGGCTGGCCCCATATGCTACTGCAACTGCCAGTGCACCCGGTCAGTGCAATGCAGTCTTTTTGTTACCACAGCGCATATGCAAGCAAAAACTTTGTGTCCGTACGTCATAATGCCATCGTGGAATTGAACGGGGAATGTTTTATGGGGAGCCTGTGTTGATAGTAGGCCGGCCGACGGTTGCGAATAATTTAAGTTCCGAATGAATGGGATTATATTGCACTGAATGTGCATACGTCTTTAAGCTAGATTCTAGAGGCTAGAGCTTTACTCATGAAGCAACAACTTTAACTATTCTTTTCAGTAGATTATGTCTACTAAATCTGCAAATAGTGAATCGATATCTCAACTGAAAAGAATAGTTAAATTGGTTGATTTACTCACAATAGGTATAATACCTGAACTAGATGATCAAACCACATAAATTTTCAACTAAGATGTGTTTTTTACCATAATCGTACTTGCCATCTATACAAAAAAGGAAAGGCAATGATTGTTTTTTATATTCCTATAGCGCGACTCTTTGTTAAAGTTCACCTGATACATAATTTTACATTGAATTACGAAGTTCTCCAAATAATGCTTTCAATTCGAATTTATTTTCACGTTTAATAATGTCGAGAGTTACGACTTACGTACGAATCAATCCAAACCGTACTTAATTTGAAGCTTTAAGTATCTACCTACTTTGATAAAGTATACCTAAGCATGAATAAATCTGTAATTGACTTGTTTGGATTTCCTTTATTGTTTTCATGCCTCCTAAGTATCGGCAACGCAGAGTCTCAGTAGGTAGATCGTGTAGTCAAAAATCTTAACTTTCTTAGTACTCATTTGACAATTAGTGTATTTATAATATAAGTACATATATTTTAATATTATTGATCTGACAAGTTACGAGTTTAATGTGACATAGTCCAAAAAAGTGATAATGTTTTCGTAAGTCTAACGTACTATGAGTACCTATTTAATTAGAGTATTTGAAAGCGCTGGTCTATCCGTATCTACAATACGTTCCAAGAACACGTGTGATTTGTTCAGAATCGATATTATTAGAAAGGGAAAAATAGAAGCGATTTAAAATCATGGAAGAAAAGACATTCTAACCAAATGCCACAGAAAAATCAAAATTTCATTGAGAATTCAGAGCGAAATTTCTTTTTCATAGTATCTAATCGGTTTAAGGCAAGGGCCAATCCCAAGCAGGTGATACCCAACTACACGCTAATTATAACAGATTACATTATTCGCCGACGATTAGGTAGACCTTAGCAAAAGGTGTGGTCCTACTTCGAGTGCTAGTGCGTTTATTTCGCTATAAAAACGACTTAGTGAAACGATATTTAATTGTTCAAATTCAGATTCAAATTTGTTTATTTGTGATACACAGGGAGTTAAGTAGTTAATATGATACTGAACTCTGTGATCTGCCAGTTAGCATGCACAATTGTAGCTTAATTATTACGTACGTAAATATGAGAAACCAAATACATGAAATGGACAATAAAATTACACATTTCTAAATTAGCAAATTAGTACGATATAAAATTTTATTTATATAATTTAATCATTTAAAAAGTCAACAATAGTACATTGTTCATTGAGAGGAGAAAGTGACCGATTACCAACGAGGGTGTAGTTTAAGTTTAAGCCTTAATACACCACAGTTGGGAATCGCATTTTCTCGCCGTATAGTGCTTTAAACTACGAGTATACCTACGAGGAAAATAAAAAAAGAACATTTCTATTAATTGAAGTTTATATTAAAATTATTACAGGTTTTAAAACTCAATTAAATATTTTTGCTAGGGAGATTAATGTTGGTTTGAGACTTTTGAGATAATGCAGAAGATATTATTGGCTGTGCTATCGGCACTGCGCTAGAGGAAGGCTGTGGTGTCAAAACGGTAACTGGCTGGTAGCCGTAAAAAAAAGTAAAAGCCCGCGCGCTTCTGGTCTTATTACAATAAAAAAACAGCACGTTAACAATGAATTTTCATATATTTTTTCTTCCTGCTTAGCACGTTAACAACGGATTTTCATAAATTATTATCTCCTGCTTTTTAGTATGGGAATAATATAGGACTTTCTGCTTCCTTTTTAAAAAAAAATTTGAGTGCTTTCCGAGCAGGTGTAGTATAAAAGATTAATAATAATAAGTCCGATCAACTAAATTTAAATAGAAGGCTTTTGAACGCATTGGTATCGCTTGAGTCACGTATGGATAGAGGAAGATTGTTGAAAATTCGGAGCCATTGTAAAAATTATTCTATTGAATAAAGCCTGTTTACACGGTTTTAGACAAACATGACCTTCACGTCGTCGCCTTAGCTATACGGGAGATTAATATTGGTTCTTACGTACAGAGCCGTCTCATAAATATAGAGTGAAGGCAATCAAAAGGATCTTAAGTCTTTTAAAAATGTGGTCTACATGTGTCTATGGTGGAACTAGCTATAACACTTCTCCAATCAGAACTAGACTTGATTTTATTATTTGACAGTCTTCGCAAAACAAAGATGCATAATGCAGTTCTTACGTTGGTTATATTGGCAGATAAATCAGCGGCCGTATTCCATTTGGCTACAGGATCATAAAATCAAATCACCATCAAAAGGTTAATGTTGAAGATGCAATGGTAGGACTGCAGAAGAAGAGCCAAAAACGCACCGACTACATTATATCAGTATAAAATATAATAATATTATTTGAATAAAATAAGAAGTATAAACAATTTCTAGTCGTATTGATTGAACTTATTATAAAATGTGTGGCTAAAGTTCATGGCATCGACTTACGTTCACAGTTATCTTTATTTGATTTTATCGCTTACACTGACACCCTAAACCTACCTACAAATGTACCAACTCGGCGGTACTCACTTAGATTATCTCGTATTTCTGAGCTCTCGAACTACACGACTATTCCATTTATGTTTGCGCAGGGATTCCCTGTGATGTTCTAATTCGGGAACGTCAGTTACTGAGATCTGCGTGATTTTATAATCAGCACTTACTGGTGGGAGCGGTGTTATAGGAGAGTTATGGGAAGACGTATGGTAGGTACCCCAGATTATTTGATTTTAAGTGTACTACTGTAGTAGTTCAGTTTATTTTTGTCGTGCTTGTGATTAAGTGTTGAAAAAAAAAATCTCAATGGATATGTTCTACTAAGTGTTTACTTTGACTAAGTTTACTACATTTTTACTTTTATTTTATTGCACACCAATCACAAAAATACAGAAAAGGAATATACAGTAACTGTACAAGTGGCGCCCTAATCGCTTTTAACGATTTCAACCAGTCAATCTTATAGCTAATGAAAATGGTACGGGAGAATTAAATTATGATACCGTTAACTGCCTGCCCACTCAATTTAAAATCACTGATAATCCACTTATCTTTAAAAACACTTTGAAGCTGTTGGAAAATAACTATTACTCTATTGATGAATTTATAAACTCACTGTGATGTATAATTTAATTTAATTTTTTTATCGTTTCTAATTTAATTTTAATCGTATAATGGGCCCGATTCTGAAGGCACACATTTAAAATTTGACAGCGCTAAAATTGGTTACATCTTTATCTTCATAATACTGTGTGACAAGGATAGCACCAGTTTTAGTGCTGTCAAATTGTAACATTGTGCCTTCAGAATCGAGCCCATTTTTGACATTATTATTTATCATTAATTTTATATAACTTCGACCCAATACAATTTGTTAAGGGAAAAATATACTGATAACGTAATTGTGCAACTGTAATTGTTATGATATCTTCAAAACTAGAAAATAATTATTTGTAGGAAGTTATGTTAAATTAATTCGATTTCATAACCAATACTTCAACGACATTACATTTACATTTTTATTTGCTGATGTAACGTTCAAAGTAACGGGGCCTCTCAATATGCATGCGAGTAATTTTACCCTAATTTTCCTTTATTACCCCAAAATTGGAAGTGCCCAGACACAAAGAGGTTTACAAGTCTATCAAGACAAAATTTCACAATGTTAATATAATACCATCAACGTTATTGTCGGTAAAAGTGGGGAGCTCCGAATAAAATGTATGCTAATCTGACATTTGCATATGACTGGGAAAAATCACTAGGCCATTAAAGAGTGTCGTGCCCTAGGAGTGCGAAAGGATTGGAGTGGGTAAGGGACAGTTTAAAGGGACCGAAGAGGTGCCATTAGAGGTCTTAGACCTCCGCTCACCCGTCGTTTGTCATGCAAATAGAGAGTGAATAATTTATAGAAGATTCATCCCCCTCCCTGTATAACGAGGATCCACATTGTTCGCCAAATCGCATGCTAAGGAACAACAAAAAGCTGCTGGTATGCGTGACCACTTTTGGGAAACAAATAAATACACTATTATTATAATTATGTCTATGCCATAATTGTGTATTGTTTCAAAAAACACATAAAAAACATAATTTAAATTTGTACTTAAAATGATAGATACATTTCTGAAAATGTTGTAAATTTTGTGTGTTTATGAAAATAATTGCATTTACAACCGCAATCAACCCGTAATGAAACAATAATTTGAGTATATGGTCTGAACGCTGTACCTGTTCTATGTGACCTTACTAAATACTAACTGTGACTGCTCGCTAAATTACGTACCTACTATTTACGTATATATAACCCTCAAAAATATAACATACTCAAAACTAAAGACAATAAATGTGGTAACAACCGCAGATGTGTAAGTGACCACCTCCTTCTGTCTCCCTAATCCCACTAAATAAATGCGAAAGTTTGAATGCTTGGATATTTGGATGTTTAGATATTTGGATGTTTGTTACTCAATCACGCTTCAACCACTGGACGGATCGGAATGAAATTTGGCACACATTTAGGTTCGGTCCTGGAATAAGACATAGGATAAGTCTTTATCCCGAAAAAACCAATATCATTCCTACGGGAAATACATAATAATTAGTGATCTTAAGTTGTCCACACGGAGGAAGTCGCGGGCAACAGCTAGTTGAAAATAATGGTAAGAATTAAACAAAAAGGATTGGAAAACAATAGGAATCAAATACATTTCTTTAACAAATAAAAATAAGTATTATGTCGTGTAAACAAAATTCGTTTTAATACAAGCCCGTACCTTTAAAAACAAGGCACCAAGTTGCAGCATTGCTCGCGTCGCATTCATAACGCTGTGGTTTTTGCCTCAGGACATAAATAAGTGGACACACTTGGACACACTGCCCGCTTACAGGATCCCCGCTCGTTGTTCCCGTTTTTGCACATTTTTTTTCTTCGTTCCAGTAGTGTAATATGAAAATTTTTGCTGCATATAATTTGCTCTTATTTCTACTATGTGATATGCTAATATTCATGACAGAGTTTGCAGTATTTGTCGTCCTTGAATTTTGATACATTTTGGTCTTCTTGCTGTCTTTCATTAAATGTGTTTTCAGGGTGCTGTCAAAATAGGCTTTGTTCCAATACTTTTAAACATCAGTAGTATTTGTTACGATGACTTGGCAATGAAGCGACGATGAGAGATAAATAACAAATATTATTTACATTAAAATAAATTTACAATACAATACAATATTCATTATCGCACAAAAAATATTTACCTGCTACGGTAATGGTAATTTTGGAGATTCTACAGTACAAATCCATGCGTTCTTAGGAGCTACTAAAAATCAATTTTGATTCCCGTACATTTTATGTTCGTAGAACAACCAGAAATTCATCGTAACGAAGCCGCAATTTTATCAAGAATGTAGATAAATAAATAAGAACCTAGTTTAGTTAGATGTTCAGCAATATTAAAATTTTATTAAACTTCTAGTAGCTTAACACGATGACGCAATGAGGGTAGTGTAAGAGGTAACGCAGCAGCCAATGCCATATAATTAGAATTACGTATATTATTTTTGTGGTAAGTTATTGTTGTAGATTGAAAAATATACTTTCTAATGTACTTTCTGGACGAACTATGGTGACTTTGGGGCTTGTACTGGTGGTATAACGTTGCTTAAGGTTTAAATGTTTTCGGTTTAAAAAACGACTCCGGCAGTATACATCTGCTCAGGAAGTATAGAAGAGTTAGACCGCTAGTGCTAAATTTCCAACGACTTATCAACGTGGACGTTACTAAACTGGTGATGAAGTCTGCATTAATAACTCAAACTGTCGAGGAGGGCGAAAGATGTTTTCAGGTATAGCTTATACGGTACTTGAGAATAAAGAGGACGAGAGAAAATCTAGCACAAGGCACACAGTAGCTAAATACGTCACTGAGTTCTCTTTGCAAGCGTAAGTATGTAATAACTGCACTCCACTAGACCTGTCTCGCTCCGCACTTTAGGTGCTACCCCAATTGCCGGGGCACCTAGGCGAATCGCGTACGACTGTCAATATTGCGTGATTTAACGATTCAGCGTAATATTGACTTTCTTTCATGCGCGTAGGATTCAATTTGTAGGTACGATTCTGAGAACTGAACAAGCATTCTCTCAGATAGTGCGCCTTCTTTACTATTACTTATTCTGTGACTCCAATCAAAACGTAAGCTGTAAAATATCTCGACCTAGATCAGTTATTCTGAAATTTATTTGCGATTTAAACATCTGCTAAGCGCAGGTCGTTCGTAATTTGAATTTGTGACACCGGTACCTAGTTAGTAGTTTGTATTGTAAAAACTGTGCTTTTTACTTGTTGAGTTACATTTTATTACTCTGAGTTTGTTTTCTCTAATCTTCTGTATTTATATTATATTAATAAAACGTAACTAATGAAAATATTGAACACAATGTTACAAAGGTCGTTGTTATGTGTAGGTAAGTTAATAAAAATAATATAGTCAACAATATTGTAGCGTAGGTATCTATCTATATACATATTTTTTAAATAAATATCAGACTCCCAACTATTTGAAAGTGATTTCATCTAAAGGTAAGTAATAGTATTTTATTTGGTTGTAGATAATATAAATAAAAAAATATCAGCATATGACGTATGAAAATTAATACTCATATATCTGACTTGACATGGTGATAAGAGACAAACCCTATAACAAAGTAGGTATACATTCTTAAAAGAATTCTAAATAGTTATAGGTATTGGAAGAAAATACAGATAAATATGATATCAAGAGAACTATTTTAAATATAAGATACTAGCTTATACCCACGACTTCAGCCGCGCGGAAATATAATATAAATAAATATCTACTAGCTGTGCCCGCGGCTCCGCTCGTGTGGACTGCAGAATCCGCTCCATTCCCACTTCGGCTCGCACTCCAGCTCCCGCTCCAGGTCCAGGTCCAGGTCCAGGTCCAGATCTTTTGATGTACTGGGCCGATTGCAATGAAATAAAGCCTATATGTTACACCGAATCAAGCACTATATTTCTGTGAAAAGGCCATCGGAATCGGTTCAGTAGTTTTTAAGTGATGCGTGCACAAACAGACAAAAATTCCAAAAATGATCGAAATGTGTTCTGTTGCTTATCCTTAGACCCCCCCCAATTTATTTTTAGCAAATATCTTCAATGTACAGACACGCGAAGTTTACGTTTTTATTTATTAGATATACATACATTCATACACTTGTTTAATCCAAAACTAGCATTTTCTCCTATGTTATGGGAATTAAACAAGGATAGGACAATTCACAAATATAACATCCAGAGTTATCTGTCCTCAGTGGGAATCGAACCCATGACCTCCTAAGGCCAACGAGGCGGTCAATTCATTGTTGAAGATGTTTCTACCTAACTGAATAACGTTATTCACGGTCATCGATCTCAGGTGAGCATTGTACATAATTATCGTCTTGTCCACGTTCATCGTAAGTTCGTGTGCAACTTTGGAAGAATCAGTTAAGCAGTTAAGAATTTTAAAAAATTAAAACGATTTGATTTGGTTTATAGACGGAAGGGGCCCACCGATTACTGTATATTTTAGATAGAACTATCTATTAACCTTTAAAAATAACTCATTCACACTCTCCCTCAGGAACCGTCAGGTTTTCGCAATAAAAAGTCTACTATATGTTATTTCAGCATAAACACTAATATTTTCATTAAAATACGTTCAGCCGTTATGGCGTGATTGAGAAACAAACAAATAAACATTCACACTTTCGCATTATTAATATTAGTTTGATCCATTGGGCACTCACAAACATTTTAAACAATTCTTTATTGCCGCTTGGAGTAGCGCTGTTGGTGACTAACAACTGTCAATTTAATATCAAACACAAGCTTAAGCAGTTAGTTCCAATATCTCACCACTAGCACACATGCTTTGGCCGCGCGCGCTGCTATAGATAACGTTTTGGTACGTAGTAATAATTACCTACGTCCGCCGAACCAGTGTGAAGATAGCAATGAACCGTGTTCCAAAACAGTTAACGCTGTTACTAGGTCACTTTAGAGGTTATGCTCTGGAGAAAATTAGTGTTGATGTTTGTTTAGGACTGAATTTTTAGAGCAAATTGTAACACGAGTAAACAAGAACGTGATGTGATGGTATTATGGTAGTATTTGCTTAAAGAAACAGCTACATGTTTAAGAATAAGTGTGTAATCATTAAGAAAAACAAGTCACGATAACAAGTGATAACGCGAGTGATACAACGACAGTGAACTCGTTTCAATATCAAAGACTGTTGTAATATATTTCATAATGGTCGTTTCGTTGAGTAAATTTTCGAACCTTTTGTCGGTTGTGTGTAAAAGTAATACTAGTTTAAGAGCGTTGTCAACAACATGTTCGAGGAGCGCCAAAATAAACTTCAACTGGGAGGATCCACTGAATTTAGATGGACAATTACACGACGACGAAAAGGCGATTCGGGACTCGTTTAAAGCTTATTGTAACGAGAAATTATTGCCAAGAGTAATCGAAGCGAACAGAAATGAAGTTTTTCATCGAGAAATATACAATGAAATGGGTGAGTTAGGTGCTTTAGGATGCACTATTAAGGGCTATGGATGTGCCGGTGTATCATATGTCACTTATGGAATGATCACAAGGGAATTGGATGGTGTCGACTCATCTTACAGATCGGCTATGAGTGTACAAAGCAGTTTAGCAATGGGAGCTATTTACATGTATGGAACTGAGGAACAGAAGCAGAAGTTTCTACCGAAAATGGCTAAAGGAGAATTAGTTGGTTGTTTTGGATTGACTGAGCCGAACTACGGTAGTGATGCTGGAGGAATGGTTACAAAAGCAAAATACGATGCCAAATCAAAAACTTACAAACTATCCGGTGCAAAAACTTGGATCACCAACTCACCTATCGCTGACGTACTCGTGATTTGGGCAAAAAACGACGAAGGAAAAGTTAAGGGATTTATTGTGGAACGGTCGCAAGTTAAGAAAGGTTTGGATACGCCTAAAATCAATGGGAAATTTTCTTTGCGAGCGTCGGCAACGGGCATGATATTGCTCGACGAAGTGGCTATACCGGAGGAGAATTTATTGCCGAACGTAGAGGGTCTGAAGGGGCCGTTCGGATGTCTCAATAACGCGCGGTATGGGATCGCTTGGGGCGCGCTTGGTGCGGCTGAAACATGTTTGCGGATCGCCCGCCAGTACACATTAGATAGGAAACAATTTGGAAGACCGCTCGCCTCCAACCAGCTGATACAGAAGAAGCTGGCTGACATGTTAACAGAAATACACATTGGGTATCAGGCCTGTTTACAAGTAGGGCGTTTAAAGGACCAAGATAAAGCGGCGCCTGAAATGATATCGCTGATTAAAAGGAATAGTTGTGGTAAAGCGTTGGAAATCGCGAGGGTGGCTCGAGACATGCTCGGTGGTAACGGAATTTCTGATGAATACCACGTGATAAGGCATGTTATGAACTTGGAGGCACTTAATACTTATGAAGGTACTCATGATATACATGCATTGATATTGGGTAGAGCTATTACTGGAATACCAGCTTTTGCCTAATATGTTATATAATTAGCCGTGACCTTGATTTTGTGTTAAGGTAATTCCGAATTTTGTTCTTATACTCGTATATTTTTATATTGTTTTATTGTAAAGTTGTAAATAAATTGTTGATTATAATTTGTCTGTTCAATACCTACTCCCCTTTCATCTTCACAATTAGATATTACTGATTTGTTTTTATTTACTTCGATCATAGTTTAAAGTCCACCATTTTTTTAACCTATAACATAATTTGTCATCTTGACAGGTTAATTTATGGTTTGCTCTTTAAGCAAAGAAAAAATCTAAAATATTGGCAAAAAAATGTAGAATGGAGGCGCCGGGTATCGATCCCGGTACCTCTCGCATGCTAAGCGAGCGCTCTACCATCTGAGCTACGCCCCCTGCCTTGACTGTTGCCAAAATTAACGAATGGTACATGTTTCGGACTCTTCATTGCTTTAATTTCATTTGAATGAAGGACATTCAATCAAAATGTGTTTTAAATTTTATCCATACCAAACAACTTCAACTGATTTAGTTGTATGTACTAGTGCCCTAAGGGAATTTAAGTACAAGCTAACAAACTACACAATCGTTAATTATGTTTATGTAGTCAAGTATAGACTTATTCCATTCTTTAATTTCAATTTGACCCCGTTCTTGTATGAAATACTCTTTTGTAATTTACCATAGTCTTAAATAAGCGAAGGGAGAAAATTCTTTAAATACGAAAGGGCGTTCATGTTAGTCATAAATACCTACGTAATGTTACCTCCAAGTTAGATATGTATGTGTAACAAAAATAACTGTTTTGAAGACATTAAAGGGGAGCGTCATTCTTTTGAAACGCAATTTAGTGTCGTTTGGGTGAAATTTTCCGCACGGATTTGAGAATGAGCCACGATATTACGTCTGCTCGGAATATTTATTTTAATAAGGAGAATGGGGAGGTACGGAAGGGTTGTTCTGTTTGGGAATAAGATTGCCATGTCCTCAACCCAGCGAAATAACTCATCGAGGGCCGTAATCAATAAGAAGCCGAATATAGATAGAAATCCTTCTCTTTATTTGTTGGTCGTTGACAATAGAAAATAATACCGCATTGTTATTTCATTTTTATTGTTGAGACATGATGTTGATGATTACCAAACTAAAGCAAGGTATTATCTTGATGTGCTCCATATAATTTTGAAATTTTAATTTTTAACTTTATTCGAATTCCTTGGTGTGTTTTCTAACAGATAATATCAGCTCGGTTAACATTACCTTGGGAGAGTTTTGTGGTACACCAAATTGACTCAATATTTAATAAAGTACCTATTTGCAATTTAACTAACCACTTAACAGTTCAGGCATCGTTAGATATCCCGGATATCGAGGGAGCGTTGTCAGATACCTATAAAATGTTGTAATAGATAATAGCTGTCAAGAGATTCATAAGATTAAAGCAATATCTATGAACTTGGATCATTTTATAATGTAAATTGTAGAATACATTTCACGGATATTCTTTTATACATACCTATACAACATACTAAGGAATCAAAAACGATTAATTGGAATTAAAAAAAACGTCTTATCCACTCTAACTAAACGTACAGATAAAACATATCAGACATAAGCGTAGTGACGCGAAAACGAGCAGTTTTGTCGTGGGACACCTACTAAAATATCACTTTATGTGCGTGACGATCGGCCTTATTGTTTATTAGGTATAATAATAAGCCCGCCGGAGCTACTGCATGGGAATTATCTCTAATATTGCTAGGGAGAGCAGGAAGTAAGGAATAAGTTGCGGTATTTTTGTCTGGAACGAAGTTTTGCGTTGTGTAGCAGAATGTTACTGTAACTGTGCAAGTTGTCTGAGAAAATTAGGTTATTACTACTTTACCATATCTATATTTAGAAGGCCGCCTTCTATATTTAGAAGGCGGCCGGCGCAGAATGGACCTTCATCATCATCAGCCGAAATACGTCCAATTCTAAGCCTTCCCAAAAGATTGCTACTTTTGGTAGGCTGTACATTTGCCATAATCACCACGCCTGGCAGGCGGATTGGTGATCGCAGTAATGATCTTAATATATACAAGATACGCTGTCAGTCTCCCCGTACCTGGTGCAATCCCTTAGTCACCTTAACGACACCCGTGGGAAGATTGGGAGTGGCCCTATTGTAACCCGACTAATTATAATTATAATTAATTGTTTACAAAAACCACATATAACTAACTTTTTATCGATTTCGTGATGAAGGTAGTATGGTGTTCGCCTTCGAAAGGGCTATCAGATGATGCAATAGATATTACAACGATATGCAATATATTTACAACATGTTTTTGTAAACATATCTTCAATTGACATTGTCCATCAACAAAATATAATGAAACAATTTGAACTCCGAATGTCACAAAAATTACTTAATAATAATATGTTATTTGCATTGTAAGAAAATGTTATGGCATCTCGTGTTTCTTTAAGAGTCGAACTGGTACAATCGTATACGTTTATGATTATAATTATGGATAGAATAGAAATAATAAATCTAAGAAGAGCCTTTGCTACTAGTTGAACTCCCCTGAACTAGTAAATTCCGACGACTGATAAAAGCGTTTGATTAACACAAAATAAACCCAATTTTATCTCTTACCTGCATATTGACTCTCATTATTATACTCATTATCAACTCTTTCTTATTATAGACAGTAGAAAGTACCTATCACTTTCCTCTAAATATATTTTAAGCTGTCGAGCGAGAGAGATGATTATACAGACCGTAGAGTCGGATTTTAATCCTCCTTAAGAAACAAAAACAATTTCGTATCACGCGACAAACGAATTCTCCCCGCAAACGCCTGCTATAACAAACCTCAATCTCACGGCTCGTTATTTAAAATATTTATTTTAATAATACGATATAACGAGGGTGGGGAAAAAGTGGTTTTCTCGTGATACGGCGAGAGGCTTTGTGGCCCGAAGGCACTTATTTAAATATCCATGGTGTTAGGAAATCGTGAATTATGTTCGACTCCATGTTATGAATTACCAAGATTCGCTATTACAATTAAATTAGGCGTTCTCATGAAAGAAATTTTAATATTTTCAATTGATTAATTATGTAAAAATTGTTTTTACATAATTGATCAATTGAAATTGATTTATCAGTAATAATTATCACTACTAGCACTTATAGTATTTTGACATATACAATAATAGGTTTAATTGTTCAATATTTAGGCACAAATCTGTGATTATAGAATTTAGTTATTTGAGAAAAACTATTAAAATGTGATATTCTGTGATATTTTAATCAACGCAAGATTTTGTTTATTACTGTAAACATATGAAAGATTTTGTGTCCACACTGGTAAAAATTGTTCTATACAAATTTGTATTTGTTTAATAAAGAAAACGGTCAAAATAAATAGATAAGGGGATATCTGGAAAGTTTTTCCAAAAATCTCCTTAGCGTTTCCTTTGAGCACCGGCAGGGGATTTCTGGACAAAAAGTTCAAAAATCCCATTCGGGATTTTGGTAGGGGATTATTGGAATAAGCCGATCAATTGGATCAATCTACTTCCTATGTTTTTTTGGTGTGAATACGACATACACTTTTTAAACACTTTTTAATTGGAATCTTGGAATAAAACAGAAATATATAACAATCCATAACGGCACAAAGTCAAATAACAAAAATCATTGTGGATTATAGTACACTTATAATAAGGGGACTATATAATATAACTGCACAACCTACCTTTCTCTGCTATTAATAATAAATAAAAGCATTTATTATCAGATAAGAGCCAATTATCACATATACAACATTATAAATTATAAAACATACAAAATAAAGGGAAGTAAAATGAAGTAAAACAGTATAAATATATAAGATTTTACAATTCAACATGTTAGAGTTTGCCATTCTCAGTCCGATTCCGAATCTGAATCACAACAGCTTTTTCAGTTGGTGAAGAAACACTTTAAATTAGTGCATCAATTGCTAACGGGCAAATTAGTTATATATTGCGACCGGCAGAACGCAACTAGCACAGTTATCAATAAAATATTGCGGGCTGTGTGAAATATTTACGTTCTCATTAGCTGGCTCAATTTACAACCATCTGAGCTGAAAGGACACAACTTACGAATTATGCTTTACAAGGAAACGTTGATATTTATCGCTGAAATCTTGACAAAAGTCAATGTAACATCACAGTACGTTTCATATGACTGTTATTGTACTAAAATTTTAAAATATTGAAGCAATTGCATCCATTCTGGTGTAGTATGATCTCAAAACACAAAATTTTGGAATCTGAGCTCGATATACCTGTTAATATGCTTTTTTAACATTTGAATATTTTTCCATACTTACAACATAAAAAAATTCAATTCACAAGCGGTGTTCTTCAAACGTTAAAAGTTGTGATTTAAAATCCCTTACTGTAATAGGTAAACAAAAGTTAGCCCGGGTCGGGGTGATAAATATTTGAGTTATGATGTTTTTCTTTGTATTAAATTCGGCACTCTTAGTTATCCCTAAGTGGGGCAAGTCCGCCTGTCACAATTTTATTCCTATTGTTATTATAGTGGTGTCATTAAGGTTAATCTTTTTGAGTTACTGCGTTTCTCAGTTGGGTGAACTTGGTTGGTATTGAAATGGGCTGACATCCGCAAAACCAATTCTGCGCGCGACGCTTTGCATTTTACTAATTAACCCTGTGTTCAGTGGACGCGTACCGAATGACGAATATTACAGTCATGTCATAATAACTTACTGCGTTTAATTGCACTGAACTCGTTACCAGTTATTTCACATCACAGACCAACAGATATTTTCGACCATTTTATAGCTGTCGAAAAGTAAGTAGGCTTATTTTGTCAACATCTGCTATTGATCATACTTAACCTAATGTTACTCCTTTTTCCTTCTGCTTTGAGTTTTCCGCTCTTGAAATCGTCTGCCTCAATGGCTATGGATTCTGTGACAAATATGGCCTTGCCTACTTTGTGTTCTTTTATATTGAACAAAATAAAGCTTAGTTTGTATTAGCTTAGCTTTTGAAAAGGTGTATGTAACTGCGGCCATTTACTTTTTCCACTTTAAAATTAAATAGCTATCTTTATTTACCTACATTTATTTAAAATCACAACTACCAATATTTAGTCGATAATGTACATGTGCACATGCAACTTAAAACCACGGTCCCCAGTTCCCGCCAGCTCCTGGCTGAAGAAGGTGGCCGGAAGCGGCTAGATGCGGGGGGAGGAGGACCGGGAGTTCGTTCATTGGGGAAGGTCTATATCCAGCAGTGTACTCTAAGGGCTGATATGATGATGAGCTTTGAACATTTATCTTATTATTATCATAATACTATGGTTGAATAAACACGAAAGCTTCACACAGCCATGGCTACTCAATTCAACATTACAGACAGTGATTTAAACTAAAATCAACATCGACTTCTGGCTAGAAACATTCTCCTCCTAATTGCTTCCATGAACTACGCGCTCTATATTGTAGACTTTCCTTCCCGCAACCATTGTTTTTCACAAAAGTTTCCACATTCCTGTTAGAAAAGTAGAGCAGTTGGAAAGTTTAGCATAATTTGCATCTCTCTCACGGATCTGAATCACAATGAGCCAAAAAGCAATTAATACTTGAAGTAGCCTGATTCCGGTTTTAAACTAAGTGCTCCTTTGAGTTTTCGTACCGATTGCCATCAATAGAAAGAGCCGTGTACCTTTTTATAATTAATTGTTTCCCTCTAACTTAATGAACTTCAGTATGAGAGATAGTTGGAGTCTTCGCTCCCTGTTTAAACCCTGGCAATACACACTGGATGGACCACAGAAGAATGGATAAAACTCTCATAGGCCGGGTCTTTTTATGAACTATGGTCGCTTGCATTTGTGTGAGTCAAAAATTAAATTGGTGCCACAGCCGCCAATAAGGACTACACGCAACTATATATATCCCATTTAGTCACGAGAGTCATCCGTACGTCAGCCTTTTTTTTTTCTCGCGTTGAATGTTTACATTATAAAAATAATAAAAATAAATACTAGATTTGTATTAAAATAACTTTTATTTGAGGATCACTACTGCTATTATTTGTATTGATACTTGACAGATACCAATGTAAATATGAATCTTATAATAAACATTTTAATAAAAACTGCTATCGTATTTCGTAGCGATCTGTAAAATTTGCTCTTACTGACATCCGCTTAATAACAGCTTAAACATCCGTATACAGCGCATCAAACACTTCTTTTATTAATTAGCTTTTTAAACTCATCCCTTATCGCCGTTAGCCAATCGGTAATTAATGTGCAGAGGAAGCCGAATAATAAGCGATAGGCAGAAAGTGGCTACTACTATACTGTGCTAGAAGAGTCCTCCTACATGGAATGGGGACTGTGCAACGATCATATGGACCAACTGGCCCTACCCCGGGAATGGTCATGTTAAAGGCTGAAGATGAAGATGATGGTGAACTTAATAAACTCTTCTACCTATCTATCGCGACTGAGCAAATGCACGAAGTTTTACAAGAACCGCAATGCCATGGTATGGGAGAAATAGCTTTATGGATATTATATTACCTATACGATGAATAAATGTAATATATAAGGGTTTTAAATAAAAAAAATGAATTTTTGAATATCAAGAAACTTTAATCAATACACCATGAGTTCGTCGAAGTTCTTCTTTGGACAAATTCCTAATCTTAATATTCATTAAAGGGGAATAAAATAGGTCCTGCAATATTTTGGCTTGATTGCCGGCCACTGCTAATTTATCTTGCTAATACATTCGGCTGTGAAATTAGTTTTTCGTCGGTTCTCCTCTTTCTGAATTCCTCATATTTGTCTAAACTTTTGTCCCTAGTTGAAAACTTAAATTTACTTACAATAACGATAAACTATAAAAATTGCTCTTTTTATTAAGAAATCAATTAGTATTTCTAAAGACATCGGCTATATTTTAGAAGAAAGTCATAAACCGGTTCCATTAGCATTTACATTGCAAATTACTATAAATCCAGATTGTAATCATTGTTTAAATTTCGTACATTTACAGGCAATTGCCCATTTTCACGGAACACCGTTCAAGGGATCCCGTTCGGTGTACAAAGAGATAGCTTGTTTAATTTCGACAAATTTCCATATTTTTTAACTTAACACTTGTTGGTTTACCCTTTAAAGATCGTTGTTATGGTTTTCGTGTAAACATTATGAGTTTTATGGTAATTGCTGACATTTAATTACCATTCACGGTTAATAAAGATTATTTAAAGACCTTTTTAGAAATTAATTTCAATGTCGCATATTTTGCTTTTATTTATTATTTTTGTTCATAAATAACGGAAAATCGCTTTTAGCGATAAAATCTCCTAGAGTATATATGTAAGTTACTTTATTAATGTATCTTTTTATTTTTTACGTGCAATAAAGAGTAATTGAACTGTATTGAACGAAATGAAATAAAGAACTTTACACAGTCACCTTTACTTTCGAGCGTAGCGATAAAGGTATAATATTGTCGTCGTGAATGTTTTTTTTTTATATCACCAGTACATATCAAAAAACAAGTTTAAGAAAAATGCCCGTTCGTCAGTCACGTTTTGACTAGCGGCTAAACCATTAGTCTGGCTGAAATAAAATTTTGAACCCTAGGATTCTTGGTAGCTTCCTGCTGGCTCTTAATTTGAGGGTAGCTGTAACAAAAATAAATAAATGAAATTTTTTGTTGTTGTAAAAAACTGTTTCAACGATTTTAGTCAAACTTTGCATGTTCTTCAATCTCCTAGCGTATTTAATTACAATCCGACGAGTACGAGTATCCATTGGTCTGTCAAAATTTATTTATTTGGTGTTCCAGTACATAATACTATCAAAATGTAAACTTCGATTATACGAAAGTAAGTGGAGCGCTGCTGTTAAATTATTTTACTATTATTTTTATTAATTTATTAACATACAGGATTATATAATTAATTTATTTGTACACCTATATGATAGACTAAAACCAAGGTGCACCAAATTTTATATTTATAGTAGTATTCAAATCCACGACGTCCAGGGTTCATGACTTATATAACTTATAAGTCTAGGCCTATGAGGAGATAGAAATTAATGTTTTTTAAATGAAATTCATAAATTGTGATGAACATTATCTCTGAACAAATTAAATAAATAAACATGTTTATTTAGTCAGCCTTTATATATTTTAAATTTTATGTTGAACACTAAATACTAAATCGCTTTTCGATTCTAATTAATTTCAATCTCAAACAAGATACGTAATTAAATTCAAATATGAAATGATCAATGGTTTGCGAAAACAATTCATCATTGCAAACTCTGATTGGTATAAAATGTCAACAACACAATGTTGTCAGGTTTACGTTGCTATATATAACATAAAAATTTGAAAACGTGTACATAAGTGCGTTAGTACACAGTCACTATACCGTGTAAGAGAAGAGCATGTCAAATAACAAGCCGGTGTGTGGTGTAAGAAGCACGCAGCATCAGGGTAGTGTAAAGTTGGGAACGCCCGTTGCTCCCGTGACAAATTGTTGCAGTAATGAGAGCTCGCTTCCTTCTTAAGCCTTATACTCACTAGACGACCACGACCACGATCACGATAATGATCATTGATAAGCATCATCTTGCGTTTTGTATATTCAGTATAGTGTAAAGTTGAGAACGCCTATAACAAATTTATACGGTAAATAACTAACGAATAAATATTTTGTGGCGATTAACGATTGACTTTTACAACGATACGAGTAGGTATAGTTATATTTATTTTTTATTCACACAATAAAAATATTTTTTTTAGTTTTTGGTTTAATCTTTTTTTATTTTTCTATTTAATTTATATTATGTTGTTGTCTATGAGTACTCGTATTGTTACCATGCCTTATTTTACTACATGGCTACAATTACCAGTCGTTGCAGGTATCATTATTAGTAGTTAATAGCCAGATTCGTCTGGAACAAATTATTATAAATAGTAAAAATTTAATTCTGATAACAATAAGTATATCCTCACATGCTTCGGAAGTCACAATTATCTTTTTTTTTAATATTTGTAATAAACTTTAAAATCTTTCTGTGTTAGTGACCACGCTTTACAATTATTTCATTGTCACCTCCCATTATTGTGGTGGCGAATATTTTATTGGAGTTAGTTATTGTTTGCTAATAAATTGAGTATTAGTCTTCAACAGAAATCTTGGTCGTGAATAAGTAGTGAGTAAGCTCCTTAAGCTCACTATCCATAGATATAAGTAAATTATTTATATTGTTTGCAAACGGGTGTTGCTTGCTGCTTTGTCTATCGTATTTAGTGAGGTTTTATTCTAAATGTGTCGTAAATGTTGTTGGTATACACAGTCAGAATTTGTAAAGTCATGTTATTTTAGGAAGATTCAGCTTTTAAAATAACAATGTTAATGTGACAAGAAATCTCAAAGCATATAGGTAAGCTTTTAATAAGTAAGAATTAATTTTTGCAGTTCAGCGGCATTTTTAGTTTCAGCAATGCCATTAGTTAGAACTTCTTGTAGACAAGTAATGGCAGCATGCCGGTAGTAGAAGTTTTTGCAAACACAATGCTTGGATGTTAGCCAGAATGTGCGGAAGGATCACACTAGTGACCAAGTTTCTACCATCCGTGAAGCCATCACTGATTTAATAGGTCAGAATGTGGTAAATAAGCTGAAATGATGTGTTGTGAGTGATCATTTTGAAATCTATGTTACTCGTAAATACCCGGTTCGTTTTTGATCAATCGAATTTAATTGCAAATCTATATTATTTCGTATTTATGTGATGTATTTGTGAAATATTTATTATTATTATGTAGGGTTTGTAAATTATCCTCTCGTCTAGCTAGCAAAATCAAAATGGCCAGACGAACTCCCTCGGGCTGATGAGTCTAAGCGACATCGGGAGGTCAGGGTGACAGAGAAAGAAACCGCCGGAATATCGGTGGTGTTCAACAGTACCGCCCTATTTTTATAACGAATATCATTTTAAAATATTTAGGCTCATTTTAATTCGTTCGTGGATGTGGGATCGTGGTGGTTCTATGGACGTCGTATTTTGTAGGTATTGTTTCGTATGATTCGTCGTCTAATGCCGCATCACGAACTTACGTCACGTGGGCTGTGTCCACGAATGTGTTAGTTAATACTTTCTGAACATAGGATAGGTATTATATTACGCGGAGGGCGGAGGACCGGGTGTGGTGGTATTGATTGGGGAAGGCCTATGTCCAACAGTGAACGTTTAAGGGCTGATATGATGAAAAGATTTAAGTGCTGTCTTTTAGTGTATGACTTCAGGATTGAGATTGACCTCCAACAAGAGTTCAATCTTGTTGCTTAATCTGTTAGGCATGTACCTACTACATTTTTAAGTAGCTATATTTTTCAGGTAAAAAAATTAATTCCCAAAATGGCATCACCCGACGTTCGTGTCGCGTGGAGTGTAGCGGCAACATCGTTAGCCGAAGAGTTTCTTTTGTCTCAAGGGTTGCGAAACTCGCTTGTTATTCCTTCTTTTGTTGGTGACCCCGGCCGTGGCTTCTTTTCACTTATTCATTGCGTGTTTTTTTAAAGACAAAGGGGTTTGAATGAAAAATTTAGGCCACAATTTTGTAAGTAAGTGACATAAGGTTTTTAATTAATATCTTTAAGCTATCTATGAGTTTGTAAAAGAATTCTATAATAAAATTATTATTACGAAACATTAGAGGACACCCCGAGTCTTTACCAGCGTTAAAGAGTATCATATGTTATTCTAGGTTAAAAGCTATCATTGTATCATGTTTCATTGAAATCCGTTCGGCCATGATTAAGCAACAAGCAAATAAACACACAACACTTTTGCATTTATAATATTTTTAAATGTTATTTTTATTGTTTTGAGGCTTGTGACTCAAGGAGGTAAATTACCAGGAGGCAAATTACCACCATTTATAAAAATACACTTACTACCCACTAAAAAGTAAAAAATAAAATTATTTTTTAGAAAAAAACAAAACCGACTTCAAGGCTATATACACCTACACGTACAAACTTAAACTAAAAAGTAGAAAATAATATTTTAATTACTTCAAAGCAAAGAGCATTAAAGGACAATCAACGAAATTATTGATACTTATATACCTATTTACAATTTATAATAAGTTATTTCTGGAGTCGGTGCCAGCCAAGAAGGACAGTTTAATTAACAATTTAAGCAACAATATGATATGCCTGAGTGAAGTGAGGTATCCATTAAGCTTATTTTTGCTTTGGCTGGCACCGACTCCAAAAATAACTTATTATAAATTGTAAATAGGTATATAAGTATCAATAATTTCGTTGATTGTCCTTTAATGCTCTTTGCTTTGAAGTAATTAAAATATTATTTTCTACTTTTTAGTTTAAGTTTGTACGTGTAGGTATATATAGCCTTGAAGTCGGTTTTGTTTTTTTCTAAAAAATAATTTTATTTTTTACTTTTTAGTGGGTAGTAAGTGTATTTTGTTTATTTAAAACGCGCTGCTCAAATGAGACAGCGCCGTTAGGAAGACAATAGTGACGAGAAGAAAGATTGTTTAAAGAAAAGTAGGGAAAAAAATGCTATAAATATTTCAAATGAGAGTTTTGAGCAGCGGGCCTATAGACTTTCTCAGACACACGAACTTATCAAGGCTTAATGAAAGTCCAGAAAGTCATGCTCAACGACTCAGTTTGATTCACAACGTTTATCAATCGAAATCGAAGAGCAATGTTTTTTTCGTCTTGGCTTGCAACACGAGCATTTATATGAATCCAGATCGACTAGGTTAGTTGCTATGCGGCAAGTTTTTAAATCGACCCCACAATGAGAAACCTTTAACAAAAATGACACGCTTGTGTAATCTTTTCAACAAATAGGTAGTTTTCTTTAAGAACAGATATTAATGTATAACTATTATGAAGGCTCCTTACAAATACATACAATCTTCTTTATTCTTAGCTAATGACAGTTAAAAAAATATTGAAATTCCTCATCACAACTTTTGTTTAATGCAAGGATCAAGCATTAAAACCATGGATGACTCATTATAAGTTGAAACCTGAAATAAATACTTCATACTTGTCATATATATGGCAGCATTTACTGAGAAAAAAAGAGATAACAATTGGCACGCGCGTCATCTTGAAAGCCGGCGGGCCACCAGTTTTGACGTCTGAAAGCTTTTGGTATACAGCTGAATACCATTTTGGTTGCGTTAGTTTTTCGTAAATTTCGTGATTAATTCGTTAGTTATAATGTTCTGTGTAACCTGCTTTTATAATAACTATGGCATGTGCTGCTGTGTGCTGTCGAAGCCGAATTGGTGTCTTAACGGAAAACAATTACAAATTATCTTTTCATCGGTAAGTTGATTTAAATAAATACTAATTCCAGTAAATGCTAAAAAGTTATTTAATGCACTGAAAATGAAGCCTGATGGCGTCTGTTAACGTGGAATCGTGGAAAAGTGGAGACATTCTACTATTTAAACAATACAGATTCAATATACCTATCTCTTTTGTACAATGCCCATTATTAAATGTGTGAAGGAGTCGATTACACTTTTTACTTTCAACTTAATATGATGGATCCATAGTTTTAATGCTTCATCCTTTTCTGAAGGGAACACCAAACTAGCATGCGTCTATGTAGGTATATACTAAGACTATATTTGTGTCTTTGTTGATTTTTCAAAAAGCGCTGAATGAATTTCGATAAAAATTTTATGGGACCACCTCTGAAGTATGACCTACCATACAAAATATGAACCATCAAAATCCATTCAGAATTGGCGGAGTAATCGCGTAACAAACATACAAAAAAAAAAAAAACATACCGTCGAATTGAGAACCTCCTCCTTTTTTGAAGTCGGTTGAAAATTAGTGTCATAACTGGATTGGATTGGATGGAATAAAGTTATTAAAAAAAAAATATTTACTTTTAAACGAAAACACTAATGGATTGAGGTTTCATTCGTCTTTTTTATAGAAGCCAATTACAAAATTCTACAAATCTTGAACTAACAATTTTACTGTTTAATTTTTCATTGATAATCGAAGTGAATTTGTGCTCGATTAGATTTGTAGGTAATTAGGGCCAAAACCTTCCTTCGTCAACACTGTACGTTATAACTTATAAGTGTAAAATCATAAAACACCTGGTGGGACTCGACCTATCTCAATTTAAAAGGTAGGTACTTTACGACCCCCACAAAAAGGGGTAGCCGTGAGGGTCGCATGTACCCGAGGCATCTTTGCTTAAAAATTCAATATGGCTAAACGTACTTGGACCGCGGGATATATCACGTGGAAGCAATTTGAACACCTCTCCGCCAGGCACTAAACGTTATTTATGGTAAGCCCTCGGCACTCACTGGATTGCCCACATTGAGTTTCAGAGGATTTTTGGCAGAAAAAGGGTTATATTGCCTGTGGTGTCACATGTTATCAAATGTATTACGTTGTATACAGATTTTTCTTTTTCTATTAATTGTGATCTTGGTTATATTTTTAGAGACTTTTCTTAATGAAATTAAATAATGTCAGGTTTTCATAATTACTATCTTTAGTACACTTTATATTTCAGTTAGACTTAAATACTAATAGTAACTACAAATAGTTTTGTTTTTCGACTGAAGTCGACTTAGAAAATTATTGATAATCTTCTGCATATTTACTTGTCTTATTCAATTGCTTTAAGGTTCAAAAATGTTCAGCGATTTCTTTACCGGCCTTATTAGTCAATTCAATTCAGAGGTGGTATTAACCTTAATGTCTATACTAATAAACCATATAGTTTTTTCTAATCAATTTCCTATTCTTGATTATTAGTGTATATTTCTAGAAAGTAATTTGTGAGCAAAAACAAAAAAACATTGTTAAGGGAATGAAGAAAAATGACAAAGTATCAGCCCTATTGAACAGGGAAAAATAACGAGAAATTAATTAGGAAAATGAATCTTCACAAGTATCTAATAAATAAGGACGGACGGTGGAGTGGAGGAGAAATATTGGAGTCAATATAGAGTGAAGCGTTGGCGTTGCCTTGTTACCAAACAAAACATGGGCGTAGCAGACAAATCGACGACGGGCGCTAGGAGGATAACGGCTTTCGTTTTGCTGCTTTAGATTTCTGCTAACCTGGTACCCGGTTAGAATTGACTTTGTTTCAGTATGCAAAAAGAGTTGGTAGGAGTTTTTTTTGTAAGTAGATTGCCTAAGTGGTAGTTAAGTAGGTTTGCTGATCCAAGCCCAGCAGTGGATTTTTATTATTTTGTTATTCCTTAGACAAATTTTTTCACATAACATGATTGCATTAAAATTAAAATATATAATACCACTATTCTCAGGATTCGTCAATAGAGAGCTCTCATCCAAGGTTTCTCCTCTCGTTCTTGTGATATGTTCCATCCAGTGTATTCATGCCATTTAAAAAAAAATCCGCTCATTGTTCTTTCGGTCTCCATCTACTTCGGTTTCCTAAAGGCCCCAAGGAAGTAACCGGTATGGTTCATGGTTCGACTCATAGTCGTGCCAGATTGGAAAATAACAACATTTTATAAACATTCCGTTCCGCTGCTGCGATCGCTGGAACCATACTTTAGGAAATCGTGTATGGCATAATTTATGTACCTACGAATCCAATAAATCAATGGTGTTGTACTCTACTATATACTTACTATTCCTTACATACTTAAATACCGTAGATTACCTAAATCGACCCTTTAACGACGCACGCACTTAGGATAATAACTATATATGGAGTTAAGGGAACGATCATCCGTTTATGAGCAAACTTTATGGCATAATATGATTAAAGTTCCCAAAAGTGCCTTTCAGTTGTCTAGACATTTTATCTATAATAACTTTTCTTAAGTGAAATAATGAAATTAATGTTTGAATAGGTTGAAATAATAAGCGTAATGAAATTTGTAACAAGTATATTATTATGTATTGCTGGGAATTAAAAAAAGGCTGTCTGTTTACGTAGTTGAAAAAGTTACAATTACAAGTAATGATATTACTTATTACTTTAAGTACTCTTCATGTGTGCATTCTGTGTCCATACATCTTATAATTTTTATGTCGCAGAAACGTAACCAGTTTCTTTCAGTTCAAAGTCGCCCAGTTATATATCTCGTCGCGTTATTTATTTGGAAAATGTGATTAAGACTTAAAAGATCAAACGGCAAACTATGATCACAGACAGCCAAAAGACTTAGTCTTCTGAAGTGGTAGTATGCATAATACATCTGTTACAGAACCGATGGCCATTAAAGCAGACGCTGTTGAGACTGAATATTTTGTGATTCATCCAAGGGTCCTGAACATGATCAAAGAATACCTAATATGAACATCTGTGAGTTCAAGATGATATCCGCACTCGGATCCGCGGATCTAGATTGAGTTCCGTACCAAAAGGGTAAAAACGGAACCCTTATACTTACTCTGTCCGTCCGTTCGTCTGTCATAGCTGATTATTTTTTAAACATTACAAAAGTTTCGAGAAAGAAAGCTAAACCACGATCCAAGTATTTTTAAATTAATAAGGCGGTTCACATAGATCCCTAATTTCAAAGTTCGATGTAGATTTGAGCTACGGTTGCCAATTAGATAATTATGTAAAACCACAAGCCCAGAATTTACATTTGTGTCAAGGGGTCGTCCATATTTACGCCACATGTGAACCGTGGAGAGAGGGATCAAACAAGTATGGCAAAATATGCGAAAATGTACATAATAATATGCTCTGAACAGTTTGGGTTGGTAAAATAAATGGAGATAATAATATAACCAAAGCGCTGGAGTTTGTATCGCGCTTATTTTTTATGGATACTTATAATGCTAAGTTTGAAAAAACTATACAAAAAGTAGATAGATAGTACTGAGTTTATTATTGCTGGTATGAAAATAACACGAAACGCTATTATTTTGAACGTGTACGGGTTTTAAAAAGACTAGGTATCGCCGTGACAATTGAGAATGTGCCAAAAGTAATATATCGGTGAAAACATCAAATATTCGTGTGACATATTACATGGACGATACATTTTAATATAAGTCACAGTACGGCACTTCACCCCATCTGGAAACGTCGAAGACACATGTCGATATACATGTCACCCGTGACCCGACTCGTCAGAGAGCAGTCGATAAGCTGCACGCCCCACGAATAACAAGCAGGGTCCCATCCTGACGTCAGCCCCCACATAAATTAAATTTATAATCAACCCGCCTTCCCCCAAATGAAATTAAATTATACCTGCCACTGGTAACTTTAGCAAAACATTTACATTTCTCTTCTTGAAAAACGTCGTTTTCCATGAGCTCCATTTCACGGTTTCGAAAAGGGGGCTCGCTTTGTCACTGTATTATAAAAGAGACTTAAGGTTCGGTTTCAAATATATTTATATGGTGTACTTAATTAAGCAGCCGGTTTCATTATGTTGACGCTACGCTACGGATAATTTAATTTCTTATGATTATGTATTTTAAACAAAGGTTTGCTTTTAAATTTATGGGTATACAGTCGTTTCAAAGTCGTTGACTCGTAATCAGATAACATTTAGGGAACATAAAAAGTACATTTGGAGTTGGTAAACAAAATTTATGAAGTTTATGCTGCGTTTAACTTGAGCTGACTAATTTCGTTAAATATTTACAATGAACTTTATACAACTTGAGATTTTGTTATTTTGTACGCTACTGTCGGACTCAATCCGACGAGAGCCAGGTCAGGATCATATACACACATTTGCTTCGAAATCGAAATGTAACAACTTATTTATCTATGAGTGTGTAATGAATACGTTTTTTACTATATTTTATTATTGTACTAGCTGTGCCCGCAGCTCCGCTCGCGTGGACTACACAACCCGCTCCCGCTCTCGCTCCCGAACATTAAAAGTATACTTCTTTGGTATATTGTGTACTAACCTTACCTACTAATGTATTTGAAAACTAAAAATGTCCATAACTTTGATTGAGTAAACCGATTGCGATATAATAAGCCTATATGTAAGCCCTATGTTTCTGTGAAAACTCCATCAAAATCGGTTCAATAGTTTTTAAATGATGCTGCGCCAACTAACAGACAGACAGACAAAAATTTAAAAAATTAATGAAATGTGTTTACTTATCCTTAGACCCCCAATTTTTTTTTGTAAATATCTTCAATATACAAACACGTGAAATTTACGTTTTTATTGCTAGATTTGTGTTTATTTATTAACCAATAAAAACAGAATTTACATCTTTCCCGTGCAATAAAAACCAGACTTTGTTTACAAAAGACAAACCAGAGTTTGTCTATTAGAACTGCCAATAAGATATAATAATGTTACATGCTAGTGCTGTTAGATGCTTAAATTACATATAAACTTAGTACTACCTTAATTAAAGCCTGCCACGATATAAATAATGCAGAATTGTGAAAAATAAGTAATGTTGTGACTATTAGCTTAGCTTACCTTAATTTAACTTAACCCGTGTGAATTTTACATTGTATATTGAAAGCTTAAATTAACGAAGGAAGATAACTAGATAAGAGGAGGAAAATTTACCATGAAAAAAAAAATCAAGTCCTGATCGTGTAGTCATAAAATAACGCTTTTGATCTGAAAATGTGTACTTATATTTCTGTTTGTTTGCCTAATGAATTATATTGTCTATGTAGTCTGTTTACGTGTATTGTACTCCAGGTTACTGCGAGAAAAGCTGACTTTAAATTGGATGTATTTAATACAACTTGGCAGTTTATAGTTCATTAATCTCCCTAAAAAGGCCGGGAAGTCTGTTTTACCTTTTATCATTTTGTACAAAAAGACATCGGGCAAAAAGTGCCTGCGATTTTGAAAACTCGATAGTTTGAAGTGTTTCTTTCGATTTTCGTAGATTTGTGTTGGCAAATATGGCCTAATATCTTACAAAATTTTTAGGACTAATTGATATTGATAGATTTGCTACTACATTTACTTAGCGACAGTAACCAGAATCTGACTTCTGGGTTAGGCTAGGTCGGTGAGTATCTTATATAAGGTTTCATTTTTCACAAAGGACTGTGACTTTTACTTTATATGTATGTATTACTTTTGCTTTGACAATAATACGTCATTATTTTTTGTTATCATCATCAGGTTATTTTTGTCTCCACTGCAGGAGCACAACCATCTCTCATCTGCCGGAGACAGACAGAGGATTTGGCCTATACTCCCCGCGCTGACCAGACGGGTTGGGGAGGCCTGATTGATGTTTTATAATGTATTTATTCCCTTAGTCGCCTTGTACGACATCCACGGGAAGAGTTGGAGTGGTCCTATTCTACTCTAAACCACACGGCATCAATATCACGGATCAATAGACTTTAACACATCACATCGTTGGGTAAAGGTATATTCTCGCAAAGCGGGCGTACTGGGTAACTTATAGAGTATAACACTATAGACTAGGTGTATTTCAAGAAATATTTAAATTCGTGCAAATATGAAATTCCTGGTAATTTAACTACTAAATGTTAACTGCCCCGTTTCACGCAAGACAGTAATTGCTAGGCAAGAAGCAAGTAGCTAGTAAGTAGTAGAAAGTTGGCGAACTAACAAACTTTACTGATAAGACTGACGTTGAGACCGCCACACTAAATACTCAGATAGTTTTACTACAACAATAAATCACGAAGTTGTTTGTGAGTTGCTCAGTTTCTACTATTCCGAATATTAAACTCGTTGACTTTACTTACTGTCAGTTTGGACCGTTTATGATGAAAATAAGATATCATTTGATATGAAAATAACACTTTTAAATTTACTGTTTAGTATGAGATGCACAGTTCTTGTAGGCAATTTATACATATGCAATCGTTTTTCGCAATAAACATATGCAATAAATTTTGAAAACATATGAGTTCTGGCACTATACGAGTAAGTTTATCTAGTTAGGTTCCATCCATCACTTTTTCAGATTTGCACGATTTGATTCCTCCATTCCCGTTCCATCACCGGACTACCCGGCATTGAGAGGGACTTTATCCCACGAAGCGTTTTGCTTTCTACTTCATAATGCGAACTGCTAAGGAATAGAACTCTCTACTAGCTTCAGTATTTCCGGACAAGTACAATTTAGATCTTTTTAAAGGAAGAGTGAAAATGCATCTTCTGGGTAAGCGCGCTCCACCTTAAGCCTCATCGTCACTTACCATCAGGTGAGATTAAGGTCAAGCATAAACCCATCATGAATTAAAAAAAAGCGGCCAAGTGCGAGTCGGACTCGCCCATGAAGGGTTCCGTAGCAGCAAGTAACATAATATAAAAGTTATTGTAGTTCGTTGTAACTTTGATCGATGTTTTAATAATAGTATTGTGGTTTACGATTTATGACGTATTAAAAAAAACTACTTACTAGATCTCGTTCAAACTAATTTTCAGTGGAGTTGCATGGCAATGTACATCATATATTTTTTTTAGTTTTATCATTCTCTTATTTTAGAAGCTACACATTTTACCACTTTGGAAGTGTCTCTCGCGCAAACTATTCAGTTTAGAAAAAAATGATATTAGAAACCTCAATATCATTTTTGAAGACCTATCCATAGATACCCCCATAATTTATTGTTTTTTTTCTATTTTTGTGTGAAAATCTTAATGCGGTTCACAGAATACATCTACTTACCAAGTTTCAACAGTATAGTTCTTATAGTTTCGGAATAAAGTGGCTGTGACATACGGACGGACATACAGACAGACAGACATGACGAATCCTTATGGTTCCGTTTTTTGCCATTTGGCTACGGAACCCTAAAAACAAATTAGATTACCTACCAGAATTTGATTTAAACGTTATGTGTCATTTTGTGACGTCTTTGTCTGTTATTATTGTACGAGTAATCTTAGTTTGATATTAGACAACAGCGTTATTTTTGCATCATTTAATATATTAATCAACAGCCTATATTAAGTCCATTGCTCTCTAAATTAAGGGGAGATTTACCCCTTATGGACCACTCTGTGCAGGGCGGCAACTATATGTATATGTATCTCCAATAAATATTACCTAGAAATCAGAAGTAGTCAATAGACTTAGGTAACTAAAACGTGAGGTAGGTGCATAGGGAGTGCTTAATTTTGAATGAACCGAGCGCATCAGGTTCTAACGCTATCACCTGCTAGTAAACTAAATTGACGTGAGATTATTGAACGAACTCTGCACACTACACAACCTATGTTGTGTGCTTTAAATGATATTACTAGAACGCCTTGAATTTTATTGAATAAAATTGGCACGGGAGCACTTACTTGGCTCACCATAGGCATAAATCAGTCATCGTCTTTATGTTATTCGTCATACGGTTTTATTCATAAATGAATATTTATGTAAACATTTATTTAAAACTAGCTTTGGCCGGCGACTTCGTCCGTGTAGGTTTCGATATTTACTCATCTTCACTGATTTTAACGATTAATTTGGTTTCCCGTAGGAATGAGATGTTTTCTCAGGATAAAAACTATCCTATTTCCTATTCCAGGACCTAACCTATATGTGTGCTAAGTTTCATCTCGATCCGTTCAGTGGTTGAAGCGTGATTGAGTAACAAATATCCAAACATGTATGTGTGTGTCGTAGCTATGAATAAATGACCTATTCTATTCTATTCTATTCAAACTTTCGCATTTGTAATATTAGTAGGATAACATTTTTTGCATGATTCAAAGGTCAACTGGTAGATAATGTCATATTGGCATTATGTTCACCTTTTGCACAAAACATGGGCAATAAAGTTCAAAAAATTGGGAAAGCTACTGAAATATTTACGATTAAGAAGATTTAAAGCGTCGAAGGGAAAATCTTCAAATATTATTTTATTATTGAAGTTAATGAAAATGAATAACTTTACTACATTTGAAAATACAATAAAAAACTACCTTGTAATCGAAGTAGTATTTATTTATGCATTTATTTGTGTTTATATGAGAGTTTACAGTGAGTACACTTATATATATTTATTATTATATATATATATATATAGTAAGGAATTTGAAATGTCACTTAAATATGCAGTCTCCATGAACTGTGGAAGAAAAGAAATCCCGAGGGGAAATTACAGCACTAGCGGTGGATCTAGAACCATCATATTCTTTTTATAATATCATGAAATTTTAATTAAAAGACTCTTTGCGTGCTTCGAAACGACTCCAATTAAAACTATGTCTTCGCTGTTGAAAGAGCATAAAAGAGTGGAGAGGTCGCAAAACGGCAGCGGATAATTGCTCCACTAGAACTGTGTAATTATTGTGACCCGACTACATTTGAATATGTAATTATCACATAGTATTTTAACTATAGTTAAATTGAGTTTAAACTTCTTTGAACACAAGTTAATGTAGTTAAAAGACTTGTTACTGAACTTTAAACTGCACTTACCTATTATTTGGCAAAGAAGCCTACCACTGTAACCAAATTGTAAAAACCACTGTAATAACTTGTTATTCTAAGAAAGGTGGGCTGAAATACTATTTATAACAATGATGTTGTAAAACTATCATAACAAGGCGCAAAAATTGTGAAGGTATTTAGTTAGATTTTCTAATACGTTTGAATTTTGTAGAAACAGTTTTTCAGACAATCTGAATAGCTGATCGCGAACATGACCACCTACAAGATTCGGAGAGCAAAGGCTTTTATATTGTATAAAACTTTTTGCGGTTATAACCGTTGTAAATTGTGACATTTTGTGGTGACTTGCTATATGTTTTGGTGCTCTACACAAAATCGACTCATAATACACAATTTCAGTCAAGTTTCAATTGACGCGTTTTTCAAAGCAAACCCCTGACAATATTCGTTAAACAAAAACGTAGGCGTCTGTTTTTGAACAGGCACGTCATTAGAGGTCTCTCAAAACGCCTGCTCGTGGCAACTATTACTGCGCCTTATGAATCCCGGCTAATGATTGTGGTCCCTTTGTATTGGAAGCTTTGTTTCGAAATGCACCTGAAACTCTAGAAATGTTAGACATGTTACAAGAAAAATATATTTTATTATCTCGATAAACACAATTAATAATTATGTTGGTACCAATTTTACAATTTGGTATCACATTATTATTAAGTTGTTCGAACTATATAAATCAGGGATTTTTTTATTACAATGGGTAGAGTGGAGAAAAGCAGGAAAGGTCTAATATTATTATTAGGAAGACTCTCGATGAATTCACTCAAATGATGTAATCGTGATAAGTAAATTATTAATAATGGTGATAGTAAATTTATATGCTAAGTATATATTTCATGTATGTAAGTATATACAGTCATGTACGTGTATCAGGTTTTAATCAAAATTAATGAGCTACAAGGCAAGACATCCGCAGCATCAAACAACCGTATATACATTCTAAATATGGCGAACAAAGATGAAACTAAACAATCGGACAAAGAAACATTATAGATGCAAATGCAAAATCTAACAATGCAAGCGAGGTTATTTCGTACGAAAATTTTGCAGCGCCATGAAAATGTTACGTGCCGGAAGATTTCCAGCGTTTTCAGCCATAACGAGCGCTGCCTGCAGTTTGAACAAATTACAAGACTTCAACATGGTCGTTTATTAACTTTCGGCACCGAAGATTAAAATAATGTAAATATAAACGTAATCACATGTCAAATAAATACTGACAAGTGCGATTGCAGACTTGTTGTTGTTTTTGACAGTTGATAGAAAGTAAGGAAAAACATTTCACACAAGTAATGTTGCGACGCCTTTTTCCTACCATTCTGTTCTTTCATTTAGTTAAGAAAACACGAACTAATTATCAGTTTATAGCTGAAGAATCAATTAAAAAAACGAGTATCCGTTTGATGGTTAACCTAACAGAACTTACTTAAATATGGATACGTTCACTCTATTTTGTTGAAGATATACATAACCTGTACCTGTTGTTATACTTATCTGTGTTCTTTAACTGTGTAAGCAATAAAAGGTTTAGTAAAGAAATGTGACATGACAACATAAACATTCTCAATCCAGTAAACAAAATACCTGGTCTATTTGATGTTTAAGCACAAAGAACACATTTGTTTTACGGATTCCCTTATCTTTGAGGCCCCAACTTTGTTGGTCATATGAGGGTTCGCGAATGAGAGCCCTTATCTAAATATTAGCTGTTGTTTATCCGTATGTCCTTTTACATTCCTCGAACGTGCCCGTATCTCTGAAACGCGTCCGGTCTTCCGGGATGTATCGGTCATGCATACAAAATTGTTCAAATCTCATAAATTCCGATATTATCGTTATCCGGAAATAATGTTGTGTGCAATTTTGTTTCGGTAAATGTATTTTTGTATAAACGACCACATTTAACTGCATTCACTATAAATAATAAATACCATAAGTAGTTACTTACCATCACGTGCGTCAGCTTGTTGATTACTTAATTTAGTAAAAAATCGTCCGCAACGTGTACTTCATACACAAAGTGCTGCTTCCGGGTTTTTCGTTTCCCTTAAATACATATATCAAGAAAAACTTTTCTTCTGGAATCGTCATCAATAACTTTTCAATCATTGACCGGAAATTGTACTATATACTTATTTTCAGATCAATCGGTAAAGTACATTTCATTTAGACACAGACAGACAGATACACAGACAGACGGACAAAAAAAGTTCGCTTTCGCGTTTTGTAAGGAAGGTTTTTTGATGGAACCTTTAAAACGTATATAATAAGGCTAACTGTTGCCCGCGACTTCGTCCGCGTAGACTACAGGTTTCGCTCCCACCCCCCTTTTCCCACGCCTACGCGCACGCCCACGCCCACGCTCACGCCCACGCTCACGCCCACACCCACGCTCACGCCCACGCCCACGCCCACGCCCACGCCCACGCCCACGCCCACGCCCACGCCACTCTTACTCCCATTGCAATCTGAATAGTACGGAAATACTATTATTTGCAATATATTGCATACTAACCTTATCTACTAATGTATTTGAAAACTAAAAATGTCCATAACTTTTGATTGAGTAAACCAATTGCGATAAAATAAAGACTAAATGTTAAGTTAGGTTAAGCCCCATGTTTTTGTGAAAAGTCCATCAAAATCCGTTCAGTAGTTTTTAAGTGATGCATGCACAAACTCACAGACAAACAGATAAACAGACAAAAATGATCGAAATGTGTTCTGTTGCTTATCCTTAGACCTCTAAATTTTTTTTTTGCAAATATCTTCAATGTACAAACACGCTAAGTTTATGATTTTATTTATTAGATTTCCCCGTAGGAATGAGGTGTTTTTTGGAGAAAACTATTCTATGACCTATTCCAGGACCTAACCTATATGTGTGCCATGTTTCATCCCGATCCATCCAGTGATTGAAGCGTGATTGAGTAACAAACATCCACACTTTAACATTTATAATATTAGTGGGATGGGATACACCTTTGTAGAGGTACATGATCTTCTAAGGCAATGGTTTCGTTCCTGAAATATTATGTAACTCTGAAAATAAAGTGATGCATAATTTATGACCAAGTATATTAATTGAGGTACAATCGATGGAAATTTTCTTGACACTGAACCGATAGGTACTCGTAGTGTGTTTTAAAAGACAAGTAGCTTAATAGAGACACATGTCACTTTGAAGATAGATAATACATAATATACAAAAATAAAATACATGTATATTTTATATATGTATTTTTTTACACTTTAGTATTTCTAACACTTTCTCCACTGAGAGTCGTTACTAATGGATTGGCATCTACATGCAAACGTTTTCTTCGCGGGAAAACAAATGAATAATGAATTTCACTGAACCGTTCTTTTATCGACGTAAACAATGGAAAATAATTATTTTACCTTCCAATCCATCACCGAATTTCTAAATAAAACTGAAGGTAGACCTGGATAAACATTCTATAAATGTAAGGATCTATTTGCATTGCTATTTGAAGATTTGATTGTATGACTTTCATGTATTTTACTAGGACTTTTCTTTAATCTATTTTCTGTTGAATTAGATCCTCAAGGAAGCAGTGTTGTCTAGCATCATAAGGAAATACTTTTTACAATACACTTGCACTCTGTTACAAAGACGTTCTCTGTATCATTCATAATTTATAAATCATAATGTTATTCATTTGTTACACGTGCTATTTATATTGTAGTTTAGTTTTAATTTAAACATAAACTGCTAGCAATTTTAAACCAAGATGATTGCGACAAACAACAAACCAAGGAGTTTTTATCTAGTGATTCAAAGATACGAAACATATATAATCTCTTTGGTTTATTGAAATGTGTATTATTGGCTAGTTAGTGTATTATTATCATTGCCTTTTTTTACTGTTCTTATGAATGCATGTGAAATATGAAAAATAAGCCCGCCAGAATTGAAAACGTTAATAAGCACTTCGATCAGGTATATGATATTTTCTGTGAACAACTATATATCTATGTTTAAAAGTTATCTCTATGTGAGATGGAATGGTTGTATATAAACATTAAATTATATTATAGGTTGATTGTATGCATTTCAATCAAACGTCGTCTGCAACGTAAATGGGCGATCCATGTATTCGGCGATTAGATATGAAACAGTTCCGGTATTGAATATGTATGTATACCCTGGATGAACTGAATAGTACGGCATGCTGTGTTGTGATGGGCTTAAATCACAATAATATAATCATTAATCACAAAATTAGTAGATTAAGGATGAACATCGTTTTTTTTGAAAAACGTGACTTGGAAATGGTGAATAAAATACACTGAAGTGATTTTTGTATTGAAGGAAAATGTTTTTTTTTTATATAACCCATTGTCACTTTTCTATATCTCTTGATGATGATGACAGTAGCAGGTGCAAAGTGTGATGATAGTCATTCGCTTTAAAAACCGTATTAAATGTTTTACCCATATTGTACAGGTTGCTCACTAGAAAGACATTGTTTTTACAAATTGAAAATATTTTTCATTACAAAGAGCAAATACCAACTTTATTGCAAAGATACAGTTTCAATGTTTAGTAGTTAAAATAGTACAATTTAGGTAGTCTCGTTTTAAGCGATTTCTTCTAGACATCCTTTGGGTATAAGTTATTATGCCAGAGAAAAAGGTAGATTGCTGTTTTTCAAACTTAAACTTCTCATAGGTATTTATTCAATATGAATGAAATTTTGTATTCTAATTAGGGTTTATCTATGAACTGCAAGATAATATTCTGTCTGCAGAATTTACCTGACACACAAGTCGGGAGCTTGAGTTTGAATCTTCAAATCTGGGTTACAAATATTATATTCCAAAATACACACAGAACTGAAGCTTGAACGGATTAATTTCGAGGTAGCGTATAGGAATCGTGAGACGAATTCCACATCACGTAATTACAAAGTTAATTAGGATGTCGTATATTTATTTCAGGAATTTATTCTCTCTAACATAATTTATCTTGGATGAAAATAGAAACACGTAGCAGCATATTTTTTCCAAGTTAAGAATAATTTAATTTAGTTTTAAGTTTTCATGTAATAACTTCGCCATACCTGCAAGAACTGAGTTTCGCCTGTCTTGAAGATATTAAAATAATCATATGACTCATTCGACCTGACGTAAAATATATTCAATGCCTAGTATAAAAAAAAAACTGGCTATAATAATGTGACCGCCTCGTGGCCTAGTGGCTTGGTTATTGGACTCTAGCGCCAGTTGTCGTGAGTTCGATTCCCATCGGGGTCAAACCACTTTGTACAATTTGTATAAATTGGTCCCGGTCTGGATGTTATATGTGTGAATAGTCCAATCCTTGTTTAATTCCCATAGCATAAGGTGTTTGAATAAAGTTCAAAAGCGGAATCGCAAGCAACTCCGCTATTCGCTGCCTTTACTTCAGGGCGCAATTTTAAACTTTATTATAATGCCCTTAAATAAGATTTGTCAGCGAAAACTTCGTAGCAGTGAACTCCACTAGGTCTGCTCTGATTCTAATAGTACATTTCCCTATCGGGAGAATACTGGTAATCTTTGGTATTATTATTGGTATTATTTGGCGGGTAACTACACTAGCTCTCTTACCCCTTAAACCGGATCACAGAAATGCATAGGTTAGAGGGTATTAGTGTAAACCCACCCATACCATGTAAAGCGCCCTACCACTTGTAAAATTAATTTGTCTTATGAATCTCATATTAAATCTGTAGTACGTGGAATGTATTTTTACGAGTTCATTAAAGGTTTTTCGTGTTGTAGTGGAAATATGCGATTGCAACGCATATGCGACTGCAACGTTCAAAGAGAACGCCGTCGTATCGTGGGATTGGATCCGGCAACGCGCTTTGCGGATTAAAAAAGTTGAACCGGCATTCGAACAGGTTTTCCTGTTTTCGTTATTTTACTGCGTTCCTGGAATAACGACAAAGTTATCACTTTTGCGGCTATGTATTACAACTGTGGAGGAGGTAAGATTAAATCTTAATGAATGTATATACATACTTTTATTCCATCTCTCTCCAGCATCCCTCTAGTGATACTTATCGGTCGGTGCCATCTCTAGTGCAGAAACATTGGCTCTATCTCGTACACAGTGCGCGGAGTCCGTCAACAACAAAAAATTCACCGATAATTTCCATATATTTCACATTTTTGCTGAGCAATTTACTATAAAATATATCTTCCAAATTTCAAATCAATCTGTCGAGTAGTTTTTTGAATTATCTTAAGAACAATAATAAAAATAAAAGCACAATATAAATATAAGTATTTAGGACGAAGTTTATTAAAATATTTATTGTACAAATTAAGAATAACAGTATACTAATTACAAAGTAGGACGAAGTAGGTATTCTCATATTTATGAATCTTTAAAATGTGAATCTTGGATCTTTGTGGGTAGTAAAACTCTTTAAGTCTTTGTATAATTTAGCTGCTATGGTGGCTATCGGAGTATATAAATCGTTAATAAATACCAAAAGGGCGCGCCTTTTTAAATAATATTCGAGGTAATGTTTAAAAAATGTATATACTAATTTCACATGAAATCTCTTTCTCTTAAGTGAATGGTTTGTTTAAAGTTTACTAGTACCTATCGGTTATTTGTTATTGTTTATTTGTGTTTTACTTAGCTCGATATTGTCAGCTTGATGATTGGGCAGAAACACTGAGATTGAAGAAACAAGTGATTATTTTGATTGCTGTATCTTGTTTAACCTAACGCTTGGCTCTACGGCTCTGTATGTAAAACAGTAATCGAAAAAAATATTTTTAATTTTTCCTGCATATATCTAGCCTAAATTTTCTGCGACCACCACAGAATGGTTGCCATGGTGATTAGGTACTTTTGTTAGTATATCCTGTTCATTTTTTCTTCAATAATTTGTCAACAAATACTTATGTTTCCGAATGTTGCACTTGTTCTGGATTCCATATGAATATTTTTTTACTAAACAATTTGGGATAAAAAATGTATGAAGTGCTGCTACGGCTGCTCACGCAAACAGGTATCACGGAGCGAAAAATGGACGAAGGAAAGTAAGTTAGCGACGTTGGATCGCGCAAAGTGGCGTTGCTTCGTCTCTGCCTACCCCTCTGGGACCAGAAGCCATTTTGAGCAGCAGCTCAAAAATGGCTCCTGTATTTTCAGTGAAAATGTTATAACCTTAGTCACAATATTGTTTATAATCCTTTGAATTTAACAATTTGAACTACTAGTCTGGATTTAATACCGATCTATTCTGATAATATACGAAAAGACTGAAACCAAAACTTAAATAATCAAAAATTGCGACGTGTATCGTGTTTCCGCACTTACGTGTTTACATCGCATATTTACAGATCAACTGACATCATTCGTATTTTATTTTCAAACCTTATTTTAGTAATTAATTTAATTGAAATTCGGTTTATAAGTAATGTAATATTAAAGAATAGAATGTTATCATTCGAATGAAACTTTATTTAGTTCGTGAAGCGCTTTCTCACTGGTCGATAATAGACCCTACCCTATGGGTGCGGAATTGCTTTTCCACAAAATTACTACAATCTCCTTACGAAACGTGAGGCTCTACAAATAATTGAGGTTTTCAGGCACTAAGCCTTTTATGAGGAAGGTAATAAAAAAGCCTATTGTTGTCCCATTCTGTTCAACGTTTTCGTCCATACGTCGGGTTGAGACAACCGAGACCATATAAATGTTGTTCCTTAAAGGCTAACAACAAGTGGTACATATCGCTCGGCAGCGTAATTCCATTAATGTTGGAGATACATCACTCGCGCGCCGTAGATTTAGTGCCAGCGCCGGAATGAAAGGACCAGTGCAACGATGTATCGTGCTCTGGTTTATTAGAAATGTTACGTATGCTTTGTAATATTTGTTTTCTCCTGAAAAGCAGCTGTGCCGTTCCTGTAGTAGCTAACAAAGAAGTAGAATTTTTGATAGTCACAATAATATATTGATTAAGATTCTTCATGAACATTATTTTGTCGGAATGCTGTAGTACTGCGATCGATTATCCACCAGTGAGAATTTCGTTTTGGATGACAACTCCTATGTTAAACGAAACTTTTAATTTTGTAAAACTCAAGAAAACTGTACACAAAATAAAATACCTATTGTAAAAGTCCCCGTACAGCTTTTCGCGGTGACTTCACGGAAGACGAATTTGAATGCAATTTTATAGTATATTTAGCTCGGAAACGACGTAACAAAGCGCACATATTTAGAATAACGAGTAGGGGAGTTCTCTCTCCCCATTCCTCTGTATCCCCTTGAAAAGGTAAAAATCGAATTA
Source organism: Esperia sulphurella (assembly GCA_947086405.1). Classification (NCBI taxonomy): domain Eukaryota; kingdom Metazoa; phylum Arthropoda; class Insecta; order Lepidoptera; family Oecophoridae; genus Esperia; species Esperia sulphurella. Next base: position 7,513,545 of record OX352270.1, on the reverse strand, counting down.
TTTTTGACGAGCTCAAACGATACGTATGAAATTGAAAACAATGTAGGGTACTCTTAGCTTTGAAATTTTTATATTGGAAAACAATTTATTTCTATATCGAGTACTTACTTGTGCTCGCGGATTTGCTTGTATGATTGCAAAATGTAAAGTTTATAAATGATTTATAAAAGAGAATTAGTAATAGCACGAAGAACTGTAGATGGGATTATTTAGTGTAAACATACAGCTCTTATCGTACTATTATGTACGCATTGAAGGGAAGGAGGGAGGGAGGTTGGGGAGGAAGGAAGAGAGACAGTTCACACATCTATGTACGGTCTATCTCTGATTTTTTAAATTTGTTTGTGCATGTCCAAGGTAAGGGTATACTTATAAAAACGGCATCAGTACCTATTGCAGTGTTCTGTGCATAAGAAGTCGCGGGCATAGCTAGTGCTTGATAAAATAATCAACTATGACTTCCCTTCTTAATTATATCTACAAAGAAAATAAATAAAATTAAACCAAACAAAAAATGAAAAAGAATGTATCAATACGATATTTGTTATGTATTATTGTTTAACCGGCAACTTACGAGCTGAATATAAAGTACAATCTATATTCTTTGTCTATCCATCATACATAACTCATGTTAGATTATGTATACAAAACACGAGAACCATATTTTCTATTTTCCTTCTAGATACAATGTTACTAGAAGTCGGTTCTAATCTTCTTATCCGTCCTTTTCTTTGTTTTGAAGTATTCCTGGGGATTGGCCTCGATAAAGGCTTTATAGGAGTAGGGGCTAAGGGTTGATAATCTATATCAGTTTGTGTGCGACCACGAGGATCGTTAAGTACGTACCCACATACTATTTGTTCTCGATATATGTACATGTACAAATATAGATATAATTGCTATGCTTGTATATGTTCTCACGGCAAGATGGAGTAGATGTAACGACATCGATTTTTCGCGATGATATGCACTTTTTCTTTCTGCAAAAAAGAACGCACCGTATTTATAGATAGGTAATTTGTATTATGATAGGGATTGACAAAATATAGCAGATGTTTTCTATCGAGATTCAACTAACAATAGGAAATCAAATAAGAAAATGCTTAGAGTTTTTGTTGTTGTTACATAAATACTTGTTACATAGTCTTGTTTGCTTCGTAATACTAAAACATTCGAAAAATGTTAATAGACTCTAAGATCTCCAACTGACATTTTGTTGTAGGCGTGACGAATAAATTATGGTGGAATGACGCTCCATTTTCAAATTTCCCTCAAGAGAAGGCATCAAGTTTGAAGTAAATCTGCGATATCTCCTGTAATGTGTCCCTTGGCGTTCCAACCGAACTCGCTGACCGTAAAATTGTAAAAACTACGATAAATCTCTCCCTTTAGCCCACTGAGATTTAAGTAAGGAGCTAACCAAAATGGCGCTTATTCCAAGAATTTGCTTTCCGCCTTCGTAAATCATTAAGTACTGTTTATTTTATTGTAAAAATACTTCATTTTAATTTGACAGTAAAGAATCGTAAATATGTCATTTACTCTCTAAAATTACGAGAAATTATTTAGTTTTGTAGCCTATCTCAGCGTTATACATTATTAAATGGGAAAGAGGGGTTGTGTTCACTAGTATTTTGTGCGGTTATTGAAAATTAACGAAATAAAGTACTTATTTCAAAGTTATGTTTACTTAATTCATAATACGTATCATTTAGGTAAATGTCATACGATATATAATAGTAATAATTCGAAATAGTTTTCAGGTAGTACCTATTGTTTAATCAAATAAATCAATTAAAAATTACAAATGTTTATTACCGTAATACTAGTCTAGTGTAGGTAATTAAAACATACTCATATAGTTTATATTTGTGCAAAAAGTATCACTTGATCGGTGGCCATCCCTATCTACCTTTGAAATATTACTTCCTCTAAGCAATTTTTAATTAAAGTTCGTCCTTAAGAAATGATAAATAGATACAAAAGATAACTATGAAAGTCTAATTTAATCCACAAAATGTAGCCTTTGTTCAAAACTTTCATGAAAGGGCTCTGCCTAAATGTAAACGTTACACACAGCCTTTTTCATTATTAAATAAGTTATTAAAAGATTCGGTTTCGGTTTTAATAAAGCGCTACAAACTCAACAAAGATATAATGAAGTTTGTATATTAATCTACAAGTTTGGCAACTGATATACAGTAGATTCTCTTGTATTAATTATACCTCCATCAGATCCATAAAACCAAAATTTTGACCAGTTACAATTCAATACGACTCGCCTCGTTGGCTTAGTGGTTTGACTGTAGCACCAGAAATAATGGGTTCGATTCCCACCATGAACAGACAACGTTGTACAAGTTGGTGTGACTATTGTGTGTATGCATGTAATACAAAGCCCTGTTGATCTCTTTATGATTTTTTTAAATTTAGTTATTGATTAAAAGGTGCAGTTTCCTAAAATAATAAAATCACAAAGAAAGAGATTCTTGATGAGACTTTTATTAGGTAGTTTTAAAACCAGACAAGAAAAAACTTCAAGACTTTGAACTTTGCGCTGCCATCGCCCACGACCCATTACCTGACAGGTCGCAGCTAAATTAGCTGTTTGCCGCTCTCGCTAACTTGATTACCTGCATTTCTTGACGCTTAAGCTTTTTAGTCACTCCAATTTTTAATTGGATTTCGTGCTGGAAGTATTTATGTTCAGTACGCCTATATGTTTACTTTAGTTCTACGTATAACCTCTTAAATTAAATTAATTAAAATGCCAAGAGAAATATAGTAAATTTAATGAGAGTGCATTGTGAGATATAACCTTCGAAAGAGGTTTTTATCGATTCAAATAATTTATCCAAATCAACCATACGCCAAAGTTGAGAAGATAAGGCCATGAGACCGACGATCTCCTCATTTGATTTGATTAAAGTAGTAATATAAAATTACTTGTGCTTAGATTACTAACATGAAAGTCTCTGCCATACATATCGACTAGCTAACAGGGCATCAGAAGACCAGCTAGTAGGTTGAAAACATAAAATCGAAACGTCTGTACATGTTACTTATCACACCATCATCATCATCATCATATCACCCCTTTGACGTCCATTGTTGGACATAGACCTTCCCCAATGAACGCCACCACACCCGGTCCTCTTCCTTCTCATCCACAGGCCACATTCTTCAGGTTGTCGGTCCACCTGGCGGCGGGACGTCCCACGTCTCCAGAACTCGTCTGCCCCAACGGCCGTCGGTTCTGCGACAGACGTGACCCGCCCACTGCCTAATCCTTATGGCTATGTCGGTCACCTTCATTCGTCGGATCCTTAATTAAATTACACTGAATTCAACTAATCTACATAAATCTTAGCACACATAGTCTGAAATCACAATGCCAGAAAATAAATAATTCAAACAATAAATTGAAAACCCGCGTTCAGCAGTATTGCGAGGCGAAAACCTAGTAGATACCTATGTTTACTTTATAAATAGTTTCAATTCAATTCAATTCCTCTTTATTGCACGATAAAAAATACACAGATATAATAATAAAGTAGCTTACTCTTGTACATCGAGAGTACTTGTAGAGACCTGTGGGTAGAGGACAAGAATAGCAGAGAAAGGTAGGAAAGGTAGGAATATAGTTTATACCACTAACGGCATAACGACATACGAGTACATACTTAAATAAATACATACATATATGTACACATATATAAATACATTCATACAATAAGCTTTACACAATGTGATTGATAATGACCAAGTTCTAAAAAGGGTGTAAGGGAGAGCAAGGACATCCGGTGCTCCAAATGCAAATCACTTGCACGCGGTACACCCTACTGATCGACCAACGAGGCCCTGACGAGCGACAATGGTGGTATAACCATTCCACTCACTAAACCATAAATACCATTAACCGGTGAAGGGCAGTAGCGTCACGGGTATACGAGACGTAGTACTGCGATGGCCAACACATCTGCCCAGCGTGGTCATTATGGGCAAAGCTCCCCCATGAGCAGTTTCCAGCAGTGGACGTCTGCTGATGACGATGGCTGATGATGATGAAGTTCTAAAATAAAGGAAATATACAGTGAGATGATCAGCCAATAAGAAAATGTTCCTTGACTTGCTGCTTTTGCCGCCGTTTGTTTCTTTGACTGTATTAAAATTTAGTTCAATAAATAAACGAACTCATCGCAATCAAACCGATCGGTTACATGGCACAACCTCTCTTTATTCTGTCCCCGTAATTGAAAGTTACCCAATCACTTTGAATATTAGTTGCTAAAACTTTTTAATGAAAGGCGGGGTTCAACCGAAAAATACTTCAAACCTCAAACACGCAAAGCTGCAGAACTACGAGACCGGAATAATGTCTGGGACAGAAAAAGTTTATGCTTTGAACCCTGGCGAGGGTAAGTGTTTTGCATTTCAGCCCGCGCGGCCTGCATACCAATGCGTAAAGGATTGATGTTTGCACAAAGTTCCAGAAAAAATCGTCCGGCCGTTACTGCCTATACATATACTCTATGAAATAATCGACTCCTACCTTCAGTTTTAGAGTTTGCTCAAATAAATTACAGTTTCCAATAAAAGCAGTGCGTACATTTGTTTGACGAAGGCTCGCCCGCGGCATCTGTACCTACTGTGAGAAGCATTCTGAAATTGCAGTAATAGATATATGTATAATTTAACTTTAAAGTATCTTTGGTAATATTTTATTGATAATTGATTACTGTTCCACATAAGTGCTTTACAGTTAAATGGATCATTATGTGTGAAAAAGAAATAAGGCAACAAAATCATTATCATCAAAATCATCTATACATATAATAAAACAGTAGAAAAACAAAAGAAAAGTGAATCTGTACATTATAGTTTTAAAAAAATTCACTCCTCGGACATTACTTAAGACCAGTAGACTCCAAAAATATAATAAAAAAAATCATGTCTGTCTGTATGTATGTATGTACGGGCTAATCTTGGAAACTATTGAACAGAATTTGACGGTGTTTTCACTGTTTAATAGCTTTGAGTTCGGGACACAATCTGGTATAAGTCATATATCAATTAAATGTCAGGAAGTTGTTCTACAAGACGACCTCTTATTTAATATCATTTGTATGACAGTATAGTTCAACATTACTGGTCGTTGCAAAAACTTGACAGAGAGTGAGAGAAATGTTTTAAAGCTCATTTATAGTTTTATAGCTGTTCTATTTCAGGGTATTTCCATAAGCTCAATACAAAAAGTTCGTTATTCGATATTTAGTGGCCCTTTATGAGATTGGTCATCGTCCACAATGTCAGTATCGAAGTTGTTCAGAAGTACGTCTATCAACAACAGACAGTACAGTTGGGTAAGAATAATTTCGACAGGGAAGCTGACAGAAGAGTCCTGGGCAGTATTCGGAAAACTGTGTCAAATCTTCACGTCGCCCATTCCATGTTTAAAGACAAAAGGCTAAGGGCTAAGGGCTAAGGGCTAAGGGCTAAGGGCTAAGGGCTAAGGGCTAAGGGCTAAGGGCTAAGGGCTAAGGGCTAAGGGCTAAGGACTAAGGGCTAAGGGCTAAGGGCTAAGGGCTAAGGGCTAAGGGCTAAGGGCTAAGGGCTAAGGGCTAAGGGCTAAGGGCTAAGGGCTAAGGGCTAAGGGCTAAGGGCTAAGGGCTAAGGGCTAAGGGCTAAGGGCTAAGGGCTAAGGGCTAAGGGCTAAGGGCTAAGGGCTAAGGGCTAAGGGCTAAGGGCTAAGGGCTAAGGGCTAAGGGCTAAGGGCTAAGGGCTAAGGGCTAAGGGCTAAGGGCTAAGGGCTAAGGGCTAAGGGCTAAGGGCTAAGGGCTAAGGGCTAAGGGCTAAGGGCTAAGGGCTAAGGGCTAAGGGCTAAGGGCTAAGGGCTAAGGGCTAAGGGCTAAGGGCTAAGGGCTAAGGGCTAAGGGCTAAGGGCTAAGGGCTAAGGGCTAAGGGCTAAGGGCTAAGGGCTAAGGGCTAAGGGCTAAGGGCTAAGGGCTAAGGGCTAAGGGCTAAGGGCTAAGGGCTAATAGAAAGGAAAATGGCGGAGGAAGGGTTGGGAGCGGGAAAGTTGAGGAAGGAAAGAAAATGGGAGAGGGGAAAGGGAATTTGACTTGCGAAATTATTACTTTTTTAATAAAAATAAAAACACCTAACTTCTTACACTAACTTCAATATTTCTTTATTAAAAAAACTGCAGTCCAACGGGCGGAACCGCCGTTGGCAGGCTAATTGTATGTATAACGTATCAAAATTAAGGATTTAGGAATACATAATAATAAGCTGTCCACGCGGACGAAGTCGCGGGCAACAGCTAGTGTTTGAATAAGGTTTGTTTGTAAAAGTTTAGGTTAAGGTTAAGTAATAATGTCATATTTTCATTCAATTTAGACAATTTTATTACGAAATGGCCACCATTAAAGCAGAAAGAACCTAAAGCCAGTCGCTTTTGTAGGAAGATTGGAGGCTTTAGATATCTGTGAAAAAACTTTTGGGGCTTCTTCGATGAAATGTTTCGTACGCGTGTAATCCAAGCGATTCTACTTGATTTGTCTTTGTCGAGATAAAGAAAAGTGCCTATTTTTGGAGACGCACTAAAGTAGAAACATTTGTATTAATTTAACAGCACGGTTAGTGCGTTAGGCTAAGTTCTAAAAAAAGTCCGCGTACTTATACGAAATATGCAGATCAAATATATGTTCTCATGTACTACTTATGCTTAATTTCAAAACTGTAGCTTTACTGGTTCCAAAGTTATGGGCTAGACAAAACAGCTAATTTTTACTGACAGATAATCACAACTGTACTGAAACTGGTATTGATATGAAATTTATGACGTAGATGATGAAAAAAAATATAAAACTGGTCAACAGCGAGTAGAGTATAAGTACATAGTATTATTAAGTATTCTATGGTATAGCCACGCAGTGTCGAAAGCACCAACCTTAACAACGCCAAGCGTATTTTAACCCACATACACATTCGCAAGCGCCCGTGTGTGTCTACATTTTAGCTCAAATATACGGGTGTGTCTAAATAGAGTTAGTTAATAAAAAAAATACCTTTATTTAAGGTACCTATCAAAATTAAATATGTATGATGCATATCTTGAAAACATAATATATTTTAACAAAAATGGTTGAAATCACACCAAAAATATTACTGTTAAAAAAGCGGCCAAGTGCGAGTCGGACTCGCCCATGAAGGGTTCCGTAGCAGCAAGTAACATAATATAAAAGTTATTGTAGTTCGTTGTAACTTTGATTGATGTTTTAATAATAGTATTGTGGTTTACGATTTATGACGTATTAAAAAAAACTACTAACTAGATCTCGTTCAAACCAATTTTAAGTGGAAGTTTGCATGGCAATGTACATCATATATTTTTTTTAGTTTTATCATACTCTTATTTTAGAAGTTACAGGGGGCGGGACACACATTTTACCACTTTGGAAGTGTCTCTCGCGCAAACTATTCAGTTTAGAAAAAAATGATCTTAGAAACCTTAATATCATTTTTGAAGACCTATCCATAGATACCCCACACGTATGGGTTTGATGAATAATTTTTTTTTTAGTTTCAGTTCTAAGTATGGGGAACCGCGCCTCGGCAAACGTGTCAGAGTCACTACAGTATAAATCCATTAATGAGAACTGTGCAGGTTTTTGCGGTGATTATCTGTATTTGTGTGCTTAATAATTATTATTATTGCCATCGTCATAATTCGTATCTTTACAAGTTAATGGCCTGGCCTGTGAAAAGTCTAAACTTTGTCAATACTTTGTGCCATTCCATCAAAATCTCATAAAAGTAGGTCCGTTCTGTTCAAAGTTTACCCAAAAAATTAGCAAGTGTTAAAACAATAGTCAGAAATTGTATATTCAAGGGACAGGAACATCTTAAAACTCTTCTCTAATAAAGACAGTCTTTTAAATTACGTCATAAAATATTACAGGGACTTTCAGCTTGGGAAAGCTTGTGAAATAATTAAGGTAGTGTAATAAGGCTTTTCCATTTGCATAACAAATTTGTAATGGGCTGGTGAAAAAATATCGCTTGTAAATCCTTTGACAAATCAAGGGGTCCCCTTTTAGCCTAAAAGGGAAGAGATTTACAATTTTTTGTTTATTTGCGCAGTAAACTGAAAAGCGTGATTCGATTTCGATATTTTTTACTTAAAATATAATTATGTGTGATAGGATGTTTTGTGGTGTTGTGATTCAGTTTAAAGTATGAGTATGCACTCGTGTAATATTCAAACACAATGTAAAAATTGTTTAATAATAAACTTGGACTAAATTGTTTGCAGCAAAATGCAACGTGAGGTTGTGTTCGTTTAGAATTAATTAATGAACTTGTAACCTATAATTTGAACGCAGCATGCAGGATTGAGATAAATAATTAAGCACTTACTTTAATCTAGCATTAAATGTTAAGATTTTTGGAATGTTTGCTAACCGTTTTCGTTGTTTATATTACAACCCCCAGCAATATTGTAAGCGTCATTTACGGGAATCAAACATAACCTTTTTAACCCTTAAACATTGTGCCTTAAAACCTTATCGTAAACAAATATGTTGCTATTAATAAATTTGCGTAGAAATAAAATATACATTACAGTATACATTACTATACGGTACATTCAACCAATTTAAAATGTAGGACACTTTAGAACCTTGTCGCAACATGATCGAGAAATCAGGTATCGGTTGTCATATAGTTTATGACGTCAGTGACGTGTCGTTTGTTTTATTTGTATGTATGTTCATCTGTTCTCTCATATCTACTAAACTACTTGTCTTATTAGGACAAATGAGGTGTAAATCCAATATTTGAATTTGATATTGTAATTTATAATGAAATATGGCATTTTACGTCCGGCTGGCATAGACATGTCAATTGATGTGACAAATGACATTTATTGTATACTATCTATACCCATAGCTCCGCTCGCGTGGACTACACAATTATTTTTAATCACACCCGCTCCCGCCCTCGCTCCTGCTCGCGCTACCACCCCCACTCCCACCCCCACCACAACTCTCATGCCCACGCCCACTACAGCTCTAAATGTAGTTCTGTATGTTCTCACTCATTGCAATACTAATTCCGTCGAGTATTTACACCCTACACTTTGTTGTGTACTAATGCAGTGTAGGTATGCGAATTATCGAAAAATATAAATTTGCATAACTTTTTATTTATTGAAATTTAAATTTATAAATGGTACTATTGCCTTTTTAAAGACGGAATATTTAATATATTTATAAATTATCTAGTATTTACTAGTATTTATTTTAAAATTTCATGTTAACTTGGTTTTATAAAAATGTCAAGTAGTGCAGTTTCAAAACGCAACATTTAAATAAAAATAAACTTTTGTTCTTTTCTCGCTGATAGAGGCGAAAAGTTGTATGTTTCACAAGAGAGCAAACTTTTTTATGTCTCGTGCATTTAAATCACTAACTGTGCTCAGTAGTCTACATTTAGAATCACTCGCTACACTCGTGATTCAATTCTAGACTACTTCGATAGTTCGTGATTTAAAGTCAGCACTCGCAGCAAAAAATAACTTTTCTCACTTGTTGAACAAATAACTATTTCTTTCTTTCTAAAGTGTGCAGGCGTCCAAATTATTGTCATCTCTCTGTTAAATAAATAAATAAATATCTCAGACATTCACACCAATTATCCAGTCCCAAACTAGGCAGAGCCTGTGCTATGGTTACTAGATAACGGATACATATACTTAAATAAATATATAAACATCGAAGACTTGGGTACAAACATTCATATTCATCATACGAACATTTACCCCTAGCGGGATTCGAACCCGCAACCTCTGGCGTGGCAGTCCGAGAGCTACCCGTTCCGCCACGGAGGTCGTTAGTAAATGTACCAACCGTATGTGTTTAATGTTTCTAAGCCAACAAATAACGACTTTTCAGCCCACAATACACGTGATTGATACCGATGTGGAGTGTCCACTTAATACAGGAAGCGTGTCCATTGTGTCACGGTATTCTGCAGTCGTGTCCGAAGTGTCTTGCAAGTGCCTTGTCTGTGAAGTTGACAAATGCCTCGGGCATGCTAGGTGTTTGTCGCCGCCACTCGAACTGAGGACGCAAGAGCCAGATCCGATAGGAGAATGCTGTTGTAAAAATATACCCTTATATTCTTACTATAGTAACGATTATACCTATATGTTTAGATTTAGGTGTGATGCCTGATTTTACCGATGTGGGAGAATTCTTGTGTAGAATCTCTCTGGGTGGTCACCACTATCTAATAATTTAATAATAATTAAAACTTCGCGTGTCTGTATATTGAAAATATTTGAAAAAAAAAATGGGTCTGAGAATAAGTAATAGAACAGATTTCGATCGTCTGTGGAATGTTTGTCTGTCTGTTAGATTGTGCACGCATCACGTAAAAATTACTGAACCAATATTGATGGACTATTCACAGAAACATAGGGCTTAACATTTAGTATTTATTTCATCACAATCGGCTTACTCAATCAAAAGTTATGAGAGTTTTTAATTTTTGAAATACATTAGTAGGTTTTAATTAGTCCTCATCAAGGTGATGACGGATGGATGAAGGATGCAAGGTTTTGCATACACACTGCGATTAAACAAAAATTGCAATTCTACTCAATAGAAGAAGAACTATAACAAAAACACCTCTATAACAAAGTACACCTCTAGGTGTACTTATTGTTTGAAATACTTTAAGGGTCGTCCTTATGACGAGAGGCGAACCGGAAAACAAAGAAGAGGTGTCATGTTGGAACTCGAGCGAAATGTATTATTCAGGTTCTTGCTCTGCGACGCTCGACTCGCGACATTGCGTGATATTACGCGACACCATAACACAGAGCTCTATTTACTTCAATATAGCTCGAAATGCTTCATAATGAAATATAAGTTTAGTCCTAGATTTTTTTATAGCATGTAACATGTAACCATTGGAGTAGTCTGCGTTGAGTTATTAAACTGAGATTCCAAACCAAGCTTCATCATCATCATCGGCCGGAAAGAGTCCACTGTTGGATATAGGCCTCTCCCAAGGTGCACCACTGAACCCGATCTTCGGTTTTCTCATTCAGTCATTGCCTTTACGGATGTAATTATTGTAAATTTTCTTTAAAATCTGTAAGAATTAGCAGGGTATTATACCTTCCGGACGTTTTGGTCCACTTCTAGGATTAAAATAGGTAGATTTTTTATGTATCAAATTGTACTACCGCTTCTGGTCAATGGTTAGTTTTTTTTTATTTATTTCGGGAACATAGGTCCCATAAAATACAAAATACAAAAATTTTATTATAAAAACTAAAATTAAGAATAAAATATTCTACGTCTACTTTTTGTTGGCGCTCTGATGCGTGTAAAGCCAATGCAAATAAAACTTATTATTGTGTATATTTACATTGAGAACTTTTACCAATTCGTTATTAGAGTCGTTTATTAATCACAGAAGGTGAAAATTGGCACAGGTTACAAGTATAAACAGTTACTCACAAAATTATCACGAATTCTACTACGCGTACTACGCCTGTAGCACATACCTACGAGCAGGTTATGGCGACCCCCTCCCACTAATATTATAATTGCGATAGTTTGGATGTTTGTTACTCAATAACGCTTCAACCACTGGACGGTTCGGGATGAAATTTGGCACACATGTAGGTCCTGGAATAGGACATAGGATAGAAAACGCCTCTTATTCCTACGGGAAACCGAATTAATCGTTAAAAGCAGTGAAGATGTATAATAATCGAAACCTACGCGGACGAAGTCGCGGGAAAAAGCTAGTATGTAATTAAAAAATGGGATAATTTGCATATTATTCAGTGTATTTTCATTTTTAAAATTAGTCCCATATATCTGATCAGGTCTAAACTAAGTTTGAGTGCTTCCAAGAACTGCCTAGAGCCTTCATGTGCCTTTTTCTGTAACCGTGGGACCTATCTCCTGAGCGTGACAGCTTAATTATAAACTTTCTACGGTTGAAGCACGAGATACGTAGGAGGTATTTACGTATATCTTGCTTTAATACTCGGCGTTATATGTAATCGCGACTGCGTCCTAATGATCATAAAATTGCAATATAGAGATTTATAGTTAAGACAGTGTTATCTCATCTCTTGATCACTTTAAATGGCTTATAAATGAATGAATGAATGAATGTTCTTTATTGCACACAAAATACAGAAATATATAGGAAAAATATGTAGTGTTTATAGGTTTTAGCGAACCTTATGCTTATTTATGCTATCACTTAATAACTATTGAAGTTTCCGGCACTAAATTATTACTATAATTAAATTCAGGATAAAAATTAAATATGACTTTAAACAAACATCATCATCATCAGCCCGAAAGAGTCCACTGTTGGACATAGGCCACTCCCAAGGTGCGCCACTGAACCCGATCTTCGGTTCTTCTCATCCAGTCACTGCCAGCCGCCTTACGCAGATCGTCGCTCCATCTAGCCAGACAAACAAACAAATATCCTAAACTTTGGGATTATTTATATGAATTAATATGCTTTATATAAACTTATTAATAAAATTTGCCTCCTCTAGCTTTTTCTAAATTTCTCGATCTTTGGCCAACCTCAACCATATTGGGCCAGCCACTTTCTTTATATCGTCGAACCATCGTTTACTTGATTTCCCTTTGTGGACTGTTTATATAAGGTTGTTAAAATTGATACCACTTGAACTTTTCACTTCAATAAATTCTAGAAGAAAATATTTTACTCCGATTAAAAGAAAAAAATCACAAATAGAACCATTTACTTCACAGTTAACAAAACAGAATGGAAAATGCTTAAAAACCGAACGTTGGAGAAAAAAGGAATAAATAGTGCCCCTTAATGTTGGTAAAAATTCCGAACAAGTCCCAACTTTGACATTAGCCTGTGAATTATCGCGGTCTCTTTGGTGTCATTTGTGAAGTTTAAGCCCGAACTTTGGGCCCCGGGAGCGAATTCTTTGCCGAGCAAGTTTGCTCTGGGCGGTGGCTAGGCGTACTCGCCGGCTTCCTTAACTCGCTCAGAATGTTTATTCTGGTTGAAAATCGAGACGGTATACATGGAACTCAGAGTCTATTAAAATGGCGTCGAAGTTAAATCGAACATCAATTTTTTTTTATAAAAAGGCTGGTTGAATATCACCTTATGAATGTTTGAATTACCACACAGAAACCGGAAACACGGACACATGGACACATTGTCGTACAAAACAAACATAAAACTAGGAAACAAAATATTTTTGTATATTCAAAGGTGAATGAGGAGGCGCGCATTGGGAAACGCCTACATGCACCAGTGGATGGAAATAGGCTGATCATGAACCAGGCAATATTAACTCTGTCATAAACTAAATAACTTGGAACTTAGTTTTCCCCGATATAGTACCTACAACACCTAGTCTGGAAATCGCAATCTACATATTGTTCTGCCAATTTAATTTTTGGGTTTAAATAAATATAAGTAAGTATGTAACTAAAATTAAAAGAATATACTGTAATTAATCTGGAATTGTTCATAATAAATTATTTGTATTTGTGATTATGAATCAAGTCTACTGATATTACCTATATCGCTTCAAACGCAACAAATTACTAACTAAATTTAAAGGAACATAAGACATATCTGGCCATTTGTACGTTAAATGAAATAACAAAGTACGTAGGTAGGTACATCAGAAAAACATCTAGCTAGACGTACGAGATAAAGCGCCACTGATAGAATTTGTGCCACGTATGTACTTTACTTACTTATTAGCCAACTTTTAATTGAGTTTTTGTTACACCCTGATATGTTGTTCTTGTTCAGCGATTTGATTCACTTCTTACGAGAAGCTATATTTTATGTTTATTTGTGATTAAGTTACATTCAAAGACGGATAGATAACATTTTGATTCTATTGTGAAAACTGAAAGTAATAAGACCTTTTTTCCTTTAGTCATCACACCACACCACACTTATGTTGTGACGGTGAACCTGTAACCAGATAGACCAACGACCTGAAGGTGACCGGAAGCGGCTGGATGCTGAGGGTGGATAACCGGGTGTGGTATTGGGGAAGGCCTATATCCTGCAGTGTACGTCTAAGTGCTGATATGATGGTGAAGAACCTGCAACAGCTCATAAGCCTATAAAGCATAAAAACTTTACTGATTAACTTAAACCATTAAAAAGTGAATATTGTGATTATTCTGTCCTCTAAATACTAAATATTGCAAAAATAGAGAAGGGCTTGTTCATAGTAATAAAATGAATTTTTGTGCACTTATTTTTACAATTGTGTATGTGTGGTATTTCAAGTTTACCGTCTATTTACTATAATATACTTAAAGAAGAGATAGTATGAAACGTTCACCAGTAGTTGCAATTTCTATACAAGTAAAGTAACATAGTATAATCAATCAGATAATCAATCACCCAACTAAGCCATTAACGAACAAGTTTTTCATGAAGTTTTGTTACCACTTTATTATTTTTAGACTGAATTTTATACTTACTATTTACATTGTATTACTGATTCAATCATTTGCAATGTCAAGTCTCAGAGTGTAGCTAAATATTAAATTAGTTTCATTTTAATTCACTTTAGTTGGAGTAGATTGCTACGGCGTAGCACTCGAAAGACTTTGTAGGAATCTTTAAAAACAAAATAAATCTGAAGTGGGAGACGTTTGAAATGTTTTTTAACTATTCAAACGATTTGCTTTAATGTAGAATGTAAATAAGTAATCATGATACTGAAATACGTTTTAGAACGAGATTAATTAATATTTTAACTTACAAATTAAGTCTCTTCAAATTTAATGAAAAAATAATTCAATTGAGATACTTAGAAGCAAAGCGGAAGGAGACCAATTAAAACTATGTCTTCATGGAGAAATTGGTAAGAGGTAAAGTGGATGCCCAGGGAAGCTCTGAAAAGCTCTTTAGGGTCGGTTAAATTAAGGCTTCGAAGATTTAAATTTAAAAAGGATTTGTGGCGACTGAAAAAATACCAGTTAGCGCCGAAAGTCATCATTGAGTTAATGAAAAACTCTACCTCCAATTTTATTTACATTACTTTTCAATATAATAAAAAATATATTGATGAGCTGTTATCGTTGATTTGAAATATGCTTTGCTTTTGTAATTGAATCCCTGACTGTCAAAAGGGGTTACATAGGCTAATTAAAAATTGTTCCTTTCTTTTTCAAAAATAGTTACGAAATAAGTTCTAGCTTATTATGAGACATAATGCATAAACAGAATTAGATTTTTTTATTGATCATGATACTAGAAAAACGAGTTTAAAAATGAAAAACATTACCCTCTTTTAAAATTCAATTCCATCGAATAAATTAAAGCTAAATGTTTAAAACTTTATTTCGATGTCAATAGAGACAACAATTTACTATTGTATCAAATAATGTGTTCATCCCCATTTCAAATATCAACAAGAAAATGAATGGATTTTTCCCCGGAAGGAATTTGAAACATGACCATCAAAGTGATTAGTTGGCTTTAGGGACATCGATCGTTAATTAACACATCATTTTCTATAAAAAGTCCTGAAGTACAATCACCAATTCAATTAAAAATGAACGTAGTGTATTTGTTTGTTTTTATTATCCTGTTTTGAATAACTAATAACCCTATCTAGAGAACTAGCCATAACAGAACTTGTGTCAGTCAGTTGTTTTTGTACTCAGGCTCCCAATACAAATGAAGCTAAAATAAAGTGTAAATAAATCTGTTTAAGTGGCGTGGTGTCGGTGTTTCTAGGCCATAAACACGGCCAGCGGTCAACAAACAAAGTGCTTTGTGTTCAAGAACCCCATTCATCGTGCAAGCAAAAACCGCTTAACGCCTAGTCTGCTTCGTGCTTAGTTAGCGTGGGTAAATACACGTAAAGTGATGATGAGGTTTGAATTAGGTTAGAACCACACGCACTTTGAGGTAATAATTCTTATAAGATTGTTAATAAGGAACAATTTTGGACTGTCGGTAGGTAATTGTCATATTTTATTAGAAGAGGGAAATGTGGTAATTTATATTATAATTATTAATAATAGTTACATCGATATGAAGGTGAGCGACTAGGTAGAGGTTATAGTGTAATACAGTTGATATGATATTTTTATGATGAGTCATAATCGAAAACGATAACTTCAGCTACCTCAGTTTCATTCATCAAATACTGTCAAAACTTATGTTATGTATGAGACATACGAACTATGGCAAAATTATGACTTAAGACACTATTTGATTCATGTGTCTACATCCAGCGAGACCACTTGCACAGGAGACCTGTAGGTAGTACAGAGAAATAGTTTTAGATTGTTCTATCTAATTCTGCTGACAATAAGCTTTGTTCCACAAAAATTAGTAAGCAATTCGCAACTAAAACCTAAGTACCTAACTAGAAAAGGTTATGAAAAATAACGAGTTATTTTACCAAAGAAACTTGTAGTACGTGTATGTATTGTATGTACACAAGGGTCAAAGAATCCTTACCTTTCGATGGTAAAGAGTTAATAATATATAAGATGTTTAAGTAACGTGAAATATCACATAAAACACCTTTTTATCCAAACTTCGGAAGCTGGAAATAAATCCAATAATCCTGGACCTTGATATTGGGTTTGACTACTGTTTATAACCTTTTTAGAGTTATTATTGGATATTTGAGATTCAGATTTCAAGTAACAATAACGACACAACAACACGTAAGCTTGCCGTAATCCCGAACTAGACAAACTGTACTATGCTAATTAGACAAAGACATTACAAACTCAGTACATTGTAGAAAGCTGTCTTTCCTGTGAATTTTAATTCAAGACCTCGAGGAAGAAGTCCAAACCACTCTGATATAGCGGTGGTTGAATGACAAGTGATCCCAGATTTAGGTCAATGCTTTTGGTGAATAACTGTTTCAGTTAATAATAGTGTACTTACTATGGGATTTAATAATGGTGTACGTACTTAGTATGGGTTTAAGATGCGTTGGAAAGAGAAAGAAGTCGTGGCTACGAAATATCCAAGGATAGACAAGTAAATATTGCCAGCGTAGAAGAATATGTTCTGCTTGGTGAGAGAGAACGTGGAGATAATGAGGAATGGAAGGGCACTGCAAGAAAAGTAAAATGAAATAGAGTAAAAAAGAAATGTTATCATAAAAATAATTCGTAACTCTGTAGGTACGGTCCGCAAATTTAATTTCTGACTCATCTATATGTTTTGTCCCGTTTTGGTACGATATGAATGTATACGTTATATTAGACGTATTGTTGTCTGTTTTTTTCTGAAAATTAATTACTAATGCGACAGATTGTTTGCTAATTAATCATTTTGTTAATTTTCCAGAATCTTAATGGTAAATGTAAACGTAATGATGATAACAAAAACGACGTATGTTGGTTGTGTGAGAGTGCAATAGTGCATGATTTTATGAATCAGAAATTAAATTGGCCGATATACCTAGTTTTTCTAAGAAAACTACGAGTAGGTATATCTCAGCGTTACTCAACTAGACAAAAGTACATATCTAGTGAAAATCAGACGCAAAACTTCGCAGAAAGAAGTGGGATAATTGAAAAACCTGATCTCTCATTAAAATCTCTCGCCTCCGTCCGTTTCGAAATTAAACGCGGGCATATCGCAGTCACGTCGGTGGTTCCAGTTTTTATGAGGGCCAACATTGAGATAATACAAGACTCCTTTTAGGAGACCTTTGCCTGTAAAAGGAAGACAGGGAAATTCAGACTCCGTGTAATTGGATTGCAGGTAAAGTTAGACTTTGTTTTGATTTTCTTTTATGACACTTTTTCAACTTGGTACATTTATTTTTATGGGCACATTTATTTTTATGGTTTTGATTTTCGATACTGATTTTGGTTTTTACACAGAACATAGTTTTAGCAATGTTTGCAACATTGAGTACTTTCATAATCACGAATCAAGTCATCGTTCCTTCAAAGAAACGTCGAGAATACTTCATGTTAAAGAAAAATAAAACAACACACTCAAACTTAGAGAGACAGGAGATGAAGAACACTGAGAGATTCTCAACCAAGAGGTTCGAGAAGTCTTTTTTTAGCTAAATTCATTATGATTTTTATTGACTATGTTTTTATAATTTTATTTTCTCAACATTAATTTCTCAACTTTGTTTTCCCATCTTTATTTTCCGAATTGTAATTTGTTTTACTTTATTTTACTAGTAAAAGTGATACTACACTAATATTATGTAAATTCAACATTTGAATTCGGCAAAAAAAAGAATTTTCACATCATATACGGCGACAGTATGAAAATCCATTATTGCCCTCAGAGCTAAACTTTTAAATTTGTGACAGCTTCACATCTAAAGAGACAAACGTCATTTAGCTAACTGCCCACTTATAATAATGATTTTCGAAAAGTTTATGGAATCGATTACGGAAAACTTGCGTCCAGATCAACAATAATAACAACATAAGTAATAAATGTTTCTAAAATAAAATCAAAAATATTTTCAAACAAATAAAATACACTAAAACTATTTTGGCTGGTTGCCGCTACAATTTAAAATTATAATGTGGAAAATGGCGGGAAAATGAACACAAGTGCCTTGTAAACTAACATAAGTATTCCCGGAAAAATGATAACATTTTCCTTTAGCATTTATCCTAATATAAGCAACATAACATTTAATATTGACTAAAGTTAATGTTGAGGAGCTGTGAGCTGAAATAATTCGCTGGGATAGATAACCAGGTATTCTATTATAGCTCTAACCAACTGATATATAAAAACAAAAAACTCTGTATAAAAAGGAAATATAAACTGCTGGTACGCAACATCTAATAATTTATTTTGTTTGCAAACGATATGAAACAAATTAAGAGAATTTCCTCCATTTCTTTTTGAAGAAAATACCTTTACCTACGTACACAGCTTGACGGGAATGACAGTTGCATCATTTGTATTCTAACTATCAAATACTCGTCTTGCAATTGTTAGCTTCTGCAGTATATAATTATTTCAATAAAAGTCATGAAAAAAAAACCTGCTCATTAACCATCAATTGGTCCAAACTAACATTTGCAATTACCTCAATTTAAAGCGTTTGCAAAAATTATGGAAATAACATTATTTTTCCAGCAAAATGCTCAGGCAAGCAAAGAGAAGTAAGCGAAGTTTGCATTAAAACCACGGTTTGTGGTTCAACTAACTGTACTGCACATATTCACAGTCTCATTAGGAGGATGTGATTCGACTGCATAATGTAAGTCTTTGTGTATCTACCGGCATTTGTTTTTAACAAAGGAGTTTTAACAATGAAGTCTGTGATCTGCATACAATCATGACTGTGTTCTCATCACCATCATCATGTTGGCCCTTAGACGTCCGTTGCTGGATATAGACTTTCCCCAATTAACGCCACTACACCCGATCCTCCGCCCTCCGCATCCAGCCGTTTCCAGACATCTTATTCAGGTCGTCGGTCCACCTGGCGACGAGCCGTCCCACCCTGCGCGTGTTCTTATTACTCATTAATGATTGTAGTTGATTATTAGTAGCAGTCTGATTCTGTACCTTAGCAGGACAATATCAATAACATTTCCTTACCAATTACTTTCAAGTCGCACTACTACAAAATTATTTATCAGTGACAGCCATCTTTTAAAGTTTTTCAAACACGCCATAGAAACATTAAAGTTTGTAGTGCATTAGAAATTGTAGCGTGGGTCGCGTGCTAAGAAATTAAGCCTTCTCTAAATGCAACGTCATTATGCCGTTGTGTTTATTGCTGATTTATTATAATTATTTAAGTAAGTATGCCAGCCCGGTGTTCGTTCAAAAATATATAGGTACAATATATTTTTTAATTACACGTCAATCATTGATTAAAGTGTTATTTCTGTATATGTATACCTACTGATTTAGGGAAATAAATGAAATATGACGTCAGATTTGTTACGAGCAGAAACTAATATTACTCAAGAGCTTTTTTCTATAACTATCTGTTTTTTTATCACAGAAATGTTGTCTTATATCAGTATTTAAACAGGTTGTAGTCAACGATCTCTATGTACTACTAGATGGAGCGTTCCAAACAATCGCTCTGTTATACGCAAGTAGACTCAACTCTTTCACATTCACTTTAAAACTTGTGCAGTTACTACTCAGAACATTTAATTATTTACTAAATATTGACATTATTTAACCGTAGCGTCAATATTTAGTAATAATAACAATAATAATAACTGCACAAGTTTTAAAGTGAATGTGAAAGAGTTGAGTCTACTTGCGTGTAACAGAGCGATTGTTTGGAACGCTCCATCTAGTAGTACATAGAGATCGTTGGTTGTAGTTAAAGGAGAATGCCCAAAAGTGGGCCTAAGATGCGTCTTTATCATTCATGTACCAAAAATATTGGTCTGAATTATGAATCCCCTCAATTTTTTTTTTAAACTAATGGAATAGGGAGTTTAAAAATAACATAAAATAAAAACATTGATTGATTTCCGCCAGCCGACCGGTATCTTTTCAACTAGAGTAGTGAAAGCAGAATTAAAATCGATATATATTTATAATCGATATTTGTCAACCATAGTTGATACTGCCTTTCAGTTACTGGCGCGATAATCCACTCATCACGTTTTTCATTTACTGACTGGAAATACAGTATTTATACAGATTTAAAGTGATACACACGTTATTACAAGAGGTTTATGAAAATATTGTTACGTAACAGAAATATCGATTATTCAATTCGTTAAATCGATTTAGTAGAACCTCACTATTGATTGGCACTATGGTTTCGTACTGTGACGTCATATCCCATATGGTGTCAACAGCTGTTTTGTCTCCTTTTGTTTACATTATGTATTTGGGTGAAAAAATCTATTTTAACGAGTCTAATGTAGTGTCGAACGCAATATACCGTCGCACCAAACTATGACATCAAGATTGGGAACGGTTAATCGTGGCCATACCCACGGTGTTGTGAAAACTGTGCGCCAACGAAGATTTCATTCCAAGTAAGATTATTCAATTTTCCCACTATATAGTTTAACGATTTTCTTTTTACAATAATCCTTAGTATTTTGCCTGTATTTTGACGACAATTTGATCCAGACGCAAGGTTAAAAGTTTAAGGGCAAACTCCCATACATTTTTGGTCATTCTCCTTTCTTCGCACTTCTAACTTTCGCTCGCAGTAATAATCATGGTAAATCTATTAATTGTATAGATTTACCATCAATAAATACAAAGTCAAACAAATCGTGTAAAGTAAACTCAACTTGTGCAATAACGGTAAAATATCGGCTGTGCCTGAATACGAAGTAATTATGTAGAAGTAATAATTATATAAAGCGAAATCGTTTCCTGCATTTACTCCATTCATAAGGTTGCTCGCACACTTGGAAACCTTGTACTTCGTCATAGTGAGGATAGGTTTCTGTCCAACACAGTATTAAGATACAAACACTGTTCATTATTTTGATTTCATATAGCCATATCTACTAAATTATATTATTCTTATTCCATTATAAGGCTTGGTCATTAGACTCGAGCGCCAGAGGTCGTGGGTTTGATTCCCATTGGGGGACAGGCAACTTTGTACAATTTGTACCGTCTCGATGTTATATTTCTGAAAATCCTTGTTTAATTTCCATAGCACAGGAGAAAATCTTAGTTTGGGATTAGATAAGTATATATATATATATTGTTCATTCTAGTCTATGGTAGGTATCTATAGTCAATATAAACAAATAATTGATCGTCTTTAAAGCGTAAATTGCGTTTAATCTTGCAGTACTCAGTCTTATAGCACTTTTTTTTTTTCGTCTGGAGTGGCAAACGTACAGATAGTTAATAGTAAATCTCCCGTTGCCTTTAAACCTGCAGAATTTGAACTACAGACGAAGGGTCAGAAGTGCTTTTCGAGCCTGAGAATTACGTTACAATGCCTCATCATCATCAGCCTATATACGTCCACTGCTGAACATCTCCCAAATAAAATGCTTATTTTGGTGGGCTTTCCATTGGGGGATTGTCATAATCACCACACTTGGCAGACGGATTGGTGATCGAAGTAATGGTCTTAGTATACACAGGAGAACGCTGCTGCCCATTCCTGGTGCAATCCCTTAGCCGCCTTGACTACAGCCACGGGATTTTTTGAGGTGGTATTATTCTAAACTAAAAACGACACGTCATCCCAAGGAATGTCTCACTCATGTAACTCAAATTACACTAGTTCTCCCACTCAAGCAATGCCTTTTTGGCCGAACAAAAACATACATAGGAAAAAATGCTGGTTGGTGAACATCCAGTGGGATCAAGCACTAGAATCCAGCAATAATAAATAGATAGCATCCTTTTTCACAAATTTTTTTTAAGCGTTTTACTTATGTAGTAGAAAAATACTGAAACATAAATCTATGGCTATTTTATTATAATTTAACTACCGCTTTAGCTACTCCTATAATCGTAATGAACAGTTTTTCAAAATGTCGTAAATATGAGATAAAAATGCTTTTAACTTTATAGATTGGAAACCTTAAAATGAATTAATAAAATTTGCTTACTGCGCTTGTTTAGTAATATAAAGTAATATCCGTTAAGGTCGTCAAGAAAATTAATGATAATGAATACTAATTAATATAAGGTACATTGTGGCCGAGGACGAAAAGTAAGCAATTTTTGGATCAATGTGTTTCTAAGAGATACGAGTCCAAGAACTGCAATTACCGTATTTACTGCTTTTCACAACTGAATGCGAGGCAATAAAATTATTTGCTTAGAATATATTCATTTTGCAATGCGCAAAAATTTGAGGATTTTTTATTTAAAACAAAATTTATGCTAAGAAAAAAAGAGCCATGCTGCTTGGCCAGTTACCTCGATCTTGATCTTTTCAGAAAAAAAGCAAATCAGACATATTTACACTAAACACCGTATTCATGAACCATATTATCATTAACTTATGACCTGTTGCATACACCGTGTTCAGAAAAGTGAAACTTTAAATTCTCAGTTTAGAATAATAAGAAATAATCCGAAAGCGAAGTGAAATTCAAATAACTGAGATGGAATAAAAATATACATTGAGAATGTATCTTAGTTGAAATTATCATAGAAAAATTAAACTTCATACAAGCGATGAGCGACTTTGAATAATACTAATAAAATCACTAGGTAACTGAGGATTGGAGGAATCCGAATTATTCGACTAGAATCAGTTTGTTGATGCGACTGTACTGAACGTAATGAATACGCCTTATTGTCGCACCAAGGCACCCGATTCGTGTGTTTGTGTGTTAAAATTGACTGATTTGAATTTTAGTAGGTATTAATAATTACTATTAGTAGATAATACTAATTTGTCAATCGGATCCCAAGATTAGTAATAACCTATTAAAAAGTCGAATGAAATAATTCGTAGTCAGGCATCACTAAATATCAAAATCAAAACCTTTATTAAATGGCTTTACTGTTCACTATAGTTGCGTAGTGATATTAAGTATGCTCTGCCATAGGTATGTATAAAGTAAGGTAGCAATTTCTGCCAACAAACTTATACTCGTACAGCGGCGGAGTTATTGTATGTATTTTTTGGAGAGATGAATAAATATTTTATTATTATGTGGGAAATCTAAGTTACTGTCTCGCCTGGCCAAAAAATGGCCAGACGGACTTCCTCCGGCTGAGGAGTCCAAGCGGCCGGAGGTCAGGGCGATAGAGAGAGAAATCGACGGACAATCCGGGCGGTGTCCAGCAGCACCGCCTTCTGCATCACCGCCGGAAGCGAGCCCACTCGGAGTTCCAACTGCCTCAGGTGGTCAGCGAGGCTGTTTGGAATTAATCCGTTCGCAGACAGGACTATAGGGACGATTTCGGTCGACGTCACACCCCACATGTCGGTAATCTCGTGCGCCAGGTCCAGATACTTGGTTTTTTTATCTGTTTCGGCCTTAACGAGATTCTCGTCATACGGGATTGTGACGTCAACCAAAAAGGCCCTATTCTGCGCCCGGTCCATCACCACAATATCAGGTCTATTCGCGAGAATAGTTATGTCTGTGATGATGGGCCGGTCCCAGTAGAGCTTGACGCGGTGGTTCTCGAGCACGGCCTCCGGTGTGCACTTGTAGTATGTCGGCCTCTGATCGACGAGGCCATATTTCAGGGCAAGTGCCTGATGTAATATTCTGGCTACTTGGTTGTGCCTGTGCAGATACTCAGTGTTAGCAAGCGCCGAACAACCAGAGATAACATGCCTGAGTGACTCTCCGGGATGGCGACATGCCCGACAGATGTCGACAGTACCATCCTTCAAGATGTATCTCCGATAGTTGTTGGTCTTGATAACCTGATCCTGTTTTGCACAGGCAAAACCCTCGGTTATTATTATTATTATTTTATGTCACATATTTTTATAATTTACTGATACTGTAAACATGATGCTACACCATATATATATATATATATATATATATATATATATATATATATATGGTAAAGTGTATATCCGAGAACTTAATTATTAGTCTGGCAATTTGTACAGCGTAAGTCTTGCCTTTTCAAATGTATTCAATTTGGAATTGATAGACTGGTGTTGATCGATGAATTACAAGCTATTACAAAAATATAACACAACACCTGAAAGATCTTTTCTAGCATTGTCTAAGTATTTTAAACCGATTTATAAATTCATTAGTAACACAGTGCCTCAAATATAAAAATAAAAATTGATAATAAAAACTATAGTCAACGAACTAAAGAATAGTGGAAGTTACAAAGGGCTCATTCCAAAGGCCGTAAAAATTATAATAACAAAACAAATCTTGCCTTTGCCTCGCACTGGTGACGTTGCTGCATATTACTGTAGTGTACCTAGTATGGATGGTTGGTTATGTCACTTATGCTGTTTCCAGAGCCTCGCGCCAGTGAGCGCGTCTGAGATCGCATCTTGAAAAATTGGTAGCTCAGTGTGCATGAGATATAATTCTCTGGGTTGTTGTAATGCTCACAACAAAGTTTTGCTTTCTGTTTGATTTAAGAACCCAAGGCTGGTAACGGTCTCCGGGTTAGTTAACAAATCGTTACTTTGTGTGTGGGTGTACATTAAAAGTCACACAATTGAGCGTGCCAGTTCATTCGGAAGCGGATTACAGTCAACATTTCAGAAAATTCTTAATTGTGATTGTAAAATATTAAAAGTACGTACCGGTTTTTTTAATGTTTATGTGAAACTTTTATGGTAGTATCAAATTAGCGGTTGTATATTGGTTTTCCTTATTTTACAGTCTCATCTTTGTCAGACGAAATACGTCCACTGCTGAACCTGCTGTCCATTGGGGGATTTGCCATAATCACCACGCTTGGCAGCTGAATCGCAGTAATGATCTTAATATACACAGGAGCACGCTGCTGCCCGTTTCTGCTGAAATTCCTTAGTCGCCTTGACGACACCAACGGGAAGTTTGGGAGTGGCCCTATTCTAAGCTGGGAACCACATGTCAATTATTTTACAGTAAGAGACGAATTTATATACTACCATCGTACTAGTTTAGCAGAAGTTTCTGGTAGAGAAATCTGTGGCTTACTGCGTAAGCATTTCAAATAATATCCGTTGAACTAAAATTCTATTTTGTACCCTCTAACTTTTCACGTGACATATTTTGAAAAGCGTTTGGCGTCCAGCTACGATAGTTACTTAGATGTTAGAAGCTTATCAAAATATGTTTTAATTCTAAAATAGGTTTTCTTTTTATTTTATGCCGTTTAGTTTACGACTTATAATGAAAAATATCTGTAAAACAAGCATTTCCCCCTTTTATCGCCGAAGTTTGCTCAGAGAAATATCTGAAATAATTATAGTTGACAGAGTTCTATGTGAATATTACAGAAAAAATAAAACGATGTCTCTGACTAGCACAGTTTTCTAGAAATCGGCAAAAATCCTTTACAAACAAACTTAGTTATGAGGTGTACAAGATGAACTTTATTGCGTGGTAATAACGCCTACATAAAGAACTTTTTATATGTTTCCTTTTTAGGTGCGGGGCCCTCGGTGCGCGAGTCCGAAACGCATTTGACCGTATTTTTAATAAATAAAAACCAGAGAATGCAACACTGGTGGTAAACAAAACGCCCGGCGCCCATGCGATCAGTTTATTATTGAATCGGAGATTAAAAATACTTAATCCTTTGAAATGCATTGTAAATACTCCACAAGCACGTATGACATATTCCGTTTACTGAAAGCAGAAATCGTTTTATACTGAGCGGAAAATCTCCCCTAATAGGGACGTAAAATTTAAAAAGAAATAATAAATCCTTTTACAAACGGAGGGATAGTGACCGTCACCGTCTCCCTAATACCTATCGCAATCCCAACAAAGGCATGAAAAATGGTAGCAAGTGAGAAGACATGAAAGGGATAAAGGTACTTCTTATCTGATGGTGAATTCTTACGTCGTGCGTTGAGGCATTCGTATTCAAAGGATTTTTGAGGGGAATATGTCTGTGGTGTAGATATGTTAGCGTTATATTTATATAGATATGCATGCACCTGAAAGACTAAATGGAGGCACAGAATAAAATTACATACTTTTATACCTAACTAGCTGTTGCCAGCGACTTCGTCCGCGTGGACAACTTAACATCATAAATTATTATGTATTTCTTGTAGGAATGGAATATTTTTTGGGATAAAAACTATCCTATGTCCTATTCTAGGACCTAACCTATATGTGTGCCAAGTTTTATCCCGATCCATCCAGTGGTTGAAGCGTGATAGAGTAACAAACATCTAAATATCCAAACATCCAAACTATCGCATAAGTGGGATAAATAAAAACGTAAACTTCGCGTGTCTGTACATTGAAGATATTTGCAACAAAAAAATTGGAGGGTCTAAGGATAAGTAATAGAACACATTACGATCATTTTTGGAATTTTAGTCTGTTTATCTGTTTGTTTGTGCACGCATCTCTTAAAAACTACCGAATTTATGTTGATGGAATACAGGAGAAACATAGTGCTTAATTCGGTGTAACGACTTTATTTCATTGTAATCGGCCTAGTCAATCATAAGTTATGTAGATTTCGAAAACTGGCATATACTGTATTTGTATACAGTTATTTGTATTAACAAAGAAGTGTAGGGTGTAAAATGCTCGACAGAATTCGTATTGCAGTGAGTGAGAACTACATTTTGGAGATAGGTCATGGAAGTAGTAGTGGGAGTGGGGGTGGGTGAGAGAGTGGGAGTGGGAGCGGAAGCATGAGCGGGAACTGCAGTGGGTAGTAGTGGAGCGGGAGTGGACGATGGGGTAGGGGTCGGGATCGGAGTCGTAGTCGAAGTTGGATTGAGTGTGAGTAGCCCACGCAAGCGGAGTTAGTTAAGAGCTAGTTAAAAAATAACTAAGTAAGTAGGTACTAAGATATCTGAAAAATAATTCTTTGTAACAATGTCATTTTCTTCAAAGCCCGACTAAGTCTTAGGCGTGAAAACGTGAAAAATGATATTACCCCTTTAAAAAAATCTTTTGTTTAACCTGCTGTTTTTTCTGGAGTCAAAGATGAGGTAATAACACCCTAACCAACATATTTAGCGGTCCTTTTTACTACATTCTTCAAGAAATCAATATGCCCACCTGAATAATAATGTAGAACCGTTCAGTGAACTCTGATCCATCTTGTCCTTATTCGTGGTAGAGTCGCGTGTTCCCTATTGCGTGTCGCAGTATTAACAGTTATTACAAAATTTTCCAATAATAAGCCCACTGGAACATTAGCCGGTCGGTGGCTGCACGAAATCGAAATTAACAACTTTGCTGCGGTTCACTGAAACATCTGTGCAAAATTACAGTTTTTTTACGTACCTACCTAATGGGTCATTATGGTTATGACTAATATTTTGTTATGGTTTAGTTATTACGACTTTAGGACTCCTAAAATGGGATGACATAATATTTTCAATTTGTTGTCATTTTGTTCTGCTTCTGAATCAGGGTAAATTTGTAATGGGAGGTCTCCGTCACTCGATCGAACATACCGCGGTAAGTACCTACACTTTCGGACAGCCCCGCCCGTACGGAGTAATAAAAACGATAAGCCAAGCGCCTTAAACACATTTTTTCGTGTATTGTCTGACAGTAGGTGATTAAAAGCGTTAGTATTTTCGTTTTACTAGGGAGTGATGTATCTGTTCCGTTGTAGCTATTAATTAATCTGTGGTAAGGTCAGCGTGGTAAATCAGCAGAATAAAATGATAATGCGTTGAAAATACGTTAGATGATTTATTTAATTTATTTAATTGCACTTGCCACCGCCGGTGCGCCAGCCATATTGGAACCCTCCGGACTGGCGCGCGACGATGGCAAGAGACCGGACGGAATGACTCTAGTTCCCTGGAAGATGGGACGAGCGCTTGTGTGGGACGCTACATGCGTAGATACACTTGCGCCGTCCCATCTTCCATGTACCTCCGTGAGAGCTGGCGCAGCTGCTTCCAACGCGGAGAACCTAAAGCGCCGCAAATATGAGTGCCTCAGTGGAGACCTCATCTTTGAGGCGTTTGGGGTCGAGACCCAGGGCGCGTGGGGTTCCGGTGCCCACCATCTTTTCAGGGACATCTCGAAAAGACTGGTGGAGAATACCCGGGACCCCAGAGCTGGCGGCTACTTTGCCCAGCGCGTAAGCCTCGCAATCCAGCGAGGCAATGCCGCCAGTCTCCTGGGTACTCTGCCAGCAGGGGACGAACTGGGGTCAATTTTTTATTTGTAGTGTATAATAGTTAGGTTTTGTTTTATATTTTTTTGTTTGTTTTGTAATGTTAAGTTTATATTAATTAAATATATTTGTTGAGTGTATGAAGTAAATGTGCAATAAAGTTTAAAGAATTTATTTAATAGTTTATTGTACACACAAACATACAAAGAACAACACAAAGAAAAGAAAATTATACAAATGATTGTAGCATTCCCTCTAAAAATTCAGAAATATTGAGTAAAGACAAGCCCATACTAAATTTAATCTCAGTTGTTTTCTCATAATCTGCATGTAAAACAATTTGTGAACTGAGTGGAAGCCCACCTTTAAATATGATTGGCAGTGTACAGCCCATAGTTGTCTAAAATCTACCAATATTACTTGTGTATCGAATATACACAACTATAAAACACCCTAATGATCCAAAATCCTACTAATGACGTGAAAATATCTATACAGCTCTTTTAAGCCGAACGTTCATTGAAAACTTTTCTTCAACGTAGGTTATTCTGTTGGTTTCGTAGCAGGGAGCCGAGACTGATTCATCAATGTGTCTATTATAGTAGACCGGGGTCCGTGTTCACGGGCCTCAGGGGAGTCATTCTTTCATTTATTGAAATGCGCTAAAAAGCTCTGCGATAATGTAAATGTATTAGGTTTACGAACAGTCCTCCATAAAGGGAGCTTTAACGGCTTCACTAATTCATTAAATAAATTTTAATAAGAGTAACGTTTTAGGTAACATTTTTAAACAAATCACGACATTTTGATTAATGTTGTATCATTCTTTTCGTTTTTATTGCACCTATATATTATTATGTCAGGTTCAAAATATGTAAGGTAGGTAGAATATAAATTTGATATCAGAAAATCTATTAACTATATCACACCAATACTACAATTAGATCGCTTTAGATCGCAAACTAAAACAATAAAAAAAAACTAAGACAGGATTGTGTTTTGTGCTGTTATGGCGTCATCAGTTCTTTAATGTCGGTGATAATGACACATAATAGAACACATAACGAGTTTAGGGTGTTTGCTATGGAGACAATACCTATATGTTTTGTGTCGGACGACCATGGACCCCTCCATGGTCGTCCGACATAAAACATATAGGTATATACAGGATATTTCAACGCGACTCCTCCTCGCCTCCGATACCTCAGGGTTGGCGCGTACCTCGCACAAAGGTTTTAGCCTAGCGATTCAGCGAAGTAACGCCGGCGTGTCCTGGAAACCATGCCGTACACAGGTGAGTTAGACGACGTGTTCATGCTGTGACGCATTTTTTATATTAGTTTATATTCTACATAGAATAATCCATACATAATGCTCACGCCCTGGTCCCAGAGGGGTAGGCAGAGACGATTTATCGCCACTTTGCGCGATCCAATGTCGCAATGAGACTTCATCGTCCGCTTTTTGCTCCGTGATACCACTTGGCGTGATGTGTGGCGAACAACATCGCCGCCTCCGTGTTGAGACACATTGTGGTACCACGATTAGCTATAGGGAAATACATGGCCACCTCATCAAAGGCCCGTATGATCCAGTAAGGCTAATAGTGCCCGGAGTTCGCCCAAGCTCCGGGATAGGAGAATAATAATAGAATATTGGTTTCTTTAGCATATATTTCAATAAATATGAATATCTTGGCATGTAGTCATTGCAGTGCAAGGAATACTAGTCTAGCAAACCTAAAAATCTTTTCAACATGAATTGCAATCGTAAATATTATTGCGTTACAAGTCTCAACACAAAATAAATCGCAAAGTCCGAATGTATCGCATAAAGAAGATT
Source organism: Esperia sulphurella (assembly GCA_947086405.1). Lineage (NCBI taxonomy): Eukaryota > Metazoa > Arthropoda > Insecta > Lepidoptera > Oecophoridae > Esperia > Esperia sulphurella. Next base: position 7,482,942 of record OX352270.1, on the reverse strand, counting down.
GGTTCCATGCAATTTCGGTAATGCACGAGTTGGCCGGCCAAAATAAGGAGCACCGACGATTTTGATTGAAGCCAGCGATAACGTGGATTTATAGATCTTAGGCGTATATTTACTTTTATCTTTTGGAGATTTTTATAGCATACCATCTTTTTCGATTCGTCTTGCTGCGTAAATATCTATAACGGAATCAACTTTGTCGGCCATTATAATTTTCTAAAATGGAACTAAGTTTGTGGATGGAACTTTAATCTGCAGTAAAAAGTAGCAGGCTACCTATGTGGGTGGAATAAGGCCCATAATCTATTATTATTCTACTATCACAGTAAAAAAAAATCATACATTCATAACGAAGTACTTACTTGAATTAATTATAGAAAAATGTTTAATATTTGCAATATTTATAGCATGTTTAGTTACAAACTTTCATAACCGATTAGGAGTCAAATAATCTAATTTCCTATTACGCACTATGTTTCCAGATATTTAATCAGACCATTCAAGTATTTTCAATCATTATCAGTATATTGGCTACCTAAATAGTTTTATATAGTAGTATCAAAATAAATATGTCCAGTATGCCGTATGTTTCGCGGCTTACAATAGGACCACCCCTACCTTTTCCGTGAGTATCGTCACCTGGTGCAATAAGTGATTGCACCAGGGACGGGTAGCAGCCTTCTCCGATGTTATATTAAGATCATTACTGCGATCTACCAGCAAGCGTGGTGATTATGGAAAATCCCCCAATGGCCATCCCACCAAAAGTGACATCCTATTGGGGATGCCTATGTTCAGCAGAGGATTTATTTGGGCTGATGATGATGATGAACAGTCAAAATATCTGCGTAAATAAATTCTTAAAGAAGCAAAAAAATTTAATCAGCCTGTTTCGCTTCAAACTTACTTCGCCCAGTAAATCCGAATCGACTTAATTTCCCATTTCGCACCAAAATCAGTGATTCTTAATCAAATACCAATATTAAATTTCCCTTTTAAGCAAACACGAATGGGGTTACGGTTATTTTATATCACTAATTTCGTTTCGCTGCCACCGCAATAAATTAAATGAGAGGAAATGAGCTTGGCACTCCGGAAAGAGGAAAAAATGCTAATAAAATTGTACCTTGCCCGTTAATCTTAACCCTCGCCCCGGAGCACCCAGTTTTGTTCAGATTTCAGATGCCTAGGTAATATTAGTTTCCCGTAATAGTCCGGTGACACGTGCTCGCTTCCCTGCAATTTAATTATCCTGGATGTCTGTGGGTGTTTTCTTTGTGTCTGTCTAGACATTTATTAGTCTGTTTGCAATATTATTAATTATATTACCTACTAAGTTGTACGTACATAAATGTGAGTATTTCTGCTAGTGCCTCTTGGCAGTTTTCATAAACTAAACAGAATTGGGTAAATACTGTTAATTAAGTTCAGATTCAATTCCATTGCATTCTTTTAGTATTTTTATAGATTTATGCATTCTGCGAAATAAAAGTAAAACTAAATAAACTGATTCGTTTTTAATATCAACAAAATTATCAAACAATGCAACACTGCACTCCTGAATGCAAGCAGTTACTAAATTAAAGGCATATAGCCTACCGTACAATAAATATAACCTTATAAAGACCGACACTGCCATAAGACTTAATCTAATTTGCAAAACTAAACTAACTTTTTAAAGTGAGCTTAGCCCTCTTGCCGCCTTTCGTTTCCAGCCATGACTCTGAATTTCCAGTTTAATTAAATGGAAACAAGAGAATGGTGGGTCCGTCTCGTCACTCTGTTCCGATGGTTAGTTTTTATACGTTCCCGGACTCCCTGCTACGGCTGTCGCATATTCTGATATTTTTTTAAAAAAGGCAGTTCGCTCAGAGTTGAATTTATGGCCGACTTCTCTTCCGCTTTTGAAATCTATTACTATGTTGGTGGGAATTATTTGCTGGTACCTGTCTGTGAACTGCGATACATTTCGTTTCACTCAATTCTAACAGCTCGTTGTTGTAGGTATAACAAAAATATTGTCCGTCTATCGGCCCAAACAAACAAGAATATTGTTTTCCTACACCTTTTTATAGAAATCACAAAATGGGAGAGAGTCCCTTATTGGCCGAGCGAGTTTACATAGGATAGTGGAATGGAATTGAAAGAATCTAGAAAACATTTGTCCGTCAATTTTTTTCTGAACAATTTGTTTTAAAATTACGTGACCAGACGCTTCAAGGAAAAATCTCATCCCATTCTTCCAACCCAATTTGTTTCTGGAAATATATTTTTGACTAACAACCGCCTGCGACTTTGTTCGCGTAGAATTACTATTGTTAACGAGATGTTGCCTGAATATAGATACTTCAACGCTTCAACTTCCCTTCATTTTGAATTCAACTTCCCTGAAAACCAAAAAAATTACACCCATATTGTAAAAAGTGTCAAATGTCATGGTAGCCATTTTGGATACCAAAGCCAACGTCAAATTCAGGTTCAGCATACCCAAAAGTTATAAAATGTCACCCGTAATGTAAAAAATGGCAAATGTCACGACAGCCTTTTTGGATTTCAAAACTAACGTCAAATTCGGATTCATCACCCACGAAAACTTAGACAATGACCACCTCGTATATGGTAATAAGTGGAAACTGTCACGGCGGACAAATGAAAAGTCGCGTGTTTTTTATTCCAACTGGGTTTACGCTTGACCTCAATCTCACCTGATGGTAAGTGACGATGAGGCTTAAGGTGGAGCGCGCTTGCCTAGAAGATGCCTCTTCACTTTTCCTTTAAAAAGGTTTTGATTACCTTAATCGCAATGTCGCAACTCTCTCGATTTGATCGCAGTTACTATTTTGGGATAAAGCTCCTGGCGTGATTCACATAAAATATCAGATGGTGCGAAATCAAATTTCCTTCAAATGATAAATTTAAAAAAATTTAAAGATTTTTAGTCCATATGAAAATTTGTTATTTTTTTATTTAATTTTGTTTTTTAATTTACGATTTGCATACAATATTTGGGCAGCTGATTGTATTTTGTTATTATGTTCTGTGCATAAACAGTTTGGAATACGAAACATAAAGTTACGGTTTCAAATGTCAACTTAATTCTCTTTTTTTAAATTGGTTCAGAAGTCACAAAGATTACTTCTATCACACGTACATATAAACTTTACCTCTTTATTATTGTGTTTGATTTTTTCTTGTCTGTAATTTTTAATAATTTATAAAATCCTCGACGACGTATTAAATAACCTTATAAAATACCTTAAGTAGTCTGAAATTGATAGTATGACGTATTTTCATTAAGTAGATTGTAGAGTATCGGATTTGGTCGTTGTGTGAAATTCTTCTAAGTTATTTATTGTCTAAAATATATAATGCTAGATTTTAGTATGGCTTCTCTCTATGTAACGAAAAGTTCTTTGTCTCTGCTTTACAATCTCGTAATACTTATTGTCTAGTGTAAATATGGCCCAGGAAAACGTAACGGTAAATCTGGACGCTGGCTTTGGTTGTCGAGCCGTCCCACTGTCAATTAGCTAACAGCTTGTACGGCAGCAGGTGTCAAGTGATGGTAATTAACTACGAGATATTCCTACGTCCAAGCACTCTCGTACGGTGGGCCACACAGCTGACTGTGTTTGTGCTCCTATCAATATTAAAACCTCATTTTTAATTCTATACATATTTTCGCGATTGTACAAATGTATTAAATAAATAAAATGAGATTCTTCGATTTTTAAAGCGTATTTTACAAATAAATGAAGAAGCATTATAGGTATTTGTAATTCAATAGGTACGATAATAGGGATAATTTTTGAGTGATCCAAGTGCATAAATATTAATTCATTATTGTTCTATATAGCTGGACTGCCGCCTTGGCCTAGTGGCTAGGTCGTTAGGCTTGAGCGCCAGAGGTCGGTTGTTCGATACTTACTAGAGACACAACTTTGTACAATTTGTGTAGTTGGTCCTGGTCTGGATGTTATATTTGTGAGTGGTACTATCCTTATCAATGCCCATTGCACAGGAGTTAATACTAGTTTGCGATTAGACAAGTGTATGTACATACATATACGTATATGTATATATGGTCTACAAAACTCAGATTAGCAGTAGCAACAAAATAACTTAAATTTAGTAGATACCTTACGACGGAGACTGTGCGGTATACGCAGATTTTTTTAATGTCGTTGTAATACAAGTCTTTAAAAAAATAACGAGCAAATTCATGTCCCTCATTATCAATCGGTTCACAACCCTTGATTACATCTAAAGAATGGCAACAAGGTTGGGGAGAGTGGGGCTTGTCGGGACTTCATTATACATTTTTCTTTCTTTTCTTCCCACCCCGTTCTCCCCTCATAATCATTGCGTTCCTATGGCATGTCTGCGGAATTAAAGATAAAAGTCAAGGTAATAAAAGGGGAAATAAGAACGAGATTGTGATATTAAATATCTTTAAAAAAAGTTTTGGAAGTCCTAACATTTGCCGGAATATTAGAGATAATATGCTGAGAGTGAATTTACATATAAATTAAATCAAGATTAGCAGCATCATGGACTCCTGGAAGAATGTTTTGTGGACCTCGTGGCATGCAGGGTGACATTTGAAGTATTTATTATGACGCAGGCAGGGAATAATAGGGAGTAAAATACCTGAATGAAATTCCCACTTTACATGACATTAAGACGAACTGGTCCACGTCTTCATATACTCTGAAGGCATACATTTCAGAGTCATACAGCTTTGCATATAACACTGACACTTCTTTTATTATATTCCCGTTTCTTGTTTGAAGACCAAGAAGAGAGAACTTCATACAATCCTTTCTTAATGTTTGTATTTATGTGTCATTCGAGGAATCTTTCTTTTTCTACTTCTACTGCTACTATTATTTTAATATAATTATTATTGTATACATACACAATAATTATAATGTTTTGCTCAAATTATACCTAGATGGTTAGAAACTTGACATTTTGTAAATATAAGGTGCTATAAGGTAAGATATAACAAAAAGAAAGGTTCCTCGAATGACACATACAAACATTGTATTAAATTCTATCTTCTTGGTCTTGAAACATCAAACGGGGATAATATACCTTAGATTATATGAATCATAATAGAAATGATAATGTTACAAGATTAACGCTGTCGAAGTCGCACGAAACAGCTTGTTTAAAATATATTTCGTTAGAATAGAGCCAAGTATTTAATATTTAACGGTCTTTTATATAACACTACTTATAGGTAAATTTTTACAAAACAAGCGAGCTAGTTTGCCAGAACGGAAGTTCATAAGATGAGAGTTTCGTTTGTTGCCAACTCTTTCGTACGAGGGATGCTATTTAACTCCTGAAAAAACCTGGTGAATTCATGTTGGTGCCAAAAGTGCAAAACGTAAGTATGAATACCTTTACAGTAATATCTAATGATATTTACGTAGCTTTCGAAACGTATTCCAGATGATTTTTAATTCCATTATTAGATTTTTCCGTGAAGGAAAACAGTAGTCTGTCCTTTCACGAAGTTTTCTCTGTCGCTGGTAGGCTGGCGGAAATCTCTTGAAGAGATAATAAGCATTACCATTTGTACAAGTAAGTTTTTTCTTTTCTTTTATTGTTTTTTTGTGTGTAATTGTAAAAGAAAAAAAGATTTTATTATGTTAATTGTAGGGCGTGTGTAATTTTCACCAGTCTTCACTCTTTATTTATGTAGTGGGCATGGCCAATAACTTTAAAGTATAGGCTGCGTTGGCTTTATAATCTGATGTGTCAAACTGACTGAAACTGAGCAATATATATTAGTTTTTGGCGGTAGAAATACGTAGGATGATGATACCCACCATTTGTATTTTTATATGGGCTTTTTACCTGAATTAAAACAAATTATTATTATTATTTTACCACAGGATAAAGTACTTTGGAGTTAGGTTAGTATTATCTAGTTTAGAAATCTTGTTTTATCATGGTACGTTAAAGGTATTAGAAAATTTTATGAAATTAGATATTTCACGAACAAAAGAATACTATTTCAGGGTCTAAATTAATTGAAAACTCAGTTTTGAACATGGAATATACAATTTCAGACATGGGTATCTCTGGCATGAATTAGTCTTGGCTGTTGCTCGCAAATTGTAATGAGTTTTTAATTCCGCAATAAGCCATTTTGGGTCGCAGCTCAAGCCCGGTCTAGCATCGCACTTAACCCAATTTGTTTAAGGGTGCGAGTTTCATACAACAGTTTACGTTTCTTGTGTAATATGGTATAAGAAGTCCACTGATGGACTAGGCCTTTTTCAGAGCAATGGAAGTTTGTATCCTAGGCAAGTCAGTATTGTAAGCAAGGGTTTGTATCCTATTTATCACGCTTACAGGCAGGTTGGTGATTGCGTTATATGTACTTTGAACAGACAATGCTACTGGCATCATTTGGAGTTATCCGTTAGTGCGACACCCACAGGAATATTGGTAGTGGGTTTCTGTTTTACGGAATTATAGATTAAATGGAAATTATAGTAAATATTCAGTTTGTTCTACTATTTACGAAAAAAATGGGATGTGACTGCCCCTCACATCCCATTTTTTTCTAGCTCTGCAAAGTTTTTGATGGTACCGAGGACGCTTACTGCGTCGCTTGCGCGCGATAAAATATAGCTATTAATATCCAACCTAATGTGAACAACAACAGATATTTCGATGTCTAAATAGTAACAGTTTTTATAGAGTAAAAATACTTAGATATTTGAATGACTTATTGTAATACTTTTGCTTTTGTACTTCTCATTTGAAATGTATTGATAAGTTCATGTTTCACTTCGTTAAATTACACAAATACTAATAGAACTTCAACTGAGACGTGCTGCTGATCATTGAATTCGATAGGTATAAATGTATACAGCAATACCAGGAGCACAGAAATCACAGAAGTTGTTTCTAGTGCGGTCTCAGAGCAATCAACTTTGTAGCAAGTTTACGTCCAGGCCACTGGTTGGCAAACTCTCAACGCAAAGCGACGACTTCTTGCCAACTGTACCTGCTCGTTGAGTTAAAAAGGTTACGTCTGAACTCCTCTATGCTGCTAATTTGCTGGTGATAATTATATCGTTAACGGTCTTTTTTGCAGGTATTTTATTTCTGTAGAAACAATGATAACCAGATTTTGTGTTAGCCGTTTTATTACTAAATATGTTACGTTGAATGTTTAAATAAATATAATCTTTGGTTAAACTTTCTTAGTTATTACAGGCCTGAAGGCTTCAAAAGGTCAAACGATTTAAAACAGCGACATCATAATAAGAGCAAATGGTAGTATCAAAGATAATATCTAGGTAATAGGAACAAAACAGTAGGTATGGAGCAACATTCCGACTCTGTTTTCTAATGTCTAGTGCATATATAATTTCAGAGATAATCATGTAGGTGGGAATACCCTAAGTTCGATGAAGCAATTGTGAGGTACGTGAAGTATTCGAAGGAATAGGTTCCTTCGAATACTTCATACTCGCAGGTGGAATACATAACTTCTCGTTATGGGTCACAAAACTGCGCCGGCGGAAAATTGCGAATAGTGTCATATCGTAGGTCGGCCCGGAGGTTCACACAATAAGGAAGAATGTAACATAAACAAAAGCCCGAGAGGCAAACAACTTGAGCCCCTCTTAATAGAATTCTGACGCGGTGGCACCTTGCGCAGTGTTAAGATACTTCATGTCGCCTATATACAGCTCGGCTTTAAAATAATGTACATATCATTGGGTAAAATTGTTTCGTTAAAGTAATATTATGTCGGGAGATGTATTATTTAACTGCCCGAAAACGAGCAGAAAAGTATAATTTGATTCTTAATTTAAGCGATAATATCATTAAGATAGATTTTTGTCTAAGTTATGAGTAATTCTATTATTACTCATTATCTGCATGACCTAAAGACCAACTGGAAGATAATGCCATATTGACATTATGTTCGCCTTTTGTACTTTCTGTGCAATAAAGTTTTTAAATAAAAAATAAAAAAAATCTCACCAATACAGATTTAAATAAAAATTGTCGCACAGGCCAAGTTATTGACTGCTCTTGTAGTAATTTTAATAAGCGATCACGGTTTAATTTATTCTAAGTCTAGAGCCCACTAAACTTATTTAAGTACCTAATATTTAAATTGATTATTAACATGGGTAATTTGCATTTCAACAGCAAATTATTGTCATTGTTCATGAAAATTTAAATTGATTAAAGTAACTTAGACATTTAAAATGATCTAAAATTCAGTATTAAACTTTGTACAAAAATGACTAGCAAAAAATGTATAGAATACAGTCTCAATTAACATTTTCCCCAGTCTATTCTAATTTAGACTTTATCACTAGTTAGTAAGGTTTGGGTGTATACCTGGGACTGTAACTTCATAGAATATTGGTGTTCCACTTTACTCTGTTTATTCTGATTCCTATTTCATCTTCATCTTGTTTATTTATATTCCGTTTATGTGGAATAAGTGTAATATATAGTAATTTTTCAGTATCAGAATGCACATTAATCCTGTGATAATACAGTATATGTACTTACAACCAAAGCCTTTTGTCAATGGGGCGACGCGATTGAATCTAGTATCACCTAGTATCTGCTCATAATCCCGTGTGATCACTGATCAAATATCATTTGTAGCGGTAATCTGCCGATTAATGTGACGGTCCATCGCACCACGGTTCAATATCAACCGCAAAATTATGTGTTCCATGAATGATAATCACCAGTCCGGCTGATTGGTCACATTGCATGTTCAATGGCCAATCACTGCATGTTTGTTCAAAATTTAATTTGACACGTAAGCCTTGGTACAGCTTCAATGTAATTGGTTAAAATAATCAGTGGAACGTATGTTACACATCACATTAGCTTTGATCTGACGCTGTATGCTTACTACAAATTAAGTTTGATGTAATAAATAGGTGCACTGAACAAAAATAGTGATCATGTGAGACAAGATCGTGATCAAGTTAACAAGTCGAGTTAGTGCAAGGAACAAGAGTTAGTTCAAGATGAGAAGATCTTGGTGCGTTGGTATGGAGTTAAGATTTTTTTTTTTCAGTGTGATACTTCTCTTGTGTTGTCGGTTATAAAATTTTTGTTACGGATAATTTTATATTTCCGTGGTCCTAAATGGCTTCTGTTATTTCTTGGTTATTGATGTAGGTATCTGGCATACACAATTTTATGAAGATACCTACTTTATATTAAATAAATTATAATGTATGTACTAAGGTGTAACAAACCAGCAAAGGACCATTTAGCAATTAAAAAATCTTGTTAAACAAACCAACTTGTATACATTGCATAGAGTTGACTGTCCCCTGTGGGATTCAGCCCCACGACCTCTGGTGATCGTATCAAACGCCCACATGTTATTAGACAAGGAGGCGACTTTAATGATATTTGTTTCTGATACTAATTCAGTATTCTTATATGCTCTGTTTCAATATTTTGAATGTCTTTCATTTGTAACACGGTATCTTTTATTATGTGGTGTCACGTAGTAACAATATTCGGCACATTTTCCTTTATCGCTGAAAGAAAAGATATCAATAAAGAAACACAATTGTCACAACAAATAGATATTTCTTAGATGTTTATACAATATTATATATCGAAGGTAATTTTGTTGAGATAACAATACAAAAGATAACGAGCGGCACCGAAAGACCGGATCGCTGAACCGAAAGTAATTGATAATATAATTTAACAGGAAGGGATGATATCTCTCTGTCACCAATCGCAATCTACTCTGACAGGAACAAATATCCGTAAATACGTCTCCCAATCCGAAACCTTTGACCTTTAATCTGTACTTTACTTTTTTGTCAACAGATTAATCAGATTTCAAAAATTAGGAACTTTAAAACTTTTTGGTCTCTTCTTACAGTTTAAGAAACTGTGAATCAACAAATCAAGTAGGCCTAAGGCTTTTCATACGAGAATAAATAACGGCCATAATGCTGGTCATGGTAATATTAGAGCTCGCCTTAGCGCTGCCGATCGTCGGCCCATTTAGGCTTACTAAGCCTAAAATACTTGGCCTATAGTTTGATTGATTGCGCTGTGGTAGTAGAGCCTAAGCTTCATACAAAATTGTACCGCCCGCAGGTCGCTCCTGCCCGCATCAGTGTGGAGTTTTCCATACATGGCCATATTACACAACTAGCCGCCACGGCCAATGCTACCGCTCAAGCTACCAACCCAGTGTGACTTTACACCTCCATTGTTCGGCCGTCACACAGTGGTCCCATTTTTAAAACCAGTGGACTTAGGAATGAAACTCCTTATTTTTAACTAGAAAAATTATATTATCATCCGATATAATGGCTTCTAGATAAATTTACTTTATTAATATCTCAGGTTCTAAGTGGCGTATCAAGATGAAACATGCACCAGATTTTAAGTTAGACCACCAGCAAGACAACTGTGAAAACTGCATCAAATTTCATTCGGTAGCTTTTGCGTGATGCGGTAACACACATACATACATACAGATATACAGACAGACAGACAATAATTCTAAAAAAAATGTTTTAGCTTTTATTGGCCCTATAAAGACCCCTCATACATTTTTTTTTAAATATCTCTCATGTACAGACATAGACCAGTTAAAGTTTTATTATAAGTATAGATTTAAAATATGCAAGAAAAAAATAATTGTCAATATTTAGTGCAATGTAACATAAAATTAATTTAATAAATTTTTCAAAGACTAGTATTTTGAAAAAAAAAAACAAAATAACCGCAAGATTGTAAAAAAATATTAAAAATATATATGAAAAATAAAAACGCACCTTATAGCCAAAGCTGCACCGATGTGCACTAGATTTTTATGGTTTTATATGGACGGTACATAGTCCTAATAGAACATGTACCACAACAGCTGTTGACATTAAAATGTATTTTTCTCCATACAGTACTTTCAGATATATTTTTTTAGATACAAAGGAGTCATTTTTATGAAAAATTGTACATAACATTTGTTGTTGTTATAATTTATATTTCCCAACGATTTTTTCTAACTAAAAATAATGACTTTCATTCCTAAGTCCACTGTTTTTAAAAATGGGACCACTGTGCGTCATCCGTTTGGCAGAACATCTGGCAAAGTGCACCTCTAGCAGGTTAGGTAAGCATTTCGATTACCTGATGCTAGTAATCATAATCCTCTTTAACCCCGTAATATATGCAATATTGTCACAAAAAGGTTGGCTAAACATACAACATTCGATAGACAAGTTGTCAGCCACTAATGAACGATCGATCGGTCTGAAATTTTAATTGGGATGACTGCTGTTGATATTACGAATATAAAACGACAACCTATTTGTGTAAGCAAATTTGTTGTTGGGTAGTCATGCTTTGTCTAGTTGTTTGTTGGATATTTAATTGTATCTAGGTATAATATGTAGTTTTCTTTTTCAATGGAATTGGTGCGGGTGTGCGTAAAATTTACTTCGCACTGAGCTGAAGTATATTGGAAGGTTTCTCTTCTGATTTGTCTATTTGCATTTTTTTTTAATACAAACTTTGTTCTTAAATGTCTCAAACGAGTCATGTTCTGCTAAACTACGCAAAGTTATACGTTTATGATTTTATGGACGAACTCTTAAGGGAACACATTTAAACTAACAGTTCCACAGTTTTCCCAGTCACCGTCAATAGGAAGAAATAAATATGAGCTGTCAAAGGTCAAATGTACGATTTCACCATATCAAGATTTCACCAAGAGTCTATCGCAGCAATTTCAACAAAATACCACGAATCATTTTTAAGTAATAATCTTGCTTAATAGCGTATGACTTGCTTTTTTACTACTGCTCAAAGCATTCAAACAAGATTGCCGTGTGGTTTCTGATAGAGTAGAATAGGACCACTCCAACTCATCCCGTGGATGTCGTACAAGGCGACTAAGGGAATACATTATAAAACATCAATCAGGCCTCCCCAACCCGTCTGGCCAGCGCGGGGAATGTAGGCCAAATCCTCCGTCTGTCTCCGGCAGATAAGAGAGGGTTGTGCTCCTGTAGTGGAGACAAAAATAACCTGATAATATTAATAAACAAGATGTTAGTACACTAAATTAATAATAATTTAATTACGAGGTAGTCCACCAACTCTATTATGTTATGGCTAGAAAGTTCAGTATTGATCCTCGATGGACTGGTGATGTATATAGTACACCAACCCTAATTTATGAGAAAACTTATTAGTCATTAGAATCACACGCATATACAAGCCTTGCTATTCATCAGCTGTGAATAATAGCCAGCTTAGCGACAATGTGTGGTGTTGCCAACCGTCAAGTCGGTTCACCGCAAATGTGGGCTCGTAACACTCGACGAGCCCTTTGCTAAACTTCTGTTTGAGCCTGGAAAGGTTTGAGGATAGTTGGCAGTTAGAGTTGGGTGGAAAGGGTTGGTGGCGGACATGATAGGTACTGAACCTCTACTATCGGCAAGTGAAACTCATGTATAAGGAGGAGCTTTGATTAACATTAGTTCCTTTTAATGACAGCATAAAGGAATAATAAAGCGGTGAGAAAATTTACACAAATCTAAAATTGTTTGCTAGTGCTTTAGTAATAACTAGTTGTTGCCCGCGACTTCGTCCGCGTGGACAACTTTACATCACAAATTATTATGTATTACTAAATCCTAAGAAAAAATCTAATGTTTCCGACACAAGGTATTTTGTTAAAGGAATAAATTGAAATATTAAACTGGTATATAAATTAGCCTTGCCCACGGCTCCGATCCTGGGACAACAGTTTTTTTAATAAAGTTGAAATTTACTTTGTGTTAATCACGAAATAAACGATTATCAAATAATTATTTATATTTTTTATGTTTTAATACTGTGCAAATAGGTAGGTTTTTCTTCTTAAAGCAAATATTTTATTATTATTATAGGGATAATAGGCGAGCAGCAATTTATTTGCTCATATGCATAGGCATATGAGGCATATGATTAAGTGACAATTCATAGACTTAAATACACCAGTTCAGATATAGATCTGAACTGGTGTATTTAAGTCTATGAATTGTCACTTGTAACACTAGTTTATGAAGAACTTGTCTAGTCTGTTTTTAAAAGTGTTCACTGAGGGGGCATCGATAACGTCCTGCGGTAACTTGTTCCATGTGCTCGCCATCCTGTTGTTGAGCGTGTTATGGCCGACGAGGGTGTTGGTGACTTTTTAAATTTGGAAGCTTAAGCACTGCAAATTTACTAAACCGAATCAACACTGAAGGAGAAACCTGTATTTTACACACCTACATGATAAACCGAAATAAAAAACCTGATGAGAAATTAAAAGAAAATATGAAGTTGCAATTTAGATATAAGTAAGTCAGACAAATCTAGTGTAGATAGACAAGGGAATATCCATTCTAGTGATACCACACTGAGTAGTTTCGCGGTTGGGAGAAGCAGGGAGCGAGACTGCATTACACAAACACCACTCCAGCTCGTTATTGGCAGAGTTGTAACAAGATTGAATCAGTCTTTACATACAAAGGAGCTCGGAGCGCTGACCAATGTGTGATTTCTAGAACACAAATCGATGATTTCACTGAAGTTGGAATGTCGCAAGTAAATGTATATTATGAATCTTTTTAAATTTAGTATTTATACGATTAAATAGACTAAAGAAAAGAATGCTGTTATATTTGAGACAAAAATAATTTAATGAAAATCATTGACCGGAAATTTTTAGGGTGTTTTTTTCTAATACTGGTTGTAATAAATACTTACTTAGTGACAGTTACAGACGCGTCATTAACAAATGGTTAAAAAATATATATTTTACGATTCGATTCGAAACATGTATATAGGTTATTCGAAAGATTATACAAACATGTATATAGGTATTAAACCTAAAAACTATTATACATAAATCTATAATTAGATAACATAATATCTGGTAAACTTGAAATAGTTACATAAACTTTATTTCTTATTTATTGATCAAAGTCTTGAAACAACTTCTAATATAAGCCAGTTATCATCGTGCAACTTCAGTTCTAATTTAACTAAAGTTAATTGTTCTTCGAAATACTAACGGACTAAGACCAAATAGCTGGCTGTATCTAACCACAAACTTTGTGTGTGTTAGTTCTTAGTGACTTGTAATTTAGCCTGCTTTAGATGCGGGTTCTAGCCGTTTTCTTGTTTGCCCAAACTTTAATGTCACTAAGTTGCGAATTTCGACTAACGGTGCCCGTTAGGGCAATAAATTATTGGAAGTTGCTAAACACAAACAATATGACAATGAAATTGTGACGGCTTTGTTGATGAATTTTCTAAGCAGAGGAATATCAATTCCACATTTCGTAGACCCTTGGCAAACCATCACTGTGTGCGTTAAGCTATCTTTCTTCTGATGTACACAATGTAGAAGGTAATCGCTACCACATGCCTTCTTCAAGAGGAACGTAAAGAAATCCAAAGCCCACCCACAATCCACTAAAGCTGGTGTTTCAGGTGCCATTAAAAAACCTTGTTAAATGAAATACTATCTTTTCATCGCATTTTTTTATGTTTTCGTGGAAATTTTAAACAATCTCTTTAATAATAATTTTAGTTGTTCTAACTTCAGGAGTTGAAACAATCCGTTGATGAGTGAATCAGATATTATTTTGGTATATATAAGTCGTGAACAGTATATACCACTCATAAGCAGTATATTTCTTTTAAGAATCAGCTAAGTGTATAGGTACTATTGTAATAAATCACTAAGAATTACTAGCTTTTGATAAACTGGCACAGGCGAGAAAATATCTTTTCTCTTAACAACGTAGCAGAACGGAAGCGGCAGCACGTCGGAAATCGAGTGCTGCTACAGGCTGCTTTTATTTATTTTAACATCTCGTCTGCAACATCCGGGATACAATCGTTTGTTACGAATCCGCCGATAGTCTAATAAATAAAATCGTAAACTTCGCGTGTCTGTACATTGAAGATATTTGCAAAAAACCAAATTGGGGGGTCTAAGGATAAGCAACAGAACACATTTCGATCATTTTTGAAATTTTTGTCTGTTTGTCTGTTTGTCTGTTTGTCTGTGAGTTTGTGCACGCATCACTTAAAAACTACTGAACGGATTTTGATGGACTTTTCACAAAAACATGGTGCTTAACTTAACTTAACATTTAGTCTTTATTTCATCGCAATCGGCTAACTCAATCAAAAGTTATAGATATTTTTAGTTTTCAAATACATTAGTTAGGTAAGGTTATTATGCAATATATTGCTTAAAGTAGTATTTCCGTACCTTACTATTCAGATTGCGATGAGTTTGGATTATTACATTTGGAGCTGCGAGTGGGAGTGGGAGTGGGAGTGGGACTGGGAGTGGGAGTGGGCGTGGGGGGTGGGATGGGAGGGGAGCGGGAGGGGAGCAGGAGCGGAACCGGACCTGGACCTGGACTTGGCCTGGACCTGGACCTGGACCTGAATCTGGACCTGGACCTGGACCTGGACCTGGACCTGGACCTGGACCTGGACCTGGACCTGGACCTGGACCTGGACCTGGACCTGGACCTGGACCTGGACCTGGACCTATACCTGGACCTGGACCTGGACCTGGACCTGGACCTGGACCTGGACCTGGACCTGGACCTGGACCTGGACCTGGACCTGGACCTGGACCTGGACCTGGACCTGGACCTGGACCTGGACCTGGACCTGGACCTGGACCTGGACCTGGATTTGAAGTCTGAGTGGAAGTGGGATAGGGAGCGAAGTGGGAATGGGAGCGGATCCTGTAGTCCACGCGAGCGGAGCCGCGGGCACAGCTAGTCTTTAATATATTGCTTGTGCGTTGCAGATTATAAAGATAAATAAACTGCTGTTGTGAAAAACTGAATGCCTACATAGACTTGTCACAAGCAATATTTATTTGTTTTCGATAGCTAGAAATGTTATGTTCTTTGAAAAGTCTCGTAAAATAAATAAAATATATATTTCATTCCAAATAGTCATACGAAAACCTACGTTATTTGCGTCTCGGCAACATGTACATGAAAGGGTCACCAGCAGCAAAAACAGGTTTGTATTACCATGTGTACTTTGCTGCGGTTCACTTAGGTACGTCATCTGTTACTTATTATGTTTATAATAATAATAATAAAATCATTTATTCATCTCTTAAAAAATATACATACAATAACTCCGCCAAACTGTATAATACAGTTTGTTGGCAGAAGTTTGTCGAGACGCAAATGCGTTTGTTTTCATATGACTATGGATTTGGTATGAAATATATATGTATCTGTATACCATAACTACTCAAGTATACAGCTACGACTAGGTACATTCCATTCATTCTGTTAATGAACAAAATATGTGTAATGTTATTTAGGAGACACAGTGGTCTCCAAAAGTTACTTTTTCAGTTTGATAAATTGTTCTGCAGTTTTAACCATGGTATATTATAACTTGGTTAAAAATCTCCTTTTTGTTACTCAAATCCAGTGGAGTTACGTCTAATTTCGGTGAGACAACTGAGCCGCACTAAGTGACATCAGTTGAGGTGCCAATTAGGCCAGTCTCACCCTGAAGTTGTGTGTGCCGTGTACGTGCAACTACACTACACGGCTAATTAGTGATGTTTTGTCCCTTTCTGTCTAGCTGAATATGGGTAAGTTTGACAGTGACAAGTTACGCTTATCATTGATAGATTTGATTGAATTTAGCGTATATAAGTAGTCAATCAGTAAAAGTTACAGTCACAATACAAGGCCATGAATAAACTTCATATTTTTCACGTCACGCCTTTTCTGTCAACTAATTACAGCAGGTTTTGTAATAAATAGCTTACTTCAGATTATTTTAATGTGCAATCTCATATCGCGTTACGATAAAGTTGCTGCGATTGTGAATCTACCTTCAAAATGAACATTTTTTAAAGTAATCAGACGCTTGTTGTAATTAGTCTCAAATACGCTCTTATAAAAATGAACGAAAAATTATAAATCGAAATATTCATGCTGGATTTGAATCTGCAACCCTGGCCGGGTCCTGCTCTAACCAACCAAGCTACTCGTATCGCGACTAGAACTGCTGCGTACGAATTCGTCAACTACTACCATCTGTAGGCAGCTCGGTTGGTAAGAGCAGGCGACGAAATTACCAGTCGCGCAAGGTCCAAACCTGCTTGTCAATCTACCATTTTTCGATTTTCCCTTATATGCAATATAATTTAATCTTATATAAGCTACCCACGTGAAATCATCGCAAACGCGGAAGCGGTGTTAAATTACCAGCGCCGCTCTTAAATTCGGTGTGAGAAAGCTTAAATTGTAATATAATGTTACCTAAGCTAAGTTCTTTGTTAGAGTGTATTTTTAAGAAATCAGTGCATCACAAACATATACCTAATTAGTACAGTAGTGGCTCTTAAGCGATTGCCTGTTAACGCTGCTTACATTAAAAACTTGTCGCCTGAGGCGGCCTCAAAGTTCAACAAAACTTCTTAAATTATACCTCTGGCCCACGATAATTTCCTTTCTAATGCTGAAGTTGGGAACATTTCAAAAAGTTTTCGGAGCGAGAAATTTCTTTTATTTTTCTAATCGAGGAGAAAATAGAATTTATGATATGTCATGAATTACTTATCTTTGATCGAGCTCATATTTAGATAATAAATAAATAATTATTGTGTGTATGTGCTCATTTACATAGTAACCTCAGTGTTTTTTTTTATAAAATAAATCATGATAATCATCAGTTTTTTTTCATAAAAATAAACATGATAATATTAAATAAAAAGTATATGTCGACGCGTGAATTAATTATAGTGAGAATAAGGCGACATCTTTATATTTTCATTAGTACTAAAATAGTTTGACGGACGAGAGTTCGGTACAGCGCCATCTCTTGTGTATCGCTGGCAGGTGTGTTCGGAGTATATCGGGAAAAAAGTATCGTCGGCGTGTGAAATTACGGTGAACTTGATTACGACACCATTTTTTATAAGACTCCTCGCCCGCTGAATCATGCCCCGACACAAGGATGACTGATAGAGGACCACCACCCCGAGTGCCTATGTATATTTATCCAAAATGCTGATAATAGCCCAAACTTTTCAAAGATAGCACAGCACTCTTTAAAAAGAAAAGTTATTGGCAGAGAATACATAATATTAATACGAGGTATTAGTAAGTATTTCATGGTTAGATCATTGTTGTTGTACTATAAATATGGGACTTTATTAAATTTCATGTAAGCTGAAAAGACAAGTATAGGGAGTACAGTTCACTAATAGTATAAATACCCATAAAAAGTTATATGAGGAAGTAGAAATCGTACCCCGACCTTTGGGGTTCGCTCGAATCATATACAAAAAAGATGGGGTAATGGTTTAATGGTTTTAATATTCTACATATAATAAGATCCTTGTGTTCCTACATCGTCTGCTGCACAATTCCCCAAAGCAAAGTTTACATTCTTCGAAAGCAGTGGGGGCTTCGTGAAATGCTATTTATGTTGTAATTAATTTCCCAGGTGCGCTGTAAACAACTGCTGGAAAACTTATGTTTACGCGTGTTCTCCGCTTCTTTTATAGACATATTAAATTGTCTTAGAATTTTAGCGGCTACATATTTCAGTGTTCCATAGTCAGTAAATTCTACGCCCTTGATGTAAAATAATCTGCCTTTTTACACAACATATACTACCGACAACAAATAATAGAATAATTTTGTAATACAAAAAACCGATATCACTGCACTTTTTATTATTATAATGTTTTACATACGTACACAAATTAGGCCATATAGATATAACAATATTAAATCACTGTTACACTACACTCAATAGGTATGTGTTGCCTAACAGGGTAAAGGATGGGAGGGAGGGGAAGGAAGAGGATGAGATTGCGGGAGGGCGTAGGGAGAGAGGGAGGTGGGGAACGAAGGTAGGTTTTCACTTACATACGAGTATCTGCGGTTGTAGCTCTGACTACTGTACTTACTCCATTTGTCTATTGTCTTTGTATACCTATTGTTTTTCACTTTATTGAACATGTTCAAGGTTAGAAATATACTTATAAAAACGGCATCTGTACATATTTGAGTGGTCTGCGCGTGTCAAGTCCCGGAAACAGCTATAGTATGAAACTTCTGTTACCAACTTGTTTACATTTAATTGTTGACCTCTGCAACCCGCTTTGTATACCTAATAGCTATTTTGTTACATCTGTATGTTCATGTCTTGTTAATACGCTGTATATCAATTAGGGATAAGTCTATAATTAGTAATTAACCAGTTCTAACCAGGTTTTGAACTTAATTTAATAATTTTGATCCGATGCCAAGGACTCTCGACCGCGTAGTAGGTAGGGCACGATCCATGGCTGCGTGGAGCAAACACTCGAAACTCAACCACCGTTGACGAGTACTGATGAATGGCTGACTATCAAGGTTTTCAAATTTTCAAATATAATTTTAATTTTAAAAATTATAAACGATAATTAATCATTTATAATTTATTTACGTAATAAACCTTTTTACACGTGTATACTATACCACCTATCAAAATTAGACAATGTGAAAATCTTTATCCCACTAATATAAAAAATACGAAAGTTTGGATATTTTGATGTCACCGAACATTATACACTTCTTTTTTTAAATTGATTACCTACTAAAGTATTAGAAAACGCTGCCCACGCTCACGCCGATGCCCACATCCACACCCACGCCCACGCCCACACCCAAGCCCACTAGAACTCAAACTCCCACTCCAAAGCCGCGAGCTAGCTGGAGTCCCAACTCGTCGCAACCTGAGTTAGTAACGAACAATGCTTCTTTATATTGCTTACTTACTAATGTATTTGAAAACTAAAAATTCCCACAACTTTTTATTGAGTAAGTCGATTGCGATGAAATAAAGACTAAGTGTTAAGTCGAGTTAAGCCCCATGTTTCTGTGAAAAGTCTATCAAAATCCGTTCAGTAGTTTTTACGTGATGCGTGCGCAAACTAACAGACAAACAAACAAAAATTCTAAATATTATCGAAATGTGTTCTATTGCTTATCCTTAAACCCCCCAATATTTTTTGCAAATATCTTCAGTGTACAGATGCGCGAAGTTTACGATTTATTTATTAGAATATAGGTTCAAGTAAGAAAACCTTGCGAATTTGATTCGTTTGATTGCAACCTGAATACATGATAAATGAAGACGCTTTTAAAATTTGGCTATTTGCCACAACGACATCTCTAGAACAGTCACTCTACTTTGAATTCAATACTTAACCGAATTGTCTTTCTGGAATTTACGCAAGTTACAAAAACTATTGAGATTTTTCTACAGAAACTCTCTTTAGCACAGTAAAGTTATAAGGTAACACTCTTAGTGGCCTTTTTTATCGATTGGAACTATGTGCCTAGTAGAAAGACGTCAGTTCAAATGGAGGGTCAGCATTTTCATTATTTTATTGTACCGCAACGATTAATTCGGAGATGATGGTATACCTAAATTAATATTTTAATACAGAAATATAACTAATAAAATGCGATAAAGATTCTCGAAATCGGCTTGATAGCGAGCTGATTTCCGGGCTTTTAAGCCAATTGAGAACATTTTCAAACCTGCCGCCATGAAAACTTGAACGTTATCAAACTGGGAGAGATGCTCATAAATTCAGAGAGGCCTTTTTGCTGTAATGCCTTTCATATTTCTCCCGAAGCACACTGCGGGTGCTGCTCAAATAAATTACTGCCATCAATAAAAATCTCAACGAGGAGATCCTACGACTTATTTAATTTATATTCCATCAGGGCCATATTTATCGGTGCTCTTTGAAAGATGTTCCGATTTTCAACTGTTGAAATGATATTTATCGCATTCCATAAAAAAAGTTTGACGATAAAAGATAATAAAATCAAATGCCAAAACCATTAACTGTATTTTTATTGTATTCGAATTCATGTCAATTGTTATAGAGTAGGTGGTGCTATGACGCCGCGCGTAGCGAAGTGCTACGAGCATAACTTTTTATTTGGCTCGGTTTTAGATAAGTCATAAAACTGTAAAGGAGCTGACATATGGCAGTAAATAAGTAATTTATATATTCTGTGGCTTTCGAGAATGTAAATGTTTATACAAAAATGAAATAACGTTTCGAACCATAATTATAAGAAACTAAGTAGGTACGTTTTAAAAGAGTACTCAAAAATCCTCGTTAATTATTTTGAATAATCTTTTGTATATTTAAAATGGAATAAAAAGTAGGTTGGTAAGACCGCCAGGGGCTGAAAAGCTCTCGAATGAACAAATGAAATGAAATGAATCCCTTTGATTCAGCGGCCTTTATTTATGTTATATCGAATCAGTTTGAAAGGAAATCGAATTCGTAAAACAAATTCAGCTCCTCGTAAAACGGCTAATTTTGAATTTAATTTGTTAACGGAAGCAAAAACGAAATACTCGCTTCTGCAGTATTTTGCATGTCTGTGAAAAACATCTTCCGAGTTTTCGGAGTGAGCACGATGATGGCTCTAGGCAGTAAATAAAAAGATATGTTGGCCGATTTATTCATTCCATTTGCTAAAAATTAATTTTAGTTGCCCTCATTTCAATAAATGTTAAGGCACAGATTACTTAATAGTTACTCTGTAACAGACACACCAAATTACCAGGGTAAAATGTAAATACCAACACTTTCCTGTCCTACTACCACTGTACACACAAAATTATGTCTAAGGAGCTCGATTCAGCGTCGTTATTACTCCGTAAGGGAAGGCGAGACCAACGCCGGGGCGGCCTGAAAGTGTAGGTACTTATCGCGGTAAGTTAGTTCGAGTGACAGAGGCCTAGTTAAAGTCTAACTATTGTTCATTCAATTAATTTATATGATGAAATGTTATCTAATTCCATTCCTACCAACTTTAAAATCATTTGAACATTCACCTATATATTCTGTTTATTATCGCTATCTAGTTGGCTATCTAGTTAGAAGATCCATTAAACCAACTGCCTTCAATAGGCAGATTACACGCATGCAGAGGTTTAATCACTTGTATTCATCTTCTTGCGGAATACTCATGCATGACGCTTTGAATATAGGTATTTACTAGGTACTGTGTTACTCACGGTCATTCTGTTTGTAAAGTACGACGATGAATAGTATTTGATATCTTATGCAAATTGTAACAGAATCGGATTAGTATGGGTAAGTATTTATCATATTAAATAATTAACTCATTTTTGTTGAAACATATCTTGGCATGTGCTCTCATTTGTTATAGGGGTCTAGACTAAAAAAATTAGTTAAATATTTAATCTACTATAGAGCCGTGGTAGCCTAGTTGGTTATGTACTCGCCTCACGTTCATGGGGTTGTGGCTTCAAAACCCGCTCGAACCAATGATTGTTTGAAACTTAAGTACTGTTTGTTTACAAGCTTTTCGGTAAAGGAAAATATCGAAGGGGAAACATGCATGTGCCAAATAATAAATTCTAAGGCGTATGTGGATCCTGAAGGGTCGAAGTGTCGCCAGGTCTTCCTGACCCCCTAAGAAGATAAGATAATCTACTCTAACAAATGTCGATCATTAGAGTAGGCTTATGTCCAGCAGTGGACGTCTAAGGGCTGACATAATGATGATGAAAATAAGACTTTGACAAACATTGTGGAATATTTTGCTTTAATGCTCGTCATCATTCGTGTGTCCGGTTAGCCATGGAGGCAATGCTATCTGCTAATTGCCAGGCCATCTTTGGCTAGACCTGTATGCGGTTTTCATACAAAAGCTCTATTGACATGTGAAATGGAGGGACGGTGCCGATATGTGAATCAAGCCGAGGCCGTTATTGACGGCGGCGGGATGATTTCGGATTCGGATTACTGATGTGTGTTATGTGTGATTTATCGAATACGAATATAGTGGCATAGGTATAGTCTGATATAAGCATCTTAGCCCAATAGTTATCTATATGGCACAATTTATATGGAGCAATATTTCGGTAACAGTTGCCGTAAAAACCATAATGCCAATAATTGCACCGTTACACTTAAATTTAAAGTATACAGACATAATTTATTTTAAATTCGGTATATTAAGTTTCGTCATCAAAAATATGTAAAGTATAAGAACATCGAAGTAACAATCTGCGTGTATATCATTAAGCGGTGCGGCTGGCCAATGGCTGCTATGCGTGGAGGCGCATTTTATACGGTCGCGATCCTCAGCAGTGAGGGAACGATAGAAAGGAAGAAGAAAAGAAGAATAGATATCATCATCAGTCGAAAAACATACCCTGCTGAACATAAGCCTCCCCAATAGAATGCCACATTTGATGTCTATTGTGGGATTTGCCATGATTACCACGCTTGGCAGGCGGATTGGTGATCGCAATAATGATCTTAATATACACAAGAGAACGCTTTTGCCCGTCCCTGGTTCAATCCCTTAGTCGCCTTGACGACGCGACGTCCCCAGGAAGATTGGGGGTGGCCCTATTCTAAGCCGGGAAGCATGGGCTCAACATTTAAATAACACAATATCACGTAAATAATTAAAAAGCTAGCTGTTTAATCAGACTGCTGGTTCTAGGCGTTATTGGACGCATAGGTAGTTGGAGAAACAAAATACATATTTCGGCTTCAGCTACATGATTTTACATGCGAAGGTAGCAGCTCCATTTTATCTTACCTTACCGTAAGGCGAGGCTCTAAATCTGGATTAATTAATTCTCAACTGTCTATGGAAGTGCTCTCTGAGACTTAGCCTCGGTCGATGAGAAATCCCTGTGGTTTGTATCGTCTCTATGAATTTTATACGATGATTATGTTTAATGTTCGAATTACTTATGTATGATGCACACAATTATAATTTAGAGACACCGAAATGTTTTAACAAGATAAATATTTAGTAATAAGTAACTTAGACATCTAGAAGTATAAAATAGGCTAGCTAGCACATAAGCTATGATAAAGGATGCATCATTTTTAACTTTTTTTAGCTAAACTGAATGAAGATGCAGTCTAGTCAAACTTAATGAAGTTTAGCTATAAAAAAAGGATGCATAATTTTTTCATGTTTTTTTTTAACACAATGCTATTGTATAAAATTAAGAACTGCCTGTAGTAGGAAGTACATGGTCAATGAAAGACTGAAGAATACATTTTACTGTCCCAAAAATATCTTTAAATAGTTTGATATTTCTAGTGTTGCCTAAGTTACGGTTTAATTTCGGCATCTTACTAAGCATTGATACTATTCTAAAAGGTGAAGGTTTCCTTCATCATCATCACCATCATCAACAGCCTGAAAGAGTACACTGTTGGACATAGGCCTCTCCTAAATTGTGCCACTGAACCCGATCTTCGGTCTGTTCCGTCACTGAGTTTATAATCTCTGCCTTACACTTTAAGCACTGATTTGAGACGCTCGTGGAAAATGTTTTTAAGTTGAGGACGTAATAGTCGAAAATGTCAAATAAAACAAGCACATCGGAAGCGTTGTTTCAAAACACGCCCGACGCAGGTGTTGCTTTTCCAATTTACCATCGCTCGGCAAAGGATGTGCGCCGCCGATTTTCATTTCCCAAACAAGCCGCACGCCACGCTGCGATTACGTAGCGATGCGGCCGGACTTTTCATTTGTTGATTAAAATATTTTGTGTTGGGGTCATAACAACATTAACAAGGTGACACTGTATTTGCTTTAATAATGTATGATGCCAACTGTGAAAAATTGTGGAATTATACACTAAATGCAATATTCGACAGGCAGACATCAGACAGTGTGTACTTAAAAACAAAATCGTGAAATGCCAATGAATCACCTTGTTTTCACAAAGTTTGCATAACACCTCTTTGATAATATTAAATGTTGTAGAATTATTTTTTCTATCCAACACGTTATTCTTAACTCACAATTAAGTGTACCTATATACCAGTATATCTCTTCCAAAGGGGTAAGATCCAGATGGATTTGGCTATGAAATATGAAATATTCAAAATTAAGACAACAAACAGCATTCGTTTTTAAATAGATAAGATTGTTAAATTATTTTGTTTATTTTTTACTAGCTGTTTGCCCGCGACTTCGTCCGCGTGGACCACGACATTTTATTATGTATTAACTAAATCCTAAAAGAAATCTATTAATCTGGTTATGCATCCATTATATCAGCCCTTAGACGTCCACTGCTGGACATAGGCCTTCCCCAACCCTGCGCGTGCCGATTCCTGGTCCACTCCAGAACTTATCTGCCCCAATAGCCATCGGTTCTGCGACAGATGTGACCCGCCCACTACCACTTCAGCTTACTAATTCTTTCGGCTATCTCGATCACCTTTGTTCTTCGTCGGATTTTATTCATTACGAATCATATCATTCAAAGAAACTATTATGCATTGAAAAGATTTATTTACATAAATTATCTGTGGGACTACAGAATCATTGTTTTTTTTTATAAAGTTGAAATTTATAGTTATTTATAATTGTTATGATTTATTATTGTGCAAGAAGTTACGTATTTTTTATCTAATCTTAAAACAAATATTTTTTCGCAGGGGATATGCCTTCTCCGTCTCGCTCGCATTCCCCCATTCCCCTCTCATACATCAATCTACCCACTTCCCTTTTGCACCCCTTCCCATCACGTTGAAAGCTCCTTCCCCTTCCCTGTCTTTCTATCCCTCCCTTCCTCCTCCCTTTCTGTTCCTCCTACCCCCTCCCCGTTCCCCTATTCCCGGGCCCCTTTCTTCGCCTTTGTCTTCCCACCGCCCCCCTCTCTCTCTTCTACCACCTCCCACTCCCGCTAGCCTCGCTGTCCTCTTTATCCTCCTTTTCTTTCCCTTCACTCTCCCTTCTCCTTCCTGCTACCGCCACCCCCATTTTGCATACCCAATTAACTGTAACCGACCACTGACAGGCATTTGGTTAAATACCTGTCAGTGGTCGGTTACAGGGCCACTAATAATTTTTTTGTATCGAGACTTGTGGAAATACCCAAAAATACTACAGCTACAAAAAAAGTAAAATATTATAAATGAGCTTTAAAACATTTCTGTAACGGTCTGTCAAGTTTTTGCAAAGACCAGTAATGTTGAACTACACTGTCATACAAATGATATGAAATTTAGGTCATCTTGTAGTTCAACCTCCTGACAATTTAATGAGATATAGGTTTACCAGATTGTGTCTCGAACGCAAAGCTATTAAACAGTGAAAAAGCTGTCAAATTCTGTTCATTAGTTTCCAAGATTAGCCCGTACAAACATACATACAGACAGACACGAAAATTTTTAACTAAATTTTTGGACTCTATACTGGTCTTAAGTAACATCCGGGATGTGAAATTTTTTTTTAACTTTAATGTACAGATTCGCTTTGCTTTTGTCTTTCTTCTCTTTTATTAAATGTATAGATTAATTATTATTCAAAATTAAAAAATGTGTTAGTTTTGTTTAAGTTTTTTGTGTGTGCTCGTGAGAAATAATGTAAGTATTATCTGTAATATGTTTGAAATTAACTTTTTTTTTCCATATTTTGGAGTGCATGAGTTCCCAAAAATAAAATAGGTGCATGATAAACTAGATAATAATTAAAATACTTAAACTACTACATCCAAATTGGATATTGTGCTTTAAAAAATAAATAGTAACTGCAAATGAAGAAAAAATCTGAACAATACTTCTACTACCACAGACGGGTAAAAATTTTGACCATTATTTTTCGCTTGCGCTTGTCAAAAAAATATTTCAAAAGTAATACAAAAGTTAACTCCCCAACTATCTCAGTCTCTATTGTCTTGTTTGAGCTATGAACAGCCACCGACATTGCTCGTTGGGCCAACTTCTGTCAGGAAAAACTTTAGGAAAGCATCCCATCTCGGTACGGGAAGAGATTGCGAAATATTTCAGTCCCCTAGGTGTCATTTGCCTAACTTTCCAGTTTGAGTAAGCTTAAAACCTTCCAAGTTTTTGCGCTGAAAATGCTCTTGAGTTTCTCTTATGCTAGAATTTATATTTGAATAAAGAGTATTTTTATTTTGTCAACAATACGAGAAGTCCAGTAAATGAATAAGTTAGACTTTCAATTTGAAGACCAGACACTTAAAATATGCGTTAGTCATATTAAACAAAAAAAAAACGTCTAACTTTTTTCATAGAAGAAAACGGAGTTTAAGGTAATAAATAAAAATGATGTCATTTTTCTCGCAGAAAATACAACCGATTTTCTGACAAAATTCAAGGTACTTTACGGGAAAAAGTATAAAGTATTTTATATAGAATGGGATTAATGACTAGAACGATACCGATACAGCTTTTAGTTTCTAGATTTTTTCTATTAAGTATTTAAAGTCTTGTCTTTTAGTATCTATAAAATACAAATCGGTTGAGTAGCTACCTAAGAGTTAATATAGGTTTAATGGAAATGAAAACCGACGTGCGGTGAGCTAAGTTCGTGACATATCACGACCGAAAGGAAAGCATAGCTACAGACTATGAAGGCATGAAGCTTTTTGCACGATTTGATAGCTTCAGCGTCCATATTCCAGTAAATGTCCCTACATTTCACTCTATCCTGCCATTATATCTTCCGACTAATCCTTATATCCCATCCGTGCCAACTGCAATCGATCGATCTTGATTTAAGAGTGTGCTGTCAAATGCATGTTCTCTTTTACACATCCCATTTTTACTGAGTGCCTCTTCTTTATAAGTCTAGCACCACCATTAAGGTCTAGAGGAATAATGCCGAAGTCAATAGATTAATTTTATAGACACATTTTTAAGGAGAGCTGTGAAGGTACTGAAGCACTTTCACTTCACTTATTGTTAATTTACTCTTGTTATAAAATTTTAAAATATTTAATGTTTTTATTTTTCTTTCATAACGTCTTATTATCTTAAATACATAATATAAACCAAATACGTACTACAATTTATTTATTTAATTTTATTTATTTTCACAAAATTCACAGCGCTTAATAAACAGTGTTATTCTAATTTCAATCGAAAGGGTATGAATGCGAAACTAGTGTGCAAATACACCGGAAACTAAACTAGATCTGTTTTGTAACTAGATTTCTAAATCTGAAGTAAAACGAAAGAACGGCAACTAGGTATAATCCTTTTTTTTCTTCAGAGTTCAGTACCTACACCTCACTTTTTATTTAGCGCAAATATAGTCATAAGACGTAATTGAAGACGATTATAGGTACGAGTTTAATGAGGCTACTCATATAACTAGTACCTATAATCGTCTTCAAACTTTTAGGGCTTTGAATGCTATGACAGTAACGCGAGCTTCTTATATCAGCATCAGCTCGTTCCGTCAGTGATGGAACGAGCGCCATAAACCGCTTCCAGCGATTGTACTAATTAAGTGCAAACAGCGCTCAGCCGCGGCATCACGCGCCTCTCCACTTCCCCCAATTTTTGTTTGCGCACATAAACTGATTTTGTCAGTACATTTTAGACTTTCACGCTTTATACACATGTTTAATATAAACTCCTTAGCGTAAAAGGTTCGTTTATCTTTGCTCGAAGTTTCGTCGATCAGTTTTGTTAGAATGAGACGATTTTGCTTATTTCTTATCCAAAGTCAAACTTTATGATGCTTAATCTTTTTTCTTTCTTAGACACAGCAGTTATGTACTACATATAAGTAATTGCGTTGGCTAATTGGGTTATATGGAAAATCTATGTAAACAGTTAGATGCAGTTACATTTTAATATTTCACAAAAAAATTATAAAGAGATAGATTTAGATATTACTAAGAAAATGGGTAAAATACAAAAATACTTTTGAATTTATATGCTAGGTACATATAAAAATAAATTTGCAAAGCAACACGCACTATCTCCTTGTCTCAAAGACAATGATTTATTCACGAATGCACACAAACTTGCGTTTGGATCGGTGAAATTTTTATTATCTTAAAACAAGCGTTTTTTTATATTTATGATTGTTGCTCACCTCCACGAATTAAATTTATTGGACTTTTGTCTTGTTTTATACGATAAAACTGAAACAGAAAAGCAGAAAAATGTCTTGGCTCTTTTTACAATAAAAAAAAAACAATAGTTGTAGCACTACTTCTAACTCAGCTCACTAGATGGCGCTCTACATTTTTGGAACTCGCTGACCAGTTATCGAATAGGTATTGTTTAAGTACAATCCTGATGACTATGGGTATCACTGTATTATAGATATGCATGAGTCTTTATTACATGCAAATTTAAAATCGTAGGCACAGATTTAAAATTTTGCCTCTAAAATAGATACTAAAAAATTTTAAATTATTGTCATTGGCGAAAAACGCTCCCTTGCTGTCAAACAAAACAAGTATTCGCTTTCATTTTTATTTATTGACACTATTGACCATGGAGGTAAACACTTTTTGATAAGCGTCTCCTTCGCCGCATGACGGACATTATGACATCAAGAACTTTGAATTGTAAATTTTTTTGGAATACTGCGGCGTATAATACTAAATATTAAAAATATAACGAAAATGAAGATTTTGTGTTTCTTTATCATGTAAAGTATATTTTTTTCAATATTTCGGAATTTAAGAAAACTTGTGTCATATTATTTGGCGCGTTTAAAACACGTTCAGAACAAAACGCAGCGTTACAAACGTCAGTCTACAGAGTTATGCGACATAAAGAATTTCCAGCAGTAATGCACGGTCGCGAGACAGTCGCGCCGCAGGGTGGCGGAAGCATCAAGGGAGAATGTCCCAGCTATCTTGTCTCAGTACCGTCTCTTGCAATTCATGACTACATTGCGCAAGATAAGTGCATGAATAAATTTGCTATTTGACTGCTGTAATATTCGGGTTCGATTACACATACCTAATCATATAATCTGTAACTATTAAAAAAACTAAACGTCTTAGAGGTCATTATTATACAGGGATAAGTAAAATAAAAACACTTGTAGTGACAAGTAACAGGAGTTCAACGGTATGCAATATCAAACACTGCAAAATTCTGAGATCTTCCTCAAAACTTAAAAAAAAGCAAAAAAGGTATTTTTTGTGTCTAACACACAAAAACATTTAGTATTTTTAAAGGTTTTGAGTCAAGTCAGTCTAATGACTGATTGCATGTCCTGCGGATAACTCCAAAACTACTTTATCGATTGAACATGATGGAAAAATTATAAAAAATTCAGGAAAAACATATTTTTCCGAGATATTAAATCCCCACATCATGTATTTATACGGCATATATGAGTATAGTTGTTATTTATTAGTCAGTGGGAATACGACAAATTTTTTTCTACGCCCTGTTAGCTTTTTGAGAAAGCTTTGCGAGAAGTTTAAATAAGGTTTATATCATTATATTAAATTACCTATAATTTAAATGACAGGAGGAGCTGGAATATAATGAAATAAACTGAGTGTATTATCGACGGTTCAAAGGCGATTTTATGGTGATATTGACTTATATACATTTCTGGGTCTTTTGCGCTGGATTGTCTAACAAATCAGAGCACTTTTGTGTCGTATGTTTCCATGGCACAATTACGAGAAAGAAAGAGTGATAAAAAACTAGTTATAGAAATAATGTAATGTGATAGAAATAATAAAAAATATATATAATCACTTATTAATATTATAACAACAACACGTCCATTGAGGAAATTATAATAAAACAGCCTCATTAATTTATCAATCATGATATTATTAATTCAAATAAACCATAACTAGCCACAGACATGTAAGTTACTGCAAAACATATTAATCCAAAATGATGCAACGCAATAAGGATAAAGCGTTAATTAAAATAAACAATACCTTTAACAAGTTACTTGACGCAATCTCTTACAATTAGTCTTGGTGGAAGTACTCTCCGACAATCACGAGTAAGAAATTTAAAATTATTATTTCTCATAAATATTTACTGGCTTTTCAATTAAAATGAATCAGACGCACCACTATTTTCAAACGACTTTAAAAAAAGGAGGAGGTTCTCAATTCGACGTTATGTTTTTTTGTATGTTTGTTACGCGATTACTCCGCCAATTCTGAATGGATTTTGATGGTTTGGTTTTTGTATGGTATGTCATACTTTAGAGGTGGCCCCATATAAATTTTATCGAAGGTTATTTTTGCTTTAGCTGGCACCTACTCCAAAAATAACTTAGGTATTTAAAATTCTAATCTTGTAACCTGTAAGTATCGATAATTTCGTTGATTGTCCTTTAATGCTCTTTGCTTTGAAGTAATTACAACATTATTTTCTACTTTTTAGTCTAAGTTTGTACAGTAGGTATAGCCTTGAAGTCGGTTTTCGTTTTTTTTTTCTAAAAAATATTTTTTGTATCGTATCTTGATCTCGACTCTAGAAATCTTTTTAATTCTATAGCTTGTCCATAGTTCAGATATATTATTTATACAATTATAATTATAATTTTACATTTTTAACATTGCCTTTCTTCCATTTTTTATTATATTATGGTAATAAATATGCCTAGATTTTGAATAATAATACACGGGTAGAGGTAGGAGGCGACACGTATGATAACATTATGTTATTGTAGGGCGACTTACCCATGGTTTTAATGGATTACCTGGCTGGAGCTCTCACCCGCGACCCTCCCCCCGGGACGTCGGAGACATGGAGCATATTGCACGTTAAAAATATATACTTGCGCAAAAATATGAGAATGAAAAGTAGCAGCAGTGGATTGTATGTGTTCAGTTAGAGTATTTGAATTATATTCGAAATATTTGAATAATATTCGAATATTATCTTATTTTGTATGACATCTCTTCATAAAATATTTTACATTTAGTACTTACTGCATATCACAACCCATGGCAATGATTTCTGTATTGGTCATATCATATCACAATGTAAATTGTGATTTTGATTAATTTGCCTATCTTCATTGTATTATGGGTCCCACACTACGACTGGGCAGGCGTAGTGTGGGACGCCCCCTGGATAGATAAAGCGTCGATACAAAGCGTAAGGATGCTGGCAGAGACTGGATGAGAAGAATCGAGGATGCGCTTTGGGAGAGGCCTATGTCCAGCTGTGGACTTTTTCAGGCAGCTGGTGATGATTGTATTATTAATAAATACTTTATTATTAAAGTAGATTAAACCGTATCCAATCTAAAACGCCAAGTAAACTTATTTTGCACTAGTTGTGCCCGCAGCTCCGCTCGCGTGAACTACAGTATCCGCACCCATTCCGCTCCCGCTCCCGGAGGGGTCCCGCTTGCATCGCCTCCGCCTCCGCCTCCGCCTCCGCCTCCGCCTCCGCCTCCGCCTCCGCCTCCGCCTCCGCCTCCGCCTCCGCCTCCGCCTCCGCCTCCGCCTCCGCCTCCGCCTCCGCCTCCGCCTCCGCCTCCGCCTCCGCCTCCGCCTCCGCCTCCGCCTCCGCCTCCGCCTCCGCCTCCGCCTCCGCCTCCGCCTCCGCCTCCGCCTCCGCCTCCGCCTCCGCCTCCGCCTCCGCCTCCGCCTCCGCCTCCGCCTCCGCCTCCGCCTCCGCCTCCGCCTCCGCCTCCGCCTCCGCCTCCGCCTCCGCCTCCGCCTCCGCCTCCGCCTCCGCCTCCGCCTTCGCCTCCGCCCCCGCCTCCGCCTACGCCTCCACCTCCGTTTCCGCCTCCGCCTCCCCAAATTTTTTATTGCAAATATCTTCAATGTACCAGACACGCAAAGTATACGATTTTATTTATTAGATATAAAAAAATAACTAGTTCTTTTAAATTAAAATAATTTCAATAAGTATTTACTTAACTCATAGACAGCAGAAGAAGAATACACTAGTTGCTAAATTTTGACGGATTATACATATGCAACGTGCCGTGTGGTTTCCGGTAGAGTAGAATAGGACCACTCCAACTCTTCCCGTGGATGTCGTACAAGGCGACTAAGGGAATACATTATAAAACATCAATCAGGCCTCCCCAACCCGTCTGGCCAGCGCGGGGAGTGTAGGCCAAATCCTCCGTCTGTCTCCGGCAGATGAGAGAGGGCTGTGCTCCTGCAGTGGAGACAAAAATAACCTGATGATGATGATGAACGTAGATTTTATAATTATAATTAACATTTCCACGACCATCCTAATGACTTGTTAAAGTATTTTATTAAAATGCTATCATCATGGAGGAAATGCAATTATTTTTGATAAAATAAACAGGATAAAAGGAATTAAACGTAGATTTAAAATTAAACCTTCGATACAAAATAACTGAAATTGGTTATTGCATTGGTAAACCCAAAAGCTTTTATCTCAATATCATAAAAATCTGTAAAGTTTTGGCTTACTCAAATACTTTAGCGAAGCACTCAAACTTCCCATTTAAGAAGCTCTCAACTTTACTGAAAGTATTGTGAACTTTAAGCCAGTATTTACTTGATCTTTTTCATTTACTACTTCATAATACCTCAACCTTTAAAAAAATCATTTTTATTTGCTTAACCGTTGTAGTCGGGTAAAAATATGAGTGATCTTTTGTTCCTGAAATAAACTAATGAAAGTGAGCGTTGTTATTTTTCATTTGAATACTGCGGTTTATCACATGGGTTCTACCCAAAACTGTAAAAAGACATTCAAATAACAATAAGACGCTCGGTCTAAAAACTAGTAATTATACATAGAGGTCCTTCAAGTAACGTAGGCAAGACATATCGACTGCATTTAGACTGCAAATTAGCAGGATGAATGTGGGCATCTGAACTGCCGACCGACTTCACGCTAGGCTGCATACCTACTAGGTATTATTAAGACTATATTAAATTATAAATACGAGCTAACTATATTAGATGTATGATGCTTAAACTTTGATGTTTACGCTGTAAACATTTTTAGTCAACTAAGTGGCATTTTGGCTTTGTTGACGTATGTTAGCTAAAGTAATCATCTTTATGATCGTTTTAAACAAGATCGTGATCAAGTTAAAAAGTTAGTGCCACGGGTTACTTCAAGGGAACAAGATCTTTGTGCCCTTGTATGTAGTTAAGATTACTGTTCACGGTTAAATAGATCGTGTTCAAATAAACTTTTTTTTTTCAGTAGGTATACCTCTTATTTACACTTTAATGTTTTATTAATATTACAGTCGACAGTGCTAGAAAGCGGAAACATAAAAACCCTATAGCCCTATAGCAACTAATGCGAACGAAGTCAATAACAACTTAGTCATTTACCTATTTGCATTATTGCGTTATATTGTTGAATAGAAACTATAAAAGTATTGTTTTTAGTAGAGTTTTAACTTATTCGGGTTATTACAGGATACCCGTGAGAAATGTATGAGCTTATATCTTTTGTTTTATAGATATAATTAATAAAGCTTCATTCGAAAGCACACAGCAACTGGCAACTTCGGAACTGAAAGCCTTTGTTATCGCGAATGAAAAAGAAAAGGATTAAAGTTAGCAAAGAAACGTAAATAACCTCGACTTAGATGGATGGAAAACTTTTTATCGGACGTAAACATAGCTAAAACGCCTGCCTTTATCTACCCTTTTCTCATCTTGCGCTAAACTTTAATGCGGGGGAATAAAGCATATGACAGACAGACACCCGACGTTTTGTGCGCCGAAATCGTACGAACAAAATAAGAATGGAGGTACCCATAAATATACATTATAATTTACTTCCATTGCCATACTTATACTATGTATCTATAGGAAAATATAATAAAACAATAAAAAAAAATCGTAATACAAAAGCTGGCTTTAGAATATAAAGAAACAATCTTTATATTCTAAAGCCAACTGTCATAACTCTATAATTTTAAAATTATTTCATAAAAGTACAGATATATAGACAAACATTCCTTCGTCGACTTTGTAGTTGACTGATTAGAATCGACTCCAAAAAAAAATAAAACAGTTGTAGAACATTGATAGAACAATCGCCTCTATAAATAATAATTATATGGTAAGTATAATATTTTTGGGAGGATGCCACTGGCAATGAAGCAGTGTACATATCACAAAAAGTGTATAAGAGCCATTTCCAACTTGCGCAGAACTGATAGCCGTAAACCTCCATTTCAAGTGATGTAAGTTTTTAACGGTCCCTCAATTTAAATTGACACGCAACGAATTTTTTTGTTAAATTATTTCTAAAATATTTTTAATAATTCTGAATTCTGAAATATTTTTAATAAGTCTAAGAAAATCTGCGCATAGAGACATCGTGTCTCTGCCTACCCCTCTGGGACCAAGGTGTGAGCATTATGTATGTATGTAACAAATATGATAAATTTTGTTATTTTTAGATTATTGAAGACAGTTAATTATTTTGCCTTAATGATTAAAATTGATAATTGCCTAGTTAAAGTGTTCTCGCCTCACATTCACGAGGTTGAGACTAAAGTTTTAAAACCCGGGCCACCTATTTGTTGTACAGTTTACCATGTTACCAAAGGATTTTCGGTGAAGAAATCCACTGCAAGAAAGCCTGCATATGCCAAATTCTAATGTGTACGTTTGTAGTCTACCAATTCGATATTGAGCCTGCGTGATGGACTGTGGCCCGTAGGCCTCTGCCCTAAAGTGGGATATATGTATTTATAACTGTTTTTGGATTTGATTAAATTTTTAATTACGTCCGATATTATACGCAAAATGGCTGATGATTAAGATTATCTTATTCGTAGTGCATTTCTTTAAGAACAACAGTGGATGCAGTAAGGGAATGAAATTTACAACGTCAACATAATACTAGGGAATTGTGATGACGGGAATAAATCTCTTATATAAACTACTCATCAAATTCTAGATTCAACTAAATAGTTTCTTGTCGAGATTTATTTGCATTTCGGAGAAGTTATAGCCAGCGTATTGTTTGAACTCGTCATCACGTACTTGTTGAATAATGGATCTTGTTTACGGACACGTTTACTTAGGATGGTATTTTGATACAACACCCCAGTCTATCTGTGGCAAGTTGATTAATGAAGGTATATGGTAAACAATCATTTTAATACCGATTTTAATATCATCATCAGGTTATTTTTGTCTCCACTACTGCAGGAGCACAACCCTCTCTCATCTGCCGGAGACAGACGGAGGATTTGGCCTACACTCCCCGCGCTGGCCAGACGTGTTGGGGAGGCCTGATTGATGTTTTATACGTATGTTCGTATGACATCCACGGGAAGAGTTGGAGTGGTCCTATTCTACTCTACCGGAAACCACACGGCAAATTATGATTTTAATATAGTAGATACCATTTTAATAACAATTATTATGATTGCTGAGTGCAAGAGTCGGTTGTTGTCGTGCTTATTGATGGTAAAATCCAGAAAGATCCAGCACTGCCACCACTAATTTCTATCTGATACCTTTTATAACCATCTTTACTGTCTAACTCACAAATTGCCTGAATGGTATGTACAGTGGGGAACCGAGTTAAGAGGCGTTGAGATGGGTGGCAACGTCAAACTTCGAATTGCGACAAACTTGCAACATATTGCACAGTACTATTAGATAACTGTCACATTCCTCCACCGGTCCTTTAACTCCGTTGTACGTACATAATTATCGAAGGTATATATGAATATCTTATACACATTATCTATCTTCATATGGTCTACTGATGCTGGTACTGAGGCGCACGGCCCTCGCAAAGACCAATCTGCGTGTCTAGGCCCCACAAGGTGTCATCTCGCCGATGTCTTACAGAACAAAACGAATGATGAAGCTTTTAGTCACCAACTGAAAAACCTCTTATTGTATAAAAATGTATACTCTGTCAAAGAATTCATGGACATGAAATGTTGAAATTAAACCGCGGCATGGTTAATTTACAATGTATTTTTTTAAATACATATCGCAGTAAATGGCGGGCGCAGAATCGCTACATGGGCGGAATATTTTCAAATAGCCTGTCTTTCTTAGTAAATATAAATTTTCGACACTCGTTTACTGAAGTGTAGTAACTTTATCTAAAATAAAATACACCGTGTTCTAGAATAAACCACCCGCATTACCATCCAAATCACAATGTTTTTTAAGAAGCCTCAAGGTGTATAAAATTTTAGTAGTAATATGTATTATACTATATTTTATTATTCTTTGACGATCACATGACGATTGGTGATTTTTTACGTAAGTAAATTATTAACATTTGTAATGTGAAATAAATAAATCTGATCGAATCTATGATGTTTCAAATGAACATTCTTTAGTTTATTAACCTTTTATATTCATTCGCCACAGAGGTCGGTCGATACCATTGTTGGGACTTCAGTGTTTAAATAAGGCACGTTTGGTTTTACCATGCGCTGGGGAAATCAATGATCCCGATCCAGTCGGAGTTGCCTCTCGTGACCTACAAAGGAACTCAGTGTTGTCCGACGAAAATTAATAAAGTGGCAAAAAATATTTGCTATGGCTTATTGCATATACACTTACTGCGGATTTGCGACCCATTGCATGAATTTTTATTTGCACAAAAGTATTACGAAGTACTTCTATAGCATTTGCTTAATTAAAATGATTGCTTATATGAACGACTATGCAGGTTTCCTTACGATGATTTCCTTCACCAAATGCCTGTGGCCAAACAGATCCGAGTCTAATCCGTTAAGCGTACTCGATTCGATCGGCCGAAACGTTCGATTCTCACTAAAGGTACACAACTTTGTACAATTTCTACATGTTGGGCCTGGTCTAGGTGTTTTATTTGTGAAATGTTCTATCTTTGTAGGATTTCCATAGTAGGTACAGGAGAAAATCCTAGTTTAGACACAGATAATTATATTTAGGTACATATGTATAAGTATGTGCCTGTATATGAAATATAATAATGCTATAATTATATCATTGTTAATTATGTTTAACATAAACGTTGGTTGACGATATTTTTTAAACGTTTTATTGTCAATATAAATACTTTTTAAATTTTATAACCAACATTTTTGAGGGATTCTTGAATTAAATAAAAAAGGAAGTTAAAAACTAAAACCCGACTACGACCTTGAAACTCATTAAAAATAAATAAATTAAACTTCGATTACGATTTTTATTATGAGTGATATATTATATTATTTTATATTTAGGTATTATGTGGTGACACACTACAGTTTGGAACAGGTAATTATATAATATAAACTCTAGCTAATTTGCTCCATATAATAGTTATACAAAAGTATACAGCGTACATGAAATAAACTGCAAAATTAAGCTGGAAAAATAAATTAGGGAGTTATACTATAAGACTAGAAAAGGGTTGAACAGAAAGTACTCAGCGGGAGGGGTGGGTACTATCTGAAGTGCTGTATCTGAATTTGGATCGGTATATCGATATCGGTATTAAGCAGAGTTTTACGACATATTCAAAATATGTTTCACCTGGAGTTCGAAACAACGAACTACGAGAGCGATTTTCATTCAGTAAAAAACCGTAGCAATATTTTTGAGTCAACACCTGAACATTGTGCGAACACAAACTAAAAGCAAGAATAAAAATACAAAGGCCGAGTATTCGGCATTGTTTTTAACATGAAAAGAAGGAATATTATGAGTGTACCGAAGATAAGAAACATCGAAAGTAAGCAGACATTATGTGAAACATATAGAAAAAGAAATGCTTTACATGACATTGTTAACTTAGTAAATACTTGTATTGTATTTATTTATTTTGCCATAAATTACATGCCATTTATATAGGTATTTAACTAATCAATTGTTTTATGATACATCATAATTTTATTTTATTTTTGATAATAATTATTATGTTATAGATTTTAAAATTTAATGACTACTATCTCTATCCGGATTGAAGAGATCTAGAGTGTTTTAATTATCTAAGATAATTAAAATAAACTTAGCAATCTTTTTTGTATAGAAACAGTCAAAAACTTTTTGTTAATAGTCAAAATAAGTATAATATTTACTTAAAATATACATGAAGAGATACTTAAAGTGCTGCCCTCAATATATTTGCTAAGATGATTACGTATCGTAACTCCTTTAATTTATAGTCTCCAGTATA
This sequence comes from Esperia sulphurella, assembly GCA_947086405.1. Lineage (NCBI taxonomy): Eukaryota > Metazoa > Arthropoda > Insecta > Lepidoptera > Oecophoridae > Esperia > Esperia sulphurella. The sequence goes on along the minus strand of OX352270.1, from coordinate 7,443,971 downwards.
TAGCTTGTAAAGGCTTATTACGATAAGTTTGTGGTTTAGAACGGCCTCACGCCGCCAATGCGTCACAAAGCACCCGGGGGCAGCGTAAAACACACTCTCAAGTCCCGAACCCACCTGTGTTCAACCCTGTTCAACTCAATAAATAAGTGCGTTCACCTCAACCCCCCTCCCCCTCTTCTAGGGATTTATCGTCCCTATTTACGAACTGTATAGTTAGTGAAAATAATAAACTTTTCAAACACATCATCAATCATTCGGTTTGAAAAGAGACTTTTAAATGAAAAATCTAAGTTGTATGTAAATTGAAATAAATAACATAAACGTCGTTATAACGTTAGAACAGATCTGGGGTCCTTGTTCCCTATTAATAAACAGGAGATTTTGTGAAACCCTTTCATAATATACCGAAAATACTAAAATTAATACATTCACAATCCAGATGCCGCCAGTGGTGAGATACGCAACTGCTTGCCAGGCGCCCATGCTCCCACTATGAATCATTTGTAAAGTAGACAGATCACTATGTACGGGAACTGTAAACGTATTAGTATGACATCAAATTAATTTTTTTCATCTTTTTGTTATAAGAGGCACCAAAAAACCTTTAAAAAAGTTGATTCAGAATTTAAAACCCTTTTAGAGTGGTTCTATCGAAATAAAACGCCGCGACCGCTTTGCCGCCAGATTCATGCCATAGTTAGGGCCGAGCCCGCACCGTCGCATTGAAGCACGAAATAGAAAACCCAGAAAAGAGACCCCAAGGAACGAGTGTGGCTCTTTATGTAAATGTGTACTGTACAAAAGGTGGAGTAATGTGAAAGTGAGATTGGGTCTCGGCTGCCTCGCTCCAATGTCGAACAGAACGCAATCGACACAATTTAGAGTAAAAATTTAACCAGTCCTAAATTGAAGGAAAACAGTCTGCAATTCAAATTGAGTTTTTTGTTGCGGCGTACTCGTTTGCTTGAAGATGCATGGTGAATAATGTAGTGTTAAAGTAGAACTTATCATCATTAAAACATCTTGCACAATTTCTAAAGATTTGAAAACTTGAACATTGTTTATGAATGTCGTTCTTTTTTGATGGAACTAAGTACTAATCAACGTTAAAAACATTTTTGGAAGTAGCACATTGTTAAAGACGTAGTTCATTGCCAGGTAGACTTTAGACAAGTTTAGTTTCAAGAAAAAGCTGTCCGTAAGGATGGCAAGGCCGGAGGACCGGGTCTAGCGGCGCTCATGGGGGAAGGCCTACGGCCAGCAGTGGATCATTATAATAAGATAAGCGATTTGATTATATATTACCATCTTATTAAAAGCTACTTCAAATCTTTACATTAACTCACACAGTAACAATCTATCTGTACTCTATTTTATATATAAATTCTTAATCGTAATAGACCGCCAAATGGCGATAAGGGACCGAAGGTTACAGGATGGTCCGTGAAACTACGTATATCGATATCTGAAGCCTCCCTTGGGACCGACCTTTGGCGAGATATGCCAATATCCTGATCCGTTACGTCATAATACTGACAATAGTTATAATAGGTTAACGATATTATAGACGTAAGATTATATAAATATATAATCTAATTTGAGATAGAATAGATTAAACACATACATTTAATGCATCCATGTTTTGAATTAGAGATAGAGAATCAGACATAATGTAACATTATTAGTTTAAGTGATTAAAACCCGTATTTATGACTATTATTGTTTGACATCTAAAGAACTTTGAAAAAATAGCTTTTTGCGATAAGACCGCCTATATGTACATGTGTGCAACTTTGTTATTGTATCCTTGTATTTTTATCGTGCAATAAAGAGTAACTGAATTGTCCTTTTCGTTCTACGACTTTTGCAATCTGGTCAAATTTCAGAAAAAGATAAAATGATTTACGTGTACGTATGACGATGTGAAACTATACGTACGTACGACTAGACATACTGTAATAACTTCATATACTTATTTTAGCCTGAAGGACGGAACCTTAAAATGTTAAATTGCGTATCCTAACGTTTGGGATAGCTGTAGAATTAAGATTTACGAGTGAGTTTGCTTAATTTTCTCATAACTCGAGGCACCAAGTGCGCTCTATGTACCAACAAATTTTAATCACACTCGTAAATGTGTACTAAGTTATTAATAAAGCTGTGGTTTATTAATTTATTTTTAAGGAAACCGTAACTATTCAGATTTATTTATGATGGCGAGTTATTAAATCTGTTTTCTTTTTATATGTACCTACTTACTTGGTTCAGTTTGTTCTTTTTTGTCTACGTGTAGCACTTATTTATTTATTTACTGTTGCGTAACCTAAGCAATAGTCGCTGATAGCTGAACAGGTGAAGTTTATTGCATTAAAGTTGCATAGAACAGCGTAGACGTAACTGCAGCTCTAACTTGACTAACTCCTTAAGTTGCAATTTAGAGTGTCTAGAACCTTACCATAGTACTGGATCTTAGTATCCGGTAATGATGAGTTGCAAAATGTATATCCCAGTAAGAACGTGTCTCTAACATTATGACGAAACCAAAAGGACATTAAAAGCTTACTAAAAATTTTACTACTACTATACGTTACGATAAATAATTTATTTTATTTATAGTACCCGCGACAACATTTTATAAAATCAAATCAGTTTTAAGGCTTGTTAAATTAGGTTCCGGGGCAAACCAGGCAAAGTTTGGATCCATTACACGCCCTAAACCGAAACATCACGTGTAACTTCGTAGATTCATAGTAGTGACTGTCATTGTTCCTAAAGACAGGACATAAGTTCGATCTAACTTGACAGAAGTTAGGTACGGAACGTATCTAGTTTGAATATTTACTCAAATTGGACTACCGAATCATATAATCGTATATAAACGAATACATACCAAATCGTACATAAACGAATATAGGTGAGATATATTGCAACGGCAACAGTAATATACTTTGGGAGAGGGAGGGAGGGGATCGAATAAGTCATAATTCTTGAAGATCCAAACATAGAAGATAAGCATTATTATAAAATTTGATTTAGGTTAATAAAATAATAACGGAACATGATAATTAGCATTTTGGAGTATTTTAAACGGTGCCGATCGAGGAAACACTCTGTGTCGATAATGATTAATTTATTCAACCTTCAACTCTTAAATGTTATAATTACGTTTTGAAATTGAAAAAAATAGTAGGTAAAGTATAAAATACTTAAGAAGAGACATCATTCGATTTTTTAATGGTTGACATAGCGCGTAGATAGAATGACAACTACTACATCTCATAATAATTTTGCAAATGAAATGTGACATAATGCTGACATTGCTCGCTTGGCTTGCCTCGAGCGACGTTCTGTTGACGCATATCTTGAAACCCCACCTAATATCAACACAAGATCTTGTTATGCTGTCACATGTCTAACTTTGTTTCAGTGGTAAAATTATATTACAGTTATGACGGAAACAAATTCCGGGTGTAAATTAAACTTTATGATGCAAGAGTGACGTTATAATTATTATAATTTCTTGTGGAAATTTGTTTGCTCAAATCGAGTTTTAAGACTACAAAATATATCTTTTTAGACTCAGTTGTTCTAACACCATAAAATTATGGCTGCTCCTAATTTATATTGAATTCCTATATATAGGCATCAGTACTTGCAAGAAAAAATAAAATGTATTTGAATAATGATATGAAATTGTATAATGTAAGAAATAAGTATTTGTATTTGTATTTATTTATTGGTAAAAATTATTTACATGTCAATTGTTTTGTTATTAATATTGCAACATATTACATTTCATTCTTAGAATATCTAATAAATAAAATCGTAAACTTCGCGTGTCTGTACAATGAAGATATTTGTAAAAAAAAAATTGGGGGGTCTAAGGATAAGCAACAGAACACATTTCGATCATTTTTGAAATTTTTGTCTGTTTGTCTGTTTATCTGTTTGTCTGTTTGTCGGTTTGTCTGTTTGTCTGTGAGTTTGTGCACGCATCACTTAAAAACTACTGAACGGATTTTGATGGACTTTTCACAAAAACATGGGGCTTAACTTAACTTAACATTTAGTCTTTATTTCATCGCAATCGGCTAACTCAATCAAAAGTTATAGTATACGTATGCAACAAAGTAATGTTGATCGGAATTTGGACTGCGATGGATTAGTTACGAGGACTACATTTGGAGAGAAGAGGGAAAGAGGTTTGAGGGGAGGGTTGAGGGGAGAGTTGAGGGGAGAGTTGAGGGGAGAGTTGAGGATCTTGATCTGGACCTGGAACTCAAACTAGGCCTAGGCCTGGGCCTGGGCCTGGGCCTGGGCCTGGGCCTGGGCCTGGGCCTGGGTCTGGACCTGGCCCGGACCTGGACCAGGACCTGGACCTGGATATGGTCCTGGACCTGGACCTGGATCTGGACCTGGACCTGGACCAGGACCAGGACCAGGACCAGGACCAGGACCAGGACCAGGACCAGGACCAGGACCAGGACCAGGACCAGGACCAGGACCAGGACCAGGACCAGGACCAGGACCAGGACCAGGACCAGGACCAGGACCAGGACCAGGACCAGGACCAGGACCAGGACCAGGACCAGGACCAGGACCAGGACCAGGACCAGGACCAGGACCAGGACCAGGACCAGGACCAGGACCAGGACCAGGACCAGGACCAGGACCAGGACCAGGACCAGGACCTGGACCTGGACTTCGACCTGGACCTGGACCTGGACCTGGACCTGGACCTGGACCTGGACCTGGACCTGGACCTGGACCTGGACATGGACCTGGACCTGGACCTGGACCTGGACCTGGACCTGGACCTGGACCTGGACCTGGACCTGGACCTGGACCTGGACCTGGACCTGGACCTGGACCTGGACCTGGACCTGGACCTGGACCTGGACCTGGACCTGGACCTGGACCTGGACCTGGACCTGGACCTGGACCTGGACCTGGACCTGGACCTGGACCTGGACCTGGACCTGGACCTGGACCTGGACCTGGACCTGGACCTGGACCTGGACCTGGACCTGGACCTGGACCTGGACCTGGACCTGGACCTGGACCTGGACCTGCACCTGCACCTGCACCTGGACCTGGACCTGGACCTGGACCTGGACCTGGACCTGGACCTGGACCTGGACCTGGACCTGGACCTGGACCTGGACCTGGACCTGGACCTGGACCTGGACCTGGACCTGGACCTGGACCTGGACCTGGACCTGGACCTGGACCTGGACCTGGACCTGGACCTGGACCTGGACCTGGACCTGGACCTGGACCTGGACCTGGACCTGGACCTGGACCTGGACCTGGACCTGGACCTGGACCTGGACCTGGACCTGGACCTGGACCTGGACCTGGACCTGGACCTGGACCTGGACCTGGACCTGGACCTGGACCTGGACCTGGACCTGGACCTGGACCTGGACCTGGACCTGGACCTGGACCTGGACCTGGACCTGGACCTGCACCTGGATCTGGACCTGGACCTGGACCTGGACCTGGACCTGGACCTGGACCTGGACCTGGACCTGGACCTGGACCTGGACCTGGACCTGGACCTGGACCTGGACCTGGACCTGGACCTGCACCTGGATCTGGACCTGGACCTGGACCTGGACCTGGACCTGGACCTGGACCTGGACCTGGACCTGGACCTGGACCTGGACCTGGACCTGGACCTGGACCTGGACCTGGACCTGGACCTGGACCTGGACCTGGACCTGGACCTGGACCTGGACCTGGACCTGGACCTGGACCTGGACCTGGACCTGGACCTGGACCTGGACCTGGACCTGGACCTGGACCTGGACCTGGACCTGGACCTGGACCTGGACCTGGACCTGGACCTGGACCTGGACCTGGACCTGGACCTGGACCTGGACCTGAATAAGTCTGAGTGGAAGTGAGATTGGGAGCGGAAGTGGGAATGGGAGCGGATCCTGTAGTCCACGCGAGCGGAGCCGCGGGCACAGCTAGTATCAAATATAATCCAGGATTCCATGAAATAAAAACATAGTATAGGAATAGTCTTAATTAAAATGTCAACTATAAATGTCATGTTTAGGTCAACATTTAAAATTTAAATGTAGTCTTATTTTATGTTTATTTGTGCATTTCAGCAGCAGCACCGCAGCCAGGTGTGTCTAGATATTCCGACACTGTGTAGTACGCGTTTAACAGCAGCCAGTTTTTTAGTTTAGTTATAAGTATGTCATCATCATCGTCATCAGACTGTACGTGTCCACTGTTGGACAAGATGCGTCACTGAACCTGATCTTCGGTTCTCCGCTCCCAGTCACTGTCAGCCAGCTTACGAATATTGTCACTACAAAGTGTCCCACACTACTTACTGCCCAGTATATGTAAGTATGTAATTGTAATATATTTTTTTTTGTTTCTTTATGGGTTTAAAAAAAATAGCCAACAACGGACTTTGAAGACAATCGTTTAGTAATAATACAGTGAGTAATATACGTGGAACAATGCTTTGTTCTTAAGCTGTCATTCCTTCTCCCCCAAGACTTGAATATTATTATTCTTTCAAAGGATATTTTGAGTCAAAATGACGACGAAATAAAGGGAGCCTTTTTCATCGGCACAAAATTGCAATAATGGATGCTTTTCACCTGTCATGGTCCCCCTCTATTCGTTGTCTGTTATTTGAAAGTTATTTTTGTTTACTTTTTTCATTTAGAAAACAATAAAAAGTAATTTTTACATGATTTGTACGTAGGAATACAAGGTGGCTAAACTTAAGAACCGTTTATCTGAAATACTAATACATGCATGTATTCTAATATATGCCTTCTTTTTTTATTCTTGATGTATTCTTCTCGTCACTGTTCTACCAGCGAATGCAAAAAGTTTAACAAGCTTTAAGACTATATCAATCAAAAAGTTTTTTTTTATTGATATACCGACGACGTGGATATATCTTTATTTGTTTATTCTTTATTGTACAAAAATACAAGACACACAACCCATTTAAACCTATGATGTACAAAGACGCACTATATTCTGTAAGAGTTTTCTTCCAGTAAACCTTTGGGTGAAAGAGACCAGTCAAAGCAGATATGCAGACAGCAGTGCACATTACAGTGAAAATGAACAGTGGAATATTATAGCAAATAAAATCCTACTGTCCTACTAATATTATAAATGTGAAGGTTTGGATTTTTGGATATTTGGATGTTTGTTACTCAATCACTCAACCACTAGACAGATCGTGATGAAACTGGGCACACAAATAGTTTAGGTCCTGGAATAGGACATAAGATAGTTTTTATCCTGAAGAAACATCCCATACCCACGGGAAATACATTACAGTTTGTGATGTTAAGTTACCCACGCGGACGAAGTCGCGGGCAACAGCTAGTGTATTATTAATGCGAAAGTTTGGATGTTTGTTACTTAATCACGCTTCAACCACTGGACGGATCGTGATGTAACTTGGCGCACATATAGGTTAGGTCCTGGAATAGGACATAGGAGAGTTTTTATCCCGAAACCAAATTAATCGTTAAAAGCAGTGAAAATGTGTAAATATCGAAACCTACGCGGACGTAGTCGCGGGCAAAAGGGGGAAATTTATAAATACCTAATGTAACAATGAATTTCAATTTTTTTATTATGCTGCTGTAAATTGTACTGGAACTCAAACACAACCACACAGGTCATATCAATCAAACACATAATATCTGTATATCATAATATACGTGTAATAAATACCAAACAAATGACACAAGAAGTTTGAACGCAAACATTTTATGTGAAAGTTTTTCAAACTAAGCTCAGTTGCTGTCTCCCGGCAGGTTATTTAGATTATATTTTGTGTTTGTACCTATCTATGATGAAGTTGCGCAAGAAATGATAATACCTACACAGAGTGAATGCGATATGTCAAGCCCGCATTGTGATTGTGTTTATTTTCGATTTCACTTTACTTAGTATACGTAAAGGGGGATTAAACGAGATTTGCATTCTGAAAACAGATAAAACAGGAAGACATTTTGATTTTACGATGTTGTTTGAATTTATAACATAGGTACAGAATATATCAATAGAGGTTTCGATATTTGTTTGTAAAATAACTAAATATTCATAAAAGAACATTTTATTTGTCTGTCTCATACCGAAACTTCCTACTTTTTTGAAGCTATTCTCTCTCACAATCCAGAAGTTGCATCAATGTATATAGACAGACAACCATATTTTAAAGAGATATCACAGATATTAGTACTGAATTGTATGTAGTTACATATTATAATAAAATAAATTAAATTAAAATTTATAAATAGAATATTATAGTTCACAGAAGAGTATCTAAATACTCATCATGTACATTTTTCACATATACTTTGAAAAGATAACCGAATACGATTTACAGGCGGTGAAATTTTCTATTACTTCATTTGAATACGCAAAATGCGAGTGAGTGAACGCCTATTGTTTGTTTGTTTTTTATTGTTTGTGTCATTCTGCTGTATTATTTCATGTAAGTGTGGTTTGATTACATCCTTACTAATTATTAGGTTATTTCACTATCGTTCAAAATAAAAGTGATTTGTTTGTATTGTTAAAGGTAAGAGTAACAAGCCCATAGAGAGGAAAGGACGCCATTTCCTCATGCTACTAGGATATCTTCATGGATATAAATTTGGACATGACTACGCATTAAAACTTCCACCATATTTTGTATCACCTGTAATAATTGTACCTTCTATTAATCAACAACAAAGTGTGAACATTCAGGAAGCTACTAATGATGAAAATTATCAGGAGATTGGAAGTAGTGTACAAGAAATTACACCTGCCAAACTTGTATCAAACTTACCTGAAGTAAGTGAAGAAGATGGAGATATAGAAGTTAGATTTCAAGAGTCTCTAAAAAATAATACAGAAAAACTTATAAACGTTTCAAACGATACCCAGAATATTTCTGAAACCCTTAGACAGAGCATTTCGGAAAATAGCATCACTACTACGGGTATAATTGATGTTGAACTAGCAACTACACCTACTACTGTAACTATTACAACAACAAATAAAACAAAGGCAACAATAACACCAACTGGTTACTATCCGAAACCATCTTATAATAATGAAATGATAAACTCTTTAGCGCTTACAACAGATTCCAGTGAACATTTAGAACCTCCTCCTGTTTCCGACAACAGATGGCAAAATTTCACTTTGAGAAGAGACTCCAGTGATTTAGTTGATGGAAATATGACAGTGATCGATGACCTACAAAATAAGACACTGTCGCCATCTACAGAAATTGTAACCGAATATCCAGTAGAGACAACAATTACTTTCAGTAATGGACTTTACCCAAATGCTTTATATAACAACGCACTGATTGATCAGTTATCAATAACGACAAATTCCTATACAAATGAAGAATCACATTTGCCGCTACCTCAAGATGATCGATGGAGCTCATTCTCTTCAATGAATAAAATATCTTACTCGCCACCTGGTGGGTTTAAGCCTCTTGCCGGTTTATATTATGATGGATTTTTGCATAGACCTTTAAAGAAATTTGGATTTATTCCACAAAGTTAACTAATGAAAGGATTATGTATAAATGACATCAATTATCCTTGTGTTTAAACCTTATTTTTGCATATTTTAGTAACAAACAATATTATTTAGTGACTTGTTATGTAACAAAGTTCTTCAACCTTTTGAATTCTTTAGTTAGAAGCATGTGTAACAATTAAACTTATTATACCCATTCTATCTTTTAAGTTGCAGAGGTATTATAGTAACATAAATTCGATCAGTCCCGTAACGTTCTCACATTTCAAAACGCGTCAGCGTCGTAAAATCTGAACAATACGGTAACTACTGTAACTCGACGAGAATCTAAAATTGGTATTGTCAGAATATACTCGTAAAGCAAGCATCGGCTTTTGTGTCGTCATTCATGTGTGTAACATTGTTACGAGAGGATCGTCAGCAAATGAGGGGCGTTTCATTGTAGCAATGCTATTCACTTACTGTTACAACTGCGATAGTGGTTTGTACGCCAACACAGTTGTAAAGGTAAATAAAGGCTTCTCACTAGTACTATAATTCTAAGGAATTCATATAATTCTAAGGAATTCAATACTGATAGTAGTGGAATACTTTTTACGGTACTCATTATTTTAATATTAATTACAGGAAGGAAATCAATTACCGTACCTGGTAAATTGTAATTGTGACGAAATAGGTATACGTAGATACTATCAAAGTCTACGCTTAATCAGATCATCATATTGTCATTAAATAATATGGTTTATATACAGCGTTATCGGTAATGAACTAATGAATGACCATTGGATACCTTATATTCATCTAGCTAGAGTCTATCAAAGTCAAACCTATGCAAGAGTCGCGCGTTAATTTGTATATTATATAACAATTTTTTACGTACAAAAGTTGCATTACAAAGTTCAATAAAAAGGAAACCATTCCGCGATTTCAAGAAATGTTTAATCGAAATGTTTGCAGTAGCTCTTAGGTATGTTTAGAGCGCTCACACCGGCACTGGCAAGTAACAGAAATAAAAGCGCACGGCGACTTCCTCTACATTTATTATTCAACTGACAGAGTCACTCGCCATTCCAAGTTCCCTGTAAAATGTACTGTGGCAGGAAGTAGATTTTCTTTAAAGTATTATTGTTAGAAGAAAGGGGCTGATGAATCGGTTCGAGATTGCAGATGAGGTTTTCGATTTTTTTTATATACAATCTCCTTCTCTGCTTATTTTGAACATATTAGAATGTTTTTGTGTCCCTATTATTGTAAATAAATAGAGATTGCTTTTCATTACGACATAAATTTTTATTAGATTTTTTTTTATTGTTTCGATAGTCAACTTTTCATAATTTACACGTAGTTTAATCGTATTAAAAGGTGAACTATTTGTTAGATACATACTCGTATATGTAACTAAGTTACTCGTATCCAAGTAGACGCTTGCATCTCACATATGTTGAAACCCATAAATATGTAGGGTTGTGTTAAAATGTTATATATACTGAGTAACTAAGTATTGTCCGTGGCGCCGTCCGCGTTATATAGGTTTTTCCCTCGGTAACAGTTTTTCCTAATTTGTTTATATTAAAAATTAGCCTAAGTAAGTGCTTACTCATTTTTGGATGTTATTATTTATGTAGGTAAATACTTATACCTGTATGACAGATACACCCCCCCCCCCCACACACACACACACACATACATACTTGCACGCACGCACGCACCCCAGCATGCACCCAGACACGCACGCTCGCATACAAATATGTATTTTGATATTATTTACTGGTATTAAATAACGCCTGGGAAGTGAAATTGTTTTCATGCAGTTCAACTGCTTTTATAATGTGCGAGGTGATCAAATTTAAAGTGATTATTTTGTCCCCCAATCAGAACATAATCCTCAAAGAAATCGCTTTTCAGAATAAGAGATTAGGGGACATATTAATGTCCATCTCCGACATCCTTATACCTGAATAATAATAAATATATTAACATTTCAATATATTTGTTAACACATTAAACAAATTATTTCGGTAACTAACCTTCATTAAATGATAAATAGTTGTCACTTTACGTTAGTTAGTAGATTTAATATGTTCAAACATAGGCACACCCTGTCTACTTTGTTCAATACACAAGAATAAAAATAATTTATTAGATTGGGTTAAAAAAAACAGTAATCATATAAGAAAAACACAATTATTTATAACAGGTGTACGCCGTCCAACCCCTCGTGGTGAGGCATAGTCCGCAGGACGCTGACGCTATTACCTCTCTGGATGGCCAGGCTCACACGTTTTGCGAGGTAGGCGCCAGCTCTGGGGTCTCCGGAGGCGTGGACCTGATCGACAAAAACTTCACGAACGCCTTCGTGTCGGCTGACCACGAGCCCAGCGTCTCTACATCGAGCGCCGCGAACTCATAGTCAGCCGTCAGGTTTGAGTATTTGCGGCGCCTGTCTATAAATAAATTGACTATAAATTAAATAATAATCTACCTAGGACAGATGATACAGTTGGGTAAGAACAATTTCGATAGGGAAGCTGACAGAAGAATCCAGTTGGGCTGGGCAACATTTGGAAAACTGCGTCAAGTCTTCACGTCACCTATTCCACAATGTTTAAAAACAAAATTCCGCCGCCAGATGGACCGACAACATGAAGAAGGTGGCCGGTAGCGGCTGGATGCGGAGGGCGGAGGACCGGGTGTGGTGGCGTTCATTGGGGAAGGCCCATGTCCAGCAGTGGACTTCTAGGGGCTGACATGATGATGATGATAAATTAAATAGAAACCCTATAATCTATGAAAATGAATAAAAAGTATCTACTTATTAAAACTACCACTTTCAGACACGCCCTTTACAGCAGCTTAATAATATTATGTAGAAACTAGTCGCTCTTTGCCATATATTTCCAAAAGACGCTATAACGCCAGGCGTGTCCTATCCTACTAAAATTATAAATATGAAAGTTTGGATATTTGGATGTTTGGATATTTGGATGTTTGTTATTCAATCACGCTTCAACCACTGGACGGATCGTGATGAAACTTGGCACACATATAGGTTAGGGCCTGAAATAGGACTTATCCCGAAAAAACATCCCATTCCTATGGGAATTACATAATAATTTGAGATGTTAAGTTGTCCAAGTGGACGAAGTCGCGGGCAACAGCTAGTATATAATAAATATAAAATTAAATGTACTTAATGAAAATACAATGTCGACTTAGACTAGAGTTCTCAAAATCCCAATACGCAGAAATAAATGAGAATAACTACTTAGCGCAATCAAGGAAATAAGTTACTATATTGTCTGTCTTTCAATTAGACGAAATTCATTTGAATTACCAGGAATCCACATTGAAGATCGTTAATGCAACGCTTGTTTCGCGAAATTTAGAACAAAGTATGTTCTAATTCCGCCCGCTTCACAGTGCATTCCACCGAGTGCAGTATGCGGAATATTTACTGTATTCGTTTATTGTTTCCAGCACTTACTTTAATGACCTTTTGGCCTTTTGTTGAAGCGTGAGGTGTTTCCGTGTTTATCTTTAGGGACATAAATTGTTTTAACAAGTATCTAGCCAGCATCCAATCAAATGAAATATTCATCAGTTGAAATGCGTCCTCTGCTGAACAAAAGCCTCCCCAACCCCCCGCGATTCGAATCGATTCGTAAGATCGATTTTTTCACCAAAAATCAGAAATCCTACTCCCCAACAGAAAGAGCCACTTTTGGGGGCTGTCCATTGGGGGATTTGTATTTAATCTTAATACACACAGGAGAACGCTGCTGCCCGGCCCTGATGCAATCCCTTAGTACATTTGACGACACTCAGAGGAAAATTAAGGTGGCCCTATTCTAAGCCGGGAATCACAATTTCAACCACTTCATGACTCATCAACCAAAAAAAACGGTAAAATCTGCTGTCATCATCAAAAGTCAACTGTTGGACCAGACATCTCTCAAAAAGGCCTCCCTCTGCAAAATGAAGAAAAAAAAACAGCATGAAAAATCTAAAAACATTACGCAAAATGATTTCAATGAGTACAGGGCTATAACCCTTCTATCTACATTTCGGGTAATGAAATCTGAGCTCAAGGTACGCCACATAGGGAGCCGGGATTATTGAGGAGAGGCGTCAGTTCCCACCCTCGATGTGGTATTACGTATGATTTATTTTCTGGGGAGAATAACATACAACATGTTTCTTTAGATAACTCGCGTAGAATCCGCATTATACTAACTCAGTGGATACGTATAAACGTTTCCATGAATGTGGTTAGAAATATGACTTTTAAGGATTTTCGTGATATTTTATCTCTGCCTATCGTGGTAAAATAAAAATCAAAAGAGAAGTCGTTATAAGGTTCATCATCATCATCAGCCTCTGTATATACGTCCAGAGCTGAACATAAGTCTCCCCAATAGAATGCCTCTTTTGGTGGGCTTTCCATTGGGAGATTTTCCATAATCACCAGGCGTGGTAGACGGATTGGTGATCGCAGTAATGATCATATACACATAAGAAGGCTGCTGCCCAACCCTGGTGCTATCCCTTAGTCGCCTTGAACCCACGGGAAGATTTGGGGTGGACATATTCTAAGCCGGGAACCACACGGCAAGTTTTATGGCTGCGTTTCATAATTTTGAACAAATAAAATTTGCAGGGAAAAGTCTATCGAACTCGATTTATCGTTTGCTAATTATTGTCGTCAGTTTAAGTATATTTGTAAATATAAAATCCATTGCGATTTGGACGTTGCAAGTTCATAACGTACCTGTAATACAGTGTAGATTTCCAGTCAGTGGTATGTTTGTACTATGGTAGTAATTGAGACTTGTTAACAGCTGTGGAGTCTCCGGCATGTAAAGTCTAATCTTAAAAATATAGAGCTTCTTAGCAAATAAAAAATATATATCCGTTGTAGGTAAGTATTATGGTGTTGTCTGCCTGGTTGTGATTTAATTATACACTATATTTTCTTCAAGATATTCGAATATCCATTTTTAAATCTACCAAATAAATTATTTTTCTTTCAATACCTTTATGAGGCTTCAACAAGGTTCATTTATTGCCTGCAATACAAAATAAGTTGAGCCGATAAGTCTTATAATTACTTGCGCGTCCCCCGAGGCGGTTCCGGCGGGGACCGATGTAAAATTAATTTCTCCCTAGAAATTACTTCGTACGGAGAAAAACAAGCTGCGAGATAAAATCTTAAGGTAGCCATGTTATTGTAGCTGTTGAGACTTCGTGTAAAAGTTTGGAAAACTGCTGACGGTGTGTCAGCTGACTTCAGCGAAACGAGCATTCATTAGTTAGTTGTTACTGATAGCTGCTTGAATAGAATATCTCTCTGACGTAATTAAACTGCTGTTTTTTGGATTAAGTACCTACATTTGACTTGAATAAAATACAATGAACACAGATTTAACATAAAAAATACAAGATGCTACTTTTTAGCTGACATAGTCTACTAGACTAAGTAACTATGTAGTAACATAATTACAATTTTGCTGAAATGTTAAACTATCTTATCCCGACCTATCATTCTTACCAATCCCTGTGCCTAACGGTTTTTCATTTATTGAGTTAGGTTGTCAAACTATCTCTTTCTTATCAGTTAATTCAATAAACTGTGTCTGGCAAAATATCCAGACTTTTCCAGATTCTTATTATTATTCCTGGACTCTCTACTTGTTGGATTGTTCCATATAAACAACTTTAATTACAGCGCGGTTAACGTGGGAGAAGACCACTCGTGCTTGTGGTCTAAGGCAGTTTACATTACTGTGCGGATTCGCAGTGCGTGCCGTAGTTTGTGCGTGCGAGAAACTGTAGGTATGGCGCGCACAGCATTGGGCCCGCAAGCAATATGAACAGCATTAGTTCGCTTAATTGTATGAATCTGCATAATGTACACACCACAACGCAACGTATATCTGGCTCTAATCGAATTGCATTTCATTTTGTTTTGAGCGTGATAATCCGCAGGACAACTAGAAAACCACTGGACCGAATTGAAATTTGGAACCAACTTGTAGCGGCAATAGTAAAATAAGGAAATCTTTAAACAATATTCACTGTGATGTAACTTGCTAGTACACGTTGTATACGACGTACATTTTGCTGAGTTCTTCGTCCGCTTTGACATAAAGTACATTTAAAATTAAGGTGGCGCTGATGAAGCAAAGATTTTTTCCTTTATGAACCAATTAAGTTTCCAGAATAAAAAGTGTGATATATGTTAATCTAAGACGTAAGCTAATACTGTACAATACTCCTACAATATACAATGGGTTTAACATGAGCAAGAAACAAACACCTCTTCAGTCATATAGTCTTATAATTTAAGTTTAATGAGTTAAGTGTGGGGGACGCTCAACTGACGCCAAAATCATCTTTTATCAAATGACATGATGACATGTCTGTACAAGGTTTATCATTTTATATATTAAAATACTAAGAGAACGATACTTCTATTCATGTTGCTATATAAAAAACATTGGACCACATAACAGTTTATTGCGAAACAATCCAAGTAACTATGTAATAAATACAACTATACAACGAGAAAATACCAACTGCGGTGCAGTTGAGCAACATTTTAATAATATTCATTCCAACAATAATGCTAACAAAGTTATTTCAGTCTAGCTTTGTGAAGCTGCATGAAAGGATGACATTTTTAGCATTGTCTGTTTGTCGGATCTACGACTAACGAGAATTCTTAAGTCATAGGCAAAGTCACAGGAAATGCTGATTTTAGAGCTTTAAAAACTGAATTTTACGATAGTCATTTCTTTTTAATGAGGGGCGAAATCTGTCCTAGGTTTACCTTTAAAAGGACCAGTGCTATCTCCATTTAGTCCCATGTTAATTAGATCTAGGCAGTCTTTGTGGACTTTTTTATACGCACCACTAGATTTGCCACTACCTGGTGGGAAATGGGGGAAAAACTTGAATTCGCCACCACTGGAGAAAAATAGAAAAAAACCAGTGTCAATTCCCTTCAGTAGTAGCAAATTGCGAAAAAATTGTCAATGCAACGTTTATGGGGGTGAATGCAACTTTTTTGCCCTTTTCCCACCACACTGATAGCAACTCTAGTGGTGGTTATTGGTACTATCCGCATCTGGCTGGTTGTCTGCCCCACTTCTGCTAAATCAACTAATTAAATATAACCACCTAATGTTAAAAACTACAGTGGTGTTTGTTTCTCAATCACAACATCTATTATATAGATTATAATAACAATCGGTACAGGAATGGAAATTACGACTTAATAAAATGTACCGCAGAAATAACGCAAGTGTCAAGTACAAAAAATCTTTTATTATTTCTCCGGTTACTTTTATTACATGCCCCGATCTCAAACAACGGCTAAATTAGGATGCTAATGATTATACCGATCCCCATCCTAACATAAATAAACGTAATCAACATAACACTAAAGCACTTCGCACAAACTAAAACGCCTGTTAAGTAATTTAAAATTGAATTCTCCATCTTCATTTATTTCCCATTCATCGTGTTCTTTGTAGTCCTTTAGGTTAATAATTTATTGATCTTCTCGACGCATTGTAGTCACCTACTTTTACTAATTGGTTCGAGCTGAAAGGTTCTTTTTACCCAGCTGCATATTTACAAACGGTGGTTCTTAATCCTTATATGTTTTGTAACAAAGAAATGTTTGAAACTTAACATGTTTATAGGGAGAATATTTAATTTATTGAACGGTATTAAAAAATCTTATTACCAGCTTTTTATTCCAGCTATAATTAAACCTCATAATCATTGCAGCAATGAGATGAGTCTATGGTTTAATTTAAACTCTTTATTTTACGAAAATGTTTTGATTGATGTGATATAAATTTAATTTATAAAATATTTTACCTATTAGTCATTTAGTAAAACACGAAGAAGGTGGCCGGAAGCGGCTGGATGCGGAGGGCGGAGGATCGGGTGTGGTGGCGTTCATTGGGGAAGGCCTATGTCCAGCAGTGGGCATCTGGGGGCTGATATGGAAACACGATTATCTCATATTATAAAAAAAAAATGTTTTTATCGAACGTAACATATTCCATTCAATTTGTAAGAATTAGTGAAGAATAGACGAAATCGTCCTTTGAATTCTCGTTTTATCTAGCCATCTATCATGGCATAAGTCTAGACATTATAAATCATACAACATTTGTTTTTCATCTTTCTTTAAAGCACCATCTGCGGCAAGCGGTGAACACATTATTTTACTATGGATTTAGAATGCAACTTCAACTCGGCAAATGGAATTTCTTAATACGCGACTGGGGCGCTGGCATTTCAAAGCTGCCGACTGAATTGTTCGGAAATAATTAAACGTAAGAACTCCCTCGTAAGTAATTATTTTTCTTACGAAGTCATTTTTCATTATTTTGCAGTTCAGCTGTATCTTTACTACACGATGATATTACGAGTGCATTTCATATATAACAATTATTAAAAGAAGAGCTGGATTATGGATTTTACAACAGGTTCAGCTCGTGATATTGTATAAGCCCTAAATACACGAACTCACTGATCGACTGACGTACGAACCTATACAGATATCGGTTTTCATAAAACCTCTTTATTTTTATGAATACTAAGTCGATAAAAACTTCTACCTTATAAAGAATACAACAATGTATTCTCGTTTATTATTTTGACACAAAGAAACTGTGTTCCGTTTTCTACCTGTCGGAAGTTTCATGCCAACCCCTAAGTTCTAGATGACGTCGCTTTTTGAATAATATCGTATAAGTGTGTATTCTGTCACTATTTATATTTTGTTACGAGTCACGGTGGGGGTGACAATGAACCTTTTGATCGTACCGCCTTTGCGGATGTATCCACATCCGTACTCGTGTTTCTTTCAAGTTTATGCAGAAAACGAAACATAAACTTAACGATATATGTATGTAATTCTCTAAACAATCACGTTCCTATATGCGTTTGGAATTACTAACGGTATACTTGACATTGGCACAAACTGAACAAATATTATGTGAAGTAGGTAGCAAATGCTATAATCGCTCTTGTTTCAAGTACTTTATTATATTCTCTTAAAACGTTTACTGAGAAATTACTACATCAGTAAATAAAAGAAGTACAACATACATTATTTTAAGAATATTTGGTTATTAGTTTTGTTAAATGCAATATAGTGCAAAGCACAGATACTTATAAAGTTCATTAGTACCAAAAGTCCTTGCATCTGTAATAGAATTCCATAAATAGACAGGATGTCTGTTTACGTTGAGCCATACCAAATTGATTGAAAAGAAACAAATATGAGGGGAAAGTTCCTCCCCAATCCATCACTTCATGCGAAATTCTGGGAAAGACAATAGCGGAGTATAAGATATTCAGAAACTGTGAGTAAAGTCTTTGCGATACACAGAATTAAAAGATTTAGGTATAAACAATGAATCGTTTTACTACTTTGATCGCATCTGGTCTGGTCGCGTTAAAGTAAGAACTTATTAAACAACTAGCTGTGTCCGCTGCTCCGCTCGCGTGTTCTATAGAATCCGCTCCCCTTCGCCAACTCCCACTCTCACTACAGCTCCAAATGTAGTCCAAACTCATCGCAATCTGAATAGTACCGAACGTAAAATTATACTTCTTTGTAATATTGCATACTAGCTGACCCGTGCTTACTTCGTTGGGCGGTAAACATTTTCCGACTACCATGAAATTTCTATTGGTAAAAGAATTTTCAAAATCGGTTAAATAGATCTAGAGATTACCCGCTACAACCTCACAAACTTTACCTCTTTATAATATTATAGAATAGAGTATAGATATAGATTAACCTTGCCAACTAATGTATTTGAAAACTAAAAATGACCATAACTTTTGATTGGGTAAAGCGATTGCGATGAAATAAAGCCTATATGCTACTCCGGGTTAAGCCCTATGTTTCTATGAAAAGTCCATCAAAATCGTTTCAGTCGTTTTTAAGTGATGCGTGCATAAACTAACAAACAACCATCCAGCCAAAAATTTCAAAAATCATTGAATTGTGTTCTATTACTTATCCTTACTTAAGTATTCTATGTCCCCCCCAAATGATTTTTTTGCAAGTATCTTCAATGTACAGATACGCGAAGTTTACGTTTATTTATTAGATTACAGATTACTAAGACTAAGGAAGTCTGTCCAGGGGATTTCGAATGATAAATGATGACGAATTCATAGACTAAAGCCTTCCTCAAGAACTCAAGAACGTATCAATGAAAAAAAAATGTAGGTACCTAAAATATATAGGTAGGTCCTGAAATTCTTGAAGACAGACATCAGGAGGGAAACTGGTTCTTTTGTATGCCAAATAGGTTTTACCTATAATATAATTATTATTTAAAAAAAAATTATATTTTTCTACTACGGTGCTGTTGTCGTTCAATTTGTGATATAAATATCATTTCATATCTACACTAGCAAATTCACCTACTTCTTGAGCACAGAACTTCCAAGTATGTCTCTTTTGGCAAAATTCTACATCTGTGAAGTCTCCAAAGTTTCACAGAAACAGCTCTGTGGAAAGGTAAACAAGTTTAGTTTAACTCTCATTTCGTCACCCTACTGGAGTCTTATAAATATAGGAGTAAAGTTTTGTCGCTTAATTAAGAAATAAGTTTAGCTCATTCGTTACAATTAATTTCAGATTCCAGTATCGACAGGACCAAACTAAATTTTGGATCATGACTGGTAAAATTCATAGTATTGAAAGTCGTAAGGATGTCTTAATAATATAAAATAATATGAGAGTAAGAAGATAATATGAAATGTTTTCACAATTGAAAATGATTAATTATAACCCAGTGTTATCGATAAGCTATTAGTGCAGTGAACAGTAAAACCCCTTCTTAATACAAATGAAAACAAAATTTCAACGGGTTCGAATATAAAACAATTACAGATGAGATAACAATCGAGTTTAAATTAATTTCAACCTTTCACACCATTGGCTAAAATCAAACGCCAACTTGTCAGTTTTCGCTAAACAATAATATTTCAAAATAAAAGACAACATTCTGACCTTTCTTATTGAATTAATTTCGCATGGCCGACCCCTTTGTCATAGGAGTCAATCGTTTGTCGAAGTTTATCCGTTACATTCATTCACAATCTAATAATAAAACGGGTGAAAGGGTTTTCCAGAATACAGCTTTGGTATGGGCTTGGGATGTTTTATTACTCTATCATAGGGATATGTTATATATACGTACAAATGCTGAATCGGAGATATCCAACGGTTCCAGCTTATGTTTCTAGCTGTTGTACTATATAGGCTTATTTAAAAAGCCCACTAGTATTTTAGGACTTATAGACCTTGTAAATATCTTCGCCCCTCACAAAATTGTTAAATAATTATATACATTTGAAAAAACACCAATATTTTGTTTGTTGGTGTAAGTATGTTTTTAAAAGTACTTTAGTTGGGACCAAAAAAAATTGAAACGTTTCCAATTCCAAGTTTAGATTTTCTATATACAAAGGCGGCAGAACAAGAGCATTGGTTGGAGTGCTCTTAGCGTGATTTGTTGGGAAAAAAAAGGTAAAATCGAAGATTTTCGTACACAATCCCGGAAATTTCCATATCTAAATGGAAAACCGACCCCGAACAATCAATTTATCCTCCAATATCCTCCAGCGGTTTATACCACCTGTACAATAAATATTTATACTTTTCCCCTCGATTTGTATCGTTCCGTTTATTTCTACGGAAATACATAGAATTTTCATAACAATGATCATTATTTCAAGTATCATTATGATTGTTGATTCTGACTTCATTAAGATAAATTTGAATTTGCTATTCACATAGAAAATACGGAGTCCCTTTGTTTTTTGTTTATGATTTGATTAATAAAATTAATATAATGGCCTCTTAGGTATCATGATATACATTAAAATATTTTCGTCGAAAACCAGCGTACGTTCAGCATTCATTTATCATGATCAATGTTGATAAAATTTTCTTTGCAGTTTAATAAATGACCTGTTTCAATTCAATCTTGCCTCAAGCATCGCTCGTGCGTCATACAGAACGAGTATTTCATTTTTGGCTATTAAGTGATACCAAAACGCCACTATATCACGAAAAACTGTATCCAATAGTCTCGGGCGCCGCATAACATAAATTTATTACCAGTTTTGGAGTAGAAAACTTGTCCAATGGTGCATAGTAGCACTTGATGTGTTTAGAATGAAAACATATAGCCTCTTGTAAAGTGTAATATAACTTTTATTAACTGGGTTTTGGCACAATTTGGGTGTGGCCGAAAGGGGTTAATTCGAATCTGCTGGTACGCAATGCCTAAAGAATGTCCTTCATAGTTGCCTTTTAGCGATAAGACCGTTTAGATGTAGGTACATAATTATGTAAGTTACTTTATATCTTTTTATTTTTTTACATGCAGTAAAGAGTATTTAAATTGAATGTTTAGCCTAGATTAAGTCACGTATTGTTGCCTGGAAAATTTGCTTTATAATTTTCTTTATTCTACATACTGCTGAGTAAAGACCACCTCCCGCTTCTTTCATCGATCCCGGTCGAGAACCTTCTGTGGCCATTCTTATATTATTGTACAATTAATAATATTCAATTGATATAAAGGTTCATTTACACATAACTAATCTGCTAGAAATTCCTGTTTCCCGAAAACTTTGATATTTTCAAAGCAAAAAAAAAAACAAATCCAGCTATAAAAAGTTGCATATGGAGTTTTAACGTTTCAGTCTAACATTACTGGGCCTATGTGCGTTCATCATCAGCCTAAATACGTCTACTACTGGACATAGGCCTATGTGCATTACATAAGTTAAATGCAATGTGTTAATTTTTTATATACACGAGGAAATACAGAATGGTAATAAGCACCTACCGATAAACATTCTCACCAAGAGGACCATTAGAAAATGAGCTTCGAACTCCCCTTTTAGTTTTGTTTCGAGTTTCAGGCCCATAACCTCTTCACAGTCAATTTAACGTCAGTTATTTATTACGTCTCTACCGTGCACTTAAAATGTGTTTTATTTTTATTCTCAACGAAAGTGTGGGTACGTGGCCTTCGCCGCAGTAAATCTCCTCATTGGGACCTAAGGTGTGGAAGCAATGGACTAATGTGCGGGGATAAAATAGCGCAAATAATGTTCGTACAGTTTGCTTCAGAAATATCTTAGAAATTTTTAACTTTATGCTACCCTCGCCTTCTTTAATTTTTAGTATAAAAAAGTCATAAATTAATTAGTACGATAATAGTAATTGCATTCATCAGGAGCCGACTTCACTGCGGGGCATTTACATTCTCTTCTACTTTGCCGCCTTTATTCGGCTATAAATTCATATTTTAATAGGAATATTTTGATACACAATTTATGGATAAAGATGTTGAAAACAGCCTACCACTTGACCATACCGAGGGATGCTCTATTAACTGAGCTGTCGCGCCATATATGTTCTGCAAACACATTTCTCAACCATCTAACTACGATCTAAAGAGACATTTACGTCTCATATATTACAATTTAAACGAAAACACATTCATTATACACTTGCTATTGAAAATGTTAATTACAAGCAGTGCGTTTACACAACACGGCAGATTTACAATGTAAACGGGTCCCGAAGGTGAGACATTATTATTCATCGCCGTGCCCAAACAACTTCCATAGGCTACGATAATGTTTTAGAGCCAGCGATTTTAGGGGTTTAAGGATCTTAAATATATATTATTTTGGTTGGCCGACGACACCAGAAAAGTAGTAAGTGTAGTGACGCGCTTTATGTAAATTAGACCTGTACCTACAGAAGTAGGCGCCAACATGTTGAAGATGAAACAAATCTTCTTTGTTATAATTTACTCTAAATTTAATTCCGCATAATCCCACTAATATTACAAATGCGAAAGTTTGGATTTTTGGATATTTGGATGTTTGTTACTCAATCACGCTACAACCACTGGACGTATCGGGATGAAACTTGGCACACATATAGCTTAGGTCCTGGAATAGGACATAGGAGATATATCCCGAAAAAACATCTCATTCCTACGCGAAATACATAATAAAATGTAATGTTAAGTTTTCCACGCGGATTAAGTCGCAGGCAACAGCTAGTTTTAAATAAAATGTATACTTAATTTATTATATAATACCTATGTTGGTTACAATTAAAATTATTTTCTTTATACTTATTAGGATAATTACTGAATGAAAAGTTGTTGTTATTCCGGGAACATTTGTATTTGTTATTTTAGTATTAAACAGCTTTAATATATTTTATTTGTATGTTAATTTGTTTTGGTTATAATTTTAATAACTACAACTCAATTTAGTATGTCAAATTAATTCAATTCAATTACTCTTTATTGCACGTCAAAAATACAAAGCGATAAGACCGCCTATAGATGTAGATTATGAAATCTACATAATAATTTCATATATAATATTAATATATATAATATTTTACTCTATGACTCACATCATCTCCCATGACATAGGTACCCTTAGGGATTCGCGTTTTATATTTTCTCTAGCCAAAATCTTCTATTGGATCAAAAATTAAAATAAAGAAATTGACGGTTCCGTTATGGTTCTTCTTTTAAAAACTATTGATAACAAAGCTTAATTATAGTGTAAGAAACTAGTGACAGTGCTAGTGAGCACTCAGTGTGTACAAAATATAACGGAAATTGATCCAATTGATACCTATCGAAATTTCTCACTAGACAGGTACCTGTCTATCAACCCAAAATTCCCTATATCAAACTTTGTTGACGATGTCAAACATACCTCAGTTTACTTCGACACGGGTTATACCGCAAGTGTTATCAGGTAAGAGTTTAAAGGGACGATGATAACACAACTCCCATGGGGTAATGTAGTTAGCAATGACCCACTTTGTCTATATTTCTTGGAGCTACTAACTCCCAGATCGATTAGAGATGGATAGATATTGGATATCGGAGAGGGAATTAGGTTTTACTCAATCGCTATAAGCGTCTCATTTATCTGGACTGCCAGGATGGATTAGTCTGTCAATTTTTGCCTGTACCGAGTTATTTTCGGTTTATTAGAAATAATAAACAAGACACATAAATAGAAACTCTGTGGATCTGCTAACTTTTTAAATTTTTAATACGGAATTTACTTACTTATTTACAGCTTATATTAGAGATAAATGTTCCGCCATATTCCACTTACAGATGTATACGAGTTTGTGTACGAATGTATACTGGTGTCGGTATGTAACTACTAGGTTGACTGGGAGTGAGGAAATGCAAAAAAATAATATGAAATTTTAAAGACAAGAAATATATCATTTCAATAAAAATTTATAGGAAATCACTGTGAATTTCCAATAAAACTTCGCACATTTTAGTAGTAAGTATTCATTGTAAGTAAAATATATGCACTAATGCATCCCTTACCCAGTTCCGGCCTTGAAATAGTGTGAAATCCAAGCCATAATACGTTTAATTATTTTTTATAGTATTTTGGAAAATAGTCTTTGTTGTTATAATATACGTTAGTAATTTTTTAGGTCAATTAGTAAGTGACAAAGTTGTACGGTGTGACTACATACATTTTCACGACGATTACACGTCTTGTATCTCAGCATAGAACAGTTAATAATCGTTTACAGATCGCTGTTTTACAATAAAAAAACGTGGAGACGAAGGATCTTATTTTTTTTAGTAATATGCGATAATGGAATAGTCAAAAACGATCTTTATGATTACATAAATATTGCTATCTTGTGTGTGTCGTGTGTGTTTTGCTGCTTTTATGACAGTCATACGACTTTTACAACATTTATAGTTGAATAATTTGCGCCCAGATCGCGTCGAATAAACATTTATTTACTGAGCATTAATTAAACTATTTTTAAGGACTTTTATGGCCCTTTTAAGCTGAACTTAACGTGCTCTGTCTTTCATATGGCCCCTGTAACCGAACACTATTTTGTTATACACACATTAATATAATAAGAATATAACAAAATATAATACTCATTTATTGGCTGCAACAAAATACGTACAATGTAACAAATACTAAATCCATTAGAAATAAAGTAAAATATTGTCGGACTATATCGGATTAAATGATCTATTGTTACTTAGTTGTTGCTGAACGTAGTAGAAGGTCGCCGACATAGACAGAGGTTTGGCTCCATGGATCCATTTAATTAGGAATTCAAGTATAGATATTGGCATCTTTATTGTTTACAATCTAAAGTAGCAAACGGGTAGACAGTTCACCTAATGATACCCATCACAATCCGCCTTCCGCTTTCAACCAGCTAGCCATTGGTCCATCTGACAGGAGGGAACTCCCACGCTGAACTTACCACTGCGCGGTCTCCACTTCAGGAGTCGTCATCCCCAGCGGCCATAGTTCTACTGGTTCTACGACAGATGTTACTGCACACTGCCCCTTCAGCTAGCCACGACATTACATTGACTGGGTTGACATTGACATTTACTGGGTTGTCAGGTTTTGACGAAACAATAATAGTGTTGTGACTAAAAGAATAACCTCTTTAACCACTCGTTAGAGTGGCTGTTGTAATAGCAATAAATTTTTAACTTTTATACAATTACTTACCTACATCGATCACAGGTCAAATAGCACATTAAAATATGACCGCAGTTTTAGTTTAGGGACAAAATTAATAAAATAAAATGTAGGATAATGAGATTGATTTGTGACAAACAAAATGACGGCAACCGTTAAAATCAGAAAAAAGAAGAAAAAGTTTTTATAAAATATATTTTTTTAATTTCGACACAGAGTTCAATTCCATTTCCTTTATTTATTGCTTACACTATCAATTTTCGTAATAACATCCTTTGTAGAGTTCCGTACCTCAATTTTTTTTCTTAAATATCCCTTATATAGGGTACTTCCAGTTCACCGAACATTCGGTACGCGGGTCCGTTTCGCACTTAGCCGGTTTATTTTAAATTTTTGGGTTTGATTCCCGGGTCGCGTTATTTAGAACAATTATGAATGCAGTTTTTCTTATTCATAAAATCGACGTCACGGTTCCTTATAACAAATTACTCTATTTCTTACAGTTACTGACTTCCCCATACTGACCGGTCTTGATGATACATCCTGTAACTGGAGAGATTTTGTATAACGGAGAGATTTTTATTGTCGCTTGAAGTTTCTGAACAATTTAATAGAACGCCCAAGCAACATTATTAAAAATTGGTTTTACTTAGTGCAATTGTAATTTTTGTACTGATTCATGATGATCGACTCATTCATACTGAAGAGTGAGTCAAAACCAGAATGCATCACTATGACAATTAACTTGGCAATATTTTTTTACAAAGTGAACTAAGTACCTGTCAGTTTACTCAATTTAAATAGAAATACAACTTTAGCAGTAGACGTGAACAGACAGAGACGTGAGAGTCAGATTTTTTTACGAGTATCGTTTTCAAATGGATTTAATTCTCGAGGTTCGGACACAAAAATTTTATTTGACATTTGGTTTTAAAATCTATAGAAGATAATCACTTGTAAACTTTCAAATGACATGTCGCGGCCTTCGGCGGGGGCCACGAAATTCGCACCATACATACTTTGTAAATGCAAAACATAGTCGCGGGCATAAGCTAGTCATTAAATAAATAAAACAAGGTATTCCACAACAAAGCAAACGGAATTTAAATATCGGAAGGCAATTACGGAGTAAATATTTTCCCGTAGTTATTTCATATTCCCGAGATTAATGCCCTCTGCTGTGTGTTAATGAAATTGCTGCTCGGATATTGTTTGTGCTGTATTTAATTTTATCAATCTGACTGTAATCCAGTCCCTTTGTTCGCGCAATTGTAGGTAGGTCCCTACTGTTTAATTAATGTTTTAAATTCACAGGAACAAAATATTTTTCCACTATCTCTTACTATATTGTGGTCTGTTTTTTTGGCTTTACCTGCTCCTCTTCTGTGAATCCCGTATCTATAATACTCGTGTAGCTATCATTTACTTTATCTATCATACATAGTGGAAGTAGATTGCATGTTCAGCCAGAATGGTATGTATTTTGAAGAGCTTACTCATCAATTATGTTTAATAGACCAGATTCTAGGGAAAGTAAATAGCAAAATACTTATGATTTTTTCTGATGCTGTACTATAGATGTAACCCCGAAGTTGCTAAGTTCCAAAGTTTGTATACTAAATTGTAGGTAATCAAACGATTAATTTTATCTTTAATAAACTTTCAAATCTTGTATAAATTTTATATCTACCAACTGAGAATGCTGGGGACGTTGACAAATCCTTGTCGGAACCGATAACGTATTGGATATAGTTACATTTACAGCGATCATAGATCTGAAACGCGCATTGGCGTTTTTGTGATACCTATTTATCCATGCGATTTAGCAACGAAACTTAAATTTTATGTTCACATATTAATTTTTTTGTTATATTTTTTAATAATAATAATTTTTGCTCTCTTACTTTATCCTATGGCAGAAAATACTAAATATCACTACGCAATGGTGAATAGCAAAGCCTATTACAAAGTATTAATTTTGATATTAGCACAAAAGGATTGACGTTACGTTAATGAGTTTACTAGATTTTTCTTAAAATTTTTAAAGATTGTTATTAAGTTTTGCGTAATATGAAATAACTACTCTGGGGTTTCGTCCGAGTTAATAAGCGACAAAGGTAGTAAGTACTTTATTTGCTTACAGTTTATCGATGAAATCAACTTTAAATTTGTTTCAATTCATAAAGATTGGTAAGAAAATATAATTAATTAATATATTGGTAAGAAAATATAATTACCAATGTAATAGTACTCACTTGTAGTTCATTTCATAATATTTTCGATAACGGAAGGCTCCCAGCACTAGGTTACACAGAGTGACGTTGCAACCGCCTTGCGACGTAAATCTTGTCGCACGACAAGTGGCGCCACGACAATCGCGTCGCCTGAATGTTTGCCAACTTTATTTTGTCGATAACAACACCACGACTGTTCGTGTTACACGTGTTCCCTCGATAGAGATGCTAGATGTTTCGCGTCTCAAAGAAGTGTTTCTCATGTCCAACAGTAAACTACTGAGAAATTGGTAGATTCTTTTGTTTGGCAGTGTTAAAATTGGTTAAAACTAAAGTGTACGAGTACATAACCATTATTCAGTTCAAATTAGTTCATTGTTCACAAGATTTACTAAAGTTTGAAATGAATAAATAAATGAGCTACAAACGCGAGCATTGTATTATGTCGGTTGACTGACAGCGCAGTACCGCGCTGAACCGTACCGCGACGCGGCATGCAGCGCCTCTCACAATCCGAAAAAGCACCAGGTACCAGCCCTATGCGAATATCCATGTGTGCGTGATTTAGTTGTTCAGTGGAATAATTACTTTCTTCCATGCGCGTAGGATTCAATTTGATTTGTATTGAATTTAGTGGGTAAGTTGTTCTGAAATTTAAAAAGCTTTCTTAGGGAGCGCGCCTTCTGCACTGTACTATTACTTATTCTCACATGGGATTAGATTAAATTAGATTTTTTAGATTTTTATTATTTCAATCTACATATTAAATATAACTAAATACATTTCATGTACAGTGCTATACAATATATAAAATGATCGTCGTATTTTTAACAAATTGACAATAAATAATAATTAAATTAACCAACAATAAAAATAAAATGCCAAAATGTTACAATTTGTTTACATATAGATGACGTACATAAATTTCAATATATTATTATGACATATAACGAATAATGTTCAGAATTAAAATACAATTCTTCAAAAATTTTAAAATTTGTCACTGATTTTCCATATGTAAGTATAATATTTCATTATAAATTAAGTTTTTGCGGCACTTACAATATTTGGGTTAAAAATATTTTTATAAAGTACCCGATTGCAATAAAATGTTATCAATGTTTTTGTGATGTTAAAAATTCACTGTTGTAGGTAATTAAATTCACACAAACGGTATCACTATATTATCACAACACAAGAAACACAGTTTTCTTATTTTGAGCATAAAATATTCAATTTCTACTTTTAAATTAAATTTTGATTAGAGGAGTCGCACATCCCTGCCCCACCTGCGATATATGAATTATATCGCATTATTCTGACATGTCCCTGATATGGGATTGCTTATGGGCCCTGTTGGACATATCGATGAAAAAAATGGAAACGATGTAACCCACAGCGACGTAAAATTTTTGTTATTGAAAATTCGGAATCAGCAAAACAAATCACCTACATCGAATGGTCTGGGTCCCGAATTTCTACGGGTAATAATAGTAAACGACACGGAACTAGAACATTCCACGTAGATTTTTTTCTAACTCCGAATTTGCATTAACAAAAAAATTATATTGGTGTTGGTTACAGCGTTTCTGCTTTTTTGCATCGATATAGACATTGACCTGAAAACCTGACCCGCTGTCATCTAGCCGCTTTCGTTACCTTCTCAAGTCTTTGTTCCTTTGACAGGTATCCCCCCATTTATTCAGTACCTATTATGGTGACATAAATCAGGAAATGCTAACATGATTTTTAGTTTTCACAAAACAAATCATAACTGCCTATATTCTTATATATACATTTAAATTCCATAGGGACGCTAAGCGTCTGTCCAATAATAGTAACACAGTAACGGAAGTAGCTACCCTTATATAATTGTGACGTTGACTGGAAGTTAGGAAACAACTTTGTAACTAGCAACCAAATGCGGAAAATAGAGGTGAATTGTGAATGTACTCTGACCATTAATGTTCATAGTTCGAAACATTTTTATTGTGGTAGAATCTCATTTTATTGTATTGTTTCTGAATAACGTTTTTAAAACAGTCTATAGTCGGATGTTTCTATTGACTATTATTTTATTTACTCACTAGCTGTGCCCGCGGCTCCACTCGCGTGAACTACAGAATCCGCCCCCGTTCCCACTTCCGCTCCCGTTCTTTTCCCATTTCTACTTCCACTCCCACTCAGACTCGAGACTCTCAATATTCCAATCCCAACCCCAACCCAACCCCATCCCTATCCCCAAAAACTAAATTTCACTCAATCCCATACGCGCCGCGCCTTTCTCCGCGCCGCGGCCGTTGACCTCGCCCATATGATGAACATACTCGTACTCGAGAAAATTTGCATTTGTTTTTATTAAAATTTTCGTAAAAAAGAGATGTTTTTTTCATGAATGATTTCTAAAACTGATACTGAGTTACTGGAAGAAATATTAACAGTCTTTTTATTATCATCCGATATAATGGCTTCCAGAAAAATTTACTTTATTAATATCTCAGGTTCTAAGTGGCGTATCAAGATGAAACATGCACCAGATTTTAAGTTAGACCACCAGAAAGACAACTGAAAACTGCATCAAATTTCATTTAGTAGTTTTTGTGTGATGCGGTAACAAACATACAGACAGACAGACAAACAAAAATTCTTAAAAAAATTGTTTTAGCTTCTATTGGCCCTATAAGGACCCCTCATACACTTTTTTAAATATCTCTCATGTACAGACATAGACCAGTTACAGTTTTATTATAAGTATAGTTTTAGGTATTAGGGTCAATTGATCTTTTCATTCTGGCCTGTAAATAATGTAGAATTCGATTCTCGTTTTAAATAAATATCATGCAGAAATCGAGGAATAGACGATAGGAAACAAGGTAATGTTAATTTGACTAGTATTAGTTTTGATAAACTTTCTGGCAACACAACTATAAATAGAACTGAGTGTGAGCTCTGACCCGACCATAATAGGCAATTTGATCAGCCTGTGTCAGAAATATACACATGCGCAAATATACAACTCCTAATCGTAATTTCTGCTTCTCTAACGTGCCCATTTCGCAAACGCGGCGCATATATCGCAAAATTCGCACATATTCTGAAGTGCTAAGTATCTCGCGAAGTTTCACCCCAGGGAGTCTGTCCTAGTTGATAATCATAACGAATGTCTTAAAGGAATTACTCAATTAGGAGTCTCGCACTTCGTGAGGCCTCTACACAGTTAATATATATTATAAATAGTAACACAACTTGTTACAACTGTTTGTAGTCTTTTTCGGCAAAATAGTTTCCTTTTAGCAATTTTGATATCAAATAATAATAACGACTGCTAGAGCCACTAAATATCACAACAAAGCATATAATACAGCAACAACGTACCTACTACCTCTTAACGCTAAGTATTGTGACTTGTTGTTAATACAGGTTTGAGGGCATACAATTACAATATAGCAAAATTAGTTCCCGTAATCCTTTGGGATATGAAAGACATTGAGATTTCGCAAACTTTGTTGGTTCTAGAAGAGATTCCAAGTATTGCGTTTTGAAACCACTAACAATATGTTTAAACAACTTTTAGATATCGTTGAATTTATTCGTGAACTGCATCAGTTAATTTACTGTTTGTACGTAGGCTGTGTAGTATTGAGCCCCGCAGTTACTTCTTAACATGTTTTGTTGGTTGCGACTTGGTATATTATATTTTATATTGCATCATTTGACAAGGTTAGTATTCACGTTCTGTAAATTAAGAGTTATCACTTTTTGTCTAACTCCCGCTTTCGGTAATTGTTGAATTCTGTGAACCGTTTAATAATTAAATATTTATATTGTTTTTAAGTCTGAAGACAACAACAGTGACAGAAAATAGAAAAGCTCAAGTATAACAGAGAGGACAGTTTATTGGGTATAGTTAGAATCTTCACCAATTTTAACACCTTGCCTCTTGCCTTCTTACACTAATGTACCTATGTACATTGTTCTGTATGTGGTGTTTCGCATCCATTGTGCATATTATGTAATTTAAGACCATAATCGACTATTTCGTCCGCCTGTTCTGCGCTAGTCTTCGCACCTACTCCAATCACTATGTGCGAGTACTTTATCAATTGCTACTTCATCTTATTAGATGACCGTTCCATTTGAGGTTGTAGCTAGTAAAATTCATTAGATCATTAATGGGAAGTTTGAGTCAGGTACGATTGTTGGTGGGCTGGACTTTTCACAGGTATTTAGTTATCGTCAGTGGAAAGGCAAAAACGCTAAAGCGACACATGGTCGAAAATGAGTTATATATACCATTCGACGGTTTTTTTTTCTGCGACGATCTGCTTATGTATATGTTTAGCGTTTTTTACCTGACTAACATTTTTTATATGGTCAGGTGATTTTCGCTAAAGCGACATCTATTTCGTAAAATAAAAGACCTATTATGATTCTTTGTTTTACATAAGTAGTCGTACAATCGCATTTTTAAGATACATAAAAATACTCCTCATAAAAAACGAGATATTATTTTTTTCCGAAAAACAAAAAAACTTGAAGCCCTCCTGTAAAGTTGTCAAACTGGTGCTTTAGCGTTTTTACTATTCCACTGACGTTATAATTGTATTTCTTTTTGTTTGTTGTGGTATTTGGGGTTTTGAAATCATTTCATATAGTTTATACATATTTTTACAGTCACAATGCTCGTTTCAGTATCCAAGCCTCCGAAATAGAAACAAATGGTCGTTGTTCTCTAGACAACCTTCATGAAATGAAAGGTAAAATAAATTACTTTCGCTATCTTTTGACTGAAGGCTTATGTAATTGAAAACTCAGTAAATACTCAGCTCTGTCCCTTTTCATTACACAATTTTATACTAACGAATTAATTGCGGCTGAATGTGAGGATCCTAGATTAAGGATGAGGCTTTGCGTCTAATTCAAAATAGGTATAATTTGTAACATACATAATTAGATTTTATGGCTGCTTTGAAATAATAAAGTATTTATCTTCAGCAATATTTTTTAGTTAATTTAATTATTTTCTAACCACATCGCCATTTAACGAATAGGAGGCAAGTATTGTATAAGGAAAACAATAAAAATAAGTGTTGAATAATTTCAACTTATATACAGATACATACCAGACGGACCAACGACCCGAGGAACGTGGCCAGAACGGCTGGATGGGCGGAGGAGAGCTTGAAATGGAGTCATTGGGAAAGGCCTATGTCCAGCAGTGGATAGTCTGTAATAGTATATAATCGGTAGATTATACCCTAAGGTACGGAACGGTACCGCTTAAAAACCCTACCGGTAGCATTTAGTAACTTTAACATCATCAATCTAGCAGTTGTTTGTTGCTACTCGTAAGTCCAGATCGATCGCGAATGTTCTACATAGTTGGGTAGCGTGTGCAAGTTGAGTCGATTTGCGGCGTTCGCTAGGATCAACTTTGTTGCCAGCTACTTTATTTCCGACTTGTTGGCATATTAGTGCCACGGCTGGGGGTGTACCGTACCTACTACACACCTACATGTGCAGTCAGCAACGAGGGTCAAATAATATGACAAAACCAGCTGTTACTTGGGTAACTTGTCTTTGTTTCAGCGGGAACAGATTTTCCCATGATACCTAATTGATCTGGTTACTGTCCCTAACAAATGTAAAATCTCATGAATATTTAGTTCAATACTTGAGCTACGAAAGCATCACAAACATCACAGAACGTATTTATAATACTTACTTATTAGTTAGGATTAGGATAATGGGTACTAGTTACGGTTAGGATTAATATAATTGATTTGAACTTCTGTTGCTGACTGTAATTCACTCGTAGCATAATATAAATATAACTATTTCGGGAGAGAAACAGTCTTGCGTTAATGATTACCGACATCGACTCGGCTGCTTTGATTTGATTATGTGTAAAATTACATATGTAGCCACATACAATACTTATTCAAAATTTAGCTGCTGGTAACCTCGCTACCCTGGTAGCGATGATGTCTGTGTCAAGGAAGTTTTTAAACAGTTAATAAGTTTCTAGCGGATTCTTCACAACTTCCCGTTCTTTTTGTTACCGCGGGTATTACAAAAATACCATCTAGTACATATTAGTAGTCTACGTTATTTGAGGAACCCTTCTACACAAACTCAGCGTTTCGATCTGTGCGTTCATAGATTAATCTATTAGTCATCTAGTCAGTCACACTCTTTTTTATATACAGATTATTTTAATTTTAAAATAAGTCATCATCATCATCATCATATCAGCCCCTAGAAGTCCACTGCTGGACATAGGCCTTCCCCAATGAACCACACCCGGTCCTCTGCCCTCCGCATCCAGCCGCTACCGGCCACCTTCTTCAGGTCGTCGGTCCTCCTGGCGGCGGGGCGTCCCACCCTGCTAGTGCCGATCCGCGGTCTCCACTCCAGAACTCGTCTGCCCCAACGGCCGTCGGTTCTGCGGCATATACTCGTAAATATTTATCTCAGGAGATAAATAAAAATATAGACCTATATCACTTATTTTAAATAGTAAATTTAATAGTAAATTTCTCAGGAGAAAATATTCTCAAGAAATAAAAAAAAGAGACAAACAGTGGAGCATTACTAAACTTATAAAAAAAATTCAATGTAATGCGATGAATTTTAAAAAAAGTTTTATTTATCTCAGGAGATAAATAAAAATATACCTATATCACTCATTTTAAATAGTAAATTTAATAGTAAATTTCTCAGGAGAAAATATTCTCAAGAAATAAAAAAAGAGACAAATAGTGGAGCATGACTAAACTTATAAAAAAAATCAATGTAATGCGATGAATTTTAAAAATCTAAATCCCCAGCAGAATTTAATAAACGTTTGTCGCAGGCAAGTCACTGAAACTTCAGACACTATCAGTACAATTTCTCACTCAACCCCGTCAGCGGAGATAGTGTGCTGAATACTGAATAGCATTATAAATTGAATCCAAACAATTTATACTTTCTTGAAAATCATTGTTAACTTTACAATCCAGTCACCATAACTTTATTGACAAATAGTGTTTAAGGGTATAGTTAAGAGTTTATTAACAGAAACCTTGTTTTTTGGTGGAACTCCATACTCTTCTTCTGACGACACATTCTATAAGGGCTGGCGGATCATAGGATTTACTCATTTTTAAACAAGACTGATACAGAATGACGTAACTTAATAGATTTAACTTTAAGAAGAACTTTAAACATAAAAATTATTAGCACAAATGTGGTGGTCTGGTAGCTTAAAACTATCAATGAAGAAAATGTAGATACTTAATCAAATATTAAGGTAACAGCTCGTTAGACAGCTGAAAAATATTGAGTGCTGCTGGTTAAAAGTACCTAGGTAAGCGACGACACTAGATGGCCCGATTATTCATTGTCATATTAAGATGTTTTTATCAGGTATTTATGTGTAAATGACCAAAATGACCACGCGTTTGTTGATAACACTCATAAATCTGTTCAAAGGTACGAATTTATACAATATTGAAAACTTCTATAATCTCCCTTTTTCACAAAAATGTATGATATGTTGACTCTACATGCTTGTAAATGATTTTTAGATATAAATTAAAACTCTTGACTAAAATTATGATGAGTAATGAGGTAAGAAAACATATCTCGGCCGTCGATACATCAAAATAGAGTTTATCGACGTTATAGTTTTGGCAATGCTCAGGATTTAATGATTTATATCCAAGATTATGATATCCTTTATCCTGGTTATTTTTATGGGATTTACAGTTAACATATTGAATCGCGATATGTTAATCGCTAGGATTAAGGTGGCAAGTAACAGAAAGTTAGACAAGACTATGATTGTTTTTCTGCTCTTTCTTGAATTTCTTCAGTTATTCCATACATGGGTAGGGTGAAACTAATTTCTAGTTATGTAAGAAATTAGTTAACAAGTTTACTAACATAGAATTAAGGCTTTACTAACACAATGGATGTATATTTGAAATAAATAAATAATAATACCTATTTATTTTGCATTAAAACAATACCTTTCTGCAAGGAATGACAATGGAATGCGCGCATTCCATTTTGAATTAATGACCAAAACAAACGTAAATTCGAATTCAAATCACGTTTCAACTGTTTACTTGAGATTTGTCAAGTCAAATCAAAACAATTCATTAAATTCTAAATAAATTATCCCAGAATAGCAAATTAACCGAGAGGAAAACTGAAACAAAATAAAACTTTGCATATTTTGTTGTTTATTTACATGACCGTAATATCAATTTTATTAGTTTAGATCAATAACCTGTAATGTATAATATTATATTCTGTATGGCAATATTTAAACGGTTGAATAAAGCTGTTATAGACTTGAAAACATAAATGTATAGATTTGGAACATTTGTTCGATCAGGTACCTGTAATAATACCGCCGCTCTCGCCCACCGCTAAACATTGAATAATGGCCAGAAAAC
The DNA here is from genome assembly GCA_947086405.1 of Esperia sulphurella. Classification (NCBI taxonomy): domain Eukaryota; kingdom Metazoa; phylum Arthropoda; class Insecta; order Lepidoptera; family Oecophoridae; genus Esperia; species Esperia sulphurella. Next base: position 7,407,148 of record OX352270.1, on the reverse strand, counting down.
TTTGTACATTCATCTTGGTCTAATTAAGCCAATCGGTTATGTAAGTTTAATTACAGTTTTGAACGCGAACCGCGCTTGAAGCAGAATGCTTTTCTTAAGGGTTCGCATAATGTAAATGGAACAGTTTTACATCAATTTAACTGAGTCATACCTACGCAGTTCTGTGATACCTGCAGATTAAAATGATATTAAGTGTTGCTAATCGTAATCAGTTTTGAATTTACGCTTAGAAACGCTGACTAATTTCCAAATATGGAAACGGAAGAGAAGTTTTACATAGAAAACTGAGTTTTAATGTTTCATAGCTCGGAAATCGATATTTACTTTAAATGCAGAAATCATTAAAAATTAAATTATTTCATGTATACCTTTGTCTAACTTGTTTATATGTGCAATGAAGAATATCTTATTATTATTTTTAGCCGAATGAAATCGGAGCTACTTTATAAAAACAACTACTGCTACAAAGTCGTAGCACGAGCTACGCGTGGTTACTATAACCTTCATTATTGAATCGCACCAGACAATTATAATTGTCTGGTGCTATTAACATTTTTGCTTAAGAATACGAATCACCTATTGGATTTAGATATTTGATACATTAAGTAGCTCTCATCTTCACCCTGTTGACGTCAACTGCAGTACATAGAGCTATAAGTCAATAGCACAAAATATGTATACATACCTACGACTCAACGTCGACGTCGTCAAACGATGTGACGTCGTGTCACGACGCGATATCGCATCTTGGATTTCTACCACACGACATTGTTTCGCGGTAGTCGTGACAATCTACGTAGTACGATGACGTCGCATCGTGCTACATTCATCCATAGGCCTTCCTCAATGAGCGTCACTGCACCCGGTCCTCAGCCTTCCTCATGCAGCCGCTTCCGGCGGACACCTTTTTCTGGTTGTCGGTCCATCTGGCGTTCCACGCAGCTCTTATCAGTGCGTGGTCTTCTATAAAACCTTCCTCAAAGGTTCTACGACAGATGTGGCCATCTTCTTATTCGCCCTTACCTTATCCCACTTACATGGGATTGGAAATACTTACTAGATTTATTAATTCAGACCCGGAGGTTCTGAATTTCCGATTCGTCTGTATCATTCTCTTCTAAATTTAGTTAAAGACAATACAAGGTAAAATATTAACAATGATAATATTTTAAACTGCGAAAATGCGAAGAGTATACCGAAAGTTGAAGATTGTAGACTTTCAAGAGTATTTCAAAGAGGCTGCTATGTAAACACTACCCTTGGACTGGAGGAAATGTCCCATGAAATTACCTCGGCATTTTGGTTGCAATGAAATTCGTTTTCCACTGCTCAATTTCAACGTTAGGTAACCATTAAGAAAGCTTTCGATAAACTTAAATAGCTTTACTATATAACGCGTGTGTATAGTATTTTTATTTCAAAAATCCTATAAGTTAGTGTTAGCGTCCTCTCTGCTATTATTGTCTATTATTTTTTTTTTTTTGTTATTGCTGTAACTGCGTTTTACAATCCAAGCTTCAACGATGTGGGTCATTTAACAAAACGTCAATAGCAGTATTGGTCCGCCTTGATAGGTAGGATGGATTCATAAAGCCTTGCAGATAAATAAGATATTGTTCATTCACAGAAACATAATTGCATGTAGGTAACACCTTCTTACGTATTTCTACCTACAATTAGCAACTCATTCTTATTATTTCGATTTCAAAAATAAGAGAGCTCGTATATCTAAAGCATACCATTCGAGTTCTGAAGGTGACAAGGTGAGTTTATAGGCGACAGTCCTTACCCTGCATGCCTGTTACTAAACAATGACCGTTTGCAGCTCTATTTCTGTAAAAAACCAATATCTGATTTGTTGGCAAGGCTTTACGAACCAATCTCTTTCGCAAAAAATTAATAAACAAAGAGTAATACCAAACTTTTATATGTATTGATAGGTCGAGGTCTGTTCTCGACGGAACGGAGGCTCTTACTTATTGATGACCCGTTATTTATTAGGTAGGGCGCACTCAGTCGAATGAGGAATGTGAATAAACGCGGTGGGTTACCATGGTCCAAAGATATCCAGTAAACGAAAAACCTAGAACACCTATTTAATAATATTATTGACATCCTGTGGATATGAGTTTGATACTGTATATTGTGCAAGTACATTGAGGAAGACAATGAATCAGTTTCAAATATAAAAAAAATAGTCAAATTAAAAAAAAGTATAGTATTTTATTTTACTACAACGTCTATCTTATTTTTAAGAAATGATGTGGTTACTGTCGCCCAGGGTTCAAGTTTGGAGAACTAAGTTGGAATGCCAGTGTGCCTATAATTCATCATCAGGTTATTTTTGTCTCCACTGCAGGAGCACAACCCTCTCTCATCTACCGGAGACAGACGGAGGATTTGGCCTACGCTCCCCGCGCGGGCCAGATGGGTTGGGGAGGTCTGATTGACGTTTTATAATGTATTCCCTTAGTCGCCTTGTACGACATCCACAGGAAGAGTTGGAGTGGTCCTGTTCTACTCTACTGGAAACCACACGGCAAACACGGCCTCTAATTGTTGATCTTTAATTCAGTGGCTTTGACTCCTACTATTCAAACCGGAACACAACTTTGCATGCATTATTGTTTGACGACAGAAAGAGGGCAGTACCTATCTACATGGACCCTTCACTAGAGTCCTACCATATGGTACTAAGATTGTGTATTAAAATATTCTGAAATACGTAATCAAAAAGCAGTTCAAATTGCATTACACAATAAATATTGTAGCCTAACTTTATTACTGAATAAACTTGGGGATTATTTTGGATAGAATACTCATACTCATTTATGGACCTTTTGGGACATTGAGAACTCTATGCTAAGTCGACATTGTTTTGTTTACATTTTGTTTTTATTTACATTTTGTTTCACATTTATGCATGGCTGGCGTTAACGGTTTAAATACGTCAATAGTCCGTGTTACCCAAACCTTGACCGACCATTGTACAGAAGAATATACCTCCTCTAGAACATTTACAACTATTTGTCATTACCTACTTTACCTATATAAATTCTACAAATTCCGCAGTGTATTATTTGATCTGAGCACGGTAGTACCGCCGCCGTATACAGAACGTACAATATATATGTACCTCTTTAATTTTAGGTGATGCGTAAACTTGGATCGGTTTAACGAAGCCCATTTTATCCGCCTACACGTATCGGAAAAGTGTATGTTGGGATTAATTATATTTTAACAAGAATTGTGCTTAACATCAAATACTAACAAAATATTGGGTTTTCATAAAAAATGCATTTTAAGTCAGCAATTCTGAATGTAGCCGCAAGATTTTTATGATAACAAACTCTTCGTTGATATCATCATTATCATAGACGTTGAAGACATTGAAACCAGAAGACAAAGAAAGTTCATTAAAATTGATGTCATTTCATACCATGTAATTGATTAAAATATTAAGTATTATTAAGTTAAAGCTTGTTATATAATATACTCTTTGCGCGTTCGTAGATGCTGAGTAAATATGGATCTATTCGGAAAGTAAAATCATATTTTTAAGTTTCCGTCAAAACTGATATCCTAAGCGAAGTATTTGTCCATCTGTGTGCTGCCCGCTGGATAATACCTATATAAAATTTGAAACATACACAATACATACCTTATATGTCATATTGCCAGGAATCAATAGGAAAGTAATGCATTAAATAATTAAAACTTAAATCTTCTGACATTTATGGGAAATGTCCGTTAAAGTAATAAGTTTGGTCATAACGGTTCTTGCGTCTTACATAGCTTTGATATTTAACGTAAGTATAAGTCAAGGAGTTTTCCCATAACTTATGAAGTACAGTAGAGTCATATCACGTTTTAAATTGATTGTTTATGATTATTGATGTATATGATTCAATATGTATTGTCATTCAATACATGATCTCACGACACTTTCTTCCCTAACAAATGTTACCAGCAAACAATTATAATTTGTTCCATCGACCAACAACGGCAAACACGCAGTAAAGTAGCAATTCTCCTAACTATTTCCCGCAGTGGAATGTGTTGAGAAAAGAAATATGACGCAATTTTGGTAATGCTTAGTTGTCGAGCCACAAGGGAATGAAAAATTCAAGGGGCCGGCGTACATTACCGTACCACATTGCTAAGAGCATTTGTTCCCTTCTCGAATTTGAACTGGGGAATATTTTTGCGAAAGAAAGTAACTAATGGTATTCACTTGTCTGAGGTGTTAGTCTGTTGTCACGACAGGGGACTGACGTGTTTAGTTTTGAATGTACAAGAAGGTATTATTTAGGTGTAGGTACGTATATCATATATAACCTATTTAGAACCGACGTCTGATATTACACATTTGTTATACCTACCTTTTGTTATGAAGGTACAATTGTTCCAACTACCTTACATAATATTAATGTCACTTACAAATACCTACACTAAATTTGTAATAGTGGGATCTATACCAAGGAGGCTGATATAATAATACATAAACAGATATAATCTGAATATTTTTTGAGTATAGACGTGAGAGCACAACAGCTGACAACAGTGTGAAGGTATTGTGAGCTTACGTCAGTTGAAGCATTGTTATAGCAGCCTTCCGGAAGGTTACTTAAGCAAAATGATTCAAAATAGGCACTTATCTTTTGCCAATAGCATTTTTGTCGACTATTACTATTACGTAAGTCACGAAAAATTATGATATATGTTCGAAATGTTCACTAACTTATAATCTTTTGATATATTAATTTTTACACCGGATAGCTCTTGTAAGTTTTCCTCATCAATATCACGATTTTCGGACACGACCCTTACGAAAAACTAATTTCTATTAATATTTATGGGAAACTTCGATGTTCCGATGCAGGACTTAATACACTTTAGCACTTGTCGTAATCAAAGAGGGGAAATCTTTTTACATAAATTTGTGACTACAAAATGTAAGGGAAATCTATTTATCGAGCAAATAGTCGTAAGAATATCTTTAGTTTAACCGAAGTCACAAGACTAAAGTAATTTTGTTATTAAATATACATTTTACAGTAATGCCTATTACAAATAGTTGTAACAGTTCTTATATGAGTAGTTAAGATATTTCGAGACTACATATAATAGTAGGTAGCTGATTTTAAAGTTGAATACGTGTCCCTGTATAGTGGGACTTGTTCCAAAATCCACCTTGGGAGGTAATTAACAACACTCTCTTTCTTACCTATTTCTATCTACAATCAAAAAACTAAATCTGCATTGTATTTCGTACTATACCTAGCAATCCAAAATTATACGTGTTCATAGGTAACAATAGCCAAGCCAATTACCATCAAATCAGCTGTCTGTTCGTATGCCGCTTCAGACTAAAAAAAGTTTCCAGCTTCCACACATCGACCAAATCTATCCTGATTACAATCTATTCTATCTAAACTTGGTTAATAAATACAAAACTGTTTGCGTAAGCGGCTGTCCTGTTAGAAAATTGAAGTAATCTCTATAAATCGATGTTATCTTCATAAATATCCGTTGACCCGCAGCAGGAGATTCTAAATTGATTCTACGTGATACGGCATACGGAGGGCGTGGATATTGATTCCACTCGATGTGGAACGTGGAACGAGTGGTTTACAAATCTTGGTTAGGGCAGTTATTAATAATACGTAAAGATTCTTCTTTTTAAATCAAAATACCTATTGCCTTCTCCACATTTCGGTACTACTTTAGTCTGGTTGCTTGGCTCGGTATTTCTTTCCACTCAGCGAAACATTGATGTAAATGGATGTGATTTAACCCGTAAATGCGATATGGGTGTAAAAACACCCAGGTCAATTTGGATTTTAACTGCTACACTCCTGAGTTTTTGTCTCAGCGCAATGCGATTTCGTGTACCCTCCTAAGTCGCCAGCAGCCCTCGAACGCGCGGGAGGAGCGGTCGTTCGCACGCGCAGGTTTGGCCACACACTCGGTTCCCGGGTGTATCGACACCCATAATAATCATAGTGCGCTACTGATTTACAACGTAAGTGTTTACTTTTTTTACGTTTATTTGTTTAATTTGAAAATGATGTTATTCGTTTGTATTATTTTTTAGATCGTGAGTCATCTGCGGGAATAGGAAATTGAAGCTGCACTGGCATCTGACGACGAGCCGACTGACGAAGAGGACTTTGTAGAAGAAGACATTCATCTAGATGATTTTAACCTGAAAAACCTTTATTATAGTTATAAGTGTTGAATTTTGCATGCAAAGATTAAAGTAGTTATTTGAAAAGGACTGAGAAGCCAAAGTTCCTAAATATATTAAGTTTTTTTTGTGTCACTTCAAAGGCAAAATGTCTATATATATTTTAAAGATATATTATAATTTAGTAAGCTATACTAAGTTAAGCTATGCTAAGTTTATATAGTATACTAATAAGAAATAAAAACATTGATTTTTTATATAAATACTTTTTTTTTATTTATTTTTTTAATTCCCTCTAATATAGCTCTTTAGGTCATATTTTAAAAATTAAATATTTATAAGTTTTTTTGCAAAAATATTTACAAATAGCTACAGATATATACTAACAAAGGTCAAAATTAACTGATAAAATTAATTTGTTTATAATTTCTTACAATTAATCACAAATTTCACAATTTTTTAAAAGTGGGTGGTTTTAGACCCACTATTGTCATAGTGGGTTAAGTAGTTCATTACAGCTCTTAAGGGTTAATTTCATATGTTTGAAAATAGTCCTAAATATTGTAATTAACGTGTTATAAATATTCATTATTGTACCAGTTGAACATTTAAAGCACGGATAATAATTTTGTAGTTTAATTTTTTTAAACGATATTTAACATACCTACTGTAGATTTGTTAGCCCTAGCGATATCTTTTAGCGACACAAAATAACAAAATACTACCAATTGTTACATAGCAGGTATTAGGGTTAGAGACGTACCTAGCAGTCGTTGCGCTGATGGACATAGTCATATCGCGAGTGATATCTTCGGTGAAGCTTAACCCAATAAATATACTATTGCGAGAATATACCCCATGACGAAAGAGAAGTGAATTTTGCTGTTTCCATCGATTATAATAAAAATACATTAGATTGCCGCGGGGTAAAACCCCGCAGGGAAGTTCGTATTCCGTTTTGTCCATCGACATTTAATGTTCTTACGTATTCACATATTATCTTTTATTTTGATATAATAATGCAATAATTTATGATAATTTGTAGCTTTGCCTAAATTTAATAAATGTTTTGCATAACTTATAGATTTTGAGGTGAAATCTTAAGACTCAGAGGTGTAAATATTCAGTTTATGTTAAACCTCACGCTGACAGGTAACGTTAAGGATACGGTAAGAATCATGTAATAAATTCGCACCAAATTCCATGAAGTACTTGCTTGCTTTACATAAAACGTCTTATAACACTGCATAAAATAAATTACGAGTAGGTACTAGACTTCTTCGAACTCGTAATTTATGTACCTATTTAGGTACATAAATTACCGACACAAGTTTTTCTAATGTATTGAAAACAATTCCGTTGGTCTTTGTTTGTATCCATTTATTTATCGTTCGCAGCACTACAGCTCCCCACAAAACATCAACCATGTAACATTGTTCTCCATTGGCACTTATTTGCTCAATTCCCAGTTGTTGCGTTTTCTGAAACTGAAAGAGATTGAGGGACGAGTACCTAAAAGGTAAACGTATTCAAGAATGCGTTTGAAGATAGAGATTTTAACTTCCCACACGAAATAAACATACCTAGTCCTCGTCGTACATATAGCGGAATGTGGTGAACCTAGTTCATCAAAACACCGTCGAAAGCAATACTATTTCAATAATTGAAAATCCCAGAACAAAGTACATTCTCATAAATGAATTAGGTATTTTATCCTGTATTTTACTTTCACACACAAATCCCTTGCTTTTCTTTCATCTAAGATCGAAATTGCTTGTCTTAGATTTTGTGAATAAGCGTCGAAAGTGCCTCTTCCCTCCGTCCCAACCTCTCTACGTGATGGAGGTGATGTGACGTGAATCGGAAATAGGATCGGAATGTTTTGTGGTTATTTCGATTGAACCCTAAAAGGTACCTACTCTTGAAATTTCAAACCGGCCTTCCTCGTTAAACATAGAGGTATTTGTGGAACAGTTCCTTGTATTGAGTAGGAGAGCACTTCGATTCTTGTTTGTTAAATCGTGTATTTTGTTTGGCACAATTATGTGCGTAAATAAAGCGCTATCTGCTCTATTTTAACATATCTCGAAAATTAACGCAAAAATGATAGATAAATGTTAAATATTTTAATTCGGTACTTAACTATTTTTTAAAAGACTAGCTTAGTCTAGTTAAAGGTAGCATGTCTACTTGGCTTCTTTGCAAGGAAGTCCAAGTTCGATTCCAAGCCGGAAAAATATTTGTGTTATAGACAAATTTCGTTTCGGGTCTGTGTTTCTGTATTCTGTGTGATCTGTTGTATGTATTCGCCTGGTGTTGTTTCTGACCTCATTGCTAATCAAAATCCATATAACATTTAGATTAGAAACAATTTAGTTCCCGTTCTACAGTCAATAATTCAATTAAAACTTGCTGTTATATACTTTAGTATAAGATTAGTGGGAACAGTGTTAGAATATCGACTATTCAAGACATTATGTAGCACTGCGGGCTACCATTAAGTTTTAATATCTTAATGTTCAGCCGCTCCGTTGACATCCCAGCTCACCAAAACATCTATTATGCATTTCCCAATTCATGTTTAAATGCGACCAGGAGCTTGACGTCGTTATTGTACCGTTGAGACCGAGGGAGTAATAACTAAATAAATACCTACAAATATCATTAGCGTAGTCTTGTATACGAGTAGTGACAAGTTACAATTTACAAGACTAATAATTGCGGCCCACAATAGTTCCAACCTACAATTTTTTCTAAGGAATTAAATGTCGAATACATAACAGAACAGAGATACATATTTGATTTAAGAAACTTACAAACCTTACAAAGGAAAATACATTTTGCAAGGTAAATAAATAAATGAATAAAGAAAATACTTTTATATTTAATATCGAAATACTATGTAAACGAGCCGGACATGGATTCATGGTCATAATGTCAATTTACGAATCGTGATGAAGCTCTTATTAAAATAGCTGATTGAACTGATATTGTAGAGTATTAGTATGATGAACAGAGTAAATGTCTGCATTGTGAGAGTATTTATATATTTATTTTTTACTGTTTTGTAAGGGAATTATTTTACTATCACGCTCACTTTATAGATTAGGAGTAACGCCAACTTTTGTTTGTTGGATTTTCTACTGTTTGATGATAAATGATATAAATTGTTATTTTAGAGGTTTCCTCAATCACTTTTTCCTTGCATAATTTCTGCATGCTGTCAAATTTGAAAACATTTTTTTTTAAACAGTAATACTGCAACTTGTGCCACATACACATGTGCAACATATACATGTAATATAACTAAACTTAAAAAAATTATGTGATCAAACTTACTCTGTTAAATATTTATTTAGGTAGGTAAAGAGTTATTAATTTAATATTCAAAGTAAATTACAAAAACAGTTAAACATAAGAAACTATATTAAAAGTAGATAATAAAGTTAATGTACATTTCTAATATATTTAGATTACAAATGTTCTTAATACCTAATGAATTAGAATTGAAAATTATTTAAATAGATAGGTACTTGTAGATTTTTTAAAACCTTTATTCTTTATTAACAGGCAAAAGTTTACCTTTTTGTAACTTGTAATTTTCTAAATTATCCGCCCGTGGTAGCTACGGAGTGTTGTTGACACAGCGCTGCCTGGGTATTATTGATGGGCATAATTTATCGCATTTGGTCGCCCCGTGTTCTAAGGGGAATGCGAACAGAATCACGACGAAAGTACCACCCCAAAATTTATGATCCCCCTCCGGGAACCTTTGATGACTGCTAATTTTTCAGTGGTACCCTACGAAAAAATTGACAGCGACGAACTTTCTTTACTTTCTTTGGAGACGATGCATAAATACTAATTCGGTTTTCTTGAAGATAAACTTTGTCTAGCGGTTAAATGTTACACGTATTTGGTAAAAAATATATTACTTAAAATTAAGTACTAAAGGATTTGAACGTTTATTTTTGCATAAACATCCGTAGGAACTACAAGTGACCTCCGGGCCGTATTAAAATTGTAGTACTAAATACCTACCACGTACCGACTTACCCAGTTAATGCACTGATAAGAAATACTTGCAAGTCATTAAAAGCACTTAAGTAATATTTTAGTTAAGTACTATACGTTACAAATAAATTTACTGAGCACCTTAATCTAGAGCGTGACTGAACACCGCCCCCAAGTTTTATTTTTGTGGAGATTGCAGTGTTAATATAAATCTTTCCTCTAATTTCAATAAACTAACATGTTCCGAGTATCATGCAACTGAATATTACTAACAATATAATGCGATTTTAGTTCATTTAAATTTCTTCCTATCATGGCCGAATTATCCTAACCAATCGAGATTATTTCGAACCAACTCAGAATCCGTTTCGACTGTCAAATGCCAATCGTTCCTGCAACGAATGGACAACGATAGAGGTTCCACAAACCAATTTTCCCTCTGACTAGGTAAGTAGGTAAATACGTAATTTCATGCCGCATTAATCTCTAAGGAGATCATACGACGAGCCGCGGTCCACGAATTTGCATTTGTTTGTGATTTCGTCTGTACTCATTGCAGATTCCGTTTCGTGTTGCTTGTGTAGTTAAAAGATAAGGGATTTTTGTAAAAAGTATTATTTAAGTATAATTAGAAAATATAAAAATATACTTACACGACTGTGTATGCTGTAGTGTAAGTAAGATAAACTGGAAACTACTGCATTTGTAGTTGCATATTGTCTTATTTATTGGATTTTTGAAAACCGACCTTACGTAACTACACACAGTACACTCTACTAACTTTTGCTCTGTTACCAAACATTTGCAGTCCTTGTAATGCAATTATACATGTTCTTGTGATATGAATCTGTGCTTTTTAGAAAGTCTTTGTATAAATAGTGCTTTGACTTAATATAACCTATATACAAATAAAGGGAGCAAACTCCTATGACTGCACTAACACGACTTCAAATTTAACGTGCTATTTACAGTACAGTTAATAATGAATTTAACTTGCACGATGTTCGATGCACACGTGAGGGAATTGTACACATATCTGCGAGCTCTGACATCTGTCTGCTAGTTTAAACACTTCGCCTATTCTGGGTATCAATTATATTAATTCTGGTCAACTATCAACTCAGTCATTTAACATTATAACGACTATTCGACGATGTTCGTATAACTGAAAATGATAGGTATCGAATGCTGAAATTGGAGGTATTTTAAATGTGAAAAGTTTTTCTATGTTTGTTTATTACTCCTTTACGACTCAAATAGAATATAAGCTACTTTTTACGGCAGGAAAATAATAATTGCTATGGAAACTAGAGCAAAATTAATAACTAACGCTGAGTGTACAACATAATTTTGTTGCGTCTCTACTATACTGCAGGCCAGAAGAAAATAAACAACACTTTAATAAATAATTAAATTACACGTGCACGTAGACGGCAGTGGAATCGGCAGGCACCGGGCAATGCTTGGCGTTTGCCATGAATGTAAGAAAAAAATCGGGGTATAAGGGTAGTGGAGACAGAATGTGGTGAGGAATATCCAGCAAGTCGTCAATATGCTTGTATAACCTAAACATATGATGATGTTGATGAATGAAGATTTGTCAAATTACTATGGAATTGTTCAAAATCTACTAAATTTTGTGTTTTTATTTTAATTTTATTTATTAGTGTTATTAGTACAGCAACGAGAATAAATTTTATTTTATTTATTTTCACAAAATCCACAGCACTTAGTATACAGTATTATTCTAATTTATAAATAAACCGAATACTTTGTGAATTAAGTATGTCATAAAAAAATCGCAATATGTAAGTATATCCATACAAAATAAGCTTGATGCAAACTGCAGTAAGCAGCGTCAACGCCGTCAACGAATTTTTAGTTTCTTGGCGTCTGGTGTCGTTCGTATTCTCGCCTCGTACCGATGCGCGTCAAGGGATTGTCCCGGTCTCCAATTGGTCGCTCCGGTGTTACCACTACTATTCCCTGATATAATTATATGTAAGTATAATTGTAACTAGTCATGGCTGTGCGCGTTCCTGAGATGAAGGTTTCAAACGAGGACCCGTAACAATGAGGTTTCAAAGTCACAAATTATAGCATATATTTATGCTACCAAAGAATTTTCAGAAAATCTGAAAATAAAATTTATTTTGAATATTAAAATTATATAATTTGTTACCGCAAACACATCCATGTGACGTAATTAACAGTTTACTACCTCATTTCCAAAAAGATATTAAAGATAAAAGTAGACCGCTGATTATAAACTACAAAATAAACCATTGTCATGTAACTTGAAATAAAGTATATTGCAAACATAAATTATTGAGATTTTCCTTGAGAATAACATACGTTTGCTTTGAACAAAGCAACGTCTACCGACTTCTGGAATGGCATTCCTGTCCCGGAGGAGTGAGACACATACGAGCCCGTGATTCTTAACAAAAGCTCAAACCTACGGAGACTGGCTGGGACTGAGGCCTGGGATTAGTGTTGCCACGTGTCTCGATATACGTGGGACGTCGCAGCCTTCACGAGGATCCACGTTTTCCTGTTTTTTCACGGTACACCAATTCTTTTACCACATCTTTATATTTTATTCGTGATCATTGATTGATATATACATTTTGGTGATAACTGCAAGAACTATATTGGGTTCATTTTAATAATATAATTTGTTGAGTGAATAGTGTTATTTGAGTCCCGACTTTTAACCACCCGTCCTGTCTTTTTTTGACAGGACGGGTGGTTAAAAGTTAAAAACAAGACTTTTGTCATGTTTTGCAATGATTTTTAATCATACGCATTTAGCTCTCCTGTTCCGCAATTGCCATTGGTCATGGCAACACTACCTAGATATTCATTATTCACTCTCCAAGCTTGCCACATATTTACCGCGTCTTTGTTTCAACCTCCTTCCGCATAACTTTGAATTTTCTTTGTTTATGGATGGAAGTAGGCTTGATTCACACGCCACTAAACCATGGTCTATGGTTCGTATAATATTTATAGTAGGTGTCCCAAATAAGGTTATAAAGCCTGAAGGGCTTTATTTCTAGGAATAGGACCGTTTTGTATAAAGTATTTTTAAAATGATACGAAATATTTCGCCCTGAAAGAAAATACTTTAGTTTGATAAAAAAATACAACGGTATTTTTATACAACATCCAGTTGTGTATTTGTATGTTTTTATAAGAGTTCCTTATTATGCTTAAAAAATATATATATAAAATCCAAACTAACTTTAATTATCAAAGTTACTTTTTTGTTTTCTCAAGCGCAGCGTGCAGCGAAGCGTAACATTACGACTCCTCAATGTGGCAGTTCAGCAGCAACTCATGGTATGAAATGAGTCAGACTCTCTAGCCGAGAAAAAATAGAAAAAATATTTTATTGCTTTATTACGAGTATGCAAATAAGGGCAAGCTCGCGTGGTTGCGGCGGCCTGGAAAATGAAATGGCTGGCCACCGTTGCCTCAAGTGTACGAATCTAGGACACAATCTGTGTCAGCATAGGCTGACATGGTCTCAGTTTCTAGATAAGTATAGGTGCGTCTCGATAAAATACAGGTAACAATAAATCATGTAAGTTTGATAATCTATTAGCACTTAATTTTAATAAATATTCATTAAGATATACTAATACAAAAGTAGTTCGAATTTAAAATTCGGATAAGACCACTGAGTATGTTTACTACAGGACAAAGAAAATTTAAGTAATTACGGAAATCTTCATAACCTGTACCTAAATGATCAATTCATCATCATGATAAAAAAAAAGCAAAATTAGCAAAAAAATCCCTTTTTTTTTAATTTTCAATGTTTTTCAAATCACATTTTCCACACAATAAAATCTACTCGAATAAGTAATAGGTCTCCCGTGTCTCTGCGGCTCATAGAAAAGATACGGGACCCAGACCATTCGACGTAGATGTTTTTTCTGATTCCGAATTTGCTATAGCAAAATTTTTATAACGCATCGATATATATGTGTATTAGGTACAACGATTGGGTAGCACATTTTCTCTATAGGAGCTGTAATTTTATTAACCTTATTATGATCTTTCGTCACGCTGTTGGCGTTTTACTTATTGTACCTGAAGACCATATTCCAGTGTAACTAACTACAACGAAACACGATGATGATTACGATCAAGTGATTTTCTTATTTAAATTTCTTTGTACCACAACTAAATGATATACTTAGTAGCGAAAACCGTTTTAACACGACACATATCGTGAACAGTTATACTTAAATATAAACCAGTAAAAGAATTCCGTTCCGTTTTACAGTGTTAGAATATTAGTTCAAATTACTTTATCGCAAGTATTTTACTGGTATCGCAAATTAAACAACTTTTGAAAATTCGCAATAAAAAAGAAACAACTTTCGATAGAAAATCAAATGGCCCTAATAATAATCTCAGAAACTACCAATACATTTCCGCAAATTCCCCTTCCCACCACTTAGGCATATACGAGTACTTGTATAAAAGTATTTAATACAGTACTACATTACTGTAAAGTGGAATTATTACGCGACAAACCTAATTTTGGGCTCTCTTTCAAGAACGCTGTAGTCAATATGAAAATAGACTTTAAAAGGCCATATCTTTGTATTAGATTAAGTAATAAACTTTTTTTTTACAGAACTATGAGGCTGGTAACTTTAGTATTTGTATTATTTTCAACTCGATACCTTCAGCCATTCCTGAGAAAAAGCTTCATAACTGATAGACTGGCGGACAACAAAATGATTCTATAAGGATTCGGTTTTTTTAGAGATACAAACCCTGAAAACTACAGCTTTTATTACTTTGCATACATAATTTTGGTACGTAAATGTTATGCGCAGAATATTACCCGTTTTATATAGGTATTTTTTCATATATCTGGATACTTTTCTTCGTCTGTTTGTTTTAATATACTGAACATGAAAACTAATTGATACTAGATTTAAATAAAATTACCAGCAACTTATAGCGAAGGGTATCCGAATACGACATCATCACGAAGCCGAATAGTTCACATGAACGGAGTCACGGGCAAAGTCTAAGTTATAAATATGTTTTTAAGACATCCAGAAGCATATTTAGAATAGGTCATTACGCAAAATTGATGTTTGCCCAAAATTGTAAGGGCAACTTGGTTTTTAAAGATCAAAAAGAAAAAAGTGTTTCCCATTTTCCACGGTGGCGAATATAATTTGATTTCCGCGGAGGGATGTTGGCAGTTGATTTTAAATTTAACTTTTCTGAACTTGGAAGAGAGGAATGGATTTTTTATGTACCTTCTTAATATTAACTGTTTATTTTCGTACAACATTTTTTGATAAGTTAAGAAAATTGTTTATCTTCTCATTAAGTTACTTACCTCATGTGACCTGATGGTATATTTAATTTAAGTAAATACGACTTATACTGGTGACTTTTCATTTTGATCACCAAGCAATATTTCGAAAGAGGGTTTAAGGACCAGAAATTAAAAAAAACTTATTTTCTAACTTTACTTACTTAACTTTAAAATTTTCTCCTTAAAAATAATTACAACTTTACATCATTTGTAAAGTTGTTTAACAGAAGTTAAATTTTAAAAAACGAGTAGTCGGATAACTTAAGATTTCACAGCAATAATTATATGAACAGTCGCGAACGTTAATTTGGGACCCATTTCCCAGATAGGGTCTTATAACACTAATTTGCAATAAGGTCTAAATCTACAATTAAATTACGGCTCTGGCAAAAAGATTTAATTGAGATGGGTAATATAACTATTAGATAGAAATCAACAGTTCAAATTTCGTCAAATCGGGAAAAATCCAAATTTGTAATAGAAAAAGATAAATCTATCATTTCTATTATTACAGTCTTGATATTGAGATTAACCTGTGGGACACTGAGACACGATTAAGATATGTCAAAATAATTATTAAATAGACATCCGGTGTGAGAGAGAAGGAAGATAGGAAGTTTCAACACTCTCGGTTAGAAATTATAACTATACCAAAATAAAGACTGTGCATCTTATAGACAATTCAAAATGTCATCTTAGGCGTTCGCTCCTACAGGTATAACTTACTATATAATATTAAACCCTAGTAGGGTTACAAATTAGAGTCCGTAACTGTATCTACAATAATTAAATACTACGATATAAATTAAATAACTGATGGCATATATTTAATTTGAAATCTACGCAGAGTTAACGTTACGCCCACGGGAGTAGTCAGCTCGCATTTTTTAACTAACTCAATACGTTTGCCGCCCGTTCGCAAAGTGGGCGGCAGACAGTACCGCTCCGACATAAGGTCCCTTATTTATTGCCGCTCTTCACGACATCGCTACCGACTGGTAATTCCCACACTTTATACGCCTACTTGAGAATACTTGAGGTGTGTAAATAAAATAAAACCTGGTAATGGCATCGTTACATTTACTTATTTATTATACTAAGAATATACGGTTACAGTGTAATTGGTTTTATACTGGCTGTTATTCTTCCTATTTATGGCCCACATTAAGGGGTTTGGCTTTTAAAGATCAAAATACAAGAGATCTTTATTATTAAACTAGCTGTTGCCCGCGATTTCTTCCTCGTGAACAACTTAACATCACAAATTATTGTGTATTTCCCGTAGAGATAGAATGAGAGGTTTTTCGGGATAAAAACTATCTTATGTGCTATTCCAAGATTTAACCTATATGTGTGCCAAGTTTTGTCCCGATCCGTTATTGAAGCGTGATTGAGTAACAAAGATCTAACTTTCGCATTTACAATATTAGTGGGATATTACAAAGTGTAACTAAAACACTCCGCACTACCTGTAAACAGTATCGAATACTGATGAAAAGTTGTTCGACGACTTAGAAGACAAATTTAAAAATTATAAATATTAATAAATTAACACATACCTACACGGTGTAATGAGAGAATTGAAGTGTTTGAAAGGGTATTTTGATAGATGTTTCATTCAGATTCAAAGAAAAAGAAATGTTGATTCATCCACTTATGCCAATGAACGATAGTGGCAACAGCCACGGATAAAAGCTACATGAATTTTAGAATTTCAAGCTATTTCATAAACGAATATTGGCATGAGAATACAGCACAGGCCTTATCGATTCAAATATTCAGGTCGAGTGGTCCCGAATTGGGATGGCAGGAGCAGTCGAGACAGGCCCTGGTCGGACGTGCCTGGATTGCGATCCGGCTCTGTTGATCGCATTTATTCGATGACGTGGGCTATCGGAGTAGGACAGGACGGGACAGGACAGCCGGATGTGAGGCTCAAGAGACCTGTATTTACTATATTCTATAGGTATAGTCTAAATCTAATCTTTATATAGTACTCATCGTAATTATAGCATGAAAGCGGAAAGAACTGTAATTCTTTACCTGTGGGAGGATTCTAGTGCAGGATTCGTCTAAATTGTGACCACCGTGTAACCTATATCTGCCTCCAAACAGCAATGCTTATAGCATTGTGTGTTCCGGTAGTCAGGTAATTACAGACACATGATCTACATTCTAATATAGTCCTCAGCGTGGCAACGCATTTATGGCCTTTGGACTGTTGTCCTAGCTGCAAGTATTTTTAAAATAAAAAATCATTTCTCCATCTCTCCAAAAAATATATACAATAACTTCGCCCAACTGTATAATACAGTTTGTTGGCAGAAATTGCTCTCTTACTTTATACATACTTTAGGGCGAGAATATTAAATATCACGACGTACGCACTTATGGTGAATAGCAAAGCAATTTAATAAAGGTTTTTGATATTAGCAAAAAATATGGAAGTTACGTCAATGAGTTTACTAAATATTTCTTATATTTAATTTTGAAAATGTTTTTGTATTTAAATTGCTTCTGATGCCTAATGGGATAACGGTAAAAAAGTGTACCAAATATTACCTTGTTCTTTTACCATAGTAATTGCAGATCTTATAAATAAAATCGTAAACATCGCGTGTCTGTACATTGAAGATATTTGCAAAAAAAAAATTGGGGGGTCTAAGGATAAGCAACAGAACACATTTCGATCATTTTTGAAATTTTTGTCTGTTTGTCTGTTTATCTGTTTGTCTGTTTATCTGTTTGTCTGTGAGTTTGTGCACGCATCACTTAAAAACTACTGATCGGAGTTTGATGGACTTTTCACAGAAACATGGGGCTTAATTTGGTGTAACATATAGGCTTTATTTCATTGCAATCGGTGCAGTCATTCAAAAGTTATGCGAATTTATAGTTTCCGAAAACTGAGTGTAGGGTGTAAATGCTCGATTGAATTCGTGAGCGGTAGCGGGAGCGGGTATCGTACCAATGTAATGTGAGATTTTGAAAACTATAAATTCGCATAACTTTTGATTGAGTTAGTCGATTACGATGAAAAATCTGAAGCTGGATCTGGAGCTGGATCTGGATCTGGAGCTGTATCTGGAGCTGGATCTGGAGCCGGAACTTTAGCTAGACATGGACCTGGACCCGGACCCGGACCCGGACCCGGCCCTGGACTTGGACCTGGACCTGGACCTTGACCTGGACCTGAACCTGGACCTGGACCTGGACCTGGACCTGGACCTGGACCTGGACCTGGACCTGGACCTGGACCTGGACCTGGACCTGGACCTGGACCTGGACCTGGACCTGGACCTGGACCTGGACCTGGACCAGTCCACTGAACTACTGTTTCAGTAGGATGGCCTAAGAAAAAACGTATGTAATATAAAATATCTTAAATAAATAAAAAAAAGTAGGTATACAAAACAGATGTTGGTCAACACTCCTAGTGAAGCGTGCGTTATCAATTGGGCAACAATGACCGCTTACCATCAGGTGGGATATCTGTCCGTTTGCCATATTAACAATGTACTGGTTTTTCCCTTCATTGCGGGTAACTTTAGACTATTTGAGTAATATTTCACTAGGTAATCATATATAGTACCATGAGGGTGCAATAAGTACATTGACGTATTTCGCATCCTCATGCGACTACGTCACTGTACGCACGATGCGCTACTACAGCGCATCGAGCATGTTCGCCGATGCGCGGGTGCCCGACTCTATGCAGTTTCAGCCTAAGCGTAACTTCGTTTTGGGAAAGATCTTTGTCATATTACTCGGAATGACTGTATTTTTACCAGATTATCTGAATGATAAAATTCGGTTGTACATTTGTATATTACTATTATTTAGAGCGGTTTTGGAGAAAACCAGCACTCAATTTGATTTAACTGATTGTCTGTCTTCATTCGTTATCTGCATTTATAACTTGAAAACCGCTGAACAAATTTAAATACAGTTTTTGCGATTTGCACGACTAATGTAAAAGATAAATATTTTCCAAAGCCAATGTCCAAAAGTAAAAATGACCAATGACAAAAATGTCTATTAATAAAATTGACCAATTAACTTACTGTCTCTAAAAGTTATGTACGAGTAAGAGCCATGAATGTACAAGAAAAGGAGCCTAACGATTTTAATAGGTAAAACAAGTCAAAGAGAAAACTAACATTAGAACAAGCAGCAGATTTCCATGCCATATTACACCGTAGGGCGGACCGTACCAGAGATAAAATATTTGGCCGAGCATTTCGTCGAATCGTGTTTTTTTTTGTTCAACTATACAATTGTTTGTCATGTTTCCGGAGGGGAAATTTATGGCGTTGCACAGCCGTGACCGCTGAAATACAGTCGGAAGCGATATCTACGTAAATAAGGGAAAAACGCCAGCGATCTCGTAAATTTTTTATCTCTGAAATCGCATGAATATTGAAAATAAAAGGCGAACTTCGTTACTATTTTGACTTAATGTGTAGGTTGTGCGTCTTCACACTTAACAACTTTTTATAAGAAAAGCCCTCTGTATAAAATAATAATACAATACAATTTTCTTCATGGCACCAAAATATATTTAAATAGTTACAATTTTATACAGTACAATATAGGCGATCTTTTCCGGACACCCAAAGAAGACTGGCTAATCTTAGCTGTTTTTAAATATAGATTTCGTCCAAGAACTCGTTTCATAATTCAAAATTTCATTTTAGAGCTACCAATACAACACGACTCCGCTTCAGGATTTACAGACTGGGAAACAAGAATATATTTAATGCCATAGTTTCAATCGATTGTTTTCACAAAGTATAAGTTAATTTAATGTAGATTTCATTTTTTTATTTAAATTTTAATGCGCCTTTTTAAATAATAAAATTTTAAAGGCTAATAAATAAAAGAAGGTGACTTGATAAAAACGTGGTAATTTTTTTTGTTAAGTTATTCTTCAAATGCAATAGAACTATAGTTAACAATTCTTTTGCACCGGTAATTGACAGAGTAGCTCAGATAGTAAGTATGTGCTGGCGAGACCTGGACCGGAAATGCCCAAGTCGTAGGTTACAATCCTGCTCACTGGGTACCTTCATGTAAAATAAATCTTCTTCAATACTGTGTTGTATGTACACAATGATAATACCTACATTTTGTACCAAACAAAACAAATTGAACATGTCTTGAAAAGGAGAACAAACTCGTACAATAAAATCGGTTTCGTCGAAGGGTGCCGTGAACCAAACCGGACTTATTTCACCATTTCGCCGTAACGGTGAAAATCGAGTTTCAAGTGTTCCGCACAGTAGCAACGTCAGCATATTGCCGGGCCATGTTCCTCTTGTATTATGAAGTCCTATTTTGCAGTGACATTTTTCGTTCGCTTCCCGATTGGATTTTTGAAATGTGTAAATTCGATAAAACAGTCCCGGGAGTACTGGGTGAATTTAAGTTCGGTTTGAATTTATGGACGCAGAAGAGTTTTTAATTTACTTTTCAGGAATCAGCATTGACAGTTTATTCCATGAACATACAGATCTTCATCAGAAACATATAGTATCACAATACGAGTACATTATTCATATAAATTTTGATTCATGCAAGACATTTTTCGAATCATTCTGGTCGCTTTTACCAAAGTAAATTAGTATTAAATACTTATACGGATGGCACTGAATTTTATAGCCAATATAAATAGCTAAGTTTCCCTTATGAAATAATTGGTGAACACTCTGTGGTGACTTAATAAATAAAATAATTAAATCTCAATATGCGAGGGCTGGGTGAGGTGGCGTTCATTGTGGAAGGCCTACGTCCAGCAGTGGCCGTCTAAGGACTGATATGATGATGCGAAATGTTATTGCAAAAGCGTATGCAGTAATTATAAAAAAAAATACCGACCGAATTTTACGTTGTCCTACCGATTGACAATGTCTGATGAAATCAATATAAAACCTTCTATTGGCAACATTACCAATTTAAATTTAGTACTACTCAAAAATCGCTTATTCCAATGGAAAACCTGAGATAAAAAAAACAGCTGGCAAGATAATAAAATATCAAGAGCACATTCTGTATATCTATTCAAAGGCATATATGCATGGCGCAAAACATATCTACAGATACATTAAAAATATTATTAAACTATCAAAAATTAAGCTAATACTATACGACCTCCTACTAGTCTTTGCCCAATGTCTACTCCTGCAACAAGGTCATGACGGGTCATTACCATTCTATCCTAAGTAGTGTAAATTGGTGAAATTCCTGTAGTATGCAAGTTCGCTCACGTTTTTCTTTCATTCTGTTTATCAAAAGGTCAATGATATAAAGAATCGTAAAAATATTGGTAAGAATAGTTCAACCCAACTGGCAAACATCATCATCTCAGCCGGTCAACATTCCTTCCATATGTAATGCCCCCTTGGGCGCTGTTCCCGTCACCACAAATCTACTGCACCAATCACATGCTGTACAAAACTAACTACACAGTACAGAAACAAAATATAACATTTGCCCCGGCAGCCGTAACGCTCAGGCGGGCGCGTCATCAGCGGGAAATGCACGAGCAAATTCCGTGGCTGACACACGTGCGCATTTCTTACTAAGAACAAGGGAGCTGTGGAGACAAATTTTAAAAAATTGTGCCATTGTCACAAATAATCAGAAAATGTTGAGTTGATTTTCAAGCTTCCACTCATTGACATTAATGAGACTTGATCTTACAGAGTGAGAATTATTTGATGTCTAACAACTCAGACCACCATCGCCATGTCACAATCCCGACACTCCATACAAGCGAACAGATCTAATCACATATTACTATTACAGGCGCACCAACCTGTCCGTATATGTTTGTGTTGGTGCGTAAACTATTGAGAGAGGGACAATGTACTGTACAAACACATAAGTGCTTTTCTTGCCGGACAACACACCGTGCTTTATTTTGCGGGCGACGTTGAACTGGCGGCGGGAGGTGAGTGCCGTTTCTTTACTTAATAATATTTAGTATGCTCTGACCATGTTCAGAAAGTTAGCGTTACGAGAATTTACGCTCAGGTCACACTCCTCAATTAGTATTTAATAAAAAGAAATATCTTAAATGTAATTATACTATCAGATAGCATGGTTCTTAAGCTCTCACCTCAAATAAATCATATCGCAATAATGTCATCGAGCCTCTGGGGAAACTGTTTCTGACCTCCGATTTTGGAAGGTTATAATAAAAAATAAGAACTTTGCTTGTGGCGAGCTAACAAGTAAACAATTTTGAGAAGTTATTTTCTCTCGTCATGCATATTTTGAATGTGATAATAGATAACTTATAAAATAAAAAAAAGAACTTCGACACAAAACCAACGCTAAATGAAAAGAATACTCTATTTAGATACTTCAATTTAGTCCAGAGTTATGTGAGATAGAAGAGACAATAATAGAAAAATTCATAAATTTTAACTTTAAACATTGATTACACAAACCTTGAGGGTTATAGGTATATACAGTTAGGAGTAACTGTTACGTTCAATGCAAAAAACAGATTTACAAATGTTAAGAATGATAATTTAAAGTTGAGCAAAGTTTACTGAGAAACGATTGTTATTTACAGCTGACTGATTGGGCAATGTCGATATTGCCCTAATTTAACCGGTTAATGCGCAAGCTATGCGGACTCTGCTTAGCAGCGATGTGCAATTCTGGCACTGCCCCGACAGTGTCCAGCAGACTGCAGATCACACTATTAAAAACCAATCAATGTTCGGTTAAAAATAAAAATCAAACACTGAAGTCTCCTATCTACCTCTGTTCTTAACAATGCAACGGTAATACATTTGGCATTTTCTAGTTCTATGAAAACGTTACGTGATCTCGAGTGAGGTTCTCGTTTTAAAGGAACCAAAACATTATTATTACCGTAAGGAACATTTTTAAATGGTTTATTAAGAGAAAAGGAGATGATAAAAATATATAGTTTGTTACATACTAGTACCAAAAAAAGAGGGATAGGATAGCCCTACAGATAGAAGAACTCCTCCAGCTCTGCAGAGCTGCTGAGGATGCTCCCTGCGTTACCCGTTTGAATCTCCAGGCTGATGCGGCTGATAAAAAAGGATCTGGGTGGACGGTCGCCGGACTTTTCCTTCAAAAGTTTACCAGTAATCGATGCAAACTTCTTGACTTTAAAAATAATATATCCCTACTATATAATTATTATTCTTGATTGTGCATTAAGGCTTATACTTTAGAGCTGAGTGAATGAAATGCTTCATTTTAACTGTTATTACTTAAAAAAATAGTTAGGCAGAAGACAGCAACGTTATTCATCATGTCAGTCCCTAGACGTCCATTGTTGGACATAGGCCTTCCCCAATGAACGACACCACACCCGGTCCGCCGCCCTCCGCATCTAGCCGCTTCCGGTCACCTTCTTCGGGTCGTCGTTTCATCTGGCGGCGGGGCATCGTTATTATCATTGGTTATATTACAAATAAATTATAAGGCAGTACCAACACCAAATTAACAACAAAAGTATCTCCAGGTAGGTAGTATTTTTTGTTCTCACTTTTACGATAATTTACGTACCATTACACCAAGAAAGACTGCATCCTATTATAGAGGATTTACAAAATTATCACATAATCCTATTTACACCTTCAAGATGGCTAAAAATACCATACGATAATGTTTTTATTAAAAATCAAACAAAATTTAAAGTAAACATGATGATTTTTAATTGCTTTGCAAATATAAACTTCAATAATACATTTTAACATTAACCTAAACTCACCCTTGACGACATTAAATAATCACAATGAATGACCTAACGCTATTCTTCGTTAAGTGGCATTAAAGCTCGTAATTTGGTTGATATATTAGACTATTTAAATTTAAATGTCACTTCCTAGGTATATTAAATAAGGAGACTGCTCTTTAAAAACCATTTTCAGTTATATTACCACTTAGTCTTGATTTGCGCCATACTTGTGAAGAGGGGATCTTAATAATAGATTTTTTCATAGATTGTCTACTTTGAAATTATAATTTTTTCAATTATGCCAAGTCCGGTCTTCGGAGAGTATTTTCTTCTTTGACTCTGAGCAGAATGCAGTTTCAGAAGTTTTTGCTTCCTCCCTCTACTGTCGATGTGCAATATAAAAATATTAATGGGGTATTTAAATAATAATATCCCTTGATATACAACCTATTTGTTTATTACCTACATATATGATGATAAATTTACACAAATATTTCATAACTGAAGTTTCCAGTACTGGTAACTAAATTTATATTTCTTATTGAGGAATTTGACCATAATTTATTATTTACAGTAGGTGTATGTGTTTTATATATAATGATGTTTTTAACATAGGAAATAACTTTTTTTTAATAAATATTACATGTAATCGTATACATATACATACACTTGTCTATTACCAAACTAGGATTTTCTACTGTGCTATAGAAATTAAACAAGGATTGGACTATTGACAAATGTAACATCCAGACCGGGACCAACTTGTTTAAATTTGTCTTTCCCTGGTGGGAATCGAACCCACGTCATCTGACGCTCGAGTCCAATGACAAAGCCACTAGACCAACGAGTCGGCAATGAATATTAGGATGTTATACGAATCTACGGTTATAATAAATATGCACCTACATAAGGACTGTCTCAATAAGTACTACAACTAACTACTTAGTATAATATTATTTTCATGTAAATAACTACTCTACCAGCATGTTGACGTAAGCTTCTTTGTGTTTGAAAGGAAACTTCCAACTACTTACAGTATCGATTTAGGTAAGTAGGTAGCTCCTAACCCCGTCTACGGACTATTTGCATAATAAATAACTGTTTCAAGCCCCGTCAAAGCCTCTTTGATGTCAATGGTAAGTTACCGCTCTGCATAATGCACTTTACCACTTTATAAATATTTTATGGTTTCGAACTATTTTTATGGTAAATTGGTCTTAAGGTTAATATGGTTTCCGAAATCATATAACGATCCAAATATAAAAACGACGTACTAAATCAATACTGATTAGCACATAAGAGGAAATAAGATTTCTCATATTACGAAACAAAGTGTTCAAATCTATGAAATCGACGAAATAACAATTTGTAAAGTCCGGATATTCGGATAACCAACTTTGCTACTATTATAATGTAATAACTGATTAGTATGCCCGAGTATAAGCCGAAGCTCAGTTCATATTACCTCTCCAAAAGCTAACTTAAGTTTCATCTTAACCTATAATTTACGGAACTGGAAGTCTCTATATTGAGCTGACGTTCTGCAGAATTGTTCTTAAAATACAGCGCTGGAAATCGATCGCTCGAATTAGGAACTATGCAGACGTAAAAAGTTTTATCTACTCCGTCTTAGATTTATAAACTCTTGGATACAGGATGGGACAAAAGCAATTGAACTAATATTGATCACCGGATGCATAGAACAATATTTATAACTTACTAACAGACATTACATTTTAAGAGTTCATCTCAATCTATCTCTCAATTTCTCCAAATTATATTATAATTATATTACACACACACACACACACACACACACACACACACACACACACACACACACACACACACACACACACACACACACACACACACACACACAGACACACTACACACTTTCAATATCATACCTCTTCCAACTAGTACTTGCCAAACCAAATGAACATAATACACTTACCTTGTATCCATCTGCTCGAGTAGTTCCGTAGTGCACGGAGAGCTGGCTGGCCCCAAAAATATACAGGTTTCCGCCTAGTTTTGGAGTCAGTGGTTCTTCCTTATATATTATTAATTTAGTAAATAAATTAATATTTCTGTGTATTATTGTCTAAGTGCCATGTATTTATTTATAAGGAAACCAATAAACAATTTATTATTTTTATTATATTTAAGAAACCACATTTGAGTTATACTTTTGTAAATACATATTTATTGTGCCCCGGTGATATATAAAATGATTCTAACTGACAGTCCGTTTGTGTCAAGTAGATCACCAAGTTCGACAACTATTTGACAACCACATTGGCTTGAATTTTGGACTCGAGCCCCAGAGGTCGTGGGTTCGATTCCCAATAGGGACAGACAAATTTGTACAATTTGGATGTCATATTAGTTAATGGTATTATCCTTGTTTTAATTTTCATAGCACAGGAGAAAATCCTAGTTTTCTAGTTTGGGATTCGACAACTGTATGTGTATGTATAATGTAATACTTACTAATCAGTTAACTGGATGGTTCCAGCAAAATAACCAGTATAATGGAGAGAGAACTTCATTTCAGCTTCATAACCAAGTTTAAAAACCAGTTATCTAACTAAAGCACAGACCGCTGACATGACTCCTCACAGATGTTCCCCAGATGACGTAGTCAACCACAAAACGATTTTTTTGAAATTTCACCCCTTTATAATTGCACGCAGACTAAATTGCGGGCAATACCTTGTTACCTTCGCCATAAGTATACAATTGTATTGTATTTATAAGCTATGAAACCAAAACTTTCAATTCAATTGAACAGGTAAACAAACGAAGCCTGAGCTAGAACATTGTGAAGTAATGAATGCCTCTCAAACTGATAGAATTTGTATTGTGAACGCTGTCTGACAAAGCATTGTTCGGCGACAACTACACTTATTGCTGTTTGTGTAACGTATTACCTGTGGTGGTAGGACTCCTGTGCAGGATTGGCTGAATAGGCACCACCTTGCCTATTTCTACCGCCAAATACATTAGTAGGTGTATGTTTTGGTTTGAAAGGTAAGGCCAGTGTATTATAAGCATACGAGACATTCTAAATCATAGACCTTATAGTGTCAACACACTTCTGGCTCTTGTATTGCTGCTCTGAGAAAAAAATAAGTAGCCCTCCTACTTACATAAGGATAAAAATATACCACTATTACGTAAGTAGCCGCCCTCATTATAAATGGTGTCGCCTACAACTGATTCAGTAGCAGGCCACCTTATTATGAAACCACACTACGTAAAAATGTGGCCGGCTACTGAATCAGTTGTAGGCGACACCATTTATAATGGAGGCGGCTACTTACGTAATAGTGGTATATTTTTATCCTTATGTAAGTAGGAGGGCTACTTATTTTTTTCTCAGTGTGCACGCAGCAGTAGCTTACCGTCAGGTGTTTGTCTTTTAGTCACTTCGTTACTTTGAAAAAAAGTAAACTATAGAATGTAGTGAAAAAGACAAACATTTAAGAGAACTTATTTGTATTTTGCTACCTGTAGCTACTTCTATTTGAGCTTGGAGCAACATTAGACAATGTCCTAGCCACGTTGGGCTGACGAATTAGCCATTGAATTACTACTAGTTGCAGTCTCATATCACACAAGGTGAGACGCTGCCCTTTACTGTTCTGTGGCATGTCTAAAATGTAAGTTTAAGTGGTTATACCGCTATTGTTCATTGGCCAAATCTTCGACACTGTTACTTATCAAGGTGCACCGCAAGCAGCTGAGGTAGGCATTGGAATCATTTGCTATTGTTGTACCAGTTTACACCCTAATGTATACGATACAAGGTAAGTAATTGATAAACAAACATTCTAAAGCCCCTATTTGTAACTTTCAACCTGTAGCTGGGAGGTCGTAATCCGATTTTGACTGTTACGTGATATTAATTTCCAAAACGAGACTAAGTCTATGTTAAGACGACATAAATTGATACACAGGGGTGAACCAACTTCGGCTTAATATTCGATTTTGCAATCAGAAAATAAATTATCATTTCACGTCTCGGTAAATTGGAAAATTTCTGTGAAAAATGTCAACATCGTACCTTAAACTCATTAATTTTATGAATGAATTCATAATGAAAAGTCTAAACTTCTTTCCACACCTCTACAATTTAAACTTTTATAGTTATTTATACATCCATAAGTATTATTATCATCATTCATAGTAAAATTAGAATATTCTTTTACCTTAAATAATCTTTAGAGGCCTTTATTATTTTTCTTGGCATAGGTGCCTGGAATCTCTTCCAGACAACCTAAACCGCTCTAAGCGATAAGGTCGCCTTTATACACTTTCTATAAACTTGTACTGGTTATATTGTAATTTGTGTGTAAAAAAGAATTTATCTATCTATGAAATGTTAGTTCATGATCGGTGGTGGTCAGTAATTTTTTTATTTATGTAACTGAATTATCTCGTAATGAAGAATATTAAATAGTACTACCCGCAAGGCAGAAGCTGCTAAAAATAAAGGTAAATAATAAAAACAAAAAAGGCCATACCAAATATTGTTGTTGTGTATTTTTATTATGAAAAGCGAACATAAAAATCTCGATTCAGAAAGTATGTAAAAAGAAAATTTGAGAATGTGATAAATACCGAATGTTAAAAAACATAAACGGAAATTTTGCTACAAATGTGGTTTTTTTTTTTCAAAATATACTAACATATTGATATAATCAATTAACCAGATTCCAAGAATACTTATTCACTTTATGAAGTCATTAAGTAAGATCTATTTCTATATTTATTTGTTTAAAATCCAACCATAAGTCGCTCTCAAGTCAAAATTATCATCTCCTTTTACTATAAGACGTTATAAAACAGGGTATCCAATGACAGTATCTTTCTAACAGGCACTCTGCTCTGCACTAATGAGGGTGCTCCATCCATTAGACTATTTAGTAATTAGGTGCGAGCTCAGCGCATTGCGCTGTGAATGGACCGCAACGCGTGCGAATGGCGCATTTACTGACTGTCGACGGAGGTTTTCCTGACACTTAGTATTGAAATGATATCTACTAACAAGAATTATATGGAATTTCACATAGGTATTACGCAAATCATATAGGTATTAACTTATATTTGTTAATGTAGCTTAAGAGTCTTGAAAATTAGCAAAATTTCCGTACTCTGTACGTTTCGTAGTTGTCTGAATGGTATCTTCCCGGATGACGTGTGGTTCCCGGCTTAGAATAGGGCCACCCCAAATCTTCCCGTTTTTGTCGTCAAGGCGACTAAGGGATTGCACCAGGGATAGACAGCATTCTCCTGTGTAATATTAAGACCATTACAGCGATCACCAATCCGTCTGCCAAGCGTGGTGATTATGGCAAATCCCCCAATGGAAAGCCCACCAAAAGAATTCTACTGGGGAGGCTTATGTTCAGTAGTGGACGTATATAGACTGATGATGATGATTAAAGGTAAGGGTATATAAATACTCCTATTTTCTGAAAATAACCCTAGTCCAGTTATTTGATTCAAAAAGTCAATAAAACAATTCCTTTTTGATAAAATAAATCAATGAAAGTGCACAGGCACTGGCCGCGGGATGACATCAAAACTCCATCAAGAGAGGGCCCTTCCCTCGCTGATCTGAATTCGATGTGCGTGCGATACTTGAACCTCACCGTGTGATATACAATATGTATTTTGTGCCCATACGGAATCAAATAAGAAATATTTAGAAATAATAATATAATGGTCATAGATAGGTATGTTATTTTTGCTATAACTTTTATAGACATTTCGATTTTGTCCTAGTTGCAGTTGCTAGAATGGTAGAAATCTTGAGCATGCATTTTATTTTTACCCTTTAACTGTTAAAAGGATATTATACTACAAACATACCACCAGCAAAGAATACTAAATATTACTACGTAAAAAAGCGACTGCCCGCAAAAGAGCACGGCTGGCAGTACGCACTACTGGGCTGCAACCATGCCGCCCGCCGGTACAAAGTTACGATCACGCTATAAGTTAGAAAGAGAAGCACTTATGTTGTTGACGTATAAAGTTGCCTTGCAACGCGTCGCGCGCTTGGTGCAGCAACCCTACAATAATTTACGCACACACATACACACAAACGTGTACCGACAGGTTGGTGCTCCTGTAATAGTAGTGGTGATTAAAGTTCGATTGTATCGGCCAGGGGTATGTCACCAGAAAATCATTTTAGCTTTAACTTCTTACGTAAAGTGTCAATATTTGTAACTAGCTGTGTCCGCCGCTCCGCTCGCGTTGACTACAGAATCTGCTTCCGTTCCTACTCCCGCTCAAGTGGCGTATTAAGATGAAACATGCACCAGGTTTTAATTTAGACCTCCAGCAAGACAACTCTGAAAACTGAATCAAATTTCATTCGGCAAATATTTTGTTTCTATTGGCCCTATAAAGACCCCTCATATTAATTTTTCTACAATATCTCAAATGTACAGTTAAAGACCAGTTACAGTTTTATTATAAGTCTAAAAGATGTAAAATAAATAAATCTAAGCCTAATTACCTCAACTTCCAAATGCAACTGGACCTGTATAAAATGTTTTACAAATTAGGAATCAAATACGAATATTTATTTATTTCAGCTCTATAGAACACCGTTTTACAACCGGCAAACTTAATGTCGAATCTAATAAATAAATATGTAAATAAACCCGACTTCAAAGGTTTTCAACATTTTAAAAAGGAAAAAAAATAATAATGTTCGTTTGAGAAAGTTTCTTTCAGTCACAACTTGTTAGCTGAAGGCTTTTTATAGAGACGTAACTGAAATACAATGGAACGAATGGGCCTTCAGTTGTGGACTCAACTGAAACTTTGTTGACTTAGTTGTGAAAGCGAAGCCCCTCCGATACTTTCTGAAATATACATCATGTCAGGATATTTTGTTATTACATAGACTTTATATTTTTCGTGTTTATATTTTTATGGGAGACTTATCCTGAAATAAAAGACAATAATTTTTATACAGTTAGCGTTTACTGAAGTAATTGACTATTTTTTATTTGACAGAAATAAAAGTAAAAAAGTAATAATACCTACTGCTGTCCGTCCCTGGCACCATTTCTTAGTCTCCTTGATGACCCCACTGGAAGATTGGGGGTGGCCCTTATTCTAAGCCACGCGGCCATGTTAAGTGATAAGCATTAGATATTCAAATGACTCGACCAATAAATAATATTTATTCTTTGGACAAAGACGAGAAAGTGTACTTTAATAACTTTGGACCCATTTATTATAGGTAGTTGCCACAATATGGCAGCTAGTGGCGCAGAAATGAAGTCCCTGCAAAGTTCGGACCGCAGCTGCAAACTTCTTCGAGATATCCTCGCCACTGTGGCTTTGAACGAGTGAATTTTGGATGAACGATTCAGTCTTGTTTCCTTCATCCTTTCGGACAGAGTCGTAATGTCATGATTAGGCATCGGACGTTTTCCTGAAATGACAACAAATGAGAAATAACGGAGTCGAATTATCTGTTTTTTTTTATTTCAATTCCATCACCCTTTTCACGATAAAAAAAAATTGGTTCCATTGATGGAACTTTCAGCTATGATCTATGCTGTAACCATGACCTGAATTTAAAAAGTAATGGTTATCTTGAGTGGTTCTCATTGTGCAATAATGAGATAGTATAGTATAAATAATGATATAAGCTGAAGTTTTTTTTTACTGTAAACTTATTTCCACGTGTTTATAATTACGTTGAAGTATACCTTCATTAATGCGTTAAGCCTACATTAAAGCTATACAAGAAGCATGGCAACATTGGCCCCAAATGAGAAACTAAATACACCGAAGGCAAGATTGGGGTTTCGGTGGCAAATGAGTTTATAGCGTGATAATAATTTACCTCCATTGTATCATTAGGGATCAAACGTAGGCTTTAACGTTGCATGTTCGGGTAATTCTTCTGTAAGCAGTGGCATTTTTGGCATGGAAGATGGAACATAATATCCTTAATGACTGCGTGGCAGTTGGGTGGCAGGTGATTTTACGACCCAGTTGGTATCATAAATTTTTCCTCAGTAGGTATTTCTTTGTAATTATTTGTCTAGATTCACGTAAAGACTTTACACTTGCTAGTTAAGTATTCTTTTTTGATATTTTTAATACAAATAAAATATGCTACAACGATACGCTAACCTTGTTTAATCCTAAACTAGAATTACCGGTTATAGAAAGTAAGTTTTACATGGTATACAATGTAGTTCACAGTTTTGTGAAATTATATTCTTGTAAAGGCTGTATTTACTAAATGAGAAGACTCAGGGAATATATTAAATAATATTGTCACATTATCTGTATTATAATATAATATCCTGCTTGGTCTGTAGGAAAGTTAGAAAGGAGTTCAAATTTATAATGTCAGGTTCATCTAAATTTGAATAAAAAAAGGTCTTGCCAACTAACTTTCTCAGGAAATTGTTTAAGGGAGAAAGGAAATTAATCTTTCTCTTAATTAGTTAAGTTAGTCGGACGTTGCAATGGGGAATTCAAGGCTGATAAATCAAGGTGTTTCATGGTCCAACATTACCAGGTTAAAATTAAGTTAAATTTTGAATAGCTATTATCGATATTTCTAACGCCTTACTCAAAAGGTGGAATGGTTCGAAAAATTCGATTATCGCCAGTGTTTCTAATTTTTTTGTATGGATGGAAAGAATTACATAGTTGGCTTTCATCTGCCAACATATCATAGAGAATAGCATTGTTGCAGCCAAAGAATAACATAAATACCCACTTATCAATACTATATCATTTTGTAGTTGCAGCAAAGATTACTAAATATAACTACCTACGTAAACAAGCGATACTCACCTCCCCGCCAGTTTACGTCGCCCTTCAAAATAGAGCACGGCTGCCCGCCGATACAAAGTTACTATACGCCAGCTCGCTATCGACCGGCGCCGAGAGATCGACGCTATAGGTTTAAAAGAGAAGCTGTTATGTTGTTGATGTAGGTACAACGCTGTCCCTCTCTCGTTCGACTATGCTTGCGCACTGGGTATAGCAGCCTACAGTAATTCACGCACACACACAAACTTGTACGGACACGCTGCTGCGCCTGTAGTATCAGTAGATAATTAGTTCTGTTGCTTGTATGGAGTGCCGGGGGTGTGGTGGTAGTAATAAATAATAATAAGTAGAAACTAATGTACTCTCCGTTGTAATTTTTATTTTATTTTGTTAAAATTTGTATGTACCTAATAGTTATTTTACGATTATCGGCGCTCAATATTTTGGTGACATCTGAAATAGGAGCAATGCGCTCGAGTAGACAATTATGTAATTGGAAAGTGACCCTTCGGCTTTAACGGATTACTGGTTAGAGCTGTCAAGGGGCCAAAAGGGTCCCTCTTGCAGTATTCTGGGGCCCGAGATCATGAATTAATTTGGAAGTCCTTTTCAAAACTATCTCTTTCTTATTTACGTTACTATGTGGTTTCTTGGCAAGAATTGTTTTTGTAGGTAAACTCTAACTATAGGTAAGTAGGTACATTACCCAGGATACAAAACTATTTTAACATAAAATCTGTAATTTAATTACATAGTGATAAATTAAGAAATATCATCTAACTAATCTTTCATATTTTCGATGTAAGAATATATGAAATCACTGTCAATTTGAATATAGCGGGTAGGACTGAAAATTATGGCTCCCATAAACAGGCACACCTGATGCAGGCGTCACATTTGACAAATCTTTCTCTCTCTCATCAAATTCTTTTTGATAGATTGAAATTACATCCAATAAAAAGATACGATCATAAATTTTAAGCCACATCGCCCTCCTTTCTACGATCTCAGTGAAAACTCAGCTTCTCACACATTTGACATTTCGCAAGGGGACGTGAAATGAATTTCACGGTTATAACGGAACGTTTGTGTGGACGCATTAGTGTTCTAACGGATAATATTGGGGGTTGTCGGTGTATCGTCAGATTCAATTTGTTAACGTGACACGGCTTAAGCTGACGGCTATAATCTATCGACGGAAGATTATGTTTACTCATATCTTTGGTGGAATTTAACTACTGCCATTTTTTTTTCGTAAATGCCGATCCGATTTTGAACCCACACTCAAAATGTAACAACTCTGAAATAAGTTTCAGCATGTAAAAGAGAAAAGAAAAGTGGGGACGACCGAGAAGAAGATGGATGGATGACATAAAAAAAGAATTAGCTGTAGCATGGCACAGGGAAACAGCAGACAGGAGGAAATGGCAGTTCTTGGACGAGGCCTACGCTCGTAACAGAGCTGCTGAAGAGAGAACAAAACAAAAAATTTAAAAAAGACACATTAATTAATGTTAAAATAATGGGTTCACATATACCTAAGAATGAATAAATTATAATAATGACAAATTAAACTAATTTATAATAGCAGAACAAAATCGGAATAAAGGATCTTTTTTTTTTGTTTTAAATTCTTTAATTAATTACATTTTATTGGGTGAGTTCTGGTACAGCAGCTTTTTATAGATTGACTAAGGCGATACTTAAAACTAAAGTAATTTTAATTTTATTGTGGTGCATTGTACAAAACTACATTATATTATGACGTTGCCTATAATAGTCAAGCAACATGTTTGACACACCTTTATTATTCGTATAATAGTAATTTACATTTTTTTGCTTCTTTTATGAGACGAAAATGAGAAATGAAATGGTTCAGTAAGAACTAATTGGGGTGGAATGGAATAGATAATTATAATACCCAATGGGGTTCGTCCCCCTTCGAAAAGGAGCTAATGCTAAGATGGATAATTGAAGATGCGATAGTGGGTGTATTTGTTAAGTAATTCGCTAGTTGCGAGGGTGCAGAACTCCGAGAAGAATTAGTTAAGTGTAAAATTGTCTCTAAGTTAGATTCATTGGCGAAATAGTTTTATACGTGGGACCTTGTAATAGAAGCACCATGCCATCATTAGAATAATAGAATTCGTTTCACTAAAAATTACTTCAAGTTTAATATATAAGTTATAGTTTATGTTTGATGACATTTATTCTCCTCAAAACGAACAACTTTTACTAAAAAAATAATTCTTAAATCCCTTTTGCGGCATCTGAACTTGACGGTCGATCGATGGAAGGGTCTCAAACAAGACAGCGAGCTCTCCATTAAAGTAAGTAGTACTAATGGAAGTAAAAAAGTAAAGGAAAAAGTGTATTTACCTCTTCTTTATTGCCATGTTCGATAACATATAGAAAACTTTACAATAGCTGGACATTTTCTCCGGGAAAATATACCTAAGCATTCGCAAATGCCAAACAATTATTTATTGTGATATTGTATTGTTTTTAAACTAAATTTACCTGCATTATGTTAGTTACACTAGTTTCATTTTGAAAATACAGTTCTTTACAAAAACATGTAAAATTACATATTATAGCAATCGATTACATATATAATTTACCAAAACCAGTTTTTTTTCAATGAACATTTAATCTAGTGTGATTTTTGTTAAACGGGCATTCGTTTTTAGCTAGTAAGTTTTTATTTCACGAGTGATTTAAATCAACATTGTTTATTACTATCCTTGACCATAAAGCTATCACAATATTTTAGGAACAACAACCCAAATGTTAACCTTTGGTACGTAATTAGTTAGATAAAGACGTAACACCATCATTAACTTCAATTATAAATCAGCCGTAGCTAATCCGCCGTAGCGCACGCAATACCGTACGCTATAATAAATCTTCAGCAAACTATAGCACATTCATTAAAATTTCTTCCAACGTGCGTGCGATAAACCAGTAGAAATACCTTCCCCGCCGAAAACTTCGACTTATCTCTCTCACGTAGTAGGTCGTTACGTTGAAATTATGGCTGTGGTTAAACACATGCTACATTTACTCGAAAGTTCATGCCACGCCCGACTAAACTTCTTGTTAACGGCAAAAAGCGTTCCTGTAGCAAAAACTCTCAAGACAACATCCCAAGGATAGTATCGATTTCTGTTTATAAACAAATGGTAGTCTTGTTAAATTATATTGCTTTCTTAAACCATCTATTACCTACATTCGCCTCGCATATTTTTGTTAAAATAAATAGGTATATAGTATATATTATCTTTGATGATATACATATTTATTTAAGTTTTTGGTATTTGGCAGTTTGTTGACGGCCACTGTTGGACATAGATATATCTATCCAAAGGGCAATGCTACATGAGGTTCTCAGCTATTCTCATTAAACTACCTACTGCTAACTTATTTCAGGTCAGCGAGATCCGGTAAGCGGTTTCCACTTAAGAACTCGTCTGGCGTGCTACAGTGACTTTTCAGCTTGTTTATTTTATGTACCTATAACAGAAATACGAACAAAACTTTAAAATCCTAATGCAAAATAATATGTGCTAACTGCCAATCAAGAAAACAACCAGCGTTGCTCTATGCCTATGCAACTGTTTTAAGGTGCTAATCAGTTTTAATTAACAAATCGGAAAATTTCTCGTGTTTCAAAAAACATGTGTTTTTCTTGATGATATAAATACATTTTAAATTATGAGATATCTACATTAGGGTGGCCCTTAGCTATGGGGTACTTCTCAAAAGTCAAAATTTTGCTGCTCCCACCCATTTATCTTATTCCAATGAAAAAAAAACTGACTGTATCAAATTTCACTCAAATCGGTCCACTTCTAGACGACCCTCAACCGCCTTAAAGTTAGAACAATCCTTGAAATAACATAAATTTTTTGAAAATATGTATTTAAAAAAAAAACTACAATTTTCTATAAGGGAAATACAATTTTATTAAGAACAATACTTTGTATAGAATCAAAACATACAAATGTGAACGAACGAACATTGAAAATATTTTTTTCTTAGGAGAATAATTTTTGACGCAACTTTTGAAACAAAGGGGGCGCTTCATGATCAATCACACAGGGCGTAATATGACAAGAAAAGCGACCACCTTGCATTTGGACGCAGAAGTAATTAAAAGAAAACTTAAAAATATTTCCTATTAAAGCACATACTTACATGCAGTGACCAGTCATATATTTTTTAAATAAGGTCTAACTGAAATACTCGGAACTATGTTAATTAGTATTGTCAGAAACTTACATAACAAGTTACATTTTTAGTTGTACAATACTTTATTTAATCGATGAACTATCGCTATGGGCTATAGCTATCTAAAATGCACAGCTAGCACAGATTGTTATGTAGACAAATATATAACTCCTTTGACGCCATTGCCACAACTCGTTAAAGTAAATACTAGTCTTTGACTAAGGGGCGCCATTTTAAAACCTCACTCCAATCTAAAAATGCGTATATGAAGCCACAACCGAACGGAAATTAACAAACCACACTGCATTCCATAATGCTTGTAATTAACGAAATAACACGGACTACGTCGGAATATTCATTTAACAGCTACATCAAAGAGAAGTATTGGGCATTCGGTCGAGTGATATGTGTAATTATTTCATTTATAGCTGCTCTGTAAGTACGATTTGTGGCTAAATATTATTTAAGCAAGACGAAGATCAAAATCGATTACCTACACTACCAAATGCCAAATACCCTCATTCATTTTCATTAGATAATGTAAACGCCTGCGATTTTGTTCGCATAGAATTATTATTAAGAACATATACCCTGATTATCCACTTTTTGATTCCGATTATCCCTATCTCCTGTCGTCGCTACTTCCTTTTATAGAACTAAATAAAATATAGTTAACGATTCCACTCTCCCACCATCTCCCATTATTTTAGCTATCCCTTCCTTCCTGCCTCCCTCCTGCCCGCCATGCCTTCCTGCTTCCTTTCCTTCTTCCCTCACTACTGGACGGTCCAGTTCCTCTCAAACTAAAAAAGTTATGCAGTGACTATGTAACAGTCATCAAGATTATAGTCGACTATAATCCTTTGAAACCGGCACCGGCACCTTTGAAAATTTTGAAAATTGTAAAAACCTATTGTAAAAAGCCATGCGTGACATGGCTTTTTAGTCACGACGGCGACCAAAATTAACATAAAACTCTGCTTTAGCACCCTCGAAAACTTACAAAGGATACCCATATTCTAAAAAGTCTCAAATGTCGTGACATTAGATTTGATTGGTTCGAATCTGAATTTTACCTAGGTTTTGGAATTCAAGATGGCTCACTTACAAAAGTCTATTTGCAGTGGTCCACTACGGAAGATTTGCAGAAGTCTTTTGGATTTATAGTGGCAAATACGTATGTTTTCGTATGCCAATTGATTTGAAACATAATTTATTTTTGTGATTCTTTTGATTTCTTTTGTTATTCTGGCGTAGAAACGGACAATCGGCTGATCCAGAAGTTTAAAATCACTCAAAGAACTACGGAGAGGTTATGGTCTTACATTCTTTGAAAGATAATGATCCGGAATCAGGAGGTCATACTAAAAACGAAAGTTGTCTATTCAGCTAAAAGAATTAGAAAGCTATAATGGCAGTTGAGAGACTAGTTCTCGATTATATTTAGGGCAGAGGAACTAGATTGGAAATCACGTGCAGCAGGTATCACCTCTCTGCCAAATGCGACAAAGACCCGAAATAGATAGGTGAAAGTAGCGGACGAGGACGGTTGTAGGGCAAATTTGGTGACGAGATTATAACAAGCTTATATTTGATTCTAAGTCTTTACTAAAACTGGAACTATGTATACAAATTCGCCTCGTGTGGCAGGTGCTAGGCCTATGAAACATTATAAGTCATTTCATTTTCTTCAGCATTTATGACGACAGGAAAATATTAAGAACACCCTTGTTCCCCGATTATTATTCACAAAACATTCTCTGAATGAAGCTGAAACTAAAAGAGGGACTTTATTAAATTTTGACGGGAAAAAAATTAATAGCATTCTTTATAGGTTCTCTTTATTTCCCTTTCGGAAGATAATAAATTTATAAAAATTCAAAGTTAACTCTTGCACGTAGAAGTAATAGTTTTTTTTATTAAATTTGTAGATTTCTGCTACGTTTTAAAAAATAAATATATAAAAGATAAAATAAAAGGTCGAGGGTTCGATTCACACTGGGGACAGACAACTTTGCACAATTTTGGTCCCGGTCTGGATGTTATATTTGTGAATGTTTCTTGTTTACTTTTCACAGTACATGAGAAAATCTTAGTTTGAGATTAGACAAGTGTAATTATGATTGTATATATTTAATGTTTTTTTACTTAAACAAATTACAATGTTATGACTGTATTTAGCTTGTGCTTACTTTGTGCTAAGTAATGGGGTTCTCTTATTTTCCTATAGGGGGCCAGGCATACTCGAGAACACCTCGGACCTGTGGAATCTTTTGTGTCAGCACCTGTGTTTAGATATTGCTCCCATCTCCAAGGCATTATGCAGCTAAGGAGCAAAAGTTAAAAAGATATGCATAATAAACTACATAATAACTAAACTATTTATATATAAATAATAATAACATTAATAAAAAATAACATAACATACATACATAATTACGGAAGTTATATATTAAGTTAGGTTATATATATTATCTACTAACATCGTCATATTTGTTTTTCGATCGATACAAACAATATGCACTTAGCTGATTGAGTTTTCTATATTGTTATCAATCTAGAACATCGCCAATAAAGGATGCAATTTCATGAATACTGTTAAATAAATTCACTAACTTAAATACTAATCGATTGTGAACTCGTGTGATGGAAGTCTTTTCTACAAAAGTACAAAGTTCTTTACGACACCGTTTTGGTCATATATTCCCCAAATCAGGTGTATTTCCCAGTTTGAAGTAATTATTAAATACAATTAAATACTCGTAAGATTTGCTGCTATTTGTAGTTCAAAGTTATATTCAAGTTTCGGATACAAGGTACAACTTCTCAACCTCTATACCTACATAAAATAAAACTATAAACTTTGCCTATCTGTAGATTGTAAAATATTTGCAAAAATAATATGTGAAATAATTAGGATTTTTACGTTTGTTTGTATATTTGTGTCTTTTTTCACCGCGCATCACATAAATCTTCTGACCCAATCGAATGCAGTTTTCTATTGTATAATGTAGCCACCAAGCTTAATAAACACTTAAATATCTTTTACGATGCAATTTACAGTTTTTATTATAACAACAAAAAGTGAAAATAGAGAGCTAGAGGTTGTACGATTAGCCAAACATTTCAATTCCCGATTCCCATCCCGAAAAACAAAGAATTCATATCCTCGGTACAGGTGCACACTCTTCGAATGGAATGCGCGAGCGAAATTGATTGTGGAGGGCCGTTTTCCATTTAGATATGGAAATCCTGACAATGTGTACGACACTGCAGCATGTCATGACACTAAAAATATTCCAATAACCATTCTTGGGCCCATTTTACTCGTGTTTTTCATACTAACCAAAAAAGTATTCATGTGTTACAATTGAAATATTAAATAAGGTGATATATCGTTTATCACATTATTAATCGGTTATGTTTTCTCATAGCTGAATGAGTTAGTTAACTGAAGTGGCAGATGGGACAAACGTGTTATATATGTAGATTGTGGAAACCGGATCGTGGTGATAACAGGTTCTGATGTTGATAATCGGACAATAATAGGTATTTCAGAAAAGGTAATTTACAAATAAATACTTGATGGTAACAACAGAGAGTCCTTGACGGCTACCTATAGACCTAGGACTGCAAATAGAGTAGTATACCTATACTTAATTAAGTTTAGGTAGTACAGACTATTGACAAGGTACAGCAATTAATGTGCTATGTTAATGTTAGTACGAATATATGCATAAAGCAATTACCAGATTATATACCTAGTTTATGTAATAGTATATATTGCTTACGTGTTCATTTGTGTCAAAGTATCAAAGTTAATTATTTAAAGGGGTCAGAATAAGAAGGACCCAATTGATATTTTATACAACAAAATTTGTAGTCTTCGATTAAGATTATATTTAAGTTCTTAGGTAAAAATACACAATTTTCTTCTTGAAACTGACGTATAAGGAGCGTAAACAAATATAATTAAAGATTTGTTTTACTTACAATGTTTTTGTTCCTCCCTGTAGGTATAATTTATAAAGTTATTTGTATTTGTAATTTCAAATTTGTAATTGGGCCCTCCATTCTGACTTCTACATTTGTTAATATAACACGATGAAGGTAAAGACTTTAACGTGGTCACCTTCGCGCAA
Source organism: Esperia sulphurella (assembly GCA_947086405.1). NCBI lineage: Eukaryota > Metazoa > Arthropoda > Insecta > Lepidoptera > Oecophoridae > Esperia > Esperia sulphurella. The sequence continues at coordinate 7,365,656 of OX352270.1, read as the reverse complement.
CAAAAAAAACCTTCATGTATGGGACATTCAGCATCTAAAGAATTTTGTTTTGTTGGTTCCTCTTTGATAGATCAAGGGATCTATAGATAACATTTTGTATGCAAATATTTATAAGCCGCAGAGAAACAGCCACATTTGACCACAGGAAAGCAAGTTGCCATATAAGTTTAAAAAAAATCATAAGTTGAATTAAAAACTTCTTTAGCTTCATAAAAGTACCTTTGTGGTTCACTTTAAGACAAATGTCTCCTTTCACCCTAAAAAAAGATTGGAAGTTCTAAGGCAATGCAATCTACGTGGTCTTACTTATCTTTTGTATTTTACTTTAGAAGTTGTATTCTCCAGGGCTAGTCAATTTCTTCCAAGTTGTCAGGAGCCCAATTACCCTCAAGTTAGTTCGTTTTACCTTTTCGTTCCTTATTTCACTGATTACTAAAATATTTATTTTCTTTTATTTTTGCGTAGAAAGTTATTATTGTTGTTTCAGTGAACTACTCCTTGAGTATTTCGGATTATATCTATCCAACTACATACATAATGATACATACATAATGCTCAAGCCTTAGTCCCAAAGGGGTAGGCAGAGATGATGTATCGTCAATTTGCAAGATCCTGACACACCTCACTAGCCTCACTCACATTCATCAATCTTTTCATACACCTCCTTTTATTCATCTCACGGACCTACTAACGGATCTTGCGGCATATTCTGATGAAATAATGAAGTATAATGTAACATGTCCCGATATAAAGTACAAATTGGCTTTTTAGTTCGACGGATATTATCCGAAATGCTTACAGAGTAGACCCATGGGCCATGTACAGTTAGTACTTACAGTTAGTTTTCACTTGCTTCAACTATTTGCCTGAGCAATTAACCTTTTAAAATGTCTAAACTTTTGACAATTTGATATTTAACATGTTTTGTGTATAAAGATTACATTATTATCAAAAACAACGACAACGTTCAGAATTTAGTTTAAAGGTCAAATATTACTCTTAAAACAAAATAAAAAAAATTAATGGTATTTTTTTCTTCAAATTTTGTCTTATTTTAATAAATACACATGGAGTACCGTGTTTTTTTGTTTCTTATGTAATTACAGTACAGTATGTTTGTGTACATGCAACTTTAGAGTTTAGAAGATCTCTTTAGGCTATTCCTGTATAGCTCGTCATTATTAATAAAGCTGACAGTTCTTAGGTACCCTTAATTTGTATTTGTCGCGTCGTCTAATTAGATTATAGGCTCAGTCTGCATTAGCCTGTCCACTTCGCTGGCTAACGAGCGAGCGCTGCGCAAACTGAATTATCTGATGAACTAATTAAAGCTTCGATGGAAATAGGGACTTGGACAACAGCGAGATGTTGAATGTAAACTCAATATTTTGTAAATTTAAAGTAACTATGTTCCTAATAACATACAATGTTTCTATCATGCGGGCCTAGATTGGATTCGTAGACTTTATAGGTACTTTTACGTCTTAGAATTTCTCCTTTAGTTTATGGAAGTTGTCATATGATATTTTTCTATGAAAGTAAGCTCATGTTTCGAAATACTCAATGGCCCGGGGTCAAAATTGAATTCAGAACATAACAGTATATTTGACCAAAAATATAAATTAAACTAATTGAAAATACATTTAATATATTTGTTAGAGGGGTCGTTCGTAGGTTCAGGTCGTACTCGCGTATAAATTTTTCATTATTTTTGTTTCGCAAACCATTATTTCAACAGACATCTACAATATATAATTAATATCTTATTATGGCGGCTGGCAGTGACTGGATGCGACGAACCGACGATTGGGTTCAGCGGCGCGACTTGGGAGAGGCCTATTTCTAGCAGTGGTCTGTTGCAGGCTGATGATGATGATCTTGTTGTGGCTAATAGCGATTTAATAAATATATTTGATAACTGTATACATACCATTACGTTACATCTTTATGTATGCTACGATACATTTACATTATTAAACCAAACTGCAGACTTCGCAAATTCTTTGGATAAGCCTCTACAATAATTTTTACTTATCCGCACCTTGAAGGTAATAAACAGTTGTCCCATTCTTTAATTTAAACATGACAAGAACGTAGCGGTAGCGAGTTTGCCACCCCTGCACAGCGACCTCGACAAAATGGGTCTCATTTTTTGTATACTAAATAAAAATATTTCAATGTCGTGAGCAAGTTTTTTTTCGCATTAGTCTTTTTTATGTTTTATTACCCAAACGGGTCGTTGGAGTTTTAATTGCATGAAAGGGATATAAAGTTATGTTTATCAATGGCTATGAGCAGGTTCATTATGTAGATAATTCCTTTTCAGCAAGGTATTTGTGAAATATTGTTTTAATACGACTATTCTCTTAAACCGGAAGCTTCGATAATCCTAAACGATTCCTAATTTTACAGACAAACAATGTAGTATTGCGAAACAGAATCGCTTTTGTGTTTCTTTATCGTAAAACTGTAATCATGTTTCATAATTTAGTATAAATGGTGTCGAATACCCTATTATGTCAAAATGCTGAGATGTGCGGGCGGAGTGAATTCGTGCTGATTGGTTCGGTCCGGCAGCGCCATGTCCATCATTAGTTGGGATTAAGATGTTTGCGCGCGGTTTATGACCGACATTCTAAATATGCCATAAAAGTCTGATGTATTGCCAGAAGTGTTCGCCTTCAAAAGACGTCTATGGGCTTATTAGTCGATATAGTAGGTGCGTATCAAGAAAAGCCTTTATCCAGCAGTGCACATCGACAGACTGATTATACATATGACATTAAATTGTGGTTTATTTTGTAGTATGTAGCCTCTGTTAAAAAAGGTTATAAACATTCCATCTTTTCCATACTAATGTCATATATTATTTGTAAACGATGATTTTTTTTCTTATGGTAGTAATAACTTAAGGTAGTTAGTTCTACTTACATTTCAAATAAAACATTAACAGTTATTATTAGAAATGACTTTAATTTTCCTTTTACCTGGAAATTAATTACAGACTTTAAAAATCTTATTCTATAATTTATTTACAACAGATCGTTAGTATTAACTACATACATAGTAATATTTTACACAAAAGAAAATTTTCTAATTTAAGTTTACAATTCATGAACTCTTATCTACTGTTTTTACAACCTATATCACATTTCATTTTATAAATAGATATTTCAATACAGTTGTGATATCCACAATATTTTATTTATTTAAATCAGCAAATCATTCAATATTTACAGAAATGTCACAGTATATATAGATCATAGTTTATACACTAACCATTCCACTAACACACTTTCCAAAATGGTTTCACTTGTATTTAAAATCGTATTGTCAAGCATTTTATATGTACATACATTTAGATATGTTATTTGATGACTAACAAATATCATGAAAACTGATAACTAATAGAAACAGAAATAGAGCTCATATTCTGTTAATTCAAAGTGTAAGTACAGTATATTATATTTACAAATCGTCTACAAATAGTACCTATATGAGAAATGATAATGTTTAATCTTCAGTGAAGAAAATAAGCAAAACCAAAGTTCTGATAGTGGCTGATAATATGAACCGTCACACCACACTTATAAGGTTCATGTAAGTATATCTACAAATTTGACCAAAAATGTTAGAGAGGCACTTTCGCCAAATTCAGTCTTCATTCTAATATTTCACAATAAACGGAACACGAATATTCAAATAATATCAGAAGTCTCCGGAAATGTTCCGAACATTCCGAATTGCTAGACCGTCGTTTCTATGAGATCCGGAGAGGGTCAACAAAAACCGTCTTTGAGATCCGGATATCCTAGATCGGGCATCGCTCTCCTAGAACCGTTGCCTCTATTATTTTCAACCCGTAAGCCTCGACCGCCTCGACCTAAACTAGCGTACCTTGTATCCGCAAGCTTATCCCTTTGTGCCACTTCATCGTAATACCTAGCATCGTTCAATCCGGCGCTGTACTTCTGGCTTAAGCTGTACTTATCTATAGTGGCATACTTTTGCACAGTGGCGTACTGACGTGCGGCTTCAGGCGCACTCACACCATTCGTTTTAGCACGATCGTAAGGTCGTTCCTCTGGAGGTAAAGCTCCATCTAATCTTGCTTTGAATTCTTTGTCTTTTCTTCGACGTCGACGACATGCACAAAGGGCTACAAATACAGCGCATACTAATAAGCCTGCTCCAGCAGCTGCTGCTACGTATGGTGGTGGTAGAGATATCCTAAAAGAACAGTTGGAGTCATCTTCATCATAACCTGATGGGCAGTGAGGACTTCCATCACACCACAATGCTATTGGGATGCAAGCATTCAGTTCCGGACAACTAAATGAAAGAAAAAAATAATATTAGTCACTTATTAATGATAACGGAGTAATATTTATCTGTTTTGTGTAAGAGTACTCACCTATAGCGGCATTCGAGCATATACGAAGCTGGTAGAGGATTTGATTCGGGATCATGTTCAAACATAGCTTTCTTCATAAGTTCTATCCATTTTATCGAATAATCTGCTTGTTCGTGCTGCAGAAAATCGATTACGTAACTTCTTGCATGTGGTTTTAGGGAGGTCTCCAAAGGTGTTTGTGCTGACTTCCATCCAGGTGAAAACAATTCTAAAAAGTTTGGTCCATCGGGACATATTTCCCGAGACGAGGAAGTGTCTCGTGCTTCGTAGATGAACAATCGATTGGGAGTAGGACAGGTAGGCGACTTTATACTTAATTCGAATCCAGGAACTCTCATATATAAATATCTTCCTTGTACCGGGTTGACATCATCACCTCCGGGCTCTATAAGCCAAGGTCTATGAACACATGCAACTTCCGCTCTGACGCTTTCTGATATAACATTCCTATCTCCAACAATTTCTGGGGCTATAGGCGTATGCCTCTTATCAAAAAGTCTGATTTCTCCACTACTGCCCCTAAGTCGTCTCTCTCCCCAGCCTGTCGAACACACTGTTTCATCTCCTGGACCAGTCGGAACAAATTTGTATTCCCCTTCAAACGCGAAATCATCGTAATCTTCAGTAATGTTCATCATTGTTATCGTAAAATTGACTTCTACAACTGGCGCTGTTAAAGTGTGTATGTTCAAAGGTTCGGATCTGTTAGTACAAAGGCAGTCTCTTTGTATGGGTACACCTTCCCAAGAGTATTCTGTAATTATAATCTGTGCGAGTCCTTCGCCACCGATGGTTCTTTTCACAGGCCTATCACATTTCCAACGACTTGTTCGGGAATCCTTATGCGTACTACAATGTTTATTTCCGAAATAAGTACTTGTGAAGGTTAGTTGTATTCTTTCACCTGGTTTTGCTTCAAATCTGCAGACAAAGATTTTTTTTTTTAACTTTTTGTATTTGCATATTTTTATTTTTTGAACATCAATAGGTAAATCAATCTTACCTTAAAATGCAAGTGAGATTTTGTGCACCACCCCTTCCATAGTAGAAAATGGCTCGAGGAGCTTGGAATCTTCCAGAATATGTTTGAGCAGATTTGAAAACTCTGTCGCAAGCTGATTGTGAGCCAGCCAATGGTTGTCCTTGTTCAGTAACATCTACGAACTCGTACCGAAGAAGGAATGAGACGGGATACAGCGCTGAACCTTGACGGAGTTCCTGAGGGAAATAAAATATTTTAACTAATTGGATTAGTAAGTACCCCCCTTAACCTGACAACTCTACTTAGTATTTCATGATAATAGAAATAAAATAATTTGATTAAGAAATAAAAATGAAGCAATTATTATTTGAGTTAAACATACGAATTTAACATCATCGCATATGTAACCCAGTTAAGATGAAGATTATATGCGTATCAAATAATTTATAGTTTAAATGAATAAAGTTTTCTTCATTTAACTTTACACCTAATTAGAATACTTATGTGAGATTAATAATATTCGCACACTGAGAGATCTCCAAGGTCGTATTCTTGGAGCAAGTCTGCTTAGTTTAGTAAAACTTCAAATATTTAGTTAGGAAACTGCTTCAGTCCTTCCTCTGTTGAATATAATATTGAATAATAAAGCAGTTCTCAACTTGTGACTTAAACAACTTGCTTAAGACCAGACTTGTTACATTAAGTAGAGCGCGACTACTTGCAAAGCACTTGCATAGTAACCTACGCATCAAAATTAAATTTATAATGGATATTTACAGCAAAAATAACGATTAATATTTTATACATAAAAAGGTGGTGGAAGCTTTTTGGGGTCCCTTTTGTAAAAGGCTTTTAATTTATGGAAAACTCTGTTATAAATAGTTTTACTATTAAATACTGGACGAGAATACTTTGTCCAACTTTATGAGAACAGAAAATCATTTACTGATGGAATACAGCCATATGGGCCTTTTGTACTAAGACCTCGACATAAAAACTACGTGCGTACTAATATAGTTCCCTAATTTTCTTAAAGGAAGACCTCATTTCCTAAAGGCATTCCGCTTTTACAACCCAAGTTTACGAGTAAAGAACAATCAAGAATAAAGAAAGACACGCAGGAATATATAGTAGGAAGATATATTAAATTCTTTATTATTTTATATTATAACAGAACAATGGTGGTGAAAGTACTTCTATTTCTTAATAATCTAAACTATCATCATATTCATCATATAAACTTAATCAAATAATGACAAAAATAGGTTTTCTCCTAAAAATATTCGAGTAATGCCATAATAACCACCTCGCTGCAACTCTTAGGTGTTTGCATTGCAAAGAGATTTGCTCTGAATTGTTCACAAATAATTTTAGAGTCGATTTCTATTTAATCAGAATTATAGTATATCGACCGACCGAATTACTCGTACTTACATAGAGTTGTCAAATAAATCGTCAGCAATAACACACAATTTCAATTAAACTATTTTTAAGTACTTTTTTCACGGTTTATTTTTGTTTATTTAATTAAAAACTTTATTGCATAGTGAGTACAAAAGGCGAACATAATGCCAATATGGCATTCTCTTCCAGTTGACGATTTACGCGGCTTTATTGGTTATATTTAATACTACTCAGGTACAAAGTTCATATTAATTACATCGAGTGTTCGAGTTACACGTCGCTATATCGCGACAACGCTAAAGCATTCCATCACGGGTCGCGACTCGAGAGTGGAGTGGCGCTCGCACGTGCCCCTTGCATTATTCACCATGGCAAATGCAATGCTCTAGAAGCGCGTGACCTATCTCTCCCGCTCCCGATGAATGTTTCACTGGGCAGTATAATTCCCAATGCACCATGGACAATAAAGGATAATTTGAAAATTCTGCATCAGAAAACTAATAAAAATTTATTATGTATCCATATTGCGCTAAACGTTAACCATACATCTAAAAAATCAATTCTCCTCTAATTAGTGTAGTAAAGAAATATGTTTACGTAGTGCAATCATTTTCAATAATAATAAATATTCTTGCTACACTTGGGGATGCTATATATAAGTAAAACAACATAATACTTATTTATTTTTATATATTGCTACATCCTACAATAAAATTATGAACGAATCCTCTGTGGAGTTTAACCTCATCGTCACTAAAGATGTCGTCGAGGTATACCCATTCAGCATTATTATTCTGTCCGTGTTATTATAACAAAATTACTTTGTAATATCATTGTGGCTTTATCTACAATTATTTCAAAATGTTGAATTAATTTCTTCGTTGAAATTATATTATTCTGTTATGTTTTTCACTTCGCTTACGTGACTCGGCTTAATGGATTATTCACGTCCCACTGCTGGGCTCAAGCAATCTTACCCTTCCAATTTTACCTGCCATTTTTATGTGAGGCATTGTGAAAATATCTGTCAAGTCAGGTTTGTGGTCGTAATAAAACAAAAATGTACATCTACTTTCTTTTACTTACGAGACTTTGTTCCAATTGTTCTTTATTATTTTTCATGAAGAGTCTTTTTCGCAAATAACTATATCTCTGTATATATTTTTAAACCCTATAATATTAAGAGGTGATTCATATTTTTGCTGCTGATATAATGTATGTAGGTATAAAACCGCGTACGCGAATAATTTAACTGGCATTTTTCATGTGTCAGTGGCAGATACCATGTTTTTCGTGTTGCGTATATTTTACATGGATATCCCGTGTTCTCTTTGTCATAACTGCAGCTGCATTTCATGACGCGTTTGCTTAAATATTCGGTGAAAATGAAAAATAATATTTACAACAATCCTTGTCATAAAGGTCATTTATAGCGAAAAGAACTTTCAAACTAACAGCGAATAGAATAGAAAAAATAGTTTATAGCTATATTGCAAGGCTAAAAGAGAGATACATTAGTACATCGTGGGTTAAGGACTCGGGGAACTTCTGTGAAAAGTAGGCCAGTAATATTTTGTTCCCATAACGTATTTTATAACTATAGTTACAAATCGAGTAACTTTTACAATGCGAGTCTCGAGTGAACTATTTTCATTTAATATTATATAATATTAGTATAGCTTATATAAGCTAAATAGTAGGCCCGATTCTGAAGGCACAACGTTAAAATTTGACAGCACTAAAACTGTTGCTATCCTTGTCACACAATATTATGAAGATAAAGACGAAACCAATTTTAGCGCTGTCAAATTTTAAATGTGTGGCTTCAGAATCGGGCCCATTATTTACTTTATAAACTTCATTTGTATTTGATTTTCATTGCAGTCTAATCTCACTAATATTATAAATGTGAAATTTTGCATGTTTGTTACTCAATCACGCTTCAACCACTTGTAGTTCCCAAAGTGGTCCAGGTGGACCCCCAGGGGTCCATGGGAGACTCGACGGGGGTCTACGTTGGCGTCTAATCTTCACATTTTTCGTCGAGATTTGGGAATATGGTAAAAATGTAGCTGCACCACCACCTGAACCAGCTAGATTTTGAAAGTGGTTTATAGAAAAAAGTCTGGGAACCTCTGCACGAAACGGATGGGGATGAAAGTTGGCATACATATAGGTTAGATCCTGGAATAGGATAGTTTTTATCCTGAAAAAACATCTCATTGCTACGGGAAGATATGTAAATATCGAAACCTACGCACAAGAAGTCGCGGGCTAAAGCAATTTTAATCATAAAAATATAACAAAAAGTTGACCTTACCTGTAGTATGGTGAGTGCTGGCCCCGTAGTGATGTAACTCTCAGATGGGGCACAGGGTCGCGTGGCTCGAGTCGCGTTGGAGAGAAGTGCATGGTCACAAAGTCTTGGTGACTCTTCGCGGCAGAAAGACCCGAGAAGCGACTTTTTGTCGCTCATTTCCAGCTGTTTAGAAAAAGAAGTCTGTTACAGAAAGTTTAATATTATAGTTTCGGACGACAGGTAGGTAGAGATCCTTGTCATCGCAAAGGCTAAGTTCTAAGAAGACATCTTGACATTTGATTGAAATAATAGTTTTATAAAATCTATTATAAAAATATTATAAAATCTGATCATGTCATTTCTGACCTGAGCAACGGATGGACGGAACAGTCTTGGATTTTATAAATTATACAATGTATTAAAGTAATTCATATTACAGTAATTCAGACAAAATTGTAAATAGTAATCATAATCAATCATGTATATTCAGACATTTATACGTCGCATAATACTTACTATTCGTACTATTTATTAATATGAATGGTCTAACTAAATAAAAAAACATGTGTCTGTATTTTTAGGGCGTTGTGATATAATACTGCTGGCAAATGCGGCGTTTCCTCGTGGTCATACTAGTTTGTCATATCAGTATGTCCTCGTAGATAGCAGCTATATCGGCATAAATGTGAACAACTGGGGAGGCCCCCAGGAGAGTAGTAGGCACTAGGGAGTAGGCACTCTTTAAGTATTACGGATAATATTCATGGCACTACAAAATCATTTCGTACCCTTTAACGGGCCATGTGTTATACTCGAATGAGCGCTATGGGCCTAATTATCGTAGTCAGACGCCAATACGACGAAAATGACATTGTAATTCGACGAATATTATCTGAAATGCCCCAGGTGCAAAACCACAAAAATATGCAGTCAATTTATTCAAGAATGCCATTTATAAACTCGACTTCCTAGAAACTTTTCTGATTAAAGTGCCCGCAAAAAATAGCAAGGAGCACCGCTTATCCATTCTTAATGTAAGCGGCGGAATGCCGAATGAATGAAACGAAACACCGCACTGCAGTTGGGTAGGGAAGTCGGTAAGAGTGCTCAGACACATTAAAGAAAATTAATGTTTGGCTCCACCGTCAAGTAAGGAGGTAGGAATAGTTGGCAGACAGAAATGGCATAGGAGGTAGCGGTAGCCGGGCAGTTGGCAATGTGAAATGGTACGAATATTAAACGCGGAAACGTCACCCAATTTGAACTTCTGTGTAATTTGTATAACTTAATATGCAAAGTATACAAATAAATATACCACATGGATTAAGGGGTTATTTTACATCGTAAGCACAACAGAATTGAGATATTATTTAATGGAAGTATATTATACATATTGAATAATAATAAAAATAAACAAACATGTTTTGGTTACATTTAATATACATTTGACGTTACACATCAAGTGGTTTTATTTAAATTAGTAGTAAAATTTAAACAGTTACTATTAAAAAACTGAGAGTAACGTTTACATAAAACTTATTTTAATAACATAGGAGCTAAGCTAAGTATTTTATTGTACACCTGTATATATAATAGTTCATATCCCGATTATCTAATACGTTTTAATTAAGACTGTATAAGCCCTGATGGGTTGAAAATGCAGCTGATATTGATATTATAAAACTTTAACGATTACATCAACACTAGACTATAAGATAAAATATACAATTCATAGAAGAATTATTCTCGTTCAAAAGTACCAACTTACCAGTAATGAAAAATATTAAATGTTTCAACGCAAACTTATATAAGCTTATATATATCCTCAGATTCTTTGAAGAGCTTTGCTTTTCTTGCGCTCTCACCGAGTGCAATTTCAAAAGATTAACGGCACACATCTCATCTTGTATACTTCGCTTCCATCGTATAGTTCCGTATTCTTCGATCACACTAATTGGTTCTCCTACATCAAATATCCGATTTAATATTAAAGTTTTATTAGCAATAAACTTACCTTCCGATCGAGGTCGGCGTCAGGTGCAGCCCCGTCCCATATAGTAAGTTGGGACGAGCAGTCTTTCTGTTGATCAAAACCCGCTGGTTCCGTCCCTGCTGAATGGTACTTCACGAAAGAAACCCACACTATTTCATTGGCCCGACCCTGGGAAACAATAAATCAAGTTGAAGGTAGGTTAGTTTTCACACAGTGATACTAACTGTGCTTATTGACTTGGACTAAAGCACGACTTGCGTGTCGCTGTATTGTTATTCCGGTAGCACTAGTACCTTCACAAGCATTGTTATTGCTAACAAAGTACTCGGAAATATCAGTGCTGAGAGTAGGTTTAACATGAACCCTGCTACAACTAGCCATTTTTAATATATAAAAGACAAGGTAATGTTTATTAATCTGTTCAGTTTCTTTAAAATGTTCGTTTTTATTGTTGTGATGGTCATTAATAACCTAAAAACTTTCCTTGAATAAAAATACATAATAAACATTCATGTTTAGAAACTTAACATTTAATGAAGGTTTTAGAAATAGGTATATCAATACGATACGAATTAATTTAAATATTCTTTTTACTTTTGTCTCAATCACATTATTTTTAAGCGTACTAGCCCATTTTTACCTATTTTATATTCGTGCATTATTCTCACATCTTACCTGAAAATAGTAAACACACGAAGTGTTCGGCGGGAGCGAGTGTCTGGGATTCCTAAGAACGCCGCTAGTTTTGTCTGACGAGCGCAGAACAAAGCGGCACCGACCGTCGGAACGCACGTACGAATGCGAATCTTTGTCCACGTACAGCACCTGCCATTGGAAATGTTTACTGCTAATAACAGACGCAGCAATTTATCTAAGAAGATAGGATGTTATCTTGTGAATGCTGTTAGTCATAATCTTTTAGATTGTTCAAAACGAGAGTTTTAAAACACAAAGACAAACAATTTATTTTCTTATAAATATTACTGTCACAGATACGAAATATAAAAGAATTGACTGCGAGTCTTGCGTGTTTGTTTAGGGATTCTTAAATAACAAGATTCATAAGTAGATAGACTGGTTTATAAAAATACGATTTGACTGGAGTAGGAGGCTTTAAACATCTTCATATTTTTCTAAATCACGACCTGAGTCACTTTGATGATAGTCAACTGTTTAACAGTCAATCGAATTATCTTACCCATAAAGTGTATAATTGAACTAACCTGAACTTCTAGTTCAAACCCCGGCAAGTAGCTCAAAGGAACCGGGTGGAAAGGGTTGTCATACGGCGACGTATGGAATTCCAGCAGCATGTTAGGACTCCGACTGATGATGTCTGGCACCGCATCACCGCCACACAATCGGACTAGCACAGGTGAGTCTCGGGTCGCTCCGTCCCATACTGTTAGGTAGTCCTGAACTACGTTACACTGGTCCCATATCCTAAATTATTACGTCATGTTAGTTGAGTACACTGGGCCTTACATCGAAGAAAAGAAGACAAGGGTTGACTGGTAGATAATGCAATCGCTATTAAGTTAACCTGTTATGCAGTTGTGTGCAATAAAGCTTAAATAAATATGTTTTTGTGTACATGACATTTTTGTGTATATGACATGGTCAAGAACTAACAAAGGATTTATTTAAAGTTCCACCTCTATAAGGGATTGAAATTCCATGCTGAAGAAGTCGCGAGCAACAATTGGTTGAAAACATTTTCTGTGACCGTACCAATAAAGGACGCAAAGATAACGCACGTGGCCCAAGCAGCCAAAGAAAGCTGCCTAAGAAAATTGACAAGTGTTACGTTCACCCATTGTTCAGCCATTAACATTCGAAGCATGAAAATTTATACAATTATTTATTACAATAACTATTATTGAAGGAAGTAATGGAAGGAATAGCTTATATCAATACGGCCTTCTATCCCCTAAAATTGTTTATCTGTCCTTTGTATAATTATACTATATCATGCTCTAGACCATTAATTGAATATTAGTTGAACATATTATCTTTGGTTGAACTAAACTTTTGTAAGAATTCTATTGAATTATATAAAATAGTATAACTAACGGACTAGGTTTATTCGGTTTGTGGAGAAACAATTTTGTATGTAAGTACTGAAATCGTATCCGGAATCTTTCTCACGGATAGTCTTACCAACTGAGCTAAATAAAGTTTTCGACACGATGATGATGTCATTCATGAATTTATAGAATGTTACAAAATGACGACTTGGAGATATTCAACCTAATACCAGTCATTTGCTTCTGTGATATTTTTGATTCATTTTCATATTATAAGTCCTATATGTAAGGTACGTACAGCCTTTTATGCGAGTTAAAGATGTGATGTCATTTATATTGTAGGTATATACGAGAGATGCTGAAGTTCAAATTATGAACGGACATAAAACGAAGGAGTGTAAGTACTAAAACTCGGTATGTCGTGTAGATATTGCTGCCGACAACATGAAATTTATATTATTCAGTTTGGTATTTTACAAAATTTAATTTACAAAGTTATCGCTTTGTTATGTACACCACTTTTATAGCCACTCTCATGCTAACATAAAATTACAGGTTGGACCTCAAAAATTTCGGTTTCAATAAACGTGTAACAATAAACTTACAATGTTTCAGCCAGCAACGTAAAGTATGCTATCGAAACCTCAATTTTCTACCTGCTGTTTTATTTATGAAATATTTCTATGTTTTGTTCAAAATTCTACTGACCTAAAATTTGTTTAAATATCACCAAAATCATTTTTTTGGGGTATTATTTGTTTTTGGATTTTACCTAACACTAATTCTATAAAAATTTATTAGATTTAAAGTTGATAGATTATGCAAATACTTGTACTCACTTCAAAACACGTTGACTCCTATCGTACTTCACTATTTGGTCTTTGATATGTATTTTGTGACTGTTAGTTTGTCTTACTGCCAGTAAGACGTGTTTGTCGGCGGGTATCTGTAAATAACATCATTAGTCAGTACATCGCCAGTACATCGTTCATCATTAATGTGAATTATTACCTTCTAGAAAAAATATCCTGTCTATTTTCTTTCCCATTCCGAATAAGAGCTCTTTTGTACTACGGCAGATGGACTACATTTAGGCTGCAAGCCCCAACTGCAAAATTGCGGTTTGGTGCGGTCGTTATGCAGTCCTAAAGCAGACTGCGACTGCAAGCAGTCAGTCAGTTCCGATGCAGTTGTGCGAAATGTAAAAAATCACATCTAAACTGCAATTTTACTCTTCATATACCTGTCTGTCTGCATAGACTTCAAATAGAGACACTACATTTTTCTGTCCCGAATAATGCTTTAGTTCGTGAAACTGAACTAGACCTTGACTTTCTAAACCAACACAAACCTAAACTTCTGATGAAGGAAGGTCCCATGGGTCAGCTTACCTCGCTACTACGTTCATGTATTAAATATTTGCACCTATTTTGCAGTGTGGTGTGAAATTTAAATTAATCATTTACTATGACGACCACGTTTACCACATAAACCCATGTTACATACACGTTCTCTCGTAAATTTTTAATGACGTGTGCATCGAGCTTATTTTGTGGTAATTATTTTCAGTGTATTTAAAGTAATTCTGTAGCGTAGTCATTATTTTTTGATTAATAAAAATTCAATAAACCTTATGTTGCTTTCATAACTTCGTAGAAGCGTTAAGGGTGCTTCACACGCTCCGTCTGATAAAACCCGAGCACTTGTAAACTAGCGGCAGCTACGTGCTCTTATGAGATTGTTGTGAAGAGGTGCAAGACACCAGGTGAAGACTTTACACGATTTTATCCTTTCATCGTACTTTAGAGTACTCTACAAAGATCAGTGCGGCCTCCAACCATTTCAAGGCGCTTAACTTCGCCTAATCAAGTACCTTTAAGTGTTTAGTAGCTTTGGTATCTATACTAATTTAATAACTGCTTACAAAGAATGCAGAAAAAAATATCAAGAAAACCACAAACATAATTAAGATTATTAGTGTCTGAAATGTTGTGTCGCAGCAGTATCATGTCCATGAAGTTAGTCCTGCTTATCCTACATGTGACCGCCGGGGCCGGGTGGTACTAAAGTTCTAATAAAACTGGCTATCATAATGTCTTTCTGGACCAACGACTTAGAAACTGCCATACGATAAACCTAATACTGAATTATTTATAACGTGATACAGTGCATTGCACACATCACAGCTAAACATGTTGATTTAGGAATATTTAGAACAATTAACTAGTAGGTATACCTATTTCAATTATTTATGGATGGCAACCGATTGACTGGGCTATGGAGAGGGCTATGTTCGGGGTTTCTTTGAGGAATATGATTTGTAACGAAGAGATCCGACGAAGAACGAGGGTGACCGACATAGCCGAAAGCATTAGCAAGCTGAAGCGGCAGTGCCTACTGTAGCCATATATGTCGCCGTTGGGGCAGAGGAATTCTGGAGTGGAGACCGCAGATCGGCACGCCCCGCCGCCAGGTGGACCGACGACCTTGAAGAAGATGGCCGGAAACGGCTATATGCGGATGGAAGAAACTTGTATAATGGCCTATGTCCAATAGTGGACGTCTAAGGACTGATATGATGATGATGAACAGACTGACATAATAACCTTTTTATACTTCCAGATGAACATTTCAAAAGCGTGTTTTTTATTTACCAACTAGATACTCACTTTGGTATGTTCGATGCGGTATGTACATGTTGCGTTCCGCGGATATACTCCAGGAAAGTTGGGTGACTGTATGCGGCAGGCACGCAGGTCGCAATCGCTGAGGATGCGGTCGCAATACGTCCCCGGCACCTTCTCCCCCCTCCACGCCCCCACAGTGGTGTTCCCGTACCGCAACCGCGCTTCACTCCGTCTTAGAAACTTGTATGCCAACTTGAAGTCGAAATTGTATCCCACACCCTAGAAACAAACAGGGCTGTCACTAACTTAGTTATTACATTCAGCTTGTCATTTCAACTAGTGGGATCTGAAACTATATCAATCAGATTATAATTAATTATATCCAAATGGTAAATATTCTGCTTATTCAAAGCAATAATAATCGAATATAGGTATCTCTAGTTAAGACAAACCAATTAAAACGAATGATTTCTAGAATATCACTCTGTGAGACTTCATTTCGCTGAAATCAATTCAACCAGGAATTGCACAATTTGATTCCCCCATCTCCGTTCCGTCACCGAACTACCAGGCGTGGGGAGGGACTTCATCCTTATGTAGGTAATAGATATACCACGTTCTCGCACGAAGCGTTTTGCTTCCTCTTTCATAATGCGAACTGCTAAGGAATGGAACTCTCTGCCAGCTTCGGTATTTCCGGACAAGTATAACTTGGATCTTTTTAAAGGAAGAGTGAATAGGCATCTTCTGGGTAAGCGCGCTTCACCTTAGGCCTCATCGTCACTTACCATCAGGTGTGATTGAGGTCAAGCGTAAACCCATGAGAAATGAAGACAATATCAAAATTAAGCTGAATAATAATTAACTTAGATCGAATTAATTTAGAGAAAAGGTTAGACGCATTCATATTGTAGTTTATCAATTTATAATTCTTAGTTGTATGAATAGATTTTGTCACAAGAAAGGCTGATAAAACTCAAATATCAGAGCCCCGTTACAGAATTGACAATTAAATGCCTCAGAAATTTTCTAAAAACAAAATTGCCTTTTCATGATTTATAGAATTAAAGGGTACTAACATTAATTTTAGTAATTGCTAAGCCTTATCCCTTAGTCCAAAGAGGGTGTCTGTAATCGTCTCTTAATTAATTGATCGAAAGTTCAACCCTTGCACATAACACGGCTGCTAACGGCAGATAAAGGAAAACCAGCGAACCGTTAAAAGCGGAGTGATGTGAAATATTAGTCAAGTCACAGGCGAAAACACGTAGTTAGTTACGTCACGTCAGTAAAACACAAAGGGATGCTTAGTAAGAGACTCTTAATGAAGATAAATATCGTTGTTCATTTATAAGGATTAACTTTGTTGTGTGCAAAAACTCTTAAATTAACATGTCGGGGTGTATGTCATGAGTCGTGGTGTAATTTGTTAAGCGAACTCATCGTTTCGTGGCTGTCGCGATATCAAACCAAGGAAATAAAGTATATATAAGCGATACGAAACCGAATGTAACGACGATTCATAACTAAGCTGATATTAACCTAAGTAATAGACTCTTCAGACATTAATCAATCACATTACAAATTGAAAAGTTTACTTATTTTCTAAGTAGAAATGTGGTCAAATCTTCAACGACGAAGACAGAATGCTACGGAGTAGAAGTAAATTTTTAATGCGGCTTCCAAAATGAGCTCTATAAATATCTATGAAAGAATGTACTTAGACAGGAAGACCGAGTTAAAGAACCGTCGGAGAAATGTGACAGTTATCTAATAATGCTGAGCGATACGTACGTTTGACGTTCCCTCCTACTTCAACGCACCTCATTCCCCTTAGCCCTTTAATTCAGTCCCCCATTAGGTACTTATAAGGCATATAATTTCAATGTATATTCATGTATGTACAACTGCCATTTTTACTGATGACGACGAGACGACTAAAAACAGGTCAGCAGCATCGTCTATGCATTAAACTCCGATCACCAATCCACCGGCCCAGCGTGGTGAATACAGCGCAGGTGTCTAATTTTTTATGCTTTTAGCCGAATATGCTTGTAGATAATATTCTAAAAACCTTCAGTAATACAGTGACCAGAAATGAATGTCAATATATGTCCGTGACATACTTCCAGCATATACACATTAGCTAGGTGATGGCTTCAAACAAAGGAAATCAATATGTGTTATACAGCTGTTCAACTATGAAACAACACTGTAATTACGTCATAATTACTGTTATTGACATATCGGAACAGTATGTGGGTTCTATTCAAACATAAGTTCTGATCTGACTCATCGCACAAACAGTCAGCAACAAAAGTTGTTACAACCCTTGGCCCAGCTTACACTGCAATAAAGATAAGAAGTATCTACTCAAACAACGTACTTAATACCCTCATCGTACATTACATGGATATTATGAGTTTTACTTCAAGTATTCGTACCTGAGAACATTACTTTTATGATACTACTAGCTGTGCCCGCGGCTCCGCTCGCGTGGACTACAGGATCCGCTCCCATTCCCACTTCCGCTCCCTATCCCACTTCCACAGAGACTTTCAAT
This sequence comes from Esperia sulphurella, assembly GCA_947086405.1. NCBI lineage: Eukaryota > Metazoa > Arthropoda > Insecta > Lepidoptera > Oecophoridae > Esperia > Esperia sulphurella. The sequence goes on along the minus strand of OX352270.1, from coordinate 7,347,347 downwards.
CCCGCTCCCGCTCCAGGTCCAGGTCCAGGTCCAGGTCCAGGTCCAGGTCCAGGTCCAGGTCCAGGTCCAGGTCCAGGTCCAGGTCCAGGTCCAGGTCCAGGTCCAGGTCCAGGTCCAGGTCCAGGTCCAGGTCCAGGTCCAGGTCCAGGTCCAGGTCCAGGTCCAGGTCCAGGTCCAGGTCCAGGTCCAGGTCCAGGTCCAGGTCCAGGTCCAGGTCCAGGTCCAGGTCCAGGTCCAGGTCCATATCCAGGTCCAGGTCCAGGTCCAGGTCCAGGTCCAGGTCCAGGTCCAGGTCCAGGTCCAGGTCCAGGTCCAGGTCCAGGTCCAGGTCCAGGTCCAGGTCCAGGTCCAGGTCCAGGTCCAGGTCCAGGTCCAGGTCCAGGTCCAGGTCCAGGTCCAGGTCCAGGTCCAGGTCCAGGTCCAGGTCCAGGTCCAGGTCCAGGTCCAGGTCCAGGTCCAGGTCCCGGTCCCGGTCCCGGTCCGAGTCCAGGTCCAGGTCCAGGTCCAGGTCCAGGTCCAGGTCCAGGTCCAGGTCCAGGTCCAGGTCGAGGTCCAGGTTGAGGTCCAGGTTGAGGTCCAGGTCCAGGTCCCGGTCCCGGTCCGGGTCCCGGTCCGGGTCCCGGTCCCGGTCCGGGTCCAGATCCAGGTCCCGTTCCAGCTCCAGATCCAGCTCCAGAACCAGTTCCAGATCCAGATCCAGCTCCAGATCCAGCTCCAGATTTTTCATCGTAATCGACTAACTCAATGAAAAGTTATGCGAATTTATAGTTTTCAAAATCTCACATTACATTGGTACGATACCCGCTCCCGCTACCGCTCACGAATTCAATCGAGCATTTACACCCTACACTCCTCGCAGTGTATGCGAGAACTATAAATTCGCATAACTTTTGATTGACTGCACCGATTGCAATGAAATAAAGCCTATATGTTACATCAAGTTAAGCCCCATGTTTCTGTGAAAAGTCCATCAAAGTCCGATCAGTAGTTTTTAAGTGATGCGTGCACAAACTCACAGACAAACAGACAAACAGATAAACAGACAAACAGACAAAAATTTCAAAAATGATCGAAATGTGTTCTGTTACTTATTCTTAGACCCCCTAATTTTTTTTTTGCAAATATCTTCAATGTACAGACACGCGAAGTTTACGATTTTATTTATTAGATAGGCAAATAATGTTAAGAGGAACATCTGACATATACATGTTAAAAGGATATTTTCTTTACATTCTTAATCAAATATTTTTACAATGTCGGAGTATGCAAAAGAACTTAAATGCAGTTATTTTGTAATTTATTTTATTAGTAAACTTCCCCGCCTAATAAACGCCGATTATAAACTCCGTTGTCTGTTGAAAGGACAAGGTGAGAGTGAGGAGAGTACAGGAGAGGAAGGAAAGGAAGGAGGGGGCGGGAAATCTAGCATAAGCTAACCTGTTTTATAGAGATGCAAACATTTAGATTACAGTCTTCGTTCAACCTATCAATTTAGATGCATGGTATTAAAGTTGCTTCAGTGCACGATCTTTTTAATATCGTCTACAAACTTGATTTTAAAAGATATGTTGCTGGAATTTTTTGCGCCGTTTCTTCTATATAGCTCTAACACCTAGGACGCGGTAGTAGAAAAAAAATGTATTAAGTGTGTACTCATGCATAAGAAATAAGGGATTTTGACTTTATGTCAATGCAATAATTCAAAACTGTCAGTCAAAACTTTTATTGCATCGATGTAATCACGCATGCATCTTGGTTAATAATTCGTTCAAAAAAATTATGCATTTGACATGATACAGTTTATGTTTGTGTCATGTCATGAACTTTTGAACTACCTACATTTCAATTCCTTCTCGCATGTGAATTTTCTTTAAGGTTTAATAAATAAATATTGTTATCTACGTTTGTAAATAATGGTCTATATTCTATAACATCCCCCTTCCATCACCGGACGGTAGTAAGGACGCCTGGTAAGGCGTGGTGAGGGACTTCATCCTTATGTAGACGTAAGTCTACTTATGGATGAAGTATATACCTTAGATATATAGTGGTATCACGCTCTTGCACGAATTGTTTTGCTTCCTCGTTCATAAAGCGAACTGCTACGGAATAGAACTTCCTTCCAGTTTGGGTATATCCAGACAAGTTCAATTAGGATATTTTTAAAGGAAGAGTGAATAGGCATCTTCTGGGTAAACGCGCTCCACCTTAGGCCTCATTATCACTTATCATCAGGTGAGATTGAGGTCAATCGCAAACCCATCAACAATAAAAAAAACTACAAAATTCTCACCTGTTGGCTTAATCTATCCAGTCTGAGGGTCATATTGATGGAGTCAGATTCACTGAAGTACACCGTGTAGCCCCATGCCGACCCACACCACTGTCCAGTGGGGGGCGACGGGCTTCGCTCCACGATGGTCATGTGACCATCCGGACAACCGTCTGATGTAAACGACACGAACTTCCCCACTGTAAACGTGTCGAATGTTAACTGGAACAAGAATATTTAAGTTAGAGACGTTCCGAATATGCAAACTGTTAATTTTATGGTAACTGACTGCTCAGTTCTACAACATAAATAGCAATATACAGCTGTGGAAAGTGTGTATAGTCAGGAGGCAATGGACATGTGGAAGATAGAGGCTCATTCCCATGTGGTACATAATATTGTATTTATTATAAGAAAAATATATATTTAGTTTCTCGAAAATGTTATACATCCAGAGATACTGTGTTCAGCAATTGTCTGTAAAAAAGGTGATTATAGAATCATTTGGAAATTATGTTTCTTCAAATCGTTATCACTTGGTTTTATTTAAATTTTTACTTAGCACAGTCGTCCAATTTGGTGAAACAAGCAGTTTCCATCTCAATAAATTGGTATCTTGGTTACCGAATATTCGATGAAACTCCAATTTATAGAATAGTAGTACAATATGGATAGATAGTTTAATATCCGTAGTGCAAGATGGTTTCGTCGTCGGAGCGTTAGTTATTAATGAGACAGATATTCTATCTAGTTCTGGTTGGTTAAATACATATTGAAATACTGTGCGAGGTACATAGATCCATAACCTAGTTTTGTAACAGGAATTATTCTTTTTAGTATATTACTAGTAATGTAATTGGTTATGTACGAGGATCAAGGCATAAAATGATTTCATGAAATGAATCATATAAAAAATTCACCCACTGCTGGACATTAATATAAAAAATATTTATTATCTATCTATAATTAATCTTCCGATAAAAACAATTAGTTTTTTTTTAGTTTTTTTATTTTGTTTAAATGGTTAATTAATTAATAAATATTGCTTAACAAAAACATTTTCTCTTACTCTTACAAAAATATTTCATGTCTTTTTTTTCAATTGAAGAAATCTGTATACCTACGAGTAGATTGAAACTTCAGATTGAACATGACCTTATAATAGGTTTGACAATAAACAGATATTATATTTGCCGTGTGGTTCCCGGTAGAGTAGAATAGGACCACTCCAACTCTTCCCGTGGATGTCGTACAAGGCGACTGAGGGAATACATTATAATACATCAATCAGGCCTCCCCAACCCGTCTGGCCAGCGCGGGGAGTGTAGGCCAAATCCTCCGTCTGTCTCCGGCAGACGAGAGAGGGTTGTGCTCCTGCAGTGGAGACAAAAATAACCTGATGATGATGATGATGATGATATCTAAGGGACAGATAGAAGCTTAAACACAAACATCATTGCTTTCGAAAGATATTATAATAAAATTAAACAAATACATTTTAGTCCAAGATTTTCGTGTTCGTGGGCGAGCTTGTTGTCCTCATTTAAGTTAGTTAGCAGTAAAGTCTATATGACTGGACTTTGAAAATAACTTGACACCTTATTTTTTTTACAAAACCTCAAATTCTCGAGTTTATTCAAATTCCCTATTATCAAACGTGCACCGAGATATGGCTTTGCAAACGGGTGGCGTGAATACGGGTCTCTATTTGTTTTACTTATATTTAGAAAAGGCAAAGAAAGAAAAACCCGAAGTATTATTTCGTTAGATGGTTCTACCTAATATTTGCTAGGCAACTTATACTCGGTACTATTTTATGGCATTACCTGTATGATATCACCATAGTTGCCACCTGTAGCTGTGAAGTTGAGATGACATACGAAGGGGAGGTGGTCTTCCCGTGGTCTTCGGACTTCGAGCTCGTATGTGCGCCCGACGTCGCCCATGTAAGTCCTGTTACATGCTACAAAAAAAATTATGTATTAACCTCTGATGTTACGTAATTTCCCACTGGAAGGGTCGCTATGTACAGAAAAAAGTTGCCAGGCAGTTATTCACAAGCGTATGACACCTGGAGTTAGAACTCCTGGAGTTCTAAGAGCTTTCTGATAAAGAACGTCTTTGTTCAGTTGCTTGACTCTTGTAATTTCGCATTTCAGGAGTTGCAAAACTATTTCCAAGCAGTTGCTCGTAACATTTTTGCTTTTATTATCTTTATAAAATACGAATAACGCCAGTAATAATAAATAACACACGCGGCACCTGTACTATTGTTAATCCTTTCAACACAAAAATAAGGAAATGAGAAGGAAAAAAGATCTGAATAAAGCGGAGCGCACAATGAGGGGGCGGCCATATTTCCACAATCTTTTTAAAAAACAGCCTTTGTCTGTCCTGACAGCGCATTACAAGACAAGTGTTCACTTCGCCGTGGAACATTATTGTTCGGTTTAATGTTCTTTGTTTTTTAATAGATAGCCTTAAACATAAGTCGTGGTGTGAAAATTAATGTAACGTAAAATCTAGAAAGAAATATAATGAGAATTTTTAAATTCTCTCAGTTGATATAATACAACCAAATATAATATTATAACATGATATGTATTTTCAAAGAGAAATTTAGTGAATATTAGGGAAGATAATGTAGCAATTAAGAACAATATCCATATACTTAGTAATTAAATGATTTTATAAACGTTAGCCGCCAAGATTGCTACGCCGTAGCGTGTGTAGCACTATGTATCTTTGCTTACTTAATGAAAATTAAGTACGTAAAAAATTATTAATGTTTGAACAAAATAAATTATATAATTATGTTCTTTATGGCACATTTTGAATACTAAATACAATTATAATATTTTCTGCACAAAGGCGAACTTATCTCTAATAGATATATCTTCCAGCCAACCTTACTGGGAGTGAGACAAGGAAAGCAAAAGAAAAACACACTGTCATGATCGGAATACTTGGTGTATACTTATTGTTATTTCTACCCAGGTTGCAATAGATATCGTGTGAATTTAAGTCGGTATGTTTGTAAAAAGCATAACCATTTTGAGAGCCAAAACTGAAATGCCTGAATGAAACCCCTATATTTTTTTCAAGGCCCATTTTCAAACGGACAGAGGGTTTTTTCATTTTCCCCAATGCATGGCAACGTGGAACAAATGGTCCATTTTGCTGAAGTAATGGCATACTTAGACACGCGTGCGTACGGACGTATACGCGTTGCTTTAGATACTAACTACAGTGTGTGTTCGTCCAGAAACAGTTGTTGGCACTACCATCATATTTTTAAATCAGCTGCTGTTATTTATTAAATAGAAAAAGGAAATAAAAATTTCGTTAACATTTTGGTAAAAATAATTTCCATGACAATTGATGACATGTCTATATAAAAATATGTCCATTGTGCACCAATTCAAGAAAACTACACCATGTTGAGTTAAAAAACTTTATTGCATAATTCTTAGTTCCCAAAATAAAAGGCCAATGTAATTTCAGAGGAACGAGTAATGAATGACTCATTACTAATGAGGGACCCCCGATTACACGAGGCAATTGCGAAGGCGAACTCTCTGTCATTAATAGAAGCTTCGAGCCACCAGTAAATTGAAATAGCTATGGGTAGACCAACATTCCAATACGTACCTATAGTCAAAATAATTTCAGAATATGACAAAAATGCCCGTGGTAGCAATAATGTAACCTAAAATTTAAAATTACATTCACATCGCATCGAATGTAGCTATTTAAAAAAAATAACAGAGATATGCGGGAAGAATATTGTTTTATAACTTTAGAAGTAGAAAAATAAAACATTTTGACCTATTTTTGTACAAATTCGTCATCTCTGACCAATGTGGAATAAAAAATTTGGTTCTGGTGTTTCTAACATAAGTGGAATCTGACGAATGTGAAAACAAGCAATCTAGCAAAACAATCGCTGTGTGTAAATAATTTACTTTTAGATTGATATGACAAACACCTAACACACTGGTTTTCACATCTTACAGCCTCGCGTGATTTGATTGGTTATCGGACGAAAAGTAAGCTTTTCAACGTCACATTGAGATGTGATTGACAGAAACCGGTAAGATGGCTGCCTGTGAGAAAAAACATGCCAATGTACTGCATTGTGATCACGGCATTACTAGTTATATTTGCTATACCTATTTCCTGTGAGATGACTACACGCGAAGTTTCTACCTACACAATGTTTCCCACCTGTGTCTTGCAAGACTATTCAAACTTTGCAATCCAAACAACGATCCTAACTGTGCAGTAGGAAAGCAAGTAGTACAGACGGCGGGGACAAAAGTATTTGCAGAAGCTCAGCGCACATAATTGAGACATCTTAGCGACGACGCTATTAGGCGTCGCGGAGTTTTCTCTGAGCGAAATTGTTCTTCCCAACTTGCTCGAAGACAAAATGTGGGAACTTATTAATTGTCTGTAATGATATCAGTGAACGGTTAGTTGTCGATTGTGATTGGTTACGACATGACAGATCAGATAATTTAATCTAATGGCTACAGTCACGCAAACATTCCTAAGTAAACATAAAATAAATTTCAGATATCTTATCCATTCGGCAGCGTTATTCATTAGTTATTATGATTATTGGAATGTGTGAGAGAACAAGAACAATTTACTAGTGACTTTATTGGCGTTCATTTCGGGATAATGTAAATGAGTAGCACATGCTTTTGGGTGAAGGAATATACCGTGCGGAAACCTACCAAAGAAGGGCATACCGCCGACCTGCACTGGACTAGTGTGGCCGGTCCACACTCTTAGAGAAGATAGGATTGTGCCCCAACAACGAGGACATATAAATAACCTACTGATTTGATTTCAAAATCTTAGCGATAAATCCCCTGAAGGATGATATCAAGGTGACTTAACGGTATATGCCAGCAGAGATATAAAACTGTTAGTTCGGTATTGAGTTGAGTATACGGAAGTTCTCGAGGCGGGGCCTTATGCGCCACGTAGGTATATAGTATGACAGAACAAGAAAAAAATATATAAACTGTAAGTGAATAATGAGAAGAAGAGGCACGAATTTCGTGGGATCCGGCATCAACAATTCAAAACTTTGACGAACGGAAACGAACAAGAGAAGATAACACTAAACTTATCCTGTACCAATATCCATTAATTTGGGGCAGTTAAATTAATTAATTCATTCTATTAAAGATAGGTTACGACGGATCCAGGCCAATGAATAAATCATCGACTGTACTAAGCCAAATTGATAGGTATCGAATTTGAATAGAAAGATAAAAGCAAACACGACTTCGTCCGAATACAATTGGACAAAGATAAATGGAACCTCAGAAGCCAACTTATTCGGTAATTGAATCATCAAGTTACGAAACTAATCTAGATTTAACTGGCACGTTATATAACAAAATGACGTAGGTTCTGTTTTCGAAAAGTTTCCTTACATTTGACAGAATTTACTAGAAAACAAATGGCATATCTGTTATTTTACTTAATCAAACATTTTAAAACAAGTGGTATTGTCTCTATCGTGTAAGTTCTCAATCAGTATCATCTACCCGATTGTGAAAACTTGGAGTAAATATATTTGAATTAACGATAAATTAGAGTCTAGTTGAACGTCCTTTCGTTTCTTTACTTTATCAAGGACCATTCTGTATAATAAATATTGATTTACTTTTTGCTGATCGTTGATTTTTTTCTCTTTTATGGTGGAATTAACTGGACTATCACTTTTATATTTGCTCATTTTCAGTATTTCAAACCGAGCAGGAGAACTGTAGTTTTTTTTTGTCAATTTTATCTATCGTACTACTAATAATAGAACTAGAAGATTTACAGATGGAATTTCGGAGTAAATTTTTACCTACTAATAATAGTAAGTTAAAGCAGAACAACATATAGGTACATGACATTTTAAGTATTTTAGTATGGTTCCGAAATCTTTCTCGATCACGCAAATTTTCCCACGGATTTCTCCATTGTGCCTCGATGACATATCTGCAACATCCTTGGCATTCTAAATGCTTGTCGATTCAGAAAATGTCGGTCGATTCAGCTTGGCAAAATAGATCCAATTATGAAAATCCAACATTTTCAAAAGTAGTATTTATTCTAGGATCTGTGGTAGGTATGTACCGCCCGCACGGAATGTCTGCAAACACGGGTGCACGTGTGATGCACTAATTATATGCAAACTCGAAGGGATGTGGATGTGACGCGGCAGTTGCATTAGTATAAATGGAAATTACTCGTAAACTTTACCTAGTACTTTCTATTCTCCTAGTACATACGCTAATTTGACATTTATAGATCGTTTAGTGGTTCAGCATTTGCTTAGCAATTAGTTTGTAAACCGAAACATATAAAAAAATAAGATAGATCAAGTGAACCGCGATGCTACTGCAGTTTGTTTCTTTTCCTGTGGTAAAAAAACTCCCCATATTTATGCATATTTGTTATGCTGTAGAGACAGTGAAAGCGATAAAACAAATATACGAATATAGATTTAAGTTGGATTTTCCTGACAAAAAAGCATGGAGAAAAACAATTGGTCATACTTGTATATATGTACATCTGTTTTTATTACATAACAGGTTTAATCTTTGTTACTAATCAGCAGCACCCACAACACCTGTCATTCCGAACCCATGAGCAAGGTCATGGGCAAATGATACTTTCCTTTATTATCCGAAAAGGGTTAATTTACCATAAACACAATAAAGGCAGAGCAATTACACAAGCACACGAATGTCTATGCACGTAGCGTTTCGTGACTAATGTCAGTCCATTTTGTAAACACCGCCCGGTAAACTTAACACCTTATTAAACGGAACGTGGTTTTTTTTTGTTAATTGTAGCTATATTTTGGGTTAATGGCCACCTACATGGGAGCGATAAAAGCGAAAGCTCGTTTACAGGCACCACTGTAATTAAAGGAGGTTTATTGTACGCATGAGTATTTCGGTAGGCTGTTTAGAATTTCAGAATGCTAATGCAGAACGATGTTATATGAAAACGCCAATAAAATCACGGTTAATGTTTGAATAAATATACATATGTGTTGAAAATCTCTGTGTTAATTTAGTCAAGCAAATTATTTTAGGTACAGGGATGGGGCGGAATTATATAGATCTCAGCAGGAAGAAAGCGAAATACTGAAAAGTACATATTATTGTAACTCCTCTGCCTACCTGTTAGTCAGTTATATCGCGTATTTATAATATCTACGATAATCACTGATATTTATTATTATTATTATTTATATTATAGACGAGCAGCAAATATGCTGATGTGTCTATTTCACAGTGTTGGATTTTAACTTTTAAACAGTATTAGTTTTAAGCCAGTTGTCAAGGCGATTTTTAAAGGAGTTTATTGATTTGGCTGAAACCACTTCATCTGGGAGCCTGTTCCACGATTGAACAACTCTATTATTCAGAAAGTGATGTGCAACATTTGAGACTGAGTTAGTGCGGCTTATTCTCAGATGGTGTCCTCGCAACGGCAGTATGTCTTTCATTGTGAAAATCTTGTGCAGGTCTGGCAGGTTGTATTTGTGTGTGAGTATCTTAAACGTCTCTATTAAGTCGCCTCGTAGACGTCTCTCCTTGAGGGTGGTGAGCCCTAAAATCTTTAGTCTTTCTTCATATGTCTTCTTCTTTAGCCCATAAGGCATCTTGGTAGCTTTCCTTTGTACACTTTCGAGAAGGTCTATGTCCTTGACAAAGTATGGGTTCCAAACTTGGAAACCATACTCAAGAAGCGGTCTGACATAAGTTTTGTATATTTTAGTAAATACTTCCATGGTCAGGAATTGGAAGGACCTTCTAATGACATATATGAAGGAGTTGGCTCTCCTGACAATTCCAACAATATGGTCTTCCCATTTCAAGTTTTTGGTCATGATCACTCCCAAGTCCTTCTGTGAGCTGACAGTTGATATGGCCTTACCATCTATATTATAACAGACTTCGGGGTTGTTCCTACCCAGATGTAAGACCACACATTTGGCTACGTTTAGTTTTACGATCCATTGTTTAGTCCATTCCTGTAGCCTGTCTATATCCTTTTGTAGTTGTCCTGATTCCATCAATGGATTGCCGAACAACTTCCCATCGTCTGCAAAGAAGCTTGATTGTGAGTCTATTATGGCAATGAGGTCTGTAATGAAGATACCAAATAGTGTGGGGGCCAGGACAGATCCTTGTGGGACGCCACTTAGTACATCCTTTTGCTGTGAAACTGAAGAGCCCACTCTAACTTGAAATGTTCGACCTAGAAGGTAGCTTTTAATCCACTCGAGCAAGTGACCACGAATGCCAAAGTGTTCAAGTTTCAAAAGAAGGCGTTGGTGAGGTACCTTGTCGAAAGCACGCTCGAAGTCTAGATAGATGACATCTACAGGATTCCTATGGTCGAGTTCCTTAGTCCAAGAATATACACAGGACAGTAGATTGGTTATTGTGGACCTTTTCTCAATGAATCCATGCTGTTGTACGGCCAGAACATTTTCATGGTTTAGATAATTCTTTAGCTGGTTGCATATAATTCGTTCCATAACTTTTACAATAATACTAGTTAGACTTATAGGTCTAAACTTAGCTGGATCAGTTTTGTCGCCATTTTTGTATACAGGTGTCACTATAGCATGCTTCCAATCGTGTGGTACGAGTCCAGAGACAAAGGATAACCGCATCAGCTCAGTCAGTATAGGAACAAGAGCACCAGAGCAGTTTTTTAAGATAATGCTGGGTATATTGTCGGGTCCAGGCGATGAACTAACGTCAAGGTTCTTTAACACCTTCTCCACTTCCGAGTGAGTAAATGTTATGTCACAAAGAGATTCATCCATGCGTACTGTTCTTGTGAACTGAGGACTCTCCGTTATGTCAGGCTCTCGAGAGTAAGCCTTTTGGAACTCCTGAGCGAAAGCGAAATTTCAACTGTGTTTTGACTTTTCTTTTTGCTACGTTCTCTAAGCAGATTATAAACTACTATATTTACCACGATACAACACGTTTTGCATTTTAACTGTGTTTTAGTATAAAGTCTTTACAATATTGTAATAGATTATTAATGTGTCTGACTCTTTTCCAACAACTTTCCAGCCTCCAGTTCCCTCATTCGATCCCAAAAATAAAACCCCCACAGCCCCTTACACGGTGTCATTTCCCTCGCTATAACTTTTATATAAGGATAATGAAGTCAGTAACATCATCACGTATAGCGATCTCTTTCGAACGACGTTGTATACTCCAGAGACGTGGAATTGTGAAGGAGAGTAATCTAGTTCCTCAATCCCTCTTTGTGAGGACATTTCTGAGGTCTTTTGTGTAAGACAATTATCGTTCCGGACGTTTTCAGAGTAAAAACGTATTTTATTTGAACTGAACAAGTTGGTGGTTGGGGGAAAATGTCGAAGGGAGAGATTAAAGCGCGATTTTAATTACTTAAAGGATATTTTTCCATAATTAATTTATTCTTAAAGTGTAATGTGTGTCTGTTTATTGCTTCAAACAAATAGATTTTAACTATTCAGTACTAAGATAAATCATCTCTTGAGAGAGGTTTTCATGTATTGATCTTCAATCGATGACGAAAAAGACGAGAGATGTTTAAATGAAAGAAAAAGAAAATTATAGTATTTTCCAATATAACTACGAAAAGTTCATAAAAACAAACATGGAATGTTTATTGACTATATTACACGCCTTACGAGACTTTCACCGAATGTAAAAAATAAAATTCCTTTACCAAAAGAAAGGTCCTAAACTAACCGTGATCACTTGATCAGTGATAAAACTGACTAATATAATACTTTATTGATTCCCTTATAGTGGACATCGTCATATTATTACAGAATAACTGAGGCATATTTCGTTAGGAGTATAATACAAACACAGTAATATTTGCACAGGCCAGACGTCCAATAAATTGCAAACTTCACCGTATTGAAAAGGAACTTTCGAGCTATAGAAAAGCGTTCCGAAGCCCGGCGATTACGTTTATCCATAAACATAAAATATAATATGTTTTGGCTGTCTTTCTGCATAACGGCGAAGGATGAATATTACATAAAGGCCGGTTGGGGGAAGCCAAGTCTGTCCATCGCTGACACAGCCACTTGGCCGCCATGCCACCCTAGTAAATGGGGCTAGAAGCTGCTTTACAGATGAATGCTGTTTTGCTTACATTTCATTTTAAATTAACTACTCCGCCTGTTCTTAACATTTAATTAATAAGGTCAGAATAAGTCGTTGCTCAAAAGTGTTGTGCTTTTTTGTTTCTATCCAGATAGATAAACTTTGCCTGCGATTTCGGACGTTCAGTATGTTTTCGTTGACTTATTTCACTAAACTTGATATTAATCCACTGTAGTTGGATATGTAATGATTACACAAAATTCTTCCTTAGAGATTTTCTAAGTTTACCTGTAGTAAGTAATACGAAATTGGCATTAAGTTATATCTCACCGATCTTGAGTTAAAATCAGACAAAGGCGTATAAACAGTCGAATATACTATCATGAATATTACAGAGAAGTAATAGTCTCAACAGATAACATATTTTTAGCATATAAGGAGACTGAGTAATAATTACTTCTACTCAGTCGTGTCCTTTCTTTTTCAATAGCAAAAAGCTACCAAAAGCGTCATTTTCTTAAATATATCCCTTATTTTGAAAAACGTCCAAAGTTAACTCTTCGTTCAAGCTTAAAATTCTCTAAGTTACCTTTTCTTTTTGTGACAGGCGTCAGTGGAACGAGAAAGGGAGACGTATTAAAAATGCGTTTGAATGACCCAGATAAGTCTTTGGGCGTACACAAATGACCGGACCCATTTCTCGCAATAGAAAGGATTGTCGGGATATTATTGCTCATAATGTAAGTTTGTTGATCTCGAGTTTCATTTCATGCAACATAATAATTTATGAAACTTACATTCTTTCTGAAATTAAATATTTATGTATAATTTGGTGTCACTGTCATCGCCACAGGTTATCTGTTAAATACGGCCTTCCAAAAATGCGTGTACTTGATAATATTTTCATCGCTTTTCTACTAAGATTATTCTTGAACGAGTTATTTACTCCTCATAAAGCGTTGCAAAAATTTCAATTCATCATCATCAGTAATAATGAATTACTTAATAATAAATTCAAGGGTTGCACAGACGATTAAGATTACCTACGTTATCACACCAATTTATACCTGATACCATGAAGCAAAATAATTTTTCGTAGCTCATAGTTTCATCTCAAGTGTTTTCCTTCATAATTGACACTAATTAGTTATTAAATTAGATAAAAGATTATTTTAAAATGTGCATCTGTTATCTAATTTAATCTATTTAATAACCAATTAGTGATAATCATTAAGGAAAATTTTTTGAGGTGAAACTATGAGCTACGAAAAATGATTTTGCTTCATGGTATGAGGTGTAGGTATATAGAATAATTATATTAAATATTGTTCCTAATATTTTTTTCCATATTTAAGATTAGGCTATGTAACTCTTCAGCTCATGAATTAATTACCACTACATACAGAGCCCTTATGTTGTAAAATCGTGAATGAACAAACATACCCACAAATAGATTTTTATTTATTATTGTTAGGATTAGATACTTACGTGAACATGATTTGGGCTCATCACTCTTATCACCACAGTCATCCTCGCCATTACAATACTTGTCCAACGATATACACTGTCCAGTATCACAGAGCAGTTCGCTCAGTCTGCACGGACTGACCGCATTTCTTGGAACCTTCAACTTTTTCACTGCCACCATTGTCAGTTCCGAGTCTAAGCTCTCCTCGGTCCCAAATTCCTCATTCAAGTCCTGAGGACTGCACAATTTTAATGATAGCAACACTATTATGAATAACAAGGTTTTATTATTCGAAACATCTTGAAACCTCTTTAGGAAACACATTTTCGTTCCTGGGTTTTCATGTAGGTAGGTTACGATTTTCGTCACAACATTTTGCTTCAAACCCTTCAACCCTCCATTTTAGCTGGTACCTGTAACAATGAAGAGAAATTGGTTAATTAAGATGGTATGATCAGTTGGTGTGGACGTGTGAACATAGGCGTATGAATTTCTATAATTAATAGTTCATGCTAAAATTAAAACTTCAAATTACGTACGTAATTAGCCATTTAGTTACAATAATTTATAGTAACACTGCAAAAAATGGGAGCTTTAACTTTACATTTCATTTACCTACATTCGATTCCTACAGCGAACACACTTTAGGAAATTTTAAGAACTTGCCAAAAAAAGGTGTCATACGTGTTTTCTACAATTCTATGTGAATTCTAATTCTTCATTGGTAATGAAGCTGTATTAATTCTCAAAGAAGTTTAGAAAACCAGTTTGGCACCTTTTTTGATTTTCTCAAAAATCCTTCTTCTATTTTGACAACCTTTTCTCGTATCAGGACAGTATTATGCTTCGGCTTTCTGCTGGAAGCTATTTGAAGTATTTACATACATAGGAGTATAATTCGTACTAATGTCCGAAAATTCGATAACTCACAAGACAAGGCGAGCGTCCTCCTTCCTTGGTTGTTTCCATTCAACCCAAAAAATCCCAACTCTAGATAAAATTGACAGTGAGCGAAAATAATATTACTAAATACTGTAAAGAAACATTTTAATGTTAAACGTATTCAGGAAGCCATCATGAGCGCCATCACGAAAATATCATGATCGATATTAGATTACAATCTACGGCGTCGTGTGGCAGGTAGGTATAACATGGGACCACGTGTGTGGTTACAACCTGCCAGAACATAAATAAACACAGGGCAGAATTGCCATTTTAATATTTGCACAAATTGGAACAAATATAGGAAATACAATTTTTATTAGCCTTTTACTTTAAAAAAAGAAAGCTTAAAAATGTGTTACAGTATTAAAGGAAAATAGCAGTTAATATGATAATAGCTTTTAGGGATGCGTCAAAAAGATATCCTTTATGGCGAAAGCTTATTTACCCGTCTGTCTGTCAGGTGAATAACTCGACCGATTAAGCTAAAATTTTGAACATAAATAGTCGTACATTTAAACTGACCAGCAATGATGAAATTCAAGTAAAAAAAACTTTTCACGATATTTCAGGAAAATGATACCCGCACATTGTGCATGACTCTACTGCCTTTTTTAAATAATGTTTATAGTAATTATTACCGGCCTACACCTTGTAATTACGAGTACATGCAAAATATTTACTTAACTCAAAGAAATCGAGTATTTCAATACAAACTCTAAAAGCCATTAACAAATTTAATCATATTCCACCCCTAAGTCTAACTAAGCGCATACTCGAAACGTAAATTCATACATTACATTTCTTTATCTAGGCGCAATCTACCTACTTACAGGTGCGCGGTATTATTTATGGTCTCCACACATGTACGAAAGGGTGGATTGTATTGCCCTACTTGGAGAGGGTCGATGGCGCTCTCACATTCGCTATTTATTTATGTGTGCCTGGTATTTCAGGGCCATGTTAAGTTTTATTGTTGCCCTTGGCTTTTTCTTTATTCCCTCCTTTATACTAGTATGGTAATTTGCTATGCTAGTCTACAAAGCAAAAAAACGTTTCGTTCTGAAACTTTTAATATAACACATCCACCTCCCACTTCCTTTTGTTAAGCTGTCATTAAATACAATGTTTACCTCAAATATGCTTCCTACCTGTTCCTGGTTTTCATTTTAGTTACGCCCCCTCCTTCCCCGCCTGCCATCGACCTCGCTCTGTCGCGTTTATAATGCTTTCCCCGTTACACTTTGAGACGTTCGTGTCCCCAATACCTCTCTTGAGTTAGTAACCTCCCTGCAAGTGTTCCCTTTTATTCATCTTTCGATTTCATGTTATTTGTAGTTCGCATAGAGGACAATGTAAAGTAGGACAGAGGACAATTCTTTTATTCTACAGAATTTGCTTCTATTATGACGGTAAAATACATTTTAATTATATTATTTCTGCAAGTACCTTCTTCACCATTGTGCTACATGCCACAAGTTTGGCAGCCGTACCTGTCCTTCTGGCTCGTTAATATTGCCATAAGGTAAATAAATAATAATGATTGCAGCAATCTTTTGATTTTTAATTAAAAAAATTATTGAAAAATGTGAAAGAAATGTCAAAGAATTTTTTTACTATTATTGATCAATCATATTTAAAAATATTTGATAATTGGTTTTTAATTTTATATATTAATATATCTTACAAATTCTGATGAATTCGACATAAAGCGCAGTAGCTCATCCACACTCATTGAATAAATACGTCATAATATGAATACAAATTTTCATAAGCGCCTGTAATCCTGCTCTCCCTTTGGCATTCAAATGCAAATTTAGTGAATTCCTTTCGTTTCAATCCTTTTACAAAATCGAGAATTCAAATCTCTGTTCTAATTCTGGGTGTTCTCTTTAACACAAGAATACATTCTTACTGACTGCGACTCCGGCTCTGCTCGGGTAAATTTCAGCCTGGCAGTATATACGTAGGTACCTGTTTCTTCAGTAAGAAAAAGTCAGGTGGACTCGGGCCAAAAGGATCACTGGCCGGCTTTGTAAAAGACTGTAATGTAAGAGTATACCTCACTTCCTATTTCCCGCCCTCCCTAGTATCCGGCTTCCTCTTCTTGCCCTCCCTCCCTTCTTACCTACTCCCTTGGCAGCCTTTCTCCCTGCCGCTCTCACTCTCTACCTATCGAGCTTCGAGGTATAAATGAGTACCCATGAACCTAAACAACTGGGTCATAATTAAATAAGTCCAAATCCGTAGGTACTTCCTTTTTATAACCATTGCTGAGATCCAGCTACAGCCTCATCAGATTCTCAAGATCCTCAGTCAAGAAAGGTGGGTTACCATGAACCTATATAAATAAACCTAATATAACATTCAAGTGAAAAGTTCTTATATGTTTTAATAAATAAAATGGAATGTAGGTAGTATTTTAATTTTTTCCTTGAATTATATAACAATAGTAGTTGTGAAATCTCTATAAAATATTAAAAAACGACTCAAGCTCAGTTCGTTGATTTGAAAATATATAAATACAAAATTTGAAATGCAATTAAATTTCTGTTTTACGTTTCTAAATGCTCATATAAAACAATATAGGATCTAAACAAAAATTATTTAACGACTATAGAATACCAAATCTTAGGTTGAACATAACCAGCATGCGGTAATGTAAGTATCGTATGGTTACACAGTATTAAGTAATGTTGTGCTGTACATTGCTGCCTGTTGATATCTACAATTATTATTACTCCGTGTTAAATGGACTAATTTATCTAAATAACTCATAAGTCCTTCATTATTAACTTATTGTTATTGCTTTGAGCTAATTTATATTTATATTACAGTTAATAAACTATATAGTAAGTTAATATTAAGTTGTGTAATGCAATATATTAGGTATTTACATTAAAATATAGATAGTTGTATTATGAGCTAATTCGTATATATACTGTATCATTTATGTTTATATAATATTATATGCATGTGTATATTTGATGGGTACGTTTCTTTTACAATTTTGGTACTAAACGCATTATACCAGTCCTATCAGTTACTCTAAGGTAGACTGGAAGAGATCCCTAAGTGGGATAAGTCCGCCTTTGTACACAACTTTTTTGTTTTATTTATTTTTGTTGTTTTTAATTTTGGTACCATAAAGCATTTACATACATACATTCATTAACTCATAGGGATAAAACGTATGCCTGATGATAAAATTGTGCCTTAATTATAACTTTTACACCCTCTATAGTGACTGAGACAACAAAGACACACTGGAGATACATAGACATAGAAACATAGGCACAATAATATGGCAAGGGCATTATAATACCATGATATGAATATCGCGCGCGCATCACGATGCAATTGCACATTTCGGAAGTCACCGCAACTGTGTCACAGTAACATGCAAATGCACGTAAAAGCGAATTTGTGTTCCCAGTGCGAACCGCTTACAAAGGGTTTAAATTTGCAATTCTATTATAAAGCGATGCAGATAATACGATGAAATGTAAAGCCGATGGAATAGTTTGACAGTTTGAAATTCAAACTACGGTTTAGTGATCCAATACGTTTTTGACCGCTTCATTTGAGAAGTTTTCATATTAATTTTAGATCTACCGCTCGCGGGAAGTGAAAATTAACAGTATTCGGTTTCATTTGTTTTATGAGTTATTTGATTTTAATGCTCGGGTACGGATGAACATATTTTGACACAGTAAACTCATATAAGTGCTATTGGCATTTCAAAACTATTCCAAAAGCAAATACTACTGTAAAATACTAAAATTATAGGAACAATCTTTTGGTGAGCTGTTAGGTTACCCCTAATCAGTTAAAACCAAACCCTCTGTCAAGGAAAAAACTCACTCTAAAAATCGCACAATCGATCTCCTTGAAGGAACAAGATAATTTGCTGGACAGTGATAAATTAATGAGTAAATAAGCGTTGATAACGATCAGGGGGCAAAAACTGTGGCCCGCAGGAGCGGCCCGTCGACAAAACGCAGCGTGACAAATGAGCGCAATCTTGGAAAAAATAATTGAGCCATTTGAATGCCAAACGCCTCACTCCAAAGCCAAACAAATTGACTTTTTCTATTTGCGTCTTGGATGGAGCGGTGTCTCCGTTATTTGAATTATTTTGACTATTTATTTTATAATATATTTAAACTAGGAATATTCAATTGTAAATATTGTAAATATCGTGTAAGTTTGATTGTGACGAATATTATTGTTATGGTAAGCCACGAAAAAATGAAATTTTATTTTTTATGACAATAAAAGATTTATATCTATACTAACATATTATAGATACATAGTTAAAAATACATGTTTAAAAAATAAACGATTTTAGAGCTATTGTTTGTTCAAAGAAATTTACGGAACTAGCCGAGTGGTTTCACCCCAAATATTCTCAAGGCGACTGCACCAGGGACGGGCAGCAGCGTTTTCCTGTGTATATCAAGATCATTGCTGTGATCACCAATCCTCCTATCAACCGTGGTGATTGTGGCAAATCCCCCAACGGACTGCCCACCAATATCAACATTTTATTGCAGAGACTTATGTTCAGCAGTAAACGTATTTCAGCTGATGATGTAACAACTGAAAAAAATACAATATTGGAAAATTTGGTATCAAATTCCGGCCCGGTCGTACCTCGACGCACCTTTATATCTTTAATTGCGTCATTAATTATATAATTAAGGCTTCATTTTAAATTACGCCGTAAATTATTGATAAAGTCGCAGACAAAATGGAGTAGTATTAATGCGGCACTTCCCGGTAAGTGGATCCGACCCCTTCTACAAACAGCCTGTCATTTGCAACACGTGCACTGTCACGTTATTTGTACTTTTATATTTGCTTTGTTGTATCGATACTGGTAAGTCGATATAATATAACACCGTGGTGGATAAATCTGCAGGCTATTAGCACACCTCCGACGCATCATACAAGCGAAAAGATTTAATCACCTACTACTACTTATTACACCCGACTGTTAATATATGTTTGTGTGAGCGCTTAAACTATCGAGAAAGGGACAACATTATACATCAATACATAAGGTCGTGCCCCAATCTTCCCGTGAGTGTCGTCAAGGCGACTAAGGGATTGCACCAGGGCCGGGCAGCAGCGTTCTCCTGTGTATATTAAGATCATTACTGCGATCACCAATCCGCCTGCCAAGCGTGGGGATTATGGCAAATGCCCTAATGGACAGCCCACCAAAAGTGGCATTTTATTGGGGAGGCTGTTTTAGAGTCCTTGCAGCGGTGCCAAGTAGACTGGCGGTACATCGAAGTGTTGAGATGTCTGTATGACGCCGCGACAATATCAGTCCAAGTACAGAACCAGCAAACACAACCTATCCAATTGCGCAGAGGAGTGAGACAGGGTAATGTCATATCCCCAAAATTGTTCACAAATGCTTTGGAGGATGTGTTCAAGACACTGGACTGGCAGCCCTACTATTCCTGACTACGGTAGCGGTCTAGGTAACGGTAGGTCGGGGGGTGCTAAGAAGCTCCGGGTTACGGCAGGCCACCATAACAAACGACTTTATTTGGCTACACTCAACAACCGGACACTGAGAACGGATGAACACCTCGCCGAGCTCGATGTAGAGTTAAGTAAAATAAAGTGGCACCTGCTCGGGTTATCGGAGGTCCGAAGACAGGGGGAGAACGCGATAACCCTGGATTTAGGACACCTGCTCTACTATCGAGAGGGCGACCAAAACTCCCAAGGCGGAGTTGGATTTCTGATCAACAAAGTCCTCACTAACAACGTGGTGGAAATCAGCAGTATATCATCGCGAGTCGTATATGATATAATTAAGCTGACCCAAAGATATTCTTTGAAGGTCATACAAGCATATGCCCACGGCAAACTACACTGATGATGAGGTCGAGGCCTTCTATGATGACATTTCGAAGGCACTCACACCACCAAGACCAGCCACCTCATTGTTATGGGAGACTACTATGCCAAAGTGGGAGTACAAAAACGCGACGAATCGATGGTTGGACCACATGGATTTGGGCCTAGAAACCACAGGGGGCAAATGCTTGTCAACTTCCTGGAGAGCCAGGGGCTGTTCTTGATGAACTCCTTCTTCAAGAAGAAGCTCCATAGGAAGTGGACATAATCTCTAGCGAGACTCAGGATCTTATGGGGCAGAGACGGGAGATGTCTTCGTATTCGCCAGATTGGCATATTCTAAACAAGCGCGTCAAAAAGCAAATACGTTTCGATCTCCGCCGCTCTAACACACGCTCCATAGAGGAAGCGATCGAGAAAAACAAGGGAACGTCTGATGGTAGAACCGTTACCTCTAAGCTAGAGATACTTGCCGAAATGGAAGAGTTTTATGGACAACTGTACTCGAAACACGCGCCAAAGCCTGCGGCCCAAGACACGGGCGATAGTCACGCACCCTTGATCCGCCACTACACTGAGGACGTCCTGGACGTTGACGTAGGCGAGATTAGAATAGCTCTCGAGCAGCTCAAGACCAATAAGGCGCCAGGTGACGACGGTATCACAGCGAAGCTTCTTAAGGCCGGAGGGACTCCAGTCCTAACGCGATTACAGGAGCTCTTCAATACCGTCGTTCACAACGGAAAAACGCCAGATCGTATCGTGATATTATTCTTTAAGATAGGAGATATTACACTTCTTAAAAATTATAGGCCGATCTCGCTCCTGAGCCATGTCTACAAGCTGTTCTCGAGGGTTATTACGAACCGTCTCGCCCGAAGACTTGACGACTTTCAGCCTCCGGAACAGGCTGAGTTTCGAAAAGGCTACAGCACCGTAGACCACATCCACACATTGCGGCAGGTATACAGAAGACCGAAGAGTATAACCAGCCCTTGTGTCTTGCAT
The DNA here is from genome assembly GCA_947086405.1 of Esperia sulphurella. Taxonomy (NCBI): domain Eukaryota; kingdom Metazoa; phylum Arthropoda; class Insecta; order Lepidoptera; family Oecophoridae; genus Esperia; species Esperia sulphurella. The sequence goes on along the minus strand of OX352270.1, from coordinate 7,325,623 downwards.
TTGTGGACTAAGAAAGCCTTCGACTCCATCCAGACATGGGCTGTTCTGGAATCCCTGCAGCGATGCCAAGTCGATTGGATAACGCTGCCACCATGACCGTTCAACTCTAGAATCAGCAAAAAAGGCCAATCCAGTTGCAAAGGGGTGTTAGACAGGGGGATGTTATATCCCCGAAACTGTTTACCAGCGCACTGGAGGATGTCTTTAAAACACTGAACTGGAGGGGACGGGGCATAAGTATAAACGGTGAGCACATCTCACACCTTCGATTTGCAGACGGCATAGCTGTGATGGCATAGTCGCTGTAGGATCTTGAGGAAATGCTGACCAGCCTCAACTGCTTTTCCAGACGAGTAGGGCTTAGGATGAACGTAGATAAGACGAAAGTCATGTCCAACTCGCCCAACTCACACGTTGACCTAAGACCGGTGATCTTCGAAAATGTCAATATCGAAGTTGTTCAGGAGTATGTCTACCTAGGACAGTTAATACAGTTGGGTTGGAACAATTTCGATAGGGAAGCTGACAAAAGAATTCAGTTGGGCTGGGCAGCATTTGAAAAACTGCGTCAAGTCTTCCTTCACGTCGCCTATTCCACAATATTTAAAGACAAAAGTCTTTAATCAGTGCGTCCTGCCTATCATGATGTACTGTGTAGAAACGTGGACACTGACAGTGGGCCTGATCCACAAGTTCCAAGTCGCTCAGCGAGCTATGGAGAGGCCTATGCTCGGGGTTTCTTTAAAGGATATGATTCGTAATGAGGAGATCCCACGAAGAATGAAACTCACCTACATAGCCGAAAGGATTAGTAAGCTGAAGTGGGCGGGCCACATATGCCGCAGAACCGACTGCCGTTGGGGTAGACGAGTTCTGGAGTGGAGACCGCGGATCGGCACTCGCAGGGTGGGACGACGCCCCGCCGCCAGGTGGACCAACGACCTGAAGAAGGTGACCAGTAGCGGCTGGATGCGGAGGGTGGAGGAGCGGGTGTGGTGGCGTTCATTGGGGAAGTCCCATGTCCAGCTGGACGTCTAAGGGATGATATATTTCCCATCAAATAGTTGAACTTTTTTTATATAATAATCCTTAGTAATTTACCTGTATTTTAACGACAATTTGATCCAGACGCAAGGTTCAAAGATCAAGGTCCAACTTCCAAACAATTTTGGGCATTGTCCTTTCATGACCTGTCTATTTCAAACAAATAATTATGTTCACATTCTATATATTAAACTATGATTAAACTATTTATTACATATCTAGAACTTGTATCAATATTATATTATATTTATGTCCCTAGTCTGTGATTTAGGAGTGCAATATTATCAATATCGCGGAAGTCGATAATTTCAGCATTTCATTCCTTTTGACATTTTTATACGTGGGACAAAAATAACGCCCTATGTAAGATTAAGAAGTACGCCAGTCAAACATGGTATTTTTTATATACATACTTAGATATCATATCCAATAACAATTTAATACTATGCTAAATCTATCTCCTCCAGGTCTCCTGAAGCAGTCGCGTCTCGAGCGGCCTACAATTCAAAAATACTCCTCCCAGCATGACCACTTTGAGTACCATCCTTTTGAGGTGGAGACATTTAGCGCTTGGACTCCGGAGGTCAAGAAGTTTGTATCGAATATTGACAAATTTCTAAAGGAAAATTCCTGCGACCGTCGAGTCAGATCCTTTTTATCAGCCGCATCAGCCTGGAGATTCAAAGGGGTAACACAGCGAGCATCCTCGGCACCACCAACAAGCTCTGCAGAGCTGGAGATCTTTTATCAGTTTTTTCGTAACTAGTAAATAAAAATTTTGTATGTAGGTATTCTATTTAATACTTAATATCACTTAATTAAAATGACCGCAAGTGCCGACTATTTTAATCTGACATCTAGACGACAGCGGTTCGCGAGGAATAACGAACGATATTTTTGGCACCCGTTCAAAACTTGTTAGAGTTGAAACAAAAACTCTAGTACTTGTTAGCGTAGTTTTTCCACTCGCTTCTCGTTTTGCTAAATATTTTAGTGAAGCGGAAATATTCGTAGAATACTGAAAAATATTTACATATGTATTTATATTTATATACAGAGGGTTTTTACACAAATCACTTTTTAAATATTTCTAAGAAAAACAAATGTATTTCTGAAGTATATTTGAATATATCACCAGATTAGGTATTCAGTTAAGAATTTTTTTTTCTGATTTAGCCCAAATTCAATAGATTCCACGTACATTTTACAAATTAAACGCAAACAAGCTTAATATAAAAATAAAACAAGCCTTAAATATCTATCATCATTTTCCACATTTTTAGAGTACCTACCAGGTGTGCAGTTTTGACAGGGCAGAGCGACGCTACGAAACAGCTGCCACTGTCACAGTCCCACTCAATCCTAAGTGATAGTTCCTGTCGCACAAAGGTACCTATCCCAGAAACTAATTAATTTTATCCTCTTATTCAGTCTTATGGCGGTGGAAGGAACGGTCCCTGTTTATTAATGTCTGGCATTATTCAGACGCAACCACAGATGAAACTTAGTGCCCGAGCATAAAACATTCTTGAATTATATTCATCTTGCCTCGTTAAAAGAGAGTTCTCTCAGAAACTTGACTCTTAGATATGCTAGTTGTTTAAATTTGAGTCTCGAAGAGCATATTATTTCATTGTTGTTGTTTTATCTACTTTGTAGTAAGTTTAAACAGAACAGACTCATACTACGGCTAGGACACTTTCTACGGTAAGTATGTACAGATGATTCCAGAATTAAAAATAAAGTCCTAGCAACTTGATGATAAAGTACAATTTTAAATATACCTTTTTGATCATTGCTCACGCCTTGGTCCCAGAAGGGTAGGCAGAGACGATTTATCGCCACTTTGCGCAATCTAATGTCGCAAAGCGGCTTTCCTGCGCCCGCTTTTCATGCAAAATAAACAACATTTTCTTATTATCGATAAAGATTGTAATAATGTGTCACAATTCAGTATAATTACGAAAAAATATTTCTTCTAATTAGCAAATTAGCATTCAGCTATCTCATCCTTTATCTGCTTAATATACAACAGCGCTACCAAAAGCCCATTAAAGCGAACTTAATTACCGTGTGCCTACACTCTGACATTTTATAGCAGCGCTGGGCGAGGCTGGTCCCAAAAGTTTCTTCGTTAGATTCGGAGTCGATAGTATTGGCATGCAAATTTCCTAAATGCCCCAGCGTTCGGCCCTCAATCCGGAGTAAACTACTGACTATCTGCAATAAGTTAAATCCCTGATGTAGGCCAATTTTGCTGCAAGGAGTTGATTGAGCAATGTGATGTTACCACTCTATAATTTTAGCACTAAATTGAGAATGACTAAGTTTACTATATCAACAGCCCATTTTATAATAAGTAAGTACATTACTTGACCAGATAGCTCCTAACGAGTTATCTATATGTTACATAATAAATTCATTGATTTGTGAAAATAATGGGTTGGTACTGTTAGAAAACTTAGTGACAATATTCCTAAAGTTGAAGCTGCGTAAGATGTATTGCAAAAATCAAACACGACATGAGTTTATTACAATTGGTTTTACTGTCATGGTGCTGTAAGCGTAATATAAATAAATGTCTGCTTCTCTTATTTCAATTATCTCTCTCGCGGGTCTGCTGGAAGAAATCTCTCTCAGAGATAAGTTGGCCTTTTGTACTTGTGTTTCTTTTTAATGTATTATTTTTGTTTTATCTGTGTGTGTGCAATAAAGAGTTAAATAAATAAATAAATATAAAAAAAATATATTGCATCACTAGAAAAATGAATTTCTTCATTATCTATTTGTCAGGCGTAAATTTACGGATCAGCTAGCGAAAGCTTACAATAAAATAGAGGTATTAATATTATGCTACAGAAGGAAATAAATGATCATTATTTCTAAATGTATCAGTACGGTATAACAATGTAGAAGGATAAATAATTATGTATAAATTTCGTTCGAGGAAAATACGTGATAAGGAGAAAACTAGCGAACCACAGATCATAGAGATGCAAATGAATTGGTCGTATAAACCAATTGTGCTGAATACATACATGTTAATGTGCGAACGTGAAATACAACTCCGATAAAATATAGCCTACTCTAATATAAACTGATATTTCAAGATGCCTCACAAAACAACTTTAGCCATTTGTGTCCAAAATGAGTTTAAATTGTGTCACAATAGGGATTATCCATGACTGCCTGTCAAACTGAATTTAAATAGGATCGGGAACGGGGGACACCCCTATCTGTCCAAGATAATTTATCAAAAATACAACTTTTTAAACTTTCCTTTGTTCAGAAAATGTAAATGGATGAAGCGTGTTTTCCTCAAAATTTCTCTATAAGATTTTCTTAAAATTAATGGCCCTCCAGACCGTTCTAACTTTATTATAATCTCTTCATTGCCCAATCGCGCAACCAGCCACACGAACCAAATTATACGGACGACGGAGAAAAATAGATCGACATTTTTCTCCAGAAACTTTGCTTGGCAACTTCGTCTGACTCATATAGTCTATAGAATATTATGAGTTAATGTATAAGACATATGTATAAGAGTTTAGAACTCTATCTGGTAGTTCTTGATAAACTCTTAATAAGATAGAAGGGTAACTAATTGGTATACTTCTTCTAAGAACAATAATTTATTTTATTAGCGTATTACATTAGTTACGTGTGAAAGAGTATAATTATGATGGATGACATTTAAATAATAAGAAATATGAAGGCAAAATATACTAGGAAAAATGTTAATTTGACGGAAATCTTAGCCTTTACCAATCGGTCTATGGAGTTTTGCAATAACAAAGTTTTTTTACTATTATTTTTAATAGAAAATTGGAATTTATTCATAAGTGCAATTTATGGACTGTTGGAAAATATTTTTTATATTAATTATAAAACATTCTAAGTTGATTTAGAAATCACTCAAAATAAGAAGTCTGTAACCATGAGTTTTCAGAAATAAAAAACGTATCTATCTAGTTGAGGTTATCTTCAACAAACTTATTTGAATTAATGATGTGGGAAATAAGTTACCCGTGAATAATTTTCCTAGATAGAATTATGGATTGCCGCAGAACGCTTCATCAATGCCTGGGTAATATATAGCCCTCAGCGCGTTATTTTTAGAGGCGAAACAACTTCATCATATGAATTTATGTGCCTTAGGTCCCCTGTGTAACGCTAATTTATGATACTCATTATTTTCTCTTTTTCGTTCTGATAAAGGTATGCAAGAATTAACGTAATAACAAGTTTTTATGACTTGATAAAATTATATTGTGCAGTATTTACTTTGTTACATTAAAAAAGTTTTCGTCAACTGAGTAGCATTTAGTCGTGATTGCTCTATGTTATCTAAAGTAATGATTTTTATGATCCTTCGAACCAAGATCGTGATCAAGTTAACAAGTTGAATTAGTGCAAGGGATAAGAGTTTGTTTAGGGGAAGAACAAGATCTAGTTGCGCTCACATGGAGTTAAGATGACTGATCACTGTTAACAGAATCTTGTTCAAATAGAAAAAATAAAATTCAGAGTATATGCTTAATTGCTTGACTCAGATTTAATAATTTACTATACTTTACTCGTGTTGTGTCCCGCGTCCACTATCGCGTACAAATCGATTTTTAAATTATATTAGCTTTGGTTTTATAATAAGAAGTAATAAATCAATATAAACATCACATAAGATGTGCTCTTGTCTTCTCAGAAATGAAGATTCACTGTTCTTTTGGAATTTTTATTAAGACATCATCATAATTCATAAATATAAATCCCACACCATCGTCAACTTGTACCAAATAAAGTTCCAATCCTTAGGAAACAAAACCTAGACTTCTATAGTGGGAAGCAAATGCCGAACCACTGGACTCGCAACTACATTTTCAAAGTTAATATGGGACTAAATGGTACATACTTGTTATTCAAACTAACTTAGATTACTTAACAAACAACATTCAAATAGTGAGCGTAAGATAAAACCCACAATTTTCGCTACAAACAGAATATGTTGGCCACGGATCACTTGATCTGAGCAGTATTGTATTTTGTCGGCGGCCATCATTGTGTTTTCGAGCATTTGTTTCCTTACGAAACGGCAGTTAGGAATATTTATTGGATGAACTTGTGGCGTGACGTCGCTTTTTAGCCAATTGTAGCCATTTCGGTATCGTCTATCGTGTACTTCGGTTGATATATCGAAGGTAATAAAAGTTTAGGATAGCAATTTCAGTTTAGTTTAAAATCTATTTGATAATTTGTCTTTTCCATGAGAAATATTATAAATTCGCTTCAATGATTTAATACATGAGTGCTACGAATCTCGTAGCTCAATGTTATATGTGTGTTAGTGTGTAAGTGGTTCCATAAAACGACACGATTTCGCCTTCTAATTAAATGTGAATAAGTTTTAGTAATTTATACAGAATTTAAAAGATAAACAAACTTCTCAATGGTCCCAAATAAAATAAGTGCCTTGGTTACCCTTTTTTTAATTTTAATTACTCAGACATTGAATTCACAGGCATTGTCAATGATCTAAATATTTAATAAATAAATATTTAAATAAGACAATGAATTCTGAACAAAATCTTTCTTTGGAAATGTCCAAAGTTCTGCATATGAAAATATGCAGTAATATAAAGTGATCATACTTCCGCACATTAATAATGTCTTTGTCTGTTTAATATCTAATTTGTTAGGTCAATTGGAATAATACTTTGGTCTTAAGACGTCGCCCGGCAGATCTCCCGACTCGCACATGAGCACGTCTCTGTTGTAGTATTGGGCGCTTATTCGCATTACCTTTTTTCACTGCAGATTAGAAATCTATAGTTATAGAATATCATCGGACATTGCAGACTTTTTAATCAGAGTGACGAGTAGAATTTGTGATTTCTATCTGTGGAAGATATTTTTTAACCATTGTAATGCAGTTTTAATACATTTAAATCGGTATTCTAAATCACAAGTCACATGTCCTATTCCCAAGCAATCCCTAAAACTAACAAACCGCACATTACATAATCATAAACCTTTTCAATTATTATAAACCCGCACACGCATAATAAAATCCGAGTGGTCTCCCATCAGAAAGTCTTATTAAAGTTTACGACCCATCTTGTTCCGACGGACGACAGGACTTATGCAAATGAGTGAAGGGTATTCCAAGCGGCTGTGTGTCCTGGATTAAAGGGGCTGGCATCTCGGTCTGTTTTTACAACGCCACATGGTGTCGAGGGTTTAAAACGAAACAAGCGGCTTGTAGGGACGTTGCTCGGTTTCAATGCTATCGTTTGGGAGGGTCATTGTTTATTAATTTTGCGTGTACTTTATGCCGTATTGAATGACAATGAATAAGTAGCCGACAAACGAAACTGTTAGGTTTTATTAGTAAATAGCTATATCTGTTATACTGCAAATAAATGTAATTGAATAGCAATTTTAAATAATCTTCTGTGTTGTCTTCAAAGGTGCAACAAACGCTTAAAAAACATCAGTTGATAGTTCATCATCAGCCGAAATACGTCCACTGCTGAACATAGGCCTTGCCAATAGAATGTCCCTTTTGGTCGGCTGGCCATTGGTGAATTGCCATAATCACCACGTTTCCCAGGCGGATTGGTGATCGCAGTGATGATCCTAATATATACATGAGTACGATGCTGCCCGTCCCTGGTGCAATCGCCTAGTCGCCTTGACAACAGCCACCGGAAGATAGGGTGGCCCTATTCTAAGCTGGGAACCACACGGGGAAGTTGATGGTTGGTTTGAAATAATCCAGCATCATCAACAAATGTAGAAAATATAATCCAAATCAATGATATTTATGTTTAAAATATTTTCTCTAATATAAAAGTATAATTTGAATTCTCAAACCTCTGGTTCCTCAAATGATGTAGACAACGAGGTTTTTTAAATTCCACCCTTGAAAGAATGTAAGACCACGCAGAAGAAGTCGCGGGGAACAGCTAGTATATTTAGTTACCACTGATTTGCCTTTCCTGTACTGTAACTATAAATTCATTAACTTAAGAAAAGCCGCTTAAGAGATATCTAGCGGCACACTTTGCCGAGAGTTGTTGTGAAATTAAACAAGAAAATATTTATATAAAGCCCGCAGTATTATTTATCCCCTGCCGCCGTCGTATGACCGCAGAAGGTTATCTGCGAATTTTTCTCAGCGTCGCCTTGCCGTAAAGATATTTACTAGCATAGGCCAAAAGAGTTTTTTTGTTATAGGAGAAAGCTTTAATAATGCGTTTATCTTAAAAAGACTGTAGCCAGCTATATCTTATTATTACATTCATGCTTCATAATCAAAATGGAGCAGAATAAAATAATATTAGTTTGTCCATTGCAAATTTGTATCTTGTTCTTATTATAAGAATGTATGTAGTGTAATGGAACTATCTGTATTTAAATGGAACTATTGTATTGCTACAGGATGCTATAAGGCCTCACTATCCTGCAACGTGTTAAAATAGTCGTTGATGAATGAGCAACTAAATAATTAGTAAAATTTTTGTTTTTCCTTTATTGCATAATTATTTTCAATACAATGACATATAAGATGTTATTATTATTTATAGGCTTTACTTCAGTGGAAAGGAATAGTTTACTTAGATTTAAAATTACTGTAACTTCAACTTAGAAATTTTGTAGTTGCTATGATGAAAATGGCCAAGTTCTTTCTAATTTTAACTTTATGATCATTAGATAAATGGATGGAGGATGAAGGACCGTATTACCATGCTAAATCCTTTCAATGTATTTTTTTCCTTTCATCTATGTTATCCACCACGCCTTTGATAAGTGTACATCGCTTCTAATCTTCTCCTACTTTCGCGTCTTTGTCTTAGAAAACCTCCCTTGGGACAAGGACGCCGCCTCAGTGGCTTAAGTGTACATTATCTATGTCAATACTGTGAGATGGGAGAGCCATTTTAGGATAACATTTCTGTGTAACGCGTGTATCCTCAAAATAAGGAGCCGTGTGGGAACCATTACGTAGAGATTTCTGTTCCACAAGGCTGATATAGGTTAGTGTAATAAATATTGTCTTTTTTCTTCTATAAAAGGGATTTATATGTCATCTTAAACATATTTAGAGTATATTGATATACTTTTAAACGTGTTTCTTTCTTATAATACTCAAGTCATGAACGTAATAGAAATAATATGAATGAATACAGTTCAAAGTAAATAAGTAACATTTGACTATCTTAATATGAAACGTGACCAAAATCAAGAAAGTTCGTAATATTTTTATTTCAACGATACTAAACACCTTGTATTTATTTACAAATGATTCTTTATTATTATTTCATATCCATACAAAATGAGAGTAATGCTAATAGTAGCGCCGTTGTCGTCATCAAATATTAGTTTCGTGAGCATAATTTAGATTATTTGTTATCAATGTAAATATAAATAGCAGACAAACATACCATATTTGTATACAATACAAATGTTGGTATATATGAATAAAATAAATACATTTCCTTCTAATCCTGATTCGATATAGATTTATGAATAAAAATAGGGATCGCACGTAAAATGCAGTTCTTCTGGCACCTAATATACTGAGTTTCACTGGTTGATACTGCAATGTTTCATGTCTAAGAATCCCATCCCACTAATATTATAATGCGAAAGTTTGGATGTTTGTTGCTCAATCACACTTCAAGCACTGGACGGATCGGGATGAAACTTGGTACACATATATTTTGATTAGGTCCTGGAATAGGACATAGGATAGGTTCTCATTACTAACAGGAAACGAAATTAATCACATATCAATGTAATTTTGAGGTTTTTAGGGACGTTGATTACGAAAATGATATCTATTTTGAAATTCAAGATCTGTAGTAGTCTGAAGTCGCGGGTAAAAGCTAGTAATCAATATAAAGATTTAGTCAGTGTTGAAATTTGAACTAAACCTGTTTCATTTCCTGCACATGACAGCGATAAGGCTATATACCTACTGAAAATGTGTGTAAGGGGATATACCTACTAAAAATGTGTGAACCATGTATTTTCTGTGATTGGTGTGCAATAAAGTATATTTATTCATTAAGTCGTAAAAAGAGAGCAGTATATTCTATCTTATCATAAAGTACGAGAAAAGAAAACCAGAATAATAATAATTTCATTACTTATTTAATACCGAATACATCTGCCACCGGTCACTACGTATATTTCAAAGTCGATGAAGACTGCCCACATATGTAAAATCTTAACCTTATTTCAAAACACGGTTGATCGTGTTCCAGTATTTTCGGAACTGGGCACTACAACCGGCTACTTACTGTACTTAATCCGGTTTAAGCCGGTACAAAGTAAGTGCCCCTAATACGGACACTATTTCACGTAGATAATTGCTTGGCGAGCGAGCGGCGCCAGATTAGGCCCCACTGCGACAACGGAGCGCGAACACTCCTTTTAATAATGTTTGCTTTTAGCTTTAGCTTTGTTTTTTTTAATCAATATAAATTAGCAGTTTAATACCTTTATTTTATTTTCATGTAAATCCGCATAAACATTTAAACGTTATAGAAGCACAAACAAACACACAAGGATATTTATATAGTGATCTAATACAATGTTTTTTCACCTTATCTTATCTCATTTTAACTCTTTTTTTTCTTATTCACTGAACATTAAATATAAACTTTATATCCTTCCCTGTACAAGCATAAACATAGAGCTTATTAATAATGAGCTTGAGCTAAATTTATGTCCTAGTCCTAAGAAATATGCTTAGATAGGGCTAGATAAGCTTGCACATAAATGAAGTGATAAAATGATGACGATTGACGGCACTGCAGAATAGTCGGTAGTGCACCTACATGCAAAGCTCGGGGTCGCGGGTTCGTATCCCGCCCAGGACAAATATTTGTGTAATGAGCATTTGTGTTGGCCTTGTGTCTGGATGTAATCTATCTATGTATGTATGTACAGGTATATCAGCTATCTGATACCCATAGTACAGATTCTGAGTAGTTTGGGATCAGATGGCTGTGTGAGAGATGTCCCCACATAAGTTTAACATATAATAATGACCAACATTAATCTCACTTGACACTTTTTCGCGCAGATGTCCAAATATAACCAATCCTTTATAAAAAGAGGGTTACATAATTTGAATAGGACCTCTAAATACCTTACACTCCACATCCCCTATCCATTAATCTCGGGTTAAATTAAAAAATCGATATGCAAGTCATTGTTCGCGGATTACCATTCATACTTACGTCATATACCTAGAGGGCGTATTTAAAATTCAAATAAAGTTTTAACTTGCAGCCTCCCCAATTCAAGCCGTTTGATTACTGTTTTGATTACAAAGGGGTGGTGGTTTGTTAGTAGGGTTGCGTACGGTCAGTTGGTCGATAGCGATCTGCCCCCGGGTGGCAATCTTTCCACAGTTTTTTGTGTATTTATGGCCAAAGCTGATTAAAACCGCAGTGGACATTGCTTGTGTTTAAACGTGATTAAGATACTTATTGAATTATTATTGTCAGCTCTTGAGTAGATATTATATGTACTGTTGTCACTGTTGATCAAAAATTTATATTCCGGAAACATCTATATTACATACATATAATAAAATAGTAAAAAGTAGATTCTGTACATTTATTAAAAAAAAAAACACTTTCAGCCTCCACGCATTCTTTAAGACTAGATATGAAATTAGGTTTGTGGGAAATAAAAGATTTTATATTAAACAAAAATGGAGTTGTATCACTTCTACACATATTTTTATGCCAATGACAGTAGCGCCGCGTGCGACAGAACTTGAAACTATATATTAAAAAGTATTTGTTGCGTTTTATTTTTACAACTAGCGAAGTTCAAAAATATATTTTTTAAAGTTTCTGTTTGTGTATGTACGAGTATGTTTATTAGTATTTGAAAATCAATTCAATTTAATTACTCTTTATTGCATGATAAAAACAAAGATAACAATAATAAAGTAACTTACATAATATGTACATCTAGGCGGTCTTATCGCTAAAAGCGATAAAAATCATATTTGTTTTTTGTTGCGCTGCATTCGAACCAGACATGTTTCCAAAATCTATAAAGAGACAACCATTTTCTGTTTTATAATTACAACTACTTTAATAATAAAACCTAAATTAAATGCAATTTTGTTGTACATGCCAAATTAATTTTGAATCAAAAAGTAATTAAAACATCCAAGTAAATACTTAAGCTAGAAGCACTTACATTTCTTACGCTTAAGCCATAACCTAAATATTTAATAGGTATTTATAACAATTAATTTTAGTGATTACTATACCTATAAATTCTCTCTATTTCCCTACAGATATAATACCTATTGCACTATCACCCCTAAAATGTTGCTATAAAAATCATGTTTCAAAAACAAGAATACTTATATGCCTTTATGTTTCGAAAAGCAACTAAGATTGAAACCTCACTTTAACGTTCTCATAATGCGTACTTAATTTAAAAAGCATCCATTATTCATAAAGGCGACATTTACGTAAATAATAAAGGCTTAAATAAATATTTTTTCTTTAAAGCAGAGTCGTGCGGAATATAATACAGCATTCTGACCGTCGCGGTGGTCGTAAAGACCGCCCAACGTTTTAATTACGAAGTAAACAGGGGGTGGCGTATTTTTATAAAGAATCTGTTACCGGCGGCATGTTGTGCAGAAAATTAAAAAGTAAAATTGAGTAACCCGTTCTGTATTTCAAATTTTAAATGTGAATTTGAAGACAGTAGCATATATCTTTTCTTCTTTTATGCTACTGATTTTCGCAGTTGACCATCACTCTTGTTTTCCTTTAAAACAGTTTTTTTTATGGTGGTAAACCATAGCGGAGGAATCACCACCTCATACATAAGTAAGAAAGGATTTTTCAAAATTCATCCCCTAAGGAGGTAAAATGGGGGTTCAGAGTTTGTATGGATAACGACTATTAGATGTTCCTATCAATTAAGTTATATGTAAGTAAAAGTATCAACGACAGATCTAAAAATCTTACAAAATGATTAAAAACGGACCCTGCTCAAGATATTATCACATTACATTATAGTTCCAATGTATAACGAATGTCTTTACTGTTCAGCATGAAAGGAAGAGACATCGATATCTCGGGTCAAAGCAGTTAGTAGGTCAGCCACAATAGTGGCCATAAACCGAACAGTCACATCAGAATACGGTGTCAGAAGACTCAGAAGTAGCACTCGATGAGGAAAACATAATAATATTCTTAACTGTTCCTATAAAACTGACGTGTTTTATGTGCTCATATAAAGACATCTTAAACGTGTTCTGAGGATTCCTTACTTTAGTTAGGTACATAAGTTAGTTTTTTTTTAATATCAGTCCGATATCAATTTCAAGCAGACAACAATTTATATTTTTGTGGATGCCTTGCTCTCTCGCCGTTACAATGCAAGCATTTGTTCACCCAGTCAATTGGACCCTTTTCTACAAGAAATGTGTAAAAATTGAACCTGTATGGGAAGTCAGGCACTGTCCGAGATTTTACCCTTCTGTTACCAGATGTCTCTCTTAAAGCGGTGGTGTGTATCGACTTACTCGCCGACTGATCAAGGTCTACCGAAAATGCAAGGGCAGAACTACCCAAGTACCTTTATACCACTTAACCCTACCCACCATAATAAGAGTAACCTTTAATTTTTTTTAAGGAATAAAAAAATAAAGTACTTACCTGAGGTATGTATCTTAAGTCTCTATGTAAGTACAGCGTAATCATGAATAAGCACGTGCACCATAAACTGGCCGCTTCTGTTAGCAAGTTAAGACCACACAATTCATTAAGTGGTGGTCACACATACAAAATATATACTATACTTTTTTACTTACGAAATAACTCATTTAGACCGACGATATCAATAATCAAATGATGACTTTCCATTGGTCCTCTTTGAAATCAAGCTATTCTATTTTGATTAAGGTCAAGCGTAATTCTATCAACTATAAAAAATCGGAATACACCCCAGTGGACTGTTTTATTTCGTGTTTCGCATGACATCGAGTAAAATAAAGCCATTTTTGGCCATAATCACAGATCTGTATGCAAATCTCAATGGACACGAGACCGTTTCGCGAGCTTTAATTGCGTAACGGATGGGCTCGCGCTCGTAACCGAGGGGAAATTATACCTTTATTAATAACTGCCCGCCTTTCCTACATTTGTAATTTTATTAGCGGAATAACGGCCCTGATAAAATATATTTGTATTGGCTATCTAGTAAAAAAATCTATGAAATATACATACTTAACACGTTCAACTGCTTCGCCTAGGCCTAGCCGCACGATGAACGCGTGGGAAAATAGTCCACGCCGGTCCAGTGGAGACTTGTGGATTCATTTATTTAACTCTATTGTACAAAAACTACAGACTAATGGCGGTGTAACCATTAAGAAATCTGGCTAGGTTCAAAGTATCATCACAAAGTATCATGTGTAGTTTTTAGGGAGTAAATATTTTTTTAATAAATATTTGTCTAATCCCAAACTAGGATTTTCTCCTGAGCTATAAGAACTAAACAAGGATTAGAACATCCATACCGGGACCAGCTTATACAAAGTTCTGTGTCCCTAGTGGGATAGAACCCACGACCTCTGGCGCTCGATTTCAATGACCAAGCTACTATGCCAACGAGGCGGTCAGCAAATATTTGCACATACCTACATTTAAAAAAATTTATAACGGATATAAAGCTATGCTAAAATAAATCATTCCTCATAAGTCGTTTGGGGTCGAAAACTTAGTGCTTCTAACTACATATAAACTACTATGTGCTATGTCTCTCGAAACCTAAAAAATTCAGGTGTGTAGACTTACCGTAACAAGTTAGTGAGAATTTGATATCCATCCCACAAAAGGAGTTTTCAAAAATGGAATTCACGAGACTCGATTCAATTTCCTCGGGATCGTTTGCTGAAAGTGCGGGCTGACATTCTCCGACAACGATCGGTTCGGCGAGGCGTGAGCGTGAAGCGTGCGACACGGCCACGACACGACATTGGCTGCGGCCGTAACGCTGGTTCGTTCAGTTTTACACATAGTGGAGAATTTCGATTGTGTTTAGATAGATAAACTCCGTATTGCACATAAATATGAAAATAACAAGTAAAGTCTCTTCTAGGCAACCTTTGCCAAGGAAAATAAGAAAAACATAGCCACAGAGTATTGAAGTAAGTAAAAGAAATAAGCAGTTGAAAAAATCTTTTTTTAGAACATACATAAAGATCTACGTAAGTTTACATTTGTGTTTACTTAATATTACGACGAAACCAGTACATAGTTACTTAAGGGCAATTTATTTATAAATTATTCACTTCAAAGACTTCACTTAGCGACAAATATTAAAATTATGCAAAAAATAAGATCTTAATTAGCATAGCGGCAAAGTGACAGACTAGATTTTTTTTTTCATACTAAATGAATGATATCTTTATATTTAAATTCATAGGCAGCCTGCTAGGGTATATAAGATGGGTCAGATCGTAAAATACGATTGTTGGTTTTTTCTCTTCAATCCTGTAGTTTACGATAAAAAATCAATATTGGAGCACAGAGCTCGGTCAAACGTGGATGGGAGTATATAGGGCACTCGCAAACAGGACGTTTCAATTTACAGCAAATTTAGTTTGCTCGAGTTGAAACCCGATACAGCGTTTTTTATTAACTTAAAAAAGAACGAGTGGGTACGGTGAAAACTAGAAAATACCTACTGGTATATTTTGATTCTCTCGTTAAATTTGACAGCTCAGAAATTAGCCATCTCAAGTCAAACAATATGTAGAAGAAAGAGACGTTTCTTAGTTCAGAACAGTATAGCTATAGCAATAAATAGTTGGAAAGCATATAAAATCACTTTCTGGTACCATCGCCAAAGGATGTGGCAGTTCTGTTTTTCAGAAATAGCGCGATCTGGATGCGGGTTATATATCCTATGAATATTCAAGGGATTAAGGTCTTAAGTATGTCAAAATGTTCTGTAGCTGCTGTGCAAACTATATATGTATATCAGCTCTCGTATATCAAAATTTATTTATTGTATATCTATATATGTTGTATTTCTTAATGTAATCTTTATGTACATATAGTACACAACTAAGTATAATAATATAACCTCATGGAAAACGGATAAATAAAAAAAAATGAAATACAATTAAAGGGGGCAGCGGCATTAATAAGGCACAGGGGGGAGGACCGGGTGTGGTGGCGTTTATTGGGAAAGGCCTATGTCCAACAGTGGAAGTCTGAGGGCTAATATGGTGACGATGAAGAAGGGGTCAGAATGAAAAGGGTACAACTGAAACATTTTTGTTTTCGATTAAAATTATTTTTAATACTCGATTTTACGTACTGCTAAAAACAGACTTATAAGCCGTTTAAGAAGCATAATGAAAGCAATTATAGATTTTTTATTTAAAATATATAATATTTTTTGTTGCACCCTATAGAATTTTGAAGAACGTTGTCTGGAAATATCGCTTAAAGCGATAAGACAGCCCAAATTGTATTATTTTTAACTTTTAAAACTGGTAACTGTATTTGTTTGTGCAATAAAGTGTATTGTATTGTAATTTCAATATCTATAATTTCCCATTTCGTAACCAATTTTGAAAATAAGTTACCAAATGGAACAACGCAAGTACCATTTTGTAACCGGTTACAGAATGGGAATTAAATTCCCATTTCGTAGCCAGTTACGAAATATGGTTACAAATGGGACGAAAGGGCACCTTCACGACAGTAGAGTTGGAAATTATTTACTTTATTTCAACTACGATTTAATATGGTTTCTATATTAACGGCCAACAATAATTCATATTGTATACCGTTGTCTGTCATTTTTCTACGATCCTCACATTTGTTCCGTTACATGACAATAGCACGTACATCATACAATAGCACACAAAGCGGGTATAGGGCCGTGTATACGAGCGGTACCGATGTACCGGACGCTATGACATTTTCCCCACAATAGAGTTACGCCTGCCCGCGTCAAACAATGACTCCAGTCAATCGCTGTATCGCTACCTCTGCAAACAACATACTCGTAGCCTACCGTACGGTACCGTTGTTGATTGTATGTATCGGGCTTTATGATCCATCTAAATTGATAAAAGAAATGCTGGGTGAATGTAAATTAGTAGAAGCAATAGTTTTTTTTAATAATTATTTACCCATAGGGAAACTTATGGTTGAATACATAACATGTGAGTAGCACAACTTATTAAATATTAAATTTAACTTTCTTTACTTCTAACTTGTTATAGTTTTTATATAATATTTATATATAGGTACCTGATCACCAACCCATCTGCCCAGCCTACCAGGGTACCATTTATTTAAAGAGAGGACAGTCCAGCAGTGAAAAACTGTTTATAAGCATGAATAAAATCATTTCTAACATTACATCATTAAAATCAAGTAATTAAAATAACTATAAAATTTGAATGTACTTGAGCTAATTTTGTAAATCATATGGTGTTACGAATGAAAACATTATTTATACAAATATGTAGGTATAGATGTAACTCGAAAACACATAACCACATAAATAGTTATAGTCACAACACAGACTACGAAGTTAATTGAAATACAAAATTATTATTTACCTTACAGCTGTAGCTGCGGTGGAAATGGCAATTCCATGTCGGCACTCGCTATTCAATTGTCTAATATTAATTACGTACTCGTACCACTAACACAGCAGCGTCACATAGATTACAAATAACACCCTTTAGGCTATATTCATTAAACACAACCAGTTGCGGATCCTTTACATCCCATTCAGTCCACCGCAACACTAAACCGTCCCAATCTGTAACATCATCCTCAATATTAATGTCCCGAAACATTTAACAACTGTCGCTTTTGGTAACAAAGGCTGTCCCTTAGCATACTGTCTGGAGTTTTCACAAGTCACAAAGAGTCGCTTTCATTCACATTGTAACAAAAAAATAACAAAACGCTACGAATCGTCGCCGCGGTCCTATTGTCCGATGTAGGCTGTGTAGCCCTCTATGCCGTAGCCGCGTTGTAGTGCCGCTACGACCGGCTCACCACTGGCGGGGGCTACGAAAAGCCCGGACCGTTCACCCACACATCGACACGGA
This sequence comes from Esperia sulphurella, assembly GCA_947086405.1. Taxonomy (NCBI): domain Eukaryota; kingdom Metazoa; phylum Arthropoda; class Insecta; order Lepidoptera; family Oecophoridae; genus Esperia; species Esperia sulphurella. The sequence continues at coordinate 7,307,439 of OX352270.1, read as the reverse complement.
GCTCGCGGACCTATCGGCACGCGCCCTCTCTCACACACACTCGCACTTCTCATAACAGGCCTGCAAGTGGAAGCAGGAAAGTAGCATTTTTGGGGTTGTAAATGATGTACACACTAATGGTGATTTACTCACACACCCGTGCGTCGGCCGACGCACAACTTTGCGTCTGCACATACACATAGAAGCGATTTAAACTTGTAATCCCTAACGATGATTTGAATTTAAGGGATTTGGTTCATCCAGAAACAGTATAGAAGTGTGAAACTGTATGTCGGTAATTATTTTCTAATTTTTACTAGTCTGCAAATATTAGGAATATGATTTTCATAACTATATGTATAAAATAATAGTTGGTGACCGGTATAGGCAAAATTTGGAATAACTTCTGCTAAGTGGACCATCGAACAGAGAAAATGGACGAGGAACTTACAGCGAAGTTTTCGGTACTTGCCGACTTTCGTTCTCACCTGGACATTTTGAGACATTCTTACGTCCATCCGTGAACGTCTACATCCTATATTCTACTAAATTTGAGCAATACGTCACGACTGGTGTTGGCAAAAAAAACACAACTACCGATATTTAAAACCATTATGTTAATTATCAGCATCATATCAGCCCTTCGCCGTCCACTGATAGACATAGGCCATCCCCCATCACACCCAGTCCTTTACCCTTCGCATCCATCCGCTTTCGCCACCTTCTTTAGGTCGTCAGTCCATACTCTGGTAGCCCAACTCGTTTGCCTCAACGGTTCTGCGATATATATGTGGCCCGCCCACTACCACTGCAGTTAAAATATACACAGCTACACTTATAAACTACACTACACACTTTTACTACTACATTTATAAAATAAATAAATATCATTGAAAATGGCAACTGCTACGAGATATTTACTCATCATCATCAGCCGAAATACGTCCGCTGCTGAACATAAACCTCCCAAATAGAATACCATTTTTGGTGGGCTGTCCATTAGGGGATTGGCCATAATCACCACGTTTCGCAGGCGGATTGGTGATCGCAGTAATGATCCTAATATACACAGGAGAACGCTGCTGCCCATCCCTGCTGCATCCTCTTAGTCGTGTTGACGACACCTATGGGAAGATGGGGGGGGGGGGCTATTTTAAGAAACGCACGCACATACGAGTACTTACTCGTTAGTATTTAATCGTCAGTTGTACTTGATTCAACACTGGACACGACATCATATTTATTTACCCATTTTTCCACCACCTTAATCATCAACAGCCTTCACATGTCCACTGCTGGACGTAGACCTTCCTCATGACGACGGTACGTTGCCGCTAGACACTAGTCTATTTGACATTGGTGGCGCTGCACATCATCGGACTCTCTAACACATAACATAGGCCTTTGTTGCCAGTACCGCTTTTATTAGTACTGATGTATACAATAGCTTATATAATTTGTAAAGAACGGAAGTAACAATACATCACAGCCATCCAAAGTCTATTGATTTGTTACAACAAAACGAGACAACTTTCGTTATTACATTTTAGAAATTTCGTTACAAGGTTGCTGGGTGTGATTGACGAGAAAATTTGGTTAGGATTTAGGGGCCTGCTACACTGGAGTCGCAACTTTGAACCAAGTAGGCCGAATGGAGAAGCTCGAGTGGCCAATGGAGTCAAATAGGCTAAAAAAATCAAAATGAGTTGGTAATTATAACAAAGGTAATGTCGTCGCTAGAATGACAAAACTGCTGAAGGATTTTACGGTGGAATTAAAAAACTATTTTTACACCAAAAAATCATATTATCTTTTATCCAAAGATTCGCTTATATTGGATCGGATAAAATCATGTTTAGGCGTTTCAGCACTTTTAACATTCCAGCAACGGTACCTATGTACTCGTAGATAATCAGAGCTGTACTTGGTTATCGGGATTCGGAATAATTAGACGTTATTTACAAAATATAAAATATTTGTACAACGTTATTTGTGGACGTGGAATATTTATAGAAGGTAATAGCTATTTAAATTAACGTCTAACTTAACCCACAACAAATATTATTAAAAATGCACACTATTTTATTTTTCAAATTCAGTTTTTATTTAATGTCCTTTTAAATATTTCTCTTTATAGAATACGGAAAAGCAGGAGGCTTTTATAGACTTTCATAACTTGTAACAACAACATCGACATTCCGAACAATGATAATAAATATTAATGTTTTCACTACAGATTTTTAGCTATGAAAGCATTAACAAGCAAATCCCTTTCCTCCAGTTAAAGTTGCTTTCTCCAGCTCTTCTGTATCCTCAGAACTTTAAAATAAGATTGGCCTTGGTTTAGGTACTAACCGCCTTGTTTATTATAGTTATACAATTTATAACATAATATACCTACACACATCATCATCATCAGGTTATTTTTGTCTCCACTGCAGGAGCACAACCCTCTCTCGTCTGCCGGAGACAGGCAGAGGATTTGGCCTACAATCCCCACGCTGGCCAGACGGGTTGGGGAGGCCTGATTGATGTTTTATAATGTATTCCCAGTCGCCTACATACATATATACCCTACGTACATACGCTTGCCTAATCCCACACTAGGATGTGCTATGGAAATTAAATAAGGATATCACAATTCACAAATATAACATCTAGACCGGGGATAGATGACCAACAACCTGTGGCGTTCGAGTCCCATAACCAAGCCACTAGGCCAACGATGCGGTCACTATATGATTTAGCTGTCACGTGTGAGGGGCCCCTTATTTCTGCGAACCAGGCCTCTAGTCAACCCCCTCCGAGTTTCACGGTAGATACACTGCATTGTCGAAGTTTCGCCGAAGAAAATTTCAGATATCAAAGTTGAGTGAAAAGTTTTCAATGAAGATGTCGCAATTAATTTTCGATAAAATTTAGCTCGTTAACGTTGGGAAATTACAGTCTTTGAAAGGAGCCTAATTGAAATATACAAAAGTTTTTTCATTAAGGTCCTACCGTTTCGCTGAAACAATGTATAATTATAATAGCTCCGTTGAATTATCAGTTTAATAATCTCTCTTTACACACTTTGTGTACTCGGAGCCCTTTTGAGATTAGAACCCTCGTAATCCCTTTATCGCTTACAGTTTACCGATTTATAAATTTGAAATATTGAGAAGCTTTCAAATCTTCTATTGCGTTTTTTTTTATTTCTTACAAGAAAGTCAGCAAAATGTACGTCGTACACAGGGATTCGCATATATATTTTTTTATCGATAGTCCTGAAATATCTTGGAAAATATGTCTTCTTAATTTCCATAATATTCTCATCATTGCGAGGTACATGTTCATTAAAATGAAACATACTAGTCGTTTTTGAGTTAGCTGGCTGACAAACAGTGTTAATTTAGACAATATTTCATAGAAAAGCTAAATCTGTAAATACTATTTGCATTGTATAAATAAATTAAGACAGCGTACACACTTTTTAAATCGTTTTAAAAAACATTTGACTCTGTAACTCACTGTAAAGCAAAACTCATAAAAATCTGCTCAACTTACATCACGTCAAACTTATTTAGAAAAAATTAAAAAAAAATACCTCTACGATTGCGTCCAACCGTTTATTTTTGACGGTATACCTGGGTACTCATAATAAATGTCAATATTCTGGTGCTCTAGTCATATTGTCTCTCTAATGAGTCATGTGGTTTGTGTGTGGTTTCCGGTAGAGTAGAATAGGACCTCTCCAACTCTTCCCGTGGATGTCGTACAAGGCGACTAAGGGAATACATTATAAAACATCAATCAGGCCTCCCCAACCCGTCTGGCCAGCGCGGGGAGTGTAGGCCAAATCCTCCGTCTTCTGTCTCCGGCAGATGAGAGAGGGTTGTGCTCCTGCAGTGGAGACAAAAATAACCTGATGATGATGATGAATGAGTCATGAGACATTCTGTGACAAGCGTTTGGCGTCTAGATATCGTAGTTAGATGCCAAACGTTTACAAGAATATGTCGCATCACTCGTAGGTACAAAATGATTTCATAATACTACGGATATTATTCGAAATGGTTCCGGAGTAGGCTCGCTGGTCGTTCAATGTCAGTAGTTCTCTGTCGGCACAATCATAAGAAGCATCGCTTCAAAAGTTGCAATAAAACTGCATGGCCGGGCCCATTCACCGTTTCGGATCGGGCATTAGCCGGCGATCATTCTTCGACGTCGCACTTACTGGCCAATTCAGACGAAACTACCTTAGGGACCGTTTTCATGATCGCACTTATCGCCTCTATTTCATCGATATAGTACATACTTTCACAGTTTATTAGAAACCTAACCTTCCTACTATAAATAAATAAAATAAAATAAAAAAGAATTTATTTAAGTACTTTTCAATTTATTCTACGGTGAGATGAAGTTGTCGATGCCTCACCCTTCGGTGCTGCTTTTCAGGCATCGCCATTGTTATACATATTTCATATACCTTTACATACACATGTGAACCCCAAACTGGGATTTTCCTGTACGGTAGGACAACATATAAGACAAGGATGGAACAATTTACAAAAATAACATTCAGACCGGGCCATAAAATACAATTGACAACTAATTTAATCATCACTGTAGGTACTCAATTGCATAAATTATAAAAAGAGTCCATTATCCAAGAAGTTGGACCATCTGGAAAAATAATCCTGTTGGACAAATTAGTTTGACTACTCAGTTTGACACGTGGACGAACAGGGATTAACTTATACAAATTGTACAAAGTTGTTTGTCTCTGGTGGGAATTGAATCCGTCGAGCCTATCGAGGTAGTCGGATATACCAATACATACCAAGAAATGTCAGCATTTAGTCTGCAACCTGCGCGTCTACAGACTGTACCCAGTGTCCACTCCAGACCTCGTCTGCCCCATCAGCCATCGATTCTGGACAGATGTGACATGCCCGCAACTACGTCAGCTTGCTAATCGTTACAGATATAGGTACTTTATTTCTTCATCGGATGTCTTCGCTACGAATCATATCCTTTTCGGAGCATACCCTCTTCATAGCCGACGATTTTAAACTTGGGAATCGGCCTACTGTCAGTGTCTACGTTTTTCTTCGTCATATGTCATGAGTAGTCATGATAGGCCAGGAACAGAGAATACTAAATATTACCACATTGATTATAAAGACTTTAGCTAGGTATGGAACTAACTTCTGACCTAAACTTCGGACGCACGATCGAGTCCAAAGCCAAAACTGCAGCGAAAAAACTTGGCATCCTCTTCAAGGTTAAACGGTACTTCTCACCGGCACAGCTTCTCAACCTTTACCAAGTACAACTGCGGTCGTGTATGGAGTACTGCAGTCACCTTTGGGATGGCTCTGCCAAGTATCAGCTGGCTGCTCTGGACGCGGTTGAGCGTCGTGCCCGAAGCTCTGGTAAATACCAAGTTACAGAGCCTCAAACTGCCTCGCATTGTGGCCTGTCTTTCGGTTTTCTACAAGTTGCATTTTGCGGAGTGGGCCCAGGAATTACACGATTTGATTCCCCCATCACTGGACTACCAGGCGTGGTGAGGAACTTTATCCTTATGTTGTAGACATACCACGCTCTCGGCGCACGAAGCGTTTTGCTTCCTCGTTCATAATGCCAACTGCTAAGAAATGGAACACCCTGCCAGCTTGGGTATTTCCGCACAAGTACAATTTGGATCTTTTTAAAGGAAGAGTAATTAGGCTGGGTAAGCGCGCTCCACCTTAGACCTCATCATAACTTACCATCAGGTGAGATTGAGGTCAAGCGCAAACCCATCAACAATAAGAAAAAGTTACAGTAAAAGTAATAAAATATTAGGTACCTACTTATATTGCCATTCAAACTTCCAGGATAAGTGTTAGACCAGATTAAAATCTGTTATGCTGTGATTAAGCAACAAATTTCAAAACCAAGAAAGTGACGCTGAATCTTTCGCATTAATGGCCTATTGCTTTGATTTAAGATCATTTGATACTGTGTAACGATGGTATTTATTTGATTTATTCGACTATTGCGTAATATATGAAAATACCGCAATTACTTTATATTTCAATCTACCTAAGACCTCGGGTGTTTAAAATCGCAACTAACGCACACAGTCATGAAAACGGTCCTTAGAGGAAACGACCCGAGAGGGAATGTGGGAAACTGTTAAGACAGGAAGCGTGGAGCGTAACAGGCATGTGACTGGCTGAATGGTACGAACTAAGTACTACTTTACCGATATTTCATTTATATTGTTAGAGTAAGAGTAATTCAATGTAAGAGATATAAATGTCATTTTTAGACTATACGTACGGTATAAATACAGCATAAAGCAACTGATATTTAGTATTTGTTCTTAATATAATATCTTTTATTAGCATTTGTGCGAAGATCGGGTTCAGTGTCGCGCCTTGGGAGATGCCTATTCATTCATAGTATCATCCAATGGTCCGAAAGGTGTTTGTTCAGTTCTCTGCCAAATATGGACGTATCTCAGGAGCCTCTTGAAAACCAGACATTCAAGGAAGGCGAGGTGTGAAGGCACCATCCTATTATACCATGAAGAGAAAGGAAACTGCGTGAGCGGCAGAGGAGAGTCATGGGCGCGAGCGCAGCTGAACAAACAGGGGAACTATTCCATACATTGCGGCCATTCATCGAATGAAATGCCAGCAGTGGACTCGTACCGGCTGATGATACTGATGTTATTTAGTACCTAGTATACTTTTGTTCATATATCGGAGCACAACTCGTTATTTTGTCGCCGTCTCCCAGTTTCGTCACGTATTCTTCTATGCAGCATCGTGTGTTACCATAGCAACTATCTATTTTAAATATCCACTGGCAAAAATGTTGTAGTCAAACCCCGAAGTCCAGTCAAAACTAGGAGTGCCCGTCAAAAGTCGAAATCGAATCGTTGGGTTTTGTTAGGTTAGACTTTTAACCCAAAACAAAACTACGATATCTACCGCTATAAAGTACTAGTATAGTTATAAAGTACAGTTTGACTCTGGCGTTTCGCCGGCAGCTGCTGTGAAACGCTTGATTCGCTCTCTCGGCTCGCGCTATGTTATACGCAACCTAACATGGTCCTCGCTTCTCTTGCAACCTATTTCGGCTTTTGCTCCTAGGTTTGACTGGACTTCGGGGTTTGACTACAACATAAACATAAAGCTTCAAGAAAAGGCAAAGACTGCGTTGTCGTGAAGAGGCGAGACGGCTATCGCCGGACCTTTAAACAATATACACACGGTCCTGGAGATCGGAGTCAATTAGAATTGTTAATGGGTTATTTATCGGGCATCGATATCTTTCTGACTTTATTTTTATTCTGGCAAACTTGAAGTCAAATGAAATTACTTATAAACTTATAATAAGGATAAATTCTTTAAACATTCCTATATTTAAATTCAGTTCAGCACCGTCAATCTGTAAGCATAGCTTATAGTTTAGCTGGTGCTATAAATATTTATATTTATACATTATTCATACCACAGTTAACAGTAAGCTTAAATACCTACCTCTCTGCAAATTCAAGTGGCCTAAATGAAAATTTTGTTTGATCTGCTTCTAGATACTCTTACTAAAGCTGCAAACAACACGTAGTACACTGGAAAGAAAATTGATGATTTAAACAAGATCTTACTAACCATAACTCCATACAAGCGCCCCACGATCTTGTTCCCTTGAACTACCTCTTGTTTTCTTGCACTGACTCAACTTGTTAACTTGTTCATTTTCTTGTAGAGAATTATTACTTTAGCTAACATACAGCATCTAAAACAAAATGCTACTTAACTGACCACAAAAAAATTCTGTGTACACAGTAAGTAACAACTTCAAAATTTGCATTTGCTGTGTGCAAGAATACAAGATCGTTGCTTGCACTGATTGCAGACAGTCTCATTACAGTGTACCTAAGTGTTGTAAGTTTATTTTACTTGTATATATAGGTATCAACATTTCAACAACACATTCAAGATTCCCGTGCTTTACATTGACCGGAAAACCAGAAATAGCTAGAATTAATCAATCACACCAAGTAATACTTGTGTACTGCACTATTCTTTGGACTAGTCGATAGATAGAAATATGATCTAAACACTCTGATCAAGTGTCATTATATCGGACCATGTGTATAGTTCACGGAGCCAACTTAAGATATTGCGGCTATCGGACGGCCCTTTGAGACTTCCTACTAGCGGAAATTTAATTTAATCGCATTTTCTTCTTTGGTAAACGACCTCTTTCTGCTGTGGCTTTCGAGTTGTCAAAAGGATTTTCTTTTTCAGAAATACGAGTTTACATATTGTATGCTATGTGCTACATCCATCAGTGCACTGATATAGACTGATGACTGGTGATGACTATGATGATATTCTATGGTATCATACGTTTACTACAGCATATGTCATCATACTGGTTAATTCTATAAGGTTAATAACAATATGTGCTGTAGGTAATTCGTCATTTGCTTGAAAAAATAACAAATACATACATATTAACAATGATTTTAAACTAATATTAAAGTTTATGTCAATACAATTTAACGTACCTATAAACAGACAAAGTTCACGTTCAGACAAAGCTTAGACGGTAATCTCAAAGTAAATTAACCTACTTTGTAAGGGTAATGAATATCAGCTGGAAAATAGTTCCGCTCACATAAATCGCAGGCGGTCGCAGGTTCAAAGCCAGAAGGCAGTTAGCAATTATCGTAAAAGGGAACTCCCCGGAAAATGCCTACTCCATTATTATACCTATTCTATCCCTCATAGGTCAACTATTCGCAACGGATCAGAGGTCAATTCAATTATATAACACATGCCTATCATCTGATCAAGATTTCATAATATATTTTCATTGTTTCAGTTTTAATCGTAGTGTTCATCTAGTGGATCTTTGAATACCAAGAGTTAATGGGTTCTATTCCCACTGGGGACAGAAAACTTTGTACAAGTAGGTCCTGAACTGGATCTTAATTGTTTAAGCTGTAATACCGTTAATAATTTTTTTTTATTTAAACTTTATTGTACAGATAAATACAATGTCAAACAATGTAAAATTTAAAATAAGGAGGTTAACAGTCAGTTAAAACTATGATGATAATAAAACTATGAATTCAATTATAGTGCTTATTGTTGTTGTTGTGATACAAATAACTTCATATGCCAAAGAACAAATATTAAGGCGTATGTGAAACTAAATCGTCTTGCGGCACAATGGTTGGACAGGGGTTTGGCACAAATATTCCGGAAGGGTCGAAGTGTCGCTAGGTCTTCCTGGTTCCCTAAGAAGAAATGGAAATAATTATTTAGATACAATATTTTACTGAAAAGATTATGTATAATTATTTCAAAGAATGTAATAAATGATAAATTTAAATATTCATATAAATTGATCGTTTATTACACGTGCAAGACGATTTGGTGGACTTCACATACCCCTTAATATTTTTTCTATTTCATATGCAGGTTTCCTCATAATGTTTTCCTTCACCGAAAAGCCTGTGTATTATAAATAAACCGTACTTAAGTTTGAAAAAGGTCATTGGTATGGCCGGGGTTTGAAGTATGAACCCACGTGAGGCGAGTGCACAACCAACTAGGCTACCACGGCTCGTCTAAATAATAATCATTAAAAAGTTGAAATCTTTTACAAATCTTATTTTTAGTATAACTTGGTCGTAAAAAGATAATAACTAACAAACATTTAACAAAGTATCTGTATCTTATCATTTCATAAAGTTTTGCAACAAATTCGATTGCATAAACATAAATTTGCATTCGAATCGCACTCACACTTGACAGGTTAAAAGCTCTTAAACAACTCCGAAGTTATCTGTTAACCAACTGCAGCAAAAGTTGCTCCTACTTCTTGCGAAGCATCTTGGGGCAATAAAATCTCTTCAGAGGAACTCGCACCATGTCATTTGTAATGTACTTTAGTAACTAACTGATTTTTGATTTTAAAAGTTCTTTATTTAAACAATAAATAGTATACTCGTACATGTCATTTAACTTAAATAACATTCGTAGTGTTAGTGGTTTTTACAGACTACAACGCCTTTATAAAACATTTAAATATAAGTAATATACTAGTTTACACACAATTGAAAAAGACTAGGTGCCTGAGCATAATGAACGTAGTATAAGTGCAAAATTATAAAATGCACCTATAATATTTATATGTGACTTGAGGGTCCACATATTTATTACACAGATAGATGATTGTTACAAAAGGTAACAAGGAATAAATTAATATTAAGTTAAAACCTAAATAAGCTATTATTGTAGGTAGGTGTATATTTTATTACAAACATCTAGTGGCCACTTGTAAACTAATAAACTTAACTAATGAGCTAAACCTACCAGACTAAATAAGTAAAGGGATCACAATTTCTTAAAAAATCAGTAAAATGATTCTTAGAAAACTTCACAAAGAAATTCTCTCAAATTATAATACTACTAGCAAATGCCCGCGGCTTCACCCGCGTGGAGTAAGTTTTTATTTCCCGAGGGAACCATTCGCAAATACATGATCTTATGCGTACTAATCAAAAATGTATGGCAATTAGTTGAACAGCCAAGCTGTGAAAGAAACAGATAAATAAACACACAAACACTATTTAGACTTAATTATATTAAAACTGTTGCCCGCAGATTCACCTGCTTAAAAAAGGTGTTTGTTTCCAGCTTGAAAAAACCCACGGTAAACCAAGCTATCCAACTCCGAACTCCTCAGCTTTATAATCCTTTTTAGTTTAAATGTATCTATACATTTGGAGAATACTACTCTCGAACACCATTTCAGCCCCTTAGGGATGGTTTTTCAAAAACTGTAAAACCCGTGTTAAATCATTACGTTTTTCGAGTACTCCTCCAAAGTTTCGAATTGTAGGAACAACTAATAGTCTTTCTCCATACTTACTTTGAACGCCTATTTTACCACCTTAGGGGTTGAGTTTTGAAAAACCCTTCATTAGTGCATACTGTAGTTATGAGGAAACTTTGTGATAAATTTCAAGTTTCTAGAGCAATCGGTTTGGAAACTACCACTTTCGAACTCCATGTCATCCACTTCATCATCATCAGGTTATTTTTGTCTCCACTGCAGGAGCACAACCCTCTCTCATCTACCGGAAACAGACGGAGAAATTGGCCTACACTCCCCGCGCTGGCCGGACGTCATCAACTTAGGGGATGACTTTTCAAAAACTGAAAAACACGTGTTGAATCATTAAATATTTAGTGTACTCTTACAAAGTTTCGAATTGATTGGAACATCTAATATTTTTTCTCCATACAAACTTTGAACCCTTATTTGACCACCTTAGGGGTTGAATTTTGTAAAAGCCTTCGATAGTGCATACCGGAGATACATAAGGAACCTTTGTGCTAAATTTGAAGATTCTAGAGCCACCGATTTGGAGACTACTACTTTCGAACTCCATTTCAGCCCCTTAGGGGATGGTTTTTAAAATCTATAAAATACTTGTTGAATCATTATGTTTTTCGAGTACTCCTCCAAAGTTTCGAATTGATAGGAACATCTGATAGTTTTTCTCCATACAAACTTTGAACGCCTATTTTACCACCTTAGGGGTTGAGTTTAGAAAAAGCCTTCAATAGTGCATACTCTAGATACATGAGGAACCTTTGTAATAAATTTCAAGTTTCTAGAGCAATCGGTTTGGAAAGTACCACTTTTGAACTCCATCTCAGTTCCTTAAGGGATGGTTTTTCAAAAACTGTAAAATACTTGTTGAATCATTATGTTTTTCGAGTACTCCTCCAAAGTTTCAAATTGATAGGAACATCTAATAGTTTTTCTTTATACAAATTTTGAACTCCTATTTTACCACCTTAGGGGTTGAATTTAAAAAAGTCTTCGATAGTGCATACCGGAGATACATAAGGAACCTTTATGCTAAATTTGAAGTTTCTGGAGCAATTGGTTTGGAGACTACTACTTTCGAACTCCATTTCAGCCCCTTAAGGGATGGTTTTTCAAAAACTGTAAAATACTTGTTGAATCCATTATGTTTTTCGAGTACTCCTCCAAAGTTTCAAATTGATACGAACATCTAATAGTTTATCTCCATACAAACTTTGAACTCCTATTTTACCACCTTAGGGGTTGAATTTTGAAAAAGCCTTCGATAGTGCATACCGGAGATACATAAGGAACCTTTGTGCTAAATTTGAAGTTTCTAGAGCAATCGGTTTATAGACTACTACTTTCGAACTCCATTTCAGCCCCTTAGGGGATGGTTTTTCAAAAACTGTAAAATACCTGTTGAATTATTATGTTTTTCGAGTATTCCTACAAAGTTTCGAATTGATAGGAACGTCGAATAGTTTTTCTCCATACAAACTTTGAACCCCTATTTGACCACCTTAGGGGTTGAATTTTGATAAAGCCTTTGATAGCGCATACCGGAGATACATAAGGAACCTTTGTGCTAAATGTGAAGTTTCTAGAGCAATCGCTTTGGAGGCTACTACTTTCGAACTCCATTTCAGCCCCTTAGGGGATGGTTTTTCAAAAACTGTAAAATACTTGTTAAATCATTACGTTTTTCAAGTACTCCTCCAAAGTTTCGAATTGAAAGGAACGTCTAATAGTTTTTCTCCATACAAACTATGAACCCCTATTTGACCACCTTAGGGGTTGAATTTTGAAAAAGCCTTCGATAGTGCATACCGGAGATACATAAGGAACCATTGTGCTAAATTTGAAGTTTCTAGAGCAATCGGTTTGGAGCCTACTACTTTCGAACTCTATTTCAGCCCCTTAGGGGATGGTTTTTCAAAAACTGTAAAATACTTGTTAAATCATTATATTTTTCGAGTACTCCTACAAAGTTTCGAATTGATAGGAACATCTAATAGTTTTTCTCCATACAAACTTTGAACCCCTATTTGACCACCTTAGGGGATGAATTTTGAAAAAGCCTTCGATGGTACATACCGGAGATACATACGGAACCTTTGTGCTAAATTTGAAACTTCTAGAGCAATCGGTTTGGACACTACTACTTAGGAACTCCATTTCAGGCCCTTAGGGGATGGTTTTTCAAAAACTGTAAAACACGTATTGAATCATTAAGGTTTTAGAGTATTCCTACAAAGTTTCAAATTGATAGGTTTATCTAATAGACGTTCTCCATACAAACTTTGAACTCCAATTTGACCCCCTTAGGGGATGAATTTTGAAAATCCGTTCCTTAGTGCTTGCCTATGCTACATAAGGAACCGTTGTGCAAAATTTCAAGCCTGTAGACTCAGCGGTTTGGGCTGTGCGTTGATATGTCAGTCAGTCAGTCAGTCAGTCAGTCAGTTTCTTCTTTTATATATATAGATCAAGATATGTATTAGATAAAAATCTGTCTGACTATAAATCACTAACACTAATTCTCAACCAAAAACCTAGAAATAAAAGTCTGTTAAAATTTTTTTTTACTCCTGCTGAAAAGCGCTAACTCTTTTGTTTTCTGCAGTTTTCACAAAAACTAAGTTTTCTCCTCGAGAAACCTCCTAGCTTCTTGTGAAACATAATAAATCTTGCTTACTGTCATTGATATTTAGCTCGTGCGAGGGATGGAGGCCACAATAGAGGAGCCTTCAATAAATCATTTAGAAGTATTCTGTTTGGTAGCACTCGCTATATCATGCTCCAGATTGCCACAGACAGGTTTAATCACTTTTGTAATCGATACTTCACAGTCATGTCGGCATTATGGTTCTTGTTGCGTGATTCGGCAGATTTTGAGGTGAAGCATTGCAATTTTCTTTTTATTTATGTTTTGGAAGATGATGTAGGATAGCGGAAACAATTAGTGAGCAAATGTGTCTGAAGGCAGTCTACAGTCGTCGCAGAATTCTGGAATAGAGACAGCACACCAGTAGGTGAAACGTAGAACGGACCGCCTTCTGCCAGGTGGTCAACGACCTAAATAGTAGCTGGAGTGGCTAGACGAGAAAAGCAGAGAACTGTGGTTTTTCTTTGGTTTTTCAAGCCAGTTACTGACTTTTTCAATCGATTCTTTCATATGTGGGTCCAGCACTTCCTTTGTAAGTTTTCCGACACTAGAATCTGATGTAATTCTTGTGCTCACGTTAGCAATAGATGTGACGTCATTTCTAACGCTAGCACTTGATGTTATGTCCATACAAACGTCAGCACTAGACGTTATATCGTTTACACCTGATGACTCATTCAAACTTCGATGTGGGTTTGGAATAGGTACTGCTCCTCTGTGAGAGACATCGAATGTTTATCGTCTATGTGTAGGTCAACGGTTGAAAACCAATGGTTCTCGAAGTCAGTGGCGTAGCTAGGTAACCAAAGACCCTGGAGCAAAAAATAAACTAGGGCCCCAACTAAACTAATTAAAGTTTGTTTCGTATTCGTCATACTATAAGTACCACCACTTCGCGGCGTGCAATATAATGCTGGGATCACAGTCACGCCGTCGAGCGGTTCCGTCCAGACACGCGCGCTTGTAAATTCACTAGTAGCGTTTTATAGTCACGCTGTTGAAGCACGCCGTGTTTCTCATAGGTCCGCCTTGCGTCAAGCGCGTGCTGCTGAAAAGCGCTGTTTGACGGCGCCACTGTGAAACCAGCCGAAGAATACAGGGGAGTTCCCCGCAAATTTCAAACAAAGATGTTCGAGACTTGTTGGGAATTCCCCTGTATTTTTTTCAAATAAGTTGCCATTATTAAAGTCGCGTTCCTGGAATCTAGTTTATTTATATTCCGAATGTGGGAGAAATATGTTCAATTTATAGTTTGTAAGTCAGAGTCCGAGGGCCCCCCTGAGCTTGGGGGCCCCGGGGCACTGCCCCGTCTAGCCCTCCGGTAGCTACGCCACTGTTCGAAGTATTCTGGAGGTAAATAGCTTTGGAGAATTTGAGCCAGACGAATACACGATCGAGTTCGAATTTGGTACTGTTGGCGGTATAGAATTCAGTTTAATAAGAGTCATCAAAGTCACATTCCTCTTCCTTTTTTCTTTCGAAGTAGAGGCATTCACCGTCTCTATTAGTTTGTTCTTGAGCATCGCCTCAATTTTAAGTTTTTCCTTCTGATTGTTTGAACTATCCTACAGTTTCTCTTTTAGCGTTGCTTCAATTTCAACGTTGTCTTCTAAGATACAAATATTGTTTGTTATATTTATATTATCACTTTTTGAACGGTGAAGAGGCGCGCATTTGGGAAGCCTAAGACTAACAGTGGACGCCAACAGACTAATCATGAAAGAAAACCGCTTACCAGCTACGCCTCCAAAAAAAATAACGTTCTTTGGTATCGCTTGAGAGCTAACAATACTAGAGCAGATATACCAACAGTGGACGTCTAAACTCTGATATGATGACGATAAATGATTTAGTAGTGATATTTATCTCGCTGAATAGAATGAGAAAGTAGACAGCCAAATAGCTTTACTAAAGTGGAACCTAAATGTAGTTCCTCTTCTGTACTATACATAGTATTAATTATTATTCTGTAAATCTATGGACTATCCGCTTTAGCTGGGATATAAGTTATGGAAACCCTTACTTAAGAAATACTATCCTATAAGTGTAACTTTCAATTGTTAAGAAGTTGATGAGTTAGATTCTCTATTAATTAATTTGACAAAGTTTCAAACCCTAAAGTTTAATTAAAAGTAATTTTATCCAAAGATATGATATTTCACGAAGTGTGTACATTTGCATATCTTTTGCGATTCGTTTCTAATTAAATTATAGAGCTTTATTGATTTGTACAATTATTCGATTGCTTTCACAATTGATTATGTAGACTAGACTAGATAGCTGAATTTCACAATTTTGCATTTCTTACAAGTTTGTTTTGTAATGACTAGTCGTACATTTAAATAAAATAATTTAAAAAAACGACTTCAAGACTATACTTACATGTACAAACTTAAACTAAAAACTAAAAGTAAAAAAACATACTGTCGAACTGAGTACCCCCTCATTTTTTGAAGTCGGTTAAAAAGTGATAAACATGGCATATTTGCAAAGAATGTACAATATGTTCTTTCTGAAGTATGTCTGTAAATCTCGAATACAGTTTTACATACACATACCTAAACCTGAAGTCGAGAGTGAAAATGTAAAAAAAATTAAACTTTTTTTACCATTAAGCGTAGTCATCGTTAGGAAACGAAAAAAGAAATACATCCCTCTGCCCTTTCCATTAACAGGGCAGGAATGCGAAGGTTCGAGGCTCTCCCAATAAATCAATCTGAGAACTGGGCCGGAGGCTGTTACGTAGGTACCTACGGTATGACCATGTGCCTATATGTACATACAGCTACCTTGCACATATATATCAGGCCTTCTATAAACTACATTTTCTGTTTATGAGTGGAGTGGCTGGTTGTCAAATTGCTACGCTGGGCTAAGAAGAGGATTCTAGTCTAAGCTAAGTAGTTTAACTTTAAGAGAACTCTAAACTACAACTTGCCTTACCTACATTAATATTTGCCTTATTTGTATTGCCTTAAAGCACTACAATTTAAAATATCAGTATCAGTGCTCTCGGCTTAGAACACAATAAAAATAAATATTACATTGCATATATGTACATATACATACACTTCCCGAACTAGGATTTTCTCCTGTGCTAAGGAAATTAAACAAGGATAGAACAATTCACAAATATAACATCCAGACCAGAGCCAACTTGTACAAATTGTACAAAGTTGTCTGTCCCAGTGGAAAATGAACCCACGACTTCTGGCGCTCGAGTCCAATGACCAAGGCGGTATGAAGGCTACATGGGATGTACCTTCCTACGTGTAATTTCACCTGTAGGTAATTTGCGCTGGATCCATTATCTACGCCACTCTGTATTTTAGTTGAAATGGTTAAAACCCTGATTTTTAGGTCAAAAACGAATACTTACTTATGCTTCTCGTTTCTGTACATTAAGTATTTAGGAAACTTGAAGGATGACAGGCATCAGTCTGGAAGTCTATCGTTTCGCCGTTCATAATAAAAAATCTATAATAGGACCACAAAATCTTTTAGAAGACGTCCCCTTTACGAGTTTCCGTAAAGAAGACAAAGCCCCTGCCAATAAAGATATTCTTTTACGCGACCACCAAACTTAATAAGAACCAAAATGAGAGCAAAAAGTAGTAATCGGGCTGTATCTTTAAAAGCCAGTGTAAAACTTTAAGATAGTATCGTCAAGTTACTACCTACCTGTGCTCGTTTGTCCCGAATTTGCTCTCAGCTCACGTCGCGGGACACTTGCAGCCCTGTTCGACCAATCACCGACAGTATTTGAGACGGGAATACATTAAACTGAGGACATAGTATTTAAAATCACAGTATGTCTACACATTTATTTTCATGAAAATGAAATAAAATATTACTTGACAGATACAAAGAAACACAACCGGAAATAATGGCGGGTGTAATTAATAAATAAATATAAATATGTTGGGACATTTCACACACGGCCACCTGATCCCAAACTAGGCAGAGCCTGTAATATGGGTATCAGACAGCTAATATACATACATAAATACATAATGTACTTATATAAATAACATCCAGTCACAAGGCAAACACAAGTGCTCATGACACGAATGTTTGCCCTGGATTCGAACCCGCGACCCCGAGCTTCGCAGTAAGGTGTACTACCGACTACTCTACGGAGCCGACATAACAATATTACCCAAAGAATATTGTAAACTACATAACACCTCAGTGATCTCGTTCGGTGATATTGTTGACAAGACACCCTGGTAAAATATAAATACCTATTGTTTAATTATTTCCATAATAACTCACGAGCCTAAGAAAGGGACAAGTAGCAGCAGAATAAGTTTATTATAACCAAGCCATCCACTTCGGAACACCATCTATTGTTTATTAGGTTACCCTAGACGCAAATGCGTTTGTTTTTGTATGCGATTTGTGTTGGAACATATAAAAATAGATAAATAATGAGAAAAATAACTTGATACTTTTCCCATTAGTTGAAAGGCAATTACTTTTTCTGTCTGTATGTAAAGAAGATGGCGTAAATAAATGTTACCATATTGTTTAGGTTTGTTGTAACCGGCGCGGCGTATTCTACTCGTATATAATTGGCGTGAGTTCGCTGATTTTCTTATACTGTGTCAATACTTACAGACTGATATTAAACTTTTACAGCCACACTGTTCACTTCCATTTCTAAGAATTAAATGTGCTTCTAAAAATATTGTCAGCAATAGTTTGTTCAGTATTTTAGTCAGTGTACCTAAACCAGTTACATCATTACAATATTAACTGTAAATATAACATATATGCATACACTTGTCTAATCCCAAACTAGGATTTACACCTGTGCTATGGAAATTAAACAAGGATATTCAAAAAAAAAATAACATCCAGATAATATAGACAATTATTCAACCAATCCAAATGCAGACTTGCTTGCGTAACCGTAACTCAATTTTAAATTAATGTGACAAGATTACAATGTTTCTTACTTAAAATATGGAACTCTAAAAATATCTCGTTTTTGTGCAACTTGTTTTAAATATTGTGTTTCAGTTTACTTTTCGATTTTACATATTTGACAATGGTGATAACAGGCAAGGCCTCTGTTCCATACAAAGTACTGTGCAGGCCGCGCTTTACCGCGTCATCATTGAGGGGTTCTCCATACAGTCCCATGTCAACTGGCCCCAGCACACCACCAACACTGCATACAAGAGAACAGTTAAATTACTTACTAGAATTACAGGCGCACCAGCCTTTCCGTACGCGTTTGTGTGCGAATAAATAATAGTTGCTGCACCCAAAACAATCGAGAGAGGGATAACATTGTACGTCAATAACGCGCTTCTCTTTCTAAGTAAAAGCGTCGATCGGCGGGCGGCGCCAGCCTATTAGTACTGTCAGCCGTGCTCTCTTTTTCGGGCGATAATAAACTGGCGGGCGGAGATGAGTGTCGCTTCTTTACGTAGTAATATATAAATAATCTGGCCCCAGTGCGGCGGGCGTCAGTACGCGCTATATATGCTCTAACCCCCGAAAGATTACATGGCAAATTATTCGGCAATATACGTCGGAATATAAACTTTTGCAACACAAACTATTTACAGGGTCATAAGCGTGAAGAAATCGAAAGACGGCAAACAAAGGGCCCAAACAGATGTGAACAAAGATGAAAAAAGTTCCCGAAATTGGGAATGGAGGATGATTACAGTACACAGAATGGAGTTGCGGCTTTTTATGAACTCTCCTTTGTACCGATTCCGACTGTTTTCCTTTAAAACTCCGCCGAAGTTTATGGTTTATGCGGGAATTGTTATACCGTCACAGAAAGTTTGATACCATTGAATCTTATAATTTTTTATTACTCTTTTTTGTTTCTACGACTCCCAAATCTTAACGACTGCTGTTGAGATTCAAATTTTCCTTAACGTGTTTTATTTTAAAGTAATATTAATTGCACTTAAACAAGACAGTAGTCATCATGGATACCGAGACCCAATAGTAACTACTATCATCCGATGGAGTCATCATATTAATTACCATTTGGTTTAAGATGATTTGGTTTGATAATTAATTACCATTACCAGTTGGTCCATCCCACTAATATTAGAGACCCCGAGCGTAGCGCTTTCCATAGCTCGCTGAGGGACTTGAAACTTGGATCAGGCCCACCGTCTGTGTCCACGTCTCCGCGCCGTAGGCAGGACGCACTGAATAAAGACTTTTGTCTTTAAACATTGTGGAATGGGCGACTTGAAGACTTGACGTAGTTTTCCGAATACTGCCCAACCTAACTGGAAATTGATCCTACCCAACTGTATTGTCTGTCCTAGGTAGACGTACTCCTGAACAACTTTGATACTGACATTGTCGACGATGACCGATCTAATACAGGGTCACTAATTATAGAATAACGAACTTTTTGTATCGAGACTTGTGGAAATACCCTGAAATACAACAGCCAAAATAAATAAATCCAACTGTAAATGAGCTACAAAACGTTTCTGTCCCGCCATGTTAAGTTTTTGCATGACCAGTAATGTTGAACTACACTGTCATACAAATGATATGAAATGAGAGGTCAACTTGTAGTTCATTTTCCAGACATTTTATTGAGATATAATTTATACCAAATTATGCCCCGAACTGAAAAATAACTAGCAAAGCTAGCAAGCTAAATAGTTTCCAAGATTAGCCCGTACATACATACATACATACATACATACATACATACATACATACATACATACATACATACATACATACATACATACATACATACATACATACATACATACATACATACATACATACATACATACATACATACATACATACATACATACATACATACATACATACATACATACATACATACATACATAGTTTTTATTCCGAAAAAACATCTCATTCCTACGGGAAATACATAATAATTTATGATGTTAAGTTGGCCACGCGGACGAAGTCGCGGGCAACAACTAGTATACAATAAAGTCATGAGTACTAGGTACAGTGTATGACCACTCCATGCACCCCACTTATTCAGCTTTCCGCCCGCATCAGTGACACGGTGGTTACCAGTTATGGGGGGCACGAATAACTGACTCACACACTCATAATAACACGCAAGCCCCTGTTTATGTACGCAAAAAATATCCGAGGTAGCACTGACCAAATATTTTAGAGCTAGTATTTTTCATAATATAGTTATTACTAATCTTAGTTATCAGACGGTCCATACAGTTGTAGTCGTCATGCAGAGTCATATTATAAATAACCAGTTACAAAATTTGGTTATCAAATTGCACGAAAGGTTAATTTGTTATATATACTGATTCTAAAACGGTTAGTACTGTCATCAAATCGAGCAGCTAGAGCATATTATAAAGAGCAAGTGAGCATGATCAACTCCAAAGAGCTTTCAGTAGCATGGTAGCCAAGTCATGGATTGCCCGATGGTACAAGAATAAAAATAGTGCTCACTTAGTTTTATTTTATTGCTTACCCTTACGAGTATGCCGATGCTCCCCTTGCTGTCGTCTTCCCTCGGTGTATTTAATTTCATTTCTTCACACAAATTGTCGTTTCTCCGGTAATGAAATGACAGTTCTCATTTCCGTGTTTATTTCCACGAATCCTTGTAAAAATGAAAATTGACTCTGACAGAAACCGTCCGTGTTTACACTTTAAAGGTTGACGCTTGCATCGGAAACTGTAAAACTCTTTTTTAAAAAAACATAGCTATTTTTTTTTCTAAGACTATAGTGAAGGCTCACTATAATTTCCGTGACTTATATAATTTCTGTGTACTCAGTATTTTACAATTGGTGAACGCGAAAAAAGGATCATCGTCAAAAAAAATACTGCTATGTTATTTAATTAATCGCTTGCGTTGCTTAAGTTTATCTTAGTGTCTTTAATTAAGTGAACAGCCCTAGTAACTTATCCAATGAAAATAACGATAAAATTAGAATGAACTTGGTCATTTATTATAACGCACTGAGTATGTGAAGTGTGTTAACCTTTAGCGACATAACAAACATGTTGTTTTCAATTTAACAATAGCATAATTTTTGATTTTACATTCTTAGTTACATTATATTATACATTCTCCTAACAATGTCTTCAATGTAAACAATGTCTAATGAACCACGACATGAATATCGTATATCTAAAATAAATCATATCGTAATCTTAATACTTCCCGTTGTCTAATTCGTTTAAATTTGCAGGTCTACTGAAGAATGTTATCGGGGCTTTATGAATATTCAAATCAGGTAATCATGTCGAGTAAATAGGATTAATTTGTGTCAGCTTCCCGACGTTGCAGCCACTTACAATGTAATATTCCGTTAACGCTGTAATGGGTGGTAGTACTCGACAGTATTACTTACTGTATTACCTACTTTAGGTACAGTGAACCGCTAAAATATAGGTATAATCATTTTAGCTCTTTGTCATAGTAATATTTTGGACACTTCTACAGATCAGTATATGCTAATCTTAAAAATTGTGAATGTGACAAGGAACTAAAATGATCATATAGTTTTGCGGTAGGCTGTACATGTAATAGTTTTAATATTAATTATCTCACTAGATTAACTCAAAAAATTAACAAAAAAAATTTTGTATTTCAGTTCTAGTAGTATAATGACCTAAAAACATAACCTAACACCTCTTATATTGAACAATTTTACCGTCGTTTGAAAAATATGTCAGTAGTCTGGCAGTTAAATATTTTCATTAACTTCCAGAAATTAGTGATTTTGGATAAGAGTAGATATTATTCTATTAAGAGCCCGATGTCGGGATTATTCCAATTATTTTTATAATTCCGAGACCATTCGAATAGTTTTAAGTTATGAGTCTGCTGCTATCGCGTGATGCTGACAAATAGAGTTTGTCAGTTTTTGGTGCTAATAAATAGTAATTTAGTAATAATTGAATGTACTGATAAGTATAAGTGCCAAAATAATTGTTATATAGATTATATGTGTGCGAATATGGGCCCGAAAGTGACGAACTAGCGAAAGTGACTAAGGAAAATGACTGATAAGGAAACTGACGAATGAACGAAAGTGACGAACTAGGAAAATGACCAGTGATACACTACCTAACTCCTATACCTACATCATACCTACCTATATCATGCTACACCAAATACTCAAATCGGTCCTTGTTACCGGTCAGAAGTTATTTACGACACAGTTCTACCAAAATTTAAAAAATCAAATGAATTTTTATTCCGCAACCTAATAACCTACATCGGTTACGAAAGATTATTACCGCCTCCGTTGAAATCCTATTCATTTTTTGCGTTGCCTCAAAACCAGCTTCAATTTTCTCACAAAGCCACCACTCCGCGCAATATATTTTCAACCTTAATAACAGCATGATGTAATTGAATGTTCCAAGCAGTTTTTACTCATTTAAAACGCGCGCCACAATTACCTCTATTAATTTGCGTGGCGAGGTGAGTCCGATAAAAGCCAGCTTAATATCGGGGGAGAGAGGGAGTGGGGTGGGGCTTGAGGGAGGGGGCGGGTGCTGTCAAATTTCATGCACTAAAGCTCCAGAAATGGTCTTCCACCCTGGACAGGTACAGTTAACAACAATACTACTTTTACACTCATATTTTACTGAATATTACGTATTTTAAAAATTCATGAACGAACAAACGCCTAAGTGGCATTAAAGGATCAACGTCAGACCACACAAACGTTAATGCTCCAGTTTTTTTTATTAACGAAGTAGACTAAAATAAGGCGACTTTTGAAAAGGGAAACCACTTAAAAAAATGGCTTACAAAATGTGGTAATACTTATTACCTAATTATTTATGACCAACAAGTTAGGGGTCCCTTATTTATCAGTTTAATGTTTGTTAATATCTTAAATTAGGCAAATTAAAACGACACTTTGAACCCATAGTTAATGTATACGCGCTTGTTTAGACAACACAGTTTCTATATAAGTTTAATTTTTTTTTATATCTCTTATATTTCCGGAATATACACCTGGCTACACTTAAAGATGACACTTTGTGTACAGTGGACAAACACATCCTTCATTCATTCATAATGCTCACGCCTTGGTCCCAGAGGGGCAGGCAGAGACGATGTATCGCCACATTGATACGCGATGTTGTTCGCAACACATCACGTCAAGGGGTACCACGGAGCGAAAAGCGGGCGAAGGAAAGTCACTTTGCGACATTGGATTGGACAAAAACAAACAGTATGAAATAGAATAATTAAATTAAATCATAAAATAAATAAAAACAGCATGGACCTAAACTAGTTCGTCAGCTCTTTCTACTAGTTACCAAGTGGAAAGTTTCAGAGCTTATCACATATTTTTATACAGGGTGTAAGGGACGGTCTTCCGAAAACTTTAACCATGGCTTCAGACCATCACCCTGAACATCGTACAGCAAGAATTTTTCGCCGGAAATAAAAAAAAAAATCGACTTCTTCATACAAATCTGGCATGTCATTTGTAAAATTTGTATGGTGAGTCCGAAATTTTTTTTTATTTCCGGCGAAAAATTCTTGCTGTACGTTGTTCAGGGTGATGGTCTGAAGCCGTGGTTAAAGTTTTCGGAAGGCTGTCCCTTACATCCTGTATAGGGGTTCAGATGTTTTGTAAACAATAAATACGAAGTTGTTCCTAACTGTACCGAATGCATCCCACCAGTAGACAGGGGCCATCGGTGGCCCGCTTTATCTTCACCATACACTGCCTGATAAGAAGCTTACCAGGCAAACTTAATAAGAGTTGACGCGACCCACCCGGCCAAAACAAAATAAGCCTTTTGTTGTTGAGGACTCGGCTTCATTTGGATTATAGACGTCCAGTGGACCGGTCACCTGGGCAAGCCCGGACATTTTATGCATAACGTTACTCTGAGCTTTTTGAGTATCAAGCGCATAATACGGGTGTAATAATGCTACGTGCTACTCCAGTTACATTTGAATAGAAGGAAAGTTGTAATCGTGGAGGGATATTTATGTAACTGTAAATTATTTGTTTTGTTGAGAATAAGAATTTATAGAGATATCTAATGACCATTCGTTTTAGTGCCTCTTTCAATTACAGTAACGAAAACTCCAAAAAATATATTCAGCCAAGATAATGTTTGTTTTACATGGATATTTGACGACCTCCGTGGCGGAACGGGTAGCTCTCGGACTGCCACGCCGGAGGTTGCGGGTTCGAATCCCGCTAGGGGCAAATGTTCGTATGATGAATATGAATGTTTGTACCCAAGTCTTGGATGTTTATATATTTATTTAAGTATGTCTATCCGTTATCTAGTAACCATATCACAGGCTCTGCCTAGTTTGGGACTAGATAATTGGTGTGAATGTCTGAAATATTTATTTTTATTTTTATATAAAATAAAGTCTAGTGAGGTCTTTATCTAATTAGTCAATTCAAAATAGATAGGTAGAGTATAAATCCGTCCTTACCGGGATTAATTGTGAAAAACACCCTCCGCCGGCCTTCGATCTGGCTTATCCGATGTTTTAACGAAAACCATTAAAGATAGGGATTTGATGCTTATATAAGCAGATTATCTGTGTAATCCAAACGAACATAATAAGAAAGAAGTCTATATGTTTTTATATTTCTTAAATTAATCACATGTCTGCAATTGATAGATCTACATGAATATGGGTAGTTAACGAGCCGGAAGTAACAAAGGCTCATTTTACCCCATGCATATAGGTAGGCAAGCCGTGTTTAAATACTAGTTGAAATAAAATAACTATATGACATGTAAGCGAAGGATAAAATTCGCTTCGTTATATTCTGTTATAAGCTATATGACTTATGTTATAAATATTATCAGATCTATATGAGGAGGACTAGGAAGAATGCCGAAGCTTCAAGAACTTATTACACTTCAGTGCATAATGAAATCGTTATTTATAAATACAAAATTATCCAAATGTATGAAAAGGATTGATATAATATCAAAGATCCAGATAAAAAATACCAATATATTGATAATAAAAACAAGGTCATTCAAGTCATCAACAAATTGGTCATATATCCTTGTCATCATCAGACGGACATCTTCTGTTTAGCCAATAATATATTACTAGATTGGTCATAGTCCTTTCTTAATGAGCGTCACTACACTTAGTCCCACCTAGTTCTCTGCCGTCTTCAAGGTATCTATTTATTTATTTTTGTTTTGGAAAGTAATAAATAATCTATGAAAATTTAATCTGGAACAGGCAAGGCCTTAAGTCGCATTGCTTTAAAGTCTAAACCAAACAGATTTAACTATGCATCATACCCCAGGGCTGCCACATATTTGAAATACAATTGAAAATTTTTGTTAGTCACGACCATAGGTAAACAATACAAATACCTTTAAATTGACTTGTCTAACTGTAAATTCTAGTTATATAAATAATTTATCTAGTACACAATAAATCAATTTGCAAATGATTAACGGTTGTATTCTATTATTTATTTCAGTCTTTATTCTATACTACAGTGGCGTCTCTTTCAAAACAACTTGTGTACCGTCACTAAAATGCCAAAACCGCAAATGTGCTATTTCAGCGAAAATAAATAATACTAGCATATACATAAGTAGCATTTACACAGAACCGTGATTTAGCACATTGGCGATTTTCGCGCTTTACCTAGTGACGAATTACGTATTAAGAATAAATACGAATACTAATTAAATCCAACACTATATCTAGTACCAGTAGTATTACGACATTAATGTCAATACTTTGTACCCAACCATTTCCGCAGATCTGGCAACCCTAATGGCGTCCCAATTTCATTGAAAACCGTGCACCGAGTCAGGGAAATTTATGGCAGGACACGTGTGAACCACTCCGCGGTTTTAATATAAACTGTAAATTAGACCGAGAGCGCAATATTGCACAAATTGGCTTTGTTCGATGGTCCTCCATAATTATTGATCTGTGTTTTATGGTAAAGAAAGGGATATTGCTTACTATGATGCCCAGTGAACGCAAATTTGCATTCACTGATGACGGCCCACTTAGAATATTCGTAAAGTCTGTCGCTCTGCACAACTGATCTTTGATTTTTTAGGTTTGATATTTCTGATGAATTACACTGAAAAAAAAACACAATAATTGTTGATTTGAACAAGATCCTACTTATTACCCGTGAATTTTCATATTAACTCCATACAGGCGCACCAGATTAAGTTCCTTATGATTAGGTTTCTAATAATCATAAAAAATATGGTTTTAGCTAACTTAAAGCAAATAAGGCAAAATGCCACTTAACTTAAATTTTTTTTATGTACATAAAACTAATTAATACCACAGGTTAGAAATTCAACATTACACAGATTTTATTACACTCTAGTTTCGCAAATTCTGATAAAAGTTACAAGGTACAGTTTGTACAAGTTAGTCTCGGTCTGGATGTAATATTTCTAAAATCATTGATTAATTCTCATAGTATAGAAGAAAATCCTAGCTCGGGATTAGACAAGTAGTAAGTATATGAAATATTTATTATTACTCATTTCACAAATAAAAAAGGTGCAATTCAATTATTTTCACAAAAAGAGATATTTGAAACGAATTTCCAATATGTTCATTTTTATTTTAAGCCAGAATACAATATGTAGTTACAACGTCCGAAAACCCTTATAACAGTTTGGTTTTACATAATGATCCAACGAATAATGAATGACTAATTGGATTTATGTGAAAAATACCAGACTATAAATAAAACTGCAATTTTTCGATTCTTTTGAATTATTTCTTATCAAAATGCAATGTTCATTCAAGGCAATAGAGATAATCAACACATTTTAGAGATTAGTTTAAATGAATAATCGTTTAAAATATTAGTTAGGAAGAAAAGTCGTATATGTTTTTCGAGCAGTAAGTATTTCAGGAAAAATTTAAACATACTGTACTTATAAAGGCACAATTATACATCATGATGCATATACTGAAAAACAACAACGGATATTTTATCTTGAATATGGAAATTCACGTCTCTTAAACTAACCGTCTTTAAATGTATTCGTACTGAATGAAGATTGCCTGAATGCCATTGTATAGAATACATACATTTCAAATACTAAAAACAGCCCTTGAGAAAATGTAAATCATGTAAAAATAAATACTACACACAAACCCGTTTCTAACGCTTCCCGAATATCATAATTAAATGCAAACCCCTAAAAAATTAAATCATAAACTTCCGTGCTAATATACGAATACAACCTTTTATTCAATCTAACTTTGTGAACGAAATAGGCCCCGGTAATTCGGTGTTATTTCCTCATTAATGTGACTCTGGAACTTCTGGGTTGGATTAAAAACTCCCGTGGGACCCCACGCCCTCCCAATTACCTCTCGGAGTAACCTAAAGAGGGCCCGGCCTGTCTCTTTTGCCTAATTGAGAAATAGCGTTATTGGGGGTACGTATGAGTGAAACTATTAAGTACGATTATGAAGGTTAGTTAGAAATTCCTGCGGGTTATGAAAGATACCTAACCATAAAGTATAATGAACTTTGTTCTATGAGATCAGAATCATACAACGTTTAATGATAAAAATAGTTACAGTTACTCAATTTACCTGACAACTTCATGGTAGTGTGTGTACATACAATACCTTCATACTATAATACTTGCGTGGTAGACAGAAATAACTTCAAATAGTGCAATCCTGATAATCCTCTATCGTTTATTTTAATCTCGTCATCATTCTCTTCAAACACAAAAGACGGCGATGAAAATATAATTAAACAACAAAACGCTCTCATACAAACATCGCTTCGGAATGCTTAAAACTACGTACCTATATAGAGACTTAGAATGCCAAAATATCAGGTAACAAGTACCTGCCGCAAAGAACAGAATAAATATGATGAACTGATCTATTTTGACCGCCGGAAAACATAGATGGAAGACATAAATTCATTGTTTACATTAAGTTTAAGACCACGATAGAGCCAACATGCGAGACAGGTGTTCACATTCGCATACTCGGTTTACACGGATAATGCAACGTTATCAAAAGTTTTCCCATCAATACTGTAACTACAAGTATCAAGGGAATCCCGAGAATAATATGCAAAGAGAAAATTGGACCACTCTTAATAACGAAAGACTTACAAAAACCTTTATTGGTCTTATCAATTGCTAATAATAAGAAAGGAATCCCTGGAGATGATTTTACATCAGAAAATTAGATAACTACCTATAAGAATTTTAAAAATCTTACTTCTTGTCATCGGTATTGTTTACACTGTGAACTTTACAAAGTACTCACTAAGAATAACAAAGAACAAAGGAATACCTAGAGATAGTTTGACAACATAATCGTATGATGCACTATGACAATTGTATATATTCTAACATGAAGTTGCTAGTGCCTAGATAATATACACCAGTCTATTGTTTACTCTAGCTGTAAAACAATATTTATTTTTGTATGTTTGAATATTTACAAAATTTAATTACTGAACATTATGCGGTTTTTGAATTAATATGATGGGTACGGGGGAAAACAAAGCTACATCACAATTCCATAGAGTTTAAATTACATTACCTACCACAAAATACAAATCATTAATATTCTTATGTACCTATTGTTTTGTATTTTGTGATAGTGTAATTTAAGCTCTATGGATTTGTGACGTGCTATGTTTTTCACTGTACCCTTAATATCATGTTTAATTTTAAATATGATAAATGATTTAAATTTGTTTGGTAGGTACGGATAATTTGATTTTTATTACTAGGACACATGATATCATGTAATAGTATATTATTGCATTTTATATATTTACGCGGAAAGTTTCCTTTGGTCGAAGGCAAGATAAAAATTTCTTATTGACACGTACACGACAATAATATGGTATCACGATTATTTTTGTATTACAGTTCGGTCCATTTTGAAAGAAAATTTTAGAAAGTATTCAGTATAAGTGTTATTAGTTCATTACTACACATGTCAATTATCAGTATCGCAGCAACCTCTGGATCACTTTTTTGTGATACAATTGCTCGAAATATCACTGATATAACATCAGAACGTTAAAAGGGACACCGTTATAAAACTGTACGAGTATATATCTAATATAAACGATATAGACAATCATAGACTGTATCAATAAATAGAAGTGGGGCTCATTTCGCCTTGTATAAACGGTTATATATAACACTTCTATAGGACTAATCATGAACGCCATCCAACTTGAATAAAAGAAAAGTTTTCTCACTGAAATACAGCTATTTTATCTCTGTTACATCGCTTTTTTATCCAACTACAAGTTTTTTCAGGATCACTACCTAATTAGTTTCTGAACAGAAATTGAAACTTTAAAAATTTACAGTCATCTTTTCACAAACATATTACAATACTACAGAAAGCAAGCAAACATTAACATAAGGATCTGTATCATCCTGTCAAATCAGCTCAGTGTAGGGGAAAATTGTAACAAGTCATCGAGTTGTTTAAGTCACATCTTAACGCACCATTAGGGGCAGATTGCGTGAGCGGAATCCCGGTTATTTGCTTAATGTTCCCGGGAAAAACCAATTTGTACCGTAACGTTTAGCTAATGCTCGTAAAGATCAAAGTAGTTTTTAAACGGATCAAAAGATTCTGGAGTTTATTTATGCGTGTAATACGTGGTGTAAGGTAAAACACGCCCATTCCTTTTTAGCAACGCAAATACTTGAATGATCAGAAATTGGGGTAAATATTTGAAATACGAAAAATAAATTCAATTAATTTATAAGGCAAGTCGAAAAAATGGATATTAGAATGTGAGAATATATTAAGTATTTATTAGGTAAACATTCAAAGACTGGATTGAATTTCTCGAAAGTGTCGCGAATTATTTAGAAAGTTCACATTTAAAGACATTAATTAGTACATTTGTAGTTACAATTACTAGTTTAATGAGATAACTTTATCACAGTATGCTTCTTGGATACCAATCGACCATTTCACGTTTGCAAATATGTTTAAAACCAACTTGTAGTATAGTCATTGAGCACGAACTTATGGCGAAGTAAGAAATGCGACATACGATTTTGGGAGCCATGCATGAATGCAAAAGATATTCTTAGATATTCTCAAAAACAGTCTAGGTAAACTACAATAACAGTCTACCTCCAAATGATTCACCTACCTTCATGCCTGTAGGCAGCCCAAGCCTTATACTAGTCAGCTTATCTTCTACAGAATAGTGTTATAAACTAAATTCCCGTTTGGTACAGAAGCCGTTTGACCCGCTCTCGTGTCGTTGCTGCTCGTAAACTTTACGACCAGCTCTTGATACATGGAGCCTCCATAAAACACGTGAAGCCTGGCTTTTTTTTACTTTTCTTTGGCCTTCCTTCTACCGGCAATTTGTTATGCGTTGTACATTATTTTTGTTTAAATTTTTAAACACACTGATGCTACCAAAGTCGTTGTTCTATGTATCTCAATATTAAAAAAGTTATTTAACGATTAGCTCGTCTGGTTTTATGTTATTTCCCACGGTAAGATCGGATTTATAATATTAAGTAGGATCAGGAATAAATTACATTTGAAAACTGTATTGGAGAAAATCCTAAATTGAATATATACATATATCAAATACTTGATATATAAAAAAATCGAGGTAAATACAACTATTTATTAAGGCAGAATAACAAAATTACGTTACTATATTATTTTGTGATTTTAGCTTGGTCTGGACTCGAGCGCCAGAAGTCGTTAGAAAGGTGTATGTATATATGTAATAATTATTTATTTATATTTATTTACGTGATGAGGCAATCATTTCAAAGTTGCAGCTGTTGAAGCAGCAAATTTTTTGACAACTGGTAGCATAACTGAATTGTCATAGCGGCCGGTAGGAGTTTTCTGCTGATTGTAACAGAAGCAGGTACAATTTATGGGGCTCATTTAGACGTGGTTTATGGAGAACCCTTCTGGGTCTGAAGAATAAGCGTTTTGTGGAGGAGAATTCTCTTTGTAAAATTGGAAGGAGGAAAATATTGCGGTAGGCAATGGGAATCACAAATCCATCATTTTGTAAAAAAAGTTAAGACAGGAAGCATAGTTCACCTTTAGTTACAGATTCAAGCAGATTAAAAGTTATGATCATATTGTCATATACCACCAAAAGAGCATCATCATCATACAGCCCTTAGACGTCCACTGCTGGACATAGGCCTTCCCCAATGAACGCCACCAGACCCGGCCTCCGCCCTCCGCATCTAGCCGCTTACGGCTACCTTAAAAGAACAATTCATGATAAAGATTTGAGTACATGCAGATGTATGTAATCTGTTTTTGTTTTGGGAATGTGAAGTAACTTTTGGGGAATATATGAATTAATTTTGATTACCATGGCTAAACAAAATGGCTGATCTAATGTACATCTATATATTTCGTTTCAATCAATAGTCCTATGAAAACCAACGCATTTGCGTATCGAAAACCAAATAACAACAGACGGTGTTCTGAAGTGGGCCGCAAAGTGTTCTGGTAATACAGAGTTGTTTTTGCTGCTACTATACCTTTCATGTACATGTTGCCGAGACGCAAATAGCGTTTGTTTTCGTATGACTATTGATTTGGAACGAAATATAAAAAGATTTGAACCTTATATTTGACGCTTGCACGTAGCTTTTTCCCACGGAGGACTGACCAAACTTCACTTAAAGAACTCTCGGCCGTTAAGAGGGCTATAACAAATTTGTCTCCCATCCTCATCATGGACCGAAATACGTCCACTGCTGAACATAAGTCTCCCCAATAGAATGCCACTTATGGTGAGCTGTCCATTGGGAGATTTGCCATAATCACCACGCTTGGTAGGCGGATTGGTAATCGCAGTAATTATCTTAAGCCATTCTTCAAGCCATTAGTCGCCTTGACGACACCCATGGGAAAGATTGTGGGTGGCCCTATTATAAACTTGTAACCACATGGCTGCCTCCCAGCTTGGCTCCCATACAAACGATTAATTCAAATATCTTTAAAATGGAAAGGCCTGTTCTAAAGATACTTCATACACTATGCCTGCGCGCTGGGTGTAACAGCCCTACAATAATTAACGCTCATACACTAACGTGGTGCTCCTGTAGTTGTAGTAGGTTATTAAATCTGTTCGCTTGTATGGAGTGATGGGGGTGCGCCATAAATATATCTAACATAATTTTTTTTACAAAATTAGAGCAATCTAAGACTTTGTACTTAAAATCTCCCACACGTACAACTTAACGATGGCCAAGTGGTGAAATGGTACCTCGCTAGTTTGTTCTCTCACTCGACACGCAGTCCTTGACGGTCGATTTCTTTCAATTAACTGAAGAACCCTCTTCACACGGGTGTTTCGAGAAGGCCCTCCCTCGGACTAACAAATTATCTCTGTAGTAAAGTGCTAAGGACAGAGATGCTACTTGTGAAACAAATAAGGTGCACGGGGATAAAGTTTATTTTTAGATTTTAAATTAATTCGCTTTAATACTTTTAAATTGCAACACAGTTGATATTATTATCAAGTATAAAAGTAATAAAATTAGTAAGCTATAATTTTATATAATGAACCTACATCGCACTAAATTTTGAACAACTTCTTAACGCAATTAGGTTATACACAGCCATAATCACAGTCCAAACTTAAGTATACTTGGTCTTCTGTAAAAGTCTTGGTATTCTTTAAAATCATTTGACAATCCGTCACTGTTCATCCGCATATCGGCTCTACGGAGCTACGAAAAACGTAGCATAACGTCTACGGCACATGACGTTCGTCTAATCGAACTAACAAAAAAGTTATCTGACATAACGATTTTTTCTTCAGATTGTTCGACTAATATAACTAATCGTGTAACAAAACGGAACGTAGTTTTCTACTCTTCTCTAAACTACAAAATTGTGTATCATTTACAAGTCCCACTGCGTAACTACCTACTGTAATTTATGATACATTTTTGAGCCAATAAGCAATTTACTGGAAAAACATCATCAGGAACACGTTGTATAGATATAAATCTTTTTGACAGCGCAACAATATTGTGACTGAAAATTCAATTAGGCATTTGTCATCGCTTCGTTGGCCACGGCACGGCTCGTGCGTGATGCCTGCCAGACGATCACGTGCGGGACAAAGGACTAGCGGCCCTTATTTTTACATTATTCCGGGGAAAATTCGAAAGTATTTGCTTGTGGCAGTTTCGTTGGGAAGTTTTTGATTTATTGGGGAAATTTTTAGCCGTAATTCTTGTAAGATGATTTTAAACTCCGCATAAGAGGCGTTTTTGTGTATTGTGAAGATTTTCTGGTGAAATATAGAACTATCAAATGGATAAAAAAAAATTAAATGGAACAGAATAATAAACTAAGTATTCATCAATACTTTTATATTGTTGCACAATGATTTTTGTTATTGCTCGATCAAATTAATTTGCTTAAAATACGAGTAGATTAGGTTAAGGTACGTACTTTTAAGCTCAGGGTCAATGATATAGTTTAGGTACCTTTGACTTAACATATCGGAAACCTATTAATATCTGTTTCTGTTTTTTGAGCCACTTGATGGAACATCAACACAATATAAACTTTCTGAGACACCCTTGTACAATGTGTATTCAAGACATAAAAAAACACATCTACAAACTCAGTACTGCACACGGTTCTGCCTGAGTGAGAAATCAATTCGCTCCACCGTTTTCATTTGTACGATTCCAGCGTTCCTATTTATTCGAACGCAAATTGGAAAGGGACCGACTGAGTTGTCAGCTGTGGCTTATGCAGTCGTCTCGACTTAGCGGGGACTTCTTGAAACGAAGACGACGTATTGCCGGCAACAGTCGATATGTTACGGAGAAAGTCACAATTTCGCTCAAAGTTTTCATTGTCTAAGTCAGTATAGAAACAGATGTTTCAGAGTAGTACGTGTCAGCTATCTGCTATAAAAGTGCATTAAGCCCATCTGCACCTACAGAATCGTGGCCGGTGAACGTTGGATACGGATTGAACAGTCGCTTAATAATGCATAATGCATTAGGTCCAGATGAATTTAAAATTAAATAATCTGTATACTAACACAAGTGTGTGTTACTAACATTCTATAAATTAGTACCTAGTCTAAGAGTTTGGATTTTTAGATTTAGTAATGTGAATGTAAACGTGCTGCGTAGTAATGTGAATATAACGCCAGATGGATCAAGTACTCGTACCTCAAAAAATAAGCTTAGTGTGTGGTGGTTTTTTTTTTCTTCTAACAGTGGATATTAAAGAGCTGATTCAGCATTTGTCGCAAAGTATCAAGAGCATACATCAATTCAGATCAAACACGGATTACCTTCCCAAATTAAGAAACTTTTTAAAGCTAATTCATCGTATGATATATATGTGTTTTGATCTTTAATGACTTTAATACAATACAATACACTTTATTGCATAATCAAATACAGTTACAAGTTAATGTCAAGGTTATTTTTATTTAGTACAATCTTCGAACTCAATGATTTGTTATTTAAATACAGTTTTACACATAAAATAAAATAGGTGATTCTATCTGTGCCGCCCTCAAACTTTTCCTGTGACATATATAAAATCAAGTACCCATGAATATTAAACAATATGCCCTTTGACTGTTCAATCAAATAAAAAGCTAATTAAATCAAGTTCAGTGGCGGTATGAAAAGGTTCGTCATCTTAAAGTATATTTTTGATTGTACCGGTACAAGAAACAGTATTGCCTACATTTGAATTAATCTTGAGTTTTATTTACTACTAGCTGTGCCCGCGGCTCCGCTCGCGTGAACTACAGAATCCGCCCCCATTCCCACTTCCGCTCCCGTTCTCTTCCCACTTCTACTTCCATTACCACTCAGACTCGAGACTCTCAATATCCCAATCCCAACCCCAACCTCAACCCCATCCCTACACTCAATCCCATACGCTCCGCGCCGTTAACAGTCGTTTTATTATCATCCGATATAATGGCTTCTAGAAAAATTTACTTTATTAATTCTTTATCTCAGGTTTTAACTGGCGTATCAAGATGAAACATGCACCAGGTTAGAGTGCGTTAAGTGCGAGTGTGAGTTAGAGTGTGTTAAGTTAGACCAACAGCTAGACAACTGTGAAAACTGCATCAAATTTCATACAGTAGTTTTTGCGTAATGCGGTAACAAACATACAGACAGACAGACAGAAAGACAGAAAGACAGACAGACAGACAAAAATTCTAAAAAAAAATATTTTAGCTTCTATTGGCCCTATAAAGACCCCTCATACAATGTTTTTTAAATATCTCTCATGTACAGATATAGTACAGACATAGACCAGTTACAGTTTTATTATAAGTATAGATTTTACCGACTTCATTAAGTAAATATTACAGAATTTACACCTAAATTTAAACTTTGTTAGCAAACAATCAAACATTTTTCCTTCTGTTTTCCAGCATAGTGTGGAAAAGGCTCGCGACATGTTGAAGGAATAATTTTGAAATACGAAAATCCTATTCATTCCGCCACTGTACCCAGATATGAAAGGAGAATGACCAAAAGTGGGCCTAAGATGCGTCTTCACCATTCATGTACCAAAAATATTGGTCTGAATTATGAATTCCTTCAAATTTTTTTTAAAGACAATGGAATAGGGAGTTTAAAAATAACATATAATATAAACGTTGATTGATTTCCGCCGGCCGACCGGCATCTTTTCAACTAGAGTAGTGAAAGCAGAATTAAAATCGATATATAGTTATAATCGATATTTATCAACAATATTTGATACTACCTTTCAGTTACTAGCGCGATAATACACCCATCATATTTTTCATTTACTGACTGGAAATACACTATTTGTACTGATTTAAAGTGATACACACGTTCTTAAAAGATATTTATGAAAGTATTGTTACGTAACCGAAATATCGATTATTCAATTTGTTAAATCGATGTAGTTGAACCTCACTATTGATATGCACTATGGTTTCGTACTGTGACGTCATATCCGATATGATTTCAACACTTGTTTTGGTCCGTTTGTTTACATTGTGTATTTGGGTGACAAAATCTATTTTAACGAGCCTAATGTAGTGTCGAATGCAATATACCGTCGTCGACTAATAACAACACTATGACATCAATATCTGGAGCGGTTAATCGTGGCTATATACCCACGGTTTTGTGAAAACTGCATGCCAACGAAGATTTTATTCCAAGTAAGATTATTGAATTTTCCCACTAAATATTTAAACGATTTTCTTTTTATAATGATCCTGAGTATTTTGCCTGTATTGTGACGACAATTTGATCCAGACGCAAGGTTAAAAGTTCAAGGGCAAACTCCCATACAATTTTGGTCATTCTCCTTTGCCACTCAATAAAGATTTCAATCGGTTTAATATAACAATCTAAATAATTATGCTACACTCCTAAATGAGTATAGTTGTACAGGAACTATATCCTTTAGGAGTATAATTTTGAAGTATAAATATCCAATACAATATATTGTAACTACCTACAACTTATGGCAAATAATTGAAATGAAATGAATCAGCATCGTAACCAAATACTTAGTAACTTGGTCAGTTTTCGCGTGTTCGTGTTGTCACAGTAGAAATTTCGATGAACTTGTTTTGCCTTAAATTTGTAATCATTTTACTATTTTATGCCTACAATTTACAGTTCATAGAATATATGGATTATAAATTGACTAAGTACCTACCTCTTGCTTGTTATACGTTGACTACGACAAACGACCTATTATTTTTGAATCATGGCAGTATAGTTTCAAAGCCATATCCAGTAAATAGTGTTAGGTACATTATGTCAGCCGTTAGATGTCCACTGCTAGGTATAGGCCCTGGTGAATATAGGCCTTCCCAAATTAACACCACCACATCCTGTCCTCTGCCCTTCGCATCCATCCGCTAGGTACGAGTATAGTATATGTTGGTAGGAATAAATATGAGGTGAGGTCATTTTCCGATTGAATTAATTTCCATGAATATCATAAGCAACTCACTAATTTACATATCCATGAATGCAATTCAACATCGACTATATTTTGCTTTAGAAGTATCAATCAACAGACGCATGTAGTAACTAAAGTAGTTAGTAGTTAGTAGTAGGTATCTGCTATGTCATTTAACTTCATTTTGTCTGTATTATCGATCACGACTTGCAGGCGATCAAAATATAGGATTTCAAAGCAATTGGTTCTAAATGAATAAAAATATTGTTAGTAGTTATACGTGAAACACAATTGTTCAATCGATGTACGTCTACATAAGTCGTAAAGGGTTAATAACGATTCCTGTAAGCAGGCAATGATGTAATGTTAAATTTAAAGTGCCTTGATTGAGAGTGGAGATGGGGCATTACCTATACACTCTAGTATATATTATCTTTGCCTATACATAAGTTTAAGAGAGGATACTTATATGATTGTGAATACAAAACTGGCTTTTTCTATTATTGCCTTCTATGCATCTCCTTTCTCAAGCCAGAACCGGACATAAGTAATTTATCTTTATAAAACCTCAATATAACACGCTACATTTAATGTACCTACTAGTGCATAGAGTGTTAAAAATATGTATATATTTTCCAACCCGACGGACGCACCGTTCCCAGCCCAGCTAATCGAAAACTGTAATGAATCAAAGGCCGGTTGCGTAGTCCAGACAGCTTTTGCAGTGTTCTTTTATTTTTATTCATCCCAGTCTCGTTAGTCCGTTCTGAATTGAAATCATCTTGTTATTTCAGCTTTGCCGTCGCTAAAACTTTTTAACTCCCCACATACGTTACTTAATTTCTTTGTGGGTGTATCAACAGTGAAAAGAAGCACGATTTGCATAACAATTTAGTTTAATTTAAACTATTGAAAGGCCGGAAATGAACTTTACTTTTAGAAGAATTTATCTCGATTTAAATGCCACTAGTTCTACTCAATAATTAGACATTTATATTTATTAAGCATAACAAGAATTATCCTCAGTAATAATAGTCACTCCACTAATACTAACCCTACAATACCCTTTTGAGTTTTTCCATAACTCATTAACATACCTAATTAGATTCAATTTTATGCATTTACCTACTATATTTGACATATATATTTATATGTCTATGATGCAACAGATGGCGCTGTACGTTACCCTAAATTTAGAAGAATTTACTATGAGTAGCAAATCCAACGATAGCTCAGTTGGTTAAAACAAGACAGACTAGTCGGTATTAGGTTCAGTTTCTGCTTGTGCTTTGAAATTAAAAGTTTTGGGTGAATATTTAAGCGTTTCTACAGTCGTACTGCAATACCCAAAAGTTGATGAAAAGGAATATATTTATCAAAATATTTTGCCAATGCAGAATCTGTGTTAGTATCAGAAAATTATTTAATAAATAAAAACGTAAATTTCGTGTGTCTGTCATTGAAGATATTGGCAAGAATATATATTTGAGGGATGAGGGATATATTATGATTTTTTTTTTAAATTATGTATGTATGTATGTAAACGTTTTATTGTACTAATTAACAACAATAAAATAAATAAAAGAATAAAGTTGTATACAAAGGCAAATTGAATTATTTTTCTGTGTGTCAGTTTGTGCACGCATCACCTAAAAACAACCAATGTTGGTGGACTTTTCACATAAACATAGCAATTATGGTTATTTTTAGTTTCAAATACTTTAGTAGGTAACGAATATAACAAAGAACTATAATTATAATGTCCGGTGCAATTCATTGCGATGAGTTAAGACTACATTTGGAGCTGTAGTGGGCGTAGGCGTGGGCGTGGACGTCGGGGTCGGATTGTGAGTAGTCCACGAGAGCGAAGCCGCGGGCACAGCTAGTTGTACAAAAAAACGATGAACTGGTGTTGACTCTTCAACTTTAGAAGGTAGCGGCTGGATCCGTAGGGCAGAGGACCGGGTGTGGTGGTGTTCATTGGGGAAGGCCTGTGTCCAGCAGTTTGACAGACATTTTGTTGTACAGTTAATTGGATATGCAAAATAGGTGTCAATAAGGGAGGGGTATAGGAGGGGAAGGAAGTAGGAGTAGAAGAGGAAGGGTAGGGCAGGGAGCGGGAAGGGGTGGGGGAAGGGATTTTCAACGTGGTGGGAAGGACATGAGGAAAGAAAGAAAATGGGAGAGGGAAATCACCTGCGTAATTATTATTTTTTTAATAAAATAAAAACACCTAACTTTTAGCAGAATATTAAAACATAAATATATAAATAACTTAATGATAACCTTTTAATTCATGATGAACATGAAGTAAATATCAACTTTATTAAAAAAATAACATTAATTCTGTAGTTCAACCTCGTGGAACCGCCGTCGGCAGGCTAATTTTATGTATATATTTTCAATGCATAAACAGATTGTGAGTGACGAAGGATGCGACTGAGGCTGCAGCAGACGAAAGGAAAAAGAAAACCACCAAGCGAGTCCCGGTTCAGGAACGGTGATTTTTATTATTTGACACCAACTAACTGACAAGTTCTTTTTACAAAATTATAAAAATAATAAACTATCAAAGAGTTCGCAACATCCTCCCCCTCGTGCAGCAATGCACTAACTGATGCAGCTGACCAAGAGCAAGCCCTTAAGTGGCGAGCTTCACCAGTTTCTTCAGGGGATGGCGCAGCGTACCCCCTGCTGTGGCAACATCGACTACCCTGGTTACGCCATCTTTGCCTGGGTATCTTCTGACTATCCGACCTCGTGGCCATGTACCTCGCGGCAGAGACTCATCGACAATTATCACCACATCACCAATCTGCAGGTCCTGTCCAAGATTTCCTCTGGTTTGAACACGTGGCTGCATAGTTGGAAGAACTTCGCGCACCCAGCGGTTCCAAAAATGATCCGAGAGTCTCAAAGCTTTTCTCCATTCAGAGCGGCCAACTAAGTCGTGGTCATTTAAACTTGCAGGTACAGTTTGGTTCGATGAAGACCCGATGAGAAAATGGAAAGGGGTTAATGTTGTTGGGTCATCGGGATCCGTGGACACGTGAGTCAAAGGGCGTGAATTTACTATGGCTTCAGCTTCCGCTAGCACAGTTTTAATGGTTTCCTCTTTCCGAGCTCTTTCATTAAGCGTTGCCTTCAAGGCCACCTTGACAGTCCGCACTAAGCGCTCCCAACACCCTCCAAAACTCGGTGCTGCTGCTGGGATGAACCTCCAAGTTATCCCTTTATTGGCCGCAAATTCTTGAACGTCGGTAGCGTAAAACTCTTTCAGATTGCGGTTGGCTCCAACAAAACCAGTCCCATTGTCGGAAAAAAGCGTGCTAGGTTTTCCCCGCCTGGCGATAAATCGTCTGAGACCCATAATTGCAGAATCAGCGGAAAGGCTGTGCACTAATTCTAGGTGGAGGGCTCTTGACGTGAGGCATGTGAAAAGAGCCACATATCGTTTCTCGTGGCGGCGCCCAATGGTTACAGTGATGGAACCGAAGTAGTCAACGCCTGTGTAAGTAAATGGTCGTTAGTGGTGAGACAATCGTTCGCGTGGGAGGTCTCCTGTGACGGGATTCATTGGTAAAGTCTTTCGAATCCTGCAGGACAAACACTACTTTGCTACGATTCTAACCGTATCTCGGAGTCTTAAAAGCCAAAATCTCTGTCGTATTTCATTAATCACCATCTCATGGTTTGCGTGGCCTGCCCGTCGATGATGAAACTGGACTAACAAACGTACAACTGAGTGGCGACCGTCGAGCAAAACTGGAAAACGTGTGTCAGGATCGATGCCCTCCACGGCTTTGATTCTTCCAGCTAAGCGCAATAGCTTGTCTTCTCCCAGTATGGGCGACAGTTTAATAAGTCGACTATGATGTGGGATCGGCTTTGAGTTATTGATACAGTGATATTCTTCAGAGAAGCTGTCCAGCTGTATTTGCTGCAAAATATGCCTTTCAGTGGCTTTGATATGATCGGCACTTAATTATGTTAGGGTAGTAGACGTTGTTGGGTGGCGGGAATGAACAAATCCGCCATTTGAATTCGAATTTCGAATGAAGGCCAAAAATTACTAAACGTTGCTACAGCTTGATGCACCCGGGCTGTAGCACGTAATAATCGCAACTGAAGCGAGCGAAATTTGCCGTAACCGGAGTAGGTAATAATAAGGCAACTAA
Source organism: Esperia sulphurella (assembly GCA_947086405.1). Lineage (NCBI taxonomy): Eukaryota > Metazoa > Arthropoda > Insecta > Lepidoptera > Oecophoridae > Esperia > Esperia sulphurella. Next base: position 7,265,795 of record OX352270.1, on the reverse strand, counting down.
AATAAGTCGCACCAATTCGTTCGGACGACACTTAAGCTCTTCGCGAACTGGTGCGACGCTGACTGGCTCCAACGGCCAGTCCTCTTGGGACTTTAAACGTTTTGTCAGATCTCCATAGATATCGGAGAGCGTCTGTCCTGCTCTCTGATTCGTACCTGCGGATACATTTTATATCGGCTGTCTTGGCAATACGGCCCTCCCGGAAACAAAACACAACCTTCCGTAAAGGTTGTAGCAGGTCCGGACCAGACAGCAATAAAGAGTTCAGACTAACTCCCTCATTCAATGCTGCGGTGTCATGAACAACGCGAAGTTTGCGCTTCGGAGGGTGGTATACACCAAAATGTGGAAGGTAAAAACGTGAACCTTCATAACCTTTCATGGCTTGACTGGCGTGATACGTTTCAGAAGCGCATTCTTCAGCGTAACCTTTGGCAATCATATTAGCCATAAAGACATCATGGGCTTTAGCGAAGTCGACATTCTTGGCCATGCGTCTTTCCAGACTTAAAAAGCGTGACTGCCTTGCCTGACTGTAGCTATCCGGAACAAACAGTATATCGTGACGCCATGGCATGCCTACCTCAAATCGACCACTAGATAAACGCCTTGATGTGGCTTCAAGAATGTCGACTGCGCGCTGATCTTCCTTACTATGTAGTGTTTCTGTCTTTAAAATTCCTAAAGAATCGAGTTTATATTTCTTTTTAATTAGGAACTCTAAATTATCAACCTCAGATGTAGCAGTTAATGGGCTGTGATGTACGAAACCCATTGAGTTCGTTTTGCTAGAAGCAACGGGGTACAATGCCCATCCAAGTGCTGTTAAGCAGGCTACGGGTTCATTCCTTCCACCAACACGAACTTCATGGTTTATAGATAAATGCCAATGTTCGGCTTTAATTAGTACAGTAGAGTTGGCATCTTCGTACAACAATACGTCAACGAGATCGACTAAATATGAAAAAGATTCAATAATTTCTCGTTGAATAGTTTGTGGGTGCAAAGACAAAGAATCTATAGATCTTATATTTAAGTTTTCACGCCTTAATTGTTTGTCTGAAAAAAGGTGTTGCAACTGTTGAGCCGAGCTAGACTCTGGTGATAAACCAAAACGAATGTGTTGATCTAGCTCACGCTTCAAAAAGCTAGATAATATTTCCAGCTTAGGACGCCCTGTGGTATTTTGTGTTGCAAAATCCGTCCAACCTAATCTTCATAGTAGGGTTTACCTTTCCTAACACTGCGTGAAACAATTCGGGCGAGTATAAGTACTCTACCTGTTTTAAGAACTTAATTGTGGAAATGGAGTTTTGTACCCGATTGGAGAGAGTTCCGAGTTCTTTATGATCGTTACCTAGACGTGGAAGGTTCTTTAAACTAGTAACCTCCCGGTACACGATGAGCTCGGGGCGCGCGAAGTTGTCTTCAAGTGCGCGCATGACTTCCTCCGGGTCCTCCGTCGACATCAGCAGCGCCGCGACGGCTTCACGCGCAGGCCCGCGAAGTGCGCTCTGTAGTCGAGTTATGTTCTCTAGAGGAGAAAACATAGATTTTGTAACGTCGTAGACACGTTTAAAATGTAACCAGTGTAACGTGCTACCCGCAAAACCTAATAGTTCCAATTTCTTGGAAGACGAGGCAAGAGCCTTCGCTGCTGCCGCGGTGTCTGCTACAGTTTGTAAAAAAGTGTTCCTGTCTAGCTCCGTGGAAACGAGCGGGGGTGTGGCGCCGGCCGCCTCGGTAGCCTTGACGTTGATGAGATGGTGGGATGTTGATGCCCGTGTGGCTGTCGGTGGTGGTACCGAAAGACCATTACAATGACTTTCTACCCACCTGTTTGTTCTTTTTTCTACGCTCACCCGGGTAGAGCTTCGGTGACTCATACGGCTCCCCGCACGGCTGGCACCGGCGTCGGCGTCGATAGCGGCGAACTCAGCTTGCAGCTCGCATTCCTCGACCTGGCTTTGAAGGGCTGCAAGTTCTTTCTCACGCTCAAAACGGCGGCGTAACGCAAGCGCCTCTAACGCTGCCTTTTGCGCTTTAACTGTTGAAGAAGTGCGCATTGACCTTGTTTGGCTGGTTTGCTCACTGCCTTGCAGATCAGAGCGGCCGGGCTGCGACTCGTCGACACTAATCGGCTGGCAACTAGCAGACATGGCTTTACTCCGGGTAAACATTAATAAAGAACTGTAATACAAAACACGATGAAGAAAAAAAAATGAACAAAATGAAAAATAAAATGACAAATGTTATAACAAAATATGACGCTGGGAAAGTAGGGAGAAGGACCAAAATGTGAATGACGAAGGATGCGACTGAGGCTGCAGCAGACGAAAGGAAAAAGAAAACCACCAAGCGAGTCCCGGTTCAGGAACGGTGATTTTTATTATTTGACACCAACTAACTGACAAGTTCTTTTTACAAAATTATAAAAATAATAAACTATCAAAGAGTTCGCAACACAGATTAATATACATAATAATGTGTAATGTTAAGTTGACCACGCGGACGAAGTCGCGGGCAACAGCTAGTATATAATATTACAGTTATCTTAAATAGTCGCAGATAACAAAACCCCAAACTCCATTTGTTCCAACACTAATTTAAATCTACATATAGAATTATTTGTACCCGTTCACCAGTTTCCAGACCAATAAACCTGAACTTTTTCTATTAACTCGAACCGGCATCTGCCCCAAGAATCGATTTAATACCGTCTTCCCATTTATCTACATACAAATCGGAGTGGCTCGGAGTGGCTGTCAGTCGCCGCGGTTGTGCGGTTGTCGCAATGACAAAAGGTTGTCGCTGCGACAAAAGGCCGCGTGAACACGACACGACTCGCCTCTTTTTGCGCTCAGCCTCCTTTAAACGAGATGGAAGATAGTAAATTAAATAGATCTTTAAATGCACAATTCATAAATACAACATCTAGACTGGGACTTACTTGTACAAATCCATCCCCAGTGGGAATCATAACCATTGCACGATCTCCAGGACTCCAGTTTAACGCCCAAACCCTGACAACGCCTAACGCAACGCCTAAACAACGAGACTACCAATATGGTTCGTTACTTAACTCCATTGCCAACAACAACAATAATTACTCCATTATATGAGTGTCAATAACAAACATAGAGTGGGCATCTGAATGAACGACGCAACTTTATTTCACAAAACTGAAAATTGCACAGCTTACACGAGGCTTTTGCGGCAATTCCCTTCCTCGTCGGCACATTTAAGTTGAGAATTATCCAGATTAATCCCCTCCACGCAGGGCCTATTTTCTTCGAGTTAAAAACCGTCGCACCCGCCCGTTATTCAGAGGTTTTCCTCCTTTCACACTTTTTGTGAGAGTTCCCGTGACACTTCATTTATAATTCTGCTTAATCCAAGTGAGTGAGTTCTTACCGAATGAATTTGTAATGTAAAGATTAATGATATATGCTACGAGTTCTTTGGAAAGCCTTCTCCGGCTGCCATTTTTTATCGTATTTATCAAGCCTTATTGTTCCTTTGTACCGCGTGAGGAGAAAAACATTAGTTATTCCACAAATCAGGCATATTAATCAATAGAGTAATAAAACGGAGGCAAAATTACCAATCCACTTATTGAAATGTTATGTTGAGACTTGGAGTAAATTTAATTGTCGAAGTTCGGATTGAAAAAGTTACAGGGCGGCCGCGCTTATTTCTGCAAAATGAGACTCCGTGCCCGGGGGCGTAATTATTAGATATGTTTGTTTGGTGCAATTTGGTTAATGTAGGTTATGCCTGTTTCTCTCCAGTTTTATGACAGAAATTTTAGGGAACCTCTTAAAATTTAGGTGGAAATTATTTTCCTTACATTGTTGCGTTCCCGCAATAAATGTACGTTAAAAAGAAATCAACAGTCTATAAATCTGGACATCCTCGCCGACACGAATGAATTTCTTATATTATATTCATGATCAACCCATATTTAATATTAAAAAGACGTTATACTTAAAAAAATGTGATAGTATATTTTAGACAAGAAAGTACACCTTGTAGGTACAAGACCATACTCTGGTCTTATAACTGACAAATTAATAGAACGCACCACCGGGCGTTATTTCTTGACTAAAATGTAGATAAGTCTATCCTAAACTATAGGTTGATCAAAAATTATAAGTCATAAGCGAATTACTGCCCTTTTAACGTCATATTAAAAATGTGTATAACTAGAAAATTCAATAACCACTTGTTTTTATCACTTTCGTAGTCGAGTTTTAGATTTTTATCTTTTATCGAAAAGCCTGTGATATGATAATAATCGACAGACGTGATCGCTATGAATGTAAATATACTTGACGTTAATAATTAAAGAAAATCATGAAGGAATAACCTACACTCGTAACATAAGAAAAAGAAAAAAAAACTAAAACACTTCTAAGTCCAATAAGTAGTAAATTTTTCTTTGACCGACAAAATATCAAGGTTCATGCAAAAAACTTTTTGTTAAGTAATTTATTGAGAACGCTTCCAATAAATCCGCCGTTGCTTCCACGAGCGTTAAAATTCGATGATATTGGAAAAAAAACGTTATGAGGCAAAGAAAGGCACTCCAAACTTTTCCCTAACTGAAAGAAATCGACAAACAATTTTTTGACAATACAACAGGTGAAGTCCCCTTCACATACCGGATATAGATAGGAACTATTTTCTTTTTATGGAACGATATCAGTCTTCTATTTTATGTGTAAAAATATAATTAAATAGTGGACAATGAAACCTACTCTGATTTATAAAATTTGGACTGGGTCATATTTGATTTCAAAGTCATATTTGTATTCATTTTTAAATTGAATTATATTCTTTTTTATCATCATCATCAGCCGAAATAAGTCTACTGCTGAACATAAACCTCCCTTATAGCTAAATGCTGCTGCCCGTCCAACTATATTTATTTGTTAAAAAAAAATTACATAATAATATAATAATTAATTGAATCTGATAGTGGAGATCCCAATGATCAGAAATGAGAGGCAAAAAATTCCTGAAACTAGACATTATCATCATCATATCAGCCCTTAGACGTTCACTGCTAGATATAGGTCTTCCCCGATGAACATCAAGACACCCGGTCCTTCGCCCTCCGCATCCAGCCGCTTCCGACTTACACTTGAAACTTAGGAATTAAGTTATTAAGTCTGTATAAAAGACATTAATATTATCCACAATCTATTATTGTAGTATTCTCGTACGAGTATAGATATTACATAAGATTCAATTTCAAAACTACAAAATTAACAATTACCCTTCGACAATAAAAAATGGTACTTAATTGCTAACAAAACTTTCCATAGGGATACTGTACATTCGGAGCGCAGAGTGTCCATTACGGGAGCAATCCAGCTGCGGCCGAATTTAATCCGTTTTACTGCATAACGCTCCCGAAGTTATCTTCCGGCGAATGTGTGTAAAATCACCCCCAGGTTTAATGAGTCCAAAATAACGAAACACTCTGTCGGGTAGTCGGCTATTTGCACGCCAACGTTTTTCTCGGATTGTTAATTAAATTTAACAAGAGGATTAAAAAACACGTAATTGAAGCTTATAGTAGTTCATATTGTGGTTTTAATATTTAATGTTATTACTGAATTTATATATGGTGGTTTTTAACGAACAATGGAGAGGCACGACCACTGTGTCATATAAAAAATAGTATTAAAACTTGTTGATGGTCAAGCCGAGTTTTAGTTGATTATAGCTTATTCTTTTTATAAAACATACCCATAATTAAAATCAGTTCGAAAATATCTATACGTACTCAAATGTACTTGAAATATTTTCCTTTATCTAATAATTGCACATTGCAAGCAAATGTAACAAATATATTTTCGTTAGTTAGTTTTCTGGTACGTTACTCAAGACTGATTTCAATGTTGGTAAATAATATCAAACTGTCTGAATTTTTTCCACCTGTTTTCGTTGAGTGTAAGACACAGAGAAATACTATTAGGATAGAATGGTGAAATAGGCGCGACATGCGTGCCATCAATTTGCAATATGTTGCAAAAAGTATCAAAGGGATACTCGTTTCGCGCAGATTCATGGTCGGGTAAACATCGACCAATAAATCTGCAAAAATGCCATATTACGCCTTTTCTAACTGTATAACTGTCTCTCCTCACTAGAAGCGTGACCGCGAGTCATGAAGGGTGCGCGGGAGGGGCGCGCTGTGTCCAAAAATAGGGACGCGCGTAACTAAATTAAACTATGATAGCCATAGTTTCCGTAACCGTTCTACCTTGATAGCATTTCTGTGGGTGTAACAATATTGTAAATTGATTTTTTACTAAAGCACATTTTCCAAAAATAAAGATAACTTGGTCATCCCCATGGAACTTTTAATCCACTGAGATAACTGGTTATCAAACTTGGTTATCTCAGTGGAACACGCGAGAAAGTCACAGGGTCACGGGGCAAACCGTATGGTAAGTGGTCACCGAAGTCCATAAGATCTGCTGCACTAGGGGAATTTCACACATGGAGAGACACTTATACGTTACTTTCTTCTTTTAAAATATTATTTTCTTATTTCCGTTTTACTCTCACCAAAATCCAAACGGTTCACGGTTTTACCAGAAAATTATTATACCTTTTCACGCTTTCTTCGTATCATGAAATGTATAGAATAGGTACAAGGAACTGAAAATGTGTAAAGCGATTTTCTTTCGAAAAGCATCACATAAAGTCTACCTATTGCGCTCTCTATTTGATTCGGCGAGTCGTTTGCTTCTCTCGGTTTAGCAGTGTACAAATAGGGATTAGAGGCAAAGGAAACACTCTTTTCAGTGCTTGCCTTGCCTTTCTAATTTCTTCTCGGATTGAAATGTCTATGCTTTCCAATATAGTACACATGCATTCCAGAGAACACTTTTTAAAACTTTATCACTGGCAATCGATACTTACGTACCACTCCGGTTTAAAGAATCAACTAAGGTTATGTACATTTTCAGCGGACGATCCGCAAAGTTGTCTACTCTGTTTCATACTATGCGATTGTATATATCGATGCACATGAAACAGCAGGCCGTCCGCCAAAAAGCTATCGCAGCGGACAGCGGAAGCACCACTCCGAGCTGCAGATCGTCTACGGCGGCAAGCTATTTTTGTCTTTATTATTCTGAGTAAGTATGCTGCCGCGCTCTGGCCAACGGCGAGCGGTTTTACCGCTGTTGATCTGAATCGGTGAGCGACGTGGTCGCTGCCGCTTTTAATTAATAGAGCGGATTTCGTCGCAGAAGATCCGCTGGGCGTATATGCAATCTGAAGGATGGATCCATGTTATGGGCATAGCTAAATCGCTTCTGAGTAGCGGGTACAGAACGCCTTGCGTTTGCATAAGTGTGTGTATAAGCATGTACATTACTGACCAGCCTTAGTACCTTATCCAATGAAATAAAGTTAAATTTAGATAAACTTAGTCACTGACTATATACAAATAGATGATGACTGCATGACTGACGGCTGCATTTAATGATCGATCTGCATATTTAAAAAAATAATTAACAGTCAATTTGACACGTGTTTACGTGACATCGACAAGATTATGGACAGTACGTCAATAGACGTCATACCGAAGAAATTAAAATATACATATCTAATAAATAAAAAACGTAAACTTCGCGTGTCTCTGTACATTGAAGATATTTGCAAAAAAAATTGAGGTCAAAAAATTAGTATCACTTTTGAAAAATTTGACAGTTTTTCTGTTCATCTATTTGTCTGTTAGTTTGTGCACGCATCACGTAAAATTACTGAACCGATTGTAATGGATCTTTCAGTAAAATGTAGGGCTTAATTCGAAGTAACATTTAGTTTTCATTTCATCGCTATCAGCTTACTCTATCTAAAGTTATGCGACTTTGAAGTATTAAAAAATCGGGGGGAAGGGAATTTACACTTAGTAATTTTCAACTTTATTTAATTCTGTAGATCACCGCGGATATAGATACAGTTAGTAATTAAATAAATTTCTTAGAACTCAAAGTAGTTTAACCTTTTAATTCACTCGTATTCAAACCAAACCAAACAAATCACTTCTAATTCATTGAGTATGGACACAATCGAGATGAATATAAAAGACTTCAGTGGTATGGGATATTCAGAGAGATTTCAATTTCCTACCATTAACGACCTCTTTGATTTAAGATGGGCCTGTCGTCACTTTATATGACGTTGTTATGTCTACCCATTTTTATAGCTTCATATTTCAGGAGCGACGCAGAAATAAAATAAATCCAGCCTGATAGAATATTCTTCTTTTATTGTTACAAAATGGTAATATTTTTATTTTCCACTGTAAAGAGGATGATTTACTCTTACAAGAACTAAGTACCTACTGCTAGTTATTTTTAACACGTAAAATTAATCCTACTTTTGATATGACTTACCCATATACCGTAACACAATGTTCAAATCTGGGCCCGTATTATTTAGCACTATTATTATTATGTCGTACGGTTCCCGGCTCAGAATAGGGCCTCCCCCAATCTTCGCTTGGGTATCGGCAAAGCGACTAAGAGATTGCATTAGTGACGGGCAGCAGCGTTCTTATGTGTAGGTATATATATTAAGATCATCACTGCGATCACCAATCCGCCTGCCAAGCGTGGTGATTATGGCAAATCCCCCAATGAGCAGCCCACCAAAAGTGTCATTCTACTGGGGAAGCCTATGTTGAACAGTGATGGATGTATTTCGGCTGAGAATGAAGATAAACTATATACAGCGCTCAAATAACAATTGACCTCTTGCTAACAGTATACTGTTTCGCTTAATTGTTGAATAGATTTTATCACTGAATTATAAGTCGTATATTTATGTCAAATTATGTTATCATTCCAAAAATTGACTCCCTCGTTGGCCTAGTAGTCTTGTCGTTAGAGCCGAGTTGTGGGTACAATTCCCACTGTAACGTTGCGCCTAGGGCCGTTACATACTAATAAAAACTAATACACTAATAATAACTAAAACGTTACATATTAAATTACAAAGGTTGTCTGGAAGAAATCGCTTAAAGCGATAAGACCGCCTAAATTTTACTATTTGTAACTTTTATAACGTGTAACTGTATTTGTTTGTGCAATAAAGTGTATTGTATTGTATTGTAAATATTATATATACTAACAATAACTAAAACTGACACAATTAACCAAATTTTTACCTATTAATAATTAAACTAAAAACATATGTAACTACATAAACTATCTAAACTACATAAACTACCTAAACTACCTAGCTACCTAAACTACTTTAACTACCTAAATTAAATTATAAATAATAACTATCTATAATTTAATTTAGGTTATATTTTATTTAAATTATAAATAATAATATCTAACGTGCGAATTGGATTCAGAACCGTCGCGTCGTGTCGCGGATCCCTACATTGAATACTCGCGATCTTGCTAAACAGGTAGATTGTTAACTTCGTTTTCATACGCGCTCGCACCATCGCTGGGCACAGAACATTAAAAAAATTGCTGTCTAATATACGAAGATATCGACTATTACTATCGTACCATCTCTAAAGTTATTAATTGTGCTAGATAACCCACTAGGATGAGTTCTTTCATTTATTATTCCAATGCGCAACCTCAGTAGTTTTCAGTAGATTCTATTACCTACTTAGGCTGATCTTTATAAAATCTAGCTGCTACCTATCTAAATTACTGATCAATGGACCCTGAATCCCTGTGTTGCTGCCACACCCAGGTTCCAAGTACTACGTTCTTAGTACTACGTTCTTAGTACTACGTTTCCAGTTCTTCCATTTCTACTATTCTACTACTATTTCTACCTCTACATATACTATCTACATCTACTACTGGGCACTTGGACGGAACCTGGACCCTACAAAGAGGAGGATCTGAGCAGGGGTTCCAGGCCAGTGAACCAGTTACCTACCTTTCTCGTATCTACAAGACGTGGCTAGGGGAGTGCAATATTAAATAAAACTATCATTGGTACATACTACTTAATCAATCTTTGATTTATCTAGAACCTACTACCCTACCCTACCTGCTGGCCGAGGGTAACTAAAACCCTACTGTCACACCACCAGGGACCTACAACTTCGTATAAGTTGGTTCTGGCCTGGATATAATATTTGTGAATTGTTCTATCCATGCTTATTTTCGTCGTACACGAGTAGATCCTAGTTTAGGAACAGACAAGTGTATGTATTTGTAGGTAAAAAAACTTAAATAAGATTCTCCACATACACAGTAAGCAAAAAACCATTAAACCAGTAAACGTTGCGCTATGTAGAGCAAGCAGGAAGGCAGCCCATTAAAACTTACGCTCGCCTTAAGTCGCGCTCACCGAGATTACATGTAACTTTAAAATGAGTATGTCTGTTAGCTTGATTAGAAAAACACTGAGCTACAAATTTGAAAGTCCAGTACACTTAGCACTACATAACATTAGGGTTTCGAAGTCATGAACGCAAAGATAAAAGTTGCAATACGTCATGAGTGAAGATAGATATATACGGGACAGAAAATGACCCAGAAAAACATCCTAACTGAATTTTTTAAAGAATAATTCTGCAAAAGCTCACACTCCCTCTGTTATGAACCAGTACGAGAGCTGTTTGATAAGTCCTTTTAAAGACTATTTATAAAACCTTTTATCTGGTAAATGGCAATAACACTGAAAGGCACAATCTTTCAAATAAAGACTGTCAAAAATTCAGCAAAAAAAAACAAGTTTTTGTCAGTTTAACCAATGCTTAACTGTGATCACTCGTAAATTTTCAACAACTATAGAAAAATCTGAATTTCGTGCCGTTATAAAACATTTTTTTATGAAGGGTTGCAGTGCTGCCACAATAAAAACGGAACTTGATTCTGTTCATGGCACTAACGCACCAACGTTGCAGGCTGTTTATAACTGGATAAATGATTTTAAACGTGGTCGGTCAAGCACATCTGATGCTCCACGCTCTGGTCGCCCAATCGAAGTCACTACTGAGGATGTTGTTGAAGAAGTCCATAATATTGTACTCGACGACCGCCGAGTACGTGAGGTGAGGTGTATGAAATAGCTGCGAACACAGGCATATCATTAAATAGCGGAAAAACGAGCAAAATTGTCCCCCAAGAAAGTCCTCTTTCATCAAGACAATGCCCCAGTGCACACGTCAGCTATTGCAATGGCCAAAATTCACGAGTTGGGCTTCGAGCTGGTTCCGCATGCTCCGTATTCGCCGGACCTATCTCCGTGCGATTATTACCTATTCCCAAATCTGAAAAGATGGCTTAGAGGGCAAACATTTTTGACAAATGAGGACTGCATCGCAGGTATAAACGGCTATTTTGAATACCTCGACAAAATGTATTTTTTGGAGGCGATAAAAAAATTGGAAACTCGCTGGAACAAGTGTATGGCCCTCAAAGGAGACTATGTTGAAAAATAAATCTAAATTGTTTAAAAAATATATATTTTTTTTACTTTTTAAAACGACTTATCAAACAGCCCTCGTATCCAGATGTAAATTGCAATGAATGTCTCTTATGCAAGAATTAAGTAAATTTATAATGCTTCGACTGTTTTATTCTAAGTCGCAGTTATATACATTTATTGGATTTTTATTGTAATCGACTCTAAATGAGGATGATTACTACGCCGTAGCGCGCGTAGCAAACAAAGCGCGAAAAGTGGAAGAACACGAGTTTAGTGATATGTACTACAATGCTATGTCGTATGCACGGTTACAATTTACATGCAAAAAAGCATGTAAATTGTAAAGTTTAAAAAAACTTTTCTTATCGATGTCAATAAGATTCCTTTAAATAAAATATATTATTGTTTTACAAACTTAGTACCTAGTAACCAGTCACAACGCTTAACTTTTTTATTATAATTTAAATAATGTATATGACCATGTTATGATAATTTTAAAACCCAATTCAAAAGTACTCCTTGAACTCTATAAAAGAAAGTGCATTTCATTAGAAAACTTATATATTATTCTAACTAACCGTGGCGACGCAAAGTAGAAAACAGGAACTAGCCATTTTATAGTTTCCTGGTAATGCAGATGGTAACGAAGTGCCTGCATTATGCGACAGCGGCGCTCTCTTGCAGAGTGGTCAATGTACTATAGTGCATTAGGTATGGAGGGCAGAGTCACGTCATTCATCTTATGTATATATGATAAATCTTATCTCGTATAGTACGTAATATAAGAAGAGCAATATAACTCAATAATCTATAAACTACGATATGGAATCCCTACAAATTTTTCATTCGAGAATCTGCGATAAAGTCTGGTAAATGAACTTGGAAATATCAAGGACAAAAATGTACACCTTCAGTGCGTTCATGTCATGGTTTCATTGAACCTGTTTATAAACAAACAAATTCTAATTTAAAAATCTCGTCCTGGCTCCAAGGAATGTATCATGCGGTACCCAACTGCGTAATCCTAATCAGGTATCGCTTACCCGTACTAATGACCCGATCTCGGTGCTAATCTAGTTTGCGCCCCGTCCCGGTTAGGCGGTTAGGGCACTTTTTCTAGCTAATCCCTTCGTTAGCGTACGTCTGCTTAAGTTTAGCAAACAAATAAGTTCTCTTTCTATATGCATAGTGTTAGCTGCACTGCATGGGCAATCTAAGCTGTCCTCTTAGTTCAAAGGGTGTTTTAAATTCGTGCGAGGCATGAGTCTCGTCAATTGTGGGGCAAGAAACGCCTTGTTGTAATAAATTTACTTCCAAATTATAATTTTTATATGATATATATACACTGGTCTAATCCCAAACTAGGATTTTCTTCTGTGCTATGGAAATTAAAACTAGGATTGGACAATTTACTATACATTATTATAAAGACCAGAACTGATGCAAATTGTACGAAGTTGCTTGTCCCCTATGTAAATCGAATCCAAGACCTCTGGCGCTCGAGTCCAATGATCAAGCCACTAAGTCAACTTGTACATATTGATATGCTGATTTGATATACTCTAAGACTGACTGAAACAAATTACTTTTAACTTTAAGACTGCCGGATAGTACTGTTATAATTTGTTTCTGTTGTACTCGTATGTACATATAAGTATGCGTGTTTTTTTTTTAGTTTAAAATATATTATATTACATATGTTTTTTCTTAGGTCATCCTACTGAAACCACTAGGTTTATTTGTAGGATGGTGACCTACTTACCTATACTTGACTGCTACCTACCTACCTCAATGCCTGGTATCCTACCAGCAGTAAAATTCTTGTTAGTACTATGTCCTCTGAAAGGTAACAAAGTATTTTTAAATCCACTAATCAATGGTAATAAATGTATTGCGCCAGTAACAAATATATAAAAAAAAATGAATTGTCAAGTATAATCCATCAAATTGCCATTTATGTGTATTACAAACCCTCTACCGTCCACTCCCCGTTCGGACAAAGTTAATTCGTACAATCAATTCCATGAATGGCAGCCTTATTCCAGTCCTGTCCGGTTTGGTCTGGTCCGGTCCGGCATTCAGACGAGTACGTTGTAATATTTTATAGATATTGGACCGCGTTTTCTGTCATTATCGTAAAAGGAGCGTCAGCAAGAAAACTATTCCCTCGATTCTATTACTTTCATAATACTTAAGTGGATCCGATACTTGCGTAAAGGAAATTGAATCATTTATTGTAACGGCATAATACTGCTTTATCAGATAGGTTTCGGATAGACATACCTACCTTTTGTTTAGTACACAAAGGATGTTAACCCTTCAGGCGAAGGCTTGTGGTCTTTTAGACCGTCGACTGAAAATGGATACCAGTTTTATTCATGTGGATAATCCCAACTTTATTCAGATCGCATAAAATTCGGGTTATGACCTAGTAACAAAAGTTACCAACTTTACATACCGAAAAATAAGTAACCGAAGCCAAGAAATTGAACAGTATTGGACGAAAATAAACACTAGCCGAAAATAAATGCTAGCATTACTTAGTAACTTTATCTACAAACATAGTGTTATTGTTGTTATAATTGTGCTTCTAATAAATTTAAACATATAGTTTTGTGCATTAAACTGGGAACTCAAACACTGTTTTGTTATAACTTTTTCCCGAAGGAAATTACTATTTTGGAAAAGGGCTCCCCAAAGAAAGAAGGCCAACGAATATCATTTTTTGTCGTCATCATGCAGCATGCGACCAACAGGGTTAATCGAAACAAGAGGAAATCTTCTATCCACGAGCACTCTTACATTTAGCACAAAATAGCTATGCTATCGCTATGAATGGATATAAAAAAAATAAACAACGGTGGTAAGAAAGAATAACAGTAACTCCAATCGTGACCGTGATATGAATGATTAGTTAATTGATGAACTTAGTTATAGTCATGAATTATTATCATATCAGCCCTTAGACGTCCACTACTGGACATAGGCCTTCCCCAATGAACGTCATTCCACCCGGTCCTCCGCGCTCCGCATCAGAGCCGCTTCCGGGCACCTTTTTCAGATCGTCGTCGGCCCACATAGCGGCGCGGCGGGGCGTCCCACTCTGCACGTTCCGATACGCGGTCTCCACTCTCTGCCCCGACGGTTGTCGGTTCTGCCACAGAAGTGCCACTTTAGTTTGCTGATCCTTTCGACTATGTCGGTCACTTTCATTTTTGTCGGATCTCTTCACTACAAATCATTCATTCAAAGAAATCCCGAACATAGCCCTCTCCATGAATTTTAACTAATAACTAATTCAATATGTTCAACTTCTTACAATATCGGCGCAAAAAGCGGAAACGCTGTAACATACATGTCAATCCCATTTTATTGCAAATTCGGAATCAGAAAAAAAATCTACATCTAAGTCGCCACGTCCCAAGTACCTACAACTAAGAGAAAATACCCTGGACCCATACCATTCGAAGTAGATTCCTTTTCAGATTCCAAATGTGCAACAAAAGGGGATTGACATCGGTGTGGGTTACAGCAGCGATTTTTTTCCGCTTTTTTTGCATCGAAATGAAGGCGTATATCGTATGCTACCCACATTATAGATTCCCAAAATATTATAGTTGTTTTTAATTGTTATCCTATACTTCCTACTAATATTATAAATGCGAAAGTTTGTATATTTGGATGTTGGATGTTTGGATCGTGATGAAACTTGGCACACATATAGGTTAGGTCCTGGGCCTTGTAAGTTCGTGGACAACTTAACATCACAATTTATTATGTATTTCCGGTAGGAAAAACTATTTATGTCCTATTCCAGGACCAAGTCGCGGGCAACAGCTAGTATTCTATATACTTAATTTTTATTTTGTTCGGCGTCGGGTAAAACAAGGATCGTCCGCTTTTTCTGTACGGCTACGCGTACAGAGCTGCTGGCAAAAGCTGGTATTTAAATATTTTTAAATGCTCTAACTTATCATCAAAACCCCCACAGCACCAACGAAAATAGAACAATATTTATTCAGAGAGAATATAAATTGCTAGGTTAACCGAGCTCACGCCAGCTCGTCCATGAAATCATAAAATCAAAACTACAAAGTGAGCGTTGGAACGGCAGGCGTCATGCGGCATGCGACATGCGGCATGCGTCACACATTAATCTATGTGCAGGCAGGGTGTGCACTCGCAAACTGTCCAACAAAATCCGCATGCGGGGCCCGACAGAGTAAGCCCACCGAAAGCTGCTTTGAGTTTGTCCCTGAACGGATTAAAAACGGAAAGTTTGTTGCATGCATTCATTTTACATGACGTTGCAAGCGAATGCAAGCTGTAAACAGTGTCGTGAATATACGAGTAACTATATTGAACTTCTCCTTGTCGTTGTCTACTGCAAACTTTTTAAAACTACTTATGTGTTTCCCCATTTGTAAACCTGCCAAGAAATAATTCTTAATTTGAACAGTATGCGATCCTTACTATTCAATAAATATTATGTTTTTGTTTACAGTATGCCAGAAAACTGGAGTTGTGAAAATTGAAAATGGAAAATATAGCTACCGTACTAAATTGCATAAAGGATAACTAAATGTTGATATTAAAATATGACAAAGCAAACGAAGTTACTTTTAGTTTCTCCCACAGTTAAGGTGGGCTGAAAGAGATATCTTATAGAAATAAGTCCACATTTGTAAACTTTTTGCATTTATGCCTTTTTATGTGCAATCAGTTGAACGAAAAATAAAGAAGTTTATAATAGTCTCGAATTATTATTTTTTAGTCAATTTCCTTATAATTTTATTACAAAAAAAAACATAGATTTTTTACACCAAAGCTTCGATTTTACAATTTAAAAAATTATGCCCATATTCGCAATGTAGGAGATCGTGGCATCAGCACTAACCTGTTGGCAGTCTCGCAGGATATCAGTGACAACAACTGTCAAATAGGGAAATACGTGAACATGATGAGTAAATATTGTTTTGGTGTGCCCAAGAATTACAAGATTTGATTCCCCCACTCCCCCTTGCATCACCGTACTACCAGGCGTGGTGACATCCTTATGTATTAGACATACCACGCTCTCGCACGAAGCGTTTTGCTTCCTTATTAATAATGCGAACTGCTAAGGAATGGCACTCCCTGCAAGCTTGGGTATTTCCGGACCAGTACAATTTGGATATTTTTAAAGGAAGAGTGAATAGGCATCTTCTGGGTAAGCGCGCTCCACCTCAGGACTCATCATCATTTACCATCAGGTAAGATTGAGGTCTAGCGCAAACCCATCAACATTAAAAAAGTCTACTGTTAAAAACAAAAACGAAACAAAATTGGAAGATAATAAAAAATAGAAAAATAAATAATAAAAGATAATGTATTTCAGGCATTGTCCATAGAGTGTTAGTAACAATGATACCTTAAAACTATGTTAGTAACTTGATAAACTTAAAACACAAAAAAAATAAGTTTCTTTGGAGAGATGGACGCGAGTCCAATGCTGCATAATAGCACTGTCAGTCTCGCCGTCACAGTCTGCAGGAGGCTGTTGGAGCTGCCCCTCATCTGTTGGATCAGAGAAGCAATTCGCTTTCTAATGATAGCAGAGAAGCTATCTATTCCAGCTTCTGCGAGCATCCCGACGCACTGCAGTGACGTCGGAGCCACATCAGCCCCCTGAAGGCATTTTTCTACTGAGTGCGCAGGGCTTGAGATTACCTGCCTACCTACAAATACATATGTATGTGTGAAAAGAAGTTGGTTTTAAATACATATTTTTATCGGTTTTTAAGGTAGACCTAAGCATTACAAATTAGGTAGTGTAACGGACAGCGAGGTGGGGCAATTCTTGTATACATTATATAATTATAGTAAATATTTCTGCCGTATTGCAGTTATAATCGAGTCACGCTAGTCGTCGGCCGTCCGGAGTTCTATCCGTTATTCAGTACAATAAGATCACTTATATAATATTTACTTACCAAAAGTATGCTATAGGTACCAACTTTTTCGAGCAAAATTCTTTGGTAATTTCGACAGCTTTTAAAAGAACCGTTGAGAATTTTTACGTGACTACGCTCAGCAGTGCTCTCGCGACACTGGCGCAAATAAGGTAACTAGCACTTAGTACCTATTCGCTACCTTATTTGCGTTACCGTTTTTTACGACGGACTAGAAATCTGTAGTATACAATACATATTTGATTAAAGTCAGATGGCCCGGCCCATATTATTACGTATAAAACAATATATGGTGAACCCATCATCATGATCATTATCAGCCTATAGGTAAATCTCACCAATAGAATGCCTATTTTGATGGGCTTTCCATTGGGGAATTTGCCATAATCACCACGCTTAGCAGACGGATTGGTGATCGCAGTAATGATCTTAATATACACAGGAGAACGCTGCTGCCCATCCCTGGTGCAATCCTTTTGACGCCTCAATGACACCCACGGCAAGATTTGGGGTGGCCCTATTCTAAGCCGGGAACCACACGACATGGGTAAACAAGTATAATTTTACACCGTCCTCAATGGTGCATTTTTCTAAGGAGTCAGAAGTTCATAACATTTAGGACTCTAAAACTCATTATTTAGTAATATTGGTAATAGTGACTTAAAAGTAGTAGGTACTGATAAAAAACGTAGAATGCATAGAAGAGCCTTTAATTTTTGTTTACCGTGTGCTACAAAGTTTTTCCATTTGCCAACATTCCTATATCTGATGCAATATTTCCCGGAGGCAACATTTTCATTTTCTCTCTTCATGTTCCACTATCTTTAGCATAAGGTTGTAACTCTTAAAATATACCTTTATAGGTAATTATTATCAGAATTAATTTCATTTAGACATTTAATTAATTAAAATATTGCAACATTACAGATTATTCCATTGCATTACAATAACTTTTATGCTATAGACCAGTAGTTCCCAAAGTGGTCCAGGTGGACCCACAGGAGTCCACGGGAGACTCGACGGGGGTCTACGTTGGCGTCTAATCTTCACATTGTTTGTCGAGTTTTGGGAATATGGTGGAAATGTAGCTGCACCGGAACCAGTTAAACTTTGAAAGTGGTCTATGAGAAAAAAGTCTGGGAACCTCTGTTAAAGACGAAACAGGCATTCCGTCATCAGCCGTTCTACATACGCCTTCCATGAACTAGTCACAGTGCGGCGCCTCGGCGAGCAGGGAGTACTTAACTCTGTAAGAGTTTTCTTCCAGTAAACCTTTGGGTAAAAGAGACCAGTCAAAGCAGACTTTTCGGCCGATTTGGTAACAAAATTTAACTCCGCTCTTGGAGTTGGAGGGATCTCCTCCAACTCTGCTGGTGCCGCCGCCAGGCGTGCAGCAAACCTCAAAATTCAAAAATATTCCTCGCTGCGAGGCCTCTTCGAGTTTCTGCCTTTTGCGGTGGAGACCCTTGGCGCGTGGTCACCGGAGGCTATCAACTTCGCTAGCCTCATCGGGAATTTCTTAAAAGAAAAATCCGGTGACCCTCGAGCCAGGGCCTTCTTCGTTCGCCGCATCAGTATCATAGAATACCTAAGAATACTACGTATCAGTATAGAGATTCAGAGGGGCAACGCCGCGAGCGTTTTAGGCACAATACGCAATTCCGCAGAGCTGGAGGAGATCTTTTACCTGTAACGGTATTTATTAACGGTATTTTAACGGTAATTTTAACTGTAACGGTAGTTAACGGTATTTTACCTGTAACGAGTATTTATATATTATTAGTTTTAATTAAGATTTTCATTGTGTGAATAATAAAACTTTATTGTACATCTTGTAAAAAAAAAAAAATTTAACGTAACTGACTACGAAATGGGAAATGTAATTTCCCTGATCGAAGCCAGTTACAAAATGTGATTCATTCATCCCAATAATAACTAATTTCTTAATTGGTTACAGAAAAGGAATTATGATTAAAACATAATTAAAAAACAAAACAGCATTTTTAAACTTACGACCGATTAGTTTACGACGTCAGTGTTGCCGTACATAAGTATTATATCAATTCAAAAAGCCTATTGTAATATAAAAATATGGACGAGAACTTTCATTCGCGCAAAATATTCACACGGATTATTATTTTCGCTTATTTACATTGCATTCGATAGGACTCGACACCTTTCAATCGCGATTGGCGACAGCTGAAAATGATTGCAATATTACCAAGTGATACTAAAAATTAAAAGTGTATTAAAATTAAATGGTAACGACGATATACTTGAAACAATTGAAGTTAACAGTAGGTACAGCGTTTATTCTTCCCGCTTATGTATCAGACTCCCTTTGTATTAGCAATTATGATAACGTAACAATCGCTACATACCTACATGTTTAAAGCTTTTCGCGGTAAAGCTAACATAATAATGTGCAGTTTGTTAGTTATTCATCATCATCAGGTTTATTTTGTCTCCACTGCAGGAGCACAACCCTCTCTCATCTGCCGGAAACAGACGGAGGATTTGGCCCACACTTCCGCACTGGCCAGACGGTTGGGGAGGCCTGATTGATGTTTTATAATGTATTTATTCCCTTAGTCGCCTTGTACGACATCCACGGGAAGAGTTGGAGTGGTCCTATTCTACTCTACCGGAAACCACACGGCAAATTAGTTATTCGGAAGAGGTCAATTAAGCAAGAAATCCCTTCCTAGCCACAGCAGTAAACACCTGCATTTGCCACATGCATCTTGCACAAAAGATGCCTGGTGGGTTGGAGGTTTATGTGGTAAGGACTAGCTGTACTTTTAGATAGTTTAACTTTTTTGATTTTGAAATATAAATATCTCAGACATTGACACCAATTATCCAGTCCCAAACTAGGCAGAGCCTGTGCTATGGTTACTAGATAACGGATACACATACTTAAATAAATATATAAACATCCAAGACTTTGGTTCAAACATTCATATTCATCATACGAATATTTGCCCCTTTCGGGATTCGAACCCGCAACCTCCGGCGTGGCAGTGCGAATAACCGGCATGCCGCAAAATTTACGAAAAAAGAAGCCAAGATACATTTAGGCACGATAGATACAGTGACCGGTTACGCCCTCTGCATATCGGGTGCTGAACAAGTTTTTGTGGTAAACTTTTAGAAATTTACATGCAAAAAGGATTTTTCAAGAAGAATTAACAAATATTAACGATTTTCTGATAGTTGTCAAGAGGACAATTAGAAATTGGTTTAGTATTCAAATCAGAGCCACTGTAGCTGATGGTAATACATGTTTTGTTACATCCTGTACAATGTTATTAATTCCTATTTATAGATCTAACTTATAAATATACTTATAATAAATGAGTTACAACTAAATCGTGACAGGTAATACAAAACGACAAAATTTCAAGTTTACAGCACATTAAACTACATAGACGAAGCTACAAATTGACGCTCAACTTCTGCAGACAAAGTCAAACCACATTGGTCGCATAGTTTCAATTTTGTTAGACTTCATGTTTTAGTATCTAAATGTCACTGAAGGAACAAAGAAATACCTGACATTCCATGATTATGACAAGAAATAAGTCTGCATATTTGGAATATTTAGATGCTTGGTACTTAATCAGACAGACAGCTCTTAATGTTTTATAAGCAGGGTTCCAAGTTAGGTAGTCTCCTTTATGTACATATGGATATTCCCTTTCAAGGGATTTTATTACCTGTGTTTATGAAAATCCCGGACTCATAGTAGTAATAATCAGTTCGCCCGACGTACGCGTGGAAGCGAGACGTGCGCACGAGTCGCTTGCCGTATGCCCGTTATCGGAGATTAGTTCGAACGCGATCTTTTTTTTTTTTTTTTTTGATCTTTGAGTGATGGCAAAGTGTGCCAAATGTTCCAAACTGGTCTCCAAAAAGAGTCCAGGTATCCAGTGCAAAAAATTTCTAATGGACATTCGCCGAGAATTTCGAGAAATTATCCAAGATGAATTGAAACGTAGCCTACAATTTTACTCGGATAAAATTGATGACTTCCAGGAATCAGTGGAGAAACAGGAACAAAAGGTTAAAACTTTAGAAAACCAGATCAAAGATGTGAGCAACAAATATACCAATATTAAACTGAAATATGATCTATTGGAGCAAAAACTAAATGCCCTGGAACAATCACAATATGAAAATCGCCTAGAAATATGTGGAGTGCAAAACGAAAACAATGAAAATCTTTTGGAAATTGCAAAAAATATATGTGGAAAGCTACAACAAGACGTGAAAGACATAACAAAAATCTATAGAAAAGAAAGCAAGGCACCAGACAGTCAGAAGAGGAATGCATCAGTAATTGTGGTCACTCTTCTTGAAGGTCGTCGTGAACATTGGCTGGAGTCGTCCAAATCCACCACCCTGACGTGCCGCGACGCAGGCCGACAGGGGGATAGCAGGATCTACCTGCGGGAGGCGCTCACCCCCGCCACGGCCTTCCTCCTCTGGAAGACCAAGCAGGAGCTAAAGGAAACCAACCTCTTCAAGTTTGTATGGTGCAAAAGAGGTACGATCTTAATTAGAAAGAACGAGGCGGATAAGATACAAGTAATTAGATCGATTAGCGACATCGAAAAATGGAAGTCAAATAAGCCAAATGATTGAACTCTGCATAAGTGTTTTCCTTCCTTCTGTTAATAATATCAGTTTCTATTACTGTATACTTAACCTAGCATAATCATTTATTCCTAATGGATAAAAGTAACACTAACATAAGTGAAAGTAATTTCAATTGTTGGAATAGTTATATCAAGGCACTTCCATTGAACAGAAACATGGACTCGCTCTCAAAAAAGCAGGAATTAATTGCCATGCACTGCAATGTAAGATCAATGATTTTAAATTTTTCGCATCTAGAATACATAATCACGAATAGTCCTCGCACCGTAGACCTAATCGTACTGACAGAAGTCAATATAAAAGACACCTGCAAATCATTATTTGAGTTACCTAACTACTGTATGTATTCTAATCTACGTAAATATCGAAAGGGCGGCGGTATTATTATGTACGTACATAATAATACGAAATTCACTAGAATCCCATCATGTACACTTCATTTCGAATCTATTTTAGGCTATATTGAATCAAATCAAAAGATGAAAATAAGTGTAGGCGCTGTTTATCGACCGCCCGGCGGGGGTGGTGCAAAAATAACCGGTTTTGTTCGTGAATTGAGTTCAACTTTAAAAACTTATAATATTAAATCCGACCTCTTACTTGTAGGCGATATGAATATTGACTTAAAAAAACAATGCAACAGCAAAACATCATATTTAAACATGCTATATGAAATCGGACTAGAATGTGGAATAAGCCAATATACCAGGGTCGAATTAAAGGGCAACATTATAACTAAATCGTGCATAGACCATATGTTTGCGCGCATCTCAACTACCGGGCGCTCGGCGCACACAGCCGTAATTCATACCACACTCGCCGACCACTACATAACCGGTTGTACACTAGTAGGGACCAGTGCGAACGACGCAACGATGCGCCCACGCACGCGGCTCATCTACAAACTGAATAACGAGCAGGTGTTAGATGAACTACGACGGACCGACTGGGGAGCAGCGCTTAATTATAACGATCCTCACGAAGTATATAACTTCGTTACAGAACATTTTAAGCAGATTTATGACAGAAATAAGTATAGTGTAAATTGTAAAGATAAGGCAAGAAGAGAGTGTAAATGGATAAATAACAATATAATTAAGATGTGTAAACAGAGAGATAATCTATACAAAATATGGAAAAAAGACCCCAATAATATTGGAAATAGACTACTTTACAATGCATACAGAAATAAGACAAATAAATATATTAATTATGTTAAAAATAAATACATTAGATTAGAAATAAGTAACAATTTTAAAAATTCTAAAAAAATTTGGTGTATTATAAATAAATTGTGTGGTAAAATTGATAAATCCATTGATGATGTTATCTTGAAATCCTTCAAGATAGAAGAAACAGTTCTGGCTAACAACTTTGCTAAGGAATTTCAAAATAACGTCAACACCATCTCTGTATCGTGTGATAGACCAATTTTAGATCAGGACAACTATTGTAGGAGCACAGACGTAGCAATGAGAATGCAAAAAGTGAGTCATGACGCAGTAAGTAAAATTATAAAGCAGCTTAATGACAAAAAGAGCCCTGGCCACGACGGCATACGGGCATCGGATATAAAGTACATACATAAAGAAATCACACCGGCTCTAACTCATTTTATTAACAGATGCATTGCTACGTCTAGATATCCTGATGAATTAAAAGTAGGTATAGTGCGCCCAATATATAAAAATGGTAGTCATGCTGACTATAATAATTATAGACCAATAACTATATTATCGTGCATTGACAAAATAGTGGAGAGGTACTACGGAAATGAAATCACCAAATATCTTCAAAAAAATAATATAATCTTATAAATAAAATCGTAAACTTCGCGTGTCTGTACATTGAAGATATTTATAAAAAAAAGAATTGGGGGGTCTAAGGTTAAGCAACAGAACACATTTCGATCATTTTTGAAATTTTTGTCTGTTTGTCTGTTTGTCTGTTTGTCTGTTTGTCTGTGAGTTTGTGCACGCATCACTTAAAAACTACTGAACGGATTTTGATGGACTTTTCACAAAAACATGGTGCTTAACTTAACTTAACATTTAGTCTTTATTTCATCGCAATCGGCTAACTCAATCAAAAGTTATAGACATTTTTAGTTTTCAAATACATTAGTTAGGTAAGGTTATTATGCAATATATTGCTTAAAGTAGTATTTCCGTACCTACTATTCAGATTGCGATGAGTTTGGATTACATTTGGAGCTGCGAGTAGGAATTGGAGTTGGAGTGGGAGTGGGAGTGGGAGTGGGAGTGGGAGTGGGAGTGGGAGTGAGAGTGGGCGTGGGCGTGGGGGGTGGGATTGAGAGCGGAAGCGGAAGCGGTAGCGGTAGCGGGAGCATAACCGGAGATGGACTGGAGCGGGAGCGGGAGCCCGTACCAGTGTAATTTGAGTGTTTGAAAATTCGCATAACTTTTGACTGAGTTACCCGATTACGATGAATTTGTGGTATACGTATGCAACAAAGTAATGTTGGTCGGAATTTTTTAGATTTGTTACGAGGACTACATTTGGAGAGACGAGGGAAAGAGGTTTGAGGGGAGGGTTGAGGGGAGAGCTGAGGGGAGGGTTGAGAGGAGTGTAGAGGGGAGGGTTGAGGGGAGGGTTGAGGGGAGTGTTGAGGGGAGGGTTGAGGGGAGGGTTGAGGGGAGGGTTGAGGGGGGGAGGGTTGAGGGGAGGGTTGAGGGGAGGGTTGAGGGGAGAGTTGAGGAACTGGAACTGGACCTGGACCTGGACCTGGACCTGGACCTGGACCTGGACCTGGACCTCGACCTGGACCTGGACCTGGACCTGGACCTGGACCTGGACCTGGACCTGGACCTGGACCTGGACCTTGACCTGGACCTGGACCTGGATATGGACCTTAACCTGGACCTGGATATGGACCTTAACCTGGACCTGGACCTGAACCTGGACCTGGATTTGAAGTCTGATTGGAAGTGGGATAGGGAGCGGAAGTGGGAATGGGAGCGGATCGTGTAGTCCACGCGAGCGGAGCCGCGGGCACAGCTAGTTAATAATAAACAATTCGGGTTCCAAAAAAAAAGAAGTACCACACAGCTGTTATGTCGATTCACCAATGAAATCAACGAGCACATGAACGATAAAAAGCATGTGCTCGTTGTTTTCATTGACTTCAGCAAAGCATTTGATATGATGAATTATGATACCTTATTTATTAAGTTACAGCAAAATGGTATACAGGGACCTCTATTAAAATGGTTCAAAAATTACCACAAAAATAGAAGCACATTCGTTAAAATCGCTAACACCTTAAGTGTCAGTACAAATACGGAAAAAGGGACGGCCCAAGGTTCTATAATCGGTCCGACCGAATACTTACTATATGTTAATGACATGTGCAATGTCATCAAAGAGGACTCTGTATATCAGTTTGCTGATGACACCTGCATTATTGTCGCAGACAAGATGTTGGAAAATGCAGAACTGAAGATGCAAACTCACTTCAATAACTTATGTAAATGGGCACATGATGTGGGCCTCGTAATAAACGCCAAAAAAACCAAGGCAATGCATATACATTCCTCACACAATATTACAAACTATACGACAACAATAGTCGCACACGATCATGATTGCTTGCATCAAAGTAAAATTAAATGTAACTGTATACAAATTGAATTTGTCAAGGAACATAAGTATATTGGGTTGATTATAGATAACAGATTTAAATGGTACCCACACATTAATTATATATGTGATAAACTAAGAGCCATATTATGTAAACTGTCCATATTAAAACACAAACTACCATATAACACACTGAGATTGTTGTATCTAGCACTAGCTGATTCAGTAGTAGGATATGGCCTAAGCAGCTACGGCAGGTCACATAAAACTAAATTAGATAATATATATAATTTACAACTAAGAATCCTAAAAACTATTGTACCAAAAAATATCAAAATCAGACATAGCCTGGATTACAATACCTTATTCAATTACTGCAAAGTTCTGCCGATACAAAGAAAAATTAAGCTAGTTGTATTAAAAGACGAACACCATAATATTAACCTGCTGAAGGAGAAAGGGAGAGACAACAATCTCAGAAAGTTAATATATGGAAGTAGATTTATTGTACCAAAAATTAATAATATGTATGGTATGAAAAATGTCAGATATATATTGCCTAAACTTGTAAATGGTCTGCCAAATGATGTACAGAATGGTTATTTAACACAACATATATACAAAAAACAGTTAAAAAAATATCTGTTGGCTAGCCAGAATAATGACTACATCTTATAAATATGAAATGTACCTTAGTTGTATGCAAATGCTATAATCTTTAAAAGTAGATAACCTATTGTTGCGAACTCGTCTTCTACAGATAAACCTCAATTTTGGTTTTGTTAGAAGGCTTAGAAATTTAAGATTATGTTATTGTTTTTTCTTAATCAATAAAAAAAAAAAAAAAAAATGAAAAAGTGTATAATATCCAATTAAGAAAAGATAATTTCACATTATTTGTATTTTATTTTATTTTACTGGTAAATGGGAGGCGGAAGAAGAATTATAGATTATTAAATAAGCAGTGTGGAATGTCCATATTTATATTACTGTATGATTTTGTACATAAATTAATGAGAAACAAATGAAGAACAATTTTTGTAATAAATACATACATACATAATGCTCACGCCCTTTGGTCCCAGAGAGGTAGGCAGAGACGATGTAATGCCACTTTAATACCGTGGTACCACAACGTGTCTCAACATGGAGGCGGCGATGTTGTTCGCCACACATCACGTTAACTGGTTGTATGGAATATCCACATTAACATAAACATTTCGTCGCAAGTACATAAATGACACTATCTACTTCCATTTCCGGTTTATGAGGCATGGATGAAATATATAACGAAAATGAGTACCTACTTTCACAATTGGAAAATTACTTCTCACGGAAATCTTGACGAACCGCAGGCAAAAATTAAATAACTAGGCGATAAGATGAAACATTTCCTAATTATATAACCCTAATTAAATCCTTGTCCTCATTCAATCATCGTAATCCTAACACGGCTACCACGACTTAAGCAAATACAAGTAATAATCCTAAATAATTAAAAATATCCAATCACCAAATAACATTCTGCCGTCATTTCATCAACTTTAAGAGAGAGAACTCCCTATTCTACTTGAAAACTTATCATTCAAGCGTACTCGAACTTCGCTTATTCCCGTAGGTATCTCTTCAAAGTTAGCACGTAGCGTTTTACACAAATATGTACCTTAGTAACGTTAACACAGAATCTAACTAGAAGCCGCAGGTAGGCGTGATTTGTTGTGAGAGTCTGATCAAAGGACCCGATTGTCAATTGTTTGGTTTTGTTGAGAATCTTAGATGTATTGGTGAAGCGTTTCGCGTGGGCTGTGGGGGATACGTGAGTCGAGTAATGGGAACAATTACTAACTCTGCATTCTTATTTATTTTTTACATTATCAAACATTGTAGATTCCGTCAGATGAATTGATAATCTGAAAACTGAATTTGGACTACAATCCATCTGCACAATAACAGTTTGGATGCAGTCGGCGTACAGTTGGCACACCTGCATCAGAACTGCCCACCTGCTGCACAGTCGCTTGCAGTCGGCGACGTACAGTTCTAACGACTGAATCCATACTGAAATTTTGCAGCGTCTATAAACTAAGGGAAGGCCTATAGTTTAGTACAAAGCTAAACTAATCTGTATTATGAAATAAGTTCACCTCGAGAGCGTGCCACAAATTCAAACAGTAACAAACAATTCTACAATACAATAAAGTTAGAAATAAATAAACATTTGGATGGCGTTATAGTTTGTTTTATTTATTAAGAGAACTTACAGCCAAATTCACAACATAAAACATGTAGGAACGACTAGAAATAAAAACATGTACCTATAAGCATGAAAATGTAGATCCCCGTCAGTTAGCTAAAAGGAAAGGCTTCAGTGACTAATGCTCCTTCTAGACTTGAACTAACTAAAACTATAATACACCTACGATTCGAATCCCGAAGTTAGGAGCACGTTGTAATTTCGATGCACTTCGAGATAACTTTCCAGATCGTGAGAGAGCCAAACGAGCTGACAAAGTTGGCGGACCACCTCGTCTCTCATTGTTACAATGTATGAACGCTCTAAACATTCGCGTAATCTACGAAGGTGTTCCAAATTTTACGGAAATTGGTTTCGATGTAGATGAAATGTGCGACTGAAGTCATAAAACATGGATAAACTTAATAGTGCAAATTAGATGCAAAATAGATGACATCGATTTTTACATATAATCGTTCAGTGGTTAATTGCCTACTCGTATCTTTAAATGTGATCTGATGATTTGAATTATCCAAAGATTTATACGTATAACAATCCCCAGTGGCGTCGATATTGTGTTTACAGGCAGTAAATTCCCAAGTTAATTCAAGAACTTTAAACTTGCCATATTTTGCGCTCAGCAACCTTAATAATCATTTGTTATTTTTTTCATATCTTTCTTAGTTACTGAGTAACTTTGTTAACACTCATTGTTTCTATCCTATTTGACTTTATATTATGTATTGATTATTTCCAATTCTAAAACATTCATACAAAGTTCTTCGAACCACTTGTAATAACACTGCGTCGTCTACAAGTCTCGACGCAATCTTAGAGGAGCATATTTGTCATCTAAGACTCACTTTTCTCTGAATAATACCATTGTAATTTATTTAGAGCCGTGGTAGCCTAGTCTAGTTGGTTGTGCACTCGCTTCACGTTCATGAGGTCGTGGGTTCAAACCCCGACCCGTACCAATGAGTTTTTTCGAAATTTAAGAACAGTTTATTTATAATACCACAAGATTTTAGGTGAAACATCGCGCGTGATGAAACCTGCATACGCGTCAAGGATGAAATTCTAGGTGAAGTACACCAAATCGGCTTGGGGCACCGTTGGTGGACAGGGGTATGGCACAAAAGATCTTTCTGGATCTTTTGTGCCATACCCCTGTCCACCCTGTCGACCTTTCTGGGTCGAAGTTTCGCCAGGCCTTCTGGTCCGCTAAGAAGGTAAGATAAGCTTGTTATTTCTTCAGTTTTCTGAATTTAATGACGTCAGATTTCGTAAGACTAATTTATGTTGCAACTGAGCCCTAATATCATCGTTTTAAGAATAACAACTAAATAGATAGAACTGTCAGGACCCTCAACATGTGTATTACGGGAGTATCGAGTTTATTATTTCAGATCACTCATCCATCCTGCGATACGGAGCGTGACCTGCACAAACGGTAGATTAAGATTAACGAGGGCGGTAGACGTGGACGATATGTTGCTATTGTGCCGCCTGATTGAATGACTTTCCATAAACAATACAGCTTCTGCGGGCTTGCGACCCTCTATCTGTAAGGATAATAGGGGATTACACCGACCTAAGTTTAGTTAGGTTTAGGGGCTGTGGCAAATGATAAAGAATTGAGTTTTTTTAATCGCTATAAAGTTCATGAAATCTCTGTCTATTGATATAATAGTGACAAAGTATCATCAAACGAGATAGTATAATGTATACTTTTGATAGTATTATCCAGATGTTTTATGCTTTTGATCGGCTAATTTCTGTAAAAATATGAATATTTCATATAGACAGGCTAAAGAAATATTTTTCTTGTTTATCACTCGTGTTACGTAGGTAGCTCTAATGTCAAGTTGGAAATAGAAGGAGCGCCAACGAGTGTACTCACGTGAGAACCTCATTATTCCAAAGCACGGACCCTTTGTGAGACGAAATAAGGTTCTTTAACAAACCTCACATACGTATAGGACCACGATAAAAATATCAGATATTTTATAAGCTTTTCTTATATCTATACTTGACAAAACTAAGCTAAAGTTTCTTAATTCTATATTAAAAATATTCTCAAACTATTAATAAAAATTGTACCTATAGTTGATAGGTTCACGCAAGTAACTAGAACAGTATCGAGTACATGATTATGAAACCTAACGAAGAATTCTAGTCATAAAAAAAGAATTCTAGATATAAAGCATAAAATTACTAGCAATGAACAATGTTTCCGATGTAGTAAACATGGGACGCGGTCACACATTTGTCGCAACAGATTTTGCCACTTTGCACCTTATCATTGCAATTTTTTATCTGCGACATTTCTAGATAATTGTATTAGGAATAGTGATCCATGAGATACATAAGTTGTTGATCATTTCTATGATCACGTCACTCTAATAACTACTGTAGAAATTGAAACTCAGTACACTCGGAATGCAGGTCGCAGCGAAAAATACGAGTATAGAAGATGAGATGTCTGGAGAGAGTTCAGATGGAAAGGCCGCTAGCAATAAATAAATAAACAAATATTTAAAAAATATAGCTTATACTCTTGATATTTATATATAGAGAAACAACAAGAGATGAGTGGAACAACCCTCCGTCGCACGTCTAGAGAATTGTGATGAGGTGAAACAATGGCGCACGAGGCACGGCCCTGAGACGCGAGTTAGTAAATCATTTCAGGCAGTGTAGGAAATCACTAAGCTCCCTGTCTTAGAGGACGGAATGGAGAGAGAGAATGTTCTCGGAGAAATTCATGTCTGGTTTTTCTGTAACTATGTTTTTATGATTATTTTTATTTTAATCAGTAATAGAAACAACAGACAAACGATTCCCCTATAAGTATTGCTTATACCATCTGAGTTAATGCAATAGGTCGTAGTGTTAAATGTTAAAAGCAGTACGGCTACTTACAAATATGCCTTAAATTAAGAATACTTTTAATTATAATATATAATTTAGTTAGGTTTTGGTAAAGTTTTTTTAGTTCATCATATCAGGCCTTAGACGTCCACTGTTGGACATAGGCCTTCCCCAATGAACGCCACCACACCCGGTCCTCCGCCCTCCGCATCCAGCCGCTTCCGGCCACCTTCTTCAGGTCGTCGGTCCATCTGGCGGCGGGGCGTCCCACTCTGCGCGTGCCGATCCGTGGTCTCCACTCCAGAACTAGTCTGCCCCAACGACCGTCCGTTCTGCGATAGATGTGACCCGACCACTGCCACTTCATGTTGCTAATCCTTTCGGCTATGTCGGTTCGGGTGTGTCGGTTTTTTTAGTTCATATAAAGTTATTTTTTTTTACATTCGATCAATATATACCTAATTAACTCCGACGACATGATAATCAGTTGTAATAGGTAATTTAGTCTTGACTAGCCCTAATGGAAGATAATTATAGTATAAAATCTATAGATAAAGTGGGTATGAGTGACAAATTATGTTTTTTTCAATGCAAACAGCTTATTTGTAAGTAAGTATAAGTAATGATTGAATTTAAAAACTGACGAACGTTTTGTGTCCGTTGTAAAATGTTTTACACAACACAAATATTGAATTTACTACATACAGTCAACACACTTTTTCAAACGACTTATGATTGACACATCCTAAAATTCTCCTTGGAAAATGTACATTTGCATAAAGGCCAATATTGTGTAACAAGGAAAAAGTTGTTATGAAACGACAATGGACAACATTGTGTTGTCCGCGTAGAAAAACTACATTCCCGCTGAGACAAAACTTTAAAAAATTTCACAACAAGTACAAAGCGAAAAGTTTATGAACGGCACTCTAGAGGAGAGCTGACAAGACCAGGGGTAAATATTAGTTTAAATAAAGACCAATACAAGAATATTTAAAATACGTAGTTGATTTATTGTGAAAGCTTGAGATATCTCTTGAATTTATTTCCTAGTCCAGCGATTAACTGTTCGCCTTTTTTTTATTGTGCTAAAGACCACTAACTGAATCGTTATTTTTTCTATGTGCACAATTTTTCGACAAAATGTTTATTTTATTGCCCCTGAATAGCCTGAAATAATTGTATCCCAAGCCACCACTGGACACTCTTCGTATTAACCACCTATGAAGTAATTGACTCATCAATATGCAAGGGAAAAATCAAGGTTTTAGCACTAGGTGTACAGTATTAATTATGTTGTGGGGTTTATTATTGTAGCTGCGCTCGGAATCGTGTCCGCGACCCGTTCGATGGAGCGAGAGAGACTTTACTCGCTGCCGAAAATAGATAGCAGCACAGTAGAGGATGCAGTTGGTTAACCGTTAGGTGGCCGTAAGCCGTACTTCCCTTTTGCAATAAAACTTATTAGAATATAATGAAAAGGCCTTGTGCTAGCATTAAATATGTACATATCACTAGATATACGGAACATTAGTATAACTATAGCTTTCAACTAGAAAACAGGCGAAAAATAATTTCGATCCCCAAAAAAGACATTTCATTTTGGTTTGTTACATGCATAAAATAATTAAAAATGGGTCTTTCTGATCAGTTATCTATATCTGATAG
The DNA here is from genome assembly GCA_947086405.1 of Esperia sulphurella. NCBI lineage: Eukaryota > Metazoa > Arthropoda > Insecta > Lepidoptera > Oecophoridae > Esperia > Esperia sulphurella. Next base: position 7,233,368 of record OX352270.1, on the reverse strand, counting down.
TTGTAAATTTGAGAATCATCGTTTTTCCCATTCAAATGATTGTTGACCTTTGGATCAATATGTTATGAGTTCGCTTCTTGAGTAAATGAAGTATATTGTACTTATTGTTAATTTTGTATAAGTTTAATATTTTGTATTAAGTATTAATAACATCTGGAACACCGGACACCCGACCGGATTTGAAATATTTCTATTCACGAATGTTTTGCAAATCTTTTTGTTCAACAAAGTCCCCGTTCAGCTTTAGATAACAGAGGAAGGCAGATAACAGGGGAAAGAATGAAGCTGATTAAACTGCAGCGCTGCCGGACGAGATGGGATTTCTGGGGGTTTTAGCTGCGCAGACGTGAAACGCTGCTAGATGTGTCACTGGATCCATACAGGTAGGTAGAACTACTAATTCTACTACATAATGGATACGAAAAATACTTTAAATGTGGTGGTAAGATTGTTGATACGATTTAACGATACTAATAAGAAATGCGTTAGATGAATACCTACGTAAAATAAAAAATGTTTGCCTGTGTGCGGTGCGAAATACAAATTTTCTAACAGTATATTGTTTCTTATATCAGTGCCCTTCCAAGATCTCTCGGCATGCCATTGTAATAAATCACGTGCGCTCCCGAAGCTAGCGGGTAATTGTTACGTTATAGTTAACACGTTGAAGGATAGTCCACTAGGACCCCATACGATTGGTCATTGCTACAGCGTCACGGTCCTTCAACGGGTTAATAAACAAAATTGTCATTACGTTTCTCAAACTGCGACAAAATATTAAATAAGCGTTTTAAGAAAAGGGATGGTAATAGGTATCGGCATATGGCTTGTTAATAATATTTAAATTGAATTGGAGCGGTTAGGAGTAACATTCCTCCCATCTCAAAGGATACAAAAAATTGGGGAAAGAAAAAACAAATAAAATTGAAGCGGAAACTATTACTCATAGATACTTAAATCCTAACTTCCGTCTGCGTAGGTGCCATCGCCTTAAAACTATATTTACTAGTTTTTATTAAATGGCGTGCAGCGTGTAGTTAAGCTAAGCACAGGTCAGTACAGACATATGAGATCCTCCATTTTAGCTCTCAAAGTGACAATGTCCTTGTAGTATTATGCGTTATTATATGCAAATTCCAAAGGTTACATGAGCGACTATGACTTATCATAACCATCTTGTAACTATCCTTATGAGTCATCTTATTACTGATCTTTCTCGTCAACAAGTAGCGTAGCGTAAAGTTAACATAATCCTAGATTATGTGAACTTTTTGTCATATCCAGTTATTATTTATATCCGTTAGCTCGTATCCTTTGTGGATGTGCTCGGATGCTACGTGCACGAGCTATTACATAGTGCTGTTTAACTTAAAAGATAAAAAGTTTTGGAAAAGGTTCCATTTCAAAAAGATATAATATAATTTTATAAAATCTCGATGATTACAATGGCAAACAATGTTTACAGTCTGATGCATAATTTTTTCATAGCATTGTTTGAAATTCTAAGTTGATAAATGGAATTATATGAGGACTGTCTCTCGCAGCATTGCCCGTGGTCGTTCAAGATGTTTTTATAATAGTTTCCAAGAAGTCTTAAATGACCACGGGCAATATAATAGAATTTCAGTTAGTAGATACAGAAATTTTGAAATATCTGGAAACCTAATTTGTTTAGCTATAGAGAAAGTAGCTATAGTTGAAAGACGAACAACATACAATCATAAATACTATATTATACTTATGTATTACACTTAATGTCTATTAAATGTGTGTCATTATTATAACCATAAATATTAAACAGACCAAATAAAACATAATAGCAACAATAAAAGTCACACTTTATTTGGCAAAAAACGTTACAGAAATTTTGTTTACGGTTAAAACAATTGTTGCCGTATGGCTCTGAACAAATATAATACGGTATAAATTTTAAAGGCTCATATTTCTCGGTGCCAAGCTTACAATTCTAATTTTAACGCGCGGTACCAAATTTATGCCCCGTACATGTGTTACCGTAGAGGAGCCGTAATAACGTTCGGCGTTTGGTTACGGAAATATATGTGTAATTGTTTGGAGGTGTTAAAGGTGTTTATTATGGAGCTTTCAAGGCATCTGAGATATATGGCCACTAAAATACTATCTGGTACAACTACTATACATAAATTCGAAAAGTCTTCAAAGTTTACATTAATTGCCAATTACGCCAATTATTCACTGGAAGGTGTACAAAAAAATTATGGTGACTCTATTTTCCTCCAACATCACGTAAAATAAGAATTTCAGCAATTTTACCCATCGTTGATATAGGTATGTAACAAATCATAACATAATAGATCCCTGTAAGTAGTTTTTGATTTATCCGGCTAACAGACAGACATACGGACAATAAAGTTATAAGGGTGAATTTAACAAATTAATTATTATATTGTATAATACATACACATGTCTATTGGGAGTAGACATGTGTATGTAGGTATATGAAATAAATAATAATAAATATATTGAGACATTTCACACACGGCCACCTGATCCCAAACTAGGCAGAGCCTGTAATATGGGTATCAGACGGCTGTGTATCATATACATAAAAATACATAATGTACTTATATAAATAACATCCAGTCACAAGGCAAACACAAGTGCTCATGACACGAATGTTTGCCCTGGACGGGATTCGAACCCGCGACCCCGAGCTTCGCAGGCAGGTGTACTACCGACTAGGCTACGGGGCCGACTTAATTTGATTTAAATAGGTTTTGTATATTGCCTAGGATTTTCTCCTGTACAGTTGGAATTAGACAAGGATAAAACAATTCACATCAAGTAGGTATATAATCCACACCGAGACCAACTTGTACAATTGTGTACAAAGTTATCTGTCCCTGGTGGGAATCGAAACCTGGCGCTCGAGTCTAGTCACCAAGACACTTAGGCCAACGAGGCGGTTATGAATGTAAAAAATGATCAATACCACTTTACTTACAAAATGCTACATACTTCACATGAAGAGTATCGCACTTCTGCTGGCGTTTCGAAACTGATACACAGGCATATATAGGCACAACATATCGTCGCAAAATTGCTGAAGTGTTAAAATAGGAATAAAAAAAACTTTTTACTTAAATATACGAATTTGATAAAACAAATTGAAATGAGTTCATTACTTCTTTTTCTAATTTTACGATAAGAAGCCATACTTCTTTCTCTACGCTATCAGTACTATTATATCATGTGTGTAATCGCTGGGCCGATGTTGCACCACGTCTCCGTAGATTTACCCCAGCCGACCAATACTGAATATTACTACTACGTAAAGAAGCGAGCGCCTCTCACCCGCAAAATAGAGCAGCTGGCAGCAGGGCTGGCAGTACGCACTACCATAACATACCTAATTATGTCCAATTTATCGTTTCAGCAATTTTGCCTTTCTAGCGATGATACTATTCTGTCTGTGGTAAAAACGAATATTGTTTTATTATTACAGCCCTCTGCGCTCTTTGCAAATATCGCACTCTTTGACAGGTGCAAGCTATTATAATTTTGAGCAGCGCTGGCGAATTTATTACGGTAGCAATACGTTTCGCGATTCTGCCACAATGTTAAACGACCAAATAATTTACGGTTAACTCGAATTTCCCTGTCGTATTTCTGTATTATACCTAACCTACCGGAAATAGGAATCAAGAGTCTTATTATACGCGGCCCCACCCTCAGTATACTAATTTTCCCGTGGTAAATTGTAATTTGCTGGTGTAAAAAGTGTTCTATTATAATTTACCACGTTTCGACCCGGTTTTCACCATTTGTTTTGCCTTTTCTCGAGGAAGGTGTTTCAACATTCATACAATACCCGAGATATGCGAAGCCAGGCAGACAGGTATAGTTTAATATACAGGATAGTATATTAAACTATACCTGCTATAAGTGATCTCACTGTTTAAAAAAAAACTAATTTTCTGCTTAGTTCCTAAGTAGGAAACATCAATATTTCAGACATATCCAGTCTCTTTTTCAGTCTCAAAATCAGTATTGTCAGTGACTATGTATTTTAAACTACATACAGAACAAATCGAGTAAGATCACTTGTCGATGTCCTGTATAAAGATAGGCACAGTAACGGACTATAATTAAGAACCCATCTAATGTTGTATTCTATTCCACAGTAAGCTTCTACCGATAAAAGCGAATGCCAGATGACATTCTGAGTTGTCTATGCGATGCTCAATCACTATTTTTGTAGGTAGTTGTAATTCCTAATCGAGGAGTTCTAATATACATCCTATATTCCTTCTCTCTCACACCGGATATGATATCTGTTTGATAATCTATTTGTATCTTAATCGTGTGTCAATGTCACACAGACCATTCTTAATGACAATCATTCTGATGTCTTGCACGAAATGACAAACAGAAACTGCGACTAAAAAACCAAATCTATGCATATAAATAATAGATTTCTCTTTTTCTATTACGAGTATGATTTTTTTTCCGATTTGACTATTCCCGTCTCAATTAAATCTGTGTGCTGGTGCTGTAATCTGATTGAACATTTTGACCTTATTGCAAGTACTTTTCTAGGTAATGAGTTTTTAGGTCATTTAGGTTCGCGACTATACAAATGTATCTATTTATATTATTATGATGTAGGTACCTATCTATGTGATCCCTATATATGTGATCCCACTCGATTTGTTCTGTAGTTTAAAATGACGAAACTTTAAACTCTGTCGTACTTACTTAAAGGGCTAGGTATTCTTTTAGGAGCTAATTTAAATTTAATTATTTGTGCCTACATTCTGTCTATGTTACATTACTATGGCATGATTTATGTAGCCTGTGTAGAGCACTTTACGCGGTGGCGGAATAATGCATTCCATCAAGTGACGTGAAAGTTATTTGCATAAATTCCTCACTGGGGTAAGATCTCAGTTTCCGCGTCTCACACGTAACAGACATATTTCTGGCATTGTACGAGAAGTTGTGTAATGTTCTTAACTGAACACTTTAGGATAGATACAGTCTACCGTAATTTGGGTGGATTTTTTAAAAACTATATACAAATCAAGATTGTTGAGCGACTAGCCAGCTATCGTAATTTGGTCGTGTTGTACAAATAAGGCAAAATCTGTTACAGCCGTATAATTTCGTATATGTGGAGCCGATAAAGCAGTTGCAAACACGGCAGAATTACGAATAGTAGCTAGTGATTCCACAATCATTACTTGCGACCGTACATAAACTTTCTACTCAAATCATGATATCATTACTAATGTGGATGCGCGCGGGTTGCGATGTACATACGCGTAAGTACCTAAGTCGATTCCTGAATCAAGCATTATTTTGATCCAACAAGAGCCAAATCCCACAAGAGCTATGGGAGTGAATTGAATACGCTGCAATACTAAGCTGTCACAGCACTACATTGTAAATCTAGCTTTATAACCAGTTATTAAAAGATGCTCCCCTCTTTTTGTATGGAAACATGTTTAAATACGCATTTTTTTTTATACCAATTGAACCGCTTGGCATTTCATTTTGTATGAGACCACAATTTTTTCTTTCAGAATTTCTAAAGGTTTCTACATATATTAAAAGTTATTCAGTATTCGACGTTGAAAGCCTCTCGAGGCACTGCATGTGTGTTTTTATACCCTATATATTGTGCACATCATTTTCGTACCTCCAATAGGTACGTACCTATTACCTACTTAAAATGTTTTTAATTTTTCAAAGTTATTCATTGCATACACATACAATACATAAAAACAACACAAATAAAAAATGTACAAAGGGTAATTTTACTTATTTATTTTCTTTCTCCACAAAGGCATTGAAGAATACCTAGTTGTCATAATTTATTCACAGTTATTGTTCAAGCGTACTAGCAAGTATATCTATTTGTGGAGACTGATGCCTGAACTATGAGAACCCTGTCCTTGTCCTGAGGTCACCAGCTCTCCACGTAGGTCATTGAACTTGTTACTGTATCGTTGTATAATTACCCGTATTAGGTTCTTTGAAGAAATAAATATGAAGAATAAACAAAATACTTATCTCTCTCAGAGTTTTATATGACTGTAAGTACTTTAAAGAAGTGTTGCATTTATTTTTACTCAAATGAAGGTAGAGTAAAATATATTTAAACGTAGGCAACACTGAAAACAAAATTCAATATTATTTGTTATTTTTCAATAAGCTTACGATTTTATCTTTTTGGGTAAGCTGACAAATCAAGAAAAATGCGAAATTATCTTAAGCCGGGTTTCTTTCAGGATTCAATTTATTATTTGGTATCACGATCCGGCGGGGTGCGGAGCGGAGGTGCGGCCCCATCAAATTTCGTTGAGTATAGCTCTACGTCTAATGGATGTGCTATTATGATGGCATAATATTTAACAAGTACGTTCGCTGTTGCTGTTGATTGGTAATTTGAGATAGATTTGTTTACTTTATAGTTACTTACTCATCCTTGTTAATTCGTTACGTTACTTGAATACTTTATAAGTAGTCCTTGTGTTAACTTTGTAACCTATATAAATTTTTATTTGCTCTCTCTTGTCTGAAAGAAGTTAATCACTGGTCAATGTATACTCTTTATAATATATATAAGTATAATAGGGGTTAAAGTATAAAATTGCCTTTTTATAAAACAAACAAAAAATGTGGAGAAAATGTGTGTGTGTGTGTTTTACGAAGTATATATTACTGTAGTAATAGATACTTTGAATTAACATAAACCTTGATGGTGTGAGATTTTCGAGTGAAACTTTTTCACATGATACCTATAAAGTTCTTGTTTTAAAAAATGTGCAACATTCGATTTTCGACTTTTAATTGTTTTTTTATTCCGCTTAGACATGAACACTGACGGTGGGCTTGATCCATTAGTTCCAGGTCGCTCAGCGAGTTATGGAGAGGGCTATGCTCGGGATCTCATTGAAGGATATGATTCGTAAGAAGAGATCCAACGAAAAACGAAGGTAACCGACATAGCTGAAAGGATTAGCAAGCTTATATGGCAGTGGGCGGGCCACATCTGTCGCAGAACCGACGGCCATTGGGGCAGACGAGTTCTGGAGTGGAGACTGCGGATCGGCGCGCCCAGGGTGGGACGCCCCGCCGCCAGATGTACCGACGACCTGAATAAGGTGGCCGGAGGCGGCTGGATGCGGAGGGCGAAGGACCGGGTGTGGTGGCGTTCATTGGGGAAGGCCTATGTCCAACAGTGGACGTCTGAGGGCTGATATGATGATAATAAGGGATGGGACGTTATAATATTCCATGCCCGAAAGTTTTGCCGCCATTTCACAAGGGCTTTATCCTTCTAAGTATATTCAATTATCATAATTTTTTACTCTTTTTATGGGTTTCCTGATTTCCTTGATTTCAATCTCACCCGATGGTAAGTGACGATGAGGCCTAAGGCCAGAAGATGCATATTCACTCTTCCTTTAAAAAGATCAAAATCTACTTGTCCGGAAATACCGAAGCTGGCAGTGAGTTCCATTCCTTAGCAGTTCGCATTATAAAAGATTTTTTTTATGGTGCATAATAACAATATTTGAATTGAATGAGATATAAATCTACTGGTTAAAAAAAAGCGGACAAGTGCGAGTCGGACTCGCCCATGAAGGGTTCCGTAGCAGCAAGTAACATAATATAAAAGTTATAGTAGTTCGTTGTAACTTTGATCGATGTTTTAATAATAGTATTGTGGTTTACGATTCATGACGTATTAAAAAAAACTACTTACTAGATCTCGTTCAAACCAATATTAATTGGAAGTTTGCATGGCAATGTATATCATATATTTTTTTAGTTTTATCATTCTAAACACAATGGGGGGGGGGGGACACATTTTACAACTTTGGAAGTGTCTCTCGCGCAAACTATTCAGTTTAGAAAAAAATGATATTAGGAACCTCAATATCATTTTTTAAGACCTATCCATAGATAGGACACGTATGGGTTTGATGAAATTTTTTATTTTTAATTTCAGTTCTAAGTATGGGGAACCCCCAAAATTTTAGTTTTTTTTTTTTCTATTTTTGTATGGAAATCTTAATGCGGTTCACAGAATACATCTACTTACCAAGTTTCAACAATATAGTTCTTAGAGTTTCGGAATAAAGTGGCTGTGACATACGGACGGACAGACAGACAGACAGACATGACGAATCCATAAGGGTTCCGTTTTTGCCATTTGGCTACGAAACCCTAAAAACGATAATTTTAAGACCGCGCAATATTTTAAGCATTAATCTTCCGAATGTTGGAATGAATCGACCCAAAGATTTAATTAAAATTATTACCAACAGTGACATCAAGGCGCTAGAAAGAGGTAGTCAATTAAAAAAATTAAGTGTATTCGTGTAATGATGGATTTTGACTTTGACACATCCAGTCCCTTTTAATCTAGAACCTTATATCCGTGTTATTGAAGCAACTGACGCCTCGAGGACGAAACAAATTTGTCATCCGCAGCGGCCTTTGTTTAGCTATAGCAATATTGCGATTCAATTAATGACGCTTATATTTTACTGTCGGTTATCTTTTCTTGATAAATCCACTAAGGGCAAGATTGCGTCTTTGTTTGTTAGTTAAGTCCGTTTGTAAAATAATGCGTTTCATCCACAAATATTAGGCAGTGTTGATTTAATCACTCGCTGTATTTCAGAAATGTATTCAGTAGTGCTGTTCTCTAAAATAGAAACTCAGGGGCGAATCTCACTCAAGTGACTTCACTCTCTTCGGAACCTAATCCATTGGCATTCTGTAAACATTCCAGACCACTGTCGAAGTGAAGTGAGTTCTTTGTTCACTTCACGTCGGTAGTGCTCTGGAATGTTTACAGAATTACCAATGGATTAAGTTTCGAAGTGCGTGAAGTCACTTGAGTGAGACACGCACGTGAGTTTGTATTTTAGAGAATAGCACTACAGTGTCCTTTAAAGAGCGTTTATACTATTTGAGTAAGTCGTTGTTTCAATACATACGCATGCTTTAAACGTGTCTTTGTGTGTTCCTAGACTAAACGTTAAGGTTACGCGTTAAATGAGTCTGGTCTCATGTTACCGACTACATGTATTCTCCTTGGAATACAAACAAAGTAATTAGTATATATTAATCTTCATAGTTCATGACCTTTACAAAAACAGAGTAATTCAACCTTATCTTGTTTACAACATTACTAAAACATTATAAAAATAGTATTATGAATTTGTAAAAATATCAATAACTTAAATGTATTACAGATTTATGCTATTGTTATGTAAGAGTATTTATTACATAACAATAGCCTTATCAAAACATTAAAAGGTAATACACAATCATTAGGATATCATCCCTATATAACAATAAGGGGTGGTACATAACAGATGTTATAAATAAATAAAAATAACCATCGTAAAATAGCGTAATTTTGATTAATTTCAGGAGATTAAAAGGGTGGGACGCCCCGCCGTCAGATGGATCGACGACCTGAACAAGGTGGCCGGAAGCGGTTGGATGCGGAGGGCGGAGGAGCGGGTGTTGTGGAGTACATTGTGGGAAGGCCTATGTCCAAAAGTGGACGTCTAAGGGCTGATATGATGATAATGAGGGATGGGACGTTGTACTTTATCGTCTTTACAGTTATATACGATGTTACACTATCCTACTTACTACTAACGGTAAATATAAACAACATTACTTCTTTATTACTCACAGTTATTCAAGTTCAATCATACACTTATCTCTTAATAAGTACAACGACTTTGGTTCTAAGCACCCATACGATTAGGTACAATTCGTAGTAAATTTCTCTGTAGAACGACGACGATTTGTGTGTGACGTAATAATTTTTTTTGTATATGTATTTAGTGAATCTAGGTCACTAAATACATATACAAAAAAATTATTACGTCACACACAAATCGTCGTCGTCATTATATTGTCTTTTCTCCGAAAATGTATGTCCGTGATAAAGATATTTATAGTATAATTTTTATCTCAACATTCAACAGCGGCTCTGTGGTCTGCACAGTTTAGCAAGGGAAGGTTTTTTTTGTCGCAGTTACTCCTTGGAATTAGGTGGATTATCCTATTATATGACGGTCCAGGATGAGGCGTAATTTGGAATTGTATAATTGTATCCGTATGCGTCTAAAATATGGCCCATCACAAAAACAGCAACAAACAGCGCTGCAGGACAAGGAGCCACTCGTAGTCCTCGAGGAAACACAAGGAAACCTCGGCTTTCAAAGTTTCTCTTCGCCGAAATTGTTTTCAAACTCACGACATCAACACGCCTACTTAATTTGACTTTTTTCAAGTTTCACAATAAACCGAGAGGAAACCTTTACATTTTTATGTTTTACGTTTCTTGTTTCAAACTTCAGCGTGCTCGAGTTTAGGAATGAAGATGCTTTTATTTTTCTCCATTATTCTTATTTTATTATCATTACTTAAAAATTAAGGGCTACTTAAGTACGGCAATTTTGGAATTACGTTTTTTCTCGTAAAAACGTAACATTGTTTAAAAAAAAACTTTTTTATGTAATTCTATTTCTACTATTTGTATGCGTGCGTACAGTGTATTTTATTTATAACGCCACAACAGCAGACTTGTCTAATTCGAAAAAGGAATTCCATAAAGGTATTTAGGAATCAGCTAGAGATAATAACGTCACAATTTACTGCCACTCAGACAAGGAGAAACTTGTACAAATTGTACAAAGGTTCCCCTATGGAAATCGAACAAACGATCTCTGGAGCTTTAGGTAATCGACGGAACCACTAGTTCAAATAGGCGGTCAACACTTGTACACTTACAGCTATCGTTTTTAAACGAAATCAATTATTATTACTCTCAAAAAAAAAATAGTCAAATAAATGGCATTTTGTCTTGGTTGCTGTATCATCATCGTCATCATCACCACACCCGGTCCTCCGCATTCCACATCCCGCCGTTTCCGGTCACCTTCTTCAGGTCGTCGGTCCACCTGGTTGTAACACTTTTATGGTCGTTTGAAAGAAGATTATGGATCAAGTTAACAAGTTGAGGTTAGGGATAAGAGTTAGTTAAAGGTAACAAAATATTAATGCACTAGTATGGAGTCAAGTCAACAATTGCTTTTTTTTTCAGTGTACATATCTACATACATAATGGTCACGCCTTGGTCCCAGAGGGATAGGCAGAGACGATGTATCGCCACTATGAGATGATGTATATTTTTTCAGTGTAGGAGTATAAAACTCCTAATTATATAAATAAACATCCGTTTATAGCAGCTTCGTATTCATACTCGTGGAAACGTACATATATACGGCAGTGATAAGATTTCATACATTCTTTGAGAGATACGTAATCACAGCGCCGCGACGAGTATGCAGAACACGCGCGGGTGTCGTGCGGGTCCCGCACTGATTCCGTCCGTTTGACCGTCCGCCACGCACGCATCACCCGCTACCGTCACGTTGCTACTTATGAAATTATGGTCCACGGATACACACAGGCTATGGACGGCAGCGCGGAAAACTTTTTACAGGTAAAGAACTGCAACGAGACGCTATGCGGCTGTTACATAATCATTTGATTCAATGTTCTTTTCTTCTGTGTGTTTTAGTTTATTTATACAAACTAGCCGTTGCCCGCGACTTCGTTCGCGTGGACAACTTAATATTACACATTATTATTTATTACTAAATCCTAAAAGAAATTGAAAATATTTATATACATGAAATTAGCATGCCTACGACGGTTCCGCCGTTGGACTACAGAATTAATGTTTGTTTTTAAAATTTACATTGTTCATGTTTATCATGAATTAAAAGATTATCATATAATTATTTATATTTATTATAATAAAATAAATAAAATAAAAGAGAATTTATTCAACGACATAATTCAGTTCAACAATTAAGCATTTGTAAGTAGTACATAGTCAGATGAATTGGTCGATGCCTCAGCGAAACGCTGCTTTTCAGGCATCGCCATTATGATTATACATCGCTAAAATCGAAGCTAGGGAGAAAGGAGTGGTGATCGTTATCTCTGCCAACGTGTAAGCACTACGTAGTACTACTGTAAACCTCATTACAAGATTTTGTAAGGCCCTCCATAAATAATTAAAAATATATGTATAAAACAAAAAAAAAAAAATATAATCACATTGATAAAATGACACATACCCACTGAAACATATCGCAGGGCTGTAGGGATAACAAACACATCATATAGACCAGATGCATGTAGATTTTTGCCTAGACAGAAGCCATGCCTTACATAGTTTTTTGAATGAGGCTAGTGTTTTAGCTTCGTTTATTGGAGGCGGTAGATCGTTCCAACATTTGGATGCCGCAAAACGAAAACTTCCCCTAAAGGCCTCCAATCTTGGAAACGGCAGTACTAATCTAGAATGCCGCACAGACCTAGTTCTCTCCCAAATTCTATCTGTCCATATAAGTTTTTTAGCAAGATATGTTGGCGCGCCAGTATCTCTCAAATTAAATATAAGTGAACTGAGTTTAAGACTCCGTCTATTTTTCATGTTAAGAATATTATAAGTATTAAGAAACGGAGTTATATGCGACCGACGAGGCACATCGTAGCAGAATCGTATACAAGAGTTTTGTACTTTCTGTATTTGGTTTTCAGTTTTTTTCAATAAACACGGCCCATATACCACATCACAATAGTCAAGAATAGAGAGCACTAGACTATCCGCAAGTCTCAACCTGACAGGAATGCTAAGGAATTGTCTAAATTTGTAAATAGTTCTAAGTGCAGCGTAACATTTACCAGTTTTAGTATTAATATGTTCTTGAAACTTCAATGTACTATCACACAGCAGACCAAGATTTCTGACCAAAGAAGATTCACATATTGGAGAATCTCCTATGAGAACCTGAGGGTTGTGCTGACGTACTCTATCAATCTGATGCCGCGTGCCTAAAATTATGTAACTGCATTTTTGCGTGTTTAATTGCAGACCGTGTTCGCTTGACCAATTGTTAATTGAGATTAGATCCTTGTTAATGCATTCTACCAACGCAGTTACTGATTGATCAGGTTTAGTGCTTAACAAAATTTGTGTGTCATCGGCATACATTTGTGCTAGGCTAGACTGAACACACTCGAGTAAGTCAGCTGTGTAAATCGAATATAACGTGGGTCCTAAAATTGAACCTTGAACTACTCCTCGGTCCACCGACAATGGATCAGATCTAAGCGCCCCGCCAGCACTATCCACCGTTTCAACGACTTGCAACCTATTTTGGAAGTAACTAGAGAACCATGAGCTCACGACATCGTCGCAGCCATAAAATTTCAATTTTGATAATAATAGGTCTACATTAAGACAATCGAAAGCTCGACTATAATCGAGCAGAGCTAATATAGATGAGTTATTATCATTAGATGATGCTAGTACTTCATCCACAACGTGCAGTAGTGCAGTGGTAGTGCTGTGTAACTTGCGGAAACCAGATTGATTCTGAGGTATTATCAGATTGATTTCGAGGAAGTTTTGCAATTGAGCATGCACAGCCTTCTCTACAACTTTAGACAATGCCGGCAATATGCCTATAGGTCTTAAATCCTTCACTGTATTAACATGAGATTTTTTGGGAATGGGTTTAATAACGGCAGTAGTCCATGATGAGGGAAAACAGCCAGAAAGTAGAGAAGCGTTTACAATGGCAGTAATCGCAAGCAAAGAATGCGGGAGCGTTAACTTAATCATTTTAATTGAAATATTGTCAATTCCCGTCGCATTAGAAGATATCGAATTTATAATTTTTAATACCCCGTCGGGAGTAAGTTCAGAGAAACTGAAAGTACTATTTGTAAACCGAGAGTTTGTATATTTATCGGCGTAGTTAGGGTCATAATTTAACTGTGGTATCGTATCCAAAAAAGACTTATTAATAGTATTAGGGTCTAATAAGTGTGAAGGTAACTGTTTCTTTACGGATTTCCCTAGAACTTTATTAAGCTCACCCCACATTTTTTGGGGTCTTTTAACGTGTTTATTGACTTGATAAGTGAAATAATATTGCTTTTCAGATCGATATGCGCTTGTAACTGCATTACGCAAGATCTTGTATGCTTTGATATCATCTTCTTTTCCAGTCAACTTTGCCCTCTTACACGCATCATCTCTGTCACTCATCATGGCTTTAATACTGTCAGTGACCCACGGAGTTGGAGGGGTTTTAAATATTTTAGTTCGAATAGGCACAAAGTGATCAAATAATCCCAAGATTAAATAATTAAAACATTCCACCATCGCATTAATGTCGACACATCCTAGGACCCATTCCCATGGCGTAGCGGACGAAGCAAGCTGGTATGTTTCCAAATCAAAGTTATTGAAAGGTCTATATGTGACAGTTCTAGGAAGTGGTTTATGAACCTGTAAAGGAAATCGAGCCATGACAAATGCGTGGTCACTCAGATCATCATTATGTTTTATAATAACGTTTTTCGATTTAAGTCCTTTAGGACAGCAAATAACGTCCAGTAACGTTCCAGTAGATGAAGTGATACGGGTAGGCTCAGTGACTACCTGTCGTAGGCCGTGTTGAGAAATCAAATCGAGAAAAGTGCGTTGATTTCTGTCATCAGCACATAAAAGATTTGCGTTAATATCACCAGTTACAAACAGAAAATCATATTTAGGCGTTAAACAAGACAGTGAATCAGCAAGTTGGTCGATAAATTTACCAAAATTTATATCGTAGGTGATATTCCCTTTCCCCTCACCAATTCCCTCTTTCCATACCAGCTTCGTTCTTTCCTTCCTCATTCCCTTCCCACCACGTTAAAAACCCCTTCACCTACTCATTACCGCTCCCTACCCCTACCCTTTCTCCACCCTTTATTTTCCACTGACCCCCTCCCTCTGTTCTACCACCTCCTATTCCCGCTGGCCTAGCCCTCATATTTCCTTTCCTTCTCCCCTAATGCCTTCCTACTATCCCTCCTCCTCCCAACTTGCCCCTTCCCTTCCCTCTCTTCTTTCCCATCCGACTTCCCTCCCCTCCAATACTCCGCCATTATGGACACCTATTATCCATATCCAATTAACTGTACAAAAAATGACTGTCAAACTGCTGGACATAGGCCTTCACTAATGAACGCCACCACACCCGGTCCTCTGCCCTACGGATCCAGCCACTTCTGGCCATCTTCTTCAGGTCGTCAATCCACCTGGCGATGGGGCGTCGTAGCGATCTGCGGTCTTCACTCTAGAACTCGTCTGCCCCAACGGCCGTCAGTACTGCGACAGATGTGACCCACACACTGCCACTTCAGCCCACTAATTCTTCTGCTATGTCGGTCACCTTCGTTATTCGTTGGATCTCCTTATTACGAATCATATCCCTCATAGAGACCCCGAGCATAGCCCTTTCCGTAGCTCGCTGAGGGTCTTGAAACTTGTGGATCAGGCCCACCGTCTGTCTCCGCGCCGTAAGTGCATCCTGAATAAAGACTTTTGTCTTTAAACATTGTGGAATGGGCGACGTGAAGACTTGACGCAGAATACTGCCCAGCTAACTGGATTCTTCTGTCAGCTTCCCTATCGAAATTGTTCCTACCCAACTGGATTGTCTGTCTCAGGTCGACGGTGACCGATTTAATATAGGGCCACTAATTATCGAATAACGAACTTTTTGTACCGAGACTTGTGGAAGTACAACAGCGAAAATAAATAAATAAATAAAACTGTAAATGAGCTTTAAAACGTTTCTGTCCCTCTCTGTCAAGTTTTTGCATTTTCCAGTAATGTCATCAGGTCATCTTGTAGATCAGCCTTTTGACATTTTATTGAGATATATCTTAAACCAGATTGTGTCCCGAACTCAAAGCTATTAAACAGTGAAAACACCATCAAATTCTCTTCAGTAGTTTCCAAGAGCCCGTACATACATACAGACAGACACGACATCTTTTGATTATATTTTTCAACTCCACTGGTCTTAAGTAATGTCCGGGAAGTGAATTTTTTTTAACTTCAATGTACAGATTCGCTTTTCTTTTGTTTTTTCTACTCTTTTATTATATGTATGTATAGAGTATAGATACTTAACAATCTTTATATTTCTTGTATACAAACTTAATTTTTTAATTTTGTTGCTGGAAGTTTGTTGCATCGTTTCTTCTTCTCAGCCCTAACACCTAAAAAGCAGTAGTCGGTAAAAATATATTGTGTCAAGTGCCAAGTGTACTCTACTCATATACAATGAAGGATTTTGACTCTGACTTGACTTTAACCACCTTAATCCCATATTTGACAGCTTCCACGACAATACCATTGTTTCATTAGATCTTTTGACTTTGACCCTACTCCATAATCCCATGCTGTTGCATCTCTATTCCTGCGCTAATATACGTCTGCTTACACCCTGATGCTGGTCTGCTCATAACACCAATCCATTGTGCACCCACGCCACTACCACTGCTCAAGCACCACTTTCCATATACAAGTTAACTGGTGTTTAATAATACGCACAACTTCTAAATCGTATCTACAGCATACAAACTGGAGCATCTAGTTCGTCCACACCGGAACATATCAGGAAAACCTAAAGTGTACTTGTAAATCGATGGCCGAATTGGCGTAGGTCCAGACCTCTCTTACCAATACAGAGCATTACAAAAATCTGTTGTAACACCATTTGGCAACCCCTCGGTGCGGGGGTGGCTCACGTACCGACTTTATTTAAAAGATTTTGTATAAACGCCTCTCCGAGCAATGTGACTATTAATTTAACAGCAGGAAAGCTTACTTTGAATATTCGACGTGAGAGAATTGAAAGGGTGGGAGGAAAACTCGTCTTGAATAAGATCAGGTGCTTAGTCACTTTTAAATTAAAGTCACAACCTATTTGTTTGATTACTTTTTGCAAACAGGTTTTTTTTTTTTTCAAAAATATAAAGTGTCTTTGAGGTTTGTAGGCTTATCTCTGGCAAGATGAATAATAACATACCTATTTATTTATATTAGTTTGAATTTTGTATTTAGTAAATTGATTATTTCTTCCGTTATAAAATAATAAAGTTTTTGAGGAGAATCTACGCCACATCGGTGCAACCTTCTTAATGGAATCAGAGTTATACCTATTATTAAACTACCCATCATCATCATTTAACGTTTCCTTAATTCAAAAGTAAATGCAAAATGGGCGGTCGGTGTCAAACCCTCGCACAGGTGTCGCTACTCTTCGTCAGCAGTCTGTGACGAGTTTGAGTGGTTATACCGCCATTGTAGCGAGCTTAGCATCGCGTGATGGCGAGATACAAGTGCAGCCTTACAATATAAAAGGCATTATAGATATAAGAATCAACGAATTTCCAATAATTATTGTCTATATTATAGTCCACGTGAGCGGAGCGGCGAGCATTGCTAATTTGTAAATAATTCTTTTCAATGTATAACCAGTTAAATTGTTTTTCTTAATTTATTCAGCCTGCTACTCTGGACGCGGTTGAGCGTCGTGCCCGAAGGCTCATTGGCAACGATGCTCTGATAAGTTCCAAATTATAGAGCCTCAAACATCGTCGCAGTGTGGCCTGTCTTACTGTTTTCTACAGGTTATATTTTGGGGAGAGTGCGTAGGAATTGCACAATTTGATTCCCCCATCTCCGTTCCGTCACTGAACTACCAGGCGTGGGGAGGGACTTCATCCTTATGTAGTAAATATACCACGTTCTCGCACGAAGCGTTTTGCTTCCTCTTTCATATTGCGAACTGCTAAGGAATAGAACTTTCTGCCGGCTTCGGTATTTCCGGACAAGTACAACTTGGATCTTTTTAAAAGAAGAGTGAATAGGCATCTTCTGGGTAAGCGCGCTCCACCTTAGGTCTCATCTTCATTTACCATCAGGTGTGACTGAGGTCAAGCGTAAACCCATCAGGAATAAAAAAATATTATCACAAATGATACCATATTTTAGTATCATAAATTAAAAAACCGCATTTAATCATAAAGTTTGTGATGTTAATTTGTCCACACTGACGAAGTTGCGGATAACAGCTAGTATAAGTATGTATGATAAGTCGGTAAAAAGTCAAAAGTCCCCAGGCATTATTGAAAGTCTTAGAGCAGCACAGCCCTCGACCCCGAGGGGAGAGCCCGTAGCGACTTCTTCCTGATGCGAATCATTCTGACATTTTCGCGGGGGTTGCACGCACCATGCACACTTGTATGCTATTGCTACAAATTGCTATAAATAGAACAACATTCATAAAATATTGTATACTAACTTTTCCCGCGACTTCGTACGCGTAGGTTTCGACATTTGCACTAAAATTGTTTGATTAGTATTATTAATTATATTATAATTATATATTTTTTATGTTACCTATATTATGATTTTGGTTACCCTTAGGCATGAGATGTTTTTTCAGGGTAAAACTAACCCACTTATGTCCTATTCTAGGACTTAACCTATATGTGTGCCAAGATTCATTCCGATCCGTCCAGTGGTTGAAGCGTCATTGAGTAACAAACATTCAAACATCAAAATATACAAACTTTCGCATTTATATTATTAGTGGAATACACATCGACACGCGTATTGCCCAGTGGTATTAAACCTTGCACAAGCAGGTAAGTATAAGGTGTTATCTCAATAAAATTCCAACGATCTTGCAAGAAGATGAATTCTCGTTTCCTAACATTTTCATGGCATTGCTCTTCAACAGAAATTGGTCATTAAAATGGCTCTAAAGACACCCAGTCTTTATTAGTTAAAAACTGAGAATTTTACATAGATGACGTAGATAAAAGAATTCAATCAATGTTCTTAATTCCACGCAGACGAAGTCGCGGGCAACAGCTAGTCAGAAATTAAAATGGTATCTATCTGCTACCTATCATATTTTTCCGACCATCAATCGACTCACGTGGAATATATCAAGACTGTGAACATGGATCACAGATCGCTGGCACACATCCCCATGCCGAAAGCATGCTAAATCTACACCTGGGGCGATTCGTGTTGCATGAGACCCACCATATCAATGATACAGTGCCTGTATTAAGTGTTGAAATTTCTGACCAATGAAATAATAAACTCTATTGTTGAGTCTGTTTTCAGTCTAATCCATCACGCATTATCAGAAAGTGATCACGACACCGCTATCTAAGCGCACGGCTAGTGAGCCAAACCTAGTTCGAAAAAAAACCGCTACAAGCACGATGTGCACTATTTGCACGACATGTATATAGCTACTTTGAGCTCTGTAACTCAATACCTATTCACACACACACGTTCATATATACACGTTCTTTTACATGGTGCTACATTTCAAAACTGTAGCTTTAATATGTTCAAAGTTATAATTTCGACAAAACAGCTAATTTTACTCAATGACTGACACGTAATCAAAACATATACTCGTAGGATACTTCTACTAAAGATAGCGATGTAAAATTTCGCACGTATAGAGTAAATACGTAGATTAAGATTTTTTTCGATTTCCATTCCATTTCGAAGCTCCATTGCCATCATTATCTGAGATACATGCAGTCGTCTGAAGTTACGAATATAGCATGAACGAATCGAGAGCGAATTAGCAGGACCCTGGAGAGCCAAATGCAAATTGTCAAATGCTAGAAATGCTGTTCAATTTTCATTGCAATGTCGGTCTGGGTAATCAAATCGGAGACAATTTCAGCGGACGACATAGAGATATGAACTCTAATGTGCTAATTGTATTAGGAATATATGACAGGGGCATCCTACGTTGCATATAATGGTACTATGATTAAAAAAAATATGCAGAACTTTATCAGACACTCTAGATCAGAATTACGTTTGAAAAACTTTTCATAGCATCCATGGTTTCTTTTAACCCTTAAAACGAATGGCAAGCCTTATCTCACAGCTTGTATTTCCAACCGTAAATCTCATTTACCAAATGCCTACACATGTCGAGCAAAAAGTAGGCTTCTCTTGACATGGGCACCACAAGTAAAAGTCACTGTTCGCGTCCCGGACTGTCACTTACACGTTTTTACGATGTCGTAATACGCCCGCGCGGTGTCTTGTCCTACTTTACTACTGAACACATTTAAGAAGATAAAACTCTTTGTCTTTTTAAATAAATTAGTTCCCAGTGCAGGTCGTTCAGTTTCTCTTTAATTACAGATGACGATGAAGCCCAAGGGGTAGTACTTAATGTTGGGTTTAAGATAGAAGTCGGATAATAATGGTACAATTGGCAAAACATCCAGATATTATTGATCTAATTGTCAAAATGTGTCCAATATGGGTTACCCAATGCACACTTTCCTCATCCCAGCACTTTCAGCTACATTTATACCTATTCTTTTATAAATAATCCATACCTATGAATATATTACTAGGTAGATATAAAATACATATCCTATCATAAGAGCTTTAAAGATGGCTTGGGTTTCAATGCAGCAGCATATAGTGTGCAAATGGCCATAATGGTCGCAAACATTCGTTAAGAACAGTCATCTTAAGCAGAAGAATAAGCCACGAATAATTTTCGAAGTAAATCCTGTGCAGACGATGCAATAACCGCTGAGTACTAAATCCCCTGTCTCGGCCCGGCGCTAATGGTGCGTGATGTAACTGCATAACTTATAGCAATTTTCCCCTACTTTGGCCCCAGCAGTGTAACGCGTCATTTGCCCAGCTCGTCGCGTCGTTTCGAAGGATTACCAAAATGCCCAGTCACACCAAGCGGTAATTAAGTAAAAATAAGGTTTTTAGGCATCCGTTTAAACTGATACCCTTAAAGCGAAGCTTCAGCTACGTCAGTTTGTTTGTCAGTCTGTATGTATGTCTGTCCGGCGGATAAACCTGATATAATACAGCTAAACCGATTGGAAGTCAAATTAAAAAAAAAAAACATAAAATTACCCAGCAATTCTAGAAAAAAGAGATATTACTGAAAATCTTTGTGTACGACGTACACATTACTGACTTTTTTATACATATTATATAATACCTACTAATTATTATACTACCTGAATTTTAAGAACAATAAAAAACGTTTTTTTTTGTACATTTTTGAGAGTGATGACTCGATTTTGATAAAAACAAAATTGTCTTGAATTTTAGTTGGTGTAGTGTTTATTATAGGGGAGGTATCGATTACTATATCAGATAAATAGGTTTCTTGCAGATTTCCTTGATCCAAATTCTGACATATCATGACCGCTTCGTTAGCCTAGTCTTTTGAAATACAGAAAGGGGTCCTACCTACCTATGAGTTTTTGTGCCATGGTTTCGATATACGATAGAGTGCTGAATAGTCTAACTTTTAATAAGCCTTGTGTCGGTCAATATGACTGACCTGAATCAAAGATAATATATACTAGAGTCCTGAATGTAGAAATGGACATTGGATATGCCACAGATGAAGGTAGTGAGATTGTCCTATTCAATACAGATTGGATAAATGGGCGAAAATAGTAGTCCATTTAGCTCTTATAAATATATTTTTCAAACATATATTTACCATTATTCGAGATATTGTATTCTAAAAACAGATTCAAATATTATTATACCGTCTATATTTGTTTAGCGCATGTATACGAAAGAGTACGTAATTAAACCACTCCTATTTTATTTCCCGTTTAATTAAACTGAAACATCCGGTCGTAAAGTCCAAAAAACAATTTTCGCCTTTTTTATTGGCCATCAGAGAACCGTCAAGTGTCTACTGAATAATAAAGATTCTGTGCATGTTTGTCGAGAACATTAAGCTTTACTCACATAGGCAAGATATGAGACCGGATTCACAGATAGCGGTAGACTTTTAAGCACCATCAAATTTTGATGAGCATTAAACTTTTTTACAGGATTACTAAACCTTCCTTTAAACCATCTAACAAATCTTAATAAACGAGGGACTTTTCTCTAATAAAGAGATATGAGACTCAATGAAGTGTATTTAGTGAGGGGGATTTATTACGCGAGATTTTTTTTTAATTCGGATTCCCACATGAGATATCTCCTATCCAGATATGAATTCGAATTAAAAATTACATGAAAGCTTAAGAAGTGTGAAAAAAGAACATACTGAAAGTCGTCATGATCAGCCTGCTGACGTGCTGGACATAGGCCTTCTCCAATGAGTGGATCCACACCCGGTCCTCCTGCCTCCACACCCTACACCTAACTGCAACTGACTGAGTAGCAAGAAAGTCTTTTTTTTTTGACAACTGTTGCCATGCCAGCCGGAAGGGTTCTGCGACAGATGTGGCCTGTCCACTTCAAATGTTGCTTCCTACAAAATTCAAATGGCAATACCTGGATCAATTACACAGCTGAATGTGATCTTTGAATTTTACGTAGGTACTCTATTTAATTAAAATTGCAGACTGATTGTATTTTCTTTCTTGCACATAACTCAAAGTATGCAGTAACTGCACTGTGTAACTAAGATAAGCCATAGATAAGGCTTAGCCTGGCATGCGGTAGGTACCTACGTAGGTATTTGTTGTCGGAACAAACCACGTTAGTTAGAGATCGGCGTGCGAACATTAATCTGATGATCTATGGCCTGGCGTGCGCGGGCGAGCTTAGCCTGCATCTATTTTGTAACAAAATAAAAGATAGATCTCAGAGCCATAACGGCCAATTTGCAGAGAACCAAGTTTAAAACCAAATAGCTTTTCGCCCCGCAGCATTGATCACGGTTAGTAAATATTTCTACAAGTACAATAATCCTCCCTTATGGATAAAAAAGAGCATAATGTAGTTTGTTAATGTATTACTTGAATATTATAATTTATAATTGCGTAACTACTAGCATACTTTTTAAAGACGACATTATGACATGTGTTTCTTGCGTTTAATTACGGAAACTACGAGTACCAGATATTATAATTTATTTTCCCTAATAGATGCTACCATATTGCATCCGGCTTTATCATCGGAGTAGAAAATATGGTTGAATTGAAGAAAGTCTGAAAAGTCGGTGCGGTTTGTGAATGAGTTCGAGGATGAAGTCCATGGGAAATCTAGTTGTATAGATAAGAGAGTTTAATAATAGAGTTATCACATTTATTTACGTCAAGAGATTCACCAGTTTGCTTGGCTTTGTATAATAGACTAGTATGGTCGGGAGCTTCATGTGGTTTTATACGATAGGCCATTGTTATCCTGCCAGGGGTGGATAAATTTGGCCTCCAACTGGCTTTATTAGTGCAACCCAATTTAGACATGAAAGCTTCATATTCTGAACATTATTTTTATTTAATTTTAAACGAAAGTAAACTAGTTATTTATTTTTGCACTTCAGAGATTTGTGATGTAAAATAATACAATCCCTTTACAAGAAAAATTACCAGCTTCATCTTGGGAAAAAGTGCGACTTAAATGTAGAAATAGTAAAGAAATAAGTCAAAATTTCAGAATAATATTATTTATAATTATTATTTAATAAAAACACGAGCTAGATTTATACCTAAGAGCATTCTGACTGCGATATTACTTTATTCAACGCAACAGCAAAATCCTATTTAATCTGTCAACAATCATGTTAATGTGATTTTTTTACTTAATAATTGTTTGAAAGCGTGGCGCCTATTATTAATTTACTATGTTAGCTCAAGTCCAAAAGTCAATAGTTATTTTATCTTTTGAGTAATGCGCCAGACGTGGAGCCAAATATTTTCTTCAACAATATTTACACTACATCCATATTTAGTAGCTAACAATAAAATGTTGAAAACTTCTCTCTTCATACCTAAGTAAAGGTATCCAGTATAATTAAGTACGATCAAACGATCATCTGCTGTTAATGCATTTTCTAACCTGAACCATATTGAGACCTCTGACACAGGAAAGCATGCACTTATGTATGAAGCGTACTTAATGTTATCGAATTTCATAAACAAATATCATCCAACAGAAATCAATCTATGAATTAGTCCAGGAAGTCAAGAAATTTAAGTCATGCTCCATTGGGGTTCAAAGCATTATGTCTAGAATGTTTACACAACTTCCATATTTAGAACGAAACAACAAAATGTTGCTACGCTTAAACCTCTCCCTATATACGGAGGTATAGATATCCAGTATAGGTACTAAGACCGCTCCGACCGCAGGCAAGTGCAATGAAGCATCTCGACGATCTCAACAGCAATTTAATCAGCTTTGTTCTTTCAAAATAAGCTACGGTATTCTCTCGACCCAGACAAGCTATTAAGGTTTTTCAATTTGCTATTTTTTATAAGATGGAAGAGTATTTGGATCATTTACATTGGCTGAGCATTCTGGAGTTCAATAATGGAGTTCTTTAAATTTGCAATACATTTTTATGGTTGAATGACGGTCGACGGAAAACTAAACGTAACTTTATTCAAAACTTTTGTCGCTATACATAAGACATATAAAGTCGTATGACGGTATTCGTAGTCACACTTTGCTCAACAACATTAAGAAAGCACAACATAATTACATGCATAATATCTAAGTAGATATTTGCTTTAGTATAAACATCGGGATTTCAATAGAGTACGCCGAAACTATTTGTCAAATAATCAATCCAAACTTTGATAGACGGGGTGGGGAAGAGCACGTAGCTCTCGGCTTCGTTATCTCGTACGAGCGCGTTGCACCGCCCAGCCCCGCATTCACCCCGAGCGCGAGACCTCTCTACTTGAAGCCAGAAATTGCAGGATATGGCAAGAAAAATAATTAATCCAAACTTAATAAATATAATGAACAAAGTGAAATAAAAAATCTCAGCTGCGTTAACTCATACGAGCGCGCTGGAGCATCCATTCGTATCCGCATTCTCATTCACCCAGCACGAAATCTCTCTTATATGAACAAAAAGATACAGAATATCTGTGACAAGAAAATTGCATCATTCAAAACTGCCCGAAGGCTGATCTCAGCCTTAGATTCATCCTAAATATGGAGCTAGAACCCGTAAATATGACACGTTATACTACACTTAACTCCCCTCTAAATATACCTTTAAACACGGAAAATGTAGCGCCACACTACACAACTCCATCACTCAGTCTCTCCCCATTTACTACTACTCTGAACAGCCAGAAATCATAAATATTGAGGGTGACAAATTAATAACACCAGTGCAACCTCGCACCCGTATTTATTCTAATATGCTATCATAACTGATTTACCGTCACGTTTTCTGTAATAGATACCGCATGTTTTCACTCGTAATTTTCCATAAACACTTTAAAGGACAGTCACTCTGACTCCATACGATTGGCCATTGGTACATTACGCCGTACGGCGTCACTGTACTTCAACGTGTTAATAATTATTTACTACAGTAGTAATGTATATGTTCTGCACATCATTTAAGTGCAGTTTTACCTAATAGTGATACTTACTCGACGTTTGGTGTAATTCGGGCCGCATATTTTGAAGTTCCTACCACTACCTACGAAGTTACTAGTCTCCGTGTTTGAAAGACAGCTCCAATCCTTTATATTGTAGGTGCATGCTCTCAGCACCTTGCTCGTGAATATCAGGACGTATTCGATGCAGCACCTGTTCGCTGTTCACCCGACAACTCGCTAACTTCGGCTCACAAGTTTACTTAAAGTATTACGAAATTTGAAGCGGACGCCATGTTGCCAACTTACCCTACATTATGTTTGTGAACCTGATGATACTGACGCCCTCAATAAACTTTTGAACTAGTTATATTCTTTCAAAAATTAAACTAGTTCCCATACAAAAGAAGGTGGAGAAATTCCGAGTTGGAGCTAACTTATATCTTTGCGCTCTGAAAACTTGCCCCGCGCAGTTACTTTGGAAAATATCGGATAGAATTTCACAAAGAGGCTTCCGATAACTTGCCAAAGCTCGGAAGTTGTGTTTGAATTTCACCCTGTTCTAGAAATGTTTCACTTTGCGACATGGAGTGATGTTTTGTTCTCGCATTTCATTAACAGAAAAATGCATGTCGTCATCCTTCGTTTCATTTTATACGGCAGCATAGCATACCTACTTGTTACTACGAGATACCGTTTTAAAGTGATTTCTTTTCCGAAAAGCCGGTAAATATTAATATGCTCAACTTTTTCTTTTCACATTTCATAATATTTAACTTTCATTATTAAACCATTGCAAATTACAGGCATCTTCTGGGTCAGCGCGCTCCACCTTAGGCCTCATCATCACTTACCTACCATCAGGTGAGATCGAGGTCAAGCGCAAACCCATAAACATTAAAAACAAGTTGCACTGACCATTATGATATACCATCCAACATACTCACTCAGCAATAATCACCTTTAAAGAAATACAATGTATAACAAAACAGGAATTCATAAGCTGAATATTTCCCAGTGTGGATTTATTATTCAATAATTCTCATATTGCCACGTCCAATTTAAAATAACAAGCTGCACAAAGGATGGGTAGGGTGCAGATTGTGCATATAGGCAAAATAAAGCAGGCGGGACGTGTCATCGGCTTTTGCGAGCTAATCGGAGTGGGACGGTTGATTGCATGCACTGGTTCTTTTTTTAGACACGTCTGGGCAACGGGCTTCATTGGACAAAGGAACTATCGCAAAGCCCAGATAATTGAGCCAATGTAGATTGAAGTATACTTTTAGTGCTGCATTGAATAGAACGTGCGTTTATGTATATTTGGGGCGGTATGAGTACCACCTCAACAAAATCACCGTCTTAAAAAAGCAATGAAGATAGGTATGTTCGGAGTTTCTCTGAGAGACAGGCTCTGAAATGAGGTGTTGCGTTAGAAAACAAAAATTGTCGACATATTACTGAAAGTTAGGAAGACTGAGATAGAGATATCACTCGAGACTGCCGTTAGTGTGGTGTGAGAAGTTCCCGGTGAGACACTACCGTTAGACGGCTGGCAGTAACTAATTGCGATTTTTGAAAATCGGGTGTACTGTCACGATTTGTTAGAGGTAAATGCTTTATTACCTTTAATACCAAAATATATTATCATCATCAGGTTATTTTTGTCTCCACTGCAGGAGCACAACCCTCTCTCATCTGCCGGAGACAGACGGAGGATTTGGCCTACACTCCCCGCGCTGGCCAGACGGGTTGGGGAGGAAATATATTGATTCTTTATAAATGCTGGTCCCAATATTGGGGTTACCATGAGGAATACTGGAATTAGAGGGACTACGGGCCCGTCGGGCGTACCTACATGCAAAATGTGGAATAACCTTCTCTTGACGTTTTCCCACAGCGCTAACACTTTTGGTTCTTCAGGAGAAGCTTAAAAAAGTCCTTTAAAGTCGGCAACGCACTGGCAATTTTCATCACTTACCATTAGTTGGACCGTCTGCCAGTTAGCCCTATAAGTAGATATTTGAAAAAACTAATTTAAAAACTCATTTCAGCCGAACTACCATTTTACTGTATGAAACACAGATAATATGTATAAATAATAGATGTATCATCTAAAATGCGACACGCTGTTGCAGAAATAAACACAGCTGGTTCTAAACTTAAAACAATATAAGGTACTTATTTAATATATATGTGACTTCAATGATGTCGTCCTGAGTATATTTTTTAAAATGTTGTTTTAGGGGTAAATAAAACGTGAATAAACCGTCCTGTTTTCAGTATCTCTTGCATGTAAATCGAGTCGAGACGAGTGTTTCTTCTTGAATCAAAATTCATCCCCGCGAGTTAATGAACGAATAATTCAAAGTATGTATTATTCATTATTTTGACCAAGAGCAAAGAAAACTCGAGAATCTACGGTAAATAGAAATATTATACTTTGTATAATTGGACCTTATTATTTTTGATAATGGAAGAAAATTTAGGTATTTTTTTTTTATTCATTTGTTTCTTATCTTTTTTCAGGATAATTTCAACTAATATACTTACCGTCAGTTATCTCATACTTGTAATGTATACTCTTGCTGATAGTAATAATTACTAGTCATGTCACGTCATTATTAGTATGATTCATATATTAAAAGAAGTCAGCGTTGTTGATAATATGGGAGTATATTCTAACCAAAAATAGTTATCTTTAATATCCGGAAAAATATTTTCTTATAAAGTTTATTACATACTAGCTGTTGCTCGCGACTTCGTCCGCGTGGAAAACTGAACATCATACATTATTATGTATTTCCCGTAGGAATGAGATGTTTTCGGGATAAAAACTATCCTATGTCCTATTCCAGGACCTAACCTATATGTGTGCCAAGTTTCATCACGATCCGTTTAGTGGTTGAAGCGTGATTTAGTAACAAATATCCAAATATCCAAACTTTCACATTTATAATATTATATAGTGGTAGGATTACAAATTTCAGCTCAATCAGTCCAAGTAGTTTTCGAGTCGGGCGGACAGATAGACAAGGATAAGGTTCACAGACTTAGACATGTTTATGTCACTTATGCTGTCGATTGAGATGTGCATTTACCTTTCAGATCAGCCCTTAGACGTCCACTGCTAGATATAGACCTTCCCCAATGAACGCCCCCACACCCGGTCCTCCGCCCTCCGTAGTCAGCCGCTTCTATCTTAGTACTTAGAAAGTTGTTATAAAAAAACAAAATACAAAATATTTATTTCAAAACCATGATTGAATTTACAGCGGTTAATTGAGGCCCTCTTTTAAACATAAAAATGTCTATGCCAGAGGGCCTCGCTTATCCATACTTATAATATACATATATAACACACAATGACTAGACTGTAACATCAATATATTGTAAATCCGTTATTGGCAGTAAGAACTATAAATTATAATAATACTGTATGCTAAGTGCTGTAGATTTTGTGAAAATAAATAAATAAATAATCTAATATTTAACAGTATGTGTGTGAATCTAAGTCTTTTTATAGTCTGACGAAACCCAAGAAGTTCTAGTCATAACATCGTTTTTATTCGGCAGTTTAGAATGTATACCCATACTTCCTCACTCAAGATAGCCTCTAAGTGAAATCAATGAAGAGAGACATAAGAGCAACAGATTATTTAAGATCACATAAACTTATTTAGATAACCCACTGTAATGATGTAAAAAGTAGGTCTCATAGCATTATATTGCCTTACACTAATAGCGCATACTGATCGGAAAACGGTTAAGATAAAACGAGGTTTAAAAAAATAACGGCTCGCCACCAACAGGCGTCAACTGCGTCGATAAATCACATCACGGGTCGTTTGGACCACCCCCGCCCCCTTCGCGGGCAAAAACATCCCAAATCTGTCTGGACCCACCCTTATAATCTCTAGATAATGGGTGCGGATTGAAAAATCATCCGCGCTATATGTTAGGCGTATGCATGACACCTCAGCTATGGCCGTCATTTGTCAAGTGTAACATGGATTTTAATATAAAAAAAACGTCAGCAGTTGCCACATAAAAATATTGGGGTTTTCCGGGTACGTACTAAAATAAAATTGATTTGATTTTGCGTCCTTTAATAGCTGCCTCTCTATTCAATTAAATTTTTTTTAAGCGTAGCTTGATGCTACGCCGTAGCGATCATCTGCACAACTTATTTGTGTAACGGGTCCCCTTTGACGACAGCTTTATTTCATTACATTTAGATGTGCAAAGTTTGAACTTCAAATCCGGCTCCATATCAATTAAGTCCAGATTAAGTCATTTAATAAATCACTATATGGTACGCACTATTATAGCTACGAGGCTACGCTATTGTAAGCTCGAGCCATATGCGAGGGACTATAATAGATAAAGCCGAGATTTGAATTATTAACTTAGCAAGCGTTTCATAAGACTATTTTCAATACTTTAGTAAGTAATAATTACATGACAATTTAAAACTAAATTTAAGTACCTATTGTAGTTTTCGATTAGGATGGCTGGCTTATATTTCAAATACGCGCGCAATATTCATATTAAAAAATAACATCGATCATCGGCAATAATAATAACATCGCACCAAACATCCAAAAATAAAAATTCCAATAAACCACAGAGATTATATCGACGCGTATTTTGAATCAGTAGCTAAGAACTCCTTGGCTTTTTTTTATTTTAAGGAAAATGATACGAACAACAGTCTTATTTGATAGCTGGCAGCTTATTAAATTAAAACTAAACTACAATCTAAAAAGCACGTGTGTATAGTGATAATATTATCAATATCATACATTGGACGGCATTTATTATATTTATTCATTACCAGTATGTCATACTAAGCAGTAGGTAACTAATTGGACTTTTTCTGTCCAGTCTGTCAGATCGTAGAACTAAGAGTATGACTAGTTGGACTAACCCCTGTATTTCAATTCCCCGTGGTTCAACCAGTTGGACATTGCAGTTGTACCACGGGTCGGTCCCGGCTTTTTCGAGCAAGTGTTATGTGTGTTAAAATATCTATCTATTAATTTACCACATGTATTTTAGAAACAACGATGACGTATATATACTGCGATCACTAACCCGCTAAGCGTATTTTTAGCGGCCTCTCCAGTTAGAGGCCTTCTCCAGTAGGGTACTTACTATTGTAGGTTGTTTTTTGATGCATATGTACCTACTCGTATATGCTGGGTCGTATACAACGTGCAGACCTTTTCAAACTTTGCTTCTATGTTACTGATCGCCCTTTATACCCTTCGCCCTTCACTTTCTTTATCAATCTTTAGTTGTCTTTTATGGAAGGGACATTGCACTCTCCTTTATTTGCGCTGTAAATATTGCAAGGGTCCATTTTTGTCGCTACTTTAACAAAGTGCACTTTTTGCGGCGCAGCTGCGCTCATCGTTCGGTTGACATAATGTAAATAGGTTCTGTATACCTTTATTTTATTAAAATAATAAAATACAATGTCTCCGTTTTGTATGAGACGTATTCTGACGCGCGTTTAAGTGTTTTCTTAAGTTTTGAGAAAGGTTCATAATATTATATTATAATAATATATATTTATAAAATATATCGGGTTGCAATGCGAAATAGTTAAAGTAGAATTATACATATAATACAACAATTCTTACACTCAATTTAACTAATACAGAAAAATAATGTCAAATCCCATCCCACTAATATTATAAACGCGAAAGTTTGGATGTTTGTTACTCAATCACGCTTCAACCACTGGACGGATCGGAATACAACTTGACACACATATAGGTTAGGTCCTGGAATAGGACATAGGATAGTTTTTATCCCGAAAACGTCTCATTCATACGGGAAACCAAGTTCAAGATGTGTAAATATCGAAACCTACGCAGACGAAGTAGCGGGCAAAAGCTAGTCAACACATAAATTAACCCTGTGATTTCTATAATCAAATCACACTTCACACTAATGAGAAAGATGGATGTTTGTTAGTTCCTTAATCACGCTATAACGGCTGAAAGATTTTGGTGAAACTGTGTATTGTGAGCTTATGCCCTGGAATATCATAAAGAATAGGTACTTTTTAATGCGGACGAAGATAAGCTAGTTATTTATAGGTAAGTGCGAATTACCTAAAGCAAATCACAGGTGATCTACAGACAAACGTCACAGGAAAAGTTAGTACGGCAAAGTGTTGTATATTTTCTATATAGGTATTTCATATATTATATTTGTCTAATCTTGACCTCACCATGTAATATTTGTTTAATTTTAATACTGAGCTATCCAACTAGACAATTTCTATGAAATTTAAAGTAGAGATTTTAAGTAAAAACAAGAAAATAATAATACAATGGCCTTACCCGGTTAAACTGCAATAGCCATTCTGTAAGCACGACTATACCATTGCAGAGTCAGCTGTTTAAACAATAAACATGGCTTTAACAACTCCTAAACCATTTAGTCGCAGTTGATCTTTACGACTGCTCACATAAAGTGCGCTATAAATATTCCAAATAAACTTTTAGTTCAACTAAGTTTGTTATTATATTGTTAGTGCATGTAGACACTAAAAACCTGGTTAGGTATTAAAAGACTTATTTAATGGACTACTGAGATAGAAATGTGAGAAAGCGTTAATTTCAGTTTTATACTATATTGTTTTACATTGCGCTCTACTAGAGTTATGTATAATTTATAACATAAATAGAGCGGCAAATGAACGTACATTAGCCCGCCTTTGGTAAATATACTGTCAAATATAACCTTAGATGCCCAAAAATGCTATAACTATGTGCGTACATTTACCCTTCAAATGGCAATATTACCCTTTCGTCCCATTTCGTAACCAGATTTCGTAAATGGCTACGAAATGGGAATTTAACTCCCATTCTGTAACCGGTTACGAAATGGGAATTGCGTTGTCCCATTTGGTAACTTTTTCATAATTAGTTACGAAATTGGCAATTAATTTCCATTTCGTAACTGGTTACGAAATGGCTGTACAGTCCCGGGCCTAACAAAGAAAACACGTTTTTTTTGTTCAAAGTTACCTTTGTTCATTCATCAACGTAATCTCCACCAAGAGCAAAGCAATCATTCCAGTGTCGCTCTAACATTTCAATACCACTTGCAGAACGATTTAACTTTTGCCTTTTTGTTTTTGGTCAACAGTGAGCAAACGCGGCACCCACTTTGATCAGAGCTTTCTCATAGTCAAATGCTCATGTAATATAAAGCGCCAACACGTTCTTTTGATATCTTTATGATGTCAGTTAACTCACGAAACTTCACTTTTCGATCATTCAAAACGATTTTGTGGATTTTTTTATGTGTTCTGATGTTACCGCCTCATTTGGACGTCCACTGCTATCTGCATCATCGGTGTCTCTACCACCACGTTTGAAGTCAGTAAACCAACGTTTTATTGTTGTTTCTAATGGAGCCGAGTCCCCATAACACTTTTCAAACCATTGCTTCGCTTGAACGGTATTTTTCCCATCAAGAAGCAGTGTAAAATTAAAACACGAAATTGTTTTTGATCCCTTGTTTTGAAAATAACAAAAGTAGCGTAATAGCTTCGCTTGTGAGTTATTGCGTCTTAGCACAATAACTCACAAGCTAATGAATAGAATATCATGAAATTTTAACAGCTGTCTTTTGAAGGCTAGTACTAACTGAAAAAGACGTAAATGCAATAAAACTAGCACCATCTATGTGCTAGGCCCCGGACTTTTCAGCCCATGTTATAACAGCCACCAGCTCACCCGATACCTTGTGGTAAGTTAACATAAGTACCTATAGTTCGTATACAATCTGAAATTTTTTGTCAATATGCATTTCCTGAATTTTCTCCATATTTTACCAAAATTTTCAAAAATTTCCTACAATTGTCAAATAAATTCCTTATCATACATTCCTATTTTACATATACTTATGTTCTAAATCATATCTCAATTGGTTCAGACATTTTTGGTTATACAGACGGACGGACAATAAGGGTATCGGATTTGTCGGACCCTTAAAGAAGGCCAGTACACTTATTCCATTTTTTGTTCCCTGTTACATACATTGATTACCTACTTCCTACTGACTTACTCATTGAAATATTAACTAATAAACGACCCACGTTACATTACATATTCACATCATATACCTGGTCTACAGACTAGGAGCTAGGGGCGAGAGGCTATCATCTGTCAAGCTTCGCGCAGACAGCGATCAAATTGAGGATTGTCTGGCTTATTGCCGGTTGATAATGCCGCGTTTAGTTTAGACACCTCGAACGTGGACAGGGAATATTCACATTTCAATTCATATCCTATAACCGTCTTGCTATGGGCATATGTCAATCCTCTCAACTGCTAGGTCATAATAAATCCATTAAGGGCCTCCTCTCTCCCAAAATAAAATAAGGTTTATGCCATACTGACTTGTGATCGCAGGTCGCAGACGAATTGGTGGTTGCAGTATATGCACAAACAATCTGCTGCCCATTACCTGCACAACTTAGAATTTCTACATCAGCGTATGCAAGAGTGACTCACGCTTGTATCTTCTTCCTTTTTCATAAAAATAATAGTGAAAAATTATAACGCAATTTTCAAAGTAGGATAGGAAGTACGGGTGTCACACTATAAAAATAATTGGAAACGTTTAGAGGAAAATCCTTGGTGTCAGTATTTATGCGTTTCCCGCACCCTGGTATTGTGACAGTAGTCATGAAGAAAAATGACCAGTGACACACTAACTCATAACATTATCTTTGACTACCTACTGTCACATTTCAAAATTATATATTTCTGAGCGGTGGTGCGTCGCGGTGCGTAAAATATCGGATTACCCAGGCGGCTGGCAGGCATGTTTAGTGCGCCCGTGCGAGTCCGTTTGCAAGTCAGATTCAATTTGCATAAATAGTCAAATACACAAGGCCCAAAGTAAACCATTCTAAATTCGATGGCCGGAAAGTTGTATCTCTGCAAACATGGACATTCAGAGCGGCAAATGTGACCTGAATTAATATTTGACCAGAATGTTTGTACTGTAACAGTTGTGCCTTCATTTAGCTTCTGTGGTGTATGTACTGTAGACATGGTAATTTTCTATGAGCTCGGATTTTCTAAATTAGTAGTTGGACCCGCTTGTGGAATATTTGATTTCCGCCGCGCGCGGCATTGTTAATTTTATATGAGGACTAGATGTTGTACGCGACTTTGCTTGCGTGGTTTCGAGATCCCCCTATCCGTGCTGGTGGCCGAGATTATACTCATTAGCCTGAAATCGTCTACTTCAGCAAAATAAAAGGATGTCTGGAACAAAATATGAGGAAATTAAAAAATATATCATACAAAATGTGCTATCATTTCAAGCCTTCCACGAAGTATGTCTAGGCTACAAAGACTTCTCTGTGGGCTGGGGCGAGGAATGCAGCCACGGTATCCCCTGCCTGTCGTACAAGCCAACTAAAAGGGGTCATCGGGGACACGGGTGCACGGAGCGGGGGCTCTATGCATCCATTCCATCCTACGCGTCCCCGGGGAGGGCGGCAACAACGGGGTGGCCTCGTTGCTGGCACCGCGTGGGTGCAGGGGTATCGTCTCCCCCGGAGATGGGCCGCCGAGTGCGAGCGGCGGGGCGCATGGGGGAGGGAGAGTGGAATTGCAATATTCATTGATCCCGGTGTCCCTCCTTAATCTGTGCGTCGGTGACGGCCACCACGGGGTTTTAGTTGGTGTAATTCCGGCATAACCTACTCGTCCCCCCGAGGCGAGCAGGTATGCAGTAGTCATTTCCCCGCGACAAAAAAGGCTACAAAGACTTCAAAAGTACGAGGTGATTTTCCTTTTCATAAACGACTAACTTCGAATCCAACTGCAGATCATCCTCCATTTTTTTGACAACTTGATAAGGCTTAAAAGGAATGTTTTCTTTGTTCAGAGACCATATCCCACTTACAAGAAAATACCTCACATTTTTCATTTATGTTCAACGTATAATGGATATTTCCTACGGTGTACAAGTGGCGGTTGGTTGTAAAAACGTTAGTTTATCAAAAAATAAAGCGTAAACAAGTTTGTTCATTGAATCGTCGGGTATGTGGGTACCAGGCGAGCGGCACTCAGCCGGGGGTGGCATTAAATATTTCATTTTAGAGAAGTTTTTATTACAGTCGCCGAACGTGTTCGCGATAAACGTAGCGGACGTGACTAGAGAACGTTGCTTAGATCGCCGAGCCGCACACCTCGAACATTGATGTAAAACTGAAAAAATATTACTGGATACATTAAAAGCAACATTTGTAAAAATATATAGCTAATTAATACTGAAACTAGTGCGTACGAATTATGTTCTAAAAGTCGATGATTCAAAACCTCAATGACTTTTCGGTGAAAGAAACATTTTAAAAAGTTGGCAATAAAAGTAATTTTGAGAGGTAATTTATAATTACAATATTTTATAATTTTCCCATTATTGTCGGGAATTTTTAACTTAGTCGATTCGTAGTTTCTGATTTGTTCGTCGGGCAGACAGACATACAAAAATATGTTCTAAAAGGCTTCGCTATATAGATACCTGTTTTGAAGGATGGTAGAACTAAATAACCAACGAACCCTCCCTAAAACGTGCATACTCTCTTGTAATTCTAAGACACATATGACGTTTACAAAACCGCATTCATCACTTGCAGTGAACTATTAGTCCGCATTCCATCGAAGAGAATAGGTCTCTGCCTAGTATTGAAATAACTCCCATAAAAAATACATAATATAGTAGATATTAGTAGTACCACAAACAATTCACTAATGAGAACGCATTCTATGAAACTCAAAGCCTATCTCGTTTCCGCTTATAAATTAGTGCTCAAATTGTGGCAAATCAAGCTATTTTTCTTCACAGGATCAAAACTTAGTACAGCTTTTTCAGTTCAATTCAATTACTCTGTATTATTGATAAAAACAAAGATACAATAATAAAGTAGCTTACACATGACATCTAAGCGGCCTTATTGCTAAAAAGCTTTTTCATCATCTCCATCAAATTCCCTAGTTGATATTTATCAACCATTATTTTTATAATTTTATTTATTTAAATATGTTATAATTTATTTATTGTCATATTTGATTTATTAAAATGTTTTATAATTGATTTGTATCATCTTCATCGCCTCGTCTTAGAGTACGTTCTAGGAAATTTAATTTCATTTGAACACCTTATTTCCCCTCTCTCCGCCACGAACGAACTTTGTCTAATACACTTTCAGCGCACATAATCCTATGTACAGTTTGCTAACTAACTACCTACGGTATCCGAACAAGCTTAATAGGATTTTCTATTTTGTTTCATTAGATAAATTTTATGTGCGTTTAAAATTATTATTGGAGCCGTATGTAGAAACTTCTTATTTAAAAATAATTTGTACTCTTTAACGGGTCAAGTAACATATTCTGATAAATATTTGGCGGCTTATTAGAATATGACGTGTCGCCCGTTAGACAGTACAGAATGGCTTTGATGTTCGACGGATATTTCCCGAAATAAAATGTTTATAAATCTAGCTAAAAGAACTTCCATTAATAAACAAAGGAACTAATCAGAACTGACTCTGAAAGCATTCAATACAACGAACTGAAATAATATTGATAGCTTTTATATTATTTTCTTCTATTTCATACAAGGTAAGAGTAAAAATTATCACCTGATTATGATCCGGCCAAATACGACAGACGAGAAGGCTCAATACTCAATGAAAACCACGTCAAGGCCATCGCAAAGAGGTAGCAGTGAGCTGCACTTTGCGATGTGAAGGGCCAAGTCCGATGACGTACGTGCCACGGCTGAAGCATTGCAAGAGACGGATGAAGCCATAGAACAACAATAGACCGATGTTATGTCCGATATTACCCGTTATAAATTTCTGATATTCTTTTGGGAACCCATCATCAGATAATTCGTGCTTTTAAATAAAAAAAAAACTAATCATCAAAATCTGTTCAAAAATGCTGCAGACGTCCCTGAACATACAAAAATATAATTTATGTATATAGAGACCAAATTGTGAATGTCCTCCCTTTTATTTGGAAGTCAGGTGGTATACTTAAGTTTATACTTAAAATCTCAGGTAGCTCCTTATGTCACGTCATAACAATAGAAATAGGCAGTAAAATAAAATAAGATGACATACTTCACTACGAATTAAAACATAAAATGGCTCTACGTGGACTCTTATTACATAGTTCATGATTTTATTGCCTTATGCTAGCGACAGGTTTATGATAGTATGAAACTCTGGAAATAAATAGCCTGGCTCGGAATAAAGGAGATTGCTATGAAATGGAGTGTATTTGGCATAGGAAATTCATACAAACTTTTTCTTTGGATTATCTGAAGGAAGAAGAAATCTTCAAATACGATAGATTTCTGCGAAAGGAAAATTCTGCCAAGATTGGTCTTTTCATTTGATTCTAATAATGATCAGTAAACCCAAGAAAATCAATAATTTTAATGAAATTAAGATAATTATCTGACTGATTATAGAATGGCATCTGGTAATGTTTCACAGACCAACTTATAGTTGAAACTTTATTATACACTTGTCACCAGCCAACGCAACGGTTTCGCCCAGATAGACTTACTCGAAAACGGATAAATTGATTAAAATCATACATAATAATGCTCACGCCTTGATCCCAGAGAGGTAGGCAAAGACGATGGGTCGCCACTTTGCGCGATCCTGACACACCTCACTAGCCTCACTCACATTCATCAACCTTTTCATGCACCGCCTTTTATTTTTCTTACTGTGGACCCCAGGCGTTTTGAGGACGTTACTAATTTGATCCTTGAACGTCCTTCTAAATAGGACGACCTCTAGCTGTAGTTCCTTCTACATTCGGAATCATTATTAAAATCAAACCAAGGTTAACATCTTTATACAGATGTAGGCATCGAACAGTGAAAACCGCACCTAGATTATTCCTCTAGAAGTTCTCTAGTGACTATCAGGGAGCGGAATCTCATGGCAAAATAATTGAGATTTTATTGGGACGGGACATTGTATTTTATCGGGACACTGTATTTTATAATTAAATAAAAGAACATTTTAGTTTTATGTGGCTATAACAGAATCAAAATCTATGTCGGTACAAATTGTATTTTATTCATCCTCAATCAATTATGCAACACCTGCAATAAATGTGAACGGGTCAAGTTAGTGGTATTAGAGGGTTCAGTGGTTTATCATTGTATATTAATCAAACACAGGTACGTGATTAAGCAATAAAGTTTTAAAATAAAAATATCGATTGCATGAAAAATCGGAGTTAGTGTATCACTGGCCATTTTCTATTCTGCCAGTTGTCCACTATCGGACTTAGGTCTTTGACTACACCCAAGTCACCTTTCTTATATTTTTCAATAAGTCCTTATCCAATTAGTCCTACGCTACTACTTGTACACTTTGAAATACATTCGTTTATTAATAGTATATTAGTACCTATTCAATCGTCAATAACTACGCAAACCATATGAAATGGAAACCGAATCACAGATGTGATTAATCAAACGCATTAGGTGTTTATACATGGTGCTCAATCGCGAAATCACCGGAACATCCTATTGTGCGAACCTACATTATGCGGATTACTACAGCGACAAAGCTTCGTTTGCTATTGTCAACAGCACATATTTGGAACAGACTATATACAACAGTGAACAGAATTACTCTATCATTGTAATGAGATACATGCTGTACCAGGTAAATTAATTGAGTACCTACCTATTTATTTCTGGTACTTAGGTACATTTTATAAATAAAATAGATAGTAGAATCACCTCTTTCAACCAAAACCTCTTTCCTCCATAAAGGCACTACTATTAGACCGAAATACCTACAAACAACGAGAGCTTGCAGACCATAGTCCACCATGATGGCCCACAGCTATATTTTAGTGGATTACGAGTAACTGCTTTTCGCAAAACTAGAATTGACTTTCATTAACCGACTTCCAAAACTGGGAATATCAAAAAGACTCCTTTCTTAGAGCCAAAACCTAAGTTTAATCATTAACGGATCTGTCAGTATATCTTTTTAACGTTCATTCGCAGCCATCAGTGCAGTCATAGTATCGGATTCGTTCCGTCTCAGTGTTTTTTAGATGTGCCAAAGTAAACTATGAAAAAGAAATACATACTAATTTAGTTCCTGATGCAATGGCATAAAGTATATTTTAAGAAGTTACTTAAATTTTACGGAACTGAACTGACACTGCACTGAAGGACCACTGACGAACACCTAACTGTTGGAATCCGTATTTCTGGCATGACAGATCGATAGCCTTAACTACATTTGAAATATGACACATTATTATTCCTTAACCTAACTAAAAAAGACTGACACAGGACTGAGGCGGCACTGATAGGTCCGAATCAACCTTTATTTGGAAATGGAATGCTGGAATAAATCATGGAAAAACGAACGGGGCCTAGAGGGTACCTTAAGTATTAAAGATAGTGAAATAATGGAATTACCTTTTTACTAAGTAAAACTGCATTAAAATAATTAAAATCACTTGCCTCAGCCGGGAATCGATCCGACACAGATGCAAAAAAAAAACCTGTACTTTTATGGTACCAATCGACAGAGTCGATCATAAGGTTTTTATTAATCATTATCGTAAGTTATATATAAGTATGAGTAAAAGTTGCTATAAAGGGGTACTATTTGGCTAGCAGCAATGCGACCTAGATGGTCTCCATTCAAGTACCTATTTTAACAACAGTATCAGTTTTGTACAAGTAGCGACCAACCATCCAACAAATAAATCCAGTGATTTCAGTACGATTGCTATGAAAACAATAATAAATTAAAAAAAGGATCAAATCTCTAATAAACATTGCATCTTAAATTTATATCAGATCATGAAATCCAGCAATAACTTACGAATGAAATGGGCCAAGCAGCACCTTAATTATTTTCTATCTCTTCTACCGTACACCTCCACACTTCTAGTCCTTTTAGAATTTCAGAATCTAATGCGAATTTGATTACTAATTACCTAGTAATTAGTCCTTAGATTTCACGACCTCCCTTAAATTTATGGTAAATTGCTAAACTACCATAAAAGTACAGGCTGTTGATTTTGCTTCGGTCGGTTCGATTCTCGATGTGGCAAGCGACTTTTCATAAAAAAATCGAATGCAATTTTACTTACTTTTAAAAATAGTACAGGAATAATTCAATGTAGTATCGTTTGCTATCGTTCTTTTCGCCCTATATACTCGTAAATGAGTAAGTATAGGTAAAATTTATTAATATGACATTGTAAACGATAGACTATATTTCGATACTAACGATCATATACTAATTATTATGCTCCCTAAATTTTAAGAAGAAAAACAAAGTTTTTTGTGTTTTTTTTTAGATATTTGAGATTTGATGACTCGATTTTGATAAAAACAAAATTGACCCAAATTTTAGTTGGCCTAGTGTTCATTGGAGGTATCGATTTGATAACAAGTAATGTTCGTCTTCGTCCTGTTTATTTCCAATTCCGGCGACACCTTACCGTGCCCGCGGAATAAGCTGAAAATGTCTGTGTTCCAAATTTTGCCGCACCAATTTTGCACACGTCGCTACACAAATTTGCTCGGAATAAGTGGCCCGTGCGCGGTTATCGAATATTCAACGCCGCCGCACCGGCCAGAAACGGGAGTAAACTGCAGTCACACTGGCAGATAGTAACTCTACTACCGTACACCTATGTATTATTTAAATACGCCTTCCATTAATCCAAAAACTGGTCTCAGTTTGAGCTTGTCGGACATAACCGTGGTCAATGCGCTTCCCAACCATGAAGCAGAAAAAATGGCGCCCCAAAAGTTTTTATCTCTATGCTTCCAACCAACAAATGTTGATCACACACATGTTTGCTCAAAATGCTCATTATCATCAAGCTTGTGGACGTACACTGCTAGACATAGGTCTACCCCATGAGCGCCATCACACATAGTACTCCGGCCTCCTCATCTAGTCTCCCGGTACTTACGGTCTATCGGACTTTGTTATGCATTTCAATATGTATAACTAACAAGCATTTGACCATCACATTGTAGCGTTAACGCAGAGTGGTAGTCTAAATACAGGCGTTATACGTACAAAGTTGAGTTACTGTTGATAAACGATAACTGCACTCTAGTCTACCATTCGGAAATCTACGAGTAGATTCGTTGTTGCAAAAGATATGTGACAGCGAACTGTTGGAGTGAACAAGAATAGAAACAAATAACAAGATTTCTAAACTGACTTTATCTCTTATACGAAGTGTTAGA
Organism: Esperia sulphurella; assembly: GCA_947086405.1. NCBI lineage: Eukaryota > Metazoa > Arthropoda > Insecta > Lepidoptera > Oecophoridae > Esperia > Esperia sulphurella. The sequence goes on along the minus strand of OX352270.1, from coordinate 7,191,757 downwards.
TATAAGTAGGTACAATGTAGCTAAATGTATCCTATCCTAAGGCTTTACTAGTACAATTGCTGTAAGTATTTTTTTATTTAATACTAGCTGTGCCCGCGGCTCCGCTCGCGTGGACTACAGGATCCGCTCCCATTCCCACTTCCGCTCCCATTCCCAATTCCGCTCCCTATCCCACTTCCACTCAGACTTTAAATCCAGGTCCAAGTCCAGGACCAGTGCAGGTCCAGTACAGGTCCAGGTCCAGGTCCAGGTCCAGGTCCAGGTCCAGGTCCAGGTCCAGGTCCAGGTCCAGGTCCAGGTCCAGGTCCAGGTCCAGGTCCAGGTCCAGGTCCAGGTCCAGGTCCAGGTCCAGGTCCAGGTCCAGGTCCAGGTCCAGGTCCAGGTCCAGGTCCAGGTCCAGGTCCAGGTCCAGGTCCAGGTCCAGGTCCAGGTCCAGGTCCAGGTCCAGGTCCAGGTCCAGGTCCAGGTCCAGGTCCAGGTCCAGGTCCAGGTCCAGGTCCAGGTCCAGGTCCAGGTCCAGGTCCAGGTCCAGGTCCAGGTCCAGGTCCAGGTCCAGGTCGAGGTCGAGGTCGAGGTCGAGGTCCAGGTCCAGTTCCAGTTCCAGACCTAGACCAGGTCCATATCCTCAACCCTCCCCTCAACACTCCTCTCAACCCTTCCCTCAACCCTCCCCTCAAAACCTCTTTCCCTCGTCTCTCCAAATGTAGTCCTCGTAACTAATCCATCGCAATCCAAATTCCGATCAACATTACTTTGTTGCATACGTATACCACAAATTCATCATCATCTAGTAACTCAAATAAAAGTTATGCGAATTTTCAAACACTCACATTACATTGGTACCATACCCGCTCCCGCTACCGCTCACGAATTCAGTCGAACATTTACACCCTACAAACTTCGCAGTGTATGCGAGTTTTCGGAAACTATAAATTCTCATAACTTTTGATTGACTGCACCGATTGCAATGAAATAAAGCCTATATGTTACACCAGATTAAGCCCCATGTTTCTGTGAAAAGTCCATCAAAATCCGATCAGTAGTTTTTAAGTGATGCGTGCACAAACTCACAGACAAACAGACAAACAGATAAACAGACAAACAGACAAACAGACAAAAATTTCAAAAATGATCGAAATGTGTTCTGTTGCTTATTCTTAGACCCCCCAATTTTTTTTTGCAAATATCTTCAATGTACAGACACGCGAAGTTTACGATTTTATTTATAAGATAAATGTTTTGGTATTTTAAAGGTTCCGTCCAGATAGGCAGACTTACAGAATAACATATGTATATACATATATCTTCGAGTGTGGGATCAAAATATGGGTTTCGATGCAAGACGTATGTAGGTATTAGTACCTGCCCTCAGTACCGGTACTTTTCCGATTTTAGTTCATCATCATATCAGTCTTTAGACTTAGACTTTAGTTGATATCAGTAAATAAATGTAATGTAAGTACGGTTATGTTACATAACTGGTATACAATTAATATGATATGGTGAACCAATGGGTTGAACTGAACGTATAGATTTCAATATATCGATGAAAAACTATATCTAAATATCTGTGGCGACTATTTGGTGCGGGCGATAAATCATTGTGACATTTCAGCGCACGACGTGGCGACATCGCCAGCGGTCGTTAGTCGCGCCCGTACGCGGCTGATAACACGGCAAAAACAGGAAAACTCGCCCTAAAATTGGAACTTCTTACTACGGGCGACGTGTGATACATATGTATATAGGTACCTCACAATAAATTCGGGAACATATAAAGTATGTAATTCATGAAAATTTATGAAATTTTAGAATTGAAAAATAATATTTTCCGATCATTCCAATGAGATTACCTTTATAAGAATTAAATATTCTTCAAATGACGGGAGGCTACAATGATAGTAAATTTATGGTGAAAAAAAAGTATTTTCTCTATTTAAAAAAATATTCGTACGACTTACATTTGATAACTTTTATATTATGAAAGTATAAAAATAATAAGGTATTGTGCAATTTTTAAATCTGTCATGAAATAACACTACATTAAATAATAGGCAATTGATGGATCACCTGCCAGCCCGACGCGACATGATCAATTAGGTAGAAATTACCATGACGTCAAAGCACAAGATTAGCGTTTTAAATCCCAAGAGAGTGATTACTGATTAGTCACACTCTGTTTACACAAGAACTCTTACAATGTACGCAATTTTCTGGGATACGTTAGGTTCTCTTTTACATCATGCGATTTTAGTTTCTCTCTACTTATAAAAATTATTAATATATTTTCACCCTGTTCATATTTCATATCTTCTGTTTTTTCTCTAGGGATGTAGCGAAATCACTGATATATTTTTGCGCCATAAATATATTGTGTATATAATAGGTGTCACAAAAGCTTTGCTTGATAATGTGTGTTTGCTGAGAAGAGGAGGCGAGCTGAGGTGGGACGATATCCTAGCATACTCTCTACTAGCAGTTGCTACGACCTGGAGTTACCTGGAGCCTAATTCAGCCTCCAGACAGCGAGGAGCACGATAGCACAGCGGAGCTCCGGCGTGATCGGTAGGGATCACACACAACACATACTCCACTATATAGCCGAACCGAGCGAACTCCCTTACGTTGGGCCTAGCCTCTTTATCACGTTTAGTCGCGTCTAGTATTGCTGTATATCGAGGATAAGCCACAATAGCCGAAACTCTCGCACTTGGGAAGACACTGACTCCTGAAATACAGTTTACCTAGTTTGGGAGTCAGGGCTTCATAAATAATGTATCATTTTGAAATGAATAAAGTTATGTTTATGCTTAAAGTAATTGGTGCAACGAAACACGACTTTGAAATACATACCCAACCACAACCCACACACCACAATAACACGGTCGATTATAAACGGTCAATAGATTTCCAAACATAACACCATCCAATTTCGCATTTCAGTACACACCTTTTTACATTCATAGAACCCCTTAGTAACCCCCCTTTTCTACAACCACACAATGAAACCATAGAGTGTATGAGCTATGTGAATGGAAACAAAGGAGCATGACAAATATTTGTCCATGGCTGTCGGCGGCAAATCCTTTGAAAGCCCGGGCCCATCCTGCACGGTCAAAGACTTTACCCTTATTACGTGCCCTGTCCGACACGATGCGATATCCACTGACAAAGAAGAGATAGGTTCTCGTATGCATGTTGCCAAAACACGTTGTTGTTTTTTAACAGAAATTCGCTCTTTTGTTCAAAGTTGGCCAGTGCTTCGTTCGATTTTCGTGTGCCCACTTATGTACCTTCTCTTTGGCGCCAGTTTCTGTTTGATTTAGTTTTCGCATAAAATTTCAAATTTTAGTAACCAATAATAGTATAGTACGTAACTGACGTACCTACCTATGTACTACGAATTTCGTTTATAAACTTTCGTTAGTTTGTTTATATTTTTCGAAATATCTCTATTGTAGATGATTCGTTTTTGGTATTACAAACAATTCATATAAAGCAAAGCACTACTAATCTCAGTGGGAATATTAATTAGCAACACGGCACAAAACTAAAGGTGGACCTTTAAGTTCAGATAAATAAATGTTACTTGAAATGAGCAGGTAAGAAAACAAACCGCATTTCATACCATGACAGCATAATATCAGGTAATTTCCAAGTGTGAGGCTTCAAACTTCGTACATAACAGAACTCCGATCGATATTTCAAAAATTCTCCCAAGTTCCGTCATAAAGAAACACTTGAGTGCTCTTCTCTCACTTGGCGGGCAGCGGGATTCTTCAAACTTTGCCCCGATTCATCATTCCTCATAATATAGAGGTACGAGTAGCTTATAATATCTTCCGCTCCGTTAAACCTGAATTATTTTAGCTTCCTTGTCGAGGAATAATAACCTAAGTTCTGAAAAGATGGCGTTGCAGGATGCCGGTGTTGATATTAAATTTTTGCCTTTTAAATTTATTTAACAACGCCAAGTATCAATTTATATAGCTTCTCGGAAAAATTTGTAATTTTACAGAAAATTGCGATAATCTAAAGGCTAATCGTTCATTAACGGAATATTACTAAAATGTACCTGTAGATTTTAAAATTATTTTATTTTCTTATGATTTTATACTTCTACACAAACTTCTATATACATAATTTTATACAGTTAATCTTACATAGTAGGAAAACAAAGGTGAATCTGGAAGCTCTTATTTAGGGCTCGCCTTTGTTCTGCGGCGGAAAATCAAGGAGCAAGCGAATAAAGGACGGGACCTTTTCAGATCCAACAAATGCCCACCTGACCTCGAGGATGAAGACAATTACAGATACTTTCTTTGATATACGTACATAATATCTTTATTCGGTGGTTCAATTGACTAGCTATTGCCCCTGCATCGCTCGCCTGGGCTTTAAATGTTACGTCACAGATGAATTCAACATAGGTTCGAGTATAAAAATCAGTGAAGCTGTTTCACTCTTTAGTCTCAGTCTTTGAACTATCTTTCTTTAACACGTTCGCTGCCAAGTGCATCAAGTACACCAGACAACAAGTAAATTGTTACTCCGACTCCACATACAAATTTACTGAATTACTAGGAATCGGCGATGCTCATACTAGTCAGGTCAGGTGCCATGAGTATCACCGTTAGCGTGCTTCACAAAAAGTGGTCACATTCAGTGGCTATCTGGAAATTCCTACGTCTTAATTAGTATGAATTAAAGGGGATATTTCTTACAAAATGACATTTACAGTACGACTCTGGCGCACTGGGAAGTCAACAAAACAATGGCTCAAATACGATTTCACTGATCCCACCGGCGATGCTCATGGCAGTTAACGTGTTAACAAGTCTTATCAACATAAATTACGATTGACGAAAATACAAACAAACAATTACAGAAAATATACCAAGAATGCCCACATTGTGTAACGTTTTTACTCAGAATGCTACGGTTTTACCTTACTACACCCTATGCAAGTAATCGGGGTTTGCTTCGAAAATATCCGAAATAGCCGTTAAATTGCGAGGAGACGTTTCCGTCATTTCGGCCACGTCATTTCCTCCAGTGGGCATTCCCCGCATTCGGCAGAGTAGCCGTCGATTGGACTGTTCTCATTTTCACCGAGATTTTGATTGCGGAAAATTATTTAAAATCTTACAAGATTAAAGGAAAAAATTACAATGAACGAGTTAAAAGAAAAAAACACACTGGGTCGGCAGTAGTGGTGGGCAAGGCGAACCTAGGCTCTGTACAAAGCACGGTTTGCCATCGATCTCTGTTGAACTTCATGATCATCTCAACAGCTTATCAAAATAAGTATTATATGTATGATATTTCTGTCGAAATTGGATTAGCCAACTTCAGTATCCATCCTTACTTTTATGAAGACCAAGGTTAAATCCGAGTAATGAATAAACCGACGGCCGTTGGGGCAGACGGGTTCTGGAGTAGAGACCGCGGATCGGCACGCGCAGGGTGGGACGCCCCGCCGCCAGGTGGACCGACGACCTGAAGAAGGTGGCCGGAAGAGGCTGGATGCGGAGGGCGGAGGACCGGGGGTGGTGGTGTTCATTGGGGAAGGCTAGAAATATTTTGTGATCCACGGTGTTGACGTCGACCACTAATTGTGAGCTTGGTATTTTCGATCTCTTCTCTGATTTCGTCCCTTAAGTTTTAATACCTAAAGCAGGTTGTTGTGCTGTGCCCGAGCCGAAACCATGCTGGAGAGGGCTCATAAGATTATTACTATGGATGTAAACATAAAACTGCTGATGGACAATATTAGTATACCATAAGCTTTCAGTTATCGACACATTGACGAAACCTGTATCGTACGATGAAGAAATTTTTTCATGCAAATTTCTTATAGCCGCCTTTTTGAGAAAATTACATTAGGGGCAAATGCGAACAAACTAGGCCATCAATGATTCCGCCTCAGAGCATAAACTTCAGCTCCATAATATTTGGCCATTCCGCCTTTCGACTCTGATATTAACGCCTTGCAATGGCATTTTAATGAGAGATATAAACGTATGATGTAAAAGGGAAAACGGGCTCTAAAATCCGTTTAGCTTCCAAACTTATTTGATTCGTTTCCTTTTTGTTTTTTGAAGATTTGGATATTCTTAAAATGAAATGTATACGATATTACACAAAATTAACCCAAATTGGTGCTATTATTTACAACAGCTTAAGCTCACGTTTTTTTTAATTCGTAATTCTTCCGTGTGCAATTTAATAATAAAATGGGAATTGAATGATCCTTAGAGTAAAAATTCAAAAAATCCTTTCTTCGTAGTTGCCTAATTTTTTTAAATTCTATTAATATTATAAATATTACTTACTACTGGTAGTAAGGCTGGTAGTAACATGGGTAACGAAGGAGTGAAAGTGTCGATGTTTGTTTACGGTTGAACGGATAATGAAACTTGATACAGTGATAGCTTATATCCTGGAATAACATAGGCTACTTATTAAAACCGAAGACTTGAAGAGTTCCTGAGGGCCATTGGTAAAAAAATATCGTCCTTTATTATATTTATTCATTTCCAGTATGTCATACTAAGCAGTATGACTAGTTGGACTTTTTCTGTCCAATCTGTCAGATCGTAGAACTAAGAGTATGACTAGTTGGACTAACCCCTGTATTTCAATTCCCCGTGGTCCAACTGGCTGTACCATGGGTAATTGTACTTCCCCGTGGTCCAACTGGTTGTACCATGGGTCATTTTACTTCCCCGTGGTTCAACCAGTTGGACATGGCAGTTTTGCAACGAGTCGGTCCCGGTCGGTTACACGTGTTAACTTTCCAACTCCATTTTGGCTGTTCTTGTGTTACGAACGCTATTTTGAAAATATTAGGGTATATAATTGCATTGCAGAGAGATATCTGAACTATATTTACAACCTCGCTATACAGGTCATTGAGTTACTAATAAGACATTGATACTCAAATATTGCACATCCTATTCCGCCCATTAACTAACGCGAAGTAGCAGGGTATATAGTATATAATTATAACTTTTGGGTATCTAGATCTAGCGGTAGTCAATCACTGTATCCTTTTGAATTCATAGATAGATAATACATGAAATTCTTTCGCAGATAAGTGTATGAACTATTAAGGTACAAGAAAAGAGAACCAAGCAATAACCGTTTTCGTTAATCATTCGTTAAGAAATGCTGGACACACGTTTTCTTTCGTTAAACGAAGTCGTGGGATAATTACAAAAATACAATAAATTTCTATTATAACCATTTAATAACTAAACACAAACAAAACTAACCCTTCAACTCACCCACTTTCTCGGCCAGCTCTAAGCATTGACGCATTAATAAGACATAACTTTGCAATATCGCTCTTTCTGTAACAAAAATACTAATATTAATACATTTGTGTTTATTCATGGTTATTATTAATATACAAAGTGCCTCAAGCGATTTCTTTGTATATTTATAGTATAAGTCAAAGGTCACACTTCGTAAGAGCTAAGTCGGCTTCAATAAGTCAAAGGTCGTTATACTTTGCAGCTAAGTAAGAGTCGGCGATATAATTTGATAAAGAACAGGCTCGCAGGTTAAAAAACTAGATGTAACATTATTATGAAATATAATAACTATTTAGAGATTCGAATTAAATAATTACTTATCAAGGATAGTGCACCGAAAAGTTCTAAAAAACAGTCTGAGAGGTGATATGGAAAAGTTCTATGAATTTCAGTCGTTAAAGTTTCAATACTTTTAAGCCAAACAAGTATCCCATGAGAACCAGTACAGTAATGTGTTTAGAGGGATAATAACAAATGTAATGTCAAGAAGTCATTCACAATTTGCTCAAAATGACATACATGATTTCGCGTTAAACTTTAATGAATGAAACTGCTATTTCTGACGAAAGCGGAATCTGACTAAGTGTCCCAATTTGTTTCATTCATAGTAACAGATGTCATATTAGAAACGGTCTAAATACATTATAAGCATTTATTTCGGAGCTTAAAAACAAATAAACAAAGCTTTTTTTATTAATAAGTTACCCTCGACAGTAGGTATGATGACATTTAAAATTAATGTGCGTGCCGTTAGTAATGCCAAAATTGTGTGAATAAAACCCATGACATTTATGGATGTGGGTAAATCAATTCGGTGCGTGGGGCAAACATGACCTCCGTCAGCCGCGAAGGCCGAATGACACAGGATTGTTTCATAAAATTGATTTGAACCCTAACTAAACGACATAAATTCCACCTCCCGCTCGCAGACAATATTTCAGAGCCATAGTAACTCAACCCATAGGGGAACGACTGTTGTCACAGAAAACATAAGGGCCAACCCGACGACTGGGGTAAACATGGCTTTGTCAAAATATTATGCGGATGAAATTTCAAGTATTCTTTGTTTAACCCAATGGTATTTCTCAGATAGGTGTCTGTTTTATTTTCATCTCCTTTTTTTCGCAACTATTTTTGTGTTCTCGTATAAAGTTGGGTTCAATTACCTACCACGTCACTGAGCAATATCTCCTTCATCAATCCATCAAGCTATGTAGACAGTTACTTTACTATCTAGTACCTATATTCTATTACTTGGCAATCAGTTATAATATAATCCATAAGTTTGGTCTGCCTAACTGTCATATTCCCAAAAAAAATACGAATTATGGACTGTCAGACTTGTTCAGTTCATAAACGTAACCTTGCCTTCGCCTACAGCTTTATTATCAGCCTGTTCATGTCCACTGTTGAACATAAACCTTCCCCTATTTACTTAGTCTCACTATATATAACAACTTCCTGTTATAGTTCTATGGTACTACCGGGAACTATGACCTTTATCAGATCGTCCGTCTATCTAACTCCGTCTTCACTCCCGTGGAATCCGTCCCCACAGTGCTCCCTGTGGACAAGTCAGTATTGCTACACTGTATGACCTATGTTTGCACAAACATAGGTCGAACCAAACAATGAAAATAAGTGTTTGTCAAAGAAATATAGAAAGAAGTATCTATACATCTATACATATAATAAAAGAGTAGAAAAACAAAAAAAAGTGAATCTGTACATTGAACTAAAAAAATTTTAGTTCAACATTACTGGTAAATGCAAAAACTTGACAGAAAGGGACAGAAACGTTTAAAAGCTCATTTATAGTTATATTTATTTATTTTAGGTGTTGTACTTCCACAAGTCTCAGTACAAAAAGTTAGTTATTCGATAATAAGTGGCCCTGTGTTAGCTGGAACATCGTCGACAATGTAATATCGAAGAATTAATATGTAAGTAGGTACTTAAATAAAAATGGAGATGGGGATGTGTAATGAGAACTCAAAACCATAGATGGACAAGGAGAACAAAGGAATGGTGTCCCATAGGATACAAAGGACACAAGGATAACCAAACAAAAGGTGGATGAATGACTTCAAAAATGAAGGAGTACCGCGGAGCAGAAAAAGAAATAACAGGAAGGAGTGGAAATAACTGGAGGAGGACTTTTTTCAGAAAAGGGCTGATAGAAATACAATTACATAAATAAAACAATAATGTGAATTAATATATACATGTAAATTGTTATTCTTAATTGTCTATAAAAAATAAAGGATATTTATTTTATAATGCTTCCTGAAGTTTTCCAATTCCCTGCAGTATTTTTAATTAAAAAATTCGATGCCACCAGATCAGTAAAACAGATTGTATCAAATGAATCAATGACAAATATCCGACCCAAAACACTGCATATTCTTCAAAGCTGAAAAGATTGCCGTAAAGCCTAAGCATTACTAAGCATTAAGTATATGTCTATTAGGTATAGTAACGAAGCCACCCACAGGTCAGTCCTATTAAATTTTCAGTTTCAATATAATCGGCTCCGTAGCCCAGTCAGTAGTACCTACACCTGCCTGGGAAGTTCGGTGTCGCGGGTTCGAATCCCGCCCAGGGCAAACATTTGTGTGATGAGCACTTGTGTTTGCCTTGTGACTGGATGCTATTTATATAAGTATTGACATAATTTAACCGTAGTGTCAATATTTAGTAATAATTAAATGTTCTGCGTAGTAACTGCACAAGTTTCATTGTGAATGTGAAAGAGTTGTGGCTACTTGCGTGGAACAGAGCGATTGTTTGGAACGCTCCATCTAGTAGTACATAGAGATGGTTGGGATAGGATTAGGTATTTTATCTTCGACGCTGTCTCTCTAGCAGTAATAAGTCCTATTTTGTTAAAAAAAATTGGTCGATCTAACAGGGTGTGAGGTGAAGTAAAGCGGGCGGAGTGTGGGGGCCAGCGTGTCCGTCAGTAGATCCGATCGCAGAGCGAGGGCTGATTGATGACGCCGATTAGTGATGCCCAACCCGCCCCCGAATAAATTGTCGAACGTTTTTGCTTTGTAAACTGGTGTGCCACCGCATTTTTGTATGTGTGAGAAATTTTAATGAGAGTTGTGTAATACACACTCCTTATGTTTCAATGTACAGACGGAATAAATAAATTGGGTATTAAATTCAATAAAAAAAAATCTAAAAAGCTGTGATTGTGTGATAACATAGATTATAATTAAATTGTAGTTTTTAAACGTGTTCTGTATATTTCACATGCATGTGTGTGTCGTAGCTATGAATAAACAACCTATTCTATTCTATCCTTTTTGTAACATTAATATATATTATACTAAAGATTTACCATCTTGTTGAAGCATAGTGACATGCCGGAGGTCGTGTTTGCGATTCCCACAAACAGGTTTAGGCAAATATGTGCAATTTGGTATTTAATGATTTTATATCGGTTGTGAAATATTGTATTTTTTCCATAGTGCAGAGGATTTAAATGAATACGGGAAATATAAAAAATATGTCTGCAGGTACCAGGGATATCTAATAAGTCCTAACAGATATCTCTATTATTACTTATTTTATGAAAAAATTAAGCAAAAGAATTAAGTATATACTTAAAATTAAAACTAATTATTTATCGATATGTTGAAACAATTCGCCTGAAACTATTGTTCAAATATCCCTCTGAAGTTGCCGACTCATGGGCGGCTACCTCCGTTTAAGAGTTGAAATAATTTCAGCTTTACGGTTTATTTATTTTCCATAATGGAATATGACGCAGCAGTTTCCCATGTAATGCTAAATACACAATGCCTTGCTCGTATTCATTAAAGAAACGTTAAACTGAATAAAAAGCAACACAACAGATGCTGTTCTGGCCTGTATTTGACGGCATCCACCTCTGAACGAGGTTTTTCCCAGTGCACGCCACCTCACCATTATACCTACTCAACTATAATACGTGCCAGATATATCTGCATAAAAGTACATTGACCCCATCTGTGCCAAGAAGTTTAGTAACTTACGAATATCCACTTATAATTAAATGTGACTGACAGTAACACTGGCTACAGGAGTCTTGTTAGCCAATCCCTTCGACGTCCACTGCTGGACATATGCCTTCTCCAATTAACGCCACTACACCCGGTCCTGCGCCCTCCGCATCAACCTTCTTCAGGTCGTCTAACTGGCGGCGGAACGTCCTACCATGCGCGTACCAATCCGCGATCACCACTCCAGAAGTCATCTGCCCTTCCTAACATGATGAAGGCAAAAAAGTCCCATAAGTCATGGTGCCTGGCCATGCACTGCTGCTTCAATTTATTTGTTCTGTTACATATTTGGTTCTTTTTCGGGTGTCACCATTGACAATCATTTCCTTCAAAGTATCTCGGAGTATAGTCGCATTGCTGCTCGTCAGATAGTACCCCTTCATAGCAACTTTTACTTTTCGTGCATTGTCCCCTAACATGTCGTCCACCAAACTCTTTGGTCGTTCGTTTAGAATTTGCGGCAAGATGCTTTCGTTTGTTCGGCTTGGCGCCTACCTGAGACGAGGTACGGGTGTAGAGAAAGGTTATATTTCACGAGCCGCTTTTATAATGTATATCCTTTGTTACCAACTAAAGCTAAAGCTTCTGGACTTGTTTTAAATAATATATGTGGTGTCTTTGAATTACGCTAGGCTGTGGTTGAGGTTCTTTCGGCATCGTGTGGGCAAATCAATTATTAAAATTGGAGTTTGTTGCCTTAATTATTAAAACTTATTTTTTTAATACATACTATATTGTAGAAATTAAAACTAATTTATAATTTAGAAACTTTGCACACTTTACATTCTTCTGCATTTCACTTTACACAATGATTTGCCCGACTGGGAATCGAAACTTGAACTTCTCGCAACGAAGGAAGACATATTCCAACCAGGCTAAGCGGATTAACAAACAAGTATGTACATATAACCTTATATCTAAATAACCCACCCGTATACGTAAAGGGAGAACGTACGATAGTTGAGAAAACTATAAACTATCGCATCCGGCAACATATCAGAGCTGAAGTAAGTCGATAATAAATCGCTAACTTGCCCCGGAATTAGATGGACTAAGCACCACAGAGTAAGCTTAGCAGATGGGTAAAATGCAAACAGATAGGTAAAAACCAGTTGGAACATTTTGTATGTCAGTTTGGAAATAAAGTCGAATAAGTCGCGTGTATAAGCTCGTTTGTTATAAAATTGCAAAGACTGCCTGTTCGTTTTCTGGTACTAATAGAGGGTTTCTCTTTTATAAATTTACAACAGAAACAAACTCAATAATATTTTTTTAAATGAAACTATACGCATACGTCGTTGCACGCGAGGGTTTTCACGGACATAACGGAAGTAGCAAATAAAGAGAAAGCTACGACTACGATACATGTGCTGTTTAACTGACGATTAGATTCTTGAACACTAAAAGTCATCTACTCTTAGTTTATCAGTTTGCGACTCGATTTATGAGGTTATATTTTGGAAAGTAGACCGATCGCTCCTGAGGGTTTACGTTGTTATGCTGATTTATTCTAAATGGACATATACACTGTTATTTACAAATACTGTGTTAGACGCCATTGGCTATCCCCAAAACTAGTAAAGTATTATTTCGCAAACATGCTCAAAAATATTCGGCGTTTCCTCGATGTAAACAAATAACTATGTTAAAATGTAGGTATTCATTAAAACTATATATAATATGAAGAAAAAAATGCAAGTGCCTAACTAAACCAACATATGATCCCCAGGAATAGTTGATTGTTTTATTTTTTTTCTTTTAGCTATTTATTCAAGTTAGTTTATAGGACATTATAGTTATCGTAATGTGTTTTACGATTCCAATTTTAGAAAACAACTTTTTTTAAGGAGACTGGTTAAGAAATAATTCCTAATACGAAAATGGTTACGTGGGGAGAAAAGTTAGTAATGTTAAAAAAATTAAATGTCTTCTTACGAAACTGGTTACGTAGAAAGATAAACAAATCTTTGTACGAAACTGGTCACGTAACACGAGTTTCATAGGCGCCCGAAAGGCACGTGTCACATCTGCACTAACCTCCATCGTTGCAGTGCAAGGGCGGGCGCACGTCGACCGCGTCCGGTGGCGCGGCGCCCGCTTCCGCCGGATGTGACGCGTCTTCGCGCGCGCCAGCACCTTCCGTTGCTAACGCATCGCCCGGATGAAATGACGTGTTATATTTTTGTTGTTCATTGCATTTTTAAAAACATATTGTACAAGAACCGTGTACAAGAAGTAAAAAAACACATTACACAAAAGATAGTCACGGACACCAATCACAAAGGTGTAGTGGTATTTGCAAAGTTAGGAGTGTGCTCGCCTTAGTTCGTGGAATCGAAGGTTCAAACGTAACCTGGATGTCAAAAACCAATACCATTCTGACGCGGTGGCGGTTGCGGCCAGTATATACATGTAACATTTAGATCGGTCAGTATGGGAAATCTGAAACTATAAGACATACGATGATCTGTTCTCAGAAACCATGTCATCGATTTTAGTAACTAGAAAACAGCATTCATACATTTAAAAACACTTGTACTCAGCTCGGGAATCGAACCCGGACGTTTTAAAAATAAAACTTGGCCTTTGTACACAACTTTATTCTTTCATATATTTTTGTTGTTGTTAATTTTGGTATAATAAAGCGTTATATACATAGGTACATACATACATACATACATACATACATACATACATACATACATACATACATACATACATACATACATACATACATACATACATACATACATACATACATACATACATACATACATACATACATACATACATACATACATACATACATACATATACTTTAATTCATATTTAACTTATATTTTACAACAAAAATAACACGTTGTTTTCATTTTCATTTTTTCTTTTCTGCATCAAGTAAGTACCAGATAAAAAAACTCACCATCCAAGTCCATAATGACTGCGATAATATCATTCAACAGTATTTCATCCCCAAATATAACATTAGTTTTCTTCATACGGAATGACGTTAAATATTTATTGTACTTTAGATTATTTAACAAATTTTAGAATATTCAACTAAATGAAATCTAATAATATCGTAAGTATTCTTACAAATACAACATATCATAAAAATATTATTTATAAGTATCAATATTTTGGCATATTTTTTTTAAGGTAGACATCTATTTTGGCCAGCATTATATTGCAGACATTAAAATATAATAAATAAAATTGAAGATATTTGTAAAAAAAATTGGGGGTCTAAGGATAAGCAACAGAACACATTTCGATCATTTTTGAAATTTTTGTCTGTTTATCTGTTTGTCTGTGAGTTTGTGCACGCATCACTTGAAAACTACTGCTTGAAAACTACTTGAAAACTACATCACTTCACAAAAACATGGGGATTAACTAAAGCGAGTAGGAGTTGGAATGGGAGCGAGAGCGGGAGCGGGAGAGGGCTCGGGAGCGGGACCGGAGCGGGAGCGGAAGCGGAAGCGCCAGCGGAAGAGGAAGCGGGAGGGAAGCGGAAGCGGGAGGGGAGCGGGAGCGAGTACGGGAGCGGGAGCGGGAGAGGGCTCAGGAGCGGGAGCGTGAGCAAGACCGGAGGACCGGAGCGGGAGCGGAATCGGAAGCGCCAGCGGAAGAGGGAGGGAAGCGGGAGTGGGAATGGGAGCGGATTCTGTAGTTCACGCGAGCGGAGCCGCGGGCACAGCTAGTCTAATAAATAAAATCGTAAACTTCGCGTGACTTCACATTAAAATGCAAAAAAAAATGGGGGTCTAAGGATACGTAATAGAACACATTTCGATCATTTTAGGAATTTTGGTCTGTTTATCTGTTTATTTGTGCACAAATCACTTAAAAACTACTGAAACGATTTCGATAGCTTTTTCACAGAAACATAGTACTTAATTCGGTGTAACATATAGGCTTTATTTCATTGCAATCGGCCCAGTCAATCAAAATATATGCTAATTTATAGTTTTCGAAAACTCGCATACAACAAAGAAGTGTAGGGTGCACGACGTTATTTCTGAGCGGTGGCGAAAGCGGGCATGGTACCAATGTAATGTATGTGAGTTTTTGAAAACTAAATTCGCATAACTTTAGATTGAGGAGCTGGATCTGCACCTGGACCTGGGCCTGACCCTGGACTTGAAGGGATCGGGAGCGGAAGTGGGAATGACGGCGGATCCTGTAACCCACGCGAGCGGAGCCGCGGGCACAGCTAGTAAGATAATAAATAAGTAACCGTAAAGATTTTGTATTATCTACACCCATTGTTAAAATGTATATTAACCTTTCAGTGGTCGCACCCTTGCGCCAAACATAAGCAGTCGCGTGCGGTCTGTGATTCCGCAAGTTTACGTATGTATGTGGTTTGAACAAACGAATAAATTTTTCGTGGCATTATGTAGCACATGATAAAAAGAAATCTTTTAACTGTATAGATAATTGAAAAAAAAAAATATTTATTCATTATTTATTTAATTTTTGCTATAAAAAGTCAAATTTTTACTCATATGACATTAAACAACGTTATAAATCAACAAAATAATTAAAAATAGAAATATTTTCTGTCTTAATCTTAATCATTAATAAAAGTACTAAAATTATTTTAGACATTAAAATAAATAGAAACAGAAAAAGAAACTCGTCAAAATGCGACTTGCAAATTTACTGAATGGGAATTTCTTTTTTAAATTAGGAAAAAAAATATTAATGGAACATGTATAGAAAATTTTGAGACGTGATACGACATCAGAAATGCTAGTTAAGGGTAAGTTTCCTAGGAGTGTACGAAAATTTAGCGTTAACAATGATTTGTTTCAGATTTCCATGAAATTTCCATGTATTTTATTTTCTATTCATATTTTTTTCTTAATTTAAAAAAAAATCCCTTGCAGTAAATATGCAAGTCGCATTTTCACGAGATTATTTTTCTGTTCCTATTTATTTTAATATACATTTTAACTATGGGTGTAAATAATAGAAATTGATGTTTGATAAATACCTATTATTTTAAATGAACTTCAATAACTGTTTAAATACAGTCAGTAAATTTATGTATAAGTTTTGAAAAAACTCATTGATTTATGGCAAGACCAAACGCCGCAAATGATCGGACACCGACCAATGGATACCTTAAACATTACATTACATTACCCAGAAGGACTGAGCTAAAGTCACCACCTTTTTAAATGAAATAGGCACATTGTTGTACAGAAATGAGTACCTAAATATTTTCAGTTTCATTGAATATTTTGATATAAAGATGAATCGAAGGCATAAAAGAAATGCCTAGACAATGATTGCTGTCACTTTCATCTTTATATTCCATCAAGTTTGAACACTGAACAAATCAACGACATCAAATAAAATGCTCCGGTTCAAAGGCAACAATGTCGCTTTGATCAGAAATTCAGGATCGTGAGAATTCAAAGAAAATTAATGAGAAGTCTCCAAAATATCATAGACATTACTAACCAAACTTTACCAAAACAAATTTCCTTCAACAATTTTAGAATCGTAAAAAGTTTGGGTACAATTTTCTTTAATTTCTTGGCTACTTCGTTATCCTAGTTAAGTGAGGGAGGAGTCCTGCTTTGATGTTAAAAATCACCTAATTGATTTTATGAAACTTTAATCACTACTGAGTTTACCGTCTCCCCAGCCCTTTATTTAAAAAATGTTTGGAATGAAACTTTTTATTTTATTTTATTTTATTTATTAGGTACTCAAACAAGTCACAATAATTACAACATAGATACATTAGGTTAAAGGATTTGAGATATATTGTGACTCAATTACATGAGTACACAGCTAAGTTAAACACATGACAAGAAACACATTAAATAGATGATTTAAACATACATGCAAACTTAAAGTTAAAAAAAAGTTATACAGGTACATATATAGGTACTAGTACTATAATATAATATAAAGAAAAAAATAAGATAAACTGAAGGTATTCTAACTATTATGATTAGGAAAAGAATGTAGGATTACTTGAACGGATCTTTTGAAAGTTGTTAATTTAGGATTAAATACATCAAGTAGTTTATATAGTTTGTAGAACTACTACTTTTAATTTTTAATTAACAGTTATATTAGTAAAGATATACACAGAATGGAAAGAAAACCAGGATAATGATGATGTTTAATAACAGATTGCCTAAACCGGTCGCATTTTAATTTGGATATAATATAAAAAAACTATATGGATTTCTTTTAAGCACCATCATCTACCTAATCTATCACAACAACAAAGTTCTATTTGTAACGTATTTAGACCAGATCTCAATGATGTTCTACAAGTATCTAGATGACTTACCTGCAATGAAAACACGACAACGCAAATGAGCTCGCACTAGAGGTTACTTGCGATCAGTCGGTAGACACTGTCGCGCGTGGGACGCCTTTAAATTGCCAAAGTATTTCATCCTAACTTGTTTTTTATTTTTTTATTTACGCAATACTTAACAGCACAAAACACTTAGATAGATAACAAACATCAAAATATAATAAGGCCAATAATAAAATAAAACAGATCACAAGATAGAAAAAGCAAAAGCGAGGAAAATGATAACCAAAATATTAGAATCTAAAGAGACTAAGACATTATTAAATGTGGGTAAATATGATTACTTTTATATTTAGACAGTATGGGCCTTGGAAAGATTTTTTTCAGAATTCATTGTCTAGTTTAAATATTAGGTCAATGCCGGATCTGGATACATATATTTCCGTTTCTATTGAAATCATTAATGAAATTTTCCATTCACGTAACGAGACAAAATGAGCGTTATTTGAGGAGAAATATGGGCCGTCATATATTTTCTCCCTCCTCGTAAATTGACTTTACCCTAATGAAACATCATTTACTAAACTCCAAACAACAATATAGTATAGCAGTCACTTTCTTCCTATCGCGTTGTTTGTCGAAATCAGAGGTTTGGGAAAAATAATTAAAAACAAAAATAAATAGGTCCAACGAATTCTTATCAAATATTATGTATCTGCTTATACATCATCACCATCAGCCTAAAAGAGTCCAGTGCTGGACACAGGCCTCTCCCAAGGCGTGCCACTGAACCTAATCCTCGGTCTTCTCATCTAGAAGCTCTGACAGCCGCCTAACGCAGATCGTCGCTCCATCTTGCCAGGGTGCGTCCTTTCCACACTACGCCTGCCCAGTCGCGATCTCCAGTCCCCACTTGACAACTCTTTTCCCCACAGTAATCGGTTCTCCGACAGATATGACCAGTCCACTGCTACTTCAATGTACTGCCAATGCCAATCTCAGATGCACGCGAGATAGCCATTGCATCAGCTAAGCAAGGCCGTGTTGCCTTGCCTTGTTTCATCCTAACAGAAACGTAAGAAAGTACCTAAGTACAGTTAGTGTTATAGTAAGAACTTATGCCATCGAAGACCATACATACCTCTAGATAAAAGAATATCAGAAAGTAGGCAACTCAGGCTACAGACCGGTCTAGAATCGGTGCACAAGAAAACCGTTAAAAACACATTAAAACATTGTCTTTCTTACAAAAATCTTTTCCTGGTTTTATAATAACAAAGAGGCAGGTGAGAGTTAATAAACGGGAAGGCTTTGTCCTCGTAATGAGCTCTCACGGAGCGACTTAGCTGCAAATATAAATAAACTGCCATTGTTTTGTTCACTTCTTGAACTGCTTTAGTGTTCCTCGTCAATGCGCTCTAAAACGCTTTTGTCGTTCCTTTATTGGATGTTTTCATTGAAAAATTAATTTATTTTGTGATTAGCGCTTGCTTTTGGTCCAAAATATCCGTCCGTGCACATGACTTTTCCTTACTAATAATTTAAGTGACCAAAATATCTTGAGGAACCTGCTACTCCGATAAAGAAATTCTAAGGAGTAGTGAAATTGTGAAGTTCAACAACCCGCATTAGGCCAGCGTCGTAGCCCTGCCCCTTTAGTCAACAGTAAAACATGTTATATATATACTAGCTGGGCGGTAAACATTTTTCTCGCGTATTTGATATTTTACATTATCTCTTAAACTATGCAACCAAAAAACATACTGTAAAAACTAATTTTATCTACATAAAATTTCTTTGGTGATAGAGCAATTTATTTCTAAATAAATAGATTGACGTCATCATCATCATCATCATGTCAGCCTTTAGACGTCCACTGCTGGACATAGGCCTTCCTCAATGAATGCCACCACACCCGGTCCTCCATCCTCCGCTTCCAGCCACTTCCGGCCACCCTCTACAGGTCGTTGGTCCATCTGGCGGCGGGGCGTCCCACCCTGCGCGGACTAATCCGTGGACTCCACTCCAGAACTCGTCTGCCCCAGCGGCCGTCGGTTCTGAGACAGATTTGGCCCGCCCACCGCCACTTCAGCTTGCCATGTCTGTCACCTTTGTTCTTGGTCGGATCTCTTCATTACGAATCATATCCTTTAAAGAAACCCCGAGCATAGCCCTCTCCATAGCTCGCTGAGCGACTTGAAACTTGTGGATCAGACCCACCGTCAGTGTTCACGTTACGTACGTACGCACGTACGTTTCTGCACCTGGTCATGACAGGCAGGACGCGCTGATTAAAGACTTTTCGACTGCGAAGTGAAAACTTGACGCAATTTTCCAAATGCCCAGTTTCCAGCCCAACTGGATTCTTCTGTCAGCTTCCCTATCAAAATTGTTTCTACCCAACTGTATTGTCTGTCCTAGGTATAGACGTACTACTGAACAACTTCGATATTGACATTATCGACGATCACCGGGCTTAGGTCGACGTGTGAGTTGGACATGACTTTCGTCTTGTCTGCGTTCATCCTAAGACCTACTCGTCTGGAAGAGCAGTTGAGGCTGGTCAGCATTTCCTCGAGATCCTGCAGCGACTCTGCCATCACAACTATGTCGTCTGCAAATCAAGGTGTGAGATGTGCTCGCCGTTTATACTTATGCCCCGTCCCCTCCAGTTCTGTATTTTAAAGACATCCTCCAGTGCATATCACAAATAACGTGGTTTTCTATTAGTAAAAGAATTTTCAAAATCGTTTCAGTAGATCCAGAGATTACCCCCTACAACCTCACAACTTTACCTCTATATATAAGGCTATTATTGATTTGATTTTCAATTTGATCAAAATATTTTTGTTTCTGAAAATAAGTACAAATTATTTCGGTCAAGGGAACTCTGTTAGACAACCTTGTATTGCTGCGATCGTGGTGGACCCACGCCACGTAATGAGTACACCTGCCTCTTACATGATAGGAATGGTCCTCTTGAATGGGTCATGACAGACCTTGGCTAGATAAGGTAAAGCTTATAAGAGACTACACCGCAATACCCCAAGATACCCTCCGGACTTAGCTATACATGCGACAAATGTGACATGAAGTTACGCACTCTGATCTAGCTAGTCACAAGAAGCGTTGTGACTCCACCAGAAACCTACAGCCTCTGTAACAAACCTGTTAAGATGCCACTGATGATAATGGTGGACTATGTCTCGCATACGAAGAAAGGGCTTTGCCCAACAGTCGGACGACGATAAGTGTTTAGGGATTGCAATCCCGCAGATCATTCAATCCCGCGAGATGGATATGCGATATTACTCAATCCCGCGCGGGATTACGCGGGATCCCGCATCTTTGAAATTATGTTATAAAATTAAATTGAAACTAGAGATTTTTGTGTGAAAATCAATTAAGTATAAGTAATCTGTTTTCTAAGATTCATCTTTAAATGTTTGGCATAGTTTTATAGTTTTGTTTAATTTTGCCCTTACTCCTAACAACAGTTTCATATTTTTAATTCAGTCTTATTCATATAATGACTAATAATCAAATCACAACTTTCTCTTAGATGCTATTACTATGATATCAACCTATGGTGATTAAATTTTGAAAATACGCTCTTAAGAAGCAAATGGCATTTATTGTATCATCTCCGAGCCTGCTTCTGAGTGAACTGCAAATATATCCTGATGCTGAAAACGCTCTCTCGGCTTCTACGCTAGTAGGCTGAACTGTCAGAATATATTCATAGGCGAGCGTCAGATAAGGCAACTTCGCGCTCGTGCTACTCGCGATTTGCGCGAAAGTTTTAGCGCCAAATTTTTAATTTGCGGGATCCGCGGATCCGCGCTTTGAAGGTGCTGGATCCAGCAGATTATTAAAAGCAGCGGGAACCCGCGGGAATGCGGGTTCCCGTTTTGCGGGATTGCAATCCCTATAGATGTTGGCATGACTGTTTTTCAAAACAAAATGGCGCAGTAAAATACTGAAAAAAGAATTAACCGAACTAAAGTGACATAAAATCTTTTGTTTCAAAAATATAATCTGCAAAACTGTTTAGAAAAACAAGCAATTTTTTTTAGTTTGTTACACAATATTCGATTACGTAGTGTTTATAAGTATTCTATGGTTCGGTAGTCACTTTTTCTATGTAACTCATAGAAAAGTTCGGATACATTAAACGAAACATTTTTTTCAGTGCATGTTGAATTCCTTAGTCATTTTATAAACTACAGAAGTGTTTTTGATTCGTAGTGGCAGTGACTAACCAAGTTTCGTGATTGTTTTTATTTCAATTAGAAAATAAACGTGATAGCTAAGTTTTTTCCGGTGTTAAAATGTTAATAAAGACGTTTCCTGCAGAACCTTTTTCATATCTTAGTGGCCTTCGCTGCTCAAAGGTTTTATTTATTTTAATCCTTTCTTTTTTAATTTAAACTCCTTCAACTAGAAAAATATTGACCTTATTTCTTTCCCGTGGTTAAGTCTTGTGAAAATTCTTGGTATTTCATTATGATAAACGGCTAAAATAAAATAGTCATAAAATAGTCATAAATTAGTTTTATAATCGTTTAGTGATTAAGGTTGATTGTTCCCTAATTTATCTACATTATGCTATGTAAAATATACACAATAGGTATAATAATAAAGTAGTGCTCATATAAAATAAGGAAAATCAGTGCAAAGTAAAGCGAAACAACCCATGTTATGCGAGTTATCGTCTAGTATCATACAACCCTTACTAGACGAATAGGGTTGCCTTTTTCACGATTCGACGACTTTAATCAGACAGTCCACAGGGATGCCAAAGGGATTTTTTACCAGAGATCTAAAAGTTGTCTGAATGTGTTTGGACTGTACCCTAGACAGGTTTACAAGTGTTACAAAATGCCCGTGGAACCCATCCATAAATAGGCAGTTTCAATTACTGCGCAACTTTTAATAGGTACCTACTGCGAGTTACATGAATCTGTAACTAAACCTACAGATAAGAATTTAGAGAGCCTAATGTACTGTAATGTTGATAAGAGATACTGAGCAAAAGAACTAATTGGACTTTTTTTTGTAACTTCTGCACTATCATATAACTAAAAGTACTAACTTCTGAAGATTCTTCCGAAGAACTGCACGATTCTAGTGTATGGTGCAGCTCAGTAGTATCATGTACCATCTTCTGTTCCTCCCGCCTAACTGCAGTACTACGTTTCGGTTTCAAGAATATGCAAGCCAGTGCAATTACAGTCACGCAATGCACCCTGACCTTTGGAATAACTACATACACTTACTTTGAATGCAGGTAGTCAGGGGTGGGTTTTTTATCCGTAAGAAGTAATTTTTGGATTTCCCGAAACCCGTTCCTTTGTTCAGCTCCGATCCTGAGCTGTATTTAACTGTGGCTCGTAAATTTGGAATTTTCGGCATCCCTATTTGATAGCACATAGAATATCTATTACATTACACGTAAGCTCGGTCGGCTGGACGGTCCACTGATAGGGCAAGGCTGTCGGCAGTGGTTTAGCGCCTAAGTACGTCTTACTGACGCTTTTAGTCGGCCACCGATAACCGGCCGCTTGTGTGTGCTAGGAAATTCACTTTGCACTTTGTGAATCTTTGAACTTTTACTTAAATCCTATGTTGAAATTTTAATGCTTGAGCTCTCTTGAGTGCTTTGACTGAATGGTCAGAACATTATAAAAGGTTTGCAATAGTAGTGGTTGTAGTTTTTTTTTATTGTAGACTCTATGTTAAAGACTCTATGTTTTAAGACTCTATGTTTTTTTATTGTAGACTCTATGAATTATAAAACCTTTGTCGAGCTACTTAACTTAGCTGATTGGCTGACATCTGCCTGTTAAGTACGGGGTCACAGGTTTGTTGTCCTTTCGTCCCATTTCGTAACTGGCTACGAAACGGGAAATAAATTGCCGTTTCGTAACCGGTTTCGGAATGGGAATTGCGTGGTCCCATTTCATAACCAAACTTAAAATGATGAAATGAATAATATTTGGCGTCCGTAAAATATTTGAGAAAATCTATCTAGCTATTCGTGTCAAATGCGAGTGTTCTCTGTAATGTTGTCTCTAAGTAAATTATGTTGGCATTATTTATTAGTTACTAGCTGTTGCCCGCGACTTCGTCCGCATGGACAACTTAACATCACAAATTATTATGTATTTCCCGTAGTAATGGGATGTTTTTTCGTGATAAATCCTATGTCCTATTCCAGGACCTAACCTATATGTGTGCTAAGTTTCATAACGATCCGTCCAGTGGTTGAAGCGTGATTGAATAACAACATCCAAATATCCAAACTTTCACATTTATAATATTAGTAGGAGTAGTATTCTTCGCCCTCGATTACTAGGTTAATCTATTTAATTAAGTTCGCTTCATTTTATATCGATCGGTTACTGCTACATAACTAACCTAAAAGCTTTGGGTTTCATTATGTACACAACTTAACATTAACATAACAGAGTCAAGTATGAAGCGTGTACAATACAAGTAGCTAGCCAAGTGCTAGTTAAGTAGCCACTCAACACTAACCGCATTCGTGTAAGCTGAGACGGCTAGTAAATGCATCCCACATAACCTGGTCTATAGTTGTGGGTTGGGGGTAGAAACACTTCTAACATTTTAAAAATTGCATTTTATATATTTCTTTTATAATTAAGATAATCTAAGCACTACTTAACAGCATGAACATTTAACCAATGAAATTATATTAAAGATTTATGATTTCTTTTGTGACTTAAGTTTTCTCAAATTAAAAAGTATTTCTAGGTAATTTCTTAGGAATATGGTAGTAAGGCCTGAAAAGTGCTTATTACATTTTTTTACATACAATTTTTTTTGCCCAGTTATTTTCCTTACGCCGTCTATGCATGCATGCAGAGAACGTTAATAAAAGAAAATGTTTTATTTGCGTTCACATAGATGCATGCGCATTTTTAGTCAAACATTGTGTTAAATGTCTTATTAGGTATATAATTAGCCTTAAGACAAGTATGACCATCCAGACATGGTCGGGTTCGCAAATGTTCACCTACTATAAGCGATGTGATTTGTCGGCATTATTTTTGCTCCGAAAGCTATTAAGTATCGCCTTCTATTAGTCACTGCTGCCACCGATTGATCACTACTAAATTATTCTATGGGGCAACTGTAGCCAAAGAATAAAACACCGCATTGCGTAATATTTTTGTAAATTGACGATGCGACAACGACATTTCACGTCCGATGTTCAATGGAAGGGGGTAGGATTCCAAAAATGCTTCATCAATTTGCCGTTCCGTTCGGTGGGTGTGATCGATGACAGCAGTGAGTAGCCCGATATTTGTCAACAGCTCCGAGCGAAGTATGCTCAAAATTGTTTATTGTCTGTGCTTTACGAGCATTACAGCCTTTGAAAAATTGCGGCAGCGTCATTTCGTGTTTGTTGTCGGGAATTTCCGAACCGCTTAGAAAAAAGTTGTTCAACATCTAAGTACTCATGCACCTCTTAAATCAACACGGAGAAATCGTCATATTACTCATGCCTTCGCCTCTGCCGAAGGTAACAAGTCCACCTGGTCATGCGCAGTATCGATGTGTAACTTATAAATGTGTTGTTAGATTTGCTACGTGTATGTTTCATAGCAACAGGGAGGGTACAAGCACAGAGGAGAGACGCATACAGAGGTATAGTTTCATACATTGGGCGCGCGGCAAGGTACATTACTACACGCACAGCGATGTGTGCGTGCGCCGTCACTGACAGGCGCGCGGGGAGGTGCACCGGCCCCGGCGGGTGTAAAAACCGGTTTGAGCCGGCTCAGCGGGAACACGAACGAACGCAGGGCTGTACGAACGACGAGAGCATCGCGTATTATGTTTATTTTGTCAGTATGTCGAACATTCTTGTTATGTGGTTGTTTCCTAATTAGTTTTGTTACGTATTAGAATATGTTGTAAAATTAATACATTCAGTTATATAGTAAGTATTCCTTCTTTGCGTATCAAGATCTGTAACTGTCACAAATATGCCTAATATTCCGGACCAAACGTAGTACAAATAATTAGCAATTTGCTAATGTCTATACTTATTTTAGCCGTGAAGTTCCCGGCTTTAAATAGGACCACCCTCAATTTTACCGTGGGTTTTGTCAAGGCGACTAAGGTATTGCACCAGGTATTGCAGCAGCGTTCTCCTGTATATATTAAGATCATTATTGCGATCACCAAACCACCTGCCAAGCGAGGTTATTATGTCTAATCTCCCAATGGATATAAGATAAAACGAAATAACAGATTACTCAAAAATAAAAACAGGAACATAATTATTTTGGACTAATTTGTAGTTATTTATTTTTTCTTAAATCTGACAAATACTTTATTAATGTCGTGTCAATACGTGTCAAATTTAGTTCAATTATTTTTCAGTGCAATGTCAATTTCATTATACAATCAAAATACAAAAACAATGAATTAAAAATAATAATAATAATAAATCCTAGTCAGTCAAACAACCTGCCCAAAGCCATACCCGGTTGGAAAGTACCCTTCACACTGGCGACGTTTCCACGCTGGATCGCCAGCGAGATGCGCTGCACCAGGTACGACTCCGCGCATTCGCCTGTGCCCTCCCCCACCTCACACGCTGCCCTAAAACATGTATAAAGGCCTTCACCCACGAGCCCCACACACCCGTCGTCTCCACCGCTATCAGTACGAAAATGTACGTGGATTTTAGACCCGCGTACTTCAAGTGTTTATGTTTCGCCGCCCACTCCGCAGCCGACCCCGCCGTTCTTATAGTGTACCTCAGGTGAGAGGCAGCAAATGTACTGACGCACGTAGCGTCCCACAGGAGTGATCTGCCCCGCTCCCACGGCACAAGGCTCATTCCGTCTGGCCTCTTCCCATCGTCACGGCTCAGACCTGGGGACTCCGAGGTGCAAGGTATATTTGCAGCCCGCGCATTTGAGACAGCTGAGCCCGTGGCGGCCACTAGCATCCACCGTGACTCCGCACTTGCACTGGTGCGGCTCGCACACTGTACACCCGAGCCTCAGCCCGACAGCCACCCTTAGAGT
The DNA here is from genome assembly GCA_947086405.1 of Esperia sulphurella. Taxonomy (NCBI): domain Eukaryota; kingdom Metazoa; phylum Arthropoda; class Insecta; order Lepidoptera; family Oecophoridae; genus Esperia; species Esperia sulphurella. The sequence continues at coordinate 7,165,032 of OX352270.1, read as the reverse complement.
ATCGTTATCTAGGTGGGTGCCCAGCTGAAGCGACGGCAGAGCGTGGAGCCACGCACCTGATTCAGGGCGCGACACCGCCATAATGCGAGCCCTGTCGGCCCCTGCCGAAAGCTCCAGCAGTTCCGCAAGCGTGTCCTTGGAGTACAATTCATCACATCCTCTCTGCATCCCAGGGTTCTCCGGGAGCGGCAGTCCCGTGTGAGCTGCAGACCAGGCAGTAAGTGCCTCGCCTCGAAATGGGATCTCAAAACTGTCGCCCAGAGAAGGTGTCAGAATTTCAACAACCAATTTTGACACCCCATGAGACGAAGCCAAGAAAGCCAACAGCCCGGTGTCCTGCAAACGTCGAACCCCCAGTCCGCCATGTCGCACTGGTAGTGCAGCTTGATGCCATTTTTCTTCGTCATGGCGGACATTGAGGATGGTCTCCAAGGTACTCTTGACTGTCATATCTAGTAAGGACACCTCGTGCTGGAACTTCCAGGTTGGCGCCGCGCCGGGTGTCTTTGTGCGGCACCCAACCGCGGCCCCTCTGTTCCCGGCAGCCCTACTATTCCTGGCCACTGTCAAAGTTAAAATCATTTATGAGTACACTTGGTACATTTATACACATTTTTATTTCGACGGTAGCGTTCTAGGTAAGAAGGTGGCCGGAAGCGGCTGTGCGTCCTGCCTACGGCGCGGAGACGTGGACACAGACGGTGGGCCTGATCCCAAGTTTCAAGTCCCTCAGCGAGCTATGGAAAGGACTATGCTCGGGGTTTCTATGAGGGATATGATTCGTAATGAGGAGATCCAACGAATAACGAAGGTGACCGACATAGCAGAAAGAATTAGTAAGCTGAAGTGGCAGTGTGTGGGTCACATCTGTCGCAGTACTGACGGCCATTGGGGCAGACGAGTTCTAGAGTGGAGACCGCAGATCGCCACGACGCCCCGTCGCCAGGTGGATTGACGATCTGAAGATGGTGGCCAGAAGCGGCTGGATCCGTAGGGCAGAGGTCCGGAAATGGTGGCGTTCATTAGGGAAGGTTTATGTCCAGCAGTTTGACAGACTTTTTTTTGTACGGTTAATTGGATATGCAAAATAGGTGTCAATAATGGAGGAGTATTGGAGGGGAGGGATGTCGGAAGGGAAAGAAAAGAGGGAAGGGAAGGGGTAAGTTGGGAGGAGGAGGGATAGTAGGAAGGCGTTAGGGGAGAAGGAGAGGAAAGATGAGGGCGAGGCTAGCGGGAATGGGAGGTGGTAGGACAGAGGGAGGAGGGTCAGTGGAAAATAAAGGGCGGAGAAAGGGTAGGGGTAGGGAGCGGTAAGGGGTTGGGGAAGGGGTTTTTTAACGTGGTGGGAAGGTAATGAGGAAGGAAAGAACGAAGGTGGTATGGAAAGATGGAATTGGTGAGGGGAAAGGGAATATCACCTGCGATATATTTTTTTAATAAAATAAGTGTCATTACTTCTTGCACAATATTAAAACATAAAAAATACAAATAATTATTATATGATAAATTCATGATAAACATGAAGAATGACAACTTTAAAAAAAGGTTAATTCTGTAGTCCAACGGCGGAACCGCCGTCGGCATGGTAATTTTATGTATATAAATATTTTCAATGCATAAACAGATTAATAGTTTTATTTTAGGATTTAGTAATACATATAATGTGTAATGTTAAGTTGTCCACGCGAACGAAGTCGCGGGCAACAGCTAGTTTAAAATAAAGCTAAATTTGTTAAACATAATATAAAAAAGCAGATAAACAAATATTTATCTTATCCTCATGTGACAACCCTACCAAAATACGTACCAATTTTGAACGCTCCTTAGAACCTTGCGCTCCGTATGGTTTATAAGTACTCTGTGGTACAAGTGCATGGGTGCGTAGAAAAATGAAAAAATGGTTCGCTTTGGAAGAAAATGCTATAGCGTCTCCACTTCGTGACATGCTTTTAACAGCACCTATAATATTATTCTAATGAGTAAGTTAAACCCTCGACGTCAGTTTCTATTTTACTACACTTACCTGCCTATATTTTTAATTTGATACCCTATTAGATATAATAGTACCCTAATATAATATAGTTTTTACAATGTATTTCAGTTCATTTAAGTTTCTGAACAAAGTACCTAATTCTTCATATTAATTCATATTAAATAATTATTCAGAATATCACACTATTCGTCTCGCGTTTGTTTCCTGTCTCCGACTGATACCTGTCCTACATGAAAGTATTATAGCTAGAGATTATAGATACCCGTTCTTTTATTAAGGACGTGTTGTAGTTATTGGGAGGTATTACACAAGCATAACTTATGGCCTCTATTTAAATACGGTTTTCCTCCGAGAGCTAAATGATATGAGACCAAAAACAACCAACATTGCTTTAAGTTAAAACGAGAGTACCGTCTAATACACATATGATATACTAGCTGTGCCCGCGGCTCCGCTCGCGTGGACTACAGAATCCATATCCCAATTCCACTCAATTCTAAATATAATTATTTTGGCTTCTATTGGCCCTATAAGGACCCCTCATACACATTTTCCTGCAATATCTCCCATGTACAGACATAGACCAGTTACAGTTTTATTAATGTATAGATAGCGAGCCGATTGGTATACATACGATTCCGGACTTTTGCAACTTACCGACATTTTAGTATTTCTCCTTTATAAGTACATTGTAGTTAAGCAGGGATCCAAGTATTTTGGATGTGTGCTGCCTGTCTGATCTTGTAGATGCGCCTTGTTGTAGTGGCAGGCTCTTTAATTAATGTCTCTGAAACTAGGAGCCACACGTACCCTGTGTAACGTTTATTCACAAAATCTAAATTGGATAGTTTGATTAAATCTGCAATGTTAATTTACATGTGCTTAATTAGAAAATTGATATACCTATTTAGTCATTATCAACGTTTAGTCTACAACTTTTTCTGTAGTTTGTTTTATTCTTTATAAAAGTATAAAACATACATGTTTAGCAACCATAAGAAATATATTAAAATTTAATGTGAAGTATTTCGGATATTTTCGGAAGCTTTCAAATAATCATAGATACTTTAGCTTCTCCCAAAAAAAATATAACGACAACACATAAGCTCAAGACGGTAAGGTAAAGTCACAAAACTGATAATAAAAATTAAGTTTTTAATTTGTAATTAATCATGGTTAATAAATTTAAAAATTATGTGTATATTCATCCTACACGCCATTAATCTGCCATTGCCAAGGGCATCGCTGATTGATTGCCGATACGACATTACCTATGTCCCACTACATCAATCAAACGCACCCCAGTGCCTCGAGAAATAATGTGGACCAAATATTTACGGGTTCACTGGATATGTGTCAAGTCTTTCGTGTTATTTCTTCCGAGATAAATTACGTTCCAGCAAAGCTAAGACTTAGGGTTCTCTCTCTCGTTAGTTGTGTTTACTTTTCTGTCAATAAATAAACTTCCAAAACGAAACTGTGGGTAGATAGGGTGAAGCCCTACCAGAAAGTGAAATTTAAGGTTCATTGAAACCCTCACTCACTGTTTTAGAGATATTATCGGTTTTATTTATAAATAAAGTCAAAAACCCACAAGAATTCGAATCCCGCTAGGGGCAAATATTCGTATGATGAATATTGTATTTGTATTTATTTATTGGTAAAAATTATTTACATGTCAATTGTTTTGTTATTAATATTGCAACATATTACATTTCATTCTTAGAATATAGCAAATATAATCCAGGATTCCATTAAATAAAAACATAGTATAGGAATAGTCTTAATTAAAATGTCAACTATAAATGTCATGTTTAGGTCAAAATTTAAAATTTAAATGTCGTCTTATTTTATGTTTATTTGTGCATTTCAGCAGCAGCACCGCAGCCAGGTGTGTCTAGATATTCCGACAGTGTGTAGTACGCGTAATATGAATGTTTGTACCCAAGTCTTGGATGTTTATATATTTATTTAAGTATGTGTATCCGTTATCTAGTAACCATACCACAGGCTCTGCCTAGTTTGGGACTGGATAATTGGTGTGAATGTCTGACATATTTATTATTATTATTATTTATTACATTACTTAAGACCAATAGAGTCCAAAAAATATAATTAAAAAATTTCTTGTCTGTCTGTATGTTTGTATGTACGGGCTACTCTTGGAAACTACTGAACAGAATTTTCGGCGTTTTCACTGTTTAATAGCTTTGAGTTCGGGACACATATTGGTATAAGTCATATCTCAATAAAATGTCAGGAGGCTTATCTACAAGATGAACTCTCATTTCATATCATTTGTATGATAGTATAGCTCAACATTACTGGTCTTTGCAAAAACTTCACAGAGAGTGAGAGAAATGTTTTAAAGCTGATTTGTAGTTTTATTTATTTATTTTAGCTGTTCTATTTCAGGATATTTCCATAAGCTCGATACAAAAGTTCGTTATTCGATAATAAGTGGCCCTGTCGTTCAAGAGAACGTCTACCTAGGACAGACAATACAGTTGGGTAGGATTAATTTCGATAGGGAAGCTGACAGAAGAATCCAGTTAGGCTGGGCAGTATTCAGAAAACTGCGTCAAGTCTTCATTCACATTCTTATTCATATAATCTTCCATAATGCGTCATGTCTGTCATGATGACGACGCGGAGACGTGGACATAGACTGTGGGACTGATCCACAAGTTACAAGTCTATAGGGTTATGCTCGGGGTCTCTATGAGGGATATGATTCGTAATGAGGAGATCCAATGAATAACGAAGGTGACCGACATAGCCAAAAGGATTAGTAATCTGAAGTAGTAGTGGGCGGTCACATCTGTCGCAGTACCGACGGCCGTTGGGAGAACGAGTTATAGAATGGAGGCCGTCGATCGACACGACGGTGGGATTTCGGATTTGCGGACATAGGACTTTTTTGTTACATATAACTATTTTCTTTATGCGAATCGATAGCTCTAATTACGGCAATCAGATGTTATTAGGCAATTTTTTTATAAATATTATATTGAACGTGATAAATTGATTATTAAACAAATGTATGGGACGAAATCTGACATGCTCTATAAGTTATAAGTTTTGGCAGATCTCAGCTTGATATTATATAGGGTTAATCTATGGGTGTTTATATATAGAGCCACATACATAGCATTGTGCCGGACTGACCCGTTTTTCTGATTTATGAAGCTAAACTTAGGTACTTTTTCAAATTTTTCTTAGGGATTATTTCGAGTATTTAATAAAATAACATTTTTTTAAATAAAATAAAAACACCGAATTTCTTGCACAATATTAAAACATAAAAAATATAAATAATTTAATCTTTTAATTCATGATAAACATGAAGTAAATGTCAACTTTATTAAAATACAAACATTAATTCTGTAGTCCAACGGGCGGAACCGCCATCGGCAGGATAATTTTATTTATATGAATATTTTTTTTAGATTAATAGATTTTTTTAAGGATTTAGTAATACACAATAATGTGTAATGTTATGTTGTCCACGCGGCCGAAGTACCAGCAAAGTATTTTCCAAGTAATCTTTGAAAAATTAAAATATAGGTACATATCTTAAAACATTTACACACGGACCCCGACGCACAAATCACTCACCATCATCGGTAATAATGAACTTATAGTATTCCCGAGCATGCTTAAGCGATAAATACGTCACTGGAACATTGTAGAAAATAATACATTAATCTCCAACAATATCAGACGATCTATGCTAATTTTAATTAAGAAGCCATTAGCTTTACTATTCATTCTTGCACCCTCAGGCCTTGATGGAAAAAATCCCTCCCCTCGAGGCGCTCACCAAAAAGGTTTTTCACCTTCATGCCTCAGGCTTACAAAGACCGTGTTTCATTTGTTTTCATTCATTTTACGAACGTTTACACAACTGGACGAATTGAAAGTTCTCAGTCTTTATGCCTCACTTCACTTCCGCCCAGGTGGAAGTTATAATGCACTTTCTGCTAACTTCAAGATTTGAAGAAGTTTTAACAGGCGTGCGTTCGTCCAGAGTTGTTTTATTACTTATTACCGTCTTATGGTAACATCGTTAAGATTTGGTGTTGAAGTAGGTATATTTTGATTTTGTACTAATGAGATATCTGATCTACTATACCTATGATTTTTAGCAAATTACCTACGCTCTATAAAAAATATTCTGAGGAAGGTATTGAAAATAGTTATTTATATTATCTTATAACAGAGCTTTCTCGGTTTTTTCTCGTCAAAAATCGATACAAAGTATAACTCTGTCATTACCTTAATAAGGTGCATTCCAACTTACAATATATCACCTCTATGTAAGAGAATAGCTCAGAGTCATTTAAAAATGTTCATCGCATTTTAGTAACATTTTCACCATTTCAGTCTCAGCAAACGAATTCGACGGCTCACACGAAAATCCACTTTCCATTACTCCAATTTACTGCAAAAATAGTCCTATGAGCTCCAAGCTTCATTTCCATTAGCCGGCAGACAGTCGGCACAATGATAAGCAAGCTGTTAGGGCATAATGAAGGCATTGTGAGCATGAGGCCGCTCGCGTCGCCGCCGCTCCGATGACGTCATTATCTGCAACCTCTCGCCGACTCAGCTGCCAGAGATGTGATATATCGGGACCAAAACCCGATTTATTGCTATTTTGTGCTCGATAGTAACTGTCGTATTTACGTGATTAGTCGACGGTTTGTCTCATTGAATTGTCTCTCATTGTCTCGCTTTGATAGCGTAGATCTATTAACAAGGCTGATTTGCTTACAAACCTGTTAACTCGTATAAGACCTGCAAAAGTGAAGCAATCGTAGAATCATCATCATCATCATCAGGTTATTTCTGTCTCCACTGCAGGAGCACAACCCTCTCTCATCTACCGGAGACAAACGGAGGATTTGGCCTACACTCCCCGCGCTGGGCAGACGGGTTGGGTTGACGTAGAATAGTTTGGTGTAAAGACGATCCGGCCTAAAGTTTTAATTATTAAATACAATTGGGTTTAAACGTGAAGTTCTTACTAATTATTAGGTATATACTGACTACAAAAAAGAGCAGTAAAAAAGCCAATAACCTATATACAGGGTTACAGGAAAAGTCGTGCTAGATCCCTTAAGGGTGTGGAGCACCCATCATTTCTGACTTATTTCACTATGAAACACCCTACCCTAAACTTAACCCTTTTCGAGATATTCGACTTTTAATTTTTTTTATTGAAAATTGCTGATTTTTAGGCTACTACATTTATTTTTGTTTATTTTGTGTATCTTATTATTATTATTATTGCATTTTTACATGTGTAGTAAGATGCTTTAGGACGTCAATCATTAAAATAGTGCACAAGTTAATTGAATAGACTGTAGTAGACAAGTGAAAGAAAAGAAATAAAAAACATATTAGAAAGTTTATTTTTCTCTAAGGGATATCTAAAAAAAATGTTATGGTAATTGTTCAGCAGATGTTTTTTAAAATATTTACGTTTCATCAGCTATCTAACGAGGTGTAACAATCTAGGGTTTGTATTACATTTCGTGGAAAAAAAGTAGTTGGGACGCTCCAGGTAGCAGTTCTAACGGTCCCACGCCTATTGTCCTTCAAGTTAAGACGCACCGTGCGAGCGAGACAAGTGACGATTTATGTAGGTACGAATGAAAGAAAAAATGTGTAGACACCGGCTAGGACTGGGAATACAACCGGAAACATTGTTTTGGTTGTCAGTCTGCTTTTGTGCTTCGTACATAGTAGATGCGATATCGTTTTGCTCTTTTTCTCGACTTGGCTGTGATTCTGGACTATTTCTTCTGATTTGTGACTACTGTGCTTGTTAACCGGACTCTGATTTGTGCCTGTGATACGGAAGTGTTGAGTATGACGTCCTACACACCTGAGGAATATGCTGATATGCTTATTTGTTACGGATACTGCGATTGTGTGTCTGCGCAAGCTCGCAACGAATACATAACTCGCTACCCCGGTCGTCGAGTGCCGGATGTGGCCGTTTTTGACAGAGTTTATCGAAGACTTCGAGAAACTGGCTCTGTTTTGAGACGAAGTACAGACATGGGAAGACCAATTGACGACGAAGAACAGGACAATGAGATAGTGCAACGCTTTCGAGCGGATCCGACTACTTCCACTAATATTGTTGCCCGTGATCTGGGGCTTTCGCAATGGAGAGTGTGGTTTACAGTGCATACTGCTGGCCTATGCCCGTACCATTACACGCCAGTACACGTTATTGAAGAAGGGGACCCCGCGAGAAGATTGGACTTTTGCAGATTTATGCTAAATGCTGATGTAGAAGACCCAGATTTTTTAAGAAATATCTTGTGGACGGATGAGTCCAAATTTGATAAAGATGGCATAACTAACTATCACAACGCCCATTACTGGGCCCTAAAAGAACTAAGGAATCCCAATAAGAAAAGAGTGAAGGGGTCCCAACGAAGATTCAGCGTGAATGTGTGGATGGGCATTATCTCCAATCATTTGATTGGACCTTACTTTCTCCCGGATAATCTAAACGGGGAAAGCTACGAAAATTTCCTGAGAGCAGACTTGAGTGATTTGCTGGATGATCTGCCACTCAACCTGATCAGGGACATGTGGTTCCAACACGATGGCTGCCCTGCCCATTTCAGGAGAAGTGTCAGAGACTGGCTGGATCAAATTATCCAAACAAATGGATTGGACGAGGTGGGCCATTGCCATGGCCAGCAAGAAGTCCGGACCTAACCCCCATGGATTTTCATGTGTGGGGCTGCATGAAAAGTCTCGTGTACAGCGAGCCGAATCCAGTTTCGTCTGTGGAAGACTTAAGAGAAAGGATTGTGGATGCAGCAAATAAAATGAGGACCACATTGACCACTGGCGTAGTGAAGACCGGTATCCGTAGAAGGATGCGACAATGTATTAGAAATAGAGGCGGCCATGTTGAACATGAACTGTAGAAAAAGAAAAAGTTGTGAGAAAACCTTTAATAAATGGCATTTCATGCTTACCTATTGTTTTATTTTACTTTTTAGGGCTAAGTATACATTTTCTTCTCCACTGTCGCCTATGAAACTAAATTTTTTTGAATGCATTTGAATAAAACCCTACATTATTATACCTCGTTAGATAGCTGATGAACCGTAGATATTTTAAAAAACATCTGCCGAACAATTACCATAATATTTTTTTTAGATATCCCTTAGAGAAAAATAAACTTTCTAATATGTTTTTTATTTCTTTTCTTTCACTTGTCTACTACAGTCTATTCAAATAACTTGTGCACTATTTTAATGATTGACGTCCTAAAGCATCTTACTACACATGTAAAATGCAATAATAATAATAATAAGATACACAAAATAAACAAAAATAAATGTAGTAGCCTAAAAATCAGCAATTTTCAATAAAAAAATTAAAAGTCGAATATCTCGAAAAGGGTTAAGTTTAGGGTAGGGTGTTTCATAGTGAAATAAGTCAGAAATGATGGGTGCTCCACACCCTTAAGGGATCTAGCACGACTTTTCCTGTAACCCTGTATATATAAAGTACCCTTTCAGTTGCGTGTACTTCTGCATAGAATATATTAAACTATAATTTTGCAACTGATATAAGAAGTACATGACATGATGTGTATTAATAAATTCCAATACTTTATTCCAATACTTTCGCCATATAAGTGGGGGCCAAAATACGCGCCGAAGTGACTGTCAGAGCAAGAGATAAATCACTTCTGGAACAATTTATTGGCTGAGGAGCGGATTCAATTACAGCGTTCGATTTAATTTAATAGATGTTTAGAGTTATTAACTCTAACCGTTGGACTATTAAAAGTACAGCTAAAAGATCGTTATGGTCTAAGGTTACATTTGGCTATAACTCGGAAATATGAAGGCGTTCTTTAGTCCACTGCAACTACTAAAGAAAATATCCTTTTAACATTGGCGTTTTCCAACCGGGGATTATAAGTATTGGCACATCAGAATTACAGTCTATTTCTAATACGTTTATCTTACGCGCGTTATTGTAAATAAAAATAAAAATTGTAAATAAAATAAATAAACCTCAATGTCTGAACATTTTGTCGATCCACCGGGAAGACCGAAACAGAAGTTCCAAACCTGTAACATATCCCGGTGTACCAGTATGGATGGCAACGATATGCTCAAAAGACGTGCTTGATCTTTACTTCTTGTTAGAAATACTGAAGGAAAATAATAATAGAAAAATTAAACTCGAACATTTTGCTGACTGTTACATGTAAATAGATTTCTAGGCCCTCTATATCCCTAGGTCTACTATATCCCTAGAACTATTACAGATTCTAAAGCAGATTTAACTATAACATCTGCCTAAGAAAATTTGAATAAGCACATCGAGCGAGCTACAACAAAAGGCATATATTAAGAGTAATGATATTGGTTGAAATAAGTTAAATAAACAGGTATTATCTGAAATAAATAAATAAATGTGACATTCACACCAATTATCCAGTCCCAAACTAGGCAGAGCCTGTGTTATGGTTACTAGATAACGGATACACATACTTAAATATATATATAAGTATTAGAATAAATACGCTTTTCTCTCATTAATTGCAATTTAAGAAATTTACGAATCATAAAATTTTTAAATACAGGTTTTTATCAATAAGTCAACTTCCAGTGAATTTTTTAATTGACTAGCTGTGCCCGCGGCTCCGCTCGCGTGAACTAGACAATCCACTCCCATTCCTACTCCCGGTCCCGCTTCCGCTCCCTTTCCCGCTTCCGCTCCCGCTCCTGCTCCCGCTCCCGCTTCCGCTTTCACTCTGGCTCCCGCTTCCGCTTCTGCTCCCGCTCCCACACCCACTCCCCTTTTCCCACTCCCACTCCCATTCCAACTCCTACTCGCTCGCTCGCTCCAAATGTAATACACTCATCGCAATCTGAATAGTACGGAAATACTATTATGTGCAATATATTTCATACTAACCTTACCTACTAATGTATTTGAAAACTAAAAATGTCTATAACTTTTGATTGAGTTAGCCGATTGCGATGAATAAAAGACTAAATGTTAAGTTGAGTTAAGCCCCATGTTTTTGTGAAAAATCCATTAAAATCCGTTCAGTAGTTTTTAAGTGATGCGTGCACAAACTCACAGACAAACAGACAAAAAATACAAAAATGATTGAAATGTGTTCTATTACTTATCCTTAGACCGCTCTTTTTTTTCGCAAATATCTTCAATGTACGCGATGTTTACGTTTATTTATTAGATAATAATAACTATTGTCACTCTTATAGCATGATATCACAGCATAATTGAACAGTTTGCGCTGTTCTAGAGTCGGTTTTCGTCGCCAGAGACCAAAGTGGCTGTCATCCTGTCACGATTCGTCTCATACAGCAAGATTTATTGGATCTCTCCTATATCTCACTTAATTGGATTAATTTATGTCAGCAGTTCACCTTGAAGAGAAATATATATTCATAATAACCATCAGTCAGTTGGTGCGACCCCATTCTCAATATAAGAAAAGAAATAAAAAACTTAAACTCATTTGAAGATTTAAAACAACTAATTTTAGTTACATATCTGACAGGCCATCTCCACCATCGAATAATGATATACTTAACCCTAAAATATATAATAGGTCTGACACAAATACAAAACCAAACATATTATGTTATCTTATTTGCAAAGTACACAGAAAGATAGCTTAGCACGTAATATGACTGTTAAATGTTAGTTTGTAAGTCGTCGCGGTGCACAGACCAACCAAGTCTGGTTTTTGTTGCACTGGAATGATGTAAATTCTGTCTTTATTGGTTATTAAATAAATATACAAATAAAAAAAAAAATATTGAATTAAAAAGTGGATTGTTATTTTCTTACCTTTGATTCTTACGTTTAGGAGTCTTTTTAATTCTTTTATTATAGTGAGGAGGTGATCTCATTCATGGACAGCGATAAGGATAAGACGATGTCATCAGGAGTTATATTAAAGCTGTACCGCCAATGTCCGGTTAACTTAATTCAAAATATCGTCGCAGAAACTATATGACAGTGTATGTACTAACACATTTATATTCTAATGGCAATTAAATTTAATACAAAGTATTTTATAACAATGACAATGTATTGCTGCAGATATAACAAGTTTGCAAAAGTCATCTCATTTATACGAGTAATTCGCCTTGAAAAATGCCTAAGACCTAACACATTAACTTCTTAGTATAAAACTTGAGTCCAAGTAACTTTCCCTTTTAACCGACTTCATTTATAGTTATTTTACTTTTGTGCAAGTAAAATAACTATCCCACACTGTGAAATAGTCATATCATTAATGAAGCTCGTCTAATAATAATAATAAAACTATGTTTTCGAAACAACAGAGAATAATTATTGAACTCAAATCTCAGGGAAATATCGCACAGCAGCTCTGCAAACCCTGACTTCGCCTGACTCGAGCAAATGTAGACAAAGAGGAAATTCTTGACCAAACGTTACCTTTTCAATAAACTCTAGCGCGTATCGAAAACTAGGAAAGGAAGGAAACATAGGAAATGACTCGACCCAAATGACGGAAACAAGTTCAGCTCATTCTACCCATTCCGGATACTTACTCTTTAGAGATTTCCGCAACCAACTACGCTCCAGTTTTATTCACTAACAATACTGTATCTTCTACTGGGGCAAATGCTTCAAAATATTATATTTTCCGAATTTTGCTCATGTCGTTGTTAAAACAGTGAATTTTCAACGATGTTAATGTATTGGTTAGTGCTTTAATTTTGCTTCATATTAATGATTTTACTAGCGTCTGATTCAACATATGTACCTAAGTTCAAGTTTGAAATGCTATAGTAATTCACATTTAAAATGTTGACCCCTTGGGTTTCATTTACATTACACGACAACAACAAATAAACCTGTTGTTTTTACATGAAATATCCTCGGGACCTGAAAAATGCTTGTTCCATATTTAACGCCATCTCTTTACTAGCGCCTGAAGCAAGTAAGTACTGCTAAACAGAGCAGCGAAGGGAAGGACTCGAGGAATCCTGGCTAAACATTACTTTTCAAAAACATTCAGAGATGGCGGCAGTTACCTATCTTCTGCCACAAGCATTGTCTGAAAATTGTGTTCAAACAGGATTAATAAGATTCTATCGCATTTTACTTAGGAATAGGTAAACTACAACAGCAATTTTTCTTACTGTGATGTCTCGTTGCTAAGTGAATATGATGGCACTTTTGCATTTTTGCACATTGCAACCAACTTACATAAATTGCGCAACAATTTTGTATATGCAACCGGTTTGGTAGTGTATATAGGTAACCAAGGCAATAGGCCTGACACCAAAAGCAATTTACAATTCAGTGTTTTTTTAATCATTTATTAATTTAAAAGGGGTTAGCTTATTAAGCTGTTTAGAATCTGCTCTTTATACAGAGTGAAACAGAAAGTGTCACCATACCAAAAACAAACTGATATGGCTACTAGGTGGCCCAATAACCCATATTTTTGTAACGCCAATCGAAATCCTATTTATCATGTACACAAAAGGTTACTTCAAAGTCGAAATTCCAGTATCTAATTATGCAGTACAATAATAAAGACGTATATTGGGCCCGATTCTGAAGGCACACATTTAAAATTTGACAGCGCTAAAATTGGTTTCGTCTTTATCTTCATAATACTGTGTGACAAGGATAGCAACAGTTTTAGTGCTGTCAAATTTTAACATTGTGTCTTCAGAATTGAGCCCAATTATCGTATTATTCTTCGCAACTCACGCAAACTTTAGCAGTTGCTTACAAACTGACATAGTTATGATTATTTTATAATTTTATTTTAATATGTCGCCGGTTGACAATGCCTCTTTACATCAGCTGATATTCTTATCTATTGAACTTATTTAAAACTAGCTGTGCCCGCGGCTCCGCTCGCGTGGACTACAGGATACGCTCCCATTCCTACTTCCGCTCCCTGTACCACTTCCACTCACTCAGGCCCAGGTCCAGGTCCAGGTCCAGGTCGAGTTCCAGGTCCAAGTCCAGGTCCGGTCCAGGTCCAGGTCCAGGTCCAGGTCGAGTTCCAGGTCCAAGTCCAGGTCCCGGTCCAGGTCCAGGTCCAGGTCCAGGTGCAGATCCTAAACTCTCCCCTCAACCCTCCTCTCAACCCTCCCCTCGTACGTATACCACAAATTCATCGTAATCGGGTAACTCAGTCAAAAGTTATGCGAATTTTCAAACACTCAAATTACACTGGTACCATACGCGCTTCCGCTTCCACTTCCGCTTCCGCTCCCGCTCTCATACCCACTCCCCCACGCCCACGCCCACGCCCACGCCCCCTCCCCCGCCCCCGCCCCCGCCCCCGCCCCCGCCCCATGTCTTTGTGAAAAGTCCATCAAAATCCGTTCAGTAGTTTTTAAGTGATGCGTGCACAAACTCACAGACAAACAGACAAAAATTTCAAAAATGATCGAACTGTGTTCTGTTGCTTATCCTTAGACCCCCCAATTTTTTTTTTGCAAATATCTTCAATGTACAGACACGCGAAGTTTACGATTTTATTTATTAGATTTTATTTGGAACCAATTGTTTGACAATGCCACTTTACCACAGCTTAATTTTATAATGTAGAAACCGGTGGCTCTTTGCATTTATTTCCAAAAGACGCTTTAACGCCAGCCATGTGTAAAATAAATGGAAAACAAAATATAAAGAGAATAATGTCGACTTAGCCTAGAGTTCTCAATGTCCCAGAAGGTTAAATGAGTACGTATAAGTATTCCTTTTCTTTGTAAATAGGTATATTATGTGCAATTATAAATAAAATTCATAAATAATTTTAAAAGTAATGTAAGTAGGTACTGTGGCGACTACCAACACGGCTTTAGATACTGGTTTCTTAAACGTAATTTTTGTAAATAGGAAGGAACTTTACAGCTGATCTCTGACAAAGGATGTTGCCGGCACCATTGTTTAAAATAGTTATTGTTAATTTTTAAATCTCTTGCATAATTACTTTTAACACACTGTTTTATTATTATAAGACACTAAAACCCAAATCTTTTCATACTTTTTACCACCGGATATAGAACAATTCGCTAAAGTTTTTTCTTTTATGTTTTAACCCTTTGTCTGTACATTTGCAACCTGCATATGGTTTGATCATCATGTACAGTTATACAAATTATAAAGCGAATTTTGTGAGAACTAAGTGAAACTAAACATTCCTAAGTTAGTATTGACCAAACGGCCACCTTATCACTTAGATCTCCCAACAATATGTATATATATACAACTTACGTTTATTTGTAACTTGCTCGTGAGTCAACCATAAATAAAAAATACGCCCTTAACTTTTATATTATCAAAATGTAAAGCATCGTGTGCATTGCGAAGTTATTGCAACAAGCCTAGTGAGTGATATCATCATTATCATACCAGCTCTTAGACGTCCAATGTTGGCATAAGCCTATTGTAGACAAAAGATTCAAATGAGAATCAGCCACGTTTTTTGTTAAGTATAAGTTTTAGTTAGCGCTAAAAAAGCTAATAATTACTATGAAAACTTAGGATAAAAAATGACGAATTTCAGTGCAATAGTTCCAAAACGGAAGTGACCGGAAGAAACGTCCAACGGCACGTCGCGAGAAGTGTGCGCAGCACACAAGCGCAGTCTGCCGTAAACAAAACACTTGCGACACCGCTCTGGTGAAAGAAATCAGAGCGAGAGAGCGAGAACATCACGTGCGAGTTATAACAAGTTACGTCGGCATACAAAAGCGCGCGCGTTTTGACAAGTTGCGTTAAATAAACTTTAATAACTTCGTCTTTTCTTGATGGATTTTTATAATTTAAAAAATATAATGCATTGGTATTTATAGCGCATACGTCGTACTAACTAAACTCACAAAGCTTATTATGTGAATGATTCTAATGAACATAACCTTACACGGCAAGTGATGGGCAAGCAGAGTAATGAAGACCTATACGAGATCGGAGCTGCCAGACCTACCATTGATCACCACGGTACTAAAACATTACATTACATCACATTAGGTAAATTGAATCTGCTTCTATAACACCTGCGATGCGAATCTTGTACACTTTCTATTGAATGTAATGTTATACTGAAATTGTATTTTTAAATAACTATGAAACAAGTTGGATACTCCAAACAAGGAATCTGTGACAACCTGTTTTCATCAACATCTAGTAATATAATTATTATTAATAATAATATGGACTACAGAAATACTGATTATTTTTTTTAAAAAAAAGTTGAAATTTAATTATTGTTAAGTAATCATTTTCGTAATCAAATGTTTTTCGGGATAAAAAAACTATCGTATGTCCTATTCCAGGGCCTAATCTATACGTTTGTCAAGTTTCATCCCGATCCGGCTAGTGGTTGAAGCGTGATTGGGTAACAAACATCCAAACTTTCGCATTTATAATATTAGTGGGACTAACAAATATGGACAGTGTCTGAAATAAAATATTAATATAGTAATAATAATGCACAATAATCCTGACATTGCCAAGCCTAAGTTTGAATGAATTGAAATAAAATTACATACCTGGTAACATTCTAATATTTATTAAACATTTAGTTAATGAAACACTTTTGTAAACTTATGAAAGTTTAGGGCTTACCTAGGCCACAGCACTGTTGAGTAACTACTACTTATAATTCTTAGAAAGAGACAAGTTAGTTATTAATAATAACTTATTATAATACTTACATAACTACCTACTTAGTCCAATTTGTGATTAATTGATAAGAATATCATTCTTCAAATAACAGTGATCGAACATTGTATTTTGGAGTTTCCACCATTTGTCATCAAAACACAGCGCTGTGTCAAAAATACCTACCATCTTCGACTGGATCAATGGCGTGAAAAAAACGATCTATCACAGTAGATTCCCACTGGCCAGATCCAAGATGGATCTAGTGAGATATAGGGTCAGTTCACACCTGCGACGCCACTCGAGAGACTGAGCTTCACAGTACATCGATGACTACGAGTAATTTTAATTTTTAAACATGAAAGCCTTGGATATCACAGAAAAAAATATATAAGTACGTAAGCCCCCTGACAATATCAACAATTGGGCATAGAAAGTTACTCGACTGGAAAGCAATATTCTTATCTCATAATCTTGAATCTTTTGGAAATTTATATTTTGTTACCACGGCCATTATACGACGCTCCTATAGTTCCATACAGAAAGCAATATCAGTATGAAATTTCAAAAATCAAATTATTCCAAAAGTTATATTCCAAGTTTATACTCCTAGATGTTTAAAATCTTATTTTTTACTAGCTGCGCCCCTTCCGCTTTTCTCCCGCTCCCACCCACGTCCACCCCCTGAAATCGCCACCGTAGTCCTAAAACCGCCGAGCACTATACTTCTTTGTAAATGAAAAATTTCGCAAAATTTTCAATTGAATAAGCCGATTGCGATGAAATAAAGACTAAATGTTACTCCAAATTAAGCACTATGTTTTTCTGAAAGCTTCATCAGAATCAGTTGAGTAGTTTTTACGTGATGCGTGCGTGCAATAGACAAACAGATAAAATGCCAAAAATGGTCTTAATGCGTTCTATTACTTATGCTTAAACACCTACTTTTTTTCTGCAAATATTTTCAATGTACAGACACGCGAAGTTTAAGTTTTTATTTATAAGACTAGCTGTGCCCGCGGCTCCGCTCGCGTGGACTACAGGATCTGCTCCCTATCCCACTTCCACTCAGACTTTCAATACCGCTCCCGCTCCAGGTCCAGGTCCAGTTCCAGTTATTCGCATAACGTCAATCAAAGTCCGATCAGTAGTTTTTAAGTGATGCGTGCACAAACTCACAGACAAACAGATAAACAGACAAACAGACAATAATTTCAAAAATGATCGAAATGTGTGACCCCCAATTTTTTTTTGGAAATATTTTCAATGTACAGACACGCCAAGTTTACGATTTTATTTATTAGATATGAGCGTTTATTCTTAAGAATTTTAAAATTTGTTCATGTTTTTAATTTAGTAATAATTTTATCCAACTTATAACTAAGTATAGTTCTTATCTTCGTCTAGGCTTTACACTCTTCTGCTCTTATATTTTAACTTTATTACTTATCTTATACACATAATTTAATTAATATGATTACTATAGATGGATATGTATCTTCTTCTCTGTCGTTCCTTCACTGCTGAGGACTGCGATCGTATAAAATGCGCCTCCACGCTGACGGTCATTGGCCAGCCGCACCGTTTCATATATGTATATATGGATATGTATACCTTAGGTATCAAACCACCTTTGCGTGTATGTTTTCCAGAAAGATATCAATGATATGATGCAACGTTATCAAAAACACAGAGGTCATTTTAATTAAACCCTGCGCTAACCTGACTTCTGCGCTAAGTAAATTTTTCAACTCTCTCTTAGAAACATACACCGCCATCTATAGAATGCCAAATATCAATGAACTAAATGTTGTGCACGATAATAATAAATCTATTTTGATCACGGTAATATAGATGAAATCCACGGTAATTTCCCAGTGGTTTTAAAAGTATGCCAGTCATATAGGAACCGACCTAAGACCAGCAGTATCAAAGCTGTTAGGGTCAGATTTACTATATTAATAGCACTTATTGGCATTTCCACTCCACTTCTGCAAACGTTTCCGAGAGGCATCGTACTGATCTGTAACAAATAAAATACAAATGCTGGAAGCAAACTTGCTACACAGGATGTAAATAAATGTTCAAAACGAAACTGGGGGTACATAAGGTCAAGCCCTAACAGAATGTGAAATTTCATGTTCAGTGAAACCCCAGTGAAACCACATACCGTTTTAATGATATTACCGTTTTTTATTATTTATTTATTTTTAGTTTGATTTTTTGGTTCCACAGCCAGAAACATTGAATATTGTGTGATTCTGCTATTTTGGCTTTTTATGATAACTAATGCATTCCACGCCTTCCGCGCCTTAATCTAACTCCGAAAGCGCTAAAGTGGCAGCACTGTTCTGAACACCTAGGTTGTCTGGAAGAAATCGCTTAAAGCGATAAGACCGCCTAAATTATACTATTTGTAACTTCTATAACGTGTAACTGTATTTGTTTGTGCAATAAAGTGTATTGTAATGTATTATTGTACCTACTAACTCATCGCAATCTGAATTCCGCCGAGCATTATGTTACTTTGTTGTATCTAATGTAATGTATGTGAATTTTAGAAAACGGATAAGTAATTAGCATAACTTTTGTTTGGGTAAGCCCATTGCAATGAAATCAAGACTTCACTATAGGTTCAGTAGTTTTTACGTAAGGCGTTCACAAAAAACCAGACAAGCAGAAAATAATTTCAATAATGATCTTAATGTATTCTATTACCCATCCCCCAACTTTTTTGTTTTGCAAATATGTTCAATTTTTATTTATTTATACTTTTTTTATACTTTATTGTACACAAATATAAGTCACACAACTAATTTAAACACAAGATGTACAAAGGCGCACTTAACTCTGTAAGAGTTTTTTTGATGTTTCTAGATATGAATCAGAGGTCAAAGTAAGTTAAGTAGTAAGTTACCTGAACCAGTGATATCGTCTTGTCGTCCGAATGCGAACACCGTATGTCGGGCAGGTCGCGTATCACCCTCTTGTACTTGAGTAGCAGACCCTGGAAGCGCGGTATGAAGTGGCAGTCGCACCTCCACGGATTGTGCCCCAGGAACACATGCATGATGTTGTTGTTTCCTTGAAACGCCTTGTCAAAGGCGTACACTGGGATCTGACAAAAACATAAACGGGTAAAGAAAACAGTTTATTACTCCTATCAGATTTAACAAATTCATTTAAAAATTTATCCTGGTAAATCTTTAAAAAAAATCCGACCAAGCCCATAGAGTGTTAGTAACAGTGATACCTTATGAATATGTTAGTAACTTGATACAATTAAAATAATAAATTTGATATTTTGGTTTCTTTGACGAGGTGGATGCTGGTCCAGTGCTGCATAATAGCACTGTCCATGTCCAGTTTCGCCACCATAGTCTGCAGAAGACTGTTGGAGCTTCCCCTCACCTGTTGGATCAGGGAAGCGATACGCTTTCTAACAATGCTATCAACTCCAGCTTCTGCCAGCATCTCTGACGCACTGCAGTGACTCCGCAGCGCGATCAGCCCCTTAAGACATTGTTTTTCCAAGCAGAAAAGTTTTATATAGGAAGTTCAATAGAAGCGTCCTATAAGGAAGTGACAGATATTATCATTGGGCCCGATACTGAAGGCACACATTTAAAATTTGACAGCCCTAAAATTGGTTTCGTTTTTATCTTCATAATACTGTGTGACAAGGATAGCAACAGTTTTAATGCTGTCAAATTTTAACATTGTGCCTTCAGAATCGAGCCCATTATCAGGTTTCATATAATTAGTTTTCCGCCCGATATATCTTTAATTAGAAATTATCTTCAAAGTGTTAATATAAATTTTCAAACACATTAACACAACTGGCTTTAACGTAGGTACCTATCGATTAATAAACTAATTAACGGTCCTTTACAGTTCACTTCTCCATCATCGTACAAAATTAATTAAAATTTAACTAGTAAGTAGATACCTATAATTGGTATAATGTAATACCTAGTTTTATAGGGTAGCCAATTTAAAGTCCGCTCGCGTTTTTCGAAACTTACGTAATGTTCCTTCCTATAGTCGATTTTACATATGGAGATAACTCTTCACTCGCGAAGATAATATAGGTTTAGACATGTTAATACCCACAATACTGATGAACAAAGGAAACTAACTATAAAAGAGATTAGGAGTTTTAAAGCTCTATGATTTTACTAGAAGCACCCTTAAAGTTTTAATCATCCATTTCATTCAAAATTCATTTTCGGTAATATTATCAATAGCACAAACTGTATAGTATAATAATTTTAAACGTAATTTTGTTTCAACTTTTCACTTTAAAACTTCAAGGCCGACTAAATATTCGGTTCTCTTGTCGACCGACCATACGCGAACTAACTTATCGTCCAGATAGCATATTAGTCGGCTTCACCAACTAGTCGAGATATATCTAATACCTATACATGTGTTTTCGTTATTGGTCAAGGAAAACCATCGAGAGAAAAGTGACATACCAATTCTAAAGGGAATGCTAAAGAAGAAATTTTTTGGAATATGACCGGCACGGACCCTCGTTGTGAGAATAGGTCTGTGCCCAACAGTGCGACATAAATATATGATGTTTTGATTTAGTACCAGCCACCAAAGTGTACCTAAAGGCTCCATGAACAAGCAACAGTAGTGAGTTTTTGCCGGTTCTGGACCACATTATGTATAAAAATCTGGACGCTTGAGTTGGCCCTTGATTTCGTTGAGTTAGTATGAAGCCGTAGGTCAGCTTATGTGAGAAAAATTATTTTCCTTCATGGTATGACCTGTAAGGAATTACACCGGACGTTCACCTGTGTAGGTATATTAAGATCATTACTGCGATCACCAATCCGCCTGCCAAGCGTGGTAATATGGAAATCCCCCAATGGACAGCCTACCAAAAGTGGCATTCTATTGCGGATGTTTGTGTTCAGCAGTAGACTTATTTCAGCTGATGACGATCGTATAACTATAACTAATAGATTTTATCTAAGGTTTGTCAATCAATTTGTATGGGAGGCTAAATATTTTAATGACGACTCGAAATATCTACCTTGTGTGATTCCTTTAGTTTATAAACATTTCAAAGTAAAGGCTGTTACACCTGCATACTGCGGAGCGACGACGGCGAGGTGGATAAACTATAAAACTCTACGTGTATCTGTTCCAATTTAACTCGAGAAGTTGACATACTTTGTAGCCACTTATTTAGATACCTCTTGAGAAGATTTTCGTACTTATATAAGTTATTAAATTGCGGCAACATGGAACCGAGCAGAACGATTTTACTGAAACAAGTCGTCGATCTCGGACTTACCTAATACCTTAATATTTGCAAAATCTGCTTACAGGTAGGTACAGTATATTTAAAAGTAACAGGAAGTACTATTACTTTGAGTCCCCAAGGCACAAGACCCACAATAACGGACAAGGTTGCGGTTGATGGAAAATCGATTATCGGTCCATAACCTTCCACCATTTAATATCGTGCAAACGCATAAATAATAATCGACAAATCGAATTATTATTGGGAATATCTGAAGGCACGGCAGTTCTTACGCTAATAGACATAAACATAAGTTATTGATAACTTTTGTGACAGGTCGGTTATTTACAAGTTATAATTTATATTAATGTTAAAATAAAACAAATCCAATTAATTTATAAAATTGAGCAAGGCTAATATAATTCAACAACGGCACTAGCACATCGTTTTTTAAAAGAAATTCGGTGTATTTGTGTAATCAATATTACACAATAATATCGAGCCATAACCTACTTATCGAAATATTTTAAATATGTAAATATTACAAATACAAAAATACAATACAAAATTCATTTATTTACTTCACAACTTACATGCACTTGTATAATCCCAAATTAGGAATTTCTCCTGTGCTATGGAAATTAAACAAGGATAGGACATCCAGACCGGGACGAGCTTGTACTTGTACAAAGTTGTCTGTCTCCAGTGGCAATCGAAGCTACGACCTCTGGCGCTCGAGTGCAATGCCCAAACCACTATGCCAACGAGGCGGTCAATTGTGACAGTTTTGCGGAAATAAAACCTAAAAAACATTAAAATCTTATTTTGTGAAAAAATAGTTTCGCTTACGATAAGTTAATAGTTATGGCTTGATACATACCCTGTGCAGAAACTGGTTGCAAAAATGAGTATGTGGACTAGGGGTTACTCTGAATGATACCTGTTTCAACATATTCCCGCGCAGGCTCAGGACGCGGAACGTGGCGAACCATTCGGAGCCTTCAAGCTCCTTCACCGCCGATATGCTGTTGTTGTCCAAGTACAAATCCGCAAGTTTGTGGTACTGCGGGTTTTGGACTATACTCCTTATTGCGTTGATCTGTAGGGTACGGTTTTGAACTTTATACCGGTGGACTATAACGAAATATCTGTAGTGACCGATTACATTTTGATATGTTATTTAAATAGTTCGGTACCTAATGATCCGTGTTTCAAAAGTTGCTCAGTATTCGTTACTAAGTTCTTCTTTAACCAGTCACTACATTTATTTCCTTACGCCCAGTGAACTGTTGTGCGTTCACTGGTTACGCCCTATAATACATAATGACTATAATTAATGACACATTGTTTTAAATGTCGCATTTGACGAATTATCGCCAAATAAAGAGCTGATTACATTTTTAGCGAATTAGATTGCTTTTAATTAATAACCTATCGATGTCCACTGGTAAATATACACTTCCATCAATATTACTGACTGGTATCCGGATAAATCTTTGTACAAAAATCCAGTGAAATGACTAACGCCGTCAAATCCTACAATCATACCATTTTCAGCAGCCCTTTACGAGTTAAACGATATATAGGTATTTGTAAATAGTCCAAAATTTTCAAGCATAAAAGGTTATTTTCACTTGAATATGATCAATATCTTGTTATACCTATGTGTCAATTTGATCGGAAAAGGAATCGATTCTGAGGTTCCGTTTCCTAATAATGTACAAGGGTAAATCTTGAATCTAAGCGTTATTTTTTATGATGCACGCGGATGTTGTTCATCATCATCATCATATCAGCCCTAAGACGTCCACTGCTGGACATAGGCCTTCCCCAATGAATGATAGTAACAATATATAATAGTATAACAATGTAAAAAATTAAATATATCTACTTATTGCTTTAATATTTTTTGCTTACTTAATATACATTTTCCTCTATCGATATGTCTTTCTTATTTTCCTTCTGAAAGGTTGCCTGGAAGAGATCGCTTTAAGCGATAAGGCCGCCTTTGTGCACTTTCCAAAAAATCTGTACTTGTAGATCAGTCTCCTGACATTTTATTGAGATATTATTTATACCAGATAGTGCCCTGAACTCAAAGCTAACAGTTAAAACAACGTCAAATTCTGTACAGTTGTTTCCAAGATTAGCCCGTATAAATATATACATACATACATACATACATACATACATACATACATACATACATACATACATACATACATACATACATACATACATACATACATACATACATACATACATACATACATACATACATACATACATACATACATACATACATACATATATTTCATTCCAGATTAATAGTCCTATGAAAACAAACGCATTTGCGTCTCGAAAACAAAATACACAATAGATGGTGTTCCTAAGTGGACTGCAAAGTTTACATGGTAATACAAACCTGTTTTTGCTGCTGGTGACCCTTTCATGTATATGTTACCGAGACGTAAATAGCGTTGGTTTTCATAGGACTATGAATCTGGAATGAAATATACATACATACATACATACATACATACATACATACATACATACATACATACATACATACATACATACATACATACATACATACATACATACATACATACATACATACATACATACATACATACATACATACATACATACATACATACATACATACATACATACATACATACATACATACATACATACATACATACATACATACATACATACATACATACATACATACATACATACATACATACATACATACATACATACATACATACATACATACATACATACATACATACATACATACATACATACATACATACATACATACATACATACATACATACATACATACATACATACATACATACATACATACATACATACATACATACATACATACATACATACATACATATATACATACATACATACATACATACATACATACATACATACATACATACATACATACATACAAAAGGACAAAACTTCTAAAAAAATAAAATAAAATAAAAATTGTTTATTTTCAGATAAGAGTAATCCATATTTTGTTAGTAATTTCATTCTTATTTCATATTCATTTATTGTTTCATGTAGTATATAAGATGTTAGATAACAATACACAGGTACTAACATGAACCCTGTTATTCTATATTATGTTAAAAACTTATTCTATGTATTATTAAAACATATAGATTTCGTCTAAGAATCTTTTAAAGTATCAGTCATTTAAATGTCTATAGATACTATTGTACAGACAGACACTACGAGTTTATTTATATGTACTGGTTACATAATAGTAATTCCATTCGATTTTCAATGAAACTGGAAACCAGCCGTCGAGAGCTCTGGTTTTTTCCTACATCGAGCTTACTTAACTAATTACAGGACTTGATTTACTATAGCTGCTTGCTGTGCTCACATAATAAAGGAGTCGTAAGCAGTTATTTGATATTCTTGTTTACTCTACCTTGCGCTCTACTTTTTACGCAATAACGTAAATTGTTTGTCAGCAATGGAGGAGATCATCGTCACCAGTTACCACGTTTCAATAACTTATAATAATAATTGTTTATTTGGTCCAAAAATACATATTTTAAGCTTGAAGGTACTTACATAAAATTACGTTTTGCAATTTAAATGATACATTATTTATGAAGCCCTGACCAGGTAAACTGTATCCTGAAGAGTCAGTCACAATGGATCTTATGTCTAAGATTATGGTGCTAAAATAATGAAGAAAAGAAAAAAATGCATGGGTTTCCGATGAACGTGGCAGCTTTTTTAACTTCAAATCCAAAAGTTCGAAGTGTCGAAGACTTGTCCTTTTTTCTCGAAATAACACTTGTGTTGGCCTCCACCGGGTTTTCATAGTTTTAACGGGTAGAAAACCAAAGTTTTTTTTCGTTTTTTCTTTATTTTTTTTACCGAGTTATTTTTTTATACCTACTACGCGTACTATTATTAGCTATAGTTTCAGTTTTATAAGTAGTTCCTCTTTATACTTTGTCCTAGATTAATTGAGTAGGTTTATATATAACTGTGTTTGTTTAGTAGCGTAGAAGACAGTATAAATCCTACACATCTACTTTCATTCGATCTATTACTTTTTGAGATAAAAATGCAAATCCTTGTTTTATTTTCCTTCAAATGAAGGGCCTTTTAAAAAAATGTTTTGTAAGCATTTTGTGGGTGTTGATGGTGCAATAAATATTTAGTACCTAGATATTCATAAGTTATAATTATAAGTACCTGTTACCTGTTGCTGTTTATAAGTATAACTTACCTATACATATAATAAAAGAGTAGAAAAACAAAAGAAAAGCGAATCTGTACTGTCAAGTGGCCAGCAACCGCTACCCACATCTATCTAAATGAAAGATAAGAAGCATAAAGAAGGTTGCATTAACTTTCTGGAACTGGCATCCTGTTATCAACAACTAAAAGCATCCCAGCCATGCATCTACCTAAACATTATGGAAGCAACATTTCACTTATCGAACCCTCGAGAATCGCATTAAGTTATCACCAACTCAAGTATTCCTCCAGACGGGTCACCATTACATTGGCGACAGATAAAGATAACCATCGAACCTTCGAGAATCGCATTAAGTTATCACCAACTCAAGTATTCCTCCACACTGATCACCATTACATTGGCGTAAGATAAAGATAACCATCGAACCTTCGAGAATCGTATTAAGTTATCACCAACTCAAGTATTCCTCCACACGGATCACCATTACATTGGCGTAAGATAAAGATAACCATCGAACCTTCGAGAATCGCATTAAATTATCACCAACTCAAGTATTCCTCCACACGGATCACCATTACATTGGCGTAAGATAAAGATAACCATCGAACCTTCGAGAATCGCATTAAGTTATCACCAACTCAAGTATTCCTCCACACGGATCACCATTACATTGGCGTAAGATAAAGATAACCATCGAACCTTCGAGAATCGCATTAAGTTATCACCAACTCAAGTATTCCTCCACACGGATCACCATTACATTGGCGTAAGATAAAGATAACCATCGAACCTTCGAGAATCGCATTAAGTTTTTACCGACTCAAGTATTCCGCGAGATGGGTAACCATTATATTGGCGACAGACAAAGATAAGAACATCTGCACAATGTCAAGCATGTGAAGCATCCCTGGCGTACGTGACTTCCTGAGCGTTACCCCATCAGCAGGAATAATATAAATACCCAGTGCAGCCCTTAGCTCGGCAGCCTCCATCGTGACCGTCTTGAGCTCCAAATTCGCCTCACATTAATTGCATTTTATTAATTTCTTACATTGTATTTTTTATTAATTACTTTAATTCTTCATTTCTCAATAAATCGATATAAATTAAATCGAGTACTCATTCTTCAACCACGCCTTCAACAAAAAAATGTACATTGAAGTTAAAAAAAAAAATCACTTCCCGGACATTACTGTATGCGTGTGTGTGTGTATGTGTGTGTGTGTGTGTGTATGTATGTACGGGCTAATCTTGGAAACTATTGAACATAATTTGACGGCGTTTTCACTGTTAACTGTGTAATAAAATGTGTATATAAATTTTTTCAATGCATTACCAGATTAATAGATTTCTTTTATGATTTAATAATACTTAATAATGTGTAATGTTCAGTTGTCCACGCGGACGAAGTCGCGGGCAACAGCTAGTAGGTATATATAACGTTCTAATAATAATAATATGTATAATTTTTTTTTTATTTTGCAGTTCTCTAACGAGAGCATTGTTTTTAAAAATTTCTAAAAGAAAAGTTTTACTTTTTTTTATTTAGTTATATAGTATACATTACAGTATGTTCAGCCTATTCTTAATGCGAACCGGACCTGACAGGACGACCTTCGTGGAAAGGGGAAGAGGAGAAGGAGAAATGGAAAAGGAAGAGAAGATGAAGGGAGAGGAGCACCGGGTAGGGTGGGGGGAAGAAAGGGGAGGAGGAGGCGGGAGGGCGGAGAGAAGCTGGGAAGGAGGGAGATGTGGGAAGAAGTGAGGTCACTTACACATCTGCGGTTCTAACTTTGACGATTACGTACACCATTTTTGCATTGTATTTGCTCTCTTTTTTTACTTTGTTTTCAACAAGTCCAAGGCAAAGAGTATTCTCTAATACCTATTACAGTTTAAAATACGGCATGTATTGTGAAGCAAATTTTGTACAAGACATATTTACCATGGTAACTACTTACCCATGTAATATATTAGTGTATTTAGTTTAGGTACTCTTAGTTCCGTATGGTACCCGGAACACAATAGAATAGCAAACTCCCAGTTTTCCTGAGGATGGATAAACTTCCCAGCCTTCCGTTATTTTGGAAAAAGTAAACTATGGGCTGTTGATGTATTAGGTCTAACAACAAAAAGATATCGTACCATGTTACCTTGTTGCCCTCAAGGCGCAGGGTGGTTGTGTTCGGAGGCAATGTGCCCGGCGGGTGTCCCAACCCTCTGCCGGCGCAGTCCACCGTAATGATGGGAATGATGGCGCCTGCACGGTCAGACACCACGTGAGTCATTACGCACGCGCACGGCACCGGACATGTTTGGCGCACCGTCTGTCGTGTCACATAAATGTAAATATTATTTAATTATTATTGTAGGGGTATTCTAATAACACAACGATATCAAATAACTGCTCCTGTTTTTCTATTTCCAGTTCAAAATTATAAAATTAAACCTGTTGTTAACCCTTTATTTGGGACACTTTATTTAGGAAGTGTTTGTATTAGATTCACACACACAATGTTTTCTTAGGTTAGTGTATTTATATTAATGTGTAAGTATCTATCACATACCCTGTGGCAAATAAATTTGAAACTACTACATCGAGGGGAAAACTCCATAGGAGTCCTAGGACTAAGAAATTAGATGAAGTTTAAAGTCTAAATACACATCGCTCGTTAGACCCATCGAACCAACCACCTCTGTGGCGATAAACACCACGTACCTCAAGTAGAGACTTAAACGCATTTTTTGTGAAACACAGTTATTCTCTGGCATTGTTTAATGTTTAAGGCTGTTGCAATACCAGGTAGGGTTATAAAAAAAGATAGAGGGTCTTTTGAGATCTTAGCGAAAGAATCATTTTTAAACCAGTACTTACTAAGTAGTCAAACTGGACGGTTGAATAACGCTTTCCCGCCATCATATAACTTAGACCTCGCAACCTCATTTATCAAAGTATCTCAACTTATTATATGTGCATTTCTATTCTATAATAATTAAACGTTTTTACTGTCACATATTTGGGCTATATTCCTTTCAACCACAACACACTCTAATATTCCCGCAATCAACCCACAACCAAAGATCTTTGAAAGTTAAACTTGAAAGTTTGTGTTCACCGGAACAACCACATTTTCCATTGTGGCGCTGACGATACACAGTTGCATATGGATATGTGCTAATATGACCTAACATTAGCATTTGAATCAGAGCAATTTGTTAAGATAAAATTATAAACAAACAAAGCCTTTAAGAAACGTTTCCGTAATCTGACAATGGTGACCCTCACTCTAGAAACCCATTAAAAGCAGCAGTTATTTAAAACTAAAGGTACAAAGACAAAGGCCGTTTCAAGTAATCTTCGAAAGTGAACCTATAAGAAAGAAATTGTTCTTCAGGGGGTGGACAAAATGAAAAAAATCAAAGGGTCAAAATTCTTCAGAAATATGCCAAATGGTATAGACAAAGACAACGTTAACAAACTACCCTGTGACCATAATTAAGAAAAAAAAAATTATCTCAACTTACAGCACTCTTTACTCAGTCACAAGAGCTTTCTTTGAAATCAGTTAACATATGTGTCTGAGTGACCGTGAGAGCGATATTAGAAACTTATAAAAGAGTGACAAATAATACATAAAATATTCGCCTCAAATTATAAGGGAATAAGTGTATCTATAACATCATTATAGTTCATGATTAAATCTTCGTCGAAGTAAAAACTACATCCAATGGAAACAGACAGATCGACAAACTCATGTTTATAAACATGTATTATGTTTTTGATCATCCTGATACACATATTCAAGATTAAATATGCACTGTAGACAATAAAACTAATAATAGTTTAGTTTGCATAAACTTTAGCAAACGGAAAGTGAATACCTGAGTGTCAATGACAAATACAATAGATACAAAGCAAGTGACAAGGATTTACCTTACAAGGAGTGACCTTATGACAGCTCATTAACAAGACAAAACCGCCGCTAATGATGTAATACCTAGATAATGTTGTTTGTACAGCGATGATATCTGACGTCAGTTTACAACTGCTGAACATTGAACTAATCTTGTGAGTATTTCTTTCAAACCAACACAAGAGCGTTACTTTTGAAATAGTTATTATTCGAGATTGAAGAGAAGCCAGCCCGCGTAAGATTAAAAATTGATTTTTCTACAAACATATTTCTGTAGCACACAAAAGCTGAATTGACAATGCAAACCACGTGGTAACGCAAGTTCATGCTCAATGTGTTAATAGTAGGTAAGGCCAACCCTATACGAGTCAAATAATAATTGCGCTTACCGTCGTCGCTAAGACATAAACAGTAAGTACCTTTCACGACAATAATATTTTTAGTGCGGTACAAATATTTTGAAATTTAAAAAAATATATATTTATTAAGTTTCACAAATAGACCCATGAAATGAATAGTAATTTTCACATCTTTTATCGTTTAAAAACCCAGACACGGGATAGTTATTGTAGGACCCCAGCCCCGTCTCCTATACGACGCCCCTGATGTGCACGCTGGCTCGCTCACACACGCACGCACAGCAGTTACTCGCGTCCACTCGCGCCTGCGGCTCTGGTGTTCCTGACTCGGCACCCCGTGCGGCGTGCGCCCGAGAAAGCATGTATCTATTTATGTATAGATACTACCCATATGCTACAGTCGCGACCGCCGCTTTACGTACTTTGTGCTACAGTTATGCTTCCTCCTTTTCTAGTAACAGTCTTTGTATAGTTTAACCAGTTATGATTATTTAGTTAAGATTAGTTAGTTAATTATGCGACTTGCAACTACTTATCTATTTTGCAAATGTTACAAATAGCTCTCACCCATAATATTTAGGCCTTCAGGGCCTAAATCTTTGTTAGATTTGTCATCCTTGTCAGAGTTTATTATATTTTAAAAGAACCACACCTTTTCCTTGATACACTTACGATGAAACAGGACAGGACGTATGAACATATTCATTCAATTAAAAATACTTATCATTAATATCTTTTTCAAGACAACGTGTTTAGAAAAGCGAAACTTTAAATAATCATTTTAAAATAATACCGCGAGAAGTGTTATGAAACAGAGCTTTCTGAAGTAAGCTGAGTTTACATTGCGACACAAGGCCGCTGAGACGTTCGCAGGTCGCAGATAACCTTACGACAAAGAATGTAATAAATAAAATCGTAAACTTCGCGTGTCTGTACATTGAAGATATTTGCAAAAAATGGGGGTGTCTAAGGATAAGCACCAGAACACATTTCGATCATTTTTGAATTTTTGTCTGTTTGTCTGTGAGTTTGTGCACGCATCACTTAAAAACTACTGAACTGATCTTGATAGACTTTTCTTAGAAACATGGGGCTTAACTTAACTTAACATTTAGTCTTTATTTCATCGCAATCGGTTTACTCGATCAAAAGTTATGGACATTTTTAGTTTTCAAATACATTAGTAGGTAAGGTTAATATGCTATATATTGCACATAAATTTGGACTACATTTGGAGCTGGAAGTGGGAATGGGAATGGGAGTGGGAGTGGGCGTGTGCGTGGGAAAAGGGGAGTAGGTGTGGTAGCGGGAGCAGGAGCGGAGCGGTGGCGGAGGAGGAGGCGGTGCAAGCGGAAGCGAGAGCGGAAGCGGAAACGGGAGCGGGAGTGGAAGCGGATTCTGTAGTTCACGCGAGCGGAGCCGCGGGCACAGCTAGTACTAAATATTATTACTAGCTATGATTGGGCGAATCTGCCAAGGTGACAGTTCATTCTAATGTAGATGGGGATATAGGTACTCGTATGTTCATTTTAATGTGTATACAGGGTGTAAGGGACAGCTCTCCGCAAACTGATAGGGTGCATTCAGCTCCTTATTCCGAATTATATGTCACCGGAATTTTTCTCAGGAACATTAGGGAAATTCAAGAAACCTTGTTTGTTTGATAACCTCGTACGCAATGTAACGCTACCACTGCGGGCCGGCCGGCCGCCATCACTACGGGGTCAATGCGCTCGCGTCACGTGATCACATCGAAGCGAACGAGAGCGACCAATTGGGCAGATAACCGACCAATTGAGCAGATAATCGCAAGAACGTTACGTACAAAAACACGTGGCCATTTTTCAATTCAAAAATTCAAACACAATGTCCACAGAGAAAAAAAATTAAGGTTATTCCTACCTTAAAATCGCTCCGGTCGTATGAGATACGGCTCGAAGTGGCCACCACCGAGTCGTTCATACACATTGGCACGGCGCAGGGTCTCCGCGTGTAGGCGGGGCAGCAACGTACGATCTTCGTTGCAACTGGTGCGCAGCTGCTGGAACGTGTTCGTGATGCGGTCTCGCATTTCATCCTCACTCGCGCATGTACTGACAAACACTCTTTCTTTTACATAGCCCCACAAAAAGAAGTCCAATGGCGTCAGATCTGGCGATCGTGGTGGCCACGGTTGAGGTCCAAATCTGCCAAGCCAGCGATTCGGAAAGGTCGCGTTTAAATGGGAACGTACTGGGATCGTTACATGCGGAGGAGCGCCGTCGTGCTGGAACCAGATCATCGGCAAGTGCGCAAGCGGTGTATCATCCAGGGCTTCCCATTCCATGTTTAACTCGTCACGGAGGATCTCTACCTCTCTTTCCAGGTCATTACGGAGGAAATCGAGATAGCGCGGTCCGTTCATTCGCTGGGGAAGAAACACAGGCCCTAGGATTTTATCACCGTAAATTCCTGCCCAGACATTTACCGACCACCGCGTTTGATGTCCGGTCTCCTGGATATCGAAGGGGTTGCCATGCGACCAGTAATGTGCATTGCGACGATTCCACATACCGTTTCGCGTAAAAGTCGACTCGTCGGTCCATATCACGTGGGAGATGAAACTTGGATTTCGTTGCTGTTCAGCCCGTAACCACCGGCAGTACGCAACTCGATTGCCACGATCTCGAGGCAATAGGGCTTGGACCTTGTGTATCACGTATGGGCGTTGCCGATCCCTTCGAAGCGTTTTGTGCACAGACCAGTGTGAGATGCGGGCTCCATGATTTCGCCGCAATAATCGAGCTGCAGTGCGTGTGCCTAGCCGTGGATTTTGACGGATCAAGTCTAAAACTCTTTCTTCAGTTTCACCCCGAAGTGGTCTTCCGGCGCCTTCCTGCCTGGGAACTATGGGCTCGTTATCTAGCACGCGTTGATAGGCGTTGGTAATTATTCGGGAGTCTGATGGATGCCGACGGTCAGGATACCTATCAATGTAAATTCTTAGCGCCGTCCTAGCATCTCCCCGAGCTTCCCCGTAGCACATGATCATTTCTCCATACTCACGAGCACTAAATGTAGCCATTTCTCACAAATAAACACAAAAAAGACGTAACGTACGTAGCGTAACTTCACAATCGCGATGAGCGCTCGCCGACACGACACGACATGCGCTCGCGGCGGGTTAGCGGAACAAACTACAAAGGAAGCCGCCGCGCCGGCCGAGCGGCCCGCACCGCCCGAGCCGCGGGCCGAACAGTCGGCCGAACCGCACGGACGTGTGTTGCCAACTACAACCACAATTATTGCACAATCATGTGCGCTATCAAGAGGCCCCTACACCGTCAAACGGTTTGATCAAAACTTTTTGGGTTTGAACAAACCGTTTGAAGCCGCTTTGCAATCGCTTCAAACATACGACTTATTTTCAATTTCTTTCGTTGCATTTGGTTTTAAAAATGGCTAACATTTTTAGAACCAAATGCAACGTTGGCGAAATACTGATGCAGGACTGATGAGGTGTGAGCAAACATGTCGTGGACACGATCAATCGGCGCTTCAAACAAAACCAAAAGCTTCAATCCCTTAATGTTTGTCAAACGAATCACGTAGAGAATCAAACCAGGGGTCTATCGTCTAACTTTTTGACAAATGGATAACGCTTACTTTTGATATTAGTGAATCATCAAATGTTTGAAACTGACAAATGGTTTCGGTTCATTAGTGTCAAAAGTAAGCATTACTTTATAAGTAAGCAAACTTTTTGACAAATGGAAAACCATTTGTCAAAAAGTTAGACGATAGACCCCCGGTGTGGCTCAAACCAAAATCTACGTGTTTGCGCCAAACCGTTTGACCGTCTGCGGGGCGCTTTAAAAAACACAACAATTTTACATTTTACTAAATAAAAAGTTATTTTAATTTTTGTGGAAAATGAAACGGTTATTGCCAATTTGATTGGTACGAAATGCAGGAAAAATTGAATTCCATTCAAATTACGTAAAATTCAATCGTGCAATTATTGTACGTCTGGCAACACTGCTGCGTCTGCGACAGAGACAGAATAACAGCCGAGCGAGCGAGTGCGAGCTAGCCGCGTTCAAGGTTATTACCCTTACCGGGTGACTTGTGTAACTTTGTAGCGACAGAAAGTAAACAGCTGATTCCTCACGAGTCGAAGTTTGTAAGATTTAGGAATCCATTACTGCTTTTTTGATTGTAGCTGTTTTATTTTAAAAAATGAAGTGCTGTTTTAGAGAATGTAATTTTACGTTGAAATAAAAGAGATATTAACCGAAAAATCCATAAAAAAAATGAAAATTTTCCTGAGAAAAATTCTGGTGACATATGGTTCGGAATAAGGAGCTGAATGCATCATGAGGAGCTGCATGCAATCAGTTTGCGGAGGGCTGTCCCTTACACCCGGTATATCGCAGCTGACAGTGAAGACAGCGCGCCGCGGCAAAAGCGTGATAGTTTGTTGCATTGTGAATCCAGCCAGGAGTGCAGCTGGTCTCAAAAACTATTATAGATAAAGATGAATACAGATATTGTGACCATATACGACAATTAATATTACACTTGTGTGGTATTGCGTATTCGGAGGTTCTGTTACTTCTATTAAACAGACGTAGACAGTCCCATATGTATATATGTGCTCGGACTTATCTAAATGTATACTTTTAAGGTATAAGAAACTCTGTATATTTCTGTCCTCTTACCCGAATAATATTTAGGACTATATGCAGAGGCTTGCCCCTGTACAGCTGTTGATGACAGACAAGTTCGCCGTAGTCCACAATCTTCCTTTTCACGGAACTGTTGTCCCTCTCCATCGCCAGCCAATCCAACCCGCCGTCGCTGCAGTCCCATCTGTTGTCTAGAATATGACGAATAAGACTGTAAGTACTCGGATTACAAGTTTGAGGTCGCCAACCAGATAGGGCTTTACAATAAAGCAGATAGGTAAATCCTGGGACACTTGATTTTGAGGGTCACAGCGTAATATAAATTACAATATACAACACACTTAACTAAATTAGTACCTAAAAGTTTACTTAACTAATTTAGTATTTAGGCATATCAATTGAAACCAATATTTTATACGAGTAGAATAAATTGCATAAACATCCATTTGAAACTGAAAAATGGGGTGATTTTACAAGTTTCTTACATGTCACACGCGCGGCGCTTGGTGTGTTACTGTGTATTATATTTTTTATATTTAAAAGAATGAGTTAATTTATACTTTGTTGAATACGCAGAGTACCTCTATCAAATCATGTATCCATGGTTCTAATATAATCAAAACTCTAGTGTCTCTGTAGTTGTTCAATTAAATGTCACGCGGCGGGTAAATGTTAAATCGCGCGACGAATTATGTTCACCTACTTGGTTGAATACTCTGTAAGAGTCTCGTTTGGTAGGGTAGGTAAAACTCGTGGATTGTCGTGCTACTAAACTGAAAATAGTTACACTTAATTCTCCCGAAAACATGGATGCGTTTATCCCTGAGTAGATATTGAAATCAAAATGAATTATTTGTAGTTTTATAGAAATAGCCTAATTTTTGAATTATCGTCGATTTAAGCCATGGATCTGATTTATCGGCCATGGATTTGACTACGTATTCTATCTCATTAATTTCTGTACATAATTAAAGTATTTTTTTTTTATAAATTTACATGCGTATACATGCGTATACCTACAATGTAGAGCAAAAAATACATTTGGAGCATAATAAATTATATGTATAACAGTATTGACTTCACACACCGCTTGAAACAAACGATGCTAACGATGAAAAGCCAGTTATTGATGAGAAAGACGTGACGCCGATTAAAACTAATTTTCCAGAAACCTTTTACACACCTTCAATTTCATTTAAATTGCCAAAACCATACAAGAAAAGAGGAGAGTTGTTATTAGACTATATGTTAAAAAACGAAAACAAAATAAGTTGAAATAATAGAAATGGAATAGTTTCAATCAACAATGAAGTAATACCTAATAGTAATATTGTCGATTTATTTAATGACACTATAAGACAGCTATAACGACCAAAACCAATTGGATGGCAAAAATTTGCAGCAGCATTAAAAGAATTTCAGGTACCTACTGCTTACATAGGTAACACAAAAACATTGGAATATATTAATATGCTCAAATTACGTGAGCGAGAGCAAAATACTCCTGATCACTTTCAAGACGACTCCATCAAGGATACCCCGATTTCCTCGAAGGATACCCCAACTTCATCTAAAAGCCTTGCAAGCTTACCAAAAAACAAATTTAATTGGGAAAAATGGACTCCTTATTAGATATAAATAGTATTTACTATGATGTTACACATCCAGCTGGGTATAGTAGTGTGGATAAATTAGTGAGAGCCATGAATGGTACAATGAATAGACAGGATGTGAAAAAATGGTTACTAGCTCTAGAAACGTACACTTTACACAAACCTGTTCATCGAAAATTTCCTAGAAATAAGTACATTTTGTCTAACTATAATGAACTCTGGCAAGCTGATTTGAGTGATATGCTGAGTTACAATTACATATGTTGTGTTATTGACGTCTTTAGTAAGTATGCATGCATACGCAAGACCTTTGAAGAAAAAGAATTCAGAGACTATTAAACAATGTTTTGATAGTATATTTAATTAATCTAAAGCCACACCCCGACACATACAATCCGATAAAGGTACTGAATTTGTTTCGAAAGATGTTAAACAATATTTCAGATGTAAAAATATTAACTACTATACAACTAATAACCCTGATATTAAAGCTAGTATATATATAGTTTTCATTCTAGTATTAAAATGCAACCTTGTGCTGTTAATTCGTCTAATATTATGACGGTATGGCGTAATTTGTATGATAAACAAAACTCAAAACAGAATATATAATTTCGGAATTTCGAAAACTACGTGGTGGTGATTAATAATAAAACACGATAATTGAAAATGTCTGGAGCACACTCTATGGTATTTTTTTGCCATCCAATCAGCTTCGGTGGACACCGCATTAATCCACTTTTCACATTAAATTTTTTCATTAGGAAATCTAAAATGAAAAAATACGTAACTCATGTGCACAACACATCCAAAACATACAAAAAACACTTTTTATATTTTTATCGATATATTTTTGTCCAGCTCTATTTAAACATTTCTGTAAAAAATTACAAAACTAACAAAATATATGAAAGTACACTAAATGCTCAATTAATATAAAAATAATATAAAGAAATTAATTTCCCTTACTTTTAAGCATAAATGTATCTCTTTATCATGGAAAATGGATAGGTAAACACAAAAAGAATGTTTACCTGTGAAAGCTTATAATTTCGGATTGATTTTCTTTTCTCCCCATGCGAGATTTGCAGAGCTTTCTCACACATACTCGTACCATAGCTTACACCTTCACAAAATATTATCCTGCACTCTTATCACAAATCTGAAAGGATGTTAAATTAAAATAGTATTTCAAACTCGACTAGCACGCAAACCGTTGCATCAATCATTAATGCAACTAAATTCAAGATGCATTTGTCACTTGACAGCAGCGACCAAAGAAAATACAACAGCGACTATATTAGGGAACATTTTAATCAGCAGGGTAAAGTGGATCCAAGGGCTACAGTTTTGACAAGTGGCTATGTACAGATATTTAAAAAAAAATTTAAAAAAAATCTTGTAGCTAAGGCATATTACTCAGTTGATGAATTCCTGAAAGATGTTTCAAAGTATGTTACTTGACATTTGTGAATTTATGACATTATTTATTAATTATTATCTGTCACCTATGTGACATTAATTGTTAAAAACATTTTTGACTTGTAATTTTGTTACCAATAAATATGATTATGATTACGCTTGATTAGTATCATGGCGGTTTCTATGGTTATTCATTATTCTAAGATTTCACGATTTGGTTAGTCAAGTGTGACCATATCATTAAGAATCCAAAAGTTTACTTTGGAATATCGATAAACGGCACCATTTCATGAAATAACCGGGCGCATCACGATATGACCATTTCTACAATCGCACTGCGACATAATAATATATAAGCAAACATTTATTATAAGATATTACAGTATTTTACGAACATAATACGTTTACGAGGATAAATATCATGATTCTTGACCGTAATCTAGAGATACTTTAGTAAATTAGAAGAAAATACGAAACCATTAGGGTAATTAGGTGTTACAAAGTACATTACCTTAGGAAATACGAATAAGTATAAGCTCCTAATAAATATTAAAGGAAATGTTCAGTAAGTATTGAAAGTAAACTAATGGCACGATCTTTTGATCAATTCGATACCTCCAACATCCTCCAAGGTACACTATGCCAACTAAAATTTGGGTCAATTTGGTTTTTATCACTAACCAAATAATAACATAGCGTACCATTTCTTACATCTTATTCCAATTTTGTACTTTCCTATATTAGCATCTAGGCGGTCGACTCTTTTGGTCGCCTGTCGGCTATTTTGTTGACACTTTCCGTCGTTTTTTAAGTGCTTGGACCAGGTTGACTACTGTCTACATTCTCATCAACGTTATCTTCTCCTGATTATAGTCGTTTTCTACTAAGGCGATCTGATTTTGCTCAATTTTCGTCACCTGGATGACCGTCTGATCCATCATTTGGTGGATCGAGATACTCGTAAATATCAATTTGTCCCACATTATGTTCCAAAGCATCAGTGATTTGGAAAGCAGTGAGAGGTCGGTTAGTCCTACAACAAAAATAAGCACATATGTCACATATATTACGTACTATTGAGCAACTCATTTACTACAACATTTTTGTAAAAATAAATTATAAAAGTATAAAATTTTATGGATAAATACTTACATGTTTACACGGGCGCACAAAATATTACTGACCAAAACTAAACACATTTTTGCAGGTAATAAAAACAAAGGAACAAAACGGGATAATGAATATAATGATCCACAGCTGCAAGGGTTTTGTAAAGAATCTTATTTAATTTGTGCCTCGCTCATCCCAAAACATATTTTTCAATATTTTATTCCCTCTCGTCCCAATTCCTACTATTTGAAAATGAATGCAGTTGTTTTCTCAGAGTTAGCTTAATTTTGAGTAATAAATATTTTTATTGCCATCGTCGATCTGGGTCGTTACCGAACCCTTAGGATGATATGGGTTATAAAAGAAATGCAGAATTGCATTACTCTTAATCTACTAAAATAAGGGTTACAGTAAAATGTGAGATGAACCGAAGTATAAGATCGAATGATATACTAGTCTATCGACTATTATCAGGTATCGACTAGTATATCATTCTTCTTAATAATGCTTACCTAGAAATTAAATTCTATTAGTTTATTGCACGATCAAAAGTCGATTAAATAAAAATATAAAATTCGCGTGTCTGTACATTAAAGATATTTGCAAAAAAAATATGTGGTGTCAAAGGATAAGTAATAGAACACATTTCAATCATTTTTGTCTGTTTATCGGTTTGTTTGTGCACGCATCACTTAAAAACTACTGAAACGATTTCCATGGACTTTTCACAGAAACATAGTGCTTAATTCGGCTATGTGAATTTATAGTTTTCGAAAACTCGCATACAACATTCGTATACAACAAAGAAGTTGTAGGTAGGGTGTAAATGTTCGACTGAATTCGTGAGCGATAGCGGGAGCGGGTATTTCATAGTAATTGGCTAACTCAGTCGAAAGTTATGCGAATTTGTAGTTTTCAAAAACTCACTGGACCCGGACCTGAGCCCGGACCCGGACCCGGTATTACAATGAGTGAGAGCTACATTTTGGAGTTAGGTGGTGGTCATGGAAGTGTAGGGGGAAAGTAGTGAGTAAAGTGGAGGGTGAGTGGTGGGGAGGGGGTGAGGGCAGGGGGAAGGTGTACATACACAAAACAACAAAGTATAACATTATTATTATTATATTATATATTATTATGTATTACTTATTATTATATATAATAAGTATAACAAGCTCGGCATTCAGATTACGATGACATTAGGACTAACTACATTTGGGAGTGGGATTGTGACATTGAGAAGACTCAGACGAGTGGCAGTGGAAATGTGAAAGAGAACAGGAGCGGGAGTGGGAACTAGAGCGGATTCTGTAGCCCACGCGAGCGGAGCCGCGGGCACAGCAAGTACTAATAATAAAGTAACTTAAATTTAGCTTCAATTTGTATCAGAATCATAAAATAAGTCGTGAAATAATAAGTTAACTACCAGAACGTGAGGATTAGAAAATGATTATACATTTAAATTATTTTAAGTTGAAAAGGTTAGTTTATGGAATTCATACATTACTTGATAGATAACGGTTCATACATAACTTAAATACTATGCGTTGAAATGAAATG
Organism: Esperia sulphurella; assembly: GCA_947086405.1. NCBI lineage: Eukaryota > Metazoa > Arthropoda > Insecta > Lepidoptera > Oecophoridae > Esperia > Esperia sulphurella. The sequence continues at coordinate 7,124,173 of OX352270.1, read as the reverse complement.
AAATGAAATGAAATATATTTATTTGCTGGAACAGCCTAGGTTACATGTTAGACCGGTGGTCTTAAAATTTTAAGTCCGCTATTCAGCTACCTTACATTAGCATGCAAATTATAAAAGGTACATGTTGAGTTTAAAGTTCAAAACAATTCATTGATATTGTAAAAGTTTTTTTCAAGTAGCCAATTGTACAGACATTTTAAGGCTTTAGTTTTAATGTTTTTAGGCTGTCTGGTATAGCATTGTATATTTTAATACACATACAATAAAAAAAATTTTGTACAAGTGTTGTTTTGGGGCAGTAATTCAATGCCAGCCTGCCGGTATTTCTTGTATTTCTGGGGTAAGTTTCACTAGCAGTATTAAAGAGATGCGGATGTTGCCTGACAAACTTACACATCTCTACAATATACATACAGGTGAGCGGTAAAATTCCCAACTTTGTAAAGTATGGTCGGCATGAGTCACGAGGCCTTATCCCACACATCGCACGTATGCATTTTTCTAAAAACGCCTTCTTACATGCTTTAAATTCGATACATAACTAGGCACCAAATCACTAAAATGAGTTTTATTAGTTGGAACACAACTCACTTACATTTTTTCTTTCTTTATTGGGCTGAAAAAGAATGCAAAGCTTACTTTTGTTTTTGTCACATTTTTTTTCTGGGTTGATACTTGGCATTTATTTATTACCAACTTTTTGACCTTTCATAGTAAAGAGGCCACTTGTCCTAATGTAAAAAGGTACCTACCTACCTACACGTGTGACTGAGTTTCTCATACTTGACCTTAGCCGATTGCAGAAAAAGACATGTAATTTATTGTAGAGTTTTAAGGGTTTTTTAAAGGACTTTGCTGTTGCTTATGTTATGTTAGAGAATTACTACTTAAAGAAGCGATATTCAGCTCCCCCGCCACAGTTAAACTACGCCCGCAAAAAAGAGCACGGCTAGCAGTACGCACTACTGGGCTGCCACAGTTCGGTTCGCACCGAGTCGCCCGCTGGTACAAAGTTACTACGCTATCGCGCTATCGACTGGCACCTGTTATAGATCGCAAATAAATATTTATTTTTAAAGAGTAAGATAGCTGTTTTATTGCAATATTATATTTCAAGTATTTTTCTTTATTCTTGTACACAATTAATATGCAATTATTATAACTAAATATAAACTATGTAAGGTATTGTAGATTACCTACTAGACAGCATTCAAACATGAAATTCGTCGGAGTTGACAAGTGTTGTTTCGGTAAAACACCCTTCAATTACCTGCCTCTCACCTCTCACCTGTAAATTACCTTCGGGAGTACCCTCAATCTAATCAGACCGTATAGTTGGCCCATTTCGTGTTAAATTACAGCCGTATCACCCGAATACCAAACAAAACAAACATATCTAATTAAGTTAAATCAGTGAAAAATGATACTGTACTGTAAGAACGAGTTATATTTCAATAATATGCTTACAGCAAAAATTGCTGATTATATTTAAAGCCAGCCTCACACTGTCACCATGACGGCGGAATGGTGATGTGGCAGTCTACGGGCAAGCAATACAAAAAGGCAATACAAAATTTTACTGCAAACTACTCCATGGTTTCGTCACTGTGGGATTCTCCATGCAATCTCGTGTATTAGAGGCCGCCACCGCCACGTCCACTACACTAGTATGGGGATGGCTTAACACCTAATACCTAATTCCTGTATCCGTAATTCAATGCTTTTACATTGCTTAACACTGTGGTCATCCATTGATGACAGCACAGGGTCGTAGCCAGGGGGGTTCAGATAACTTTACATAAATTGTTAAGACATTCAAGGTCTGGCTCTCCTCAGTGTCACCATCATCACATCAGGCCTAAGACGTTCACTGATGGACATTCAGTTAACACCTTCCCCAATTAATGTGGTGGCATTAATTGGGGATCCGGTCCTCCGTCCTCCGCATCCAGCCGCTTCCGCTTCAGCCTCGGTGTCGATCGTTCTTAGACTATACTGGGGTTCTTTCTGACGTTATCGTAACCCATTAGAACAGAAAATATAATAATTATATTAAAGAACAGATGTGCCCTTTTACAATAAGTGCTGCAATTGGTCTCAATTTTCTTATTGTTTATTACCCTTTCCTTGCATTCTACTAATTTATAAATACTTCTGGCTGACAGAATTACAGAGTTTGGACGGAGCTTTTGAAGCAAACATTGGACGAAGAAAAATTATAGGGTATTATGTTTTTTCTTTTTTATTCCTGATGGGTTTACGCTTGAACTCAATCACACGTGATGTTAAGTGACGATGAGGCCTAAGGCTCCACCTTACTCCGGCTTACTCAGAATATGCCTATTTACTCTTTATTTAAAAAGATCCAAGTTGTACTTGTCCGGAAATACCGAAGCTGGAAGAGAGTTCAATTCCTTTTCAGTTCGCATTATGAAATAGGAAGCAAAAAGCTTCGTGCAAGAACGTGGTATGTCTACTACATAAGGATGAAGTCCTTCTCCATGCATGGTAGTCCGGTGACGGAACGGAGATGGAGAATCAAATCGTGCAGTTCCTGGGCACACTCCCCAAAATGTAACCTGTAATCCGCACGGGCATGCATATATTCGAGTTTATCCCTGTTTTCTATTTGAGGTGACCGAAAACACTTTTGAGTTAATATAATTTGGAATTTATATCAGTCATCATAATACTCAACATTATATTATCTTATTTTATAGCCTCCCCAATAGAATGCCACTCTTGGTGGGCTGTCCATTGGGGGATTTGCCACGCTTGACATGCAGACAGCTTGCTAATCGCAGTAGGTAAAGATCTTAATACACAAAGGAAAACGCTGTTGCCCGTTCCAGGCGCATCCCTTAGTCGCGCATATATATTATATTATTTTTCACTAATATTTGCAGTCTAATCTGTCTTCCTTAACACATTCATCGACGTTGGTATCGCAAGTTACTATACCGACCGAATAATCGCTAACTCAGCTGTCACATAATAGCATTATGAATCTTCCCTTTCAAAAGTAAGTTATAAAACTAAAACAAATTTTGATAGTCGGTACTCACGACTTAGCCTCACTAGCTCCAGGCGCGGTGGTCCCCTCAAGAGTCTAGCCTTCATGTGCCTCAGCATGTTACTCCTAAGGTCCAACTCTCGCAGTTCCCTCATCTGTACCACCATGTCTGCTGGAACCTCCCATAGTGACGTCAGCCCGTGGATAACCAGCTTCTGTCAGCAAACAGGAAGTAATTTGAAAAAAATGGTAAGGTTGTCGCAAAACAAACAATCGTACTAAATAATAATTTGAATCTCAAGGGCGTGGAATAAAACTTGGGCCCGCAACCTTCTAAAGTACGTAAATATATGTATTTCTTTCACTGTATACATAATATATAGGTAAACAGATCAACTGATCAAGATACCGCATCCAAAATATCCACATCTCAGCCATTTGGAGATTTGGAGATGTGGAGATCTGACGAAATACTAAGGATACCGATATAGCCGAAAGGATAGCAAGCGGAAGGGGCAGCGGGACGAGTTCTGAAGTGGAGACCGAGAACAGGTACGCTGCAGATGGACCGACGACTTAAAGAAGGTAGCAGAAAGCGGCTGGATGCGGAGAGCGAAGGAGCGTTGTGGTGGCGTTCATTGGGGAAGGCCTACGTGCAGCAGGAATGGTAATAGACTGATAATAATAATTCCCATTAATCATGATTCATAAATAAAACCCAGACTTGCAAACCTGAACAAATATGTCTGGAATTGAATCCTGACCTCTATAGCGTTCAATTCAAAGCCCAGAACCGAGACAACACAGATTAAATAATAGTTAAAACAAATGAGGCGGTCAACATGCTCCACTGTAAATACATAATACGTAGGTCGCACTAAAAGTTTTGCGTAACTTCAAGAAACAACATGTTATTACCAAAATATTATGTTTATTGTTTTTCAAAATACTCTTTTTTACATTTTAAACATTTTTTCATGCGATCGAACCTTTTTTTAAAACAGGAGGACCACAGATCTGAAGGCATGTTTTCTACGTGCTGATTGAACGCTATCACTGCCTCTTCGGAGTTGGTAAAAGTTAAACCTCTCATCAAATCTTTGATTTTGGGGAAAATACAGAAATCACAGGGTGCTAGGTCGGGGCTATGTGCAGGATGGGTGACGAGTTGTACTTGTTCGGAAGCTAAAAATGACTATGTTTTGTTGGCCGTGTGTGAAGAAGCGTTGTCATGCTGTAGGAGAACGCGGCTTTTTGGTCGTCGTTCGCGAACTTTTTCTAACACCCTGGGTAAACAAATGGTAGAATACCACTCGACATTAACACTCTTTTGATCTTCAAGTGGAATTGTGCAGATGGGACCCGTAGCTGAGAAAAAAAACGCGATCATTTTTTTACCAACGTTTCTCGCCTGCCTCACTTTTGTTGGCCTGTTCTCATTTTCAAACACCCATTCACAAGATTGGTGTTTTATTTCGGATTCAAAACAATAAATCCACGTTTCGTCTCCTGTGACAATGTCATAAACAGCATTAGAATGTCCGTGGTCGTACTTCAGTAGCATCTGTGAGCACTATTCCACGCGAGCCCGCTTCTGCTCCGCTGTCAGTTCATGAGGGATCCAACGACAACAAAGTTTCCGAACTTTTAATTCTTCGTGTAAAATTTTCTGAATTTGGCTCATATAAATCCCCAATAGTCCTCGAATTGTCTCCTAGGTAATCCGTGGGTTTTCTTCAATTAGCCGCTTAACAGTAGCCACATTATTTACGTTGACGGCAGTAAAAGGCCGCCCTTCACGAAATTCGTCATGTAAAGAAACCCGACCTCTCTCAAATTCAGCAAACCATCGCCTCACGGTGCTCAAACAAGGTGCTTCTCTCCCAAAAGCATTTTGAAGACGAGCGGCACAGTATTGCGGAGAGAGAGAACTTTTAAAATCATAAAAAATCATCGCTCTAAAATATTTTCGACTTTATTCTATTTTCGTTGCGTACGTAGAACTTTGATGTGTGATAAAAAACAATTGACAAATGATTTCCCGCCAATTTTTTTTTTTCAATGAGTTTTGGGGTCGTAATTGTCTGAGATATTTGTTTAATTAATCGGTTTTAGTTTTTAACTTATCTTTTTATTGTATCTGCGTATTGTTTAACATGCAATAAAGAAAGAGTAATTAAATTGAATAAGTAAATTATTTTGTACCAACCTCGATCTTATTTTCAACATCGAAACGCCCTTTGAAATTGTTTAGTGCTGTACAGTTGATAAATTCCAGAAGGCGTAGTTCGGGAAAGTGTTGTTGAAGTCTTCCGACATTGAAACATTCGCCAGGCCATTCCAATACCCTCAGATGTGTTATCTCGTACCTGCAAAGAAGACACGACAGAATAAGATACTGTATATTTCATTCCAGATTAATAGTCCTATGAAAACAAACGCATTTGCGTCTCGAAAACAAAATACACAATAGATGGTGTTCCTAATTGGACCGCAAAGTTTACTTGGTAATACAAACCTATTTTTGCTGCTGGTGATCCTTTCATGTATATGTTACCGAGACGTAAATAGCGTTGGTTTTCATAGGACTATTAATCTGGAATGAAATATAATGTAGTTCAGTTTCTGCAGAACTTTATTGATACTAGCTGTTGCCCGCGAGTTCATTCGCGTGGACAACTTGACATTACACATTACTATATATTACTAAATCCTAAAAGAAATCTATTAATCTGGTTATGCATTGAAAATATTTATATAGGTACATAAAATTAGCGTGCCGGCGGCGGTTCCTCCCGTTGGACCACGAATTAATGTTTTTTTTTTAAGTTGACATTCTTTATGTTTATCACGAGTTTACCAAGATTAGCCCGTACATACATACATACATACATACATACAAACATACATACATACATACATACATACATACATACATACATACATACATACATACATACATACATACATACATACATACATACATACATACATACATACATACATACATACATACATACATACACACATACATACATACATACATACATACATACATACATACATACATTCATACATACATACATACATACATACATACATAGAGACACGAAATTATGTAATTACTAGCTGTGCCCGCGGCTCCGCTCGCGTGAACTACATAATTTGCTCCCATTCCTACTCCCGCTTTTGCTCCCGCACAATGATCGAAATGTGTTCTATTACTTATCCTTAGACCCCTCAATTTTTTTTTTGCAAATATCTTCAATGTACAGACACGCGATGTTTACGATTTTATTTATTAGATATTTTTGGACTCTACTGGTGTTAAGTAATTTTCGGGAAGTGAATTTTTTTTTAACTTCAATGTACAGACAGATTCGTTTTTCTTTTGTTTTTCCACTGTTTTATTACATGTATATAGATTTAATAAGAGGATTTTGAATGGCATACTAGATATTCTCTTCACCTTTTAAAGATTTAAGAAGTGATTATTAAGTATTCTATGGTATTGGAGTGGGTGGGCTCTTATTTAATAAAATGCAACCGACCGACTTAATAATAGTACCTACTACTTATTAATCGGATTGGCACAAAATAGGATCAATGAATATGCACTAGAAGAAAGTTAAAATCCTGTGTATGTTTGAAATATAAAAGAGTAAATCTTGAAACAAGGCTTCACAGTTGTAATTTTTGTTTGTTAGACGTAGTAACTTATTCAGTACTAGCTGTGCCCGCGGTTCCACTCGCGTGGACTATAGGATCCGCTCTCCTTCTCACTTCCGCTCCCGCTGTCGCACCCGCTCTCGCTGCCGCACCCGCTCCCGCTCCCATGCCCACACCCACTCCCTTTCCCACTACAGCTCCAAATGTAGTCTAAATTCATCGCAATCTGAATAGTACCGAACATTAAAATTATACTTCCTTGCTAAATTGCATACTAACTAGTAATGTATTTCAAAACTAAAAATGTCCATAACTTTTGATTGTGAAAGTCAATTGCGATGAAATAAGGACAAAATGTTAAGTCGAGTTAAGCCCCATTTTTCTGTGAAAAGTCTATCAAATTCCGTTCAGTAGTTTTTAAAAATATCTTCAACGTACCGATAGATAGTTTACGATTTTATTTATTAGATTAATTATTAAATTAAACAAATTTATTGAAGTGATTAACTTATTAATAATAGGTTTTAAAATAAATATTAAACAAAAAAATGCGCCAACGGAATCAGCTATGATGCCTTGTTTCAAGATTTACCCTAAATTAATATTTTACGTCCATCTTCACTCACAGCCACATCAGTCTCCCGCCAAAATAAATAGAAAATATGCATAACTAAAAAAACAGCTATCGTTAAAAAACCCAAGCACAAATGTAGTGGGGGATGATAACCACCACATAATTTAGATAGTTTCCTGATTGTATTTTTTGTGAATACGAACTTTACAGCTGTTTCTCTGACAAAGGATGATTGCCGACACCATTATTTAAAAGAATCATTGTTATTTTTTAAGTCTCTTGCTTTATTACTTTTAAAACCCTGTTTTATTATTATTGGACACTAATTCCCAGATGTTTTCATACTTTTACCATCGGACATAGAACGAATTGCTCCGTGCTGTATATTTTATGTTTTAACTATTGGTTTATGCCGTTGCCCTACTGGTTAATTTAAGTTTGTATAGTTTTATTGTCATGTACCTAATTTAATCAAAATTAGATTTTGTGAGGGCTAAGAGCTGGCTAAGTGAAACGAAACATTTTTAAGTTAGTATTGAGTCCAACTTCAAACGGCTCGGTCAAGAACGCTCTCCTGCCACCTTATCTTAGATCTCCCAATATTATTTATTAAAATATATACATATTATGTAAGTATGTTGATTTGTAATTTTCCTGTAGGTCAACCATATTTTTTCTGTATCATATTTTGACTGTTTTTCAACCATCACACGTCAAACGCAAACCCATTAATAATAAAAAAACACTTTTAAAGCTCAACACGCCACAACACCCAAACAAATATCGGTTTTTATTGGGCCAATCCGGGGACACTTGATTTTGAGGGTCACAGCGTAATATAAATTATAATATACAACACACTTAACTAAATTAGTACCTAAAAGTTTCCAAAAAATTCCAAAAATATTCCAAAATACCGACCAGGGCGACTAATTAAGTAACTGATCATGATAAAAAAAAAATTTAAATTTTTGTTTGTACGGGCATTACCCATAAACTACATCACGGATTTTGACGAAACTTTGTAAAGTGACATTATATATCCAGAAAAAAACATTATATATATAAAAATCTCCAAAATATCAAAGAAATAGTAAACCAGCAACAAAAAACTTCTGTGCCGTACAAGATAGTGTATTTCAGAGGTCTACTCAAACCAGCTGATTTAATCTTTGATGCAATACCTTTTTTAAAACTGAAATAAAAAGGAAATTGTAATTGAGAAATCTGAAAAGAGATTATTCCAAGGAAAAGTATTCAGGGAACGTGTTGAAAACTCTCTGCAGAACAAAAGTCTTATGACGAGATGATTGTTACTATTCGCGACACTTCCTCATGTGCGTTCCTCAAAAAGGTAAATGATGTTACCACCCTACGTTCCAAGCGGCTTGCAGCGAAAGGCACGTCCTGGGTGACGACCGAAATTGGGACGAAACTGCAGCACCGATGCAGTCGTAAGTATCAGTACCCAAGACGTCTGAGCCATTAATTCGCAGTGTTTTGTGGGCTTTATAGGCTCTCGAACCCAGTGCAACTGTGGGAGAAGTATCGTCCGCGTCTTACGGAAGATGTCCTGGCGTGCACTATGAGGAACGGTGAACTAGACGTGGACGTATCTGATGAGAGGGTAATAAACCGCTGCCTAACTACGCTCGAAGAAGTTGTTATTAGCTCGGCGGTGTTACGCCACCTAAACCGTTGCGTGCAGCTTATCATTTTTCATTATCAGCCTGAAAGAATCCACTGTTGGGACATAGGCATCACCCAAGGCGCGTCACTGAACCAGCTTATCTTTACAGAGTATAAACCGCGAGTACTGTGCGGAAACCGATTACAGTACAGCAAATATCAGCAATAGTGAGTAACAAGTTGATAACTTTCTAAGACTCACAGTTGGGCAATGAGTGGTTTCAACAAAGTTGTAAGAAGCGTGGAGATTCAGCTCGGAGAAACTTTTTTCCTTGATGCACCGGAAGGTACCGGAAAATAATTTCTCACTGACATAATTCTGGTGAAATTCAGACGACAACTGCAGCATCCTCAGGGATCGGCCCATACCACCTTCAAGATTCCCATCAATTTAGACAGCACCGAAACTCCTGTGTGTTACGTCACGTAACAGTGACAATGCCCGGGTGATCCAGGACTGCTATCTGATCCTTTGGAATGAGAGTACTATGGTGCACAAGAACGTTGTAGAAGCTGTGAACAGATGCTCCAGGACATCCGGAAGGGGTGCGATGGGTGATATCTCTGGTCACTTTTGCGGTAAATTTCGCCAGACTTTGGCGGTAGTGACGCGGGGTGCTACTGCCGATGAGGTAAACGCCTGCCTCAAGAACTTTGTAATATGGTCGGAAGGAATGAAATCGCGCCTCACTATTTACACCTCCAACATGATGGAAACTCACGCTCATGTATTTTTAGACATGCTCCTCAAGATCGGATAGGGGCCAACACCAATGGACTGGTTGCAAAAAATTTAGCACTCTGAGAGGAGAAAGGGGAGAGGGAATGGGAGAAGGAAGGGGTAGGGTGAAATGGGGCAAGGGTACAGGGTAGGTATTGGGGAAGGGGAAGGGAAAATGGATAGAGGGTGGAGTGGGAGGGAAAAAAAATTGGGTAGGTAGTTGGGAGAAGGAGAGGGGAGGCGGTTTGAGAGACAGTGTGGAGGAAGGGTAGGGTAAAGTAGAGGTCCAAAGGGAGGGGAAGGGGAGGCGGGAATGGTTAGGGGAGGGGAAGGTGAGGGGGATTAGTTTGCGTTGAAAATACCTATGGGCATTACCCCTCCAAGAGGAGAAAAAAAATAATTTCCTGCAAAACATTTTCTTGTGGTATTATAATTTAATCATAATAATATCGCGGGCAATAGCTAGTTAAAACATAAAGTGGGTGCTTTTTATTCGTGTTGCATAAAATAGCCAAGAAACATCCATGGCGTCTTTATGTCTGTCTGGTTTTGACAGGTCTCAGTTAAGTAGGAAGGTTTGTTTGATAACGTGCAGTGGCGTAACATTTGTAATCTACGCAAATAAAGTCGCCGGTAGGTATTTTCAACACAAACGAAACTTGTAAGCATGAAATTAATATAATTTGTTTGAATTAATTGTGTCTAATTTTTTTTAGGATTCCGTTAAAATGAAAGCCTCTTGTCCGTTAGACAGACAGACGGAAAAGAGGTATATCATACATTTCGTTGACTAACGAGCAGACCATTCTCCTGATGGTCGCTCATGAAACCACTGCATACAATAGTCCAAAGGCTACAAGTGCGTTGCCTGCCACCCTTCTATTCAATGGGTCTTATGCCTTGTGTGCCTGTAATTACACTACCTCTCTTACCCTTCGACCCGGAACACAGCAATGCATTTATTGGTACCCACTTAAACGGACGTAACTAATACGGTACCATCAGTATTAGGTAAGTTATACATATGATATGGTGTTCCTATGTCCCTTGGTCAGTGGCCTCAGAATGCTGTTAACAATATGCCCGTAATTACGGGTTGAAATACACGTCAAAAAAAAGACGTAGATGTCGGTATTCATGCCCAAGATATATCCGGAGAGGGTGCCACTGTGAAAGTTCAACTACTTGGATATTATTCTGACGAAAAATCTCCACATAACCTGGGCTCTAGCTGTAAGGTGTAACATGCTCGCACGAAGGTTTTCGAGTACCTAAAAGCAACGTTATTTAAAGTACTAGCTGTTGCCCGCGACTTCGTCCGCGTGAATAAATTAACATCATAAATTATTAGGATTGAATTAAAATACCACACTAAAATGTTTTGCAGGAAGTTATGTATTTTTTTCTGATCCTAAAACAAAAGTGTTATTGCAAGAGCCTTAACCCCCCTTCCCGCCCCCATTTCCCTCAACTTCTCACTCGCCTCTTCTTTCTCTTCCCCCTTCGATTCCCCTAACCTTCCCCTCCCCGTACTTTCTTCTCCATTTTGCCCACCCCTTTACGCTACCCTTCCCTTACTTTCCTCGCAACCGCTCCCCCTCTCATTCATGCAACCGCCTACCCCATTCCTCTTCCCAGGTCTCCCACTTCCAGGCTCTCTCCCTATTTCCCTTTCCCATCTCTACCGTCTCCCTTCCCCTTCTCTTCACCTTCCCCTCATTTCCCGCCAACCCCATCCTTCTCCCATTGCCCCATCCCTCTTCCCTTTCTCCTCTCGGAGTGCTTCATTTGGTCAATCAGGTCATCTAAATAGGTTGGTGAGACGCAGACGATACTTTCTCCCACAGTTGCACTGGGTTCGAAATCCCACACAACATAGCTAATAAATGGTGCAGACGTCTTGGGCTATCACTTACGATTCCATCACCGAGGGTCACGTCCCAATTTCGGTCATCAGGAAAGAACAGCATACACCCTGACTAAAGTACGACGACAATATAAGACTTTTGGCAAAATCATCATCTTGACACAGTCTGAAGAACGCTAGAAGTGTGGTCTGCAATAAGTTTTCAACACGTTCCCGGAATAAATACTTTTCCTCGGAACAATATCTTTTCAGATTTCTCAATTATAATTTTCTTTTTATTTCCTTTGGTTTTAGTAGACCTCTGAAACATACTCTCTTTGTACTTTACTAAATTTTTTATTGCTGGTTTATTTCTTAGATAATTTTTGATTTTTTTTTATATTTTATGTTATTCCGAATTATACACTGTAACTTTACAAAGTTTCGTCAAAATCCATTCAGCAGTTTTGCGTGATGCTCGTATAAACAAACAAACAAAATTTTTTAAAATTGCTCTAACATGTTCAGTTACTTATTTTAAGTCGCCCTGTCGCAGATAAAGCGCTGGCTTATCGAGCATTTTATAGTTTGGACGAATTCTACAAACTAAATAAATTCGTGTAATATGAATATATTTTTATTTATTTTTAATTCTTAAGATCTATTGACATTAAATATTTTATTTTTGTTGTAATTTAATTTACATGATGACATCTGACATATTTTAATTTTAAATTGACATGTAATGAAAATTATCAATAAAGTATTTGTATTTGTTGGTTTTTTCCCGTATATATTCAATGTACACTTTTTGCATTTACGATTTTATTATATGTATTTCTTGGATAAATCTTGAGTTTTTTTTTATATTTTATGTTATTCCGGGATATACAATGTAACTTTACAAAGTATCGTCAAAATTCGCTCAGCAATTTTTGGCGTAATGCCCGTACAAACAAACAAGTATTTCCAAAACTGTTCTAACATGTTCAGTTACTTATTTTAAGTCGCCCTGGTTGGTTTTTTCCCGAATATGTTCAATGTACAGACTTTTTTGCATTTACGATTTAATTATACGTGTTCCTTGGATAATTCTTGGGTTTTTTTTTATATTTTATGTTATTCCGGGATATACACTGACTGTAACTTTACAAAGATTCGTCAAAATTTGTTCAGCAGTTTTTGCGTGATGCCTGTACAAACAGACAAACAAACAAACATTTTAAAAACTGTTCTAACATGTTCAGTTACTTATTTTAAGTCGCCCTGGTTGGTTTTTTCCCGAATATATTCAAGGTACAGACTTTTTGCATTTACGATTTTATTATATGTATAGATATAGATACTGTCAATGCTTTTATACTTGTACGTTTAGGGTTAAGTTCACCAGAAGTACTCGTATAATGACGCATAACGCATCTTAGTAGTCACCCATATTTTAAAGCGCTACTGGCATGGTCGCCAAGGCCAGAGTTCCTAACTTTTATGCGATCATAAGATCACGTATTGCCTCCTGTGGGACCGACTTCGTAAGTCTAAACATTGTAACCGTCGTATATGACGTCTATACTCACATATACTTGATTTCAGTAAATATATATAACATTTACCTATATTTAACTAAGTCATCTGTCTATAAATAGAATTAACAATAGTTTTACCAATAAAGCAGTATAAACAAGTCTGTACAAAGGGTGTAACTGTTTGATTGATATTTTGAAAATAACCTACATCTCTTTCAAATGCATAAATAATACGCTCTTTAAAATCAAAGTCATTTTATTTCTATTTAAGAGGGACTAATTTACATTTAAAAGTTAATTTATTGACTTTCATGGATTGTTCTGGAACAACTCTGAGAACATTCCTGTACTTAAAATCCAATACAAAATCCATATTCAACTCATGTTGAAGTCTATCAATTATAACTATTATAGGATAAGGTTCAAAATATTAGTGGTTAAATTTTATTCGTTAGCAAACTTCTAAAAGCACGGTATCTTAAGTTTTCTAAATCTCGACCGAGACGGTGTCAAATAAATAATCATATTTATGTTTTGAAATAGTAAAGTAATGAAAGTTAACTTCTATGCTGATTTTTTTTTGACGCCAATGCTTTTGATAAGCGGCCATAAAGACATCACCACACTGATACATTTGATATTATACATTATGTATGAAAAGTAAACAACTTTGCTTAGATGAAATACGAAAATGAAAATATGAAATAAATTAGTTTCATAACAAGGTCATTAAGTTATGTTGAACAGATATAATCGTTGTGAACATATACCGAAATAAAATGATGTTTTAGGGAATAAAACGGTTTCATCAACACACTGAGATGTATAACAATATTGAAATAACTAATTATTTATTACTAATTATTGGTGCAGAAGCCCGCGCCGAGTCATACCTGGTGCAGCGCATTGCACTGGCCATTCAGCGCGGAAATGCGGCCAGTGTAATGGGTACGTTTGCACAGGGCTTGACTCGGGGCGGGCTTCTGGACTGAGGCTTCGGCCTTAAGCGGCTTTCAGCTTGTAGTACTTTTATTTCTAAGTTATTTTTATCCTTTGATGTGTGTATCTATTATTTATTATAATAATAATATTCATAATAATCAAGTTTTAAATTGAGTAGGTAAACATGACTATTTTTGAGAGGACTTGGAATTTTGAAAAGTAAGTTGGAGCTTGGGTCATGAGAGAGTCGGTTGAGAATTACGGAGGAGTCAGGCTCCAGTCGTGAGGGTCTAGTAACGGTTACCGGAGGGAGTCTGGATATAAGCTTCAGAACCGCGATCACATTTCTGAATAAATTAGAAAAGTCTTTGTTAAGTTTTAGTTTCAAAGTAAACCTGTGACCAGAGGGCTGGCCAGTACCTCAGGCAACGCATTAGCTTGGCCATACAAAGAGGGAACGTCGCCAGCCTTCTGGGCACAATGCCCCAGTGCGACCACCTCGACGGACTTTTTTATTACTTGTAGTTTTCTATTTCTTAATGTTTAGTTATGTTTGGCTTATGTCTTTATAGTTTTATGGCAATAAACGTTTAATATTCATAAATTCAAAGTAAATGTGTATTAATAATTTCAATTACACAGTTTCGCCGCGAGTGACATTAAATAGTGCAAGTGAAGTGAATTAATAGAATTGTAAACGCAGTGTTGATAACAGAAGTATTTAGGTGTATAAAATATCTTTTTATTTCATTACTATCTGTGCCCGCGGCTCCGCTCGCGTGAACTACAGAATCCGCTCCCAATCCCACTCCCGCTCCCGCTCCCGCTCCCCTTTTCCCACGCCCACGTCCACGTTCATTCCCACTCCCACTCCCACTGCCATTCTCACTACCAGCTCCAAATGTAGTCCAAACTCATCGCAATCTGAATAGTACGGAAATACTATTATATGCAATATATTGCATACTAACCTTACATATTAATGTACTAGCTGTGCCCGCGACTCCGCTCGCGTGAACTACAGAATCCTCTCCCATTCCCACTCCCGCTCCCGCTCCCGCTCCCACAACCACACCCACTCCCCTTTTCCTACGCCCAAGCCCAAGCCCACGCCCACGCCCACTCCCATTCCCACTACCAGCTCCAAATGTAATGTAATGTAAATGTAATGTAAAATGTATTGTGATCGCAATCTGAATAGTACGGAAATACTATTATATTGCATACTAACCATACCTACTAATGTATTGTAAAACTAAAATTGTCTATAACTTTTGATTGAGTAAACCGATTGCGATGAAATAAAGACTAAATGTTAAGTTAGTTTAAGTCCCATGTTTCTGTGAAAAGTTCATCAAAATCCGTTTAGTAGTTTTTAAGTGATGCGTGCACAAACTCACAGACAAACAGACAAAAATTCCAAAAATGATTGATATATGTTCTATTACTTATCCTTAGACCCCTCAATATTTTTTTTGCAAATATCTTCGATGTACAGGCACGCGATGTTTACGATTTTATTTATTAGATTTTAAAATTAAAAATTTCTATAACTTTTGATTGAGTCAGCAGATTGCGATGAAATAAAGACTAAATGTTAAGTTAAGTTAAGCTCCATATTTTTGTGAAAAGTCCATCAAAATCCGTTCAGTAGTTTTTAAGTGATGCGTGCACAAACTCACAGATAAACAGACAAACAGACAAAAACTCCAAAAGTGATTGAAATGTCTTCTATTACTTACAATACAATACACTTTATTGCACAAACAAATACAGTTACACGTTATAGAAGTTACAAATAATACAATTTAGGCGGTCTTATCGCTTTAAGCGATTTCTTCTAGACAACCTTTAGACCTTTAGACCAACCTTCTACTTATCCTTAGACCCATAATTTTTTTTTGCAAATATCTTCAATGTACAGACACGCGATGTTTACGATATTATTTATTAGATTAGGTATTGACCAAGTGTCAATTTCCAAAGGTTTTCTAGAGTTATGTCATCTTTTTTAACTTGTAAGTGTTCCTTTCCTTGTCTTAAGGAATTAAGTTTATATGTACATTTATATATTTTCGTTAAACAGTATATTGTATTATTTAAAGTGTTATTTAATAATAAATGAAAGTTTTTAACATGTGACCACGAAGAAAGAAGAGCAGCCGCGTTCCGGAACTGGCGCATGTAACGGACATTAAAATTACCAGTTTCAATGTGACTGGACTGATCTCAGATAAGTTGCATGATTTTATTATTTAACGTTTATGTTTATCCTGCGTTTTTTTTTTATATTGATGGTATTTTATGTGAAATGTTAATTTTTTGTCTCTTAATTTAGATACAATATGAATGAGTTACATATTTATTTAATTAAACAACAACATCTTATCTTATCTTATCTTCTTAGGGGGCCAGGACGACCTGACGACACTTCGACCCTTCAGGATCTTTTGTGCCAAACCCCTGACCACCGACGGTGCCCCAAGCCGATTTGGTGGACTTCACACACGCCTCAGAATCTCTTCTTTGGCATATGCAGGTTTCCTCACGATGTTTTCCTTCACCGACAACAACATAAAAGGAGTTTTGTACTAGACGATCATTACAGATAACTAAATGATTTTATTTCAAGGATATTATTAATTTATTGTTAGGTTAGGTCAAGTAATAGGTATTTAGGTAGATATGAGATCGTTAACTGTATCTATTTTTTATAAATAGATAGGTTGATTTTTCTTACAATATGAGATCCTCTTGACGATGTGCCAGTGTCTGAATAGTACCACCCTTAGATTCGGCTGTCCGTGCATCGCGATGAAAACCTTAAATGAACTGATTGAGTGATACCTTCATATTTAAGTTAGTATTTTTATTTTATTGTAGTTTTTTGTGTTTTTTTACAAATTTTATGTTTTATTTTTATTTTAATATAAATATATTAATCTGAAATAAATGAAAGTTATTATTATAACTCCCGAAAAGTGTGTAGTTCACAATGTATTAAACAATCACGCGCAATGCAACAAAAAGCTTACGTGAACTTCGTAGCAATGCAATAGCATGTGATAGTCCGCCAATATTACAGTCCGCGATAAACTGCAGCGAGGAAAACGTCACGGTTTGTTACATTGTGAATTCCGATTTAGTGTGTTAAAGCTCTTACTTAGTGCCCTTAATCCACTGACTAGTAAAGCCAGCTCTGCAAAGCAGCCGGTAGTCAGTCTGCACGCACTGCGCCGTCGAGATATGGTCCACCAGTGAACAGGGTCTGATAGGATACTCAGACTCATTCCGCCTTCGCATCTGAGGGCCAGGAGCAGCAGTCACCAGACTGAGTAGTAGGAACAACTGCGGGAGTTCTGAAAAAAAAAATCAGTTTATACATTTCTCATTCAACACTAACTACTCAAACTTTGGCAATTACACCTAAAGATAAGCAGTTCAAATAAATTCGTTAAAAAACGAATAAAGTAAAAGAAGTCTAAATTACATACAAAAGCCTAGCGTTAGCGTAAACGTAAGAAAAGAATAAGAGAGTGTACCTAATTTATAAATTAATAACCATAATGTGGCACAGTGAAAAGTCTTTTGCATAGTTTTTTTAAAGTCATACAAGTTTTTATAAGTTTTTTATAACTACTCAAACTTTGGCAATTACACCTAAAGATAAGCAGTTCAAATAAATTCGTTAAAAAACGAATAAAGTAAAAGAAGTCTAAATTACATATAAAAGCCTAGCGTTAGCGTAAACGTAAGAAAAGAATAAGAGAGTGTACCTAATTTATAAATTAATAACCATAATGTGGCACAGTGAAAAGTCTTTTGCATAGTTTTTTTAAAGTCATACCAGTTTTTATAAGTTTTTTATTTGTTTAATGTAATTGTTACAACCTATGAGTCTGTATCAATCCCTCGAAGTTTGTGTTATATTTAAGTTATATATGAATAACCTTATTTAATCAAAATCATCTAATTAACAGGTTATATTACGATACGTGCTACTGCTGTTCGAAAGAATAATCTCACAACTATGTACAGGCACTGGACTCGAGCGCCAGAGATCGTGGGTTTGATTCACATGGAGATGGTGTCCAATTACAATAGTAGAGTGAAAGTACAATCTATCTATCTATACCTATAAAAGAAGAAACTGACTGATTGACTGACTGACTGACATATCAACGCACAGCCCAAACCGCTGAGTCTAGAGGCTTGAAATTTTGCACCATCCCCTAAGGGGCTGAAATGGAGTTCGAAAGTCGTAGTCTCCAAACCGATTGCTCTAGAAATTTGAAATTTAGCACAAAGGTTCCTCATGTATCTCCGGTATGCACTATCGAAAGCTTTTTCAAAATTCAACCCCTAAGGTACCCTCTGATAAAATAGGGGTTCAAAGTTTGTATGGATAAAAACTATTAGATGTTCCTATCAATTCGAAACTTTGTAGGAGTCCTCTAAAAACATAATGACTGAACACGTGTTTTATAGTTTTGAAAAACCGTCCCCTAAGGAGATGAAATGGAGTTCGAAAGTAGTAGTCTCTAAGCCGATTGCTCTTGAAACTTGCAATTTAGCACAAATGTTCCCTATGTAGCTCAAGTATGTGCTAATGAAAAGTTTTTCAAAATTCAAACCCTAAGGTGGTAAAATAAGGGTTCAAAGCATTCAATGCATCCACACGGGTTTTACAGTTTCAGAAAACCATGCCCTAAGGAGGTGAAATTGAGTTCAAAAGTAGTATTCTCCAAACCTATAGATACATTTCCAGTATAAAGTATTAGCAAGCTAAAGTGACAGTGGGCGGGCCACATCTACCGCAAAACCGACGGACGCCGAGGTCGGGTTCTGGAGTGCAAATTGCGGATAGACACACGGGGGGGCGCCACGTCACCAGATGCATCAGACGCCCTGAGGAAGGCGGCCGGAAGCAGCAGGATTCGGAGGCGGTGGACTAGGTGTGGTATCGTTTATTGGGGAAGGTCTATGTCTAGCAGTGGATGTCGCAGGGCTGATATGATGATGATGAACTATATTATATGTATAAAACAATGAAAACATGACTAAGTAAACACATCAATTAAATAATTTATGATAATAATAACATCATCAGCTTCTTCTCCAAAACCACCAAATGTGGTTTTTACTATGGGATAGCTTGGTTTACTGTGGATTTTTTCAGATTTGAAATCAACACTTTTCTTAAGCAGGCGAAGCCGCGGGCACCAGCTTTAATATAATTAAATCGAAAGAGATAGTGTTTAGGTATTTGTCTGTTTCTTTCACGACTCGGCTGTTATAGTAGGGATTCCCGGGTTCTGGCGCACTTTTAGTATGAAAATGTGACGTCATAATGAAGGCACATTGATATTAGTCAAACCTATTGTTAAGTAGTCTTTTGTTCCCGTTTCCGCCCTTTTTTTGTTATAAGAATACATTGGTATCGTTAGTTGATTGTGTGTTGCACTTTGTTTCTGCGGTGTCATATGTGAATATATTGGACAATTAATAACCTTGTTTATTAGTGTTACAATAAGGTTCAAAAACGGGAGCGTGAGCATACGTAGCTATTCGCTAAACACATTTTACATGCAATTTTGAACTTTATTAAAATATGATTATTAATTATGACCGAAAAATCCACTATAGTTAGACTTTCGTTTCTTAGTAATAAGTTGACTGGTTATGCTTTGCCATATGTTTCACCTGTGGGTTTGCTTACACGACCTGTGTATGTACGTTATATGGATTGTCTGCGGGTTTGCTTGTGCGATCGGTGTAGTTCTATTTCTACCGCCTGACATCGCCCACCGACGATGAGTTACTACACTACTCTGCGTTGTGGTTTGAAATACTGTTCATTAATTATTATTTCACTATCATTGATAAACGGTTGTGAGTTGCGACTCCCCGAGCTGGAATAGAATGATTGTTTGGAACCATCTACTAGTACATAGAGATCTTTGGTTAGAAACTTTTTCAGTGTAGGCATTAAATAACACTTATCCATACTTCATTTCAAATCAATAGTCTTATAAAAACAAACACATTTGCGTCTCAAAAAAACAAAATAAATAATAGATGGTGTTCATAAGTGGACCGCAAAGTTTACATGGTAATACAAACCTGTTTTTGCTGCTGGTGACCCTTTCATGCATATGTTATCGACACGCAAATAGCGTTGCTTTCCACATGACAATAGGTTTGAAATGATATACAAAGTGTAACATTTAGATCGGTCAGTATGGGAAAGTCTGAAACTATAAGACATATGAACGGTTCTAGAGTTGCATTACTGAATCGTTAAGTTAACCTCATAATTCATAGTCAGTAACATTATTTAATATAACTTATATATAACTACACATTACACAAAACTAGAATATATAACACTAATTTAGTACATTTATTTCGACCACCCATACCGCGATAAAAAACCAAGTTCAATCTTGTCATTCTAGCTAGGAGTTAGTCATCGGTGCGTTTGTATTAGAAATCCTGCTTTAAATGTTATCGGAACTCATTTCCTTTATTATCCATGGGTGACGCATTCCGTATCCCACGGTCAAGCTCTTTCGGTTTGATTCATGTTCGTATTTAAAGTATACCAACCTCCGAACCATGTATCAGTTGCATAGCTAAAGTGGACCAGGGGGCCAATTCTACTATTTTCAACATTTATCGTTCGTTTAAACAACAGTTACGTTTAAGTTACAGTCAAACTCCTTTCCAAACTCAAATTGGTATTCTACTCATTGTTATACTTCAGACGATAACCGAACGTAAATGAAACGCAGAATGAACGCACACGCTACTCAGCTGTTAGGGACGAAACCTAGTATTTTGTAAATATTCGTTACTCGATTCTCGATTGTTCTAATCGCCCATAGATACGACACTATATTTCTCTAAAGCGCGGCAAATGTTTGCGTTTAAGGTTATTTTATTGTTATTATTGATTATAAATGTTCGCATGTGTTTTTTTTTCGTTGATTGTGTATCCGTAAAATGGTAAGTTGACATTATTTTAGTTCTTCTTGTATCATTTATTAGTATTTCTCATACCCAAACTTAATGCTGTTAAAAAAATATATTAAACCGTCGACCGTTCATCGGGGAGACTTATTTATTTTGAATACGTATATATACTTAGTGGTATTTCATTATGTAATTCTTAGTTTATTTAAAGTTTATTGAAAATGTACTGACCTAGGTACCGATTTCAATAATTAGTATTATTATCTTGACTCGAAATTACTTGCGACGACCTAGTACCATCCTTTGTGAAAAGTAAATATCTAATAGTTTATTAAACGCTGATTATTTCTATTACAGTTGAGAGTAGACCACATACTACTACTACCTTATTTTATCTGAATAATTCTTTTCCTGCATAATTTAAGCGTAACGTCTGAACTGCGTGTGTAAAAAAGTACCTTTCTACCAACTTTTTAACAGACGCTATTTTGTACTTATATTTACACTTAGGTATCTTTCATTTCTGCAATTTTCCACCACAGTTAATACCCCAGAGAGCATTATTCATTACGCAATAATCACAGATAAATTGTAAAATTAGTCGGATAACAAAGTGACTGACCCGATAACCACGTGGGCGTTCAACATTAAATAAGATTGGTCTGTCCGGAGGGGAAATAAGTTGTATTTGATAATGGAGAGCGACGCTTCCCTCTCGCTACGCAATAGCACCTGAAAATGTAGAATCATTGTTAATTGTTATTCATTGTTGGCCTATTGTCGTCCACTGCGGACATAGGCAGTGCCAACACACCCGCTGCTCCGCTCTTTTCCAGCCGCTTGTGGTCACCTTTTTCAGATCGCCGGCCCATCTAACGTCCCATATCGCACATGAAATCATAAACCGTCATAACTAAAAAAAGCATGTTTTGAGAAAATACTATATAAACAAAACGGTTAAAAGAAAGTAGGTACGCAATTATACCGCGCTTACCGGTTGGTGGTTGCGGTATGATCATAGATCCTAAATAAAATACGAAACAGGCATTTTATACATTGACTAACTATTAAAACCGCTTACGACATTGCTGTAACTAAGTGAAATTCAGAGACAAAATAAAGCGTTATTTACAAAATCTTCAACGCCCACGTTTAAAATATCAGAGCACTTGAGACCTTCCTTAATCCAGCCACAGATAAACGTAAATAAAATGTAGAGGGATGGTGATTCTATTTAAGATTTTGTCAACTTTAACTAATTTTTCATCTATACATAGGCACTCGTATAATAAAACAATAGAAAAAACAAAAGTAAGGCAAATCTGTACACTGTAGAAGTTAAAAAAAAAATTCACTTCCCAGACATTAATACCAGTAGAGTCCAAAAATATAATTAAAAAATGTCGTGTCTGTATGTATGTTTGTACTTGGCTAATCTTGGAAACTACTAAACAGAATGTGACCGCGTTTTCATTGTTTAATACTATTTCAATAATTTGAGTTCGGGGCACAATCTGGTTTATGAATATTTCAATAAAATATCCTGAGACTGATCTACAAGTTGACCTCTCATTTCATATCACTTGTATGACAGTGTAGTTGAACATTACTGGTCAGAAGAGAAAGAAGAGAGAGAAGGGGAGGGAGAGGATAGGCAGGTTTGGGGTAGGAATAATAGGGTAGGTGTTTACAACGTGGAGGGGTATGGGAAGAAGGGGAGGGGGAGAATTGGGAGAAGGGGAAGAGGGGAGGAGAGAGAAGCTCAATAAAGAATCTTTTCAAAATTTTCATATTTTTTTCCAAGCTTGCAATTTAGTGTCTGATGTCTGATGCTAATACAGCAAACAACGGTTTCTTTACGAAAAGACATCCTTATTTTATTCAGAGACTAGACGATACCAATAACCAACTCAACAAAATTACCAACGATTTCGATTTGATATGCGTAAAGTTGCACTACGACTTCGGATAAAATGTTTATAACACAACTGCATTGTTATAATACTGCGCGGACGAAATCGCAGGCAACAGCAAGTTATACTGGTTAGTGAGACCTATTTGTAGTCGATCACTGAATCATATGTTGATAAGATACATAGGTACTTCTAATATTCTCACTACAGTTGGAAATACGGTTGTGTTGCGAAACTTAATATCTGAATTATAATATATCTATTAAATAAAAACGTAAACTTCGCGTGTCTGTACATTGAAGATATTTACAAAAAAATTGAGGGGTCTAAGGATAAGTAATAGAACACATTTCGATCATTTTTGGAATTTTTGTCTGTTTGTCTATACGTTTGTGCGCGCATCACTTAAAAACCACTAGACCGACTTCCATGGACTTTTCACAGAAACATAGTTCTTAATTTGGTGTAATATATAGGCTTTATTTCATTGCAATCGACCCAGTCAATCAAAAGTTATGCTAATTAATAGTTTTCGCATACAATAAAGTATAGGGTGTCAATGCACGGCGGAATTCGTGAGCGGTAGCGGGAGTGGGTATGCTACCAATGTAATGTATGAGTTTTTGAAAACTAAAAATTCGATTTTGATTGAGGAGCTGGATCTGGACCCGGACCCGGACACGGACTAATTGGGATAGGGAGCGGGGAAGTGGGAAGTGGAGCGGATCCTGTAGTCCACGCGAGCGGAGCCGCTGGCATAGCTAGTATTATATAATTTCCCATCCCTTAGACAAAATTTAAGAATTTTTATAAAATCCACAACACTTAAAAACAGTGTTGATCTAAAAACAAGCCAAAAATTTATTTCTAACATCCATCAGCAAACGAGGCATTTTTTTATATACTCAACTTCGCCGGACTTTTTAAAACTTTCCACAAGTTCTTTAAAATGTCCGTAAAATTATTATATAATATTCTCCAAGTTCAGTATGATACGAGAAGAATACTAAAGTAAAGTAAACATTTAAGATATCATGTTGCGAACATCCATCGAATAGTGATTGTATTTTGCATTATCTTGAAACCTGGCTCTGACACAGACAGCTAAGCTCGGGGAGAATTTACGAATATAAGTAGATAAGAAAAAGCTCCGGGTTTTTTTTTAAACTAGAGACGAATTAGGACGCTGCGAGGCAATTTTTACTACGGAAATCTGCGCTATGCTAAGAACACTACACCTTAGTAACTACTATATAGCCTATGGTAGCTGTTAAATTGTTCTTTATGGTTACGAGTCTATTAGACACTATGTTACACATGAGCCTTCCCTAAAACGCGCCACCGTCCGTCAATATTTGCTTCTCATTCCAACTTGTGAAATTGCGTCGCAACACGAGTATATTAATAGACTGTTCTAATCAGTCTTGGACATTACATTACATAACATTACACCGTGGAGGTCAAAACATTACACCTAGCTAGACAATAACCACACTAGACCATCGAGGTTGGTACGGTACGGTCAAGTGTCTTCAAAGATAGGTCACGTTCAACACAGACGGCACTCTGACGTAATGTACGGAGTGTACCTAATCTTTTATATAAAAAGGAAACTTCCCGTGTGATGAAGGACAAGTAATCATTATTCGATCATTTTTGGTTTTTGTGTCTTGATAGTCTGTATGTTTGTGCACGCATCACGTATAAACTACTGAACCAATTCTGATGGGCTTTCACAAAAACATAAGGCACAGTAACTTTTAGTTTTACTTCATGGTAATCGAACCACTTAACTAAAAACATATTAAAATTTGTAGTCTTCGAAGATTTGCGTACAATGAATTATCTAATAAGTTGGGGTGTAATGCTCGAAGGAATTAGTCTCATAATGAATAGAAACTACATTTTGAGATAGGTAAAAGCGGTGGCCATGGAAGTGTAGGGGGAAGGTAAGTTGGGGGTTGTAGAGAGGGGTAGGGGAGAAGAAAGGGGATGGGTTAGGGGTGGGTGGGGAATAGGGTGAGGGCAGGGAGATAGTGTGATGCGAAGGTGGAGCAAAGGACAAGGGTTGAGAGGAAGGAATAGAGAAGTATAAAAAGAAAGAAGAAGAGTAGGCGGAAGGGCGGCGAGAAGGAGGTAGGGGAGTCACGTTATTTCAGTGATCTGAATGTATGAAGTTGCAGGCACAGCTAGTGATCTAATAAAATCCATCAAAGTAAACAAATTACCAAACATAAATAGAAGTGTTAGCGCGCAGGTGACACATGTATGTTTTCTGAAATACACTGTTCGTGACAGAGTCATTTACAAGAAATCATCTCTGTCGACCTTCGTGATATCGATACACTTAACAATATATCGCTAACTTAATGCTGACTTATAAGGTGGACACCACAATTCATGTAGTTTAACACATCTCATCACATTCCAACTTGTTCCAACAAACAAAAACACTTTCGTTTAGGTATTTCAGTAAAGTTCTACCTCACGTAATGCTCGCGTTACCTAAAATAACTGTCCGTTGCGAGAAAAAAAGGGACACCGATATTGTTATTATTATGCCATTAAAGAAATGTGTAAAAACATTATGTCACTTTGCACAACAGTTTACATTTATCATTATGTTTTTTTGAAATAAACGCTATTCCTATGTTCGAAGATAAGCATCAGCCAAAAGTCAATCTTATGCAAACAAACAAAAATTAAAGAAAATAACACTCACCTCCCATTTTCACACGGTCGCGAAAACACTGTTAAAAGTTCAATTTCCAAATTCACATGGTTAATATCACATACGACATTTGCGAAACCAATATAACAACTAAAGAAATGCAACAGTTTTATTTTTTAGCAAAAGTGACAGTCAAATAACAGTCAGACAAACAGAATTATAGAAATACAATATGTAGCGAAATGTCCAAATATTGTCAGAGATAAGATTAGATATTTTACATCTCACTGTCATAGAATTATGTTATCATAATCTAGCACGAGATGAAGACCAGTACATATATAATTTGAGAATATCCAATGTTTTCTTGAATTGGTCCACATAACGAACAAAACGAAATATCGTACTAATGAAAATTAGCAAAATGAATACAAAAAACCTAATTAAAGTTATATAATTAGAATAAACTAACCCCAGGGATCTCGTATCCCAGGAATTTAAAAAGTAATGTTCATTTAGACTTTCCTTTAATAAACTACTTTACTAGCTAGACTTCCTTCAAAAACTTCCTGCTTAGGCTAGACTAGACATTGTGGGACAACATTTATTCAGTATGTATTAACTTAAGTCAGTAGTAACTACGTGTGAATATTATGCACGCGGTCATTTTAAACTATTACTAAAGTAGTCCCATTCTGCCGTTTTCTAATATAGGTATCTAATATTCCATTTCAACTCTGTCCCACATGCTCATGTTTACTTAAACATCCTGAAGCTCCAGCGAGACAATATACGAAGACAAAAACAAGGAAGGAAAATTATATATATGCTGAAAGTTAGATTCGCCGAAGAACTTCCGCGGTTGAAATTTTATGTGATGTAATGAACTACTGTAAAAATACCGAACACAAAAAAAACTAATTATTAAGAAACAAGAAGAATTCCATCGTATTCATTCTTATATATTAATGCAATGATCTAATATTTCAAGAAGCAATCCTAGTAATGGGAATTTACAACACTCATTTTATCACAAACGGAATAATAGCCTTCATCACAATATAAGTTTAAAAAGCGCACAAGTGTATCTTTACTAAATTAGTCGCTTCTTGAGTTTACTGGAAACTCACGTAGCGAGTTTTCCACTCGTGAGACTTTTCACGCAACTGAAAAGCGTAGAACGCAACCGGCGGGCAAACCTCAACTGAAAGCCTGAAATAGTGTTGCCATGTGATTTTATACGATACTACACCCGTAAAAACCTTATTCGTATAGAAGTAAGCGACGAAGCGGTGCTAATTTTGTTAATTGGTAAATAGTCAGTTTAATTTCTGGTAAACAAAGTATATAAATATGCGAAAGATAATGAAAAATACATACATAGACATAAGTTAACGTATCTTTGTTGTAAAATGTATCTTTCTTTAAATCAAAACTTACGTTGAATATTTCTTTTGATACACGAACCACTCATACATATATTTAGGTCTCAATATATTTTATACATATTGTTTTGTTTTAATTTCCGCAGATTTAAGTGACATCGTCTTGATCTAGCAACACTAACGTGACAATAAAGTTCGCAAACATTATTGTAAGTACATCATATCAACAGGACGCTGAAATAATTAGCAAAATTAGCAAGCTTATGCCAGTGGATTTTATCGAATGTAAAGTCAGTTTCTAGGGTTCACAGATTATTGAGTTTTTTTAATCCGTCTGTCTCCCGAAAAACTTACTAAGTTTGTAACATAGAGTCACAAAGGTGAAATCAAACTAGTGTTCGTAAAGTCACTGATAGACAGAGATAAAGTGAGAGGCTGGACAAACAATGATAAGATCCGAAGGGTTCAACTGGATATTGTCCGTGATGTCGTCCGTGAGGAGGGCTGCAGATTCTGCCAACAAAAGCGAAAGAGTACTAAGTCCAAAATCTCTAGCGAGACTCTGGATCTTGTGAGGCAGAGACGGGAGACGTTCACGGCCTCGCTGTACTGGCCATACGCCATAGTCTAAACAAGCGCGTCAAAAATCAAATACATTTCGATCTCCGACGCTCTAATACAAGCTCCATAGAGGAAGCGATCGAGAAAAACAAGGGAAAAGGTATGCCAAGCGACTTGGTAGAAGCCACTATGACAAAGCTGAGAACGTCTGATAGTCAAACCGTTACCTCCAGGCCAGAGATACTTGCCGAAATGAAAGAGTTCTATGGACAATTGTACTTAATACACGCGCCAAAGCCACGACTGGCGAAGTAGGGTGTCCCTTATTTTTTAAAGTTTTAATTTTACAACGCATAGGCTATTATTTTATTCATTTGGACCTAAAACACTCGAAATTTTTTTTTTTATTATTCGGAACAGTGCCACGTGGCGACTTGTGCGGAAACATGGCCATACAAGTTGCATCACAGGAGCGGCGCGTGCCCGCTGTTATTGTCACTCTGTCTCGGCTTGTCGGGTAATTAATGCGGATTGTTTTATATTTCGAAGATGTCCGTGGAACTAAGAAGCAATAAAAAGAGTATTTTTTTGGTTGGTGAAGTAAATCACCAAATAACAGGTGAAAAATTACCATCAAATCGGCAAGTTTCGCAGTTTCAACATACGCGAAGTTAAGTTGACTGTAGGTATTATTAGTATACTGTTAGTGAAAGCGCAAATCTTGTCATTCGGGAGTGTATTATATTCTGGGAAAGTTTACAATACTACCAGAGCTGTTTCTAATTGTGTTAAGAAGTTAGTGGATCTTTATCAGGTCTGGCGAGGGCTGCAAAAAATAGCAAAAAGATTCAAGATTTTCATAGGTGCCGCGACCCGAACTTTCAACTTAATTAGATAATTTATTCGATATCGCACACGCTGATGCTCTTGTAAGAATAAAAAATTGTAGAGAATATAATATTCCTGCAAAAGCAAAGTGATGATGAAAAAGCAAAATGAAAGAATTGATGACGTTTTTAGGGTTCCATAGCCAGATGGCAAAAAACGGAACCCTTATGGATTCGTCATGTCTGTCTGTCTGTCTGTCCGTCCGTATGTCACAGCCACTTTATTCTATAACTATAAGAACTACTGTTGAAACTTGGTAAGTAAATGTATTCTGTGAACCGTATTAAGATTTTCACACAAAAATAGAAAAAAAAAACAATAAATTTTGGGGGTTCCCCATACTTAGAACTGAAACTCAAATTTTTTTTTTCAACAAACCCATACGTGTGGTCTTCAAAAATGATATTGAGGTTTCTAATATCATTTTTTTCTAAACTGAATAGTTTGCGCGAGAGACACTTCCAAAGTGGTAAAATGTGTCCCCCCCCCCTGTAACTTCTAAAATAAGAGAATGATAAAACTTAAAAAAATATATGATGTACATTGCCATGCAAACTTCCATCGAAAATTGGTTTGAACGAGATCTAGTAAGTAGTTTTTTTTAATACGTCATAAATCGTAAACCACAATACTATTATTAAAACATCGATCAAAGTTACAACGAACTACAATAACTTTTATATTATGTTACTTGCTGCTACGGAACCCTTCATGGGCGAGTCCGACTCGCACTTGGCCGCTTTTTTTAACAATGAGCTGACCAAATCGATTGTACGAGATGATTATGGCGAACTGATCGAGCTCGCTATTATTTATCTGGGTGGAGGCAATGAAAACAAACTAAAAATCAGACCTCCTGGCGCAACGCATCAAGCACGATGGATGGCAAGAGCCATCTACTCTTTAAAAATATGTTTGCTGCAGCCTCAGTTTAAAATGAGCGCTAAGGACAAACAAGCTATACGAAATGTTTGTTTATTTATTGTGGCAGTTTATGTGATGCTCTAGCTTGGATGCAGTTTAGCGGTAAAAGCGCCGATTTGTGTTTTTTAAAGACATAAAAGATTACGAAAGAGTTTTTTGACAACCTGATTTCCAAAGCGGCTTTAAATAAGTTCAAACATAGATTAATAACTACGTTTTTAGTCTGAGAGTTCAATCAACGCTTGTGATACTTGTTAGAGGAAATATCCGTGCTTTTAATTTTTGATGACGAGGTTGATGACCAGACCAAAGGGAACATTGTAGAAAACTACAAAAAGAATGCTTTGGTGATTTCGAAAAGAGATATGTTACATCGAATGATGTCTGGCTCTCTATATAGTAGTAGTGTTTAATTTATTATTTAATTTCATTTTTTATACATACTGCAAGTATTTTTTATCTTGTTATAGGGAAATCTTTGAGTGATTTCGTTTCTGTTAAGAGCAAAGATTTATTTTCACGACTGAAACTTGACAGCAGTTTCCTTCAAGAAAGTTTATATTCGTGGAAAGAAAACGCGGTGTTTGTGGAAGCTAAAAAGAAGGTTTCTGGCTTAAAAGCAATGAATGACATAGCTGAAAGAGCTGTTAAACTAATTCATGACTTCCATGGTTTGATTACCGCAGATGAAGAACAGAAGCAGTTCTTATTACGTGTTGTTTGTAAGAACATGGAAAAATTAATCGACTCTGTAAAAAAGAGCCTTTAAAAATATCCAAATTATTATTTATAAATATTGTATCTCTTTTGATAATTACAAGAAAGGCTTTAGGTACATAAATTTGTGTTTTCTTCAATATTTGATTTGATAAGTGATGATCTACAGCTACATTTAAGAGATACTTTAAACAGCTATTTTCTAAAACTTTGAGGCCCCGTCGGCACGGGTTAAAATTAGCGTAGGTAGTTGAAATTCTGTATTTGGGTGACTAGTAGACTAATAAACACAATAAGGGTATGCGTTTCAATAACTAAAAAAAAATTCGACCATATAAGGGACCCCCTAATATACTCGTATGTACTTTGCTAAAGTTTAGTGCGATTTAATTAGAATAATTATCAAATTATTCTAATCAAATCGGACTAAACTTAGTAAAAATAAAGTGATCCAGTTTGTAAATTAAATGTTTTCATTCACCCTGCGGCATTTCCGCCTCCTCACCATTAGCATAGCTGCCAATCGATAGGGAAGATAGGGTTCGTTAAAACTATATGTATACTATAAGACTAGCTGAGCCCGCGGCTCCGCTCGCGTGGCCTACAGAATTAAATAAAATTGAAAATTACTTAGTATCAGATGCATAAAGTTCTGTTGTTACATAGAAGCTGACATCTGAAGCCATCAGAGTAATTATTACAGGCATCAGGTCTCATGTTATTATTTGACTTTTTGACTTAGGTAATATTTCTAGCATCAAACATTGCAAGCATTGATTGAAAGTAGAATAATTTTAGGCATATTATCTTATTTTGACATCCATTGCATCCAAAGTGTCAATAATTGTAATCATCATGGATTTAGCATTACCTACCATGGATTACTCCTTATAATTTGAAACATGAAATAAATACTCCATACTTGTCATTTATATGGCAGCATTTACTAAGAAAAAAAGAGATATCAATTGGCACGCGCGTCATCTTGAAAGCCGGCGGGCCACCAGTTTTGACGTCTGAAATTTTTTGGTATACAGCTGAATACCATTTGGTCTCGTTAGTTTTTCGTAAATTTCGTGGTTAATTCGTTATTTATTGTATTCTATGTTGAGAAACTTGGTTTTATAATAACTGTGGCATGTGCTGATGTGGGCTGTCGAAGCAGAATGGGTGTCTTAACGGAAAACAATTACAAATTATCTTTTCATCGGTAAGTTGATTTAAACAAATATGTCCATAATTTGCGCCAGTAAATACTAGAAAGTTATTTAATGCACTGAAAATGAAGCCTGACAGCGTCTGTTTATCATACAATGGTCAATTCGCAGTATTGTTCGCTAATATATTAATTTTTTGAAACCCATAACCGTTTTACATACCACAGTAGTGTTGTACTATACATTCTTTATTTATCAATAAAACGTGTTCAGCTGTTATATTAAAATAGCGTATTTTAATGGGCTAATTAATGATTTTTGATTTAAGGTTTCCAAAAGAGTTGGAATTAAAAAAAATATATAAATGCTTAAATAAAGGTGACGATTGGAGCCCCACAACTTTTTCAAAGCTATGTTCATTACACTTTGACGAGTCCTGCCCTGCTATCGTCAAGGGATAGAATTTTTTTGCATTCTTATGCAGTGCCAACAATATTTCCTAATCAACCGGCACATTCCGTTGCGGTAAGTCATGTTTATATAGAGGCAGCCAGATAGAGAACAGTGTACACTATCATTTACACATAGACCATTGTATTTTACTAGTTTGTTTATAATTTTATGTTGACGTAAAAGTATTATTTCCACTTGGTTCCTTCATACCTTAAAATCATAAAACATTTTTCTTTTCAGAAATCTCCTAGGAAAGGAAGAGCTCATCCTGCAGTAACCTGACTGCAATCTGTAATAATGACAGTGTTGGTGAACAAAACATTGGTTCTAAATAGGCAATACATATACATTTAAAAAATATATCTTTTCTTTATTTTTTTTTTTTTGCTTTTTCCGAAGTAGGTACCTACATAAGTCCTACACAGTCAGATCACATCACGGTTATCACTATCAGTATAAACTGAACTGAACTTTGTGCGCGCATAGGTACTTCGCGCAGCGGGCTGGTACAAAATCAAATGTATCAAGCTTGACGTGCTCTTAACTGTACCCACTCAGAAAAGTAAAATAACAATGACCTAAGCTAGCCTAACCTAGCTTAGTAGCTATAATATAATTATATTTTCAAATACGAGCAAGAGGTGTGCTTCTGGCCCCCGACATATCCTGTGCAACCGATAAAAAAACGTTGGTCTGCGTAGATGCTTGCTTTCCGGTTAAAATTATAAATATCGATAAAAACTACACTGGGAAAGTGGCATATATCACATCACTAATTGATGATATATGTCTAACGTGGAATCGTGGAAAAGAGAGACAGAGTTCATCCCCTATTATACCCTTCAATTGTTCGCATTTGTAAAAACCTTATTATCTGAATATTCTTGGAGCGGTCTATGAAAACAGGATACCAATACAAAAGAACAATAAAGAGAAGCCATTATAGATAGAACGCTAATTCTAACAATAGATGACAGTCAAGTCGTTATGCGTTTTAAAGTGACTCACTTCAACTAACGCTGCTTCTATGCAAAATATGTAAGTTTTAACTTCCAACTAAAAACTTATTTACTGTGAATCGTGGACACATTTATGCAACATCTAGATAATCGTTGGTGATACTGCAATAGGTTTAAGGTTGGTTGGAAGAGATCTCTTTTAGAGATATGCTCGCTTTTGTGCGCAAGTAAGTATTTTTTCCAATTCACAACTTAACGTTGGAAGAAAGAAAGCAAGTCAATTGGATCCAAAGAATTTCCCATTAAGATCAAGCGTTTCCAATCAACTTTAAGCCGATGGAATGCTATATACGCGTTAAATATAGACAGACGCATTAATGGGGTCTACACACACACAATATGAAAATTGATTTAGTAATTGAAATTTTTATGTCTCTTTTTTAAAATTAGTATTATATATACATATAAATATAGTCTAGTTTTGTGTAATGTGTAGTCGTGTACTTGAAAGTGACATCAGCAGCAAAAACAGGTTTGTATCACCATGTAAACTTTGCGATCCACTTATGAACACCATCTATTATTTATTTTGTTTTTTTGAGACGCAAATGTGTTTGTTTTTATATTTCATTCCAGATTAATAGTCCTATGAAAACAAACGCATTTGCGTCTCGAAAACAAAATACACAATAGATGGTGTTCCTAAGTGGACCGCAAAGTTTACTTGGTAATACAAACCTATTTTTGCTGCTGGTGACCCTTTCATGTATATGTTACCGAGACGTAAATAGCGTTGGTTTTCATAGGACTATTAATCTGGAATGAAATATATATGTCTATTGATTTGAAATGAAGTATGGATAAGTGTTATTTAATGCCTCCAAAGTTTCTAACCAAAGATCTTGACGACCTCCGTGGCGGAACTGGTAGCTCTCGGACTGCCACGCCGGAGGTTGCGGGTTCGAATCCCGCTAGGGGCAAATCTTCGTATGATAAATATGAATGTTTGTACACAAGTCTTGGATGTTTATATATTTATTGAAGTATGTGTATCCGTTATCTAGTAACCATATCACAGGCTCTGCCTAGTTTGGGACTGGATAATTGGTGTGAATGTCTGAGATATTTATTTAGATATTTATTTATTTAGATATCTCTATGTACTAGTAGATGGTTCCAAACAATCATTCTATTCCAACTCCGGGAGCCGCAACTCACAACCGTTTATCAATGACAGTGAAATAATAATTAAGGCAATCAACTAATGATACCAATGTATTCAAAAAAGGGCGGAAACGGGAACAAAAGACTACTTAACAAATAGGTGCCAGTAATATCAATGTGACTTCATGGGAAAATCAAGGGCCAAATTACGCATCAAGACCAACTTATGACTCAGGTATTTTTGTTCGAAATTAATGTTGTAGATAAACACACACACGAGAAAATACAAGACGTGTCTTAACAAGTTTCCAGATCACACACCCCAACCCTTATATCATCCTAATATTCACCAATTAATTAAAACATATTTCGCAAAGTCATACAAAATAAGTATCACAACCGCTTATCATTATCAATCACAGTGAAAAATAATTCAAAACCATGTCCGCAGGCGAAACATATAACGTGCATACACCGATCGCGCAAGCAAACCCGCAGGCTAAACATATGACACCTCAAAACCAAAATCTACGACTGACCAACACCAATTTAAGTAGAACTGTCCATACATCAGTCGCGCATGCAAACTCGCAGGCGAAACATATAACGTGCATACACCGATCGCGCAAGCAAACCCGCAGGCTAAACATATAGCACAGCATAACCAAAATCTAACGATAACAAACAAAAAGGGCGGAAACGGGAACAAAAGACTACTTAACAATTAGGTTTGAGTAATATCCATGTGCTCATGAGATAATCAAGGGCCAAATTATGACGTCACATTTTCATACAAAAAGTGAGCCAGAACCGGTAAATCCCTACTATTTATATACTACTTGTCAGTTTGTTAGAAAGAGAAAAGAAAGTCTATTCTTCTTAAACAAAAAAAAGAAAAAGGTTAGATGTTGACATCAGACCTTATGCGTCTAAGGTCGAGAAATAAAGCTGTCTGAACTATCGAAATTCCAGCACGAAGCCGAATAAAATTACCTGTAAAACCAATGATATTATAAGATGTCGATGCGTAATCTAATCTTACGTCGATTAGTCAGAACAGCGAAATATGCACTGTGTACTAAACAAAACATTAAACGCATACTTTCTTGCATGCAACTAATTTGCAGTAATTGTCAATCATCCCTAAACGAGTATTTTCGCCTCGCGCTCGCGCAGTAGGTGGGAAGAGGTCTCAGTAGGTAAGTCGCGCAATAATCGTGTCGTCCCATTTAACATATATCGGTCTCGCTCGCCTAATCGAGCTCTGGGCGGGCACAGCTCTGCTCTGGGTCTTTTCAGGTTCCTCTTGCTCGTTGAGCCTCTTCGTTATGCTTCGTTCGTTGTAACCCAAAGATGTGGTTTAATGCTAAACCCATGTTGTAACCTACTGCTCACTCACTTACATAGTTTTTTTTTAATAATGTTTTTTACGGCTCTGGATGCTAAGTCCTTTTGAGCCAACTCACTTACGTAGTTGCTGTCAGTATTGCCAGATTGAAATAATTCCCTCCAAACTTGGAATATTTAAATAACGTTGGGCTAGGGGGAGATTATGAGGGATAAGGTTGTGGGGGTTTCGAAACTCATGTACGGTATATTTAGAACTAGCTGACCCGGCGAACTTCGTACGGCCTAACAATCAATGAATGTCGTGTTAACTTTTAGCTAAACTTACTTATATTTCATTCCAGATTAATAGTCCTATGAAAACCAACGCTATTTACGTCTCGGTAACATATACATGAAAGGGTCACCAGCAGCAAAAATAGGTTTGTATTACCAAGTAAACTTTGCGGTCCACTTAGGAACACCATCTATTGTGTATTTTGTTTTCGAGACGCAAATGCGTTTGTTTTCATAGGACTATTAATCTGGAATGAAATATACACAATTATCTTCGATCAAGAGAAAAGCCTGTTTATGTATCTCCTTATTCACCTCATGTTCGGGATTTCTTGAACTGACACGAATTCTATGTAAAATATCTTCTAACATGTTATCCTTGTATTTGTTCCACAGATCTCGTGGATTAGATAGGAAACATGTCGAAATGATGATGGCAATGCACGCCAAAAAAGAAATTCTAAGGAGTATGTAAAGTCCACCTAATCGGCTTGGGGCACCGTTGGTGTACAGGAGTTTGGCACAAAAGATCCTAAAGGGTCGAAGTTCGCTAGGTCTTTCGGGCCCTCAAAGAAAATAAGATAATAATAAAAGTTTCAGCGCAACTCCATAATTTTTTTCAGACAAAACATCAAAGTCAAAGTCAAAATCATTTATTGCATATGAGTACACTTGGTACATTTATACACGTCATTTTTTTATCGACTACCGCTTCCTAGGTGTTAGCGCTGTGAAGAAGAAACGGCGCAACAAACTTCACGCAACACATCTTTTAAAAATCAAGTTTGCATACAATTAATAAAGATTTTGCGAAGCTGGATTAACATTAGTACCAGGCATCTTTGTCATTCAAATAATCGTTTACTTTATAATAGGCTTTCTTACAAAGTTGTTTTTTAATGTGAATCTTAAACTTTCTGTCCGTCATATTTAAGATTTCCTCTGGTAGTTTGTTGTAGAAGCGTATACATTGCCCCGTGAACGATTTACTGACCTTACTTAGTCTTAAAAATGGTAAAACAAGTTTATTTTTATTTCTTGTATTATAACTATTATTGTCACAGTGCCTCAAAAAGAGAGGTACATTTTTTCTGACATATAAAATATTATCTAAAATGAATTGACCAGCTACTGTTAATATGCTTATTTCTTTAAACTTTTCTCTTAATGAGTCTCTACAACGCAGATTATAGATTGCCCTAACTGCTCTTTTTTGCAAGATAAAAATGGTCTCTATATCTGCTGCTTGACCCCACAGTAGGATACCGTATGCCATGATACTGTGGAAGTAGCTAAAGTACACTAACCTCGCGGTAGCAACATCGGTTAATTGTCTGATTTTCCTTACGGCGTAGGCGGCAGAACTTAATCTGCCAGCTAATGAAGTTATGTGGGGTCCCCATTGTAAAGATGAATCTATAGTTATACCCAGGAACACAGTACTTTTAATAAATTCTAGTGTGTCATTACCTAATGTCACATTGTTTTCTACATTTCTTACATTTGGTAGAGAGAATTTAATACATTTAGTTTTCTTTGTATTTAATGCAAGGTTATTTACACTAAACCAGTTAAAAATTTGCGTGAGAGTATTATTTACCTCAGCAAGTTCACAATCTTTTCTGCTAATTTTAAAAATCAGCGAAGTGTCATCGGCAAATAAAACTATATTGGACATGTTTTGTATTAAAAAGGGCAAGTCATTTATATATACAAGAAAAAGAAATGGGCCCAGAACTGAACCCTGGGGTACCCCCATTTTCACGAATGACCCAGATGACCGAATTCCGTTTATATCTACTTTTTGTACTCTATTTTCTAAGTAAGATTTAAGTAATGTTTCTATTGTAATCTTTAATAAATAAATTAAAACTTGGGGTTTATCATCTTAATAACCCAATTTTTGGGGGATTTTGTATAATCTTTGGAGGGAACCCAAGAGAGCCATCTAGCAACATTGGTTAGAGTGGAGTGCAGCTGCTTCCACAGGCGTAAAACACGTTATTAAAAAATGGAGTGCAGTAAAGCCTGACGCATCTAGGAACATTGAAATTTTTTTATGAATTTAGCATTCATTTAATGGCGGACACAATGGCGGACACATACTATCACACTTCTTGTTATGCTTTCTCTTTCTTCCAGTCTGTCATGGCGGCTCACGTTATTGTTGGGTGCTAAATTCTAATTTGCTAGCCAATTTTTCAATATTTCTCATTTAAAATATTTTAAAACATTTCTCAGTTTTGTGAATGTTGAGAACTATTTCCTTGTGATCGGCTAAAAAAAATGGAACCGATTAGATGGTGCAGAACGTGTGAAATTTGGGAAAAAAGAGATATTAGATAATTATAAAACCACATGAAGATAACAAGAAAAGGAAATTTATGACGAGATTCCCTTTGTATAAAGACCGGTGAGTACATGGTTAACGTATTTGTCCCCTTGCACAATCGGCTAGAGTAAAATAACACTTGATTAGACTGATACTATGATTAAAATAAGTTGTGTTTACAAATAATAGTGATGTCTGTTTTCACTATCGATAGTCAAGTAGTATTTGCACTGTACAGTAGGCCTCAAGACGCGCTAGCGCCCTTTATATACCGGCACATAACATTGGGGTAATTGTGGCTACATTAGATTGGTTTTGTATAGCCGTCGTCATTGCGGCCGTGTATACATACATACATAGCGTATCGTTCATAACAATAATATAATTGGTTTATCTAATTTCAGATGCAGAAAATGGGTGAAAATTATTGGAAAAGAAGACTTGGCCTATATTACAATTGAGAAACTCCACGAAATAAAATATGGTGACCATTTTCACCCCAAAGACTAGAAAAGAAAAGTCGTTTAAAGAAGGTGGCGGCACGGCAAAATAAATATCACTGTAATATCACAAATCCTCTTGTTTTATTTCTTGTTTCATTGTAAGAAATACAATATTTTCCATTAATGGAACCTACGGCACCCCTGATAATAATTTATCGATATCCATTAAATCCGGTATCAGATACGGCCATCCCTATTATTGTCATTATGTTGGTATGACGTATTTTGACGTTAAAATTTTTGCTATGTTGGTATTGAAAGTGGTGCTATACCCGTCCCGTCTTTTATTTATATCCTCTTTGCAGTTAAAGTCAAGCCAAACAAGCAAGCAAAGCAAGTCAGTCAGTTGACCCTGTATTGTTCTGTGTAGTGGACGGTTGGGCTACGGCCGGAAGCGAATGTAAAATTTATTTATTGCGAGACAAAATAAGTTTCTTCTCTATAAAAAAAAAAGTTGCAATTATGTTCTAGGTAGAATCCAGAACACTTTTTTTACAACTTTAGTGAGTGTCAAATATTAATTTAGTGTGTGTTGTTTAACTGTGGATGTATAATTGCAAGTAGTACTTACAACTATGTTTTTAAAAAGTTTCCTGGCGGAATGAACCGAAGAAGGACATACCTCTACCTACATTGCAACTAAGAAAGGACCTGACTTGGGGAACATTATTATTAGGTTAGTGACTTCACTATACAGGTGAAACAGAAAAGTGACATCAGCCGATTACTTAAGATATCCTTAAATTTCAAAATATTGTAGATACTAGGTGGCCTGATGCTAAAAAGGATGTAACTGAATTATTATTTTTTAAAGTACCAAAAGTGATTTTTTCCTCCAGAATGGGTATTTTTTAATGCCAGTCAAATAAAGGCCTATTTATAATGTAAGTACATAAAAGATTATGTACTTCATTGTCGAAAGTCTAGTAATTATCGAAATAGAGCAATTATAATGTCATAATGGTGTCGCATTATTCTTCGCTATAAGTTTGTATACTTAGAACTAAATAAAACACCACGATTTTTTTTTATGAAATGTAGGTAGGTAGAGAAACATTTAATGTGACTTAGATCGCTGGTCGTAGATTCAAATCCCGTTCGTACCAATGAGTATTTTGAAACTTAAATACGGTTTATTATAACTAGCTGTTGCCCGCGACTTCGTCCGCGTTGACACCTTAAAATCACAAATTATTATGACAATTATAAAACCACATGAAGACGACTCATTTGTGATACTAAATCCTAAAAAGAAATCAATTGGATTGGCTACTGTCCCGCCGCCCTTCGGCTAGCACCGCCGCCGATCAGTACAAAGTTATTACGCCAGCAAGCTATCGGCCGGAGCGACAAAGATCTAGCGCTATAAGGTAGAAAGAGAAGCACTTATGTTGTTGACGTATAATGTTGTCCATCTCTCGATCGGTTAAGCTCGCGTGCTGGGTGTAGCAGCCCTACAAATAATTTCCGCGCGCACAAAATCGTATGCGAACAGGCTGGTTGGT
Source organism: Esperia sulphurella (assembly GCA_947086405.1). Lineage (NCBI taxonomy): Eukaryota > Metazoa > Arthropoda > Insecta > Lepidoptera > Oecophoridae > Esperia > Esperia sulphurella. The sequence continues at coordinate 7,084,466 of OX352270.1, read as the reverse complement.
GCTCATGTGTTTAATGACTACCCCTAAAGTATATTGCTATGTATACTATTGTTATTATAATGTATAAATTTTTTATGTTGTAAATAAGACTAAATTACCTTATCTCTCTGAATTACTTTGTTTACTTATACAACTCTTCTGAGTAATCCTTCTGAGTATCGGTATCGTTCAGTCCAGTATTGTGTTGGAAAGCTAAAAAACTGATTTTGGGAATTTGTCCCTTGCGCCAATTTCCACCTATTTATTCAGAACGATTACTCAGATTAAATGGTATATTTAAAATAACTTTGAAATTCAATGACTATCCTTTGACATGATTAATATAGGTCAATAAACAAAATAGTTACAACTAGCTTTTTGCCCGCGACTTCGTCGGCGCAGGTTTCGATGTTTACACATATTCACTGCTTTTAACGATTAATTTGGTTTCCCGTAGGAATGAGATGTTTTTCCGGGATAAAAACTCTCCTGTGTCATATTCTAGGATCTAACCTCTATGTGTGCCAAGTTTCATCCCTATCTGTTCAGTGGTTGAAGCGTGATTGAGTAACAAACATCCAAACTGTCGCATTTAGTTGGATGACAAAGAAAAAAAAACATGTTTTTGCGTCTACTTAAAAGGGCCTATTCCACATATCCCTACTGGTCTGTCCCTACTAGTAGGGTAGAACGGAATTTTTTTCCACTTTTTCTAGGCGTAGTGGTTTGTCCTTTACGCCAATTTAAATGTCCGTCGACAATATGTTTATTTGAATTTGTTTACACGAGTACAATTATTTTCAGAAATCCGATACTCGTGGATAGTACAGTGACCTAATTCTCCGAAATATTTGATTACTAGCTGTGCCCGCGGCTCCGCTCGCGTCTCCGCTCGCGTGAACTACAGAATCCGCCCCCGTTCCCACTTCCACTCCCACTCAGACTCGAGACTCAATATCCCAATCCCAACCCCAACTTCAACCCCATCCCTATCCTTAAAAACTAAAGCGTTCGCCGCGTCGTGACCGTTGACCTCGCCAATATGATGAACATACTCGTACGTTCGAGAAATATTGCATTTTTTTATCAAAATTTTCGTAAAAAGAGATTTTTTTTTCATGAATGCAGGAATTTCCGCTGCTTCCTCACAGAGACACGTTCCTGTGGTTCGGAGCTTGTGGTTGAACATGTGTTTGTTCAGGCCGCAATATCCTGTGAGTGCTCTCACCACTATGCGTTAGTTGTTCCTACTAAGCGCTAAAACTTCTTGGGCAGACTTACGATTGTAAGCCTTGATGTATTCTTTTATTCCGGGATATATAATGTCACTATACAAAGTTTCGTCAAAATCCGTTCAGTGGTTTATGCGGGATGTGCGTGCAAACAAAAAAAGTGGGGCGGAAACGGTGATAGACCATAGTCTAAAGTCGTGTAACAATATAAGATACACGACCTGTGTATCGTATATTGGTCGATAATAATTATAATAATATAATAGTAAATTGTTTATTGGTTTCCTTATAAATAAATACATGACACTTAGACAATAATACACAGAAATATTAAATTATTTACTAAATTAATAATATATAAGGAAGAACCACTGACTCCAAAACTAGGCGGAAACCTGTAAAATATATAAAATAAAATAGATTTTTAAGGGTCGTTATCGCGTTTCCGCCCCATTTTTTGTTATGAATACAATCATGTTTTGTCTTGCTACTTAATCTGTGCGCTTGCATTAGAAATCCCGGCCGCACCGAAATGTTTCCGACCCATTTTTTGGGTTCCGTAGCCAAATGGCAAAAAATGGAACCCTTATGGATTCGTCATGTCTGTCTGTCTGTCTGTCCGTCCGTATGTCACAGCCACTTTATTCCGAAACTATAAGAACTATACTGTTGAAACTTGGTAAGTAGATGTATTCTGTGAACCGCATTAAGATTTTCACACAAAAATAGAAAAAAAAAACAATAAATTTTGGGGGTTCCCCATACTAAGGACGGAAACTAAAAAAAAAAATATCATCAAGCCCATACCCATCTATGGATAGGTCTTCAAAAATGATATTAAGGTTTCTAATATCATTTTTTTCTTAACTGAATAGTTTGCGCGAGGGACACTTCCAAAGTGGTAAAATGTGTGCCCCCCCCCCCTGTAACTTCTAAAATAAGAGAATGATAAAACTAAAAAAAATATATGATGTACATTGCCATGCAAACTTCCACCGAAAATTGGTTTGTTGAACGAGATCTAGTAAGTAGTTTTTTTTTAATACGTCATAAATCGTAAACCACAATACTATTATTAAAACATCGATCAAAGTTACAACGAACTACAATAACTTTTATATTATGTTACTTGCTGCTACGGAACCCTTCACGGGCGAGTCCGACTCGCACTTGGCCGCTTTTTCGTTATTTTAACTTCAATGTACAGATTAGCTTTTCTTTTGTTTTTCTACTCTTTTATTATATGTATAGATATTTGTGCCGTTTATTAACTTTGTGGTCGGTAAATATTTATTTACGTAATTTGTAATTATTTAAATCCTGTCGTAACCGATTGGTACAGGATGCGGAGGGCTTTATCACACAAAAACATATAGCACCAGCTTTTGCCCCAGTGTCATGTGCTGGACTATCACGGTCATAAATAGCTTTACCACTGGAATAACAATTTAAAAGTGTAATTCTGGACTATATCTCTATATGTTTATTTTATATGGCCTTTTGTATAGTGTTAGGGCACAATGATTCTGCCAATTTGACGTATCTCTGCATTTTGTTTAAATTTTAATGTTACATATGACTCTTATACATTGACACTTCCTGCCAATGTAACACTTCTAACCTGAGCTTCTAACTGATTGTAGGTCTCTGTAGCTTTGGTATGTCGATGACGCTCCGATAACTCGTTAAAACAGTGGACGTGCGTCTGAGGCTTGCTGGAGTACAAACACTCTGGTCGGCAAAGAAACCACTATTGCAGAATAAACTTCCTTTATTGTTCCTTAGTCTCTTAGCTGGGTACTATTTTCTTCCTAAGACTTGATAGCTTCGCTGATTTTTCGAACTGAATTGCTGCTATTCCAGAACTGAACTGAACTGCCGGTCGGTGTGCCGACGCCGGCTTATATACCCAAAGTTCTTAATTTCTCGAATATTCTAGTTACTTCCTAACGATAACAAATCCACCTAACTTTTCTCGAATTTTCTATTAGAAAGAGACATGTATGAGAGGGTAAGAGACAAACATCGGTTCCAGATTGTTCCGCAAGGCGTCGCTACTCGCACGTGAGAGGTACTGTCGGAGCGGGACAGCATGACCCCTTAGTAGCGACCTCTTACGGAGACCACATGTCTTTCTCTAATTCCTACATAAATAAACTTAAAACTAAATTGCCGCGGCCGTCGGATTGTCGTCCGCAACAGGTATTAAGGACTAGAAATGACCCTTCGGGTGCAGGAAAATAATACTAAAATAGATGGACATTTAAAATTAGAAGGATTAAAATATTAAAATAAATAAATATGTGGGGACATTTCACACACGGCCACCTGATCCCAAACTAGGCAGAGCCTGTAATATGGGTATCAGACAGCTGATATACATACATAAATACATAATATAATATATAAATAACATCCAGTCACAAGGCAAACCCGAGTGCTCATCACACGAATGTTTGCCATGGGCGGGATTCGAACCCGCGACCCCGAGCTTCGCAGGCAGGTGTACTACCGACTAGGCTACGAGGCCGACAAAAAAAAAGGGAGGTTTGGGTTTCTTTCTGAGGTAGCTGAGAGTCGAAGATCGTTTTCCTCAGTTATTATAGGTTCTCTGCTGCTTGCTCTGAAGCTCGTTTCAGATTATACATACATTAAATTTTGTTACAGGAACAAGACTTTAATGATTGTGGTGTAAATAATTCAAAATCAAAAAATGGAGAAAGGTATGTAAATCTGAATATTATTCATATTATCCCTTATTCATTTCAACTCTACGAAGCGCTTATTATTATTAACCAACCGTTCCAATATTGTAGGTTGTTAATTTACATTACTTACTTGCCATCGTAAGGCTGTCGTCGTTGAATTTTTATTTAATTCCATTTTTGTTAGCCCACAACCAAACCATTTAATGAATGATTGGGAATCATACAAGTGTTATCAATGTAAAATCTAGCATTCACCCAATAATGTAGGTTTGACGATTTAGTTACATTAATAGACATTTTTGTTTTAGATTTTATCGCCAAGATGTCAGCTTACAACTTCAAAGAACCTATACATGTTACAGTAAGCTTTGATGACTCTGACGAAGACAGTCAATCGGCGTTCATAAAAAACGAGGTAAAATCTCATAGTGATGAGAATACTAATAATAGGAATGAGGTCACTGACAAAAAGGAATATATTAATGAATCTGAAATTAAACAAGAAGTTACTGAAGATACAGTTAATACAGGAAAACAAATGAATGACAATAATAAAAATACTACGGAAGACGTGCAAGAACTCTTTTCGATTATTGATAGTTATTGCAGCGAGAACAGTGCTGAAAGTCATAAACCCGACTGTAATAATCCTAAAAAAAGAAAACTAGATGATTCGCCTGAAGTACAAATTCAACAAAAGGAAGTAATGCAAAACTCTTATCATAACACTGATATGACTGTGCCACATATGAATAACGTCGCTCATCAAAATGGTCAAGGAACCGGTACCGCACCCTCTATACACGATAATCCATACTATATTGAAAATAAATCCAATAAATATCAAAAAACGAATGAAGAGAGCAAGACTGATAGTTATGTGATACATTTACTAAAGACTGTGTCCAAACGTTTGATATTTATTGTCGAAGCATATTACTGTTATTTAGGCACGGCAAATGATAAAAAAGTTGCTAAAGGATTATTAACTAAATCAATGAATCACTTTTTACGTATAAAAGATCACTTTTTTAATTTATCGTATTGCACCGTGCGGACCATAATTTTACCCCAAGAAAAAAATTCTGAATTTATTACAAAATATTTAAACGACACGGTTCAGCTTGCCAATAATAAGGTAACTTATCCGCTACTCCGCTCCTTTTTAATGGAAATGTTGGAATGGACAAAATTGAAACAAGAATCATTGAGCAATTTACCAATAGAACCACTGCATTCAGGAATAAGAGATAATAAAAACACCAATTCAAGTTTGGGCGCTTATTCATTATATGCTCGCAGTACCTATGGAATGATTAATAGTCAACAAGACGGAAATAATACATTATTAAAACAGTTTCTGAACCAGCCCGTGCAACCGTTGCATCCGAATAATAAAAATAAAACTTCCAGTCTAAGTGCTAATGCTTCTGGAATTTGCTCAATTCCATTTGCACCACCAATAAGTAATAATATGACTAATGGAAATGTAACCCAAGAACAAAATAATAACTCTTGCATTTTCACATCCGGACCACCGGGAAGACAACTAAGTATTAACGTTGACCCGGTCCATTTGTATCAAGAAAATAGACAAGCGTTTTCTAACCTTAAAAGTCAAAGAACTACACAAAATCAGTCTAGAGATTTCAATATACATCCACATCATAATGTACAACCTCCTCCGTGGATTGCTAAAAACGTACATCCAATGAACTACCAACAGCAACCACAATTTAATCAAAGAAGAATGCCTTTGTCACAGCCAATTCGAACAAATTATGAAAATAGCTATTATCCACAAAGTGTACACAATATGCCTGGGTTGTACGGAACCCCAAAAAACGGGCAAAATACTACACCACCACTGGCGCCAGCAGCGCAACCGCTTCCACCGATGTCAACGATGCATTCACAACATCCAGTGGAGTCAGCGGCTCAACCACTGCAACAGGTGGCGTCAGCGGCTCAGCCATTGTCATTTATATCGGCTTCGCAACGGCTGCCACAGGCTGTGTCAGCGGCGCAACCACTGCAACTAGCGTCAGCGACACATCCACAGCAACCAACACCGCCATCATATCAAATGGCATGTAATTTTATACATCAGACACAGTTAACGATGTCCCAACATAGTATGGATAATCAACCAGTGCAGTCATTGCAAACTGAATTAACCGATCAACAGAACCAGCCAGAAACAAATAGATCAGAGTCTACGGATAGTGGTTTTACGTCACCGCTTCATTTTAACAGTTCTGTTGAACAAACGGTACGTAATACAAGTATTCTTAAAATGTACTAAAGTTTTTGTTATCGTAATAATTCCTGCGAAGGCCCCGCGACTTCCGCGAAACTTAATAATGTTTTTATTTGTTCCCACAAGAATTTCGAATAATTCTGGCTTATTGGTTGCCTACGTCATTTGAGGAAATTTCGAGACTAAGCGGTTTGAGCTGCGCGCGATAGCCGTTAAAGATCAGTCAGGGTATGTTTGTCTGACTGCTAGCGAAGGACCTTTTTATTCTGTGTTGAAACACTAAGCACTAAGTTACGTTTTTTATGCCTCCTATACATGTACACACCTATAGGCTTCATCATCATCAGTCTGCAAGAGCCCACTGCTGGACATTTGCCCTACAGACTTATTTTATATGTTACTTTTATTTCCAGACTGACACATGGGAGCAGGAACAACGAAGTTTTCAGCCTACACCCTTAATAACCCACGTTACTTCATTAAATCCAAACGCTTCATACATGGAGGATAGTTCCTGTTCAATGTGCAGCAAAACCACTAGGCTAAAGTGTATAGGATGTATGAAAATCAGCTACTGTAGTTATGAATGCCAGGTAAGACACACCGAATATTATTGACTAGCTTTGGCCGCGGCTCCGCTCGCGTGCACTACTCACTCTCAATCCGACTACGACTCCAACTCAAGACTCCCACGCCCACGCCGTTGTGCTCGCCCACTCCCTCTCCTACTTCCACGCCTGCTATAGCTCCAAACGCATCCCAATCTGAATTGCATGGAACATTATACACTTCTTTGTTAAATTGCATACCTACTAATGTATTAGAAAATTAGCCTCTCCCGCGCCTAGCCCACGCCCACGCCCACTCCCACTCAAATTCAAACTCTCACTCCCACGCCCACTAACATCTGGAGTCCTAACTTGTCGCAATCTGAATAGTACCGAACAATACTTCTTTATATTGCTTACTTACTAATTTATTTGAAAACTAAAAATTTCCATAACTTTTGAATAAGTAAGCCGATTGCGGTAAAATAAAGACTAAATGTTAAGTCGAGTTAAGCCCCATGTTTCTGTGAAAAGTCCATCACAATCAGTTCAGTAGTTTTTACGTGATGCGTGCACAAACTAACAGCAACGATCTCTATGTATTACTAGATGGAGCGTTCCAAACAATCGCTCTGTTCCACGCAAGTAGCCACAACTCTTTCACATTCGCTTTGAAACTTGTGCAGTTACTACTCAGAACATTTAATTATTTACTAAATATTGACATTATTTAACCGTAGCATCAATATTTAGTGATAATTAAATGTTCTGCGTAGTAACTGCACAAGTTTCATTGTGAATGTGAAAGAGTTGTGGCTACTTGCGTGTAACAGAGCGATTGTTTGGAACGCTCCATCTAGTAATACATAAAGATTGTTGACTAACAGACAAAAAATCCAAAAATTATCGAAATGTGTTTCGACACAAGCGAAGTTTACGTTTTTATTTATTAGACTAGCTGTGCCCGCAACTCCGCTCGCGTGAACTACAGAATCCGCTCCCATTCTCGCTCCCGCTCCCGCTTGCACTGCCTCCGCCTCCGCCACCGCCTCCGCCACTGCCACAGCCACCACAACTCCCACGCCCACGCCTACTCCCGCTCTTTTTTTTGCAATTATCTTCCACTTCCACTCCCACTCAGACTCTCAATATCCTGCTCCCGCTCCCACACCCACGCTCTCGCCCACTCCCACTCCCATTCCCACTCCCAGCTCCAAATGTAGTCTAATCTCATCGCAATCTGAATAGTACGGAAATACTATTATGTGCAATATATTGCATACTAACCTTATCTACTAATGTATTTGAAAACTAAAAATGTCCATAACTTTTGATTGAGTGAGCCGATTGCGATGAAATAAAGACTAAATGTTTAGTCCCATGTTTCTGTGAAAATTTCATCAAAATCCGTTTAGTAGATTTAAGTGATTCGTGCACAAACTCATAGACAAACAGATAAACAGACAAAAATTTCAAATATGATCTATATGAGTTCTGTTGCTTATCTTTAGTCGCCCCAAATTTTTTTGGAAATACCTCAGTTTACAGACACGCGAAGTTTACGATTTTATTTATTAGATAGTTGTGTACGAAACAGAATATTAACACTTCCAATAAGTTTCATTGTACTTTTGCCTATATATGTTTAATAATGTTATTATTTTTTCTGTTCCAGCAAGCAGATTGGAGTTTGCACAAATATAATTGCAATAAGAAGTAAAACTAGTGATGGAAACCCTACAAGTCTCGCCTGGAATGTCTCTGATTTTCTGATGACTGTACACTTGCTTATTTTAATATCTACTTTTTTGTTCATATTTTGTTGTATCTTTAAAAAGGTTATACTTTTATAATATATTTGTTTTATTACGGCAAAAATGCTTTCATGCGCCGGCGACCGATATATAAATATCACATAGATATAGTTGAATAGGTTCATATTTTTTTCGCCTATATCTATTCAAATTCAATTTTTTTTTTCAAATTATAATTTTATTTGCTAAGAATAGGTTACATTTAGGTCTTAACAGGTATCATCAGCCTACTGCCGTCCACCGCTAGAGGCAAGACTTCCCCTATGCTCGCCCTCCACGTCCTCCGCCCTCCATTAAGCTGCTTTCGACTATCTTTTTAAAATCATCGGTCCATCTGACAGGAGGGCGTCCCACTCTGCCCCTATCGATATGCAGTTTCGTCTATCCCAACGGCTGTCGGTGCTGCGATAGCTGTGACGTTCAGGCCATTTCCCCTTGCTATTACTGATCCTTTCCGGTTTTTCCCAATGGTCAGATTTCGGCCAGTTATGGCTATATCGATGCTCCGAGTGGTGAGTAGTAGTGCCAGTAGTATATTCTTGTCTTGCAGCATGACTACTCAAGAACCCTTTATCAATCTTATAATAGGGTGAATATTCGGGAGATTCAACCGCCGTCATTATCCTCCCCTTAAAAAGTAGAAGAGACAACATCAGTTCATCGTTTTTATTTCTCTTTAAAAATTATATTATTAGTCGATAAAAAAAATGACGTGTATAAATGTACCAAGTGTACTCATATGCAATAAATGATTTTGACTTGACTTGACTTGACTGTAAGTTTCTGGTCCGTGCACAGATTCTGCACAGATGAAATATTTAATTAAATATATTCTTTTTCATCACATTTTGGGGGTGAGGATAATGACGGCGGTTGAAACGCTCGTATGTTCATCCAATATCACTTTACAAGGAAGGCTATGGGAGGATGTAGTGGGGTTAGTCCAACTTTGTCATACTATTAGCACAGATGAGATAAGTTTTAACAGATACACCACTTCCTCAGACAATACACGCAGAAGTGTTACTAAGGCGCTAGACTTAGCGTTGTTATTACTCCATACAGCGCTAGACGGTCGGGGCACAGAGGAGAGACGCATACAGAGGTATAGCTTCATACATTGGGCGCGCGGCAAGGTACCTTACTACACGCACAGCGATGTGTGCGTGCGCCGTCACTGACAGGCGCGCGGGGAGGTGCACCGGCCCCGGCGGGTGTAAAACCGGTTTGAGCCGGCTCAGCGGGAATACGTATGCAGGGCTGTACGAACGACGAGAGCATCGCGTATTATGTTTATTTTGTCAGTATGCCGAACATTCTTGTTGTGTGGTTGTTTCCTAATTAGTTTTCTTACGTTAATTATAATATGTTGTAAGATTAATATCGTCAAAATGTTTAATTCTTGTACAATTTGTATGAACACTTGGAAAAATAAATGAAAAGGGATTTCAGTATTACTTATCCAAGTGATCCTTTCAGGTAAATACATACACATATTTTTAATGCATGCATACTAAACGTGTATTCAATCAACAAATTGCCTAAGTATGTACATACAGTCCGCCCCAAAAGATGTTCACATGAACATGTTTTAAAGTAATTTATAAATAACTTTGTTGTGTTATAATTGTACACATTCAGTTTTATAGTAAGTTTAATTTTACACGAATATTTTGGTGCTATGATGAAATGCAGACTTTATATAACCTAAACAATGTTATCTACAATCAGGGTGTGATATAGCACGACTAGGGATTGCAATACGGCCTCATTTTCAATCCGGCCGGATTGATCTAACCAGGATAACTTTTCGTTCCGACATGGACCGTTAATGAAGTGTAAAAAAAACCGATACGTATACGAAATCAACTTTATTATGACTAATTTTAAAAAGAGAAAATAATTAAACTCTCAGTGTCAAACCAAATAAAATTACAAATTAATAGTCAAAACAATTAAAATCCCAAAAAAAAGTCTTTAGCTTTAACGTAATGTTAACGTAACGTAACTGGTTCAGTCTTTCTTAATTAGATTTTAAAGATAGAGTAGAAACTAATATTATTAATCAAAATTATAAAATTAAACATAACGTAATTTTGACATTTTTGTGATCTCAGTTAAGGTTTATAATACCTTAACTGAGATCACAATAATGTCAATAATTAGCTATTTGAGAATGCAAACTACCGAATCTATGTAATGATCAGCACAGATCACAATAACTGTTCTTTATAATATTTGAACTCTTTGGTTTTACAACAATCAATTGTTGCTTTGAAAAAACGATCGTAGGAAAATTTGTGTTGATTGTGTCATCTGCCAATCGACTTCTAATATAACTACAAATGTAGCCTGCGGCCAAGAAGACTCTCTCAGCTTCTACACTTGTCGGCTTAATTGCCAGCAAATAATCATGAATAGCAGACAAGTATTCTCCTCAAACTCCTTGACTTTCAAATACAGTCACTTCCTTTTTTAGTATTTTATCAAAATCCTTTTTTTTTGTACTTAGTAACTTATATATTTAAACAATTAAATGTTCTTTTTTTTAGTTTGTATGGTATAAGACGCCACTTCCTGCTGGATCTGTAATTGTAATTCTTTCTGTAAAGACAAATCTTTTTCAGAATCTAAGCTCTTTTCTATTATTTCTTCCACGAACTTTCACGCTATAAGAGTTACTAACATGGTTAAGTATTTCCAAATATATTATTTTAATTTCTACTCGCATGTCTTTTTTCTTTGGCATAGTAATTGTATTATCAACTCGATTTGAATCTTCTTGATAATTCTTTGGATTCTGTAAGTATATCAATATTCCTGTTTCCACAGTGCGACGTTCTGTAGTGCTTCGGATAAATCAGTGCTTAACAGTGTCATAAGTGAGCAACTTGTCTAAAACAAACGCACGCACAAGCACCATACGTTTAAAGTACTAATTTAAGCGTTTAAAGTACGCGTTTAATTAAAATATGCAATTACCGGATCCGGTCACCGGATCCGGTGTATTGGTACCGGATCCGGTTAGTGTATATTGATGCCGGATCCGCCGGAATACCGGATCCGGTTTTCCGGATTGCAATCCCTAAGCACGACGTGAGATTAATAGATAATTAAATAAATATAATAATGACAAATAATCTCACGTAGTGTTATAGTAGTTAACAGCACATAGTGTTGTATAAGTTAGTATATAAGAATATGTAAGTAGATAATAAGGTATATTCTATGGTAGTCTGTATTTGCATCTATAGCAGTCCAATAAACCTCAGTTTAAAATGTAGTGAGTTATATTATTCATTGCTCCACCAACGCACATCCAACATTACATGGCGACCCTGCATTCGACTGGAATCTTCTCATACAAAAATACAAAAAAAAATGTTTATTACCAAAACTTAGGGGGTTACAGAGGATAGTTGGGGCCCTCTTTTAGACATAAAAATGTCTGTGCCAGAGGACCTCGCTCTTCCATACTTATATCTTATTATATAAATTATATAAATTTAATCAACTTGTGTGAGTGGTGTGTGTGTGTGTGTGTGTGTGTGTGTGTGCGTGTGTATGATATATATGTATGTATGTATGTATGTATGTATATATATATATATAAATGTGTGATACGATACGATATGTAAGTCAGATGTAGTAAGAGTAAATATGTACTTATATTATACTTAAATATTATAATTATTATTAGGACTATTAGTAGAGCCCTATGTTGAAGACATCTTATCATCTGGCATTATACTGCGGAACTGATGATAAAAACTGGTATACCGGCCCTGTGATGATGAGCGGCAATTTTTAATTCCCGAGGACCCGGCCAATCAAGACCTAAAGGAAACTAGTGAGTTGGCTGAAGTAATAATTTTTAAACTAGTGTGTTCCTATAGCTATAATGGGAGGATCTCAGACTAAAGAGAAGGTGATAATTGCCCAGACTGCTGCTGGCGGGAATAACGATGCGACAGTTATCCAGACTCATTTATCGCAAATAAGCATGCTGTTGATCTGCAATGCAGTTTTCTTTGGTCTCGGAATTTTTTGTATAGGTGTGAAATTATATAGAAGATGTCACTTACACATAATTGACATGAGACTTGGGCAGCGAAACGACCAGAGGACAAGGACAGCGGTAACGGCGGTATGAGAGTTTTTGATTTGTCACTATTGTAAACTTTTTTTTTTTTTTTTTAGCTCCGGTTTTTTTACGATCTGTCACCCTTTGAGGACATTCAGTAAAATGTTTGGTATTGAGTTGAGTCTTGCTCGGCATACGTCCATTGACGCATCCCACTAGCTAACTAGAGTTCTACGTTAAATCTCTAGTAGCGTTGTCTTGTGGTATCTTCTTTTTTAGCCGGCGAGGTTCCTTCTTTTCAGCCATTAGATTAAGTGCTAGGGCATTGGGGTGATCCATTAGTCTCTTCTTGTATCTGTCAGTACTTTGAACAATTTCATCCTTTACGGTGATAATGTTGAGGTCATTTTGAAGTATCTCATTTGTGATGTACCAGGGGGCACCAGTGATTGTCCTCAGGATTTTAGACTGGAACCTCTGGATGATCTCGATATTAGAGTGGGAAGCAGTGCCCCATAGTTGTATTCCATATGTCCAGATGGGTTTTAGGATAGCCTTATAAAGAAGAACTTTGTTATGGAGTGTCAGTTGTGACTTTTTATTAAGCATCCAGTACATGTTGCGAAGCTGGAGGCCAAGCTGTTTCCTCTTGGTGAATATATATATGTTTGCACCATGTGAGTCGTCTATCAAGGTATAAGCCCAAGTACTTAACGTGGTTATCTTGTGGAATATGTTGACCATTAAGAGTGACAGGGGGACAGGTTTCACGTCTCATTGTGAATGTTACTTGGACTGACTTGGTTTCATTAGCCTTAATTCTCCAGTTTTTCAGCCATATTGAGATATCCTTCAGGCTATTATTCAATATAGTCGATGCTGTAGTGGGATCATAATGACTGGCCAGTATTGCTGTGTCATCGGCAAATGTACCTGTGGTAGATTTGTCATTGGTAGGAAGGTCAGCAGTGTGAAGAAGGTACAAAATAGGGCCTAATACACTTCCTTGTGGCGATTCCGGGTGAATTGGATATAGGCATGTAACATCCTCGCCACATTTGACAAGAAAGTGGCGTTCGTTTAGGTACGATTGTAAGAGATAGTAAAATTTTGCAGGCAAGTTTTGCTTCAGTTTGCATAAGAGGCCATCATGCCATACACGGTCAAAAGCCTGAGAAATATCCAAAAAGGCAGCAGAGCAGTATTCTTTTCTTTCGAATGATTGGTGGATTTTGTCAACCAGCCTATGCACTTGGTCAATAGTTCCATGCTTGTGCCTAAATCCAAATTGGTGATCAGGGATCAAGCGTTTTTCTTTGATTATCGGCATTAATCTAGCCAAGAGCAGGGTCTCAAACAATTTGGAAGCTATTGGGAGTAAGCTAATTGGCCTGTACGATTTAGGATCTTGTGGAGTCTTCCCGGGTTTTAAGATCATTTTCACTTGAGCCACTTTCCATTGTGGGGGAACATAGGCTAACCTGAGCATTGCATTATACAACTGTATAAGGTATGAGATGCCCTGTTCTGGAATCTCTTTTAAGACACGACCTGAGATCATATCGTAGCCCGGAGCCTTTTTACAGTTGATATTGTTTATCGCTGCTTTGATTTCGCATTTTGTAACTTTCTTTATTTCGGCGTAGTTCTGGGGCTGTGAACAGGGAGTAAGTAGGATATTCTGAACTTCGTTTGCATGATCTTGGGTACCTTCATATGGATGCGGCTTGAAAACTTTCGCTAGGTGTTCAGCAAAGGTAGTGGCTTTCTCCCTATCGCTTCTAGCCCAGTTACCATTTATTTTCCGCAGGGGCGGGACCATTTCTGTTGGGCGCTTCAGCTTTTTTGTTGCTTTCCACAGGGAATAGTTTGAGGCGGCAGTTGAGTCAAGATGCTGCAGATAATGCTGAACATTAGAGTTTCGTTCAAAAGCTAAGAGACTTTTAAGTTCTTTCTCCGCATAATTAAGGCGAGTTTTAAGGCGCGGGCATCTTGTTTTCTGCCACAACTTGCGGATATTTCGTTTCTTTCGAACTTTTTCCAAAATATACGAAGGGAATCTTAGCTTGTTCCGTACTTTTGATTAGAGGCGTTGCTTCCCAGGCTGCATTTTGAGTTGTGTAGTTAAAGTGCTCTACTGCTGTTAAAACCTCTTCGTTTGTTTTAAGACGTATATTTGTACTAAGGTTTTCACTGACTAATTCGCGGAATAAAATCCAGTTCGTTTTTTTGTTATGTATCATACAAGGTTCTTGTTTAGTCATTATTTTTGTTGCAAGTGTCACTAGCACAGGCGTGTGATCAGAGGACAGTTCTAGGCTTGGAGTACATGTAATATAATGTTTATTGACTCCCTTGGCAATACAAAAGTCTAGCAGGTCTGGTATCTTATTTTTGTCGACAGGCCAATGTGTTGGATGACCAGAAGAAATAGTTATGAGTCCTAGGCGATCAATCGTCTGGAGCAGTTGCCGACCTTTCGTCAGAGTAACTCTTGAGCCCCACTGAGTATGTTTGGCATTGTAGTCTCCCCCGGCTATAAATCGAGTTCCTAGTGTTTTGAAAAAGTTTGTATAATATGGCTCTTTGATATTATGTTTTGGGGGGCAGTATACAGCGGATACAATGATAGGGCCCGTCCATTCTTCTATTACAACACTTGTTGCTTGCATAGGAATTTCTCGAAAAGAATTCATCTGATAATGTTTTATCTTGCTTTTAATAAGTATAGCGGAGCCTCCATGCGCTGTATTATCTGGATGTGTAGTAGAATAGAAGCTATAAGATCTAATATTAATGTGGCTTCTCTCTGTAAAGTGTGTTTCTGTTAATAACATAACATCGATGTCGTGAGTACTTAGGAAAACGCTAAGTTCGTCCTTTCGTTGTGACAGCCCATTAGCGTTCCATAAAGCTAATTTAAGGGCGTTGAATTTTGAATTATTTTGGACATGAACTCATTCAGCATGTTAGTCAGGGCAGTTATCTGGTTCATAATAGTTTGCATCAGTTGTTGCAGATCGTAATACATATTAGGCATAGTGCCGGTGTTTTGTGATCCAAGTATGTTTGTCTGGTGATTTACTGTCTGTCTTTGGGGATTTTCTTTATTCTTCGCTTTTTCAGCATACGTTAGGTATAGATGATTTGATGAAGATAGATGTGGTTGGCTTGGTGCAGAGTGATTAGGTGCAATATGTGAAGGTCTGGATATGTCTGTTGGTAGTATTTTTTGTCTGAGAGTTGGATACTTTATTTTTTGGATATCCTTAAAAACCGCACAGCCTTTGTAGTTTGCAGGATGATTTCCTTCGCAGAGTACACATTTTACACCATCGGTGCGTTCTTTTCGTGCGCATTCTGCAGTACTATGGTTCCCAGTACATTTAACACAACGGGGTTGACGATGACAAAACTTCCGAGTATGTCCGTAGCGTTGGCAATTCGCGCATTGCGGAATGTCTCTTTTAGGTTTAGGTGCCTCAAAAGTGACACGACAGTGCAGTAAGGTTTTAACATCATAGATTTCTTTATTGTGAGAATTTTGATTAAGATCAACAAAGAACAAGGATAGAGGAGCCTTTGTTTGTTGGCTTTTGACATTCCAGATGTTAGTAACTTTGTGTCCTAAGTCTTCGATAGCTTCTTTGATGTCATTGGTATCAGTCGAATGATGGATATTCTTGAGCACGACTCTAAAACTCCTCTCTTGCTTAGGTTTGTAAGTGTGGAATTCAGTGCCTTTATTTTTGAGTTCTTGGACTATAGTACTATAGGCTTTAGATGTTTTTGGTTGGATTCTGACTTGTTCTTCACGTAGGATTTTTATTTCGTATTCGCCTTGAACTTTCTCGTTTAGCAGGTTTGTGAGTGGCCGTATATTGCTGACTTTGTCTACGAATATAGGTGGAGGTTTGTTTAGATTTTCCGGGGGGTCGACATTCGACATCTGTTCATGTTGCTCATTTGCAAGTTCCGCAAAGCTATTAGAGGTTGGGACTGTGGCACTTAGCCAGTAACTGTTTAGTTTTGCTTGCTTGCCTACGTCCTACGTGAAGAACAAGTCAGAATCCAACCAAAAACATCTAAAGCCTATAGTACTATAGTCCAAGAACTCAAAAATAAAGGCACTGAATTCCACACTTACAAACCTAAGCAAGAGAGGAGTTTTAGAGTCGTGCTCAAGAATATCCATCATTCGACTGATACCAATGACATCAAAGAAGCTATCGAAGACTTAGGACACAAAGTTACTAACATCTGGAATGTCAAAAGCCAACAAACAAAGGCTCCTCTATCCATGTTCTTTGTTGATCTTAATCAAAATTCTCACAATAAAGAAATCTATGATGTTAAAACCTTACTGCACTGTCGTGTCACTTTTGAGGCACCTAAACCTAAAAGAGACATTCCGCAATGCGCGAATTGCCAACGCTACGGACATACTCGGAAGTTTTGTCATCGTCAACCCCGTTGTGTTAAATGTACTGGGAACCATAGTACTGCAGAATGCTCACGAAAAGAACGCATCGATGGTGTAAAATGTGTACTCTGCGAAGGAAATCATCCTGCAAACTACAAAGGCTGTGCGGTTTTTAAGGATATCCAAAAAATAAAGTATCCAACTCTCACACAAAAAATACTACCAACAGACATATCCAGACCTTCACATATTGCACCTAATCACTCTGCACCAAGCCAACCACATCTATCTTCATCAAATCATCTATACCTAACGTATGCTGAAAAAGCGAAGAATAATGAAAATCCCCAAAGACAGACAGTAAATCACCAGACAAACATACTTGGATCACAAAACACCGGCACTATGCCTAATATGTATTACGATCTGCAACAACTGATGCAAACTATTATGAACCAGATAACTGCCCTGACTAACATGCTGAATGAGTTCATGTCCAAAATAATTCAAAATTACTATTGTAAACTATATTTGATTTGATATGATTATATGTGTGTGTGTTATTGAACATTATGGAAACAGAGTTAACTGCAATTTTTATTCAAATTAAGGCAATTAGAGATTGTATTGTTAAATTAGGTCATTCTAGGCGACAAGGTCCTAATTTTGAACAAAAAATTAATGAAATTAAGGCTCCCTATAAACATTTTGAATCCATAATTTCGAAGCATAGTAAGTTTTCAGAAGAATTGTTAGAATTGATAGATAAAATAAAGGATCTGTATGAGAATACAGTAAAATTTGAGGTAAAGGAAATAGATCGAGAGGGACAATCTGCGCTAATAATGGCGTCGGAAAAGTTTTGTTTAAAAACGGCGGTAAGCCTTCTGCCAAAAATTACTAATGACGAAAATGTAACCCAAGAATTGATAGATGCAGTCGAGATAAATGAATCTATGCTTTCAGATGATGACAGGAAACTTTTGATTAATTTTGTACTGAAGTCTAGGTTATCACAAAGTGCAAAATTACGTTTGGATACTAGTTATAATTCCGTACCAGCGCTGGTTCTAGATATGAAGGTACATTTATTAACCAAAAAATCAGATGTCGCTTTGCAATCTAAGTTATCAAGTGTTAGGCAAGGTAATAATAAGTCAATTCGTTAGTATGGTTCAGATATAGAGAAACTGATGGTAGATCTAACGATAGCTCAAGCAGGTGAGGATACAGACAGGCATTCAAAGTCCTGCGACCAGTAAATGAGAGGTTTGCAATTAAAAAGTTTGTTAATGGGTTACGTAGCCAACGATTAAGTACGATAGTGGCAGCGAGGATTCTTTCGTCTCTGAAAGATGCTGTCAGGGTATCAGAGGATGAGAATATATCATCAGAACCCGATCCAGTACTAACGTTTAAGGGCAGACAAAACAGACAGGTAGAAAATAGTGGACGTAAAAATTTTTCGCGTTCAGATAGGTCATTTCGTAATAATTATACAAATAGGAAGAATTCATAGGACACGTCGTATAACGTAAACAATCGAACTGGCGACGCAACGACTCGCGTACAGTATGGTAGGTAGGGATTGCAATCCAACAAAGTGGGACCCGCGATCCAGCTCAATTTTAGGCTCTGCGGGATCCCGCAATATCTTGCGGATCAGCAATGCGAATCCGCAAGCAAGTGTAGAGGCAGAAAGAGCCTTTTCGGCCGCTGGCTACATATGTAGTTCTGTAAGAAGTAGGTTGGGAGATAAAAACATTGATGCCATTTGTTTTTTAAGATCATATTTTCAATTTTATTTGATTATTTCATATTTGTGACTGATTATTTCATATTTCTAACGTTACGATTAATTATTTAGTAAGAAAAATTAAAAGACTTAGTAAACTAAATTCATATGGATACTCTTTGTGAATACAAAAGCCTGATTATAACTATTACCTCAGATAAAGATTAGAATTAATATTTTTAGTTAACTAGTACAGTACAAAAGTACCTACAAAGTTCTACCAAATACTGATATTTTTTTATGTTTCTGGACGGGACCTTTTATTAATAAATAAGTAGCCGAACTGGTGAAATAATTAGCCAATTATTAGTAATTTAATAAACTTTTAATAAAAAGTTGATTATAACCATAATAAAGTTTATTATTTTGAATTCCATAAAAAGGCTATAAACTATGCGGGATCCCGCTGGATCCCGCTGTTACGAAGTCAATCCAGCAAAAATCCCGCGGGATTGGAAACAGTGCTGGATTGCAATCCCTAATGGTAGGAATGTGCGAGGTAGGCATGTTTATAATAATAGGCAGAATCGCATAGCGCATTTAACGCACGATCTTGTCAATCAGGAAGTAGTGTTATAGACACGAAGCAAGAGGATAGAAGTCAGTTTTTTCTTGACTAATCAAATTTTATCATGCGATAGTATAAATTGGGTTAATTTTAAAATAGGTCATTTTAGTACAAAATGGTTAGTAGATACGGGTGCTTCTTTATCAGCATTGAAATATGAGTGTTTAAGCAAGTTCAGTTTGCATAATGATTTAATAGTAAATAAATTGAAGATTAATGGTGTAGGTGGTAGTTTGATTTCTGTAGGTTATGTTTACTTGAAATTACAATACAAAGATTATCAGTTTTTGCATAAGTTTTATGTTTTTGAGAATTTACCATGCAAAGCAGTTGGTATTTTAGGCCAAGTTTTTTTGCAAAAATATTCAAGTGTACTGATCAAATCAAATATTTATTTTCGTTCATAATTTGTTCTTAAGCTATGATACAGTGGTTGGACGCTACCTATTGAGTATTATACTTGTGCAGGTGGCCCGGCTCTTCTATTGCAGTAACAGTCACATCTGCATATTTTTATTATTTATTTACTATAAGATTGTGTTGTTTCAGTTCGTGTGTGAGAAAGTGTATTTATCTGTGCGAGTGTGTGCGTGTGTGTGTGTGTGGGTATGTCTGTGTCTCGTGTGTGTGTGTGTGTGTACGAGTGAAGATATGTGATTGTACCCACTAGCCCTACGATACTGTGGCAGTTTCTTGATGTCAGAAGTGGACAGTTGCTTAGTTTATATGTTGATGGACAACCTCAGAAAATGTTTGGAGGAAATAATTCATAAAATTTTTATGTGACTATTTTTAAATTAGTATTATATATTCTAGTTTTGTGTAATGTTTAGTTATGTAAGTTATATTAAACAATGTTTTGAAAATAAAGAAATATATACAATTAATTCTCTTTTTTTAAGTACTACGGCTCTTAACAATTCGATAAAGCAATGGTTTATTCAAATACTAGCTGTGCCCGCGGCTCCGCTCGCGTGGACTACAGAATCCGCTCCCATTCCCACTTCCGCTCCCTATCCCACTTCCACTCAGACTCTCAATCTCACTCTCAATCCCGCTCCCGCTCCAGGTCCAGGTCCAGGTCCAGGTCCAGGTCCAGGTCCAGGTCCAGGTCCAGGTCCAGGTCCAGGTCCAGGTCCAGGTCCAGGTCCAGGTCCAGGTCCAGGTCCAGGTCCAGGTCCAGGTCCAGGTCCAGGTCCAGGTCCAGGTCCAGGTCCAGGTCCAGGTCCAGGTCCAGGTCCAGGTCCAGGTCCAGGTCCAGGTCCAGGTCCAGGTCCAGGTCCAGGTCCAGGTCCAGGTCCAGGTCCAGGTCCAGGTCCAGGTCCAGGTCCAGGTCCAGGTCCAGGTCCAGGTCCAGGTCAAGGTCCAGGTCCAGGTCCAGGTCCAGGTCCAGTTCCAGCTCCAGCTCCAGATCCAGGTCTAGCTAAAGGTCCGGCTCCAGATCCAGCTTCAGATCCAGATCCAGATCCAGATCCAGTTCCAGATCCAGATTTTTCATCGTAATCGACTAACTCAATCAAAAGTTATGCGAATTTATAGTTTTCAAAATCTCACATTACATGTTACCATGCCCGCTCCCGCTACCGCTCACGAATTCAGTCGAGCATTTACACCCTACATTCTTCGCAGTGTATGCGAGTGTTCGGAAACTATAAATTCGCATAACTTTTGATTGACTGCACCGATTGCAATGAAATAAAGCCTATATGTTACACCAAATTAAGCCCCATGTTTCTGCGAAAAGTCCATCAAAGTCCGATCAGTAGTTTTTAAGTGATGCGTGCACAAACTCACAGACAAACAGACAAACAGACAAACAGACAAACAGACAAAAATTTCAAAAATGATCGAAATGTGTTCTGTTGCTTATCCTTAGACCCCCCAATTTTTTTTTTGCAAATATCTTCAATGTACAGACACGCCAAGTTTACGATTTTATTTATTAGATTAAGGGGGATTCTCTTGAAGTTCAAAATTGCATGTGTAAAAGGAGTAAAATGTATTCAATGAATAGCGCCTCCCGTTTTTCAACCTTATTAAAATGCGATTTTTAATTGTCTGCGTAAAATCAGCCGCTGATGTACATACACACGTACAAGAAAATACAAGACAAGTCTTAACAAGTTTCCCGATCACACCCCAACCCTTAAATCATCCTAATATTCACCAATTAATTAAAACCTGTTCACAAAGTCATAAAAATAAGTAGATAGATAGATAGACATTTATTCACGGACACAACACAAGTTCACAAACAAGTAGAAAACATAAATTTCGTGGACAAAACATAACATATCGCTTCGCGGGCACCTAACGAGACACAATAGAACTTCTACTATTTACACGTGTACGTTGGGAACCCGCGAGAGCGCAGCCAGGAGGCGTGTGTGTGCCCATGTGTCGTGCCAGTGGAAAGGCCCTGACTCAGCATGTGTCGCCGCTAGCATTTGGCAGCGACGCTGGTAATTATGCCAGAGCCTATCTAAGTATCACAACCGCTTATCAATGACAGTGAAAAAAGTCTAGAACCGTGTGACCAGCTCCAATTTATACTGAACTATCCATACATCGGTCGCGCATGCAAACCCGCAGGCGAAACATATAACGTGCAAACACCGGTCGCGCAAGGCGAAACATATGGCACCGCCGAACCAAAGTTTATCAACTATACGATGCAATCAACAGTAGTGCTGATGGAGATTCTGCTGTCAGAGTGATTGGTTGTCACACGTTTTTGTAGAATTCTGTTTGTATTTTCTCTTTTTTGAGCCATCTAAGTAAAAAATTGTGGTGGTGGTTTGTGTTTGATACCGGTGGTGGTAAGTTGTGCTGTTTTTTATTTATATGTAATTCTGTACTCTCGACATGGAAGTCGAAGGTGCAGAAGAACCGCCGGATATACTCAGTATATCCGATCCCAATATCATCCCTGAGTCAAGCTCATCCACTCACAAACGAAAGATAGATCAAGAATCGCAGGTTAAATCTCAGGATAACGCTAAAAAGTTGATCACAGACCCAAGTCAGGCATCCGCTTCTATTCAAACAATTTATACCCACCCTCAAGCAGATGATAAAAAAAAGTATACCGATGCCGATAAGGCCCCTTTTATTGTCATTCTATCGCGAACGGAAGCTGATCCGGCAGCCGGCCTTACCATAAGGCCTATTAAAGTGGGGCAGTTCCTCAAACAAAATAAAATCTCCAACATTGCACGAGATGGTGTTAAAAGTATTGGACGAAACAAAATATCCATCGAATTTTACACCGCCCAAGGCGCGAACACATTTATTACATCTCCTTCCCTTGCTCAAGGTAAATTCTGTGCCACAATTCCAGCGTACAGTGTAACCCGTATGGGGGTCATCAGAGGTATCCCAGTAGATCTCAGCATGGAAGAACTCGCTATTGATATAGAGATCCCAGAAGGGTGTGGAGAGCTAATTAGGGCCCGGCGTTTAAATCGTAAAGTTCATAAAAATGGTAGTGTGGATTGGGTTGCCACTCAATCTGTCGTAGTCACTTTCTCTGGTCAAAGATTACCCTCTCATGTATATTGCTTCTTTTCTAGAATACCTGTTGAGACATATCTACTCCCTACAATTCAGTGCCTGAAGTGCTGCCGATTCGGCCATATTAAGGCACAATGCAGGTCCAAGCCTCGTTGCTACAACTGTGCACAGGAACATCCAGGAGAAACTTGTACAAAAACCCCAACCTGTTTCCTATGTCATGGCGGCAATCACCCAGCTACAGATAAATCCTGTCCAGAACACTCTAGACAAAAAAGAATTAAAATCAGAATGTCACAGGAGAACATCTCCTATGCAGATGCCTCGGCTCGCGAGCCAACAGTGAGACTGTCTTATGCTAACATTGCAGCTACTTCTCTCTCTCTCCCTGTAAATATTAATCCTCCCTCAAACAGCCAGACAGTAACCTCTCCTCCAACTTCTATGTCATACAACAAAACCGTTTACATTAACAAACGCCCAAGACCCCTTGACTTGCCAGGTTATGACAAGTCTGCCCACAGGGACATAACTTGCTCCCCTCAGTCATCTCAGCCCAATGGCTGTGGCCTTCAAAAAACTACCTCCTCGTCCACTTCACAGGATGATAACCTGTTAGAACTTCTGGTTTCCTCCTTAATAAGTATCATCGCTAGGTTTGATGATACTTCTTTACCGAACAACGTGCTTTCAAAACTAAATATTCTCTTTCAAAAAATCAATAACATTCCTGAACCTTCTTCAATGGAACTGTCGGAGCGTCAGACATAAGAAGTCTGAACTTATTTTATTTACCTGATTAATAAATATAAGCCCTCCATCCTTGCGGTCTCTGAGACGTGGCTAAAACCGGGTTCTCACTTTCGAGTGCCTGGATATTCATGTCTCCGCAATGATCGTAGTGATGGTTATGCTGGTACTTGTATCTTAGTTGACAGATCCCTTCCTTTTTCACAAATTGCCCTTCCTCTCCACAGTGAGGATATAAATGCTGTAGCCGTCAAAATCATGGATGTCTCCTTTATTTCAGTATATATCCCAGATCCTGTTCCTGCCGCTATTCCTGAATTAAATTTAATCCTATCCTGTGTTCAAGCTCCCTTTATCATTGTGGGGGACTTTAATAGCCATCACACAATGTGGGGGTCTTATTATGTAGATTCCTTTGCCCCTCTTCTTACAGATGTGTTTGATGATTTTAATCTATGTCTACTTAATGACGGTTCTCCCACCCGCAGGGTTTCCCCTGTCCAGAATCCTAGATCGGCTGTGGATCTGTCTCTCTGCTCTCCTTGTCTGGCTCCCAGTCTTACCTGGAGAAGACTGCCCTCTGCTCTAGGGAGTGACCACTTCCCTATTCTCATTACATTACCAGGTCGAAACATGCCTGTTAGAGAGATTTCCCCCCTGTTAAAATATAACCTATTTAAAGCAGACTGGCAACTTTATGCTACCAACATAGACTATAAAATTCAATCTCTCCCTTTAGTGAGCATGGATAATTTGCAGCCATTATATGCCCAATTTATATCCTGTTTGATTTCCTCTGCTGACATTTCAATTCCCCTGAAGAACTCTGCTCGGAACATGATATCCTCCCCCCCATGGTGGGACTCAGAGTGTTCTGACATGATTAAAAATCGAAAGGAAGCAGAACTTCGATATTCTGCAAACATGACGGAATCTAATTACCTGAATTACCAAAGTATAGCTGCCCAGAGAGAAGAAGAAATTAGGATGGAAACGCTTCTGCGAGAGTCTGTCTCCCTGTTCTCCCCCCTCTCTTATCTGGAAAAACATACGCCGCTATCGTGGAGCTTACCTTGATCCTAACATAACAGCCAACGACCATTCCGTATGGATAGACGGTTTTTTGGACAGGTTAGCCCCTCCATGGGTACCTGCACACGATGAAGCTGTTCCTCTTCTGCGCCCTACCAATCCTAATAACGGCACCTATGACGATTTGGATGAACCATTCTCTCAAACTGAGTTGTCTCTAGTTCTCGAGGACCTGCGGGATTCCTCTCCTGGTGTAGATGGAATTCCTTACTCATTCCTTACCAAGGCAGGACCAGATACGAAACTCTTCTTACTGAACCTCTTTAATAACATATATTTGTCTGGCCAACCTCCTGAAGAGTGGCGGACACAAATAATTATACCAATCTTGAAACCGGGAAAGGATCCTAGTGATCCATCGGGTTACCGCCCCATTGCTCTGTCATCAACCCTTGCAAAGATCATGGAGCACCTAATCAAGAACCGTCTGGAATGGTTGTTAGAAAGTAAGGGCCTCCTGGCGCATACTCAATTTGGTTTTAGGAAGGGTCTAAGTACCATAGACAGTTTAAGTGTTTTTGTGTCTGACATCCGCATTGCCTTTTCGAAACAGGAGTCGCTGGTGGGGGTCTTCTTGGACATAACATCGGCCTACGATAATGTTAATCTTCCGCTGCTCAGGCAGAAAATGCGACAGCTGAGCATCCCCGCGAGGATGGTACACTTTATCTCCAACTTTTTTATGGCCAGATGCATCTCTGTACGAGTTCAAGGCAACCTTCTCCCGCCCAGAGTGGTATGGAAGGGTCTGCCTCAGGGCTCAGTGCTCAGCCCAATTCTTTACAGCGTCTAAACATACGACCTAGAAAGATCTACCAACTGTTTCTGCAACACCCTACAGTACGCTGACGACCTAGCCCTGTATGTCTCAAATGCCTCAGCTGTAGAGGCTGGAGCCCGACTATCTTCGTCTCTGCGATATCTTTATGATTGGCTCAGTGATCATGGCCTGTCTCTCTCTGTATCCAAAAGTACTGCCGTTGTTTTTACCAGAAAGAGAATGACTCCTGTTATCTCAATTTCCATCAATGATCAAGATATTTTAGTGCAGAATAAAGCAAAATTTTTAGGAGTTATTCTTGACTCAAAAATGACAGGTGTATCTCACCTGTCATACATCGCAAAAAAATGCGAGAGGAATATTAATATCCTTCGCTCCATCTCTGGAGCGTGGTGGGGGTCCCACCCATACACTCAAAAAATACTATATAATGCATTGATTCGCAGTCATTTGGATTATGGCTCATTTCTGCTGGAACCATGCAACAAGGCAGCTCTGAGTGCACTGGATAAAATTCAGTTTAAATGCCTGCGCATTGTTATAGGTGCTATGAGATCTTCCCCCACCAACTGCCTGCAGTTGGAATGTGTTGATCCCCCCCTAATTCTTCGTAGGCAGTATCTTTCGGACAGATTTTTGTTCAGAGTAGCTCAGTTATCTCTCCATCCTCTTATCGCAAGGCTTAAAACATTATCGGAACTAATCACAGATAACTATTGGTCTCATAAAGAAATTCCCTGTTTACTCAAAAGTTATATAAAGTTTACAAAAATACATTCCCCTGTTTTTAAACTAAATAAACTGCCTCTCTTTGACACGCCTTATCGTGCAATAATCCATCGCCCAGAAATCAAGCTTAACATAGGCATCCAAAAGGATTCGCCGCAAGCTAATTCTAAACTCAATCAAGAAATTGCTGAAAATTGGTCTGACTGGCTCATTATGTTTACCGACGCTTCGAAGCTGTCTGATGAGGGCTGTGTGGGTGCTGCAGTTTGGGTGCCAAAATATAAAATTATTCTAAATTATAAATGCCCCCCCCCCTCCTCAGTTTTTACTGGGGAAGTCATAGCTATTCTGGAAGCCGTATTGTATGCCTACTCTCATAACATAAATCGGACACTTATTTTAAGTGACTCGCGAAGTTCCCTACAAGCCCTAATATCTAATCAGTTCAGCTGCAAAATTAAGTTTCCTTCCATTCTCAAGCTCAAGAAAGCTCTTTTTGACTGTCACCTCAGGGGACTCCAAGTTGTCTTGGCATGGATACCAGGCCATTCTGGCATTCAGGGCAATGAAACGGTTGACCTGCTGGCCAAAGATGCGACCCAAAATGGGTGTCCTAAACACTACATCACATACACTCATGACCTTTCCATTATAGCCAGATCAAACATGGTTTCTTCCTGGGAAGACATGTGGAGGGCATCCAAGCTCATAAAAGGCAAACATTATGCTGACACCCAGGCAAATATCCCCAACAAACCTTGGTTCTTCCACTATCGAGAGGCCAACAAACAGGTTACTTCCACCATATGCCGGCTCCGTCTTGGCCATGTGTGCACTCCCGTTCACTTGGCAAAGATTAGAATCAGGGACAGCTCCATTTGTGAGTGTGGTCTTGACGAAGGGACCCCTGACCATATTTTTTTTAACTGCCCCAACCTTCTCTACTCCTTATATGATATCCTTCCACCAAATATTCCACGTCCCATTAATTTTAAGTCTTTGCTTACTTATGTAAATACTCCACTTATTAAAACATTATGTGATTTTACCCGTACTAACAAAATCAAATTATAATGATATTAACACTTAACTAACATATTGGTGATCGGGTTTTTGTTATTATATATTTTGTGTTGTCCATTTTTAGATTGGATGCTCAAGAAGACTCACCGACCAAATTTTTTTGTGTCACTCCCATGACTGACTCGAAATTGGCAGAATTCTAATAAAGAGAGGCCATTAAATAAAAAAGAAGAAGAAGAACAGTAGTGGTTATTAACGGGTTCTGGACCACATTTTATATGAAAATCTGGACGCTTAATTTGGCCCTTGATTTCGTTGAGTTAGTATGAAACCGCGGGTCAGCCAATACTTGTCGAAAAATAAATTCTGGTGAGATAAGTCGTAGTTGTTAGTGGCTCTCAGTTCTCGTGGGAGCGTTTCCGCCCTTTTTTTGGATCGAATATATTATCGCCGGGTGTTAGTCTTGCATTTGCGTCGTTGATAGATTTTGGTTTTGCTGTGCCATATGTTTCGCCTGCGGGTTTGCATGCGCGACTGATGGATGGACAGTTCAGCTTAAATTGGTGTTGGTCAGTAGTAGATTTTGGTTTTGCTGTGCCATATGTTTAGCTTGTGAGTTTGCTTGCGCGATCGGTGTATGCACATTACATGTTTAGCCTGTGGGTTTGCTTGCGCGATCGGTGTATTGACAGTTCTGCTTAAATTGGTAAGTCATGTGTGTGTGTGTATGTGTGTGTGTGTGTGTGTGTGTGTGTGTTTATCTACTACATTAATTTCGAACAAAAATACCTACCTGAGGCATAGAGGTGCATTCTCCACAATCATCAGACTAACAGAAAAATAGCATTTACAAAAACTTAAAAAATATCAATAAAATATATTTATAAATCCAGACAACCATCCATTACTCACTTACTTCACTTCGACAGTGCTCTGGAATTTGGTCATTCGCTTTTTGTTCCAATGCGATAAGAAAAATACCTGAGTCATAAGTTGGTCTCGGTTGATAATATTCTATGGAAATCATTACTGATGATTAGACAGTTTTAGGTAAATCTAAAATGAGCTTTTACGTGAGTCAACATCAGTTTACAAGCAATATAAAAGAGGACAACACTCCAAATCATTTAACAGTTGCATAGCTGCTATATTGATTAACTAGCTGTTGCCCGCGACTTCGTCCGCGTGGACAATTTAACATTATACATTTATATGTATTACTAAATCCTAAAAGAAATCTATAAATCTGGTTATTGTGCATTAAAAATATTTATATACATAAAAAATAACATACTATCGAATTGAGAACCTCCTTCTTTTTTTGAAGTCGGGTAAAAAGTAGCGTGCCGGCGACGGTTCCGCCCGTTGGGCTATAAATTTATTGTTTTTTTTTTAAATAATGTTGACATTTACTTCATATTTATCATGAATTAAAAGATTATCATATAATTATTTATATTTAAATATTGTGCAAATTAGGTGATATTTCCTTTCCCCCTCCAATTTGGCCTTTCCACACCCCTTTTTTCTTTCCTTCTCCATCCCCTTCCCACAACGTTGAAAAGCCTTTCCCCCACCCCTTCCCTCTCCCTAGTCCTACCTCTCTCCCTTCCCTTAACCCACCCCTTCCTACGCCCTTTATTTACCACTGCCCCCTCATCTTTCCTCTCCTACCCTAACCCCTTCCCAATATCCCTCCGCTTCCCTTCCTATTTTGCATATCCAATTAACTGTACAACAAAATGTCTGTCAAACTGCTGGACATAGACCTTTCCCAATGAATGCCACAACGCCCTACGGATCCAGCCTCTTCCGGCCACCTTCTCCAGGTCGTCCATCCACCTGGCGGCAGGGCGTCCCGCCCTGCGCGTGGGACGTCGCGTCCCACTCTAGAACTCGTCTGCCCCAACGGCCGTTCGGTGCTACGACAGATGTGACCCGCCCACTGCCATTTCAGTTTACTAATTCTTTCGGCTATGTCGGTCACCTCGAGTAGATAGGATTCCCGGGTTCTACCCCACTTTTTGTATGAAAATGTGACGTCATATGTGGCCCTTGATTATCTCACGAAGGCACATGGATATTACTCAAACCTATTGTTAAGTAGTCTTTTGTTCCCGTTTCCGCCCTTTTTTTGTTATCGTTAGTTGATTGTGTGTTGCACTTTGGTTCTGCGGTGTCATATATGAATATATTGGACAATTAATAACCTTGTTTATTAGTGTTACAATTAGGTTCAAAAACAGGAGCGTGAGCATACGTAGCTATTCGCTGAGTACATTTTACATGCAATTTTGAACTTTATTAAAATATGATTATTAATTATAATCGAAAAACCCACTATAGTAAGACTTTCGTTTCAAAGTAATAAGTTGACTGCTTATGCAGTCTTTTGTTCCCGTTTCCGCCTTTTTTTGTTATCGTTAGTTGATTGTGGCTCGGAGCTTATCGCTGGTGTTAGGGGTCCGCAGCGCGCGCGCTGTCCATTTCGTGTTTGGAGATCATGTAGCTAATAATTTAAGGTTCCGAATTATTTATGCGTCACAATGGTTTGGTTAGTTGATTGGGTTTGAATTATTTTTCACTGTCATTGATAAGCGGTTGTGATACTTATTTTTTATGACTTTGTAAAATATGTTATATTTAATTTGTGAATATTACGTCCACGTTCGAAAGTCCCCCTCCCTGATGTCCTTTAAAAACAACTTAAAAAAGCACTATGGGTTCAATACCGAAGCTTTGAGCTGACTTATATTACAGTATATAAACTACTAATAAGTATTTATTGGGATATATACTGTAATAGTATATATGAACATATGTATACAGGGTTACAGGAAAAGTCGTGCTAGATCCCTTAAGGGTGTGGAGCACCCATCATTTCTGACTTATTTCACTATGAAACACCCTACCCTAAACTTAACCCTTTTCGAGATATTCGACTTTTAATTTTTTTATTGAAAATTGCTGATTTTTAGGCTACTACATTTATTTTTGTTTATTTTGTGTATCTTATTATTATTATTATTGCATTTTTACATGTGTAGTAAGATGCTTTAGGACGTCAATCATTAAAATAGTGCACAAGTTAATTGAATAGACTGTAGTAGACAAGTGAAAGAAAAGAAATAAAAAACATATTAGAAAGTTTATTTTTCTCTAAGGGATATCTAAAAAAAATGTTATGGTAATTGTTCGGCAGATGTTTTTTAAAATATTTACGTTTCATCAGCTATCTAACGAGGTGTAACAATCTAGGGTTTGTATTACATTTCGTGGAAAAAAAGTAATACATAACTCGCTACCCCGGTCGTCGAGTGCCGGATGTGGCCGTTTTTGACAGAGTTTATCGAAGACTTCGAGAAACTGGCTCTGTTTTGAGACGAAGTACAGACATGGGAAGACCACGAATTGACGACGAAGAACAGGACAATGAGATAGTGCAACGCTTTCGAGCGGATCCGACTACTTCCACTAATATTGTTGCCCGTGATCTGGAGCTTTCGCAATGGAGAGTGTGGTTTACAGTGCATACTGCTGGCATACTGCTATACCCGTACCATTACACGCCAGTACACGTTATTGAAGAAGGGGACCCCGCGAGAAGATTGGACTTTTGCAGATTTATGCTAAATGCTGATGTAGAAGACCCAGATTTTTTAAGAAATATCTTGTGGACGGATGAGTCCAAATTTGATAAAGATGGCATAACTAACTATCACAACGCCCATTACTGGGCCCTAAAAGAACTAAGGAATCCCAATAAGAAAAGAGTGAAGGGGTCCCAACGAAGATTCAGCGTGAATGTGTGGATGGGCATTATCTCCAATCATTTGATTGGACCTTACTTTCTCCCGGATAATCTAAACGGGGAAAGTTACGAAAATTTCCTGAGAGCAGACTTGAGTGATTTGCTGGATGATCTGCCACTCAACCTGATCAGGGACATGTGGTTCCAACACGATGGCTGCCCTGCCCATTTCAGGAGAAGTGTCAGAGACTGGCTGGACACAAATTATCCAAACAAATGGATTGGACGAGGTGGGCCATTGCCATGGCCAGCAAGAAGTCCGGACCTAACCCCCATGGATTTTCATGTGTGGGGCTGCATGAAAAGTCTCGTGTACAGCGAGCCGAATCCAGTTTCGTCTGTGGAAGACTTAAGAGAAAGGATTGTGGATGCAGCAAATAAAATGAGGACCACATTGACCACTGGCGTAGTGAAGACCGGTCTCCGTAGAAGGATGCGACAATGTATTAGAAATAGAGGCGGCCATGTTGAACATGAACTGTAGAAAAAGAAAAAGTTGTGAGAAAACCTTTAATAAATGGCATTTCATGCTTACCTATTGTTTTATTTTACTTTTTAGGGCTAAGTATACATTTTCTTCTCCACTGTCGCCTATGAAACTAAATTTTTTTGAATGCATTTGAATAAAACCCTACATTATTATACCTCGTTAGATAGCTGATGAACCGTAGATATTTTAAAAAACATCTGCCGAACAATTACCATAATATTTTTTTTAGATATCCCTTAGAGAAAAATAAACTTTCTAATATGTTTTTTATTTCTTTTCTTTCACTTGTCTACTACGGTCTATTCAAATAACTTGTGCACTATTTTAATGATTGACGTCCTAAAGCATCTTACTACACATGTAAAAATGCAATAATAATAATAATAAGATACACAAAATAAACAAAAATAAATGTAGTAGCCTAAAAATCAGCAATTTTCAATAAAAAAATTAAAAGTCGAATATCTCGAAAAGGGTTAAGTTTAGGGTAGGGTGTTTCATAGTGAAATAAGTCAGAAATGATGGGTGCTCCACACCCTTAAGGGATCTAGCACGACTTTTCCTGTAACCCTGTATATATATATATGTATGTATATATCTTATATATTAATATGTTATGTGTATAAATTTATGTATATAAAGATATTTGTATCATTCACTTATTCGTGTATCGTCTATGTATATATTGTTCGTTTATGTTTATGTAATATGTATTTTCAAATTTTATTAAAAGTAGGTACATTTCTTTATCAAATTTGGTACTAAACGCATTATACTTGTCCTTTCGGTTACTCTAAGGTTGACTGGAAGAGATCCCTAAGTGGGATAAGTCCGCCTTTGTACACAGTTTAATTCCTATTTTATTATTGTTGTTGTTGTTATTTTTGGTACAATAAAGCGTTTACATACATACATACATACATACATACATACATACATACATACATACATACATACATACATACATACATACATACATACATACATACATACATACATACATACATACATACATACATACATACATACATACATACATACATACATACATACATACATACATACATACATACATACATACATACATACATACATACATACATACATACATACATACATACATACATACATACATACATACATACATACATACATACATACATACATACATACATACATACATACATACATACATACATACATACATACATACATACATACATACATACATACATACATACATACATACAACTGACTAGAGACTTGAATAATAACTTCGATTTTCAAACCCATAATTATACTTTATGTTATGGTGATGATATTGAAATAATTTACAAATTAATAATTGATGAAATTTCAAGTAAAATATCTACTTTTGAGAAGAAAGATAGCGGTTGGAGTCTAATAGAGATTCTTCATTGATTGGTACAGTTCACAATGTCACATTATTAAGGTAAATTTATGTAATATTAACAGAGGTTGGTTACGCGGTCCAACGATTATCGGTTCTCAGACAGATGTGACCAGCCCACTGCCACTTCAAGGTACTAAGTTTTTGATCTATTCTGTTCAAGTAGCACCTGTTAACAATTGGATGCACTCCCTTTTCAGTCAGTCAGTAGATGTATCTTCATATCAAAATGCACAAGTGAGATGAGATTTTTAACATCACGCAGTAAGTTCTATTTTAAATATAATATTCTCTCAAAGAAAATACATAAAAAATTTGATCTTAGCGACAATAAAGCAACACTTAGTGTAGTCATACTCATCAGACAAAAAGACAAAAGCCACCAGTCTGTTTGGTATTAGATTCAATAGAAGGTCCTTATTCTAATATATCATTTAAGTTGGTGACGAAAGCCGCAAGACGTCGCTAAGCGTTCTCAAATTCGCGAACTGCACTGTTATTAAATTATACAAAGACCAACTCCTACCCTAGGGAATCAAGACTATCAACCAACAATAATAAAATATGAATTAAACTGTGTACAAAGGCGGACTTACCCCACTTAGGGATCTCTTCCAGTCAACCTTAGAGTAACCGAAAGGACAAGTATAATGCGTTTAGTACAAAAAGTTTAGTTTAGTGCGTTCTTAGATGATGGGGTGAGAACCTTAACTTGATTATACTTGAAAAATATCATCCAGTCACTACAAAATATTTAAAAAAAACTTAAAAAATATTTACAAGCAAGAAAAAAATTATAATTGAACACATAAAAAAACTTATAATCAGAAAAAAATACAAAATATTTTAAAAAACTTAAAAAGAATAAAGTATTTAAAAACACTAAAAAAATACAATATAATTTTAAAAAACTTATAAAAATAACAATATATTTAAAAAAACTGAAACAATACAAAATATTTAAAAAAAACTTTAAAAAATAACAAAATATTTTTAAAATTACTGAAAAAATACAAAATATTTTAAAAAAACTTAAAAAAAAAAAACAAAATATTTAAAAAAAACTGAAAAGAATACAATATATTTTAATGGAAGTCTTCCCAAGCATCATGGATATGCTTAACAAGCATGACTGCTGCGATGGTTGTGGAACGTCCCTTAGTAAAAACGAACTGACGACCGTGAAGGAGTAGTTTAAGATTAAAATGACAAAGCAATTGATTGAGTATGATCTTCTCGAATATCTTGCTAAGCACAGGCAGAACTGACACTGGTCTAAAATTACTAGGATCTTGTTTGTCACCAGATTTAAAAAGTGTATGATTTTACTGTGCTTCATAAGATCAGGGAAAACCCCTTGATCAATACTCATCTAATAAATAAAATCGTAAACTTCGCGTGTCTGTCCATTGAAGATATTTGCAAAAAAATAAATTGGGGGGTCTAAGGATAAGCAACAGAACACATTTCGATCATTTTTGAAATTTTTGTCTGTTTGTCTGTTTGTCTGTGAGTTTGTGCACGCATCACTTAAAAACTACTGAACGGATTTTGATGGACTTTTCACAAAAACATGGTGCTTAACTTAACTTAACTTAACATTTAGTCTTTATTTCATCGCAATCGGCTAACTCAATCAAAAGTTATAGACAGTTTTAGTTTTCAAATACATTAGTTAGGTAAGGTTATTATGCAATATATTGCTTAAAGTAGTATTTCCGTACCTACTATTCAGATTCCGATGAGTTTGGATTACATTTGGAGCTGAGAGTAGGAATTGGAGTGGGAGTGGGAGTGGGCGTGAGCGTGGGGGGTGGGATTGAGAGCGGAAGCGGAAGCGGAAGCGGTAGCGGAAGCGGGAGGGGAGCGGGAGCGGAACCGGAGCTGGACCGGAGCGGGAGCGGGAGCGGGTATGGTACCAGTGTAATTTGAGTGTTTGAAAATTCGCTTAACTTTTGACTGAGTTACCCTATTACGAAGAAGTTAGAGGGGAGGGTTGAGGGGAGAGCTGAGGATAGGGTTGAGAGGAGGGTTGAGGGGAGTGTTGAGGGAAGGGTTGAGAGGAGTGTTGAGAGGAGTGTTGAGAGGAGGGTTGAGGGGAGAGTTGAGGATCTGGACCTGGAACTGGAACTAGGCCTGGGCCTTGGCCTGGCCTGGACCTGGACCTGACCTGTACCAGACCTGGACCTGGACCTGGACCTGGACCTGGACCTGGTCCTGAACCTGGATCTGGATCTGGACCAGGACCTGGACCTGGACCTGGACCTGGACCTGGACCTGGACCTGGACCTGGACCTGGACCTGGACCTGGACCTGGACCTGGACCTGGACCTGGACCTGGACCTGGACCTGGACCTGGACCTGGACCTGGACCTGGACCTGGACCTGGACCTGGACCTGGACCTGGACCTGGACCTGGACCTGGACCTGGACCTGGAATTGAAGTCTGAGTGGAAGTGGGATAGGGAGCGGAAGTGGGAATGGGAACGGATCCTGTAGTCCACGCGAGCGGAGCCGCGGGCACAGCTAGTGTTAAATATAAAAGCTAGATAAGGCGCAAGAACCGTTAGGACTGAATTTATGACTTTAATGGACATTCCGCATAGATCTTCAGAGGATTTTAGTTTTAATGACTTAATAATCTCTACTGAATTAACGTGTCTAAAGTGAAAGTCTGTTTTGCATCTTGTAACATTATTATTAAGTAAAGTCTCGGCAAGAATAGGCGATGAATGTAGAGCTTCGGTGGTTTTCATGGGGATCTTAGTGAAAAAGGTTTCAAACAACTCGGCTACCTCCGTTTTGGAACTAGTTACTTCACCGTTACTTTTGATAGTGTACTTATTATCTCGCGACTTAGTTTTGGCAGTTTCGTTATTTATGACCTTCCATACGGCCTTTACTTTATTTTCCGAAGTTTTAATTTTGTTACTTATATAATTTGATTTGGCTACTTTGCAAACTTTCCTAAAAAAAAATTGAATAATTTTTGACATATTCATAGAATCTGTTGTCAAATCTGAAGGTCCTTGCACTGTACAGATCATACAACCTGGTTCTACTTTTACGGATACCGGTGGTTGCCCAGTCACTAAATTTAAACTGGTTATTTATATTAATTTTCCTAGTTTTAAAAATATTGGCAAATTCTCGAGACAGTGTCATGAAGAAGTTGACATAGAATTGACATAGTATCAGGATTCGGCAATTTCATTATAAGAGCATTTTTATATCTCTCTATTCGATTAACTGTGACGGGCTTAGTACATATCTCGGTGGTTGTATGCTTTATATTACCCGGAAATGTAACACTTTCCCACTGTGATATGATTTTAAACAATTTATAATAGACATTTCTAAAAAACCACAATTGCTATAGAAGTTATCTAAACACGTAGCTGTCGTACGTGTGATCCTTGTTGGTTCAAGAAATACATTGATTAAATTAAAGGACTTAAATAAGCTAATTAATCTGACCGAAAAAGTGTCACTTAATAGTAAATCTACATTAAAGTCTCCACAAATTATGATATGTTTCTTACTTTTGATAACTATTTTCATGAAAAAATAATAGAACCACTTTTACTGCAATATAATTAAGTAATAAAATTGAGGTGACAATAAATAAACGAATAATTAAAGTATTTTATTTTTTTCACGATTCTTTTTCCGTAACGGTCGTCATAATCAAATGTTACGATCGTTACCCGTACGAAAACTAAGGCTTGTTTTACTGTGAATCCACAGAATCATCAGTGTATATATCGCCATAGCTCGGTCACAGAGGAAGATGATCAAAAATACAACGATTTCGCGAAAGGTGTCCGTGAGTAGGGCCGCAGATTCTGCCATCAAGAGCGAAAAAGTATCAAGTCCAAAATCTCTAGCGAGACTCTGGACCTTATGAAGCAGAGACGGGAGACGTCCGCGGCCTCGCCAGACTGGCATACTCTAAACAAGCGCGTCAAAAAGCAAATACGTTTCGATCTCCGCCGCTCCAATACACGCTCCATAGAGGAAGCGATCGAGAAAAACAAGGGATAGAAAGTATTTGCCAAACGACTTGGGAGTAGCCACATGACGAAGTTGAGGACGTCTGATGGTAGAGCCGTTACTTCTAAGCCAGAAATACTTGCCGAAATGGAAGAGTTTTATGGACAACTGTACTGGACACACGCGCCAAAGCCTGCGACCCAAGACACGGGCAATAGCCGCGCTCCCCTGATCCGCCACTACACTGAGGATATCCCAGAAGTAGACGTGGGCGAGATTAAAATAGGTCTCGAGCTACTCAAGAACAACAAGGCGCCAGATGATGACGGTATCACAGCGGAGCTTCTGAAGGCCGGAGGAAACCTAGTCCTAACGCCGATACAGGAGCTCTTCAATATCGTCATTCATAACGGAGCAACGCCAGAGGTATGAAGTAGAAGTGTTGTGGTATTATTCTTTAAG
Source organism: Esperia sulphurella (assembly GCA_947086405.1). Lineage (NCBI taxonomy): Eukaryota > Metazoa > Arthropoda > Insecta > Lepidoptera > Oecophoridae > Esperia > Esperia sulphurella. Next base: position 7,047,000 of record OX352270.1, on the reverse strand, counting down.
AAAGGAGTTGTCTGGCTGGTGGTCTAACTTAAAATCTGGTGCATGTTACATCTTGATACGCCACTTAGAACCTGAGATATTAATAAAGTAATTTTTTCTAGATGCCATTATATCGGATGATAATAAAACGACTGTTAATATTTCTTGCAGTAACTCAGTATCACATTTAGAAATCATTCATGAAAAAATATCTCTTTTTTACGAAAATTTTAATAAAAAAAAATGCAATGTTTCTCGAACGTACGAGTATGTTCATCATATGGGCGAGGTCAAAGGCCGCGGCGCGGCGAACGTGAAATGAGTGAAATGAAATTGTGAGTGAAATTTAGTTTTTGGGGATAGGGATGTGGTTGAGGTTGGGGTTGGGATTGGGATATTGAGAGTCTCGAATCTCGAGTCTGAGTGGGAGTGGAAGTAGAAGTGGGAAGAGAACGGGAGCGGAAGTGGGAACGGGCGGATTCTGTAGGTCACGCGAGCGGAGCTGCGGGCACAGCTAGTATTTATATATTTTAGTTCACGATATTATTTTAATTTTATTAACAGTAGTTTTTATCGAAACTTATAAAATAAATTGATAGATACTTAATTTAATAAGTGCTACGACCCAGTAAATCTCTTTCCATAGAAACACGGCTTTTCATAAATCGTACACGGCTTCCAAAAAAAAAACCGTTGGCAACACTGAAGAGATGTTGTGGATGTATAGCGCTCAACAACTTTGCCTGTATGTCCTCTTTGATAAAAACTACAACGACCGACCGACATTGTTGTTGATATTTATATCCTCTTTTGAAAAAAAGCGCGGGAACGTTGAACTGAGAAGACGAGTTTTTTAACTTTCCACAAATTTTTTAGTTAAATTAAAGCAGATTGCCGATTTTACGATGGCGAAATCAAAAAAACGGAAAAGAAAACTCGCCCAATCTACTGAGGACCCACTGGAATCCTCTAATTCATCATCGGAAATTGGCAGCGTGTCTGAAATGGAGTTGGAAAAGAATAATGATAAACCTGTTATGATCAGATCCAAAAAAGGTTTATTTCTGGATATACCACCTAGTTTCCCCAACATCAGCCTGGATGAATATATTGTTCATGTATCCAGTAAGGATTCAGAGTTGCCTTTATCCAAAATGAATATATTGTCCTTCAACAAAATTTTGGCTACTCGAGTACCTGGTGTAAAATATGCGAAGACGACTGGACTCAATCTGATTAAACTTTGCTTTGGTTCACTCAGTGATGCCAACAATTTTTTGAAAAACATTTCCTTACACAATGAATTCAACTGGGATGTCAGAATCCCCACATACCAGACGCAGAAGCAAGGCATAATAAGAGGAGTGCCCACTGATCTTACGGAAGAAGAGTTGCTCATTCATATGAAGGCTTCATCTCCAATAATTGGAGTGAAACGATTCAATAAGAAGAATGTCAATGGAGAATTTCAACCTATGCAGACTGTATTGGTAACATTTTCTTGTCGCACACTTCCTCCGCATATATCACTAGACTATTCTCGTTTTAATGTGTCTGAATATATAAGGCCTCTCCTCCAATGTTACAATTGCTACCAGTTTAACCACGGTAGCTCCACATGCAAGAACAAAACAGTATGCTCTATATGTTCCGGTCCTCATAGCTATAAAATATGTACGGTAACAACGCCAAAATGTTGTAACTGCCAAGGTAGTCACCCAGCAGTTTCAGCCTCATGCCCTGTAAAACAACAAAAAACCTCTATTGTTAAAAACAAGATTTCTGGAATTCAGGTTCAAACCAGCTATGCTACAATTACTAAAAATAAACCTTTAACTGATAGTCAACCTAATGTAGCACAGCCAACTATTTTACCTCAAAAAAGGGCCTTAATGTCAGAAATCTTGAATTCAGACTTAATCTTAAATGCTATTATTAAAACAATTATTGACATGCTGACAAACAAAGACTCCAGTGAGTCCACCATCTGTACTAGATCTATCAAGGAATCACTCATAAAAAACTTCTCCATTAAAAATGGATAAGCTTTGTAACTTAAACATTATACACTGGAATGCTAGAAGTGTTCTTAAAAAGATGGATCATCTATTGCATTATATTAATAACTTAACTTATAGAGTAGACATAATTTTACTGAATGAGACCTGGCTAGGTCCTTCAAAAACTTTTAAAATGAAGGGTTTTAATATTTTCAGGAAAGATGCTCACAATTTTCACACTGGCATAGCTGTCGCTGTAAGGAAAGATATCAAGTTTAACATAATTAATACTCAATCACTTTACAGTTTCCAAAACATTCTTTTGTCTCTTGAATTCGGAACTTTTTCTATTAATGTTTTATGTGTATATTGCCCTCCACCATCCAGTAGCAAGTTTAAAGTTGATTATTTAACTGACAGCTTTAGGAAAATTAACTCTAAAAACTTTCTGATCATTGGTGATTTCAATGCTCATCACTCATCATGGGGCTCTCTCAATAATACTACGCGAGGTAATCACCTTTATAGCTTTATTGATAACAACAATTTAGTCTGTTTGAATGACCACAACCTCACGACACTGCCAATGGTCAACCAACGTGGTGGTGTCTTGGACTTAGTTTTTTCTTCACCAAGTCTTAGTTCCAGTAGTACTTTTGAGTTATCCCAGGATCCTATGAGTAGCGACCATTATCCTATTCACATTTGTGTACAATATATAAACAATCTAAATGTAAACTCTCATTCCTGTAGTAGTAATAGTATTAATGTTGCAAACTCAGATTCTTCTAAACAACCTGTTTTGGACAAAACTGGTAACCCAGATTATAATCGAGTAGATTGGAACAAGTTTCAAGAAATGTGCGATTCTGAATTTGTGTCTTTTAAGTCAGACGACAATGCGTTAAAAAGTTACGATAATTTTATTGAACGAATCTTTGACATTTTAGATAAATTTCCAAAAAAACATGAAAACGCCTCTCGCAGAAAAAAATATAATTATCAGCCGTGGTGGAACGATTCTTGTACAGTTGCGGTTGCACAAACTCGTATTGCATTAAATTCCTATAAGACTTGCCCTTCTTTCGAGAATTATATTTTATATAAACAATTTGATGCCAAAAAGAAACGTACTTTACTCGAACAAAAACGTTTAAGTTGGTTAAATCTTTGCACATCTTTTAATAGGTTTACTCCTATTAAAAGGGTGTGGGATTTTATCCGCAAGTATAAATACTCACTAGACACACTCAACTCCTTCTCTATACTTAATAATGATGCCCTGTGTATAGAGTTTCTTAATAAAATAGCTCCTCCTGCTGATTGTGATGTTCTTACTCACATACAACATCTTTTTACATTAAGATATGACTCGCCCATGTGGTTACTAGAAAAGTTTTCTTTATCTGAATTTAATGCTTCCCTCCGAAGAAAAAAGAATACTCAACCCGGTGTAGATAATATTCCTAGTATTTTACTTAAAAATCTTCCAAACAATGTAAAATTGACTCTTCTTAACATTTTAAATAACTTATGGATCTCGCAGCTCATACCTAATTCCTGGAAAATTCAGTCTGTTGTACCTATCCCAAAACCACACAAAGATCCTCATTTCGTTGACTCCTACAGACCTATATCATTGACATCGTGTGTTGGCAAATTATTTGAGTCAATGCTAAAGAACCGAATCGAGTGGTTTATTGAACATCATTCATTAATTCCTTCCAATCAATATGGCTTTCGTAAAGGTACAGGTACTTACGATAACATAGGTTGTTTGGTTGGTGACATCAAAAATGCTTTTTACAGAAACAACAGTATTATCTCTGTTTTTTTAGACTTTGAAGGTGCATTTGATAACATTGACCATGTTTCTTTAATTAAAAGTCTATCAGATTTGAACCTTCCAGGTCCTTTAGTTCAGTGGATGTTCAATTTCCTTAACGATCGCAAAGTATTTCTTAAATCATGCCCTAAACTTCCTTATAAGTCGTCTTATAAAGGCACTCCTCAAGGTTGCGTGTTGTCTCCACTAATTTTTGTGTTGGGTATAATCCCTTTAATGAAGTTCATACCAAACTCGGTAAAGTTCTTATTTTATGCGGATGACTTAGTACTGTACGTTGAAAAAAATTGTATTAACGATGCAGAGCATGTTTTGAATGAATGTTTAGCACAAATTCGTACATATTTAATCGACCACTTAAAACTGAAAATTAACATTTCTAAAAGTTCTGTCGTTCTTTTTTCACAAGTTAGCGTCGATTCTCCCGAAATTTTTTTAGGTCCCGATGTAATTGAAGTAAAAGAATCTGTTAGATATTTGGGATTAGTTTTAGATAACCTCCTTACCTGGAAGCCACATATAGATTATTTATGCAAAAAGGCTGAAATGGGACTTAACATCTTACGATCAATGTGTGGGTTAAAATGGGGTTGTGATCCCAAAATTCTCAAAAATATGTACGTTTCTATTGTACGCAGCCGCTTTGATTATGGGTGTATGTTTTACAGCGATGCTAAGAACACTCTTCTAAAAAAGCTAGATATCTTACAAAACCGAGCTCTGCGTATAATCGTAGGAGCTATGAATTCATCACCCATTAATTCATTAGAATTGGAAGCTGGTATTGTGCCACTTCATATTAGGCGATCTTTCCTAACAGATAAATACTGCCTTAAGTTGATAAGCTCTGATAATAATATAATTCCGCGTTATTTAGAAAACTTCAGCATTCCAAACTATAATGACCAACATTTATTTGCATCTATAACTATTCCAGAATCAATTACATATTTAAATTTTGAACTACAAGATACTGTTTATTGGTCTAATATACATCCTTGTTACTCTTTTTCATTCAATTGTCTTTATATTAACTTCAATGTAACCGTAGAAAAGTTTAAAAACAAATTTGACTTTTTAGAATTTTTGGATACCAAAAAAGACTATGTTCACATCTATACAGATGGGTCTAAAACTGAAAGTAAAACTAGTTTCGCTGTATATGACGCTCATCAAAATAATGGTAAGGTTTTCGATTGTAATAACATGTTTTCCATTTTCTCTGCTGAATCTTTAGCCATTCTTTATGCTCTCAAGCACATAAAAAAATATTATGGCAATCAACATAGTGAAATGAAATTCCTTATCATATCTGACTCTATGAGTGTACTTTTAGCTTTAAAAAATATTGAAATGTCAGCCAATTCTAATTATTTGTTATTTGAAATTGTAAATACTGTTTACTCTGTAATGGAAACAAATAATTTTGTTGTTGAATTTGTATGGGTACCTGCACATTCAGGTGTCTTAGGTAATGAACTTGTAGATACGCTTGCTCGTTTTTCTAATGTAAATGAATCATCGAATTATCTTGTTCCCCGACAAGACGCAGTAAGCTTATTAAAGAAAAATATGATTTCCAGGTGGAAACTATATCTATCTGAAAGTTGGCAGGTTAAGGGTAAATGGCTTGCTGAAATATCTCAGATTCCATCGACTAAGTCATGGTTCGAAAATTTATCGCGTGATTGGGATAGAAATATGATAACAACAATTTCAAGACTAAGAATTGGACATTGTGGTTTCCCAAGCCATTTACACCGTTTAAATCTTATAACTTCACCCTCTTGTAATTTTTGTAACGCTGACTTCTGTGATTTAGACCATATATTTTTTTATTGTCCTTTCTTTTCTCTTCAAAGATTATTATTTGTTGCCGAATGCATTGAAACTCTCGGCTCAAATTTACCTAAGACTGTAATAGAGTTTCTGAAAAAACCTTGTTTATACAAATCTATTTGTAATTATGTACATTGTACAGTTGGTAAAATTTAATTTTAAGTGTCCTTTTTTATGTATGTAGCCTTATTTTATATTTTAATTTTCAACCGACTTCATTATCTGTTGTTGTTTATTCTTTTCAAGTTTATTTTCATTTGTTTATATAATTTCCTTGTTCATCATTACACCTATATAGAATTTGTAATTCTAGTTGCTTTGTGGACCAATGGTCTTTACCAGTGTCCAAATAAATTAAAAAAAAAAAAAAAAAATATATCCTCTTTGGTTGTTGATGCTTGTTTTAAATAATACTCGAAAAAAGATTAATATTACATTAGATGAACCATAAAACCTATTGTAATTCCATTGTAGTTTCTTTTCTGAATAAGCCAAATAAAATGATACCAAGGAAAGTGCTAAAGTTTACATTACGTGATAATGAAATCTGAAGATGTTACTGTTTTTCATCTCACAATCTCTTAATGGAGGTTTAGATCTAGCAAAAATACTGGCTTCACGATGTGGTATGCAGCCTTGGTGCGTTTTATAAGAAGACGATTAGTATTGGGAATAATATTTGCGTCTTCTCTAACTTATTGTATCGTCAGTTTTCTGCGAGAGGTTAGTTTTTCTGTTATCTTTTTTTAAGAATCTCAAAAGATTACCTAACCTAGTTGAATTAATAGCACGACATATATATATATATATATATATATATATATATATATATATAAGGCTCTGTATGTAGGTATGTCGTCAAGTAATCAAACTTATACTTCGAATAAACCAATTTTTTGTTGATCTTGTCTCACTGTATTGCATACATCATACACATAAATACTCTTAGATTGTTAGCTATCCTAGGTAGCTTGCGTTCAGCTTGTGTGCCGGTTGCCATACAGCCCCTACACAAACTGACCACTATAAAATGTCTTACATTTGTTACAGTTAAGTACATCTTAAATTTGGTACTATTTATTTGTCTCTGGCACCCACTAGCTGCTTACCATGCTTTGTTTACAGGGCAGCAACAAAAACATGATGTCGCATGATGTCAACATAGAAAGAAAACCGTTTGTGTGGAGAACGCTGCAAGAGCACAATGACACTAATGATAGTGTCATTTGCCGGAACTCTGTACAAGGAAAGCTTTTAATCGTAGATGATAGAGGTAAAGTGGTGTCGATAAACATCTTAGATTTCAACACTTAGAACAGAAAAAAATTTCAGAGGTCTTTAGCACCAAAAACATGTAGGTATTAATTACTACTACACTTCCCTTTCTATTGTATAGAACGCTGCAAGAGCACAATGACACTAATGATAGTGTCATTTGCCGGAACTCTGTACAAGGAAAGCTTTTAATCGTAGATGATAGAGGTAAAGTGGTGTAGATAAACATTTTTGATTTCAACACTTAGAACAGAAAAAAATTTCAGAGGTCTTTAGCACCAAAAACATGTAGGTATTGATTACTACTACTACACTTCCCTTTCTATTGTATAACTCTATCTTGTTCAGACGCAGCACGTGTAACATTAGGGTTGTCATCTTGTTAACCCATAATTTAATCTAAGTATTTATGGGTAGTACAAAAGTACCTATTACTCTTTTTAAACAATGACTTTTGAAATATAGTTTTAGACCCGAAAACTATTTGTTTTACAAATTCCTGCATACTAACATAAGTAAGTAGGCAACTTTTGTTGTGTATCTATTTTCACAAAGGCCACTATTGTGTAGGTATCTAATTCATTATTGTTGAGAGAAACAACTTTTGACTGTTTACTATTTTTACTTGTTTTCTTGATTGAATTCTGAGTTTGTACTGAATGACTAAATAATCGCAAGAGAGGCTTGCGGCTTATAGTCTCCGGACGGTAGAAGATGGTGGGGGTAGAATCGACCAGAGTGGAGAATGCATCCAACTTCCATCAAAGTCCATCATCTTCTAGAACCTTCCATGACCTTCCAGAATATTCTAGACCTTTCCATACAATGTACCTAAAAAGTTCTAGAATATTCGAGACACTTTCAGACTTTTCTCGAACCTTCCATACCTTTCCATATCACACCAAAATGATATTTCTAGAACTTTCTACAATGTTTACTGTTACTAATATTTTCGAGAATACTCTGTAGACACCTACTTAACATCTATAGTTCGGGAACTTTCCATTACTATTGATAAATACTTACCTTTTCTAGAGTAATACAGAAAAATCCTTTTTACATGGAATTAATCTGAATAGGTGTATAAACAACCGAAGACAATACAATATCGCCTGTAATAATTACGTTTCTTATCCATTCGCGGTAGGTAAATGGCTACTCGTATCAACACTCGCGCGTGCGTTACATCGAGCGGGTGGCAACCAACTGATTTTGTCCAGTCGACCCTGCACCGCGATTTTTCTAAATAAAGTCCGGAGTGAGACAGGCCTGCCGCCGCACAGTGTGTCAGAAACCCCTTTTTTGTTGCATGTCATTAATCGATAGTTGTTAACATTCTAAGCTGGAGTTCAACTCCGACTTTGATAGTTTTTTTTTTTTTAATAAAATGAGAACATTTGGTCGTTTGGAAAAAAAATGCAAATAAATTAACTTTCCAAAATTGGAATTACTTATAGCGATTTTGATTCCTTCCCGCTCCATCATCAGACCCTGGTCACCACTTCTCATTAAAAAGCCAGTACCATGCAAGCCATCCCAAATTAGGTGGATATACTTTTAGTGATTCTTTTTATTTCTATTTTTACCGGATATTGGTTCGGATATACGAAAGTGACAACCCTGAAAAAATATGTAAAATTTGCAATAACTTGTGGATAACAAGCAATTAGGTTGTGATTTTAATTCTGTATACCTATAAAACAGAGTATAAAGAATCTTTGATGTAGAAACCTTAGCCTAAGTTATAATATGCCATCTTGATGACATGTCCCATGGGAATAGGCAAAGGGTAAATATTTTAGGCTTTATGCAATTTAGAGTAAACATCAATATTAATTGTATTCCAGGGTACATGTGTGAACGAATCAATATGATGAAGAATGGCTGTTGTGACCCTGAAGCAGAGTCCACAAGGAAATACAGCTGCGAGACATGTGAAGAAAACAACTGCTGTGAAGTTTATGAGAACTGTGTTTCCTGCTGCTTGGATCCTGGCAAGGTAGATTTAATAAATGTAATTTCTTTATAAGTTCTGTACTCTATATGTAGGAGACGTGGAATAGAAAAACAAAGAGATTAGTTTTAATTATTTATTTATCATTTTGCATATTTCTATTTTACTTATTTTTATTTTGTGACATAAGTTTATCAGTGTCAAGCCAAATACTCAAGTTCATAATCATTAATCAATTGTTTTATAAAAAGCTATGATTTATCTGTATACTGATGAAATAAACATGCATACATTTAATTGATAAGTGTATGAAAAATAATTTGAATAATATACGAAACTTCATCACAGTCAATATCAAGTACAAGTTCATAATCATTAATCAATTTTGTTTTATAAAAAGCTATGATTGATCTGTAGACTGATCAAATAAACATGTATGCATTTAATTTATAAGTGTATGAAAAATCATTTGAATAATATACGAAAGTTCATCACAGACAATATAACAGTTAATTGAATCCTTGACTATAATCTCGTTATCATTTGAATGTCTTTTCTTTTTTCAGAGAGACATGCTTCAATTGGTGTTATTTAAACTCTCAGCAGAGGAAAATGTGCTGTTCCGTTCATTGACTGACGATTACGAGTTGTGCCTCACTAAATGTCGCACTAGCTCCCACAGTGTTCTCCATGAGAACTCCTATAAAGACCCCACACACAAGCATTGTTTTGGTGATGAACTTCCCAAAAGCAGAACGCCTGATTAGCAAATAGCCCACAATAGGTAGCAGTTTTAAATTCATACTTAGTTTTCTTATGACTGAAATAGATAAAGCCGCGACTTATAATTTTGCCAGTCTCCGATCTAAGGATTTATATCCACCACAAGCCAGCCACATGTGGAATTTAATGTGGAAAGATATTCTGATTGAACATGTTTGCTTGTATTGTCTGTTCTGGTATGTTCTATGATTATAATTAGTTTCATCATAATAAATAGTCCCTAGAAGAAATGTCTAAATTTCGATCAGGTTCGATGATCGTATATGGCAATTTTATAAATTCTCAACATAATTTTAACTTTGCACACAAAATGATAAGAGATAAGTATAGATATGTTCCTGTACGGAACAAATATATGTACAAAATGTGTAGACTTTATGTTGAGTGTGTGTTTGATTCTCTCGTGGTCTCTGAAAATAGGTGGTGTTGTTCAAATATTTATTACTATTTTAATTTAAAACTATTCTCATAAAACACTGGAATTCTTTCTGTCGGCATCAGAAAGTTTGTTATGTATAGTATGAATCCAGTTATAGATAATATTTATACAGTCTGTAACACGCCTTAATTAAACAAATATAAACTTAGGAAATGAAGACAAAAAATTCTCCATCTAATAAATAAAAACGTAAACTTCGCGTGTCTGTACATTGCAGATATTTGCAACAAAAAAATTGGGGGGCTAAGGTTAAGTAATAGAACACATTTCGATCATTTAATGTCTGTTTATCTGTTTGATTGTGCTCGCATCACTTAAAAATTATTGAACCGATTTTGATGGACTTTTCACAGAATCATAGTATATAATACGGTGTAATATATATGCTCTATTTCATTGCAATTGGCCCAGTCAATCAAAAGTTATGCTAATTTATAGTTTTCGAAAACTCGATACACTGCATTAGTATATACGCATCACTTAAAAACTACTGATCGGACTTTGATGGACTTTTCACAGAAACATAGTGCTTAATTCGGTGTACCAAATAAGCTTTATTTCATTGCAATCGGTCCAGTCAATCAAAAGTTATGCGAATTTATAGTTTTCAAATACAACAAAGAAGTGTAGGGTGTAAATGCTCGACGGAATTCGGGAGCGGGAGCTTTAAGCTTTATTTCATCGTAATCGGCTAACTCATGAAAAGTTATGCGGATTTAAAAAAAAAACAGATACATTACATTTGTATGCAACAAAGTAATGCTCGGCGGAATTTGGATTGTGATGGATGAGTTAGGAAATGTAGTCCACATTTGGAGCGACGAGGGTAAGAGAGAAAGAGGTTTGGTTAGGTTAAGCCCCATGTTTCTGTGAAAAGTCCATCAAAATCCATTCAGTAGTTTTTAAGTGATGCGTGCACAAACAGATAAACAGACAGACAAAAATTTCAAAAATGATCGTAATGTGTTGCTGTTGCTTATCCTTAGACGCCCAAATATTTTTTTGCAAATATCTTCAATGTACAGACACGCGAAGTTGACGATTTTATTTATTAGATGTAGTCCATAATTAAATAAAGGTGGGTAATATAGATGAAGTTACTTAAGTGTACTTATTAATTTTATCACAATTTTTTAACGTCCAAGATTGATATTGTAAACACATTTCAATGTCTGTACATTGAAATCCTATTCTGAAGCCACTCATTGTAATTTAGTTGCACTTAAATCAGCTCTATATCCAATAACCTTCCATGGGGCCCGATTCTGAAGGCTCACATTTAAAATTTGACAGCGCTAAAATTGGTTTCGTCTTTATCTCCATAATATTGTGTGACAAGGATAGCAACAGTTTTAGTGCTGTCAAATTTTAACATTGTGCCTTCAGAATCGAGCCCACTGTCTGCCTATTTTTCTAGTATTATCGAACAGAGAGACAAAGGATGATGGGCGATTAACGAAATATTACTATGGCGGCTAATCTCAGTATTTTTGACGTTATGCGCCATTTTAGTACCCACCCACTAATGCAACCAATAACAAAAGGTGATATGCCAATGAAAAGTTTTTATTAATAGAACAATAGTTACTATGGAGGCTAATGTCAGTTAACTGTATTTTCGGCGTTATGGGCCTTTTAATAGGTACCCTTGGCGTATCACTTATCGTAATTGGTTGCTATTAATGGGTTATTTTTTAAAAGTCTAATAAACATATTTAAATGCAACAACTTACTGTGGTATGTAATACAAATGTATTTGTTTATGCACTCCTTGGAAAGTGACATTAATGGCATGTCAAGAGTTTATCTATTTATTTTAATTTAAAGAAATATCTTAAAACATGTAAAGTTAAATAAGAATAACAACAGGGCAACATAATTTTGTAGGTAGTTTAAAATAATATAAACAAAAGTCGAGACTAATGTTTAGTGGCAAGCGACTCGTTTTGGCCGCCCGGCCGGCATCGGCATGTCATTCATACCTGGTTATCGGTATTGTGGTCAAGCATGTAGTGATGTGGTAGTCGTTATATTTTGTATGTATCGACATATGGTAAGTTATTCATGTGTGGATACTTAAACATAACGCCGAAAATACAGCTAACTGAGATTAGCCGCCGTAGTAATATTTATTACGTTTATTGTTATTGGTTGCTTCAGATTTTAATTCTATTTTGGAAGGACACATTTAAAATTTGACTGCACAACTTTCGTTTTTATCTTCTTACTGTTGTTGGACAGGAATAGAAATAGTTTGTGCTGTAACATTTTTGGTATGTAACTTTAGAATCGGGACCATTATCTACCTGTTATATTTTTTTTGTGAATGTGATAAGAGCTAATTCCCACGAATATTTTTTAAAGTAATAATTAGGTATATGGTTTCAAAACTGTAAAATCAAATTGATATCGAGTGTTACTTCTCTTCTCGTAAATAAATATACATAAATTATTGTATAATGCATTCAATTCATTGACATCAACATAAGGACATAATCAGTTACCAAATATAATTTAATCGTTATGTAGGTTTTAATTTTGTAAAATTTAATAATAAAACTATTTTATACTACCTAAAGATGTTATTTTTACATTACATCGTTCCAAGTTTGTATTCTACTGCAAAAAAGAAGTACCTATACAATATTATGGATCTTGATGATTGACCTAGACTTCAAATTGTATACACAGCAGAGTACTTCAATCAAAATTACTGAGCTGAGGAATATAATATACAAGAGTTACTCGCGTTAATCCTTTAATAGGCGGAATAGGCCGCGCAACATCATTTCTTTAACCCTTTAAATTGTCCACACACAGACCGCGGATGGAGGAATTTTGTATTGGTTGAATCAGTATGAAAGATTACACATGATTGGGAGCGGTGGCTAGGCGTCGCGGTGGCGGGCCGCGACATACCAGCGCTACAAACAGACGGCGGCCGATCCTCTGTGCGGGGACCGGGCGGTGCGGTGTGGAAGCGGAGGCGTCCGCCGCGAGCGTTCGATTCCTTCTAATCATGAATAACCACACAGGGCGGTGGTGATGCGTTGCGGTGCAGAGGCGTGCTAACAAGTTGTAATATTTTACAAAAGTGTTTCGCGTATATCTACACTTATAAAGAGGAAAGATATGTATGTTTGTAACGAATAAACTCAAAAACTACTGGACCGATGTCAAATAATTCACCATTAGAATGCTACATTATCCCAGAGTAACAGCTATATTTATTACTATAAAAAATTAGGGATCCCTACTAAACTTCAGTAATATAACTCAAGGTTTAAAAACAATTAGCCATAAAATGTCTTGACGGGAGCGGGAGTGGGAAGGAGAGCGGATTCTGTAGTCCACGCGCCTATTGCAAAACAATGGTTTTAACAGTATATATTATCTTTGGTATGAGACACTTCACACAGAGTACCGCCGCGGGAAGCGTGATTTGTATAAAGTATACCGGTACCGCCACGCCTCCGTCACGCAGCCGCCTACTATGTGTTTCAGGCAACCTGTGCGGGCAACGCAAATAAGAGCCAAGCCGGAGGCGGTCTGGGGTGGTAGCGGACCGGGAGACGACCGGTATACCGCTTTTAACCCGGCCGGATCCACCGGGTGTGCTGCGCCTGGCGGATTATTCATCCGCAAATGTCCTGTAATTTATATTCATTGTTATTTGTGTCGTACAAATAACGATGATGTCGAATGCAAACACCGCAACGTAGGTTTTTCCGCACAAAACTTGTAAAATACTACAAAAACGTGTCCGGTCCGCACTCTGCCTACATCCGCTATGTGTCCTGCTTTATACATTTTCATAGAATACAGTTCCCGGTAAACCGGCTCTCTCCTACTCCTGAGCCACGCCTAAGCCGATTGTTTTTGACTGGCCGCAACCCGTATCCAACCCTCTTGCTTCCCGTGGCCGGCAGGACCAAGCCGAGTCTTGTAGAAACTCAAACATTTTAACTAGGGGCATACAGCAGTTGATGCTGTAACATACATAGTCGCGGGTAACACTAGTATAATTCAACTTGGGTAGTAGATAAGAAACAAAATAATCTGTATTAAGTTTCCGGTATAAAAAGTATCTGATGATAATCCAGGATTAATTCTATTTTACTTCGTACCCAGTGTAACATCTTCAAAACCTTTGTAGCCTATTACGAAGAAATACAGGTATTTCATTATAAGACAACGATATTCCATTCCATATCAAATCGTATCGATATTCCATATTAAATCGTACGTCGATGTTATAAGACGTATCTATTGTAGATAAACGTGCTGCCCACGTCACAAATTCATGATTATCCAGTGTGTGAGATAAGCATTCTATGCAATGTTATGAAAGATGCGATTATATATAAGATTTCAACGTTAAATTTATAGGTACGACAATACTGATGCTAGTTTGTTCGCGTGTTCATTACGTCTAGTCCGGCCGACAAAACGAGACGCGTTGCTGCTTGCGACGGGAACTGGCAGCTCTTTAAGCCTTGGATGAATGGTAGGTAATGCTAAATCCATGCTTTAAGCCACCCTATGCTAGGGCGGTAGCGATTCCGGTCGCATATAATTTAATTTAAGACATTCCGATCAATTAAACGTCTATTGGAAACTTCAAGCGGAATTTGTTGTTGTTGGAGGTGCTCGCGCTGCAACACGCCATTTTACATAACATTTCATAAAGAACGATATCAATAATTATAATCCGCTCGGTTTGAAGCGGTGACCTAACGAACGTGAGCGCAATACCAAGTCGCCTACTCTTCCATAACTTGTGTGATTTTACGAGGGTGACACTGAAAGTTTATAGAACTGGCCACTTGTAAACAATATAATAAAAAAATAAGTTCAAATTTTGAAAATGAAACTCTTTGCCAATATTATTGTGTATGTATTTCATTCATTTGTCATTTGTTTTACGATTTGGCGGCAAATTGAAAATTGTCTGTGTCACGTAAGCATGAATTTAACGCGAGAAAATTTTCGTGCAATGATTTTTTACGACTTTCGATGTCATTTGAGTCAACAAGAAAGTTATGACTTCGATTTGGCGTTCACGATAAAGCCCCATCTTGTGCCACTGTTTACAACTGGTTTAATGAGTTTAAACGTGGTGCACTAATCTCACCGATGATCTGCGTGAGGGACGGCCTTCTACGGCGACGACTGAAGATAACATTAGTGTTGTGTGGCGTATGATAGAGACTGTCAAAATAAACGCCTATCAGCAGATTCGGACAAGTTTATGCCTCGGTATGAGTCAAGTGCACAAAATCCTCCATGAACATTTAGCGGTCAGGAAGCTTTGTGCCCGGTGGATACCTCATAATTTGACAGAGGCCCAAAAACTCCTTTGTATTGATTGTTGCCGTGAAATGGTTCAAAGATTTAACGGAGGTGACTCAAATGCTGTGTTCGACTTACTTACGGGTGACGAAAGCTGGATTTACTGTTATGATCCTGAAACTAAAAGACAGTCTGCTGAGTGGGTGTTTCCTTCCGAGGAGTTGCCAACTAAAGTGAAGAGAGGTCGAAGCGTGGGAAAAAAGATGGTGGACTCGTTCTTCGGAATTACAGGTCATTACGCAACAATTGTTTTAGTGGATCGAAAAACAGTTACTGCAGAGTGGTACATTAACAATTGTTAGCCACTTGTCTTGGAAAAAGTTCGGGAGAAATGACCTCGCAGTAGGATCATCCTTCACTACGACAACGCCTCGTCGCACACCGCCAAGCAAACGATCGACTATTTGGCGACGTCAGACGTGGAATTACTGGGTCAGCCGCCATATAGCCCCGACCTCGCACCTTGCGATTTTAATTTATTCCCGAAAATAAAAGAAAAACTTCGAGGAAAACGTTTTATGGACGCCGAGGAAGCAGTGGCTGCGTTGCAAAAGGCCGTCAAAGAGACCCTTTTTTCAGTAGTTCCATCTATTGATGTGAATGGACACTATTTTGAAAAAAAAATTATGAAACTAATAACTTGCTAGTTTGTTCAGTTTTTGATTTTCTAAGAATAGTCAGTGTCGCCATCGTATGTAAGAGACTGATTTTAACCAGAAGGATTCACCTGCATCCAATCAAACACTGTACCTATACACTTGTTGGCGCGATAGTTCAGTTGGTTAGAACGAGACCTCAGGGGCCAACAAAAGTTAGACACCAAACGCTTATCCAAATGTTACTAGACCCGTTTGCAAAATGACTTTTGCCGTTGATGGATATTATCCGAAATTTTTAGGCTTACGGAGTACACCCCCAGGTTTAAGCGTGTGATTTTTTGTAAAAGTATGAATGAAACTCAAAGATTTAGTATAAACATTGTGTACAGTGATGGAGGAGAATATTAATATTGTGATTGTCTCTGATTCATCCATGGAAGAATCAAGCGAAAAAACTGGTAGTATTTAGGGACTACTTGCAAAAGGGGCTTTTTGCGCGAAACTGTGAGGTGACATTTTGCGAACCGGACATATCATAGGCTTATTGCAAAAAGCAACTAAGTGCTCGGGAATAACCGTAGCAGTTAGTGACTTCTTCCCATAAATCTTAAGGTTCTAATTGTACTCTAATGATATACTTACCTACGTCTAAACCATATTTTGACAAATTGGATCGCATCGGAACATCGGTTATATACTGACCTTTTGTCGGGCAGTGCGTTCTTTGAGACAAGGCCTTACTTTTTCATTCTACTATGTAACAACCTACGCCTCGTTGTTGCCAGCAGTGTAGCGCCCTTCTATAATAGCTGTGGAATCGGCGCTCGCGCAGTCGGTGTGCAACTTCGTGCACCGCCTGTCGTCTAGCTAGCACAATGGTGAGGTAAGCCGCATACCTTTTTACACTACGATTACGTATAAGCAAAAAATTACTTAATTTAAATTAAGATGATTTAAACGTCCAGTGTTTTGTGGTCGGTGTTTTTGGGCCAAGTTTTGAAACCAATATGATATCCAATTATATTTTGAACTTCTTACTTGTTAAGATTAAACAGTTAAACTGTTGCTATTACGAATGGAGTGTTGCAATCATAAATGAAGATTAGAAATTCCAAACGCTGTAAGTAGTAATTGCAATAATGCCTACTTATTTAGTTTGTTGTCTAATGTTTATTTAGATATCCGTCAAAACTCAGATCCTTATAGCGAAGATTATTTGTTGACTGTCTAGCGGATTGATTAAACTGAAGTTTGAAACATAATTACGTGTAGGTAAAATTGCCCCCCGAAAATAGGAAAATTATGGAAATACCAAGTAAACTTTCTTTACCGATATAGGTATTCCCGGTAAACTAAAAAAAATAACAAATTGCCAGAACTTTTTCATTTGTCTAATAAGTTGCCAAAAGTACTTAAGAAATAAACTATAGTGCCATTAGCACTTAGAAAGTTTGGAATTTCTAGTCTTCAAATGAGTAGGTACCTACGATTAAGTGATTAAAGAAACTACCCATGAACACGTGTAGTCTTCGCATACATATAATTAATAATTGTGTTTTATATTATGGGTCTATTGCCTGCATTAACATTATTATTAATTTAAAAATATCTTGTAGTCGATATATGCATGTGTAAAATGATTAGACGATTTAATAAAAATATGGGTTTCCCGGCTAAAGGTCTTCAATTTCAAAGATGCATCAAAAATCCAAAAAATTTCTAATTGAAATTCGCACTAGAGTAAGTTTAATTTACAAAACGAAGTTCCGGTTAATTTTGTCATATCTATTATTATAAACTTTTATATTCACTACATAGTGTAGTTCTTTCTACTACATATTACCACAACATTAACTTAGGGAATGTACCCAAACTACGTGACACATTTTTATAATTTTTTACCCCCCTCCGCCCCTCGGATTAACCTGTAGTATATTGAAGACCCCCCTCCCCCCTAAACGCGTCACGTAGTTTGGGTACGTTCCCTTATACCACATAATGCATACCTAACTCGAAAAGGAAAATCGTGGTATGTAAGACTACGTTACAATAGCCACCGCAAAGTACTAAGATCATAATCTGCACGCATAAACATCTATGGACAAAGTTTGTAAGTTTGCTAGAAATAATCTCTCGAACTATTTAACCATATTCAACATTCTTTCACTACTGGCAAGCTGATTTGTTGTTGGTAGACGTACAATATGCTATTTTACAAGGTTTTTCTAGCTAAAGAAAATACTGAATTGTTCCTGAATCACTATTCAGAAAAGTGTACTTCGTACACAATGTCCAGGTTCAGTAATTTTTTTTGGGTTTTGTGAAATATCTCTGAAAAGTTTTTTTTTTCTGAAATCAAATTTTTCCCATCATTGCCTGTCACCGGCCAATTTTACATGTACCTATGTTCCAAATTTCTGATCAATCGGTCCAGTAATATTCGAGTTATCCGCCGGACAGACAGACAAACAGTAGGACAAAATAGCTTCAGTATAGGGGTATCCGTTTTGGTGGATACATATAAATTTATACCAACATAATGGATATATTGGCTGATGCTGCGCATACGCATATTTTCCTCATACTTTTTCGTTTGTTCTTAACCTTTTGTATAAGTAGGTACCCATTGCTTGTGTCAAGGCAACTGTTGAACTCTTGAGTTTACATTGAGCACACAACCTTACTTCCCTAATATTAGTGTGAAAAAGATTGTTTCTTATTTATTTTTATAATCTATGAATGCAGGTTTTCTTATTTTTAAAAATAAAATAGACTCTCCTTTGAGTAAAAATTTGTTATCTTCTATAGGTAATTTTAATACTATATAAGATATAGCGTTTGTTTTTCTCTACGAATATTGTTGCACTCTCAACTTTTTCCTCTATCGAGCTTTAAAATTCTATTCGGTTAAAATAAAATGGAAAAAAAACTGAAAAATATCAAAAGTTCTTAATAAATGGATTAGTTCTGGATATAATCTACCTACCTACTGCAAACTGCTTTTAATAATTCCAAAAATAATTTTAACTTCACCTACAAATGACTTAGAAGAAGTACGTGTACATATTTTGGCATAGACACGTGGATAAGTACGTACGTAACTATAACTTGTAAGAACTGGTTTTAGACATAAATTACGTAAAAATTCATTTTAATTTTATTCAAACTAATTCAAACAAGTATTCAAATGCAGGTATTTATTTGATTGAATAGTGAGTGAGGTCAGTTGATGAATTTGATTTCTTTTAAATAAGGAAGAAGACATACATATCATTGTGAAAACCATTGAATTCTAATAAGAAATTAATTCAAAATAATGTATTCATTTATCCCGTTTATTGCGTCGTAGACATACCAGTAATTATAGCCCGCCAATACGCAATTTCTAATTCCTGATGGCCTGTCATTTTAGGGTTCCTTACCAAAATGGTAAAAACGGAACCCTTTTGGTGCGACTTCGTCCGTCCATCTGTCACAGCCGCTTATTTCAGCAACTACTAAAGCTATCGACTAGAAAGGTATAAGTAGTTTGAAAATAATACTTTCCCCTCCCCCCTTATTTAGAAGTTTATATAAATATTACAGGAAAAATAAAACGATGTCTCTTACTAGCACAGTTTTTTTTATAAGACCTATTTCAGTTACTCGTACTTTTTATACGTTTCCTTTCAAGATATGGAATCCTTGGTGCGCGAGTCCGACTCTTACTTAGCCTTTTTTTTATCTTTTGAATCATTCTTTTCAAATGTCACGATGAACATATATATTATTTTTAAATGTTAATATCGGCATATATGAATACACCTAATTAAAACAATAAACAATCTTAGATAAGGGATGTAATACCACAAGTAGGTAAACCTGCACTCATAAACGTAAAGCCTTTATATCTACTATTGTCTACATAAAACATTTAAAATTAAGCATTTAGTAAATTTATTGCATACTTTGGTTTTCATCGCGAGATTTAGTCAGTACCTACCTAGGTATTATTAGATAAGTATTCTATGTTAAGCTTGTCTATTCAATATAGGACATGATTTTTAAGAAATAATTAGAGATATATCGTCTAATTCATTGAAAGATCATGACCAACTTGTACAAATTGTGCAAAGTGGTCTATTGACAACAGGAATCGAACCCAAGACGATCGATGCGACTCTCCAGCCAACAAGGCGATCAAAGATTTCTCTGTCACTATTGATTGCTATTTTCAGTGATATAGGTAACTAAAAAATAAATGGTACATCATTTAATGTTAATTTACTATAAATGTACGAGCCGATGATGTCTTCACTTTATTAATATCATATTGACGACACATACGTACCTACCTGTCTTTATCAACTAATTTCGTTTATTACATCTCTCAACAGTCTGTTATAAGCCACTTAATGCTATTATCTAAATCTTTCGGTAACTGTGACTTCAAAGCGCTTCAAATGTGATAAAACAATGAATTGTGAATCTTGATAAATTTAATTTACCTTCCTCTAAATAATACCTGTCTCCTTCAGAAATACGAGTTACATCCGCTCCCGCTCTGAGTGGCTCAATCTATATTATCATTAACTTAGTGGTTTTGTCAGTATAGATGAAAACTTATTTCTTATCAATGCTTTTTAGTGTGAAATGTTTGTTATTATTTTCTCAAAAGTCCGACCCTGCTGTTGAGCGGTGTGTGAATACATATATGTAGATAACAAAATGAACCAGGCCCACAGTTAGTTTCCCTTTTATTCGTTAATCCATCAATCCATCACCTAAGATAATGGCAAAGTTTTTCAACAAAATGGAATGCGTTATACTTATTTCACACACTCGATTATTTCATAAAGTCGATAAAATTCTTTCTCTGGCGACTGTACCCATAAACTTGTAATGTTTTTGCGATGCGTCAAATAAATTTATCAGTAAATTTATCAATTATTATTCAAATCCATATTATCAGATTCTTTTCTTTGTACATTCCGAGACTTGATGTCGCGGAGTCTCTGTTCATTTAATTTACCTAAGTTAGATACTAAGGCGATACCCAATTTTGCTTCGCTCGAGTTTGTTTGAATTATTACTTTTATTATTATTCATTTATTCACATTATTTCTTAGGTTTAAAATTTTTTTTTTACAATATTATTATATAAAAAGAATATAAAGCATAAATATTATAAAAAAAAACTTAAACCTAGAGAGCCGCTGAGCAGCGGGGCAAGGCCCAAGCTACCGGCGGTAGGGGCTACAGAGAGAGGAACCTCCGGACAATGCGCGCCGTGTCGAGGATCACTGCCTTCTGTATCTGGCCCTTGATCCAACCATCCAGCGAGAGCCTCTTGAGATGGTGGTCGAGGCTCTTCGCTATCAGGCCGTTCGCTGAAACGACAATCGGGACGATGATCGTCGAGTCAACATCCCACATGGCGGTAACCTCGTGAGCCAAGTCAAGGTACTTGCTGACTTTGTCCTTCTCGGCCTTCACGAGGTTCTCGTCATGCGGGACGGTGATGTCGACGATCACCGCCCGGCGCTGGGACCGGTCGACCACCACGATATCAGTGTTATTGCAGACAATAGTCCTGTCCGTGATGATAGAGCGGTCCCAGTTATTATTATTATTATTACACTATTACTGACCTGTAAGTAACTACAGAGAAAAAAGTCAGCCCAATACCGTGAAGAACACATTGCCTTCTCTTATCCTGCTAATAAATGTACAGTTTCACCAGTTGGCACGGAGAGCGGTAGCAGAAAATACCAAATATTACTACGAAGCCTAATAGGCAGGGAAATCACGAATATAGGAGAGTGCGTGGCACCCACCCACCCCATAGTCCATAACGATCACAGAGTTAGGTACACAGTTTAAGCCCAACAGTTCAAGTTTATTACTTTTTAGTTCCTATGGTGAGACACAGACACAAATATCACTAGTTTCTGAGATTTACAAGCCAATCGCCGATTCTGCCGCTCGATGGCTTAGCATTGGAATCATAGAAAAGCGAATAATTGGAATTAAGCGTCAGAGGTTGTCGTTTTGGTTCCTTCTGGTTGGTTCGAGTTTCGGTGTAATATTTGCGAAATATCTTGTCCTTGTTAAATTCCCATGGGAGAAAATCATAGTTTGGAATTAGACAAGTGTATTATGAAATATTTATTTAATAACTTTATAAGCATAGAAGGATAAATCCCAGTTCTCAATAAACTATACAAGTTCACTCCTATGATAGCTACACTGTTTGCTGTCTCAATCAGTAAATCTGTGGCTCTCCAAACGGCCTTGCACTATTTGCCTCCCGGGTCACGCTCGATGATTTATCGTTTTTCCTTAGCAATAATAAACTTCTTTTTAGTGCAAATACGTGATTTTCTCAACAATATTAGTCATTCGCATCGTGTACTTAATCATGTGTTTGTAGTAAACCGATCGACAAGCAATGTATTGTTCATTTAAAAAGGAGAAATTCGTTAAATTAAAACCATCTGGAAAGTAGATTTGGAATCGATTGTATAAATCAAAACCAAATCCAATAATGATATAAGACGAAATAAGTAGGTACATACATGTAACGAGAAGATGAGAAAATTAGTGCAGAACTGAATAACTGGAAAATTGTTTAATAGAAATTCTCATGAATTGCTTTTTCAACTTATGTAAGTGGCAGGCATATTGATGCTAAGCGCACACGGCTAGTGGGAAAAGCCAAGTTCTAAAATTAAGTACCTATTATATTCGAGATAACCATATTAAATTTTACACACGTAATAATAATAACATACACGTTCTTGTGCATAGTATTAGAAACTCTAGCTTAATAGATCCCAGACACACACTCACTGACTGACAGGTGATCAAAATCTTTGGGGGACTTTAAGCTAGCAATGTGAAATTTAAAACGTATGGAGTGTCTAGATCTCGTTCAAGAGGGAGTTGGGTAAGCCGTTACTCCATAGTAAGTTATAGCAAAGATAATATATACTAGAGTGTTATAGGTACCTGTGTAAATGCAATCAGTTTCCCGTGAAGTTAAAAACGATTTTTACGTTTACGTAATGAACTAAATATAATGCATGAACTTGGAGAAAAACATTACATGTCAAAATGGACCAAGTTATCATTGTATGGTCGTGATATAAACTCTACAGGCATTTCAAACCCATTAATAAAAACTTGGCAAGTTTTTTGCTGTGTGACATTAATTACAAAGCTCACAAATACAGTTTGTCACCACGAAAATCTACCAGGGATTGAATGCTAATTTAGTTGGCAAGTTTGCGAAGCGCGGCTGAAACGTTCAATACTTATGAACTTATGCTGTCAAAAATACATTGAAAAAGTTGTTTGACTTCGCATAAAGTTTTTTTTTATGGCAATCGCACTTGCATTTGCCAGAGCCACGTCTAGGATGCAATAAAATGAAATAAAAATTGAAAATTAAACAAAGAAGCCGAAATCTAAAAATTAAAGTAAGTAATAATAAAAGTAAGAAAACATCATGCACTACAGTCTTAAGTTATTTTTGTTGATAAATGAGGATAATATATCAAAATACAATAATTAACTGATTTCCATACTTTTGTCAGCTTAATGCAATGAGAATTTGTTAACCTATTATTCTACCAAAAAAATGTTTGTCAAAAGGTGTTGATGAAAAAAAAGTTGCACTATTCACGTGTTATAATTATCAATACATACCATTATCTATTCGGTGAAGGAATCATTGGACCCTCGTTGTGAAAGTAGGTATGTGCCCTACAGAGGGATGACAGCATTAGCACAGTAGAAGATAGATCTAATTCATATTTTGCTGGTATCATTCGAAGGTGTACATAATTTACTTATTTTTGTTTTATCTTTTCAAACTTTATAACTTACTAGCTACTGCCTGCAACCTCGTCCGCGTAGACAACTTAACATTATAAATTATTAAATATTTCCCGTAAGAATAATAGGTTTTTCGGGATAAAAACTATTCTATTTCCTATTCCAGAACCTCACCTATATGTGTGCCAAGCTTTACCCCGAACCGTCCAGTGGTTGAAGCGTGATTGAGTAACAAACATCCAAATATCCAAACTTTCGCATCTATTAAATAAAACCGTAAACTCAACATACGTAAACATAACACATTTCAATCATTTTTAGAATTTTTTTCTGTTTGTCCGTTTATCTGTTGGTTTGTGCACGCATCACTTAAAGACTACTGAACCAATTTTAATGGACTTTTCACAGAATCATAGTATATAATTCGGTGTAATATATAGGCTTTATTTCATTGCAATTGGCCCAGGCAATCGAAAGTTATGCTAATTTATAGTTTTCGAAAACTCGATACACTGCATTAGTAGTATACTACAAGAAGCGTAGGGTGTAAATGCTCGACGGAATTCATATTGCAATGTGTAAGAACTACATTTTGGAGATAGGTAGTGGTCATGGAAGTGTAGGGGAAGTAGTGAGTAAAGTGGAGGGTGAGTGGTGGGGAGGGGGTGAAAAACTCACATGCATTACATTACATTGGTACCATACCCGCTCCCGCTACCGCTCACGAATTCCCTCGTGCACTGACACCATACACTTCTTTGTTGTATGAGAGTTTTCGAAAACTATAAATTAGCATTACTTTTGTTTGACTGGGCCGATTGCAATGAAAATAAGCCTATATGTTACACCAAATTAAGCACTATGTTTTTGTGAAAAGTCCATCGAAATCGGTTTAGTCGTTTTAAAGTGTGATGCGTGCACAAACAAACAGACAAAAATTTCAAAAATAATTGTAATGTGTTCTATTACCTATTATCCTTAGACCCCCCCCCCAACTTATTTATTTGCAAATATCTTCAATGTACAGACATGTGAAGTTAACGTTTTTGTTTATTAGATAAATAATAAGTAAATATAAGTCTTGGTACAAAAATAAATAGGTCAAAGGAGGCTTAATCAAGTAATATTAAGGTAAATGACAATTGAGACAACATTGACACGCGCATTCTGAGCTTGCAAGGCATCAATCAAAATTTCAAACTATTCTTACTTTTTTGGATAAAATATACCGAATATTATGATAAAATTTCCGCGCATGTATGGTGTAGTGTTTTAATCCGGTTTGGTGTTGTCTGTTGAAGCGTTTGGTGTTCGCGGCGGTGGTTGTTAGTGGGCAGCGTGTTAGCGGCGCTCGTGGTGGGGGCGCTGGTGGCCGTGCTCGTTCTGCAGCCGTGGGCCGGCCGCGACCACCCGCGCTTCCCGCGCGCTGCCGTCGCTGCCAATGGCTACGAGTGCGCCACCATCGGACGGTAAGGCATGTAATGTGTAGAATCGTGTGCTCTGTGAGGCGATGGTTGTTAGTGGACAACGGCACCGGCGACTATATTGATGATGCAACCGTGAGTCGACCGCGACCGTCTATGCTACATGCGGGCTGTTGTCGCTTCCAATGGCTTCGAATGCTGAATCTATTGGATGGTAAGTTAACACGTTCGTAGACACCACGTCAATAGACGTCATACCGGTGACTCCTACCGTGACAGTAGGTCTATGGAACTCACGTCACGTGGGCTGTGGCCACGAACGTGTTGATACATTAAAACGTCTGGTGTTCGTGGCTGCGATTGTGGTGGACTGCATGTTAGCGGCGGCGATGATGCAGCCGTGAGCCGTCGCACATTCTCCACGAACACTCAGTACTATAGTCTGCCACGGTATCACGGTATACTAAAATATTATAGTAGTCTTAAGTGCACCACTCTAGAAGCCACAAACAGAGCCCTATGTTAAAGGCAAAAACTTTAAAGACGTAGGTTTCTTTACAGAAAGTCAGTATTGTTTATTGCGAGAGAAAAGGCTAAGGTATTCAAACCAAGTACCTGATCATACCTAGTTCTGTCCCCGTGGAAGTCGAACCCATGGGTTCGATTTCCACGGGGACATCTTTTGTTAGAGACAAACGCCCAGACTATACTTAGGCTAAGCTAACGACGCGGTTACTTCTTTTTTTAAATCATAACCAAAATTTGGGTATACCCACATCGAAAACAGTGAAAGCGAGTCGGTTACACCTATTGCCTAACAAAAAGACAACAAAGACAAGGATTTCGTCCATGCATAAAATTGCTTGGATGACGAATGAGCGTGTTATATTATTGTGATTTGTGCCAGGATTGTATGAATGGAATAAGTATGAAATGTACCTACCTATGGTCTGAAACTGCAAACTATGACAATGTCAATGCCGTAACTGTCATGAAATCAGTTTTAGAGTTGCTTAAAATATAAATTATAATATAAGGTATGAAAAGATTTGTGAAGGTCTTGTTTGGCGTTTTCAGCAACATTGCTGATAGATAATATTTCAACTACATGCCATTGCGATAACGCTATTATGATCCCGGAATCTGGTCGGTGGCGTCTTAATCCTGACTGAAGTCTATTTTTTTGTAATTTGATCTAATAACAAATGTCGTCTCTTACAGCGAGATCTTAGAGAAAAACGGGTCCGCCGTCGATGCAGCGATTGCAACTCTTTTCTGTGAAGGCGTCTCTTGCGCACAATGCATGGGTCTCGGCGGCGGGTTTCTGGCTACTATCTACGATGCCAGCACGGGGCGAGTCCGAGTACTCAACGCGCGCGAGCGGGCGCCCGCCAGCGCGCATATGAACATGTTCGAGAACGCGTCATCGACCGTCGGCGGTCTCGCCATCGCCGTCCCGGGCGAGCTCAGGGGATACGGCGCCCTATACAGGTAACTAGATTATTGGATATATATAGGCCTTCCTTGTCCAGTATACATAAGTTTCCTTTTCCATCGTCGCTGGAACTCTGCGTGTTCCGGTACAACCTAACCTCGTCCACGCAATAGACATCGGTTCCAAGAGAGATTTGACCTGCTCGAACTGCCTTGTCCTAAGTGGCCTGCAACTTCAGTTTAATACTTTTTAGAAATTTTTCAGAGCCTAGCCTAGCCTCAAAGAGGCGATCCGAAAAAAAAAACTTGGCTATAATAAAAAAAAAATTTAAACTACTCGACCGTTTCATGTTACATTTCCGTGCATATTATATATTCATGATAACAAAGCGCGAAAGTATAAAATGTACTAAACATAATTTTTATTGACGGAACCCGCACATTGACTTTGCTAACTTTATTAACCTACAATATAGTCAGCAAGCAACCTTGATTTCAATGACCCGTTCTTACCCAACTGAACCACTTCAAATTCAGTCGTCCACTTCCTAACCCGTCCATTTCAATTATCTTGTCCATTCTCAAAGATCACTCATAATTTTCATGGAAAAGGATGTTTGATATCCTTGTACTGTGCTGAGTCTGTAGATGTAACATAATTCCGTTATATGCAGCGAGTACGGCCGCCTACCATGGCGAGAATTGGTCCAGCCCACCGCCGACCTCTGCCGACGCGGTCACGTCGTCAACCCTTACATGGGCCGCGTGCTGCAATCGTACAGCGACCGAATCATGGCCGAGCCTTCGATGAGGTAAGAGGACTTTGATAAACTGAACAACTGCTATATTCAGAATATTATATGTTATATTGATACATTTTTCCGTGTGGTTCCCGGCTTAGATTGCCGTTTGGTTTCCAACTTAGAATAGGACCACCCCTCTCTTTCCCGTCGGTGTCGTCAATGCGACTAAGACATTGCACCAGGGACGGGCAGCAGCGTTTTCATGTATGTGTATGTTAAGATCATTACTGAGATCACGAATCCGCCTGCCAAGCGTGGTGATTATGGCAAATCCCCAATGGACAACTTACCAAAAGTGGTATTCTATTGGGGAAGCATCTCCAGCAGTGGCTGCATTTAGGCTAATGATGATATTGATACAATTCCTTATGGAAAGCTAGGTATGGGTCTGAAATACCAGCAATAGAAATTTCAAATTATATTTTTACAAAGAATAACATGGCGTCACTGGTTTTTGATAAAACAAACGAAAAAATCTCAAAAGATTGTGGTAGGTAGGTAGTAGCTAATGCCCATTGGTCTACGAAAAATTTATTGACCATACAAAATGCACATATATGTGCGATTTACTCAGAAATACTTTGCACCAAACCCTCAAAAGTAAAAATACAATAACATTTCTCTTGCCTTTTTTCTTACGTAACTATGTATCGTCAGCATCGTGATAAGTTGATAAAACTACTGATCGTTGCATAAACATGACGTCTGAGAATAATAACGTTCACTATTCTATTAGATCTGTCGTATTTGCATTTAAACTATGAAAATATACGTTCTGGGAAGCGAAGCATTGTAATCATAGCATTAGATAATAGGTACTGACGATGTAATTGGCTTGACCAAGTGAATAGAATGACCACCTAATCGACAAGAATGTCTGCGGTTCGATTCCCGAAAACTTATTTTGTTGCCGGAGCCTATGAACTTATATAAGGATAACTAATAGAACACATTACGATCATTTTTGTCTGTTTGACTGTTTATCTGTTTGTTTGTGCACGCATCACTTAAAAACCACTGAAACGATTTTGATGGACTTTACACAGAAACATAGTGTTTAATTCGTTTAATGTTTAGTATAGGCTTTATTTCATTGCAATCGGCCCAGTCAATGAAAAGTTATGGAAATGTTAATTTTCAAATACATTAGTAGGTATGCTATATAATGACAATGAAGTATAATTATATATTCGGTGCAATTGAAATTGCGGTGAATAAGGACTATATTTGTAGCTGTAGTGAGAGTGAGCAGGGGCGGGGACGTAGTCGGAATCGTAGTAGAAGTCGGATTAAGAATGCGCAGTCCACGCAAGCGGAACCGCGGGCACGGTTAGTTTATAATATGTACCTACCATACAGTTTTATAATGCTACAATGTAGGTATAAAAAGGTCGGATCTAGCTGGCGGCACTCAAACGTCCACTGCTAGACATAGGCCTTCCCCAATGAACGCCACCACACCCGGTTCTCCGCCCTCCGCATCCAGCCGCTTTCTTAGGTCGTCGGTCCATCTGCGTTTCTTTGAATGATATGTCTTGTAATGAGGAGTTCCGAGAAGAACGAAGGGCACGTCATAGCCGATAGGATTAGCAAGCTGAAGTGGCAGTGGGCGGGCCACATCTGTCGTAGAATCGACGGCCGTTGGGGCAGGCAAGTTCAGGAGTGGAGACCGCGGATCGTCACGCGCATGGTGGGACGCTCCGCCACCAGATAGACTGACGACCTGAGATATCAAATTATATATAATTTTCGTATCGTGATATTCGTTAGGGAGGTGTATATGAATCCTGCAACCGGGAAAGTGTGGCTAGAGGGGGACTTGATTCCTCTGACAACCCTGGCCCGGACGCTGGACTTCATCGCCGAGGATGGCCCGGAGGCGATTCACAACGGCTCGCTCACTGCGGCGCTGGTGCGAGACATACAGGGCTTCGGCGGAATCGTCACAGAAGAAGATCTCAGAAACTTCCGGTAAGTTTTTGAAACTTATCTCTCGCTTAGTCCTGTCGATAGAACCATGTAAGGCCAAAGCCTTGTAACACATTTAGTTCTTTGTTGTCGCTAAAATTGTTTCGGCAGGGTAGGGTAAGGAGCAATCGGTCTACTTTCCCCATAGGTCTACTTGTCCAAATTGTCAACTTTCCCCATCGGTCTACTTGTCCAAATGGTCCAGTTTCCTCTTCGGTCCACTTTCCTCTTCGGTCCACTTTCCCCATCGGTCCACATTCTGTTTGTTAACATTTAGTATTTATTTCATCGCAATCGGCTAACTCAATCAAAAGTTATAGACATTTTTGTGTTTTAAATAGCGATGCAATTTTGGAATTGAGCATAAATCTCATCAGCGTATAGTCATGATAAAACTGTACAAAAATCCATGCTTTAAAGTTAAACTGGTACAAAAATAAACGTATGCAATATTAATTATATTTTTAGGATATATTTTTGAACATATTTATATTCAAATCACCTAAATTTACAATGTTTAAAGAGTGACATCTAGCTCGGCGAGTGAAAATAAAGATGTACTCGTACCAGCCAAATACAATAGTGATATCAAAATTTTTGTTCCGAATTGCTCTGTTCTATAAGACTAGTCATAGTTATATTTATTTATTGCATCCTATGTTACAGGTGTTAAATTTCACAACATGACCCTGTAAGAGTGGTTCGTTATAAGATTGATTATTCTGTTTCAGTAAGTCTACTTTTTTTTGGTGGATCGATTTTCAACAGAGCTATGTAGGTAGTTTGTTTTTATATTTGGTTTAATTTTCATTGTAATAAATAGTTAGTTGTAAGTGTAACAGTGGTAATGAACTGCATTCTTCCCTTCTCTAAAAGCAAATATATAGGTATGTGGGTGATCGGATCTCGGGGTACTTTATTCGCAAGTTCTATATCCAGCCATAATACACGATTATACTAGTTTGTGTCAGTTCTAATTGTACCGGCGCTCCTTTAAATCAGAGCTCAACTTACTGCCTCTAACTAAATGTACGGCTTTTGGATTAATGAGATATATTTGGCAGTAAGATGTATGTTGTGTGACGACAACACGTCTTGGTGTGTTATTTTAATTTACGTTGCTCCCCCTCTATAACTCGCAACTGGATAAGGATATAAAATGCGAAAATTTACCTATTTATTGCGGTTGCGAAGGGCGAGTCAACGCCAGTTAGCTTCTCTCTACTCTCAAGTCTATCAAAACGAAGTTGAAACAATATAATTTCACCAGAATTACCACGCCATTAAAACCTTTATTCAATTGAGATAAAGCTTTTTCAGAGCGGCTTAAACCGCATCGTTCGGTTTATAAGACCCATGTGGTTTTCACTTGGCGACTGTTTTATTTATTAAATCTGTGAACTTTACAGCGTAGAATGGCAAGATCCCATCGCCGTTCCACTGACAGGCGGCAAAACGTTGTACTCGGTGCCGCTTCCCGGCTCAGGGTCGGTGTTGGCGTTCATCCTCAACATGCTGGTCGGGTGGATCGGCAATAGCTCCGCAGCCCCCGTCGAAAGCAACCTCTATTGGCATCGTATCGTCGAGAGCTTCAAGTACGCGTACGCAAAGCGAACCGGGCTCGGGGATCCATTACAATCAAATCTTCCGTACAACATCCGTGAGGTACGTAACGTGGAGAAATCCGACGAAGAACTACTTAAAGTCACAGACAAAGCCTGAAGGATTAATAAGTTGTCAGTGTACTAGACCACATCTGTCCCAGAACCAATGGTTGTTCTAAAATGAACACCCCGCCACGTGTATTATTTCCCTAGCCAGATGGACCGAGGACCTTAAAAAGGTGGCTGAAATAGACCGGGTGTGGTGGTGGTCTTTAGAAAAGGGCAGCACTGCAGTAAACGTTAACAGACTGATGATGATAACATGTTACTATATAGGTACTAAGGGTAGGTATGTTACATGCTGCAAGTGTGCCTCGGCGATGACTCGGAACCAACCTTTCCTGGCATCGCATCATCCGATTAGCTTATAGGCCGTGGCCTAGGGACGGCAGATTTCAGAGGGTAGCAGGTTGGTTAAGTTAAGTCAAGTAAGAAAAATATAAATCCGGCACTGACATAATATGAACGAATGTGTGTAAAACCAAAAGTTCCTCTACAAAATTCAACTACCTAGTTTATAAAACTATCTCTCTCTGCCTGAGTGTGTCAGTGTTGTCATTCAATGGAATGCATACATCCTTTCGATGAAATTTTATAACAAGCGAAATATTTAAATAATTTTTTACATAACTTAAACATTAACTAATAAGAAAGAAGATCTTTATAAATTAATTCAATACCAAATTAATTGTTTATTCTAGGCATATAACCTACAAATTAATCGATAGATATATTTGTGTATCATCAGTTTTTATTTTTATTTTGTGTACTTAAGTACATATGCTTCGAAACCATGAATTTGCAGTGCGATTGCATTTGCCTTCCCTTATTTTTCCTGTGCAAAGATGTGATTATTATAAACTTATAAACTAATTATTAGTAGTATATACACTCCTTCTTACATTCACACATGCACACAAACACTCCCACACCCACACACATACCTACACTCACTACTCACATCGTAACTCACACTAAACACTTAATAATTACTTACTATTGTATTTCACGGTCCGGAAGTGGAGCCTGGCGACCTGTATTTACAGGCTACTGTGTAACCTAGTTCAGGCACCAGACTTCACAAAAAGTTGTGAAGTAAATAAATAAATTTTGTATTGTATTGTATTGATTCCCCGTATTGCAGTTGGAGCGCAACCTGTCCAATCGCGAGTGGGCGACCGGGTACCGCGCGCGCGTGGATGACACGCGCACGTTCTCGGACTGGCGGCACTACGAGGCGCTGTTCGAGGGCGCGGACGACCACGGCACTGCGCACGTCATTGTCGTCGCCCCCGACGGCAGCGTCGTGTCGGCCACCAGCACTATCAATTATATGTGGGTATCACAGTTCTATCCTAGCTGGCAGTGACTGAATGAGAAGAACCGAGGATCAGATTCCGTAGCGCGCCTTGGGAGAGGCATGTCCACCAGTGGACTCTCTTGCAAGCTGATGACGATGATAATCACAGTTCTTGCTCTAATAAGTAACTAGTTTCTGGACTTTAAATTTGCGGATGCGTTTGTACAAGTTGGTCCCGGTCTGGATTTTATATTGTTCAATTCCCATAGCAAAGGAGAAAGACTTGTTTGGGATTAGACATGTAATATAAACATCGTCAAACTACCCGGAGATCTTAGTTGTTGTTACATCTCAATGATATTTTTTATTCGCAGTTGGGGCTGCCAGAGGCGTTCTCAGAGTCTCGGCATAATGTTGAACAACGAGATGGACGACTTCGCGATCCCGCACCGAGAGTCCTCGTACGGGCTGCCCCCGTCGCCGGCCAACATGATAGTCCCGGGGCTGCAGCCGCTGAGCTCGATGGTGCCTACCATAGTGGTTAACAGTGAAGGCGTCGTTGATCTGGTTATAGGCGCCGCGGGCGGGACAAAGATTACTACGCAAGTTGCCCTGGTAAGTTTTATCCCCAACCAGTTATTTTGGCAGACCGGGGTAAATGTTTAGACGTGGAGATATTAAGCCAGGATGTCTGAAAATACAGTGCCATTTTGGTGGGCTGTCCGTTGGAGGATTTGCCATAATTACGACGCTTGGCAGGCGGATTGGTGATCGCACTAATGATCTTAAAATACACAGGAGAATGCTGCTTCCCGTCCCTGGTGCAATCCTTTAGTCGCTTTGGCGGCACCCATTGGAAGATTTGGGGTGGCCCTATCCAAAGCCGGAAACCACGCGGCTGAAGACGGACGTAAACTTACTGATAATTATTTGTGTATGTGTGTATGTATGCTATTTCTTTGTTAATTAGGTATTTTGATTTCAGACCGTAATGCACACAATGCTGGAGGGCGGCGAACTTCCGGAAGTAATGCACCGACCTCGACTGCACCACCAGCTGGTGCCCATGGAAGTGGAGCACGAGGCTGACTTCAGTCCTGTAAGGATATTTACAAATTACGAATTACTGTCGAAGTCCTGTGACGGAATTATGTGAATCTTTGCCATCAACCAAGGACCATTCTACTTCACGGAGAAAGGGTTACTGCACATTATCCTAGATATAGATAGGGCAGTGTTGCTGATAGCTGCTGCTGATAGCTGCAGGCTTGCCTCTAGCTCGGTAACAGATACCTAAGTTACGAATGAATTCAATTTCTTAGCCAAAAATTGATAAAAAAAACCAGTTTATTATAAACACTTTAACGAATCGCAAAAGAAAGAGAATCATTTGAATCCGGATTTTTCGAATTTTGATCTCTTTAACAAGTTTAATTAGAGATATTTGTAAAAAAATGTGTAAAGAACAGCGGTTATTATTTTTCGTATTTGGCTTGTTCTACTGGTTACTGGTTATTATCAATTTAATCTTTTGCCTTAATAAAATGTGTACATTCCCAAGACTATTTTCGTCAATCATTCAATATTTAAATCATGAGTCATAACAACAGTTGTTTTGTAAATAATAACGTTATGCATTATAATATTTAACTCCTATAAGATATCGTACATATCAACGGTTGATACATGTCCTTCGTCAATCTGTTTATTGTCTATGACATATAATAGCAGTAGACAAGCAAAATCTCACTCAAAGAATAATATAAAAATGCAGTCATGCATGACGTTCTTTCTTTTATCATAGAACATTGCTTATGTCCATTTTATGTAATCATGGAAGAAACAATCGCTTAATTGTTCTTTTGAAATTCAAGAAAAATATAAATAATTTTGCATATAGCGAATCTTTCGAAACCCGCATAATTACTCAGAGCATTGATAGCATGATGTAGGATTTAATTAATATTAATTGAAATTTTGCAAAAATCTACTATCTATCACCATATAATATATGGCAGACAGCTCTATCATTAATAAAGATTTACGAAAAAGTATACTTAGGCATCTTTTAACTGTTAATAAGTATATACACGTACCGGAAATTAATTTAGAAATTAGATTGACTGTAAGTACTAATTTTAAACGAACGTTTAATTCAATCTTTAAAAAAAAGTTATTCAAAGATCCGCCATTTTCATATTAAATATGCTCGTCTACCCACACCCACACTCGCGTGCATTTTGATACGATATTGACCAACACAACGTTGATATAAACTCATGCCTAAATTACCGATCTTTTTTATACAACAGGAAATAATAGCATCTCTCCAAGCCCGTGGGCATGCGACGACAGAGCTCGGACCAACGGCGGGCTTCGCAGCGGTGGTGGCCGCCGCCCGTGACGTCACCGGCTTCATCGTACCACAAACGGACCGGCGGCGCGTGGGCAGCGTCGACGGCTTCTAACGCATTGTCCGATTCAGCAAATAGCCAATCAACTAATCAAAGTGATTTACGGTCGAAGACATAATAGCATTACCATCTGTCAAATTTACAGAATCTAAAATGGACCTTTGGTATTTTATATTAGGGATCGTTTTAGATAGTGGAAATTGACTGATAGTTGGTAGCTTGTCTTCGACTGTTCTTGAGTAATGTGAAGTAGATTCGTATGAATGTATTGTGCATATTAGTGCTACGTTTATCGTTGTGTACGATTTTGAATGTGAATGCTGAATTTAATGAAGTGAAATTTATATATTGTTTTAAAGTAGGACTACGTCTTTGGTCTGCTATAGGTGTTAAATTTGAAGTTTAGAATGGAGCCAGGAATGAATGAAAGGATAGCGTAGTGCTTGCGGCGGTCCAGATTTTTGTATATTATAAAGCTATACAAAATAAGGTAGATGTAAATTGTGTGATATTTTATATTTGTAAAGCTATTGAGTATTGCCTGCAGGGCATTGTCGTATCTTTAAGACACTGTGATTCTAGTATTGTTATTACGAAATAAAAGTTAAACTGTACGTTACACTATTTTTTTTACCATTTCCTGACACTGACATGTAGACCCACAGATTTGAATAGGTTAAATACCGCATATTCATTATTATTAACGAGAAACGAGCGTGTCACCTACCTACGATGATGACACACGAGCCATTTAGTGATGTAAACAGACCCGTTTTAATCGTAACGAGTCTGTAAGTTAACTATGGCACAATTTGGCATTTTTATGTTTACAATGACACGACTCGCGCGGTTGAAGCCAGAAAGTAGAAGCGCTTGAACGGAAAAAAATTATCCTAGGATTGTTTTGACGAGTGTTGAGTTGGGTCTACACTTTTATGGAATAAAATGCTCGATCCTTGAATTAAAGTGACAGAATGTGAACAAACCTAGAAATACCAAACAAGGGTGTCTGGAAGAAATCGATTTTAATTATAAGACTGCCTCTTAGTCTGACCAAGATACAATTTAAATTAGGCTACGTTGTCAAGCAAAGTTAGGTCTCTATCTTTAGTATTAAGGTGCACGCTAAGGAGAAAGAAATAAGATCGATAATGGGCCCGATTCTGAAGCCACATATATAAAATTTGACAGCGTTAAAATTAATTTCGTCTTTATCTTCATAATACTGTGTGACAAGGATAGCAACAGTTTTAGTGCTGACAAATTTTAACGTTGTGCCTTCAGAATCGTGCCCAATGTCGTACGATAAATAACTAGAAATTTAGGACAAGATGGTGTAGATTTAGATCCTTTTGCCTACAGTTTATTTTTGACAAATGATTGAATTGAAACTTCTTCTTCTCTGTCGTTCCCTCACTGCTGAGGATCGCGACCGTATAGAATTGAAACTAATGATGCTCTATTCTTTGCCTTATTATAAAAAGTAATTCTGTTGATTGATAAAGACGGATTGATTGACTATGGAACAAATAAAGACGATTCACATTAAATATAGATTATCTTTTCATTTCTAATGTAATGCTCGAAAGGTTTATTTACAAACCTCATACGCTTTTTTGATTATTGCAATAATTTCATAAGGATCGGATTGCTAAAAATAAGTTCATACAAATATTTACTTCGTGAAGTCTAAGATTGTCTGAAAAGGACTTTGCTTCCAGAGCCGTAAAATACATCAAAACAAAAAGAAAGAAACTGTCAGACTGCGTTCGCTTCGCGGCAAAACGTGAAAATCTTATTTGTCGTAAATCAGCTTTTAAATAAACACCAGCCAAATTATATTGTGAATCAAGTGTTGTTGGTCATATATTACTGATTTTATACAAGTTAGTGTATTTAAAAAATGGCGTATAATCTTTCGGAAGGTTCCCTCGAGGTAAGATTACAAGTTATGACTTGTTGCGATGTTATATCCAAAAAAGTATTTCGATCTTTTGCTCAGTAATCCGAAGTAAAATCCATTTCCCATGCATGTGTCGACAAAGTCAATTTCCAGCATTTGTTAGTTACCCATTAGGTCTTTGTCCTGCAGATGCTTTAAATGCAAGGAGGGACCAACGGAAATTCCCCATATAACAGTAGGTACAGTCAAATTCCGAATTAAGTGACCAGCTCCAGCACATTATCCAATGACGATAAAATTATAATTCGAATTGACTATACGTTAGGCTCGGTCTACACATACCCATTTGGGCTCTAAGTCTTGCGTTTACATAGTACAAATGATATGGATTTTTGGATAACACCACAAACAACCCTTACAAGACTGAATTTTGACAGGCTAATATGATAATTCATGAGGAATTAGTCTTTCGGCATACGATACACAATGGTCAGTGTTGAAGTCTAGTTGCACAACGATTTTGACCGCCTCGTTTTCCTAGTGGCTTGGCGATTATACTCGAGCGCCAGAAGTTGGGGTTGATACCCACCAGGAACATACAGTTTTGTATAATTTGTGCATGTTAGTCCCGGTCTAGACATTTTAATATGTGAATTGTTCTATCTTTGTCTAATTCCCTTAAGTACAGGAGAGAATCCTAGTTTGTGATTTAGACGAGTGTATGTATGTATATATGAAATATTTATTATTTTGCATTTCTAGACTATAATGAATGGAGGGCACTATGACAAGCCAATAATGCAAGTTTTAGGTAGCAAGAAGATTCAAGGCAGTGGTGCCAACGAGAGGTTCCGACTGCTTGTGTCAGACGGGAAGCATTCCCACAGTTTTGCTATGCTTGCAACACAGCTAAATGACAAGGTTATCACAGGAGAGCTGTCTGATTACTCGGTCGTGCAAATTGATCGTTTTGTAACATCACTGTTGAAAAATACAGGCAAAGGAGAGAAGTACGTTTTTTTTGGTAACTTTTACAATAACTTCGAATAGGTAGCATATTGTTGGCTAACTAAACATGTTCACCTGCCAAGTCAGTTTTGTCTGCTATGCAATTATATAACATTTATAGTGTTCATAACATAATAGCAAAAAAAACTTTATTTTTCAGATTACCTACTCATTTCATAAAATCCATATTGCAACCCCAAACAAATCACATTTAAACTGCTTTAGCTAAGTTAATGAAATTAAATAAATGAAGTGTATGTTTAAATGTAGAAAAAATCACCTATCCAACATTGAAAGGATTTTTAAAATAGTTTCTGCTGTTACATAGGAAATAAAACAAGTCTTCTTTATACTAAGCATGTTTAATGCAAAATATTTGTATGTCTAACACATGCAACTGGAGACTTTTTGTTAAAACATAGTTTTATCAGATTCTTATAACACTCTCATAAACTCAAAAAATAAATATGTTTCAGGCGGGTGATGATAATCTTGGATCTCACAATCATTGCACCAGGGTCACAAGTGGGCAAGAAGCTGGGTAACCCTCAAACTTGGCTAGAGGAGATGGCAGCCGCAGCTCCACCCCAGCCAGCCATGCAGCCTGTACATCAACAAAACTCAGCACCTGCGCCTATGTTCTTGGCTAAGCCAACCCCTGGACCAGGACCTAGTCTTGATAACAGCATCATGTCCTCTCAAATGACTCATCCGATTGCTAGTTTGAGTCCTTACCAAAACAAGTTAGTACAAAGGAGTCTCCTATAAATCTAATATAATCTAATACATTGAAAATATTTGCAATAAAATATATTTGGGGGATGAAGGATAAGTAATACTAATAATGCATTAAGATTACTTTTGGAATGTTTGTCAATTTATCTGTTTATTTGTGGCACGCATCACATAAAAACTACTGAACCAATTTTGATGGAGTGTTCAGAAAAACAGGTCATAATTTGAGGTCACATTCAGTCTTTATTTCATCGCAATCTTTATTCAGTCAAAGTTAATGCGAATTTATAGTTTTCAAAATCGTACATTAGTAGGCATACAATACAACAAAGAAGCACATATCCTCAGTGCAATTCATATAGGGATGGGTTGAGACTGCAAAGGCGAATGGGAGCAGGATTGAATATTAATAATGTAGACAACGCACGCGGAGCCGCGGGCACGGCTAGTTTATCACTAAATCTTTGAAATGTGTCAAGTGGGAGACTGATACTTAGCATCTACATGAAATAAAAGAGCTATCTGTATTCCTTTATTCTTATTATGACTACTAATAAAGTCGGTCATGTTATAGATGGGTCATAAAGGCACGCGTCATGAGCAAATCACCAATTCGCACATGGAGCAATGCCAGAGGCGAGGGGAAACTGTTCAGCATGGACTTGTGTGACGAGAGTGGCGAGATCCGAGCCACCGCCTTCAAGAACGAGTGT
Source organism: Esperia sulphurella (assembly GCA_947086405.1). Classification (NCBI taxonomy): domain Eukaryota; kingdom Metazoa; phylum Arthropoda; class Insecta; order Lepidoptera; family Oecophoridae; genus Esperia; species Esperia sulphurella. The sequence goes on along the minus strand of OX352270.1, from coordinate 7,007,750 downwards.
GACAAGTTTTATGACATGATACAGGTACACTTGAATACTTTTGTTATGAATAGTCTTTACACCAAGAAAAAAAACTTTCGCTAGAAACTTTTTAGGCATAGTTAAGTATTATATGTCATCATTAAGTTAAATTAGTAAGACAATAGTCAAGTCAGTAAATAAGATGGTGTAACATCATGTAACAATAAAAGTATATCCTGATTGATATACTTAATGCACTGCTCAAAACCCTCTGTCTGAAAACTTGAAATGTTGCATAGTAGTTCCTCAAAATACATGTCCAATGGTAAGTAAGGACATTTTAAATTTATCCCTAAAGGCTTGGAATTTCATTCGGATAAAGTCATTGGCAGCAGTAAGACTAGTTTTAAAAATTGTGCCTTAATTACGTGGTAATATCCTTATAGGTTGACAAAGTGTACTACATCAGCCGCTGCCAACTGAAAACAGCTAACAAACAGTTCACAAGTCTCAAGAACGATTACGAGATGTCGTTCACGGCTGAGACCGCCGTCGCAGAGTGCATGGAAGACGCAAACAACGTGCCGACCATAAAATATAACTTTGTGCCCATCAACGAAATTGCCAACAAGAGCCCTGATACACTACTTGGTGAGACAGAAATATTATTTTCTTTGCCTGCAACGTTAGGTATTTCTTTTGCATTTGTAATAAACAATCTCCTAAATATTAAGAATTTAGTTTCCGAATAGTTTAATATATTATCGACGCTCCACTCACTTGGACTCCATTTCTTTAAAAATAAAGTTGAAATTTACTTAGTGTTAATCCTTTTCCGCCTCCCCTTCCTTCCCCTTTCGTCTCGCTCCCGCACCCACTTACATCCCTCTCTCCCCTGACCTCCACTCCAACTGCCACTGTAGTCCTATCATCTTATCGCAATCTGAATTCCACCAAGCTATACTTATTAAGTTTATGAAAACTATAAACACGCATAACTTTTGATTTAGAAAGCCGATTGCGAAGAAATAAACACTAAATGTTACTCCAATGTAAGCTTATGGTTTTATCAAAACTCCTTCAGAAGTGGTACATTAGTTTTTACGTGATGCGTGCACAAACTAATACACATAATTTCCAAAAATGATCTCAGTCTATTCCATTACTTATTGTTCATCCTCCAAAAAAATTTCGAGGCACGCGAAATTGTCATTTTTATTTATTAACTAGCTGTGACCGCGGCTCCGCTCGCGTGGACTACAGGATCCGCTCTCATTCCCACTTTCGTGCCCTATCCCACTCCAGGTCCAGGTCCAGGCCCAGGGCCAGGTCCACGTCCACGTCCAGGTCCAGGTCCAGGTCCCTCCTCTCAAACCTCCCCTCAGCTCTCCCCTCAACCCACCCCTCAAACCTCTTTCCCTCGTCTCTCCAAATGTAGTCCTCGTAACTAATCCATCGCAATCCAAATTCCGACCAACATTACTTTGTTGCATACGTATACCACAAATTCATCGTAATCGGGTAACTCAGTCAAAAGTTTAAACACTCAAATTACACTGGTACCATACCCGCTCCCGCTACCGCTCACGAATTCAGTCGAACATTTACACCCTACTACATTCGTCGCAGTGAATGCGAGTTTTCGGAAACTATAAATTCACATAACTTTTGATTGACTGCACCGATTGCAATGAAATAAAGCCTATATGTTACACCAAATTAAGCCCCATGTTTCTGTGAAAAGTCCATCAAAGTCCGTTCAGTCGTTTTTAAGTGATGCGTGCACAAACTCACAGACAAACAGACAAACCGACAAACAGACAAACAGATAAACAGATAAACAGACAAAAATTTCAAAAATGATCGAAATGTGTTCTGTTGCTTATCCTTAGACCCCCCAATTTTTTTTTTTGCAAATATCTTCAATGTACAGACACGCGAAGTTTACGATTTTATTTATAAGATTATCAGAGCAGAAAGTGTTGTACAGACTATAATTTTATTATATCGGGTAAGTAAACCTTTACAACATAATTGACTAAAAGAACATACATTATTTTTACAAAGCCATTCTGCTACTTTTTATGACGTATGTGTACATATCCCCATCGATCGTACCAGGCCACACCGCGAGCTAAGCTGGCTGCCGATCAAGTTTGGTTCCACATATTTTCAAAGCTAAGCTACGAGGTAGGATCGGTGTGGCCTGCGCTTTACAGACAACGGCGGGCGGCGAGCCGTGCGAGCCTTTCACAAATTGTGAAACGCTACGTGTTACCACAGGAAAACCTAGCAAAAATATTTTTTTTGACAGATGTTATTGGAGTTTGCAAGATGGCAGCTGACGTACAGGAACTGACTGCCAGGAACACTGGCAAACTGCTGAAGAAGAGAGAAGTCACACTTGTCGACAACTCAGGCGGTGCCGTTAGTATCTATATAATATTATTACAGTTTAGAGCATGATATGTTAAGTATATGTTACGGGTATAGTGAGATCAGGCTACATATAGATTTACCATAAATTATTCGAATTAAATTTCAGATTGTTCTAACACTATGGGGTACCGAAGCAGAAAACTTTGATGGGAGCACTAATCCAGTTATAACAGCTAAGGTAATTAAAAGTATTTATTTAAATCCCTTAAGATTACTTATATGAAAACAACAAAACAAAGGCTACTGCATTTATACTAGAATGGGAAGGTCCCATCTCGAATGTGTTGTGTGATGGACGGTCTTAAGCTAACGATGATCTTGAAGTGGCATTAAATCTCCAATGTTCACTTCTTTGTTTCGTAAAAATAGGAAACGTCATTTGATACATTTTTTTATAGTTAATACCATATCACAGTAAAGTCAACTGAAATGGAAACCCATTTGTATTTGAACAGCGCTCATGTGAACTATACATTAATCTACATCCATCAACAAGAAATGTTTCTGGAGTTCTTGTTTTATTATATTCATATCATTTATTGTTTCATGTAGTTAATAGGGACTTACACACAATCTTGATGACAATATATTACTTGATGAAGAGCCGTGTTGTTTGTTGGTGAAATCGTGGGTTCAAACCCCGCCCGTACCAATAAGTTTATCGCAACTTACGTACGGTTTATTTATAATACCACAGGTTTTTCGGTGAAGGAAAATGTAAGGAAACCTGCATAAACCAAATGAGCAACTAAGATGTGTGACCAAATCATCTCGGAGCACCGTTGGTGGACAGGGGGTTTAGCACAAAACCCCCTGAAAAAGATCCTGAAAAGTCGAAGTGTCGCCAGGTCTTCCTCCTGGCCCCCTAAGGATATAAATTGCTGATGAAATATGTTACATATACATACTTCAATTGTAATTGCATGTAAGCTAGTGTCATTCATTCATTACACTTCAGAAGCATAACATTACATTGTCTCAATTCTCCCGCCTTTTAAATATACTACAACTTCTGTGAATGTGCAGGGTTCTCGTCTAACAGAGTTCAACGGCAGCAAGTCTTTGTCGTGCCTCGCCAGTACCATGGTGCGACTGAACCCTGACCTGCCCGAGGCCCACAAGCTGCGCGGCTGGTACGACAATGGCGGCGCTGATATGGATATAGTCAATATTTCAGCCAGGTATATACGTCGCGAAAAACCGTTGCAATGTAGCCATTATTACTTATACCCAACCGTGTGTCTCCCAGCTGAGAATAGGGCCACCCCCAATCTTCCCGTGGGTGTCGTCAAGGCGACTAAGGGATTGCACCAGGTACAGGCAGAAGCGTTCTCCTGTGTACATTAAGATCGTTACTGCGATCACCAATCCGCCCGCCAAACGTGGTGATTATGTCAAATCCCGCAATGGACTATTGTTGGCCTCATAATAATATAAATTATTACAAAATATATAGAAATTATTACACGATAAAAAATGCACAGATACAAAAAGCCATTAGCACATTTAAGCGGTCTTATCGCTAAAAGCCTCGTCCAGATAACTATTGGGCAGAGGATAAGAATAGCAGTGCAAGGTAGGTTGTGCGTTAAGTATATCTTACGCAATATTTTAGAATCTCTTTTCATAATTTACTTCATAAGGATCAGTTGACTCATACAATGAACCTAAAGTTTTTCATAGCATCTCATATTTTTCACACTTATCTCACTGATCTAAACTACCCCTAAGTACATATAAGTAATACAAAGTCAAATATCCTTAGCACCGGTAAAGGTTGTCTGGAAGAAATCGCTTAAAGCGACAAGTAACTGTATTTCTGTTCAATAAAGGTTATTGTAATGTACCGTTCATTTTATGTTACCTTGGTTATTTAACTACATTATTGCATTGCAACAGATCTGGCGCATACGCTGGCGGAAGCAACGAGTGGATCACATTTTCCGAAGCGGAAGCCCGACAACTCGGCTCTGGCGACAAAGGCGACTACTTCAGCCTACTCGGAGTACTAACGTTCATGTTCACCGAGAACACTGTGTACAAGGCGTGCCCGCAGGACCAGTGCAATAAGAAGCTGGTGAATCAGGAGAACGGATTGTTCAGATGCGAGAAGTGCAACCGAGAGTATCCCAACTACAAGTACAGGTTGCTGTTGGGGGTGAGTTTCATCTTTATCTTATATTTATTGATGAATAGTTTTCGGCTCGATCCTAGCGAAGTCACAGATTACTTAATTTAAGTTAATTACGAGAAATTCCTAACCTCAAACCTTATTAAAGCTTACTATCAACTTTAGTAAGGAAAATCTGGAATGAAGTGATAACACTAAGACTGGCTCAAAAGGACTTTGCTTCCAGAGCCGTAAAACATTTAAATAAATAATAAATATTTACAGGCGAACGTGTCGGACCCGACGGGCGACCAACGCATCACGGCGTTCAACGAGGCCGCGGAAGCGATGCTGGGCACCACGGCCGCCGAGGTGGGCCGCCTGTCCGAGTACGACAAGTCGGCCTACACGCAGCTGTTCGAGGGCGTCAAGTTTAACACGTTTGTGTTCAAGTTCCGCACCAAGATGGAGACATATAGTGTAAGTTTAGGCACAGATTACTTAATACATCAAGGAAAACGAAAATACATATGTTTTTAATCACCTACTCCTTCCTACTGTCACTAAGGCGCTCGCCTTAGCGTTGTTATTATTCCGTACGGGCGTGGCGAAATCCACGCCGGGGCGGCCCGAAGTGTAGGTACTTATCGCAGTAGGTTCGTTCGAGTGACGGAGGCCTGGTGTAGGGCTCGACACATTAGACAAAGTTTCCGGAAACTTGTACAACTTTGGACGCATAGGCTGATTGATGTTTTTTACAGGACGAAGCCCGCTTGAAGACCACAGTGATGAGCGCGCAGCCGGTGGACTACAAAGATGCGAACGCGAGGCTCATCAAGAGCATCAAAGCCCTCACAGGAGTTGAAGTCTAATCATCAAAGTTTTTAAAGTATTTTAACAAAGGCTGTAAGAAAGTGATTTCCAAGTTTAAAATACAGATAAGGAAAAATAAAAAAAATCTGGAATTTGGCAACGTATATTGCTTCACTCATGTTTAATAATGGAACATCCAAGTAATTAGGAACAAATTTAGTGTAAGTTTTATACTGTTTAACAATATTATGAGTTGAAAAGCAAGTAGTTTCTTCTGATGGTTGCAAAGAGTGATGTATATCTGAACATGGTATTAAGGGGATTTCTGGATTTTTCCAGAAATCCCCTTTGTGTCCTTTGAGCACTGGTCTCCTCTGGACAAAAAATCAAATAATCCCCTTCGCAGGGGATTTTGGCAGGGGATTATTGGAATAAGCCATTCCGTTGCACTATGGAAAAGCGTTTAATATCTATAGGAGCTATAAACTAAAATGTCATACTATATACAATATAATGGTTTTTTTGTGTACTTCGTTTGTCAGAAAAAATCGATATTCCAATGCTGGCGTGGATTCGATTTAAATTATGTAAGTTGTATTTGTAAAATTTTAGTTTAATTCATGGAGCTAATAATAAACAGTAATTTTGTACTTAATAGTTTCATTTTCTCAATTTCTCTTCTGAACTGAAGAAACTAGTCACAGTTGTCAATAAAAAATATTGTATATTGTTTAAAACTGTGCTAAACCAGTGTTACCTGAACGCTTCCCATTCCATAGTATGTAACTGCCTTTTTCAGATTTGTGAGATATGCTCAACCACATTAAGTAGTATATTTGAACAAAGATATTGGGCCCCAAATCTAAAGAACAAATTAAAAATTTGACAGCACTAATGTAGATGCTATCCCTGTTACACAGTATTCTTAAGATAAAGACGAAATTTATTTTATTGCTGTAAATGTTTTTATGTGTGCTTCTGAATCAGGCTTAATATATTATTACTAAATAAAAAACACAGTTTTCACTAATTAATTTTAATCTCATTGATATGACTCATAATTTGGCTAAGAAAATGGACATTTCATTATGAGCGTGCTCGGGCAACTGCAATGCATTAGTTGAGATTCTTATATTTTACATTGATTACCTAAATTGAGATTCACGGATTTGAATAGGGGGCTCACAGTAGCGATTGAACTAAAGTTTCGTCCAAGAATCTCCGCCGCTCCACGAAACGTATACTACTAAGCTTATACCCGCGACTTAGTGTTATAAAGAGGTATAGTATATGTTATTCCAGGATATAAGCTATAACTGTACCAAGTTCCATCAAAATCTATTCAGCCGGCATGGCGTGGTTGAGCAACAAACTCCACAGTTTCGCATTTATAATATTATTAGCTGTATTTATGTTGTTAAATATATCTATATATATATCGTCGGTCTTTAATATGCCAAACGGTGTTTGTTCGTCATGTCTTTTGTAGAATGGGAGGAATTACAGATTGATGCAATAGGATATGCGCCATTTTACCAAAAGACCGACATTAATATACGACCACACGATATATTATATACGATCCTTAAGTGGAATAAGTCGCCTTTATACATAATTTTATTACGTTTTTGTTATTGTTGTTGATCATTTTGGTACAATAATGGATGGATGGCGGAGGTTCTTAAATTACCTTAAACTATACAATTTGTAATTGAACGAAAATCTTATAGAATACAGATTTATCCTCATGCCTCCCGATAACAGATATAGCACATAAGTTATTAAAGGGTAGCAATATATCCGTAATATTTTCATTGGTGATACACCAACATTTATTTCGAGCATTTCTGTGTTATTATAGAATGTTGCGTATTTATACAGTTAATGTAGTTACAAAGTATTAAGAGTACAATCTAGACGTCTTATTTCTTCCATCCAACCAACCAATGAGGTTGATGATAATCTCCAAAAAAAAAAAGATTTAAGCACTCAATTTCTTCGAAAATATTACGGCTACACGTAGACTGTGCTGTTTGTTTCCTTATATAAATTGACTTTACTTATATCCTACGAATTGCCCGAGTACGATGTGCGTATAAAATAAGTAGATAAATGTCTAATTATGTCAATCGATTGTTATTAAATATAAGGGGGGGTTACCATCTCTATATAAATGTACACTTACAGACAAATACATAATTTAATATTATAATTAAAGTTTACTTCCAACCAATTAAAATAATGATGACTGGTTATATAGTTACATGGCAGTGTGATTTAATTTTGCGAGTGTTTAAATAAATTACTACAAAATATTTTAATGGCGAGACCATAGTCACTAACCTAACGCCTGGTTTGTCATTTAATAACTAAAGATTAACATGAAGCTTAATTAAAATAAATATTACATATTCATACACTTGTCTTATCCCAAACTAGGATTTCTCCTGTTCTATGAAAATTAAACAAGGATAGGACAATTCACAAATATAACATCCAGACCGGGACCAACTTGTACAAAATTGCCTGTCTGTCCCCAGTGGGAATAGAACCCACGACCTCTGGCGCTCAAGATCAATAACCAAGGCACTAGGCCAACGAGGCGGTCAGTTGAAATAAACTTAAAACTACAAATCAGTGTACACATTGAATAAATAATATTAATTTATTCATTGATACAGTCCAGCAGATTATTCGATAAATTCACAAAGATTATTCGAAAAAGATGGTGCTTTTCAGAATACGTCACATAAAAGAAGTTGAAAGTATAAAAAAATAAATCTTAATGTATAGAATTAAAGCCATAACCAAAAGATTACAGAATAAAATTACGAGGGAATGGTTCACACTATTTCTAGTAAATTCCTGAGTCAGAACTGAAACCATTTAATTCAACGCCATTCTAACAATGTTCTTAAATTATCCTAATAATTGTAACATTAACATTACACTTACTTGACAGATACAGATTACTATTATAGTAAATTATAATTATTCATTCAAATATCTCGATAATAACATTGTTCAATTATTAGTTTTAGATAAATATTACGAAAATATCATGTTTATTTTTAAATAATTTCTTCAATTCCAAAAAATCTTTTTAAGTTTAAGTAAGTATATAAAATATGCGAAATCGCATAACAACAAATGGAATGAGATTCTAAATATGTATCACTGAGATGTGAAGTGAATAACTCCGAAGTGCGCTCCAGATAAGTCTAAGGATAATCTCCTCGATTGTAACTTTAATAATTTTATTTTTATTATCATTGGATTTAGTTACCACATAGTCTGCTTATAACTTCCAGTACCATAAAAATCAATTTCTGTGTGTCCAATGGTTTAGTTCATTCTATTTCATTATGCCAATCCTTATCCGCCGCGCACTGTTCATAAAATAAATCAGTACACGTCATAGACAATCATAGTTTATGTATAAGTATTAATAAAATAGATTTTACACAATAGCAAGTATACCGTACTAAAAGGTAACTTTATTAAAAACATTTAATTCCTTTAAATATCTCAGTAGTCATAGCCCGATATAATCTCATATAATTGCATTTCATTCATAGATAACGTTACTACCGTTATCCATCACTCAGAGAGTCCAGTCTTCGTCCTCGGATAGGCGCATTTATCTGTCCACTTAAAAGTTAACACTGTCTACAATTTGTGCACTTACACTACAATACGAGTTCGTATTACAAAGACGTAGGTTAGTATGTATATAGATATTTGAGCGAACGGTAATCGGTATAGCGAGAGGGACGCCTGCCCGAGTCGGCGGCAGCGCCTGCCCGGAGCCCCTCCGCCCTCCGCCCTGTGCAGGGCTAGCCCCGCCCACACACGCACATCACACGCGCTCGTGCACACGCGCCACGGAAAAAAACATATTCACAAAAAAGAACATAAAAGTCTAAAGAAAGAATAAATTAAAGAGAATAAATAGTGTCACTCTTTGGAACAGATTACATTCGAGGTACGTCAGTACGGACAAAGATTTGAAAGCGTTCCGTCCGCGGGAGCGAAGCGCACCGAGGAGAGAACTAGCTGCCAGAGCATGGACTAACTGAATACTAAATACTTAAAAAATAAAACTTAAAACTAAAAAAATCATATAAGAAAATATGGCCCCATTATAAAGGCAATCGTCGCTTATTTAGTCAATGTGAAATATATTTACACAATTGGCATAATTTTATCACTGCCTTCGTTTTATGAGATGGACAGTATCACATTTTTAAATAACAAAATAATATTTTAAACATGTAAAAGAAATACAAAACAAATCAGCTTCTTTTAAAAATGACAACACAGTCAAAATTAACTCAATAAATAAAGCACTTACACTGCTTATTGGCCCAGATCAATTGATTTCGATTATTATTTTTAAGAGATTCTGCACAAACCACATTAGATAAATTATATCAGCGCAAGTACTATGAAAAGTTGCCGTAACAAAATACTTATGACGCGAGCCACTATCCACGTGAGGCCTTCATAAAGGCCTACAACTGCACCATTAGGTCTTCCGCTTTACCAATTCAGTAATGTATAGCTATATCGATCAACAACGACTCAAAACTATTATATGAAAGAAAATTAGAAGCATAGTTAAGTTTTTGAATATGCGAAAAGAAATCACATATTGGGATAGAACCACAATAATATAACATTAATGTAGTATATTATGTGGGCCTCACAATCCAGGTTAGGTCTCACAAGACTTGATTTAGAGATTATAAAAGCAAATAAATTCAAAAGGTCGGAAGGCATACTTTAAATAAGACAGTTCCAATGCCCGTCTTAATTATATTTTTTGCTATGTATGTCCGAACATAAGTCGTCATGTCAGCCTCGGACCTAATATATAAATGAACAATCATAACATAACACTGGAAAGTAATAAGATTGTATGGTCAAAGTCAAAAGGACCCCACCTATACGAAGCTTTAACATAACTTTTGCGATGCGATCGACGAGCTTTACACATGAAGTGGCTAGCGGTGGGCGTGTCGAGTGTGTGTACGTTGGTCGCGCGCTAGATCCATACGGCGCGCGCATGGGACGTGGGGGGCGGGCGCGGGGGGCGGATGGTGCGCGGGGCGCGCGGGCGGGCCGCGGGCCGCTCACGGCACCAGGTCGGGCAGGCGCCCGCGGCCCTAGGGACGCGCGCCGGACTCCGTACTCACCACCTGAACAAGCAAAGTCGAAATCATTTATTGCACATGAGTACACTTGGTACATTTATACACGGAATTTTTTTTCACCTACCCCTTCGTAAGTGTTAGCACTGTGAAGAAGAACAATACACTTTATTGCAAAAAGAAATAACGTTACAAGTTTTAAAAGTTAAAAATAGTGCAATTTAGGCGGTTATATAGCTTTAAGCGAGTTCATCCAGACAACCTTTGGATAGAAAATATTACGCTACAGAAAAAGGTAGATTGCACTGAAACAAACACGTTTAATGCACTCAAGGACACATTTAGCAGAACGGTTTCTTTTTTATACATTTAGGGTAATTTTGTGCCCTTGGATCTCCGCGGAAAATCGATTTGTGATCTCTTAAGTGTCCATACACCAGATATGCCCACTACCTCTGGGCGCAGCAGCTAGACATTCCAAGCTAAGCTATGGTATTCAGTTTGGTTTACAATAGCTTAGAAAAATACTTTAGTGGCATGCCCACCTGTTGCAGAAACGATGATCGTTGGGGCAGATGGAGTTCTGGAGGGGAAACACCGTAGCAAGCGGCTGGATGAGAATAGTGGAGTACCGGTTGTGGTGGTGCGCATTAGAGAAGGCTTATCCAGTTTGCCAGCCAGCTTATCCAATGGACGGCGATAGACTATGATGAACACTAATATGCGGCCATTGATTGTAGATCGACATCCCGGAGCTGGGAGAACTCCGGGCACTATTAGCCTTACCGAGTCATGCGGGGCTCTGACGAGGTGGACAATTATTTCCCTAGATACTCGTGGTACCTCAACACAGATGTGGCGATGTTGTACGCAACACATCACGTAAAGGAGTATATCACGGAGCGAAAAGCGGGCGAAGGAAAATTCCTTTGCGACATTGGATTGCGCAAGGTGGCGATTTATTGTATCTGCCTACCAATCTGGGACAAAGGCGTGAGCATTATGTCATGTTTATGATCGTAGTCCTAAGCAACGTGTGGCCAAACCAGCTTATTCAGCTACTTACTTTCCGCTCCTTATAGTAGAGCTCCTCGCTCTCCTTGTCGCACAGCAGCAGCACGACGGCACCGAACAGGAAGATGGCGGCGCCCCACCCGACGCCGTATGCCCATCCGAACTCCCACACCGACCGGTTGCCTGTTGAATAACGACACGTTAATGTACAAGAAAACCTCGTCCACACGAGCAACCATAAATATACAAATGTATATTGTACATACACTTGTCCAAACCGAAACTAGGATTCGTGGTAATTAGACTAGGACAGATTCACAAAACATTAGTAAATACCAAAAGGGCGCACCTTTTATAATAATATTCCTTATAACGGATTTGAAAAAAAAAAACATTAAAAAGGCGGTAATTTTTTAATAAAATCTCTTTTCTTAAAGGAATTGTTCGTTTAAAGTTTACTGGTTACTTGTTACCGTTTATTTCATGTGTTTTTTCCTAGCGACGCTGGCAGAAACACCGTGTGGAAACAAATACCTGATTTATTTTGATTATCGTATTTTAAGATTTCGCTGTGCTTTGCATCTTTCGACTACAATAATAAAAAAGTACTACTACGGAATGGTTGCCATGGTAATTATTTTTGTTATTATGTCCTGTGCATATTTTTTTATCAAGAAATATGAGTGATTCCGAATGTTGCGAATATATGTTTTCAATTCAATATTTATATGATTTTTTTTGAACAATTTGGAATACGCTTTTTTTTTAATTATTTCAAGAACGAAATTGAGCTTCGCCGTTCGATATTTAAAATTGATGACTATTATACTCATACGAAGACAAGGCTGAATAGCGAAGCGACCTCTTTTGTCCAGGCGCTGGAATCTACCAACGAAACGCGCCTTCATTACTAACTAGCGTGAAGTATCGTTGGTCCCCCGCCTGGCATTGGTTGAACATTTTCGGAAATAACAATTAACTTCGGATCAAAAACTGACAGTGACATTCGTTGACATTGACAATTGACATCAATGTGCTCTTTTTGAAACGGCGGTTTAACCGAAACCTATACCTATTCGTAATTTGTGATTTTATCTTTATTTAATATAATTTGTGATATTATAGTTTTAGTAAAACAAATTAATACAGATTTCTAAACTTATACTAAATAAACTAAAATTAATTTGTGATTGTGTCTAATTTGTAACCGAACTATTTTTTTAGTTTTTGTCAGTGAAAAATTTACTTCTAAATATCATGGTTTGTACTTAAACACATGCTTCAGAAATTCTTGATAATCTGTTTGTATTTGATTAGTCTTGACTTTCTCAACCAAATAACTTTATCATGGCAAAAATTTGAAGGTTAATGTTTCGCGTACGTACTTTACAGGCTATGCCCAAAATATTGAAATGCTGCATCCCAGGATGCCCATCGACAACTATTTCTACAAAGATGTTTGTTACGCCAAGGGAAAAATCCCATCTACAATTATGGAATGACGTCATTAGTGAGAAAACTTGCTATCGTCTAAAGTGTAACGAAGACCGCGAGAGATACTCCAAGCAAAGAGTCTGCAGCCTTCACTTTGAGGCTAAATATTTAAAGTTTGATGGCGGTAGGGAGTACAACTCCATCCCAACACTTTTTTCTGAAATGGAGATTCAATCCAGAACCCCTGCACAACCTATTTCAATTGGTAAGTTCTTATGATTAAAATAACTTTAATTAATAGACTACAGCGTAATATTATACTGACTGATAATTTTCATTTTAACTTTCAGACTGGGAAACTGATCTCCCAAATTATCATATCAAATGGTCACTACTAGCACACTGAAGCGAGCTTTGTTTTCAGGTAAATTATCTATATCCAAGTATTTTATAAGTAGAACTTAAGAGTCCTCTTACCATTACCAGTATAGGAGTTTTCCTGACAGACCTCTAATTGGCACCAAGAATTCTCCTACTCTTTCACTTGTCTATCACAGAAGGAGGAGCTAGGTTGTCCTACTATTACTCTCCGATCATCATCATCACAGCCTATATACGTCCCCACTGCAGGGGCACAGGCCTACCTTCTCAACGAAGGCTATAGTCCACCACGCTGGCCCAGTGCGCATTGGTGAACTTCACACATGCGCCTTAGAATTCCTTCTTTGGCATATATGCTGGTTTCCTCACGATGTTTTCCTTCACCGTTTGAGAGCAGTTAGATCAATCATCTTTAAATACCTATGTAGAATTTCTTTCTACCTAATGTTACTACAACTACAAAATCAATTACTTTATTTCATCTTTTTTTATTCATTCACAAGGAAAACTACTACACGAAAATAACTGTTATTTATTTATACTCCGCAGGTGGTAGCGGTAGGTAGCAGATCCCGGGCCCTGTAGGCTGGGGCGACGAATACAGCTACGGTAACCCCTGCCTGTCGTACGAGCCGACTACAAGGAGCACCGGGGCTGCGGGCGGCTGAGGCGGGGGCCTCAGTCGTCCTTCCATCCATTTTGGCGACCCCGGGAGGGTGGCAGCACTGGGTGGCCTGTGCTGCCGCACGCACGGCAAGGGGGGGATGGAGCCCGTCTCCCCCTTAGGCGGGCCGCATAATGCGGCGGGGCGCCGACGACGGGGGACACCGGACGTGTGAAGCCTAAAGTCTCCTCGGAGTCCCCCAGACAGCGCCGAAGATGGCCACCGCGGGGTTTTAGTCGGTGAGAGTCCGACATAACCCACTCGTCCCCCCGGGCGGGTGGGTATCCATAATGGATTTCCCCGCGTGAAAAAAAAAAAAAAAGCAGATCCCGCATCGGTCGCACGTAGCACAAACTCTGACACCCCTCCCTAGGAAAAATAAAATAAAAATACGATAATAACTGCAGACTGTTCCGTATTGTGATAAGAGCGATAAATAATTCCATTAGATATTTTCTTGAATCCCACAGTTCATTTCATTCTAGTATGTAATCTGTTTCAATATGAGTATTAGTATGTTATAAATCATACACTAATATCTCTTATAAATGTACCTGCAGTACAAGAATGCGATAAATATTATTATGATTATAACTTGCAATAATATTAGGTATATGTAGGTACTATGTACATTTATAATGGACTTAAGTAAATTCTCTATGTATGTAATTTGTCCAAATTATCTAGATAACGGTTTGTTCCGGAATCTGCCGTCGCACGCAAGCACCTCGCCACCCGCATCGGCCAAGACGAACAATTATTATTAATTAGTTTTATGTATAATTTATCTTTTGCTTTGTATAAATTAGTGATTTTTTTTTGTTATGATAATTGTATTACATATTGTATTGACATTTTAAAAGAAAATACCTGTGGGTTTTCTTGCCGTTTCTTTTTCCCGCAGATGATGACTTTGACGAAACGGCAACACCGACAGACTGACTAATCGACTAATAAAAAGGTCTCAATAAATAAATAAAGTTTACTTTGGACTTGACTTTTTAATTAACCTTGTAAAATAATTAAAATATAAAATAATATAAAACTATTAAGAACATCCCTATGTCGATATTTCAATGCCTAGTATCGATATCGACGGTCTAGTGTCGATAACTGAGGTACATGACTATCGTTGGTCCTCTTACTGTCACTGTCAAATTCACTAACTAGAGTGACGCTATTGGTCTGTTACGCATCTGTCCTTGAACATACTCTATCTAATTTGTGCTTTTGTCATTGGGCTGAATGCATGATGTCTATTGCCAGTATGATGGTTAGATGTACGCGAACTTTTTGAAAGAGTGAAGAGTTTTTTTTTTAATTACTTACCGCCCTAGGGCTTTTCTAGCTACATTATTACCCTAGAGAGCTAATTGGTCACCTACAAGCCCCATTTGGGGGTAATAAGGACCTACTTACCGAATATGAGAGATGTAAATTTAATTTGTCACCCTGTAAAGCGAAATTATCAAGAATCGATAATATGAAATCCTACCCATAGAATACCTATACCCTACAGATGCGCATGCGCAATATAACACCCAAGACCACGACCAATTTGTATCGAGGCTCATTAAATATTAACAACAAAAACTTTGATAATTACATCTACAGGTCATAACAATCAGATTTTATTTAATATATATATTTAAATTAGCTAGCCTACTGCAACTAGTTTCAACTGCAGCATAAATAGCATTGAAGATTGAAGGAGTGTGTGGTAGCAGCAGGGCAAACAAACTTACCCAGATTTAATTCCGCGGCAAAGCAGACGGGGTAGATAACCAGCGCTATCAGGATGCACATCACTGAAAGAAAATAATAACCATTTATTATATTGATAAGATTTGTTTTCTGATGCCGAATTTACAATAACAAAAACGTTACATCGATGTGGGTTACAGAGTTTATGCATTTCATCGTCGATATGTGTGTGTGTGTGTGTGTGTGTATTTTTGCGTTTAATTGTTGAATAAATTACGTTAGCAATTGTATGATTCATATCATTGATATATATAACCTGTGATATAACGATACTAGCTTTTGTCCGCGACTTCGTCCGAGTAGGTTTCGATATTTACACATCTTCACTGCTTTTAACGATTAATTTGATTTCCCGTAGAAGTGAGATGTTTTTCGGGATAAAAACTATCCTATGTCCTATTCCAGGACCTAACCTATGTGTGCCAAGTTTCATCCCGACCCGTCAAGTGGTTGAATAGTGATTGAGTAACATACATCCAAACTTTCGCATTTATAATATTAGTGGGATGTGATGGGATGAATCGCCAGTAAAACTCTTAATCGATTCCGTAGCAATTTTAATAGATCGCTTTTCTTTTTTTACTGTTATAATGTAATCTATTTATAGTAGGATATTTTCTTTAATCGCTAGTTATATTTTCGATGCTTAATATTTCCAATTCCGATATCCATTCGATTAAACTGTTTCAGTTTGTAGGCGTTGTTAGTTTTAGAAGCGAAGTAATATATTGGGCTCGATTCTGAAGGCACATTGTTAAAATTTGACAGCACTAAAACTGTTGCTATCCTTATCACACAGTATTATGAAGATAAAGACGAAATCAATTTTAGCGCTGTCAAATTTTAAAAGTGTGCCTTCAGAATCGGGCCCATTATTAACTTATTATGACTTATGTCAACTAAATCTCTCGTTTTTTAAAACATAAATTTCATCGTAAAGAAACCTGCATATATGTACATTCGTATGTGAAGTCCACCAATACGCTTTCTGCCAGTACAGTTGTCTATGGCCCGAACGATCGTATCGACCTTTTGTATCATTTGATCGTGTCGTGGAAGAGGGCGCATAGGTCGCGCTGTCGTCCACCGCCATAATGCAAATACGTCCGGTGTGTGTGAAGTTCAAATCTTAAATTATTACAGGTGTGTACATACGTGCGAGCGCCATGGCGAGCACCGCGAACCGATAGTATCGGTACTTGGTGCGGTGGTCGGCGGAGCGCAGGCCGAGCCCCGTCAACAGGGCTCCGCACACGTCCGCGGCCAGCGTGGCCACACACAGGCCCGCTGCGGCCCTGCAACACGGATAAAAGTTAAATTAAACATTAAGGCTGTGTGCACATCCAGGGGAGGACTGCAGCGGATTGTCCGCTGTTTCAGATGGTATGGCTTTGTATCTATCGCTCTACATGCAACAGCGGGCCGTCTTATGCTACAAACTCGCGGTGGACAGCGCAAATGACAGCGACGGACCATCTGCGGCGGCGGCGAGTTGTGAATCGTTCAGCTGCCTGCCTTTAAAAAACCGACTAAATTGCATACAATAAATAGTCCTTGGATATTCTTTATTGCACAAATTTTAAAACTACATACAGTTACAAATTTTGTATACAAAGGCGAGCTTATCTCTAAAAGAGATCTCTTCCAGCCAACCTTACAGGGTGTGAGACAAGGCACTAAGAGCGAGGGGGCGAAAAGTGCACAATATACTACATAATAACTAAATACCGAAACTACACATATATATGCTTATATATATAGTAAATAATAAACATACATAGGACCCGATTCTGAAGGCACACATATAACATTTGACAGCGCTAAAATTAGTTTCGTCTTTATCTTCATAATACTGTGTAACAAGGATAGCAACAGCTTTAGTGCTGTCAAATTTTAACATTGTCTTCAGAATCGAGCCCATATAATACTTAGTATAAACTAAAACAGACTATATAAAGATGTCACCTGACGTTAAGAAATTGCTGAACCCGAACTACCGAGTTTTTTTTCTGAAATCATCAATAGTAGTCTGCATATCAGCACACTCACACTACACACTCACAAGAGTGAGTAGATAGGTACACAACATAAGGCCGCATACAGCCCAGCTGGGCGACAATATCGAAGGGAGGGGCGTGAGCGCCCTGCGGTCGAGGTGGCACAAACGGCAGGAACAGATATCAGTCCCACTACTAAAAGATTGCATACTAGCTTAGACTGTGTACTTACTTAATGTAAGGAGCGGGCCTGGCCGCATAGCAGCCCGGCTGGGCGACGATATCAAAGGGTAGGGGAGTGGGCGCCTCGGGGTCGATGCAGTGCATGAACAGCCCCTGCCGCCAACCCGCCGCCATCAGCCAGTCAGCCGACGCCAGCCCCAGCACCATCAGTATCACCACCAGCAGCCCGCATATCAGCGCTATCACCTACAAGCAATAAATATTTACTTTAGTAAAACGCAAAATGGATGCAACCTCGAAATGTGAACACGGGACTGTATGTACCAGTATACTCGTAGATATACATAAAATACATTTTTCACTAAGTTTATTTTCCGTTCGTATTTTTACCAAAATATTTTTTTTAACATCAAAACATTTTCCCTGTACATTATTCCTACATCAGGGCAGTGGAAGGGGGGGAGGGGAAGGGGGTTGGCACCTGGCAACCCAGGAATTGCGGCAGACCGAGGGTTGGCAACCAACTGTTCTCAAGTTCATTAGATTGCTCTCCTTCCGATGGAACTTTTTATGATTAAAAATAAATTAGTGCAATTGTTCCAAAAAAATTTTAATACTTGCATCTAAGATTTTGATAGACACCACGGTCGTGATGTGCGATCCTAGTTTCATTAAAATCATATTTCAATCAAATGTCAATACTCGTATTTTATTGTACGTTTATACGATTTTATTGCGTTTTTGATGTATTTTCGGTTATGCACAAAAGTAAAACGTGCACTTATAGAAAACCAAAATTTTTAAGAACAAAAGCATTTTTTTTTTGTTTTACATTATCTATATATACATTGTTATATACTTAATACAAATACTATTTAAATACATTATTAATAAAAAAAAATCAACAAATATCAATATTTTTTTATTTATAGTACAGCATACGTAACCGTAAAACATCATTTACATGAATACAACAGAAAATATGTTTCTCTAAGGAGCTAAAGTCAGTTGTATTACGGCATTAGCTTCCAGCAGCGACAAAAATATCAGCAGACCCTATGTTTCCGAAGGTTAAATTATTTTTGCCGTGTGGTTCCCGGCTTAGAATAGGGCCACTCTTATCTTTCCCGTTGATGTCGTCAAGGCAACTAAGGGATTGCACCAGGAACGGGCAGCAGCGTTCTCCTGTGTGTGTATGATAAGATCATTACTGCGATCACCAATCAGCCTGCCAAGCGTGGTGATTATGGCAAATCCCCCCATGGACAACTTACCAAAAGTGGTATTCCACTGGGGAGGCCTATGTTCAGCAGTGGACGTATTTAGGCTGATGATGGAAATTATTTATTTAAGAAGCCCATTATAAATAATTATAAATATCGACTGTGATATATGTCATATCATGTTCATGAAGTTTATTCGTTTGGTTCCAAGCAAATGTGTAACCAATATGTATTTTCCCAGTTACGCACAAAAACTACTTTTACTGCAGAAAAAACGTCATCGCAGACAAAGCGCATAGCTTCATACGAGTCACGACACGACGCCGCATATAAAGTCCCTCATCCATCACGTTTGCGACTCAAATAATACCTAACAAAAGTTGAGCTAGAAATCAAAACACGAGGAAAAGAAATGCGGGAAAGCGAGAGGTGGGTGTCTCGGAGTGGGGTGAGGGGCAGTGCGGGGTGCGGTCATCGATCGCGACGCCCTGGTCGGCCCGCCCGTGCCTGAGCCCGCCGTGAGCACCGCCGCGCCGTCAGCTGTTAGCGGCCGACCCTCCGACCGAACCCTTCTCAGACGACACTCTACGCGAAGGGTGTGAGTTTCTG
Organism: Esperia sulphurella; assembly: GCA_947086405.1. NCBI lineage: Eukaryota > Metazoa > Arthropoda > Insecta > Lepidoptera > Oecophoridae > Esperia > Esperia sulphurella. Next base: position 6,988,005 of record OX352270.1, on the reverse strand, counting down.
CGTTGTTGTCTCACGTAAAGACCGTCTGACACCTCTGGGGATGTGGCAAAGTTTTCAATTTATACGACGACACCGGCAACTAGACGTTTTGAGTTTATCTCACTTTATGATAGGTCAGTTTACGTTTGGCGTTAAAATATTGATTAACTCGAATTTAGAAAGAAAATCGTAGCCTGTTCAAAAGCGTATGTTTTTCGTAATTTCCAAGCGAACAAAAAATTTTATGATATATAGCATATGTAGCCGTGGGCGATCACAAGCAAATTTATAACAAAATCAAATTGAATTCAAGTCGTTCCACGAATAACTAAATGCTGATTGACATTCCGATAAGTAAACCTTTTCAGAATCGAACACAAAGCGATTCGCCATAAAAGGAACGAATACGTATTTCCATTTAATTGACATCAATTGGATCTACCGGAAGCATCTGTCATCAAGAGGGATTTCGTTTATTAAAATTACAAAGCGGGTCACGTGCAGGGCTTCCGGTCATAGCGGAGGGTTCCAGACGAGACGACATAATATTATTTTGGTTTATAGATAAATTATAATACAAAGTCGGCAGAAGAAGTCTAGGCGAAAGTACTGACAGAAGAACATCAGCAAGATGTGGAGCTGGGTAATGCGTGAAGACCAAGAAAGATCAAGCTGATAAAGCACTAGTTTCCACCCCATTCAAGGGATATAATATGACTTTAAGTAAGTCAAACAATATATATTTGATTATTGGGAAAATCTTCAAGTTCGAGGTAGCCTTCTCTAACAAAAAGAGAAGGTTCAAAGTCGTAAACATGTCAGTGTTTTTCAAAAACTTTTTATTATCGATACGAAGCTGACAACGACGACGCCACTCTCCATGGCAATCTAATTTAAATAGTTGCTCTTCATACTGTTAGGTAAATAAGGGTAAATACACGCTCACATTTCAAACGAATGGACCACAGACAATTTATACCAGGGGCTGAAATTTAAATTCTAGTCGGGAACTCTTTGTCTGGCGCTGTTGTTTAGACGCTTTTATTATATGCACATAAAATAAACTTTACATTGTAAAAGAAAAACCACTGGATTTTTTTACGAAGACACGTCTCAAGCAAGTTTACAATATTTTTCATCTACTTTTCCACTTTGCATTAATAAGACTACAACCGTCCTATTTATCTTAGGCGAATGGAACAGTCCCACAAAAATTCGCGTTACAAGGTACAATAAATCCCTCTATTTTGGATATTCGTGTTTTTGCTACCAATTCGCATATTATTTCCTCAACATGCATATGCTTTTAAATTCGTAGCCTCTGCAAGTATCAGGCGACGGCAAAACGAAAATTTGGCAACAAGACGCAAACCCAATTCAAGCAAGCTTCACTGAAAGTTTAAATCAACTAACGGCTACTCTGTATTCTGAGCAGCTATTGGTGCACATTAGAAAATTCAATTCAAAATAACCTGACGTCGACATTTTCCAAAGCGCTGATGAAAGACCGTCTCGCATTTTTAATGAACCTCTCGTTTCAATATCACTCTGTTTCCGAAAGAAAAAGGAATGAATAGGTACTACAGAATCTTAGTAATACCTAGTTAATGAATATATGGTATAATTTAGAATCTAAAGCAACCGGGAAATAAGTATAATTTTCTTATTGCAAGACAAGGCCTTATTACAAGATACGGCTTATCTTATACTATCAGTAGATTAGTGTTGTAACAGTAGCCAGATTTCATCATTTCTCTCTGAACACACATCATTATACCTGTAGAGAGCTTAAGCTTAGATTGAAAATGATACAAAAATGGACGGCACCTGTCCGATCTGGTTGGCAGGCATCTCGTCTTCCTCGGTGGCGAACTGCGGCGGCGGTGGTAGCACGGGCGGCGGGAGGGCGCGCGGGTTGGAGCGGAGCCCGCCCGGGCCTGCGCCCGCGCGCCCCTGCATGCGTCGCTACCCGCGCGCCACAACACCACGCCACTTCGCGCACCAACACTCAAAGCATCACACCAAACCAGAATACTAGCACTTAACTCTAACTGGCAATATGTCACGTGTGTGATATCGCACACTTGTAACTCACAACACTAGATTATCAGTCTTTATGTTGTTTGGGGTTAATTATGCTATCGCTATAGGGTTAAACCTGGCTATTTTTGAGATTAAAGAAGTAAATAAATAAGACGTATTCCAAGCTAAAACATGTTGGTGTGAGGTGCACACAAAGTGCGCTTCAGAACGAGTGGTCTTAACATAAATAAGTTATTTATGTTAAGACCACAAATAAGTTATTAGTTTTTTTGTCTCATAAACTGACGAACGAAAAAATTCGCATAACAAAACCCAATGCATGACTTTGCATGAAACACATAAAATGAAGTAGGCAAGCTGTACTCAGTACAGCCGGAGTGCTTAACGATTTTGTTGTCGCCTGCTATGTAAAAAATTCTGATCCAAGGTCGCGCTCTCTTCAATGTCGAACGGTTAAAACCCCTTGGTGTCGCTGAACTTTCTCGACATCCTAATCATATGGGTCCGAAAAAAACGTTTTATCTCAAAAAAACTAACATATTTATGCGCAAAACGTCTGCTCGACTAATTTCTGCCTAAATACGACGAAAGCAGAAACTTCCCTAACTAGACAATAAAGATTCCTTCAAACCGCAGACAGCGGGCAGCCAAGAAAATTCAGCGAATGATAGAGCACGATTCATCAACGTCAATTGAGTTTCAGACAAAACACCGGGAGAAATTCCCCCTTTCGCGGCTAAGTAGACCTCCGATTGAAAGATGATTGATGATGTCAATAGAAAAGCAACGGAGTCATGTAGTCCGCAAGTCGACTTCAAAAGAAAACTATTAAATATTACATTTTGCAGTAAACTTGTGTTGTTAGTTGTCAGTAATATCTATTCGAACCGATTGATCGAGCGATTCGCTCAGTTCTCATTTTGTATAAATTCGCGATGTAGACCGGTGGGGAAAGTGGACCGATCGGGAATTAGACGAATGGGGAAAAATAATGGACAGATAAGGAAAGTTGACCATTTGGCCAAGTAGACCGATGGGGAAAGTAAACCGATCGCTCGGGAGGGCAATTCACGTAGAAAATAATCAGTTCGTAAAAAATATCAGTTAATGGATGGAACCCTAAAATCAACCATAAAATCAAATTACCACAAAATTCCGATATGAAAGTATCAAATGTAGAGAGTCCAAGTGTATCACAGGTGTAGGTAGGGCTGGATGTAAGCATTATATAAGCATAAGCTTAAGCAGGCATTAAGTATAGTAGTGGACGCCAACAGACAGAAAATGATGATCATGTATGGAGTTCTTTAAGGTGAAACTTCTTTCAACCTTTGCCCTCCTGGTATTCACGTTGCGTTGCGTTTGACACTAATGAGGCTTGATGAAATTATAAATCAGTGTAACGGATATCCACGATTGACTGGCGCTTTAGCTGTATAATGCGAAGATTACCGAAAGGCTACCCCTTTCGGTTGACTTCCCACTAATTTAGGTCACTCGGGGCAGCACGTGCGTGCGCTGTAGGACTGTCGCAAATGGGGTCGCCCGCTGGCGTCACATAACTCTCGACAAAATACTGCTCTATCTGCAATAAACCGATATGCGACACGCAAGTAATTCTGTGATTCAGTGAACGTTTGGCGTGACAGAATGGCTTTATTTTACTAGCTTTTGTGAGTGGGCTTTCCCGTAAGAATCCTGTATATTCCTAAGACAAAAAAATAACCTATATCTGATTACAATAATGAATATTTCAACAGTGAATTTTTTTTTAATTGGTTCGGTGTCTTCGGAGAATACCAGACTAACTTCGCCTTTTTACTATTATTGTTCATTTTATAAGAATGCTATTTTTTAAAATATGCTTACTTATGCTTTGTCGGTAACGTTTAAATACTTAAATATCTTTAACGAACTGAACGATCTGTTATTTTAACTCTAGATGCTTTCAAAACAGACACATTTCCATAATGCGCCCCATTTCAATAAACGGCTCAGACAGTCTGACGAACGGTATGTGTACCAAACAATGCATTACACATCTAAGAAAACTGTATTTAAACATCAACTAGTTTAGAATTTGAATCCCAAACAACTATCGTTTATTTGAAAGGAAGAAGGGAAACAAATCAGTAATAATATTTCTTTGGCTGTCAGTTTTGTTTGCTTTCGTAATGTGGCTACTTTCAGTACAACATCCGAGGGAAGAATACACCGAAGATGTTTATAAAAGAGAGGCAATATAATAATATAATATATACATTTAGTAAGGAAAGGTAAAGGCAGTCTGTACATTAAATATATAAATATCGGAAAAATGAGCTCCTGCAACTATAAGTAAAGAATAAAGTAAAAGTCTTTGAATTTTTTGACACTCTGTATTATCACGCGGAATTAACGGATTTTGATTGGATTTTCGGTAATGTATAGCTGAGTCATAATATAGTAATGTAACTGAGTGACCAGTTTATGAATTTGCGATGTGTTTTATCTCGTCACGACGTCAGGAGACTGAGCAAGTTAAACTGCTAAAGCTAATAAAAGCAAAAAGCGTTCATGTCATCGCGGAGGATCTCACACGTCATTAGCCGTGAGAAACGCGTCACAAGCCTCATTGCGCTTATAAATACACAGAGAAACGCGGATGTGAACAGTGTGTTAGTGGTTAAATTAAAAGAGAAAGGATGGTTTTTAGCTTCTCTTACAGAAAATCGTGCATTTGTTTTGGGGATTCTGAAAATTCTCCTAACATTAACGTACTTTTAGTAATAAATACGTCGTATAAACCTATATTAAGATTTTTCCTTTAAGCGATGAAACCATCTAAATTGTTATCAATTTAGATGGTTTATTGTATAACAATAAATCATTAAACATTTATTGTTCTACTTTTTATTTCAGGTATACAAAACAGATTACAGTCATTTCATTGTAGCAATTTGAACAAATGATAGTGTTTTGATTCTATATGATAACAGGTTTTTTGCATGCATTAAAAATATAAAATATTTATTTCGGGATGCGTAGCTTAATTTTTTTGTCTAATTTTATATTTAATATCCAATGTAGGTATATCGCAATAATGAGGGGTGTGATCAATTTATTGAGGCAAATTTTGTCGCATTATACTAGTTTTCGCCTACGACTTTACGTACGAGATGAAACATACTTAGATCGAAAACTATAAGTACAACGGATAAGACCCATGAAACAAAATCCGACGTCAATACTAGAAGCTTATTTAGATCGCAGTTCAGGTGTCACTAAAGTTGATGAGTTCAGAGCAGTAATGAATGTGTCATACATTACTGCTCTGAACTCATGCGAGAATTGAACTGAACTATTCGACAATCTCCGTTCCTTTCATATATAATCATTAAAACCAAATGGATATTGATCCAAAAAATCACATATTAGTTGATATTCGCGTTTTTCAAAAGCGCAGTACTATCATTCGATAACTTATTGCCATCTTGAAACAGGCATTCCTAACATTTTTTTCGTCCTAATTTTCAGCTCAGTCAGTGAGATTTGCGCATTGGGTCGCGCCGGTTTTGTGCCTCTAAGCTAAAAAAATCACCTTGGTCGTGCTATTTAGAACCTTTTTAGGAAAACATTTATATGTGGTACTTAGAAATGTGTTTTTCGAAGATGAGACGGATGGTTGGTGGTGTAGGGATTTGTGGTTTGGAAGATAAATGTTGGGTACGTTCGTAGGGCGGGCAACCGTGGTTAGGCGGGTGACCGGGCGACGCGGCGCCTAACGCGGGACTGCCGCTCGGAATGCCGCCCGCCCTACCGCGCCGCTCATCCCGTATCTGCCGCCCGCCCTCTCGCGCGCAAACAAAACACAAATTATGGAGACACATTTATTAGCCAAAACGCTACTTAAACTTCGATCGTTCTACAACACAAACACGTACATCGTTTAGCGTTCTATAATACTATCCCTTTGTAACAAGACTTTATATTGCCGCAATATTATGTAGTAGGTAGCAGGTCCTTATGAAGGTATGAAAATGAGGTACATGCTCTTTGGAAGTAAATAAAAATACTGGCAGCAAAGCTAAGATATTTGTTAATTTTAAACAAGTACACACAACGGACTGGGGTTGTTCCCTCGTTTTTTGGGGAACAGTTTATTGTGTATGTGTTTTTTCCAAAATAATGTATTCTTCGGGCTTTGGTGTTTAGTAGTGATAGTATATTATGCAACAAATGTCTGTGCATGTGTACACTATGAAGGAAACATAAATAAACGTGTAAGTTGATCTTCTTAAATGATCGACTATATTTTGTGGTTACACGTTGATGTGCGGAGTTTAAGCATAGAATACTTAATAATACTACGTATAGAATGGACACTCCCTTCCCCCCGCCAATCACAGCTTCCTCACCCCGCGCCGCAGTTTTGGGTAGCGTTTAGGGCACTAGCCGTCAGGGCTGTTTGTATTGCTTGAAAGATAATTAAAAGAATAATGGTGAAGTATTGTGCTGTAGGTGGTTGTTTATTTAACAGAAATGACAAAAAGAGACGATTTCATTCTTTTCCTCCAGAAGAATCGAGGTAAGTAACATATTTTGCCTATTTATTCAAACAATTTGTAGGATTGAATTTTGGTATTATATGTAATACAAATATAATTTTATACGTTTTGGTTTATTTTATTCTGTTTGATAATGTAAATAAAATGATAATTGAGGTAGACATTGATACAATTTTAATCAATTATATATTTATTTGTTTGTTGTACGACATTTACACATTTGCGTTAAGTCGCGAGACGCTCGCATCGATGTGGGTCTTTTTGAATTAGGTAACTTGTCACGCGAAATTAGATATGTTTTGTGACAAAACATAATAACTCTTAAAGAATTTAAGTAGTATTAGTCACGCCTTCAATTAATACCATGAATTATTCAGGAACCTGCAGATCATCAGAAACTTATTACATTCTAGCGCCCAACGTGGGGTTTAATTGTAGCGTGTAAGAAGATACCTGAATTCTAAAAAATTGTAGGTAAAACACCTAGTTTCGTGTGACTTAATATATCAAGGTAATTTTTATACTCTGCAAATTTTATATTTTGTACACTTTAGACTTTAGCGTGTGGTCCACCGTACATACATTCGCATAATTGCCAAGTGTTCATGCTAGTAAAAAAATTCAGTGGTGTAAGTTTTAATTTATGGCAGTCATGCATACACGAAGATAAAAATAAATGTTTGGACTCCCTCTGTTGAAGATATCATGGTTATTGACCACGTCGTTGGCTTAGTGGCTTGCTTATTGGATTCAAGTACCAGAAGTCGTGAGTTCGATTCCTTTTATATATAGACATCTTTAGAGTTTGTCTTAGTCTGCGTACTATATTAGTGAATTGGTCCTTATCTAATTTCAATGGTACAGGAGAATGAGACGTTCTGATCTGAAGTGAATAAAATCAAGTTTAGGATTAGACTAATGTAATGTATAATACATAAAATACATATTTAATTAAATTAAAAATAACGGAACCGACGTCATGTTTGAATTTTCACCTTTTTGATGTAATCGAAATTCAATGAGCGATTGTGTACCGACTTGCGCGGATGTGTAATTGCAGCATAATAAAAAGAAAAAAATGACATGTGTCATACAGTGGCGTGTGACGTGAGCTTACAACGTAACATTGTAGGAACGTTTCTGCAGTTCCTTTTGTTTGGGTATAAAATCTTTTTTTTGTTTTTCAGATGTATATACTGGATTCAAGTAATTGGGCGACCTGACTTAAACAATACAAGTTTAAAGAATTACCGCGTTTGCGATCTTCATTTCTGTGCTTCGGATCGTCTTTCAAAGAAATTAAAAAGAAACGCAGTACCAAAACGCAGTACGCCGTCAAATTCTGTTCAGCAGTTTCCAAGATAAGCCCGTACAGACATACATACATACATAGACACGATTTTTTTTATTATATTTTTGGACTCCACTGGTCTTAGGGTCTGAATTTTTTTTTACTTAAATGTACAGAACCGCCTTTTTACTGTTTTAATATATGTATAGATTAAAAAATTATAATGTGCACGTGTCGTATTTTTTCCCTGTATGTCGAAAAATACTTAATTTTAGCACATGCGCCATGTTTAGTGATAATGAAAGATATATTTAAACCATAATGAAAGAAAGAAAAAATTACACGCGAGTAGGAATTATTCCATAACAATAGTCCACGACGCTGGCCCAATGCGGGTTTGTGGACTTCACATACGCCTTAGAATTATTACTTCTTTGGCTGGTTTCCTAAGGTATTTTCCTTCACTAAAAACGTTCTTAGTTCGTTCTTTGGCCTTTGCCCGGATTCGAACCCTCGACCTCATAAACATGAGGCGAGCGCAGTACCAACTAGTCTATCACGAATTCGTACAGTTTTGTATGGTTGCATAGAGATTTTGCACGTAAACATCGAAAGTTGGAAAAAAGATTGTATACCTACGACTTAAATCTCAATTAATCAACCACCTATATAAACTATTTTTATTTTTATGCACACTTCACGCCGCCATCACAAAGTTGCTGGTGCCCACGGCCGGTCCGCGCGGTCTGACACCCCTAACGATTGCCTTACGCATGTGTGTGTGCGCTGCCGTATGCGGACACGATTATTGTATTTGTGTAAGAATAGGTAGTCGATTTCCCGCCATCGCATACATTTTGGCACAAGTGTCCGCCCTGTGGTTTAAGCGTGGAACATCCACCAAAGACGGCCCTTCCTCGGATTCAAATCAATTCGATCCGCCGCCGGTAAGATCAGTATTTTCTGGGACGGTGAAATAATGATTGAACATCGCGAGCTATCACCATTACGGGAACTTCATATGCATGACAAATAAAAACAACAAAATGTTAATACGTGAAAAACGGCAAAGCGAGAAAGCGAAAGTTGTTCTGTTTCAAGAAGATAACGCACAAGTCTGCAGTTGCAATGGCTGCCAGTGAAGACTTTGGCTTTGAAATACTTGAACATCCTCCATAATCAGCAGATTCGCCTCTAGTGATTTCTATTTCCGAGACGGAAGGAATATCTGAGAGACCAGAAATTTAAAGATGATGAAACAATAGTCGCCGCGATGCAAGATTTGTTTTTAGCCCAGGATGATATTTTGTATGGAATTTTAAGAAGAAAAAGATATATCAAGAGTAACAATCTAAAAGCTATAAATCATGTAAAAATATAACATTTAATAAAAGTTAATTGTACATACTCATTCTTATTTTAATTGAACGACGTAATAACTAAGCAAATGGGCATTGACAAACAGCTAAATTCATCCAAAGACATGTGGTGTCTAACAAGCAATAAAGTCCGCTAGATAAGTAAGTTTTATTCTTCATCACACCTGCGTGATTTGCAGACGCGGCGGGTGCGGCTGGCGTCGCGATGGGCGGCTACTATGATGCGGCTTACACCAACCCCCTACGTCACGAAGCCGCCTGCCACACGCCGCCTGCGACGGCAACTTCCACCAACTCCGCGGCTCTTTTGCACCGAATGTCGTCGTCATCCTGTCTCCCGGCTTCGGCATATCGTAAACTATCTTCGGACTCTCCACTACTCTGTCTGAGCCAGGCGCAATGCGGTATTTCGCTCCCGAGATTACCCTTTTGATCCCATTAATCGCTTTCCTTGCTCGGTTGTCGTCCTCTTTCGAATCTATAGCCATTTCCCTAGGTATCGCTGTAAGTCTTCCGGGCGGGGGATGCCCTATGGGAGCTTCCTCTTGTTTTCTTAATAAAACTCTCAACTTGGAAAGTATTGATGGAGGTGGATCGGTGTTGGTGCCGACGGTGCATACGCGAGGTCTGAAATCGCGTTCAATGGGTACCGTTGTAGGGGCGTAAGTTTGAGGTGGGAGCGTGGCAGATCGTCTTTGGACAGGTTCATCTTGAAGGTAAGCGACGTGTAACGTGCTGATGCTCAGGGGCTGCTGTGGCGGAGGCCAGAGTTCTCTTGTAGGTGGGACGGCCGAGGGTCGTTCTCCCAGCATCCGCCTGGCAAATTCTCCTGGTTGCCACAAGTAACTAGCTGTTAGGTTTCCGTGCGTTTGCATCACGGTACGAGTCCTCACTAACGAACGACTCTCACCTATTGGTGAGTAATCCAATACTGGGCTTCGCGCACTTGATGGTTTTCAGAAAGAATGTGCACGTAAGGTCTTTTTAAATTGGATTAGTAAACATGATATTAGATAAGCCCTAAAGAATCCTCTATAACTATTAACTGCGCTATTTTCAGTGAGAGTATAAAATCATGTGCTACTTATTGTATGTTTATAGAAAGTGGAACAACATGAGTATTTGGAATGATTCCAGCTTTTTATCTACATTAATATAATTGATATTGAGAGTTGGCTTGAGGTGAATCCCTTATTTAAAAATTCTTGCATTGTTGGAAAGCTGATTGGTTCTAGGTGATATTGGGATATTATTAACACAGGAAAATACAAGGCTTCCATGGATAGTCGACATTCTTTAGTAAATAAACACAATACAGGTATTTAGTATTCCTTGTCAAATTAAGGGTAGAACTACATTATGTGCCGCGACATAAGGAACAATAAAATACTTGATAATACTACCATTGAATACTTAATAATACTACTAGAATACTTAATAATACTACGTACTTTTACTATGCTATTTATTAAAATATTTTTTTGCAATTTTTTTAAATATATTAAGCCCAAAAACCAACTATCTACCTACCCCAACTAAGTTGCTTGTGGTGACCATAAGAAGAAATAATTTGTGTAAATAAACTTATGTAAAAAAAAAAATAGTTTAATAAAAATTATTGCCTAAACATGAAAAACGGTGAGACTGTTCTTTAGGATTAGTATATGCTCTAAAGAAAGGAGCCCTCACTCACCGGCACATAATTTACATCATAACATACTCACATACATGCATAATCAAGTTAACACACATCTTTCTGGTCTCTCATTTGTCAGCAATGGCATCCCAATCCCCTAAGGGGCTGAAATGGAGTTGGAAATTAGTAGTCTCCAAACCGATTGCTCTAGAAACTTCAAATTTAACACAAAGGTTCCTTATGTATCTCCAGTATGCACTATTTAAGGCTTTTCCAAAATTCAACGAAATGGTATTGGAAAGTAGTATTCTCCATACCTATAGATATATTTAAACTATAAATGATTAGCAAGCTGAGGTAGCAGTGGGCGGGCCACATCTGCCGCAGAACCGACGGCCGCTGAGGTAGACGAGTTCTGACCGACTGAGGAGTGGAGACCTCGGATAGGCCACTAGATGGACCGACACCCTGAGGAAGGCAGCCGGAAGCAGCAGGATTCGGAGGCGGTCGACCGCGTGTGGTGACGTTTATTGGGGAAGGCCTATATCCAGCAGTGAATGTCGCAAGGCTAATATGATGATGAACTGTATTATATGTATAAAACGATGAAAACATTGCTAAGTAAACACGGCGATTAATTAATTTATGATAATGATAACGTCATCAGCTTCTTCTCCAAAACTACTTAATGAATTCGAATGTGGTTTTCAATGTTGAATAGCTTGGTTTACTGTGGGTTTTTTCAAGCTGGAGACAAACACCTTTTTTAAGCAGGTGAAAGATAATGTAATTAAGTGGAAAGAGTGTTTGTGTGGTTATTTTTCTGTTTCTTTCAAGACGATCACCATAAATGTTTGATTAGTACACATAACATCATGTATATGAACATAGGCTCATGTTTACCTCTGGAACAATGGTTACCTCGGGGAATAAAAAATTGCTTCACGCGGGCGAAGCCGCGGGGTTTGCTAATTACATATGTATGACTCATAGACTTAAACTAAAACTTCAATGAATTTACTGATTTTAATGTTTGCTATTTCATGATTACAGTTAGTCATTCAGTATGATTTGCCTTTGTGAGTAATCAAGTGTTTATTTATTTACAATAACAGATTGTTAGTCATCACAAGTAGAAGAGATCATAGTGGAAAAGATTTATTTAGTCTATTTGGACCCGAAAAATGTTGCCATAACAAAAAAACAGAAAGGTGGCTTATAGCTAATGCTGACATATCAGCAGTTACCTTGTTTATTTTGTTTAAAAAATTGGTCTAGTATGTTTATTGATGGTTTTCCAACTGTAAAGGTGAGTTTGTTAATCAGTTAATTAAGCTTGAACCAATACTAAGCAATGTATTGATTTAATTTATTAATTTTTTGGGATAGTATCCTTGATATTATCGCATTTGATACTTGTCCCAAGAGAAAATGACAGCAGGTAAATTGATAAACCATGGAGTAGCAGTTAGATGAGTGACAATTGTTTTACTTACTTTAAGTGGGCGTGTGATGGTGACAGTCTCAATCATTGTTGTGGATGCCATTGTTTGTGCTGTTTACTTTCCTGTACAAAAACATTTCTATTTCTTATACCAATACAATCAACCTCATTCCCAAGTGAAACACTATGGATACTGCATAATATGTGGTTGAATATCTAGTAAATGCTTAAGAAGCAATACCTACATTAAAAATAAAAAAACATGTTAATCTTCTTGATTTTACATTTTAGAACTACACTAGAGTAGGAAAGTAAGTAAAGGAAAAAATAACTAATAAAGTAACTATGAAAATTTTCCAATAAAGTTATAGGTAGAAGATGTCAACACTTGCATTTGGAGTGTGTCCTGAACCAAGCAAAGAGGGAAAAATGATAAGAATATTAAATGTTAATATAATGAATGTGGACATAAATATTGCAGGGCATCCTGACCGGAACCCTGTTCAGACTCGGCCTGACTGATATATGATTTATTTATATTAAATTTGAATCATTTAAAAGGCTATGATATGATTGTATAAAAGCCCCTAATAAAGATTTAAGAAAAAGGTTTTGGTTGCAAAAAGTGAAGAGATGAGCTTGGTATGAGACCACCACCAAAGCTAAGAAATGAGTACAATTACTTTTATTGTTCTTTAGTTTAGCTTTAGCCCCCTTTTTTACATCTTGACTTTTAGCACAATACGTTATAATGACAAAATGATATGAATAGCATACGCATAAACAATATACATACATACTACGATAAATAGACAAAGGTCACACACGTTTCACTGCATATTTTAGAGGTGTAAATCACTCACTCACAATAGACCTTCAGTCACAGAACTAAGACATTAATGATAATATTTGTTATCCAAGCGCTAAAATAGGAATGATGTGATCATAGTTTATTTATATCAAAAGCAGGACACTTAAAATTAAGATTTAGAGCACTTTGTGGCTTAAAATACTTACATGTAGTTCAGCAAATAGGTCAATCCGAAATAGTTTTTAAAACGGTTTATCCTGGGTTTCTTCTGCTGCTTCAGATTTCAAAAGTTCTAGACAGATAGCCTAAACCACACACTGGCCTAAACAGATAGGTATAGTCTTCCAACTCTTCACAATCCCAAACAAATCACAAAAAAAATATGGATCAAAACACAAAACGATATGATTGATTGTTTGTTGAGTGAGAGAGCCTCCTGATGATAGTTGATGATTAAAAGAATATAATATCTCAAAATAAAACGTTACTGCTGCCGTACTCAGTCAGCGCGAAATGAAAAACAAACAAACTCGGCACGGGTCCGGTTAATTTGCAGCCTGATAATGTACAGCCCGATCATTCATGTACAGGAATGTACAGGCAATAATTCATGTACATGGCATCAAAATATCGGGTTGTACAATACGGGTTGAGCATTATTGGCTGTAAAATATCAGCTCGTGTCAACATTGTACGGCCTGGAAAACACAGCCAATAATGCTCAACCAATAATCCATGTACATGTACATGAATTATTGGCCGTACTATTTTGGCTGTGAAATTTTGGCTGGATTTTATCGGCACGGTCGTGGATTGCACAGCCAGAAATGCTCGACCCGATCATTCATGTACACTTTGCTCCTATTGGTCGAAGAGGTTCTGACAGCTTCATGCTCTGTTTACACAAATAATTATTCTGGTTGGGAGAGTTACCATAGAGTTACGGACAGTTACCATCGAAGTTCATACTTATCATGTTTAAATGCTCAATTCAGTGGTTATAATTTGGATATAATTATAAAAGTAGAGAGGCCTAAAATAGGTACTTGTTTTTTTGGATTAAATAAAGTACACCTTGACCACTATTTACCAAATTACTTTGTAATAAATTCAACTTAAAAATGTCCTCGCAAAGTATTGGAAAAAAATAATTAAAACTTGTGCACTAATCAAATATAAAGGTACATGAGCTCAATATTGACTCAATAAAATATTAACTCTTTTTATGTGATGTTAATGAAATAATAATGCTTGTTTTACTTTAATTTTCAGTTTTGAGAAGATTTAATTAAACGGTTGAACTGAGCACAGTAAAAGTGACGATGTCATCAGTGCAGTGTGTACGTGCCTCCCGCTATTGTTAGAAGAAAGACAGCACTACAGCAGATACAGCTACCTACTACAACACCATCATGTCAACTTCAAATTCTTTTGGAGACATTGTCCTGTACTATATAATTTACAATAAATTGTATTGGAGACGGTGAGATAGAGTATTTTGGAGACATTGTCCTGTACAACTGTATTAGATTGTGTGCGAGAAATTATAATGTAAGTAACATAGACACTATTTACCATCAACCATGGCATTGTGCACTTCCAGGGGCAAATATGCCTTTTTAGTGAAAAAACAACACTTATGTATTATGCATGTCATATATAGGAGTAGGGTTCCATAGTTTGTATGTACAGTTATCACCAATGGAAAGGCCATTTTACATGTGTGAAGAGAAGCTGTGAATGGTCGGAATATAATAATGAGGAAAAATACAGAATCCACATAGGAGAAAAAGACAAATTGACCATTCCTTAAATGGAACATTACATGGTGTGCTATGTCCTTCTTTTACATGGGTGTTCTGATTTGGATGTTCTCATTCTTTCTCATTAGACTCAGATGATGGACCGTAAAATTCCGTGTAATGCAGAAGCACCCTAAAAGCACTTCTCACAGTGCCCGTTTGTGTGATGTCATGTCGTACACAGTGCAACGCGGCTATTGTCTGCATTTTACTTCAAATTTTGATTGTAAATCATAATGCAAGTTCTTGGTATGTTTCGACAAGTTAAAAACACTGGCAGTGTAACCTGCTTACTCATAAACATAAATAAATTTGAGTGGAATAGTCTATTGTAAAAGTTTTGTTAATTTTAATTCATTTTGTTAATGTAGGTAATTTATTATCAGTACAGAACATAGTTCAGAACCCTCCAAGCGCAAGTCCAACTCTAAGTTGGCTACCTTTTATTTTGCAGTTTCAGAGTTGGTCCCATAATAAAAGTTGTTATGAATGATTGGTGGTCTAATAGTTTTCGGTTTGCGAACCACTAAAAAGTCAGCCTAAATAGATAACTTATTGTTTGATTTGAAAAAAAAAAAGATACATTTAAAGTCATTTTTCAATTCACAGATTTTAAACCAGTGCAGTCATCGAATGCAGTGCAGCATAGTCATCGAATGCAGTGCTGCAATATCTTCTCTGGCTTTCGGTGAAAAAAAGTCATGATGAAGTAAAAAACAAGGGCAAAGGTTATTGACTCTACTCTACTGATCTTAGGATCAAGGATCATACACATTATACATATATAACATTATATGTATGTATAACAAATTATAAATAAAAATAATTAACCATGCATTATGTTGTCTGATTCCTTAATTTTATATAGATTTTTGATGACAGAGGGAGTTGAATAATATCTAAGTACCAACGATCTCTATGTACTACTAGATGGAGCGTTCCAAACAATCGCTCTGTTCCATGCAAGTAGCCACAACTCTTTCATATTCACAATGAAACTTGTGCAGTTACTATGCAGAACATTTAATTATTACTAAATATTAACGCTACGGTTAAATAATGTCATATAGTTCAGGTATTTAGTTATTATGCAGTCTATTATGCACTTATTTTGCCCCCCTCGCTCTTACTGCCTTGTCTCACACCCTGTAGGGTTGGCTGGAAGAAATCTCTTTTAGAGATAAGCTCACCTTTGTACACACCATTTATTACTGTATTTAATTTTAAGATGTGCAATAAAGAATATATATAATATATATTCTTATATAAGTACCATATGTACTCATCCTTCAGGTTAAGTCTACCTTACCTTAGTTACTTTAAATAATGACTTAATCAAATTAAAACTTTAGTCCCCTATTTCACCTATTGACCTGGTCAACATCAGAGCCACAGGATAGCGCGTGTATGAACCGCACCAGAAAAACAAAGATTTGATACAAACTTGAAGTTTTTATCTCAAATAGTGACTGAGATCTAGGTGCTGTTGATCTGGTCATCCTCAGACTCTCAAGATTACGCTGGTGTAAACTACACCATGAATCCAAACAATTGAGTTCAAACTAAACTATCTTTCTACCTGAAACAGTTAATGAGATCCAGGTTCTATTGTTCATCATCATTCATCATACACTTGAAATTGTCAGAGTGTGAAGTATATGCTTATATATCTATGTACCAGTATATTCGTCCCCTATTTCACCCCCTAAAGACTAAATACCAATTTTCTTGGATAAATAACTTCACAACTTTCGAAGTTACGAAAATCGGCCTTACCCCGCGATTCGTACGGTAACTGGTGTTCGAATCGGTATGATTGGTAAGTATTTGTTGTGCCACAAGCTAGCTGTGAAAGTTTCAGCTGTGGAAGTGGAAGTTGTCATCCTACCAGAATTTCAACTTTTTGAGCACATCAGATCTCAGCCTCTAAAGTGTTTTAGGGACCCATTTCTTAACAAAGTTTAGTAATGCCAAAGATAATATATCTACTTAACTTTTAAATGTATTTTGTAGCTTTGTTTTAAATGCATGCTTCACTGCGACACAATGTTGTATGCCCACGTGGCGGGACATAGCTGAGCTCTATGACATGTAATACCTATACCTATGATCCACAATAGAGATATATTTCATTTCACACACAGCCATCTAATCCCAAACTAGGCAGAGCCTGTACTATATGGATATCAGACAAATGCATACTTATGTAGATAAATAACATCCAGACACAAGGCACTATCGCTCATCACTCAAAACATGTTTACCTGAGCGGGATTCAAACACATGATCCCATGCCTCGCAGACAGGCGTAGATATTGCGGAGCATATTAGGTATTATGTTATAGTTATGTACCTACAACTTTTGACGTTTTTTTGTTACAGTACCTACAATGTATGTTTGTGGAAATAAAAAAAGTATTTTTTTTATTTTATTTAATCTGCATTAAAAATGCTTTCATCTAAATATTCCACACCAGAAAAATCTTCGTCTATGGCTCGAGCCTTCTCCAATAGTCTGGCTGTCTTCAGATGTGTCACTACTGCTGCTGTCATTTTGAGGGTTTATGACTATTCTGACGATGTCGCTAAAGATTTATCCTGTTACGTAATATTCCATTACTATTTTCATTACATGTTGGCATGATTTTCTCCCAATCATCAACTGAAACCTTCCGAAACGCTTGTTCAGCTGCTGCCTAGAAAATAAAACAATATAAATATTTGCAAGAACTTAATTATGATTTTAAAATTAATTTAAGTCCAGTGCCCTAACATGCAGTCGGCGGGATCTGGTAGGACTGATATTATGTACGGCTAACACAAGGCAAACACAAGGGCTCATCACACAAATGTCAGCCCTGGGCGGGTTCGAACCCGCGACCCCGAACTTCGCAGGCAGATGTTCTACCGACTACGCTAAGGAGCATAATATTAATAACTTTCATCTTTATAAATTGATAAAAATAGTACGGTTTCGAGTTCTGTCAAACATCGTGTGTACACCAAAGAGAATATAAAAGGTGTAATTAGAGGTTTGTTCATTTTGAACACAATCACCACGACCACAAATAACAAATACAACAGAAATTACACGCCAACGATAATTGTTTACAAGAATTGACACTACACGTACCGACTTGACGTGTTTGACATGTTTTTTTTATTAAAGATTTTACGGCTTTGGGAACGAGCCATTTGTAGCCTGTCTGTAACTTCCACTATTCTACACCAGGATTGTTGCCAGTGATTAATTTTGTTAGTTCCACGTGTACGAGTACGTAATTGTCAAAAAACTTGATGGTTCAGCTGGAAGACTTCTGGCTGGCTGAACCATCATTTCTATCACTTCAAGGTGTTTAGCACTGTTGGAAACTAGTCAAATCGGTTTTGACAGCTGTAAATGCTGTCAAACAAAATAGGTATATATAAGCATTTTTCCAAACATTGGTGAAAAAACGGTCGAGAGAATGCGTTTATTACGAATGCTGGTCTTATGGGTTTGCGCTTGACCTCAATCGAATGCTGCATGAATGAAAAAAATTGTAGAGCTTATAAAGATCTGCAAAAAACTCCGCGACCGCAATATTAAGGTTAATTTACAAATGAATGTCGATGTATTCAAAATATCATATCATAAATAACTTAGAAATAAAAGTACAAGCTGAAAGCCGCTTAAGGCCGAAGCCTCAGTCCAGAAGCCGGCCCCGAGTCAAGCCCTGTGCAAACGTACCCATTACACTGGCCGCATTTCCGCGCTGAATGGCCTGTGCAATGCGCTGCACCAGGTGTGACTCGGCGCGGGCTTCTGCACCATTATTTCTCAAGCGCCGCCCCAGCGCTCTTACAAAGCCCTTCGCTTCCTGGGACCACACTCCGCTCACCTCCACCGCGAAAGGGACAAATAGGTAACTAGCCTTAAGGACTGTGTATTTGTAGTGCTTTTGAGCAGCAGCCCATTCCGCGGCCGCCCGCCCCCCGGACAGTGCGCGTCAGGTGAGAAGCCGCGAAGGTACTGACACACGTCGCGTCCCACACCAAACATCGGCCTCTCTCCCAGGGGATCAATGTAAGCCCATCTGGTCGCTTGCCGTCCGTACGGCTCAACCCGGGAGGCTCTAAGGTGCACGGTACGCCAGCAGACACCAGGGCACGACGGATGACTTCGTTGAGCATGTGGTGTCGCGGGAAACGCCCTGCCGACATCCTACAGCTCAAGCCGTGATAACCCTTGGCATCTGCTTGCGCGCTGCATCTACAACCGTGTGGCTCGCAGACGCTGCACCCTAATCGAAGAGCCACAGCCACCCTCAACGACCCGTCGTCAAGAGCTGTGCCCAGGTGGGACGAAGGGAGGGCATGAAGCCAGGCCCCGGACTCCGGACAGGACGCCGCCCTGAGGCGAGCGATGTCAACACCTACTGCCGACTCCAGCAGTTCCATGGCAACAGCCCTGCAATGTTGCTCGTCCTACTGGTGCTGCGAGCATGGATATCCGGCCGATTGGCGGTGGGGCACACCAAGGACCAAGCCGTCAGGGCCTCCGCCACATAAGGAATAGCAAGACTGTCACCTTGTACATTGAGTATATTAGCAGCGTGGGAATTTACAAATTGACTAAATCACAGATATATTTAATAGTTCAAAATCAAATTCAAATCATTTAATCGTAAACACAGGGAGTTTTAAGCTGGTCGAATACATTTAGGTACTCTATGTTTTGCTCACAGGCGTATGACATTTAGTGTTTAACGTTTCACAAATTAAACATTTTTTTCATTACATATTAAAATTAAAGCAAATAATTAAGTACAATATACAGATGTCAATAACGGAATATATACATGTCAAAAGCGATTTATTAAAATAATATAGAAATGTCAATTTAAATTTGCATCATTTAAAAAGTCTGTTATGGTATAATAGCACTTGTCCACGAGAATGTCAAATATTTTTTGCTTAAAGCTAGGTAGTTGTAATGATTGTATGTATTTGGGCAATTTATTAATTTTTTTAGGTGCTAGGCACACTCTACTGCCATGTAGCATGGCAGTTTTAGATGGCACAATGCAAAGCCTCTGTCTGTTTCTTTCTTATTAGTACATTACAACCACAGTCTGACTCGCCCTCGACCTTCGGTCTCGGCCTTTAGTCTAGCTCGTCCATCAGCAATGTTGACTGCGCTATGATGGTCTGGAAAAGCCATCAGCGCGGTCAGCAGTGCAGTCATTGCGAACCAAGGCTTTATAGTGCTTTACTCAACAATGCGAGTAATTTTTGTAAATTTTCTGTACCTTTTTTTAATTATCGTAAACAATCTAATTCTGAATAAAATCTCTTTGCACAATTTCTTTCCACCGGACTATTTTTGAAACAAAACTTGGCAATAATGGATTTTCAAAGGAAATTTCTGGTGGCAGCTCGACTTTGCTCAAAGAGAGTGGTCAAAATAATGACCAAATTACAAGTATTATTGAGTAAAATTAATTTCAATCGGTCAGGGGTAATTTAAGAAGGAAATGTTAAATTAGTGCACAAACATACCGTAAGAAAAAGGTCACATTAACATTTCAAAATTTTTAATTTGTTGCGCTTTGACCCTTATTGCTTTCCGTGAATTTTGTCTCATTTTATTGATATTTGTGGAAGTTGTGAGCTTTTAATTTTTCAGATTGAATTTGAAAATATGCCTCCCTAATGAAGGAAGGTGGCTAAACGTATATCCATCGCAGAGCATATTTTTATATGTTCCCAGCCTGCTATCAGTTTCATTTTAACTCAAAAAACAATAAATGGCTCATTTTTGTGTATTGCTCATAATTATCTACGAACAAATCTGTATATATTTTTTTTATTATTATTAATGGGTTTGCGCTTGACCTCAAACTCACCTGATGGTAAGTGATCATGAGGCCTAAGGTGGAACGCGCTTACCCAGAAGTTGCCTATTCACTCTTTCTTTAAAAAGATCCAAATTGTACTTATCCGGAAATACCCAAGCTGGTAGGGAGTTCCATTCTTTAGCAGTTCGCATCATGAAAGAGGAAGAAAAACGCTTCGTGCGAGAGCGTGGTATGTCAACTACATAAGGATGAAGGCCCTCACCACGTCTGGTAGTCCGTTGATGGAAGGGGGATGGGGGAATCAAATCGTGTAATTACTGGGCACACTCTCCAAAGTGTAAAATGTAGAATACCGAAAGACAGGCCACACTGCGACGATGTTTAAGGCTCTGTAACTTGGTATTTACCAGAGCGTCGTCACGTATGACCTATGTGGCAACACTACGGCGAGAAGGGCTCGTTCCCAAGGCCGTAAAACCTATTAAAAAAAATGAAGTTCCTTCACAAAACACCCCGCGAGAAATCCCCGCTTTTCTTAAGCCAGAGAGCGCGTTCCGTTTCATGCAAAATTCAATCAAGCTAATAAGTTTATAAAAAAATCGAAAAAAAAATCATGATTTTTTTAGGATTTATCTGATTTAGGATTTATACATGATTTTTTGGATATATTAAAAAATCGTGATTTTTTTTCCAACCCTGGTACATGCAATCGGTTTTTAGGGTTCCATAACTCAAAAGAAAAAAAAAGAATCCTTATACAGGATCACTTTGTTGTTTGTCCGTCTGTCAAGATGTTTTTCTCAGGAAAGCGTGGAGGTTTCAAGTTGAAATTAATATCAAATACTCAGGTTTGCAATCCCTTGGAGCTGTGACAAAATCAAACTTCTAAGTCAACGTAATTAAAAGATACGACCGTATATGCCGCATAATCTGACACTCTCAAGGGAATCAAAACCTTTAGGGTACTTCCCGTTGACCTAGACTAGAATCATGAAATTTGGCAAGAAACAAGGTCTCACAGACTCACAGCACAAGTAAAGGCAAAAGTCCGTAAATCATTAATTTCTAACTTTATATGTGGAATTTTTACTTGACAAACTTATCAGTAAAAAAAAAACCTCAAAACTAAGTTTGTCACGTAATAATTCCACTTTACGCTTACATCTTGGTACGGAAGCCGCAGTAGAGTTTCGCCATGTCCGTCTGTTTGTCTGTCCGCGGCTTAGCTCAAAGACTATTTAGTAAGTATACATATTAATCACGCCGACAAAAAGGGTAAAATAAAATGAGAAAAAACAAAATTTTAGGGTACCTCCCCTACACGTAATGTGGGGATGATTTTTTTGTTCCTTGTCCTATCCTATGGTGTGGAGTATCGTTGGATAGGTCTTTCAAAAATATTTCGAGTGTGTAAAGACCGTTTTTCAATTCAAGGCTCCGTTTTGTGAAATATTGAGCTTTAAAGTGCTAATGCTGCCAGCTAAACGATTGTTTATGGATATGTGAAAAAATTCACGGCAGTAGTATATATAATGAATTTAAAAGGAAAACTATCACAGTTAAGTAGGCTTTACAAGTTAACGAGTAATAGTCGAGCAACTTATAAAATGTACTTGGTTACGTAAATATTTCATAGAAACTCCATACAAAATAACTTATATGAACTGCAAATATAAGTTTGTATTTTAAACCTGAAGAGGACTGATAGTACTGACTACGGAACCCTACATTGAACTGAACGTGAACTGACACGCACTTGTTTTTTTATTTTAACTTCACTGTTAAACCGATAAATAACGACAAGAATGCTTTCTTTCCATTTCCGAGGGAATGCATAGCCCTGAACATTTCGTTCCTTTTCGGTATCGGCGCATTCTTACCGGTACCTATCTACCTACTGACTATTATAAAAATGTAAAAAAGCCGTGTCTGTCCATTGAGGATATTCCAGAAAAAACAGTCGAGATACTGGGACGTAACCATGACCAAAACAATATTTTTTAGAATTTTTATCTGTTTGTTTGTGCTCGTCAACACGCTAAAAGTAGTGAACGGATTTTGATGTGATTTTCACAGTTTTGTATCTTGGGTCGAACTTAAAATCTAAGTCACATTTTATCTGATTACGGTGCAGGCCCGAAATGGGTCCTCAAACCGGCCCTGGCATTTTAGAGACGGTAGGCCCTAGGGCCTCGCAAGAGAGAAGAGCTAGGGTCACAGAGCGTTCACTCACGCGAAGCCCTCGCGAGCACAGACCCATACAAAACACCTGCCTTGGGAGAGTGAAGAGGGCCCGTCTCCCCTTGAGTCACCTCGCGTGAGGTCGCCTCTTGAGACCCTCGTGAGAGTGAGGCGGTAGTATAAAAATTGTCACAAAGCGTTCACTATCTCGAAGTCCTCGCGAGGCGAAAGTGTGATACGTTACTCCGCCTCCTCTCGCGCGCATTGTTCAATACAAAATACCATCCTCGCGAGAGTGAAGAGACCCCGTCTCGCCTCGTGTCACCTCACCATAGCTCTTGACTCTCGTGAGGCGAGAGTGGTCGGTTGCCTCGCCTCGCGTCGCGAGGCCCTCGCAAGCACTGCCTTGCGAGAGTGAAAAGGACCGGCCTCCCCTCGTATCACTTAACGCGAGGCCACTTCGCGATGCCCTCGTGAGAGTGAGGAGGTAGCATCACACGAGGCCGCCTCGCGAGGCCCTCGTGAGAGTCAGGATATAGCATTAGATAATTTTCATTAGTCGACGCCGAGATTTGCTTTCAACTAAAAATTTGTATGGCCGATGAACATTGTTCTTTCCCACCATGTCCCACTAAGTGTTTCGCTTTTTCGTTTCTGCTGCCAACCTCCAAGGAGTGGAATTCTCTGCCGGCTTCTGAATTTCCCGATCAATACAATCTGGGCCTCTCGGCAAGAGTGAATAGGTATCTTTATTTAAGTCCAAACCATAGACATATCGCTAGAATGCCATACTGGCATGCTAGTTGCATGTAAACAAAGCATAAG
This sequence comes from Esperia sulphurella, assembly GCA_947086405.1. Lineage (NCBI taxonomy): Eukaryota > Metazoa > Arthropoda > Insecta > Lepidoptera > Oecophoridae > Esperia > Esperia sulphurella. The sequence continues at coordinate 6,964,227 of OX352270.1, read as the reverse complement.
TTTGACGTTGACATTGGCATCCAAATATCAGGCTGTACATTAACAGTCTGTACAATTACGGTCCGTGCCGATAAAACACGGCCAATAAAGCGCAGACAGTATTTTCCAACCTGATAATTGGAATCCAAGTTTGTCTTCTGATTATTGGCAGTGTTTTATCACCCCGGACCGATTTTGTACAGGCAATAATTCACAGCCAGGAATGTACGGCCTGATAATTCATGTACAATGTACATGAATTATCAGGCCGTACAAAATTGGGCTGTACAATATCAGGCTGTGAAATATCGGGTTGGAAATTATTGTCTCCCCTCGGCACCACAGCGCACAAGCGCAAAACAATATAAACCAAAGAGGAGTATAAACTTTACATACTCTTTGCTGTTATATCCAACCAAAGAGAACATTTTATCCTCTTTGGCTTTGGCTATGCCCAGTCTGGCGCAACTCTCATATTAAAAACTGATGTATGAAACGGAAGCAAAAATTAATGGCGGCTCTGACGTAGTGGCGGCCGTAGATGGCGGCTATATCTGTTTTGCTCTAACATAGATTCTTCTCACTCGTACCCAATTTCAAGACGCCATGTTTGTTGGTTTGTTATTGCCGTGATCTTTGACTTGGTGTATTTTTTTATGAATTGAAGACATTCATAAAAAAATACACCAAGTCAAAGATCACGGCAATAACAAACCAACAAACATGGCGTCTGTAATTTGGAGCTAAAGAAGATCGCGATCATCGATATTTGCTTCCGATTATCGATGGTCGCGATGGAGGCTGAAGTAACACTGCCGAGCCAAGGGCTGCACTGGGTATATTTTAAACGAAAAATTCTCGCCCATAGTTTAATTGTAGTGTGTGACGTTTGAAATACTTAAACATATATCACAAAACGTGCGAAATATGTGGATTGCAGACACGCCAGGTGGGCCATCAAAAACGCATATTTATGGCTAAATTTCCATTAAATGAAATTAGGCAAGTTCAAAATATGATTTGTTTAACTACTAAATGTCTGTATGCATAATTTTCGTAAGTAATTCGGCTTAATAAAAAGTTATAAATAATCTTTGTTCTATAAACAATAGAGCTGTACCATTTTAATAACAACTGTCGATATAAAATATTATTATATACAATTTGGGTTAGTGTGTTCAAAATAAGATAATATGATTGACTTGTTTTAGGTATAACATTAAATATGTTTGGTGTCTTCAAAAATACTTCCTTAGAAAATCAAATTTGTAAAAGTTTAAACTAAATATTACTTTTTTCCAGATGTAAAAAATGGGTAAAGGTAACCTGTACAGAAGACTTGGGGTGGAAGGGGTCGGAAAACCAACTGACGATTCCAACTGTCAACCTCACCTGCACGTGGTTCACCTTGCCTGTTATTATTATTATGAACTAGTTACGTCTAGGCTGAACTAGTTTATCTCTGCGCAATAAAAATGATATAATAACATAATATAAAAAAGAATCTGGTTTTTTATTGTAGTTTGTGATGTAATTTAGAATTTACTGGGGAAAGCCAAACTTTTTTACGGATTATAGATATCGACAAATTCTGTAACAGTATATTATGCACATCTCTTTTACGTTGGTCATGTTGGCCAAATTATCAGGAGGTACCCTGTCATTATTTCTATGATGTTAGTATTTATTTCACGCTCACGTTTCATATAATTGCGTTTTCAGCTCTTTTATATGGAAGTCCCGTCTCTTAAACTTACATTCTCTTTGAGTATGGCTTGGACTTGGACTAAGTATGGGCTTACTTAGGGACTAAGCCGCGGCTGACGAATGCGTCCGTTAATTAGTTTGTAGCTTAAAGCTGCAGATTGTCAGGCCCAACCCAATGGTCATGTTATGTTTCCTTCCATCATCCTTCCAATTCCATAGCTGGCAGTACACCATCATTCAATCCTCCAACACTAAAGTTTGCCCAAAGCGGTGCTAACTCAATCAATTTTACAAACCGGGTCAACATGTCGATGGCCAACTTCGAACCGTCGGTCGTCATGAACTCGTTTGATGTATATAATGTCGATTTACCGTCAAGCCGAACCACAGATGAGTTAATAGTTACGTTGGTAACAGATACACCACTTCCTGGTAAAACGAAAATACCTACACTTTTCATCATCTAGTCCTTCCCACTGTCAGACGTGTGTTAGATTATTAACTACTAGATTTGCAACTCGCGTGGCCACTATAGTCCCTCTCGCTCGGGGAGTAGGTGTGACCATAAAAAAATATGTCCCTCACTTTTAGGGTATTTTTTCATGCGCTTATTATTGTATTCTAAGAATTATAGTAAAATATTTCCAAGTTGGGAACGGACTTAAGGACTACTTCATAAACTTCATAAATATTTTAGAGTTCCGCTAACACGTATATTTTTCTATACAGCGGATAATTCAATAACTACTGGACTGATTGATCTGAAATTTAGAACATAAATGTAAAAAAAATGGCAGTGATGGAAAAAAATATGAAACCAGACTGAGAACTTACTCTATGCTGACTTTTTAATCATTTAAATATGAGTGACCAAAAATAATGAGGAAAATTTATACGTATTTTTAAAAATAACATGTAAAATGGTTAATAGCGTTAAAAAATATTCAAGGATACGTAGATATTCGAAGGTATACTTTCATAACATTTCTAAAACAAAAACAGTAAATATTTTTTGGATTTTTTTAATAGTAGGTAATTAAAATTACAATAAGATAAACGAATTCTCCTTCATCATTGTCCCTTAAACAAAATCAGTTTCGTAAATTGGTTTCTTACCCTCGTACCACTTGTCGAAATCGTTTTGAGTACGTGATGTATCCTTACCTCGATATACCTCATGGTGATCGATTTAATTATAAGAGACAAATGATTATCGAAATGATCTTGGTCATGAATGTGCGTTTCAAGTGAGGCAAAGATTTTTCGATTCACGAAATATTTAAAGACTTTGAAAATAACATGGGGCGTATTATTTTTATTAACAAAATAATTGGGCCCGTGACAATTTAAAATCATTCGCACCGTTCTTTCTGTATACAAACAGACATCAATAACGTCTTGAGAGGGGTAATTTAGACCACCGACATCTTTGTGAGCTATTAATCTGGACATCCTATCAGCAGATAACAGTGCTAAGATACAATCATCACATTTTAACTGTTTTTTAAGTTTTTTAACAATAAATCCCGCAATGTATATGGTCACTTCCCGCGAAAACTCAGTGAGTTGATTTGTTTCTAAATAATCATGAGTGTCAGGAACGTCCACTGGTAAAACTTCATTATCTTCCTCTGAAGACACACCTCCACTCAATTTGTGTGCAGTGGTGTTTATTTTGTTTATATAATCTCTTTTATTCAAGTTTAAAATATTAATATCTTCCAGGGTAACGCAATTACCTGAGTTATTAAGATTTTTTAATTCTCCGTGAATTAATAATCTTCTGTATGCAGATGTAAATTGCATAACTGTTGGGTTGTTATTAAAACCTCCTTTTGATCTTACTGAACCAAAAAAAAATTCTAAATGGTCTTGGGACATTTTATAAGTGCACAAATATTGGAGTGGTGCATCAGGAACATTTATGAGCTTTCCAAAAAGGACTTTAATCGAACGCACGCAGCAAATTAAACCGAGAAATCCCGTCTTTCTCCCTGATTTAAAAATTGATTCGTCGCCTATTTTAAAACCTTTGATATATGTTTCAAATCGATTTAACTTATCCTGTATGTTCGAAAAGTTTTCTTTTGAGACAGGTTTCTTATAACCGTAAGAAAATAATTTTCGACTATTCAAAATGTCGATATCTAGCATATATCATTAAAATATTCGATAAATTCAGCTGTAGGATCGGCATTTTCAAATTCTTTTATCCCTAATTGTTTGCAAAATAGCAGTGCCTCTGCAACAGATTTACTTAAAGTTTGAGTGGCGAGGCGAACTTTCATTATTTGTTTTTTAAAATCAATGTGTGCTTTTCTTAATTTATTCGCGAGATGTAGGCCTTCCAAATCTTGGAGCTCGTGTAATTTTTTAATAAGATCCCAGGCAATCATGTTCCCTTCGCCATTTATAATGGTTTTTTTATCAGCCAGAGTGTTTCTTACCAGTTTTAGCATATGGCATGGATCTGGAAAAATAACTGTTTCTTGACCTGCTACTTTTATAATAGGATTTATATTATTTATGTCATCCAATTTAGCTCCTAATAATTTTGCCATAGCCAGATTGGATGGACAACCATCGAAGTGAGTGACGCGACAACAACACCGCATTCCGACAGCAAATTTACGCAGCTTGTTACCAGTGAACTTCTCTGCTCACCGTTGACGCCGTTAATTAGAAAATAACCAATTGGCAATTTCCAGGCTCCATTAACTGCAGTGACCATAAACACGAGAGCATATTTTGCTATCTGCAAAGTGTCGGTATCTAAATTATCGCCAACATTAACATATCCTACAGTTTTTTGTCCGTCCCACTGCAAATGTTGCCTAATAGACATTTCATCCATACTTAAAGCAACTACTATTTTTTGTTTAGACTTATTAACTAGAGTTTTTATAGCTTCAAAGGATTCTTGTGTGAATCCTGGTTCACAGTTTATATTTTTATACCAATTATACAGAGTTTTGGGATGCGGCAAGCAAGTATTAAAACTTTTTCTGACATACATATATGCTTTCGGACTGATAAAATTTAAACATAGTGCAAATTTACGTAATGCACTTGAATATTGTTTCGGACAATTTTCCTTGTGCAAAAATCTTTTTAAAAAGTCCTTATTTCCGCTTTCTATATTAGATAATACTTCTGACTCCTCAGTATTTATCAATAATTTACACTTTAAATCAGTGAGAACATTTTCTAATACCGCTACTTTTTTAGCTAATCTTCTTCTTGACTCACGTACAGCTCGCAATTTTTTTAGGCGATTTGCTGAAATTCCTTTCTGCTTTTCCAACTGGAACAAACACAATATTTAAAAGCTTGTTGTCATAGTCAAAATTAATAACAAAAAATAAAATTAATAATTTACATATTTTGCCTGTTTGCGGAATAACCGTGGCAAGTTATGGTCCTCGTCGCTCTTCCTTTTTTTCTGTGTTTCAAGTTTTTGGATAACTTGGGAGTCATGGTCGGATGATAACATTTCTTCTTGTCTCATTAAAGTTTTCTCTGAAGAACCCTCATTCTATAAGATTTTAAAACGGGTCATTAAAAAGTAGTTTAAAACAGAAAAGAATAATGTGTAAGTAACAACATAAACTTGTTGAACATTACGTGACAGTTTAATAATTGGTTTGCATTGAATAAATTTCAAAAATCTGAATATATATTGACCATACAACAGGGTACATTCCATTTAGCCATTTCTAATAATTGATCTTTAATTGATAGTATAATTACAGTGAATAAAAATACTATTACATTAAGTTCACAAACCGTAATAATTGGTTGCATATTCTGCACTTCTACCAATACGCGGTCGCTCCGGTCATGACTTTTAATCTGAAATATGTTTAAGAATGTTGTATTATAATCAAAATTATCATGTTATTGCAAAAATATCATGATATTTAACAATTTAAATTGTTTACTTACCAAACATTTTATTTGTTTTTTATTCCCTGGCATATTTTCGTCATCCTCGCTTCTTCTTTTTCTTGGTGTTGCAAGTTTTTGGATAACTTGGGAGTCATGGTCGGATAACATTTCTTCTTGTTCCGTTAAAGTTTTCTCTGAAGAACCCTCATTCTATAAGATTTTAAAACAGGTCATCAAAAAGTAGTTTAAAACAAATAAGAATGTGTAACAACATAAACTTGTTGAACATTAACGTGACAGTTTAATAAATGACTTGCATGAATTACAAAAATCTATATGTATATTGACTATGCAACAAAGTATAAATAAATATCTCAGACATTCACACCAATTATCCAGTCCCAAACTAGGCAGAACCTGTGTTATGGTTACCAAATAACGGACAGACATATTTAAATAAATATATAAACATCCAAGAATTGGGTACAAACATTCATATTCATCATACGAACATTTGCCCCTAGCGGGATTCGAACCCGCAACCTCCGGCATGGTAGTCCAAGAGCTACCCGTTCCGCCACGGAGGTCGTCAGAGTACATTCCATTTAGCCATAATTTAATGGAAAGGGCTTTTCAACTGTAACATTTTTATTGCAAATGCATAAGCAATTGAATTATTTCAATTAATTAATTCACTATAGTATAATTACAGTGAATAAAAACACATATTACATTAAATTTACAAACCGAAATAATTGGTTGCATATTCTGCACTTCTACCAATATGCGGTCGCTCCGGTCAGGACTTTTAATCTGAAATATGTTTAAGAACATTATAAAACATCACAGGAAGATATTTAACAATTTAAATTGTGTTATAGCAAAAATATCACAGAAAGATATTTAACAATTTAAATTGTTTGCTTACCAAACATTTTATTTGTTTTTTATCCCGTGGCATATTTTGGTCAGCCTCGCTATTTCTTTTTTTTTGTGTTGCAAGTTTCTGGATGACCTGGGAACCATGGCCTGATGATAACAATCCTTCTTGGCTCGTGGAAGCTGTTTCCGTAGTAGACTCATTCTATAAGATATTAAAATGTGTCATATAACGGACCTACAACGGGAATTAGGACTGGAGGGTAGCTAATAGTTGCATATAAGAAAAGTGTAATCTGAGACTTACATAAGTATTTTTAGTCGGCACAACAAATTTTCTCAACTGCTTTTTCCTCGTACCGATGAACGAACTGGTTTCAAAATGAAGTGAACATACTTTTGAAAACTTCTTTGGCTGCCAATTTTGTCGCCCAGTAGCAGCAATCCATTTTTTTTTCGTTTCATGGTCATGTGGAAACCTACAATAATAAAAACTTAAATCAAAAATATAAATCTCGAAACTAAATAAAGTTAGGTACTTAGGTATTTTAATACTATTTAATCATTTTTCACAACATTGAAATAATTCAGATTTAATATTGATATAGGGTAAGAGAAATGAAACTACTAGCAACACCAACTCCGATCATGTTTCAGATTAAGTTACATAAATATGACAAAATATGGATTAATTAGCAATATTTTCATCAAGTAGCACTCAATTCCTATCCATGGTATCTTGATTGATGTCTCCAGACGTTATTAAAAACATATTAAATCGAATTACGTCTACTTACGAGTAAAATGATACGCCTGCATGTTTCCGTGCGCTGCGGTTTTTACAGCCCACAATACTGCAACTTCCCATGGTACACACACTTATTACTATTACTTTTAGATTGTCAACTAAAATCTAAGAACTTAATACACATAAAAACTAACAAAAACTGGGAAAAATACTTGAGCGTTATTTGTTTGCCCTACATAATGTCACTTTTGACACTAAGTGAATCACCATGGGGCCAGAAACCGGCCACGCTGAAAGGGACAAAAAAACAGTATTTGCATCACTTTCGTTCTTAGGTGTTACGTGATTACATTTCTCTGTCTAACAAGTCGTGACGTCAGATACGTTACATCTAGTAGTTAATAATCTAAGGTTAGATAGAAGGAAGTGGTGTATCTGTTACGAAACGCAAAAATGTTTCTACGGCGTTCTACTTAGCGTTGTTATTACTCCGTACAGAGAGAGCCTTTGATAGTACCAACAATACAGGAGTTTTGTGTTGAGGGCGTGGTTGAAGATTGAGTCTTCAATTTATTTTGTATGGATTTATTAAGAAATGAAAAATTAGAAATTAAACTAATTTAAAAAAATAATAATGAAAGAAATTAACAAAATGCAGTTAATGTGAGGCGCGCGCATTGAGCAATTTGGAGCTCAAGAAGGTCGCGATCATCGATATTTGCTTCCGATTATCGATGGTCGCGATGGAGGCTGAAGTAACACTGCCGAGCCAAGGGCTGCACTGGGTATTTATATTATTCCTGCTGATGGGGTGACGCTCAGGAAGTCAACTTAGGAAGTCACGTAGGCCAGGGATGCTTCACATGCTTGACATTGTGCAGATATTCTTATCTTTGTCTGTCGCCAATGTAATGGTTACCCGTCTGGTGGAATACTTGAGTTTGTGATATGATAACTTAATGCGATTCTCGAGGGTTCGATAAGTGAAATGTTGCAGATTCCATAATGTTTAGGTAGATTGGCTAAGATGCCTTTTTAGTTGTTGATAATAGGATGCCAGTGCCATAAAGTTAATGCCAAAGATGAAGCATGTTAATGCAGCTTCCTTTATGCTTCTTGTCGTTCATTTAGACACATGTGGGTGGCGGTTGCTGGCCACTTGACACAGGCAAAATGTCCGTAACGCACTGTGGATCGAAACTGCAATATGAAGGACGTGGGACCTTTTTCAACAAATCGATTATTTTTTTTATACACTCATCTTTAGATCTCGTTATTTTGTTGAATAATTGCCAAATAAGTTTTTTGTCAAAAACAGATACCTACTTCAGCAGGAAAAAGCATGTTAATGCAGCTTACTTTATGCTTTTTGTTGTTCATTTAGACACATGTGGGTGGCGGTTGCTGGCCACTTGACACAGGCAAAAATGTAAGTAACGCACTGTGGATCGAAACTGCAATATGAAGAACGTGGGACCTTTTTCAACAAATCGATTATTTTTTTTATACACTCATCTTTAGATCTCGTTATTTTGATGAATAATTGCCGAATAAGTTTTTTTGTCTAAAACTGACAGGTACTTCAGCAGGAAAAAATATTTTCAAATTTTCTTGTATGGAACAAGACCGAAAGTACTCTGTTTCGGTAAATTTTTGACAGGCCTTTCTTTGAAACTACATAAGTATTATTTGTTCTTTGGCTTGTTAACTACAATCCTACACTATTAGTGTGCCCCCATAGTTGCCCATTCACGATGTATGTGGGTTCGAAAAAATGTAAAATATTGATATTCTGGTACCTTTAAATAAAAACATAACTCTAAATGTATCTAAAAATGTTTAACAAAAATTAGTTTCTTAAATGGAGTTTGCATAATTTCTTTTAATTACATATTTAATATGGGTATTTTGTGCCTTTATACCTTAAAGAAACCAATTTTGTTTTTGTTATTTCCCTAATGACAAGGAAAAATTATCTAATGACCAGTTACTTTCTTATTTGATGTATATTTTTAATTTTAATTGATTTAACATCAGTTAAGTGACTACTTATACCATATAGGTATATTTAATATGTCATCAATTACCTTGTTGTTAAGAATAGGAAGGAACCATTCCATGCTATATTGGAACAACATGCAGTTTTTCGATCCATAGTGTCACGGGGCCCTGGTCGAACTGCCAACTTATTAAGAACTCAATAAGTACCTACATTACATTAAAGAGCACTACATATCGAATATTAGAAATACGTACGAGCGAGTTTTGGACTTTCGGTGTAGACAGGAATTTATTCTCTTTGGTGTAGAGAAGCAGTCATAAATCATTGAGAGTTAGTTGAAAATTTAAAAAAAATACCGGTCTTGTCTCTGGCTTCGCTTGCCGGACTGTGGCGGCGGACTACGACAGTGCGGTGATTTTCTACTTTGGTTGGCGCGAAATTAATATAAATTGTCTATCATAGTTTGATTCAGTATGTCTGGTATAAAGTCATTAGCCGTTAGAGGCATACGAAGTTTTGGTCCAGATGAAAATGATGAACAACGCATTACTTTCGATAAACCCCTGACGCTGATACTGGGGCAAAATGGATGTGGTAAGACTACCATCATCGAATGTATACGCTACGCTATCACGGGGCAGATGCCCCCAGGAAGTAGGAATGAATGTTTCGTACATGATGCAAAAGTAAACAGGTCTACCGAGGTTTTGGGGCAAGTGAAGCTTAAGGTATGTAATACGGCATCTTGTTTGCATGCTGTGCGTTTATTCTGTTTTAACACACTGGGGCGGCGGAGGTGGCTGGGTCTGGGAAAGTCCTGATATATAGGATTGTATGGGGGCCCTACACTGACACCTTCAAGGCGCAACCTGCAATACATTTTAGTATATAACTGGTCGCATGCCGCCACTCCATTTGTGTATCGTGTTATTGACTTCTGTGACATTTTGCTGTTGCAGATTGTGAATGCGAAGGATAAACAGCTGGAAGTATCAAGAACAATGAAGGTTACTGCTTTGGCGAAGAAGAAGACCAAGTTCCAGACATTAGATTCATTTCTGTCTGTGATTGATGACAGCGGCAAAAACAAGGATATGTCATCAAGATGTGCAGATTTGGATGTTGTTATGCATGAGGAACTAGGTAAGGGATGGGCTCTTTTGCACCACACAGAGATTATGTACCAGAATTAGGTATCTTCATATGTGATTCTGGGCAATAATACTATGTAATGCACAAGCCATATTACAGATTATATTACTCTTAAGACCAGAATGCCCATAACAGTGCTGCACTGGTTATTGAAGTTTCATTTCATATTCCTCTTCAGCCTGTTGACGTCAACTATTTTTTGGACACAGGTTCTCTTTAAGGTTGCTGATGCACATTGTAGACAATAATCTTGAGTAACTCTAAGTCCAAATCCACAACACCCACCATAATTGGTCAGAATGATGTCATCATTATTATTATAAATATCCAAATAATTTTTAGGAGTATCAAAAGCTATCCTGAATTCAGTGATATTCTGCCACCAAGAAGACTCTAGCTGGCCCCTGGATGAGGGTAAGAAGGTGAAGGAACGGTTTGATGAGATCTTTGATGCTGACAAATACAGTGATTGCTTTGATCGCCTCAGAAAAATGAGGAAGGACTACACCCAGAATCTAAAGTTGCTTGGTAAGATTTCAATAGACTTGCAGTCTTCTGTTTTAGAATATTATATTCCTATTGAAATATGATGATATATTACTAATTACCAGTAATTCCCATTTTTGGGACTTTATTATTACTAACAACTTAGCATGATTTTTGCAGGCAGACCTAAGTGCTGTAAAATTTTATGGTATGTGCCTTCAGAATCAGGCCATAATTTAATTTTTTTTTTATATTTTAAATTTGGGCAATGAAACTACTGTATTCTAAAGAAATATAGGTTCCTTAGTTCATGGTTATTGAGTGACCTCCCAATGAAAAGAAATGAATTTATGTTTATGTAATATGTATTTTCAAATTTTATTAAAAGTAGGTACATTTCTTTATCAAATATGCTACTAAACGCATTATACTTGTCCTTTCGATTACTCTAAGATTGACTGGAAGAGATCCCTAAGTGGGATAAGTCCGCCTTTGTACACAGTTTAATTCCTATTTTATTATTGTTGTTGTTGTTATTTTTGGTACAATAAAGCGTTTACATACATATTATCATATAGATTATTTCTGTACATCCATCCTTAATGAATTCATAATTGAATTGTTTCAATTTCATCTTTTATTATTTCAGAGCTGGAAGTTTCTCACTTGACTGAGAGAAAGCAGGAGCTGGACAAGAAGAAACTGCATGTTGTGAACACAGAGGCCAAGATATCAGAGGCTGAGATCAAAGTGTCTGAACTTTCACAGGAATTGAAGCCGATTACGGAAAAGCTCGCAGCCATTGAGACATTGCAGAAAAATCTGGTGCAATGGGAGTCAAAGCGGGAGAAGATAAAAACAAAGTAAGATACCAAACTTCTACAGTTGTAGCAAAGTACCTGTAGATACCAGATGCAGGGGCACTCAGTTGGAAATTCTTTCGACTTATAAGTAAAATAAAATTAGTTTCCACAAGTTGTCTACTAGAAGTTGTCCAGTAACAGGACACTTCAGGTGTTTTCTTCTCATATAATCAAATCATCAGCCGACTAATGTGCTATATAGTGCCCCACTCTGGCACAGTGCTAGTTGGTGGACTTCCTATGCACCTCAAAGTTAAAATCATTTATTACACATAAGTACACTTGGTACATTTATACATGTTATTTTTTCGGTTTTACTTATTACATGTTTATTTATACATGTTTTTTTTTAGGTTTCATGAATGCGAGCACAGTACAACTAGGTTTCCATGACTTGTGTAATTATACAATGCAGCAAACTTTGCATCCCACTCCCCTCACATAGTATATTAATTGCTCTTAAACATTTTTAGACTCGAACACAACAAAACACAAGAGGAAGAGTTGAAGAAAGTTATCAAGGAAATATTTGAAGGCACTGTTCAGGAGCTGCAAGAAAAAATAAGTAGGCCACTATTTGCTTTTCATTATTGTTTTAGTTTAAAAAAATATAGATTAAAGACAATTTAGTTTCTTTTCACTATTTTAAAACTCAGCATTATGTAATTACGAATTAAGTACAAGTCACTTCAAAATTTGTTCTACTAACATTATCAAGCAAGTCTTGCTGAAATTAATGTAATCTTTTATAACAATTCTAGGTGGCTATGGGGCATCAGGTAAAGCTAAACAGAAGGAGCTGGATGAATCATATAAGAAGAACATGTCGTTTAATAAAGATGAGGAAAAGATAGCCAACGAGATGACATCTAATGAGATGAAGTACAATAAACTGATATTTTTGGAGAGCCAGAACCAGGAGAGGATTGATAAGAGGAACAAAGTCATTGTGGAAACTTGCAAAATGGCTGGTAAGTTCATCTGGCCACACCAGGCCATAGGGTTTTCAAAAGAACCAAAAGGATCCAAAGTAGTACTTAAATAAAACCAAGAAAACTGGTGTATGATATCCTTAATAAGGTGTAGTGGGTTCATTTGTTGCTACAATAATGTACATACTAAAGGAAGCTGTCCAACAGTGAACCTGTACCAGTCCACTGCTGGACATAGGCCTCGCCCAAAGCGCGCCACTGAACTCGATCTTCTGTTCTACGCATTCAGCCACATTACAACATATCCTTCCACAGACGTCCACTGTTGGACATAGGCCTTCCCCAATGAACGCCACCACACCCGGTCCTCCGCCCTCCGCATCCAGCCGCTTCTGGACACCTTCAGGTCGTCGGTCAATCTGGCGGCGGGGTGTCCCACTCTGCGCGTAACATATCCTTAAATTGTTGTTATACATGTCATTTACCTATACCTACACATCAAATAAATAAAACGTTTTAGCTTCTTACGAGATATTTCTTATTTTCCATATACAGGTTGTTGTTTTAAACAGTGGTAATATTGTACAAAACTGTAGAGCAGATCATTTTAATTTGTATAATAATAATTGAAAAACAATTAACAAAGCGATCAGAGCCCTACGCCTTTCGTAACGTCTCACGCATCTCTCTGACATTTACATGTACTATGTCGTGCAGCACAGCAGACAACAGTTCAAACGCGCGCGCCGATATCACAGCACACAGTCGCACAGGTGGTCAACGCCCGAAACGTTAACTGGGAATCGATCTCAGTCTTTTATACGTGTTTCAGAGTTCGATTTTTCAGTCAAGTAAATTAGAAAACAAATTAAACTACGTATGACTTTTTGTTGGTATCGCTTAGAAATAAACCCACCGACAATGTCTTACTGTATGATGTAATTGTTAGGATCCTGAGTTGTAAAATTAGAGATATTGTTTTCGCTTAATAGGAAAATGTATGGCTTGACTTACATAAAAATTATGTTACTCGTAACAACTGTTGCATCAGAAGCGATACACAGGACGGAACATCGCCTAAGTTCTTTTTATTCTGTTTAGCACGTAAACTTTTTCTCTTACCATTTCAAAGGCGGTCATCACTCACGTACGCAATTGCACTACACTAGTAAGCTCCTCGGTACCTACAGACAAACCGTTTTAACTTCCCTCACATTAAGGTCCTAAGGTGTTCACGTGCTGATGTTCGAGGAGCCATCTACAAAACTCGACTCGGATCTGTTCTTGTAAGTCGACGGAGAAGCCCACTAACGTGCGCTGGGACTTCAAACTGCCCGTAGTCGAGGTGGCATTGTGTAGCAGGCAGCATGGTCGCCTGCGACGGGGTACGCCTCCGGTCCGACTGCCTCCGCGTACATTGCTACCGCACCCCTCAAGCTGTCACCAGCGAGGATAAGTGCATTCGCACAGTCGTGGTTACAATAATGCGACATTGTAATTACGATGCGTGCGCGCTCGCGGTTTTAGGGAGACTGAGAGACGACGGAGAGTGTTAACGCGGGCCGCGGGGAGCGCGGGCTACGGGGCAAGGCCGCTCGTGGCGGTTACTTTGTGCGTGGCGGTACCGACCGACACGTGACGGCACGTGTAAGCTTGTGACTTCGTGACACCGACGTAGAATAACAAATAAAATAGATGCTTCAGAAAAAAAAACGATTTTTGGATTTTTTTAAGGTATACTTTTTTTTTATTGATTTGTAATCAGTATTAGCAATACAATTACCTCCTTTAATTTGATCACTGTCTAAAACAACACCCAGTATACTTCCGGGATACAATAATGAATACGGGACGCGATCAAACAAATGTATAAACAAGTAAATAGCATACCGACGAGGCCAGGGGCAGTGCGCGGAAATTGAAAAATATGAAAATATGTTACCAACAAACAGCAAACCTGTTTAAAATATATAAACAAAATAAAAAAATTATCCCTTGATTGCAATATAATACAGAAATATAAAATGTTACAGAAGTCGAAACGCCAGAGACTATTGAATCAAACGAAGATGCAGAGAAAGGAATCTCTGACCTGACAGAGAAGGTCAAAAGCTTGAAGAATGACCTTAAAGAGCTGAAATCGGCTGCTGACGCCGAAGAGAAACAGTATCAGCTGGTTGTGGATGAAAATCGAGATGCACTTGTAAGTATCAATAAGATGCTTGGTATCTTCTATCTGTATGTTCAGGTTAATTTTGTTCTACTGAATGGATTTCATTAACCATTGGTTAAGCCGTTTCACGAGGAAGATTTAGATATACAATATTACCCACGTGCCACATGCGAAGCCGAGGCACACGTGTACTACGTATCATCTACGTATCATATGTCAAACCACGCGTAACTGCTTTTTGCGCTTTCGAGAAAGCTCACTTTGCATTAGAAATTTCATGGCATTTGTAGTGTCCCAGACATACGTATTATGTTATTTGGCCTTATTAATGTAGCTTAGTTTTTAGGAATCCGTTAAATTTGATACTTGCTACGTTATTTTGTCAGTCTGTCTGGTGGTACTTCGAAAATGAAAAAAATATATATATAATTTCCAAGATATTTTAGGAAAATTGTAAAATAAATATGGACGGAGCCCGCAAATTACATACGGTTTTTTTTCTACTAGTACCGCCCTTTTTAGGGTTTCGTAGCCAAATGGCAAAAAACGAAACCCTTATGGATTCGTCATGTCTGTCTGTCTGTCTGTCTGTCCGTCCGTATGTCACAGCCACTGTATTCCGAAACTATAAGAACTATACTGTTGAAACTTGGTAAGTAGATGTATTCTGTGAACCTCATTAAGATTTTTACACAAAAATAGAAAAAAAAAACAATAAATTTTGGGGGTTCCCCATACTTAGAACTGAAACTCAAATATTTTTTTTTTCATCATACGTGTGGGGGTATCTATGGATAGGTCTTCAAAAATGATATTGAGGTTTCTAATATAATTTTTTTCTAAACTGAATAGTTTACGCGAGAGACACTTCCAAAGTGGTAAAATGTGTGTCCTGTAACTTCTAAAATAAGAGAATGATAAACCTAAAAAAAATACTGGTTGGAACAAATTGGTTGGAACGAGATCTAGTAAGTAGTTTTTTTTAATACGTCATACATAAATCGTAAACGACAATTTACCTTTCATTCAATCAACTCAAATATATAAAAAAAACATTTAATTTCATAAACATTATGCATAAACCGTGAACCATTATTTTCTAATAATACATCTGTAATAGGTCCTAAGTAAATAATAATTATAATTCGCGCGGGACGTGGCTTGTTCGGTAGGTAGCGGGTGCGGAGCGCGCGGGGGGCAGGTTCCCGACTGCGTTTACCCGAGCGTCCAGACACGTGAGGGCAGACGTCGTTGAAACTCGTGCGCGCGGAGCTAATCAATAACTTAATTTAAAAAAAATACACTATTATTAAAACATCGATCAAAGTTACAACGAACTACAATAACTTTTATATTATGTTACTTGCTGCTACGGAACCCTTCATGGGCGAGTCCGACTCGCACTTGGCCGATTTTTTTTAGGATTATTTTAGATTATTTTAAATAATTCGGTTGTACTTTTAATCCATCGTCCCAGCCTACCCCTCTGGGACCAAGGTGTGAGCATTATTTATGTTATGTACCTATGTACTTTTTATAAATAAATGATCATCATAATCATCAGCCTGAAAGGCAACTATGTACACAGTGTACTATGCACTAGTGGAGTCTGCTTTGTTATGGACTGAGTAGCTACGGACGCACGTTTAAAACATATTTAGACCAAATAAAAAATTTGCAAAAGGAGTGTTGACCAACAACTGTTTTGTGTGCCTAGAGTTTGCAACTACTATGGTGAAAGAACAAGGCAATATTTGGTACCCAAAATAGTTAACACTGTCCCACTAGGCATCAGAAGCAATGTAATTAACAAAAACACTTTCAGAATTAAATATAAGAAATATCTAGTGGACTCATCAGCGTAACCTCAATCTTTTGGTGCTAATATCAAAATTAAACACTTTGTAATTTGCTTTGCTATTTACCATTGCGTAATGATATTTAGTATTCTCTGCCTGTGATATGTATAAAGTAAGAGAGAAATTTCTGCCAACAAACTGTATTATACAGTTTGGCGGAGTTATTGTAAGTATATTTCTTGGCGAGATGAATAAATGATTTTATTATTATTAATCCACTGCTGGACAAAGGCCTCTTCCAAGGTGCGCCATTGAACCCGATCCTCGGTTCTTCTCATCAAGTCATTGCCAGAGCCGCCTTACGCAGATCGTCGCTCCATTTAGCCGGGGGGCGTCCCTCCACTACGCTTGGCCAGTCGCGGTCCCCACTCGACAACCCGTTTACAGAGATGTGACCAGCCCATTGCCACTTCAACGTGCTAATTTTTTGACCTATGTCGAAGGCTTTAGTTCTCTGGCGGATCACCTCATTTCGGATCCTGTCTCTTACAGAAACTGCGAACATAGCTCTTTCCATAGCCCGCAGATAAATAAAATCTTAAACTTCGCCTGTCTGTACATTGAAGATATTTACAAAAAAAAATTATGGGGCGTCTAAGGATAAGCAACAGAATACATTTCGATCATTTTTGAAATTTTTGTCTGTTTATCTGTTTGTCTGTGAGTTTGTGCACGCATCACTTAAAAACTACTGAACGGATTTTGATGGACTTTACAAAGAAACATGGGGCTTAACTTAATTTAACATTTAGTCTTTATTTCATCGCAATTGGTTTACTCAATCAAAACTTATGGACATTTTTAGCTTTAAACTACCGTACTATTCAGATTGCGATGAGTTTTAACTACATTTGGAGCTGGTAGTGGGAGTGGGCGTAGGCGTGGGCGTGGGAAAAGGGGAGTGGGAACGGGAGGGAGATATTGAAAGTCTGAGTGGGAGTGGAAGTGGAAGCGGAGGCGGAGGCAGAGACGGCGGCGGGAGCGGGGGCGGGAGCGGGAATTAGAGCTGATTCTGTAGTTCACGCGAGCGGAGCCGCAGGCACAGCTAGTAATAAATAAATGATTATTGTATGGTTTAATGCGAAAATAGTATCATCTCGGAATCCCATTGCGCCAATATCGCCCGTCGCGAGTGTATTGATTTAAATACATAACACTATCATTTCACTCGCGATTTCTGTCACTATCACATGCATGACAAACACAACCTAAAACAAAAATGCTTCTGGGTACATTCATCCCTCCAATTATTAATTGTGATGGCTGATTTTAATTTTTAGTCGCGCCATAAACAAAAGATAACAAATAAAGAAATGGAGATAGCAACAGCGAGGAAGGACATCAACAAGTTGGAGAAACAAATAACTGACGCCCACGAAGCCAAGCAGCGGTTAGAAGTATTGCAGCAGAGACTGGATACTGCTGAGGAGTAAGTGATTTATTTATTCGTTTTATTAACAGTCATCGGTCTACCTCAAACCCCCCCCACCACTTCCGGGCCTTCTTGCCGACTTTCACGCTTCGCCCACCGGTTTGCTACAAATGTGGTCTGCCCACTGCCACTTCAGCTTTCTAACGCTATCTACTATGTCGGTGCCTTTAGTTCTTAACTTATTAGTAAAAAGCTTCAATAAACCGTAACAGTTCAAAAAAATATTTTATATAATGTTATTAGAGAGTACCAGCAGGCAGATAGCGAATTGAACACAGAAGAATGCCAGCAGGAGATCAATGATGATGAAAAAGTGTTGGATCAACATGATCAGGAACTGGATGAGATTGCAGATAAGGTATATTAAGTACCCCTGTTTACTGTGGAAAAGTGGTTTCAGTCAAATCGGGTGTAGTATTCCAGTCTGCTCATCTAAATTCTCTATGGGGATGATCAATCTTCCTAGATGAATAGTACCGAAAAGCAAGTTAATTGTACATTTTTTTTAGAAATTCCCATGTTACACTTTACAACTTTAACTCAACTGTTCTTCCAGAAAGTGGTCCATGGTAAAAGTAGTGTAGGAGAATATTTTTCAGCTACACCTAATGGGTATGGAAAAAAATCTCAAACTTGGAGAATCAGATGACCCTGATTGAAACATCGACGGAACTCGAAACCGACTCTGGTGAACCCTGCTAATAAAACTTTCAAGATCAAAATCAAAAATAATGTTAAACACTTTTTTTTTCTTAAAAATTGCGGAATTTTTTATAACGGCGAAAAAAAAAAGGTAAACAGCTCTGTTTGCGCTATCAGTCTCTGTACCTACGGAAAATGTACTGATATGTATAGTCCGTAGCGTACGATAAAATGACAAATCTCGTAAATTTAACTTTATCATCATTGGATAAGGTGCTAGGACTGATCACTTAATTCGAAATGTGACCGTACATAATTACTTGATTATTTCGGAAATTATTAATCTCAGAAGATCGTGCCCAGAGAATTGATCAGGAGACAGGAACATTAAAATTTCACATGAAATGACTGAAACTATTTTTTGATATACTGTGGTGTAAGGTTATATTGTTAATCACATAAGTAGAATTCAATCAGTTAGTACAAACGTAAAATGGTAACTTCAAATGATTATCATTGTTTTGTTCTGTCTATGGGAGAAGATTATCAAACAATACGGCCGCTCTATGATTTCCTTTGGTTAGACTAAACTTTGTTTACAGGCGCGACATCATATCGTAGTTACGGTGTCAGACGTAGTTCGCGTTTGCATTAACGCATACAGGCTTGTAGAATTTACTAGGTCATTGTAAAGAATGTGTGTGGGATAGTCTATTAGGATACAAAGTTCTATTACCCATGTACAGAATATGTTCATACTTGAAAGCTATTAATTAATAACATCAATTTACAGATAACAAAACTGCAAAAGCAGAGTGCCAAATTGAAGGAGCGAGACATGATCGAGGACACCTTAAAGCAGAAGGAGAAGCAGTTCGCTGTTCTCAAGAACAAACACAAGACTGCTCTGACTGAGATTCTTGGCACCATGCCTGAGAGTGATTTTGCCACATCCGTTAATAAGTTCGAAGTTCAGATACGCGGGGAAGTTGATGCAATGAAGAAGAAGTTGAAAGCACATGATAAAGAGGTAATTAAATGAAAGGTTAAAGTAAATAAAATTTGAAAGTCTCGTTTGCTTAGCTGCAAAACGAGCTCTCCAAGAGGACGGATCATCTATGGCGTCAAGCCTTTTTAACCTTTTTTTAAATTTTGAGTCCTGCCCCACTCTCACGAGTGGCAACACCGCTGTTGATGTAAATTGTTGAACGGCGTGCTTGTTGCCGCTTCGAATAGAGCGGATTCCGGGGCGGATCGTCCGCTAAATATGCACAAAGCCGAAATTTGAAGAAAAAAATACAGCATTGTAAGGGTGCAAAACTCTACAGAGTTGTGGGGACCACGTGCAAAATAAATTGACTAGGTGTCAAATCGGTCATTTATAGCTTGTTACTAGTGGTAGTTTTTGGGGTAATTCGACAGACGCAGGAGATATACCTAATACGAATACTTCACATGTAGACCACCAAACTGGAGACAGAGCGCAAACACGTGCGTGAGATGCTAAACGACCGGCGCGCCGAGCTGACCAAGGCCGAGGACCAGATGTACAAGGCGTGCGGCACGCAGTCGTATGACGCAACGCTCGCCAAACTAGACGCCACTGTCGCCAGGTTGCATGTAAGTGACATGTTTCCATGCCCTCTCGAAAATAAATACAAAAACAATCTTGACGAGATTAAAAAATACAATGTGCAATGAATTATGAACTACAGCAGGTTTTTTGCTCTCCGCGTGTTGGTATAAGTACATAAAGATGGTTGGAGATGCAGTACTCACTCGCACATAGTAGGCTGTGCTGTGGGCACGGACGTTTAATTTTTCGCGGGCCGCTCGATCGCACAGCACTCGCCGATCAAACAGGAGGCTATTTTCAACGTCAAAGTGCAATATGTGTTGCATAGTAACTATTAATTTGTGTATACAGTGACTATTACAAGTCAGAGTAAATTTTAAATTACTTCTCTTCACTCTTCTCGTTTTCATAAACCCATTTTCAAATTCAAATCGTTATTTCTCGCTTCAAATGAAAGAATACATTTAATAGTTCTAACGATCTTACAGGAAGAAAAGACTGATCTCAGTTCGTCGCTGTTCTTGATCGCGAAATACAAAGAGCAGCTCAAAGACAACAACTGCTGCCCGTTGTGCAATCGTGGATTCGACACTGATACAGAGGTAAGCATCTCGCTATATATTCAGCCTTCTTCATCCATCAGCCGAAATACGTCCACCGATGAACATAAGCCTCCCCAATAGAATGCTACTTTTGCTGGGTTGTCCATTGGAGGATTTGCCATCATCACCACGCTTGGCAGGCAGATTGATGATAGCAGTTGTTTTTTAAGAAGAAGATGCGCAGGAGTATGTTACTGCCCGTCCCTGGTGCAATATCTTAGTCGCCTCACGAAAACTCTGGAAGATTGGGGGTGGTATTCTAAGCCAGTAACCACACGGCTTAATTTTTTTGCTGGTGGTAGAGCTCTAGTTCATGGATCACCTGAGTAGATAGATATACAGTGGGGTACACGTCCAGTTATAGCTGTACCGGTATGTATAGATATCGGCACCTTGCGTATAGCTAGTAATGGCTACATTCCAACGGTTTTGTATGACCAGAGATATGTTCCACTGTACCACACATCGTATCAGTCTTTAGACGTCCACTTCTGGACATAGAACTTCCCCAATGAACACCACTACCCCCCCGTCCTCGGTCTCCACTCCAGAACCTGTCTGCCCCAACGGCCGTCGGTTCTGCGACAGATATTCTGCTGCAACCAACAATTCATACATTTTTGAGTTCCGATGTGAAGAGAAGGAACATAAGAATCAACTTACAATGGCGAAGGAATATTTTAAATTCTTTCGATAGTTTTATATTACCTCGACCTAAGTACCAATTTTACTTCTTTAGAATAAATGTGTGTATTTCATTTTAATGATTCTATTCAGGTGTCCGATCTGATATCGCAACTAGCAAATCAAGTGTTGAATGTGCCAGCTAAGCTGGATAAAGCGACCGCGGAGCTGCAAGAAACCTCTGCGAAGAAAGACGAGTTGCTGAGCCTGAAGTCACTAAACGAGAAGATTACTACGCTCAAGGAAAAGGATATACCGCAGCTGGAGACGCGGCTCAGCGATGTCGATAAGGTACACTTTTTCTGAGGGTCCTATCTATTGAAGGGTGGTGATATTAATGTGACTTGTACTCTCGACACGGCAGCTCTGAACAGTGAACGGGTGCTTTTATTGTATCATATTGAAAACGAAGATTTTTAACCAAGATGTACTTCTCGGTTCGTTTTCCTTCTATCTTATCATTTTATTTATCTTGCCTTAAATAATTAACTGAAAAACATGATAAGGTAAGGAGGGGTGTCCAAATAATAGTGAGAAAAAGGTACATACGCCTTGAAACCAAAAACAATCTGTTAGGCTCATCTGTTTAATAAAAAATAAAACTGATGATCTTTTGTTAAACATACTCACTTTTAATTGAACTCCGTAGTACTACAACACAGCCTGCTATAGTCCACTGCTGGACCAAGCCTCCTACAAAATAATATAAGAGTTTTTGCTATAAGTAATGATTGGTAACATGGGTTAAAACGCACGGGTGGGTTAAACACAGTTATCACCCATTTAATTTCGCCCGCTAGATGGTTTGTGCGAAAGACAACCAATTCCCTTAGATTACATTATATAATTTATAAAGGTTACCTGTCTATAGCTATAAGCACCACGCTGGGAAGACAGGGTAATGATCACAATGGAGTTGATTAAATATACCTGGATTTATCCTTTGGTCTCCTTGTACTTTATCCGCAGCAGAAACTTGAACTATTTGGATGCGGCAAGATATTCGGAGGCAGTAGAATTTACAATTTTACAAATTTATCTTGAAAAGCAGCACTTAAGAGGCCTAAAATCATTTTCTTTTCCAAAGGCTAGATATATTTCATATTGAGTCTTTAAGTTCATCGTATTGAACTATATTGACTGGTTTCTGTTCAGTTTCTGTTCTTTTAACAAAAAGCAGAAAGATATAGTTTTAATTCATGATACATACTTTGTTTAGAAAATTGCAACCATACAAGAGTCGGTGGAAGGTCTTCAAATGGCGCTTGTGGAGCCCGAGCAGAAGATGCAGACCGCTAAGCAGATTCATGGTGAAATGCCGCTCCTTGATCGCTCCTTGCAAGAGCTCAAGTCTACCACCAGAGACGTAAGTGTTCTACCCTTAAACTGTCAAAGTCAAAGTCAAAATCATTTATTGCATATGAGTACACTTGGTACATTTATACACGTCATTTTTTTTATCGACTACCGCTTCCTAGGTGTTAGCGCTGTGAAGAAGAAACGGCGCAACAAACTTCACGCAACACATCTTTTAAAAATCAAGTTTGCATACAATTAATAAAGATTTTGCGAAGCTGGATTAACATTAGTACCAGGCATCTTTGTCATTCAAATAATCGTTTACTTTATAATAGGCTTTCTTACAAAGTTGTTTTTTAATGTGAATCTTAAACTTTCTGTCTGTCATATTTAAGATTTCCTCTGGTAGTTTGTTGTAGAAGCGTATACATTGCCCCGTGAACGATTTACTGACCTTACTTAGTCTTAAACCTGGTAAAACAAGTTTATTTTTATTTCTTGTATTATAACTATTATTGTCACAGTGCCTCAAAAAGAGAGATACATTTTTTCTGACATATAAAATATTATCTAAAATGAATTGACCAGCTACTGTTAATATGCTTATTTCTTTAAACTTTTCTCTTAATGAGTCTCTACAACGCAGATTATAGATTGCCCTAACTGCTCTTTTTTGCAAGATAAAAATGGTCTCTATATCTGCTGCTTGACCCCACAGTAGGATACCGTATGCCATGATCCTGTGGAAGTAGCTAAAGTACACTAACCTCGCGGTAGCAACATCGGTTAATTGTCTGATTTTTCTTACGGCGTAGGCGGCAGAACTTAATCTGCCAGCTAATGAAGTTATGTGGGGTCCCCATTGTAAAGATGAATCTATAGTTATACCCAGGAACACAGTACTTTTAATAAATTCTAGTGTGTCATTACCTAATGTCACATTGTTTTCTACATTTCTTACATTTGGTAGAGAGAATTTAATACATTTAGTTTTCTTTGTATTTAATGCAAGGTTATTTACACTAAACCAGTTAAAAATTTGCGTGAGAGTATTATTTACCTCAGCAAGTTCACAATCTTTTCTGCTAATTTTAAAAATCACCGAAGTGTCATCGGCAAATAAAACTATATTGGACATGTTTTGTATTAAAAAGGGCAAGTCATTTATATATACAAGAAAAAGAAATGGGCCCAGAACTGAACCCTGGGGTACCCCCATTTTCACGAATGACCCAGATGACCGAATTCCGTTTATATCTACTTTTTGTGATCAACACAATCAAATGCCTTGGAGAGGTCGCAGAAGACGCCTATTGCATCATGGAAGTCTTCCCAAGCATCATGGATATGCTTAACAAGCATGACTGCTGCGTCGGTTGTGGAACGTCCCTTAGTAAAACCGAACTGACGATCGTGAAGGAGTAGTTTAAGATTGAAATGATAAAGCAATTGATTGAGTATGATCTTCTCGAATATCTTGCTAAGCACAGGCAGAACTGACACTGGTCTAAAATTACTGGGATCTTGTTTGTCACCAGATTTAAAAAGTGGTATGATTTTACTGTGCTTCATAAGATCAGGGAAAACCCCTTGATCAATACTCATGTTAAATATAAAAGCTAGGTAAGGCGCAAGAACCGTAACAACTGAATTTATGACTTTAACGGACATCCCCATAGATCTTCAGAGGATTTTAGTTTTAATGACTTAAATGCCTTAATAATTTCTACTGAATTAACGTGTCTAAAGTGAAAGTCTGTTTCGCATCTTGTAACATTATTATTAAGTAAAGTCTCGGCAAGAATAGGCGATGAATGCAGAGCTTCGGTGGTTTTCATGGGGATCTTAGTGAAAAAGGTTTCAAACAACTCGGCTACCTCCGTTTTGGAACTAGTTACTTCACTGTTACTTTTGATAGTGTACTTATTATCTCGCGACTTAGTTTTGGCAGTTTCGTTATTTATGACCTTCCATACGGCCTTTACTTTATTTTCCGAAGATTTAATTTTGTTACTTATATAATTTGATTTGGCTACTTTGCAAACTTTCCTAAAAATTTTTGAATAATTTTTGACATATTCATGGAACCTGTTCTCAAATCTGTAGGTCCTTTCACTGTACAGATCATACAACCTGGTCCTACTTTTACGGATACCGGTGGTTGCCCAATCACTAAATTTAAACTGGTTATTTATATTAATTTTCCTAGTTTTAAAAATATTGGCAAATTCTCGAGACAGTGTCATGAAGAAATCGACATAGAAATCGTTTAATTCCACCTGCTCAGTATCAGGATTCGGCAATTTCATTATAAGAGCATCTTTATATCTATCTATTCGACTGTGACGGGCCTAGTACATATCTCGGTGGTTGTATGCTTTATATTACCCGGAAATGTAACAATTTGCCCACTGTGATCTGATTTTAAACAATTTATAATAGACTTTTCTAAAAAACCACAATTGCTATAGAAATTATCTAAACACGTAGCTGTGGTACGTGTGATCCTTGTTGGTTCAAGAAATACATTTATTAAATTAAAGGACTTAAATAAGCTAATTAATCTGACCGAAAAAGTGTCAGTTACTAGTAAATCTACATTAAAATCTCCACAAATTATGATATGTTTCTTACTTTTGATAACTATTTTCATGACATCTTCCATTACAGTTTCAAAAGTAGAAAAATTAGAAGCACGGGGGGGTCTGTATACACACACTACAACATGTTTCTCCAGCTCAACACAAGACAATTCGATAGACCATTCAACCGAAAGTCCAACAATGTCTTTGCGTTCCTTCGCCTTAATGTTATTTCTAACAAATATTAGTGAACCTCCTTGTTGTATGAGCTTTCGGTTGAATGAACTGATAACATTATAATTTTCATAGTTGAACATCATTTCATGCGCTTTAAGGTGATGCTCGGTAATACATAATAAGTCAATATTTGACTGACTTTCTAAAAACAGTTCTACTTCTAATATCTTGCCAGAAAAGCTCTGCATATTTTGATGAACAATTTTAAGTGCATTTGGCTTCTCCTTTGTCTGCTTATTTAGTTTAAAGACTGACTAAAGTGTCTCGTCAATGCTGGTGATTGAGTCACCTGTGTGGTACCGTGTGTAAAGATAGGTGAACCAATGTCTTTCCCACAGGGACTCTCCATTGTCATGGTATGTAAATTGTCCATTATACTATGTATAACTGGGTCATATATATTATAAGCTAACAATCTAGCTAAATGTTTTTTATAAAAATTTATAGATACAATGGGCCCGATTCTGAAGTCACAAGGTTAAAATTTGACAGCATTAAAACAGTTGCTATCCTTGTCACACAGTATTATGAAGAAAAATACGAAACAAATTTTAGAGCTGTCAAATTTTAAATGTGTGCCTTTGGAATTGGGCTCATTGTATCTGTAGTCAACTTAAAATTGTTAATAAACTTATTAACATCAAAACAAAAATTTTTGTCACTTTGACGACATGTCATATTGTACAATAATTGGTTAAGTCTGTAGATAACTTTGTTTTGCTTTTCTGACAGTGTATTTGAGTAAGGAAAAGCACATATTATTAACTTATAAAGTTTATGCTCTAGTGAAGAAAACAAATGAATTAAGTCTCTTTTTCTGACTCCTAGGCTATTTCCTACGAACAATATTACAGTTGTGTTTTCATTGTAACTACTATTTAATAATTGGTCTACAATTTGGCTGAAAGTATCACCAGGCATGCACACATTTGTAACCTGTTGCCTCAGACAGTTATTTAACATTTTACCAAATCCTACTCCTATTTGGTCTGTAAATAATAATGTTTTTCTGCAATGGTTATCATCCTGCGCAGATTCCTGCAACTCATGTTCGTATGAGTACTGTGTTGTTCATTTGAAGCAGCACACGGTGTTTTAGAAGGTGGCACAGTGCTAGGGTAAGGTGTTTCCTGACACTGCTTACCCTGTGAGCCAATGGCTGAACTGATAACCACTGGCTGACTTTCTGGTGGTATGTCTGCTACGTGGTCCATGTTAGATGTCGAACAGGTCAAAGAATCAAATCTTTCCATATTGTAATTGCCCAGTTCAATAAGGGAGTCCATGGCAGCAATATGTTCAGATATTTCTTGCTGCGCAGAGGAATACAGAGAACTAATCTCTTCCAATGATGATTCCAGATCTTTTACTTTTAATTGTAAAATCTGTGAATTATTTTCTAGAAGTTCATTATTTTTATACAGTGTATCACCATACAATTGAATTTTTTTATACATATTTTGTTTTCTCTTTAGAGGCAGTGATGTCACACATTTCTTTATCTTATTTATTTTATTTATGGATTTCTTGATAACTCGTTTACATTTAATATATTTCTTTATTTTATTTGAACCTCGAATATGTATCGATTCATCCTTTTCAGAGGTGAGGTCTATGGTCATAATGCCACTTTGCCTATTTTCTACCAGCTCATTGAATAGGCTCATTGTGTGCTGAGATTCCTTATTATTCTGTGTTTTCTGTAGACAGTTAATCTGCTTATTGGCATCTGCCAGATCATATTCTAGATCCTTAATTCTGTTCAGAGCACACTCATGGTTCTTCCGGCATTTATCTGACATGTTGACCACATCTTGTAAGTGGACATGCTGCTCGAGTAATTCTTGATATTGTAAGTCCAGTTGAGCGAGCTCCTTTTTCAAGTGGGTATTCCTAGTGATTATGTGTTGCACCTCCAGTTCACTCTCATCTCTTTCTGACAACAGCTTGTCACATAATTTCCTGGACTCAAGTAGGTCTTTAAGAGTAGCTCTTAGTTTGATTTCTAGCTCCTCTGTGTGAGTCTTGCGAGTAGTTGGTGCCATGCTGATTGCAGTCTGAAATTACAGTAATAAGACTGGCAGTACAATTGTAAAAATAATTATTATAGTTCAAGTTAGTATGTTAAGTTTGTCATAAAAATAACCAATGTAATTGAAATGAGTACTAAATTTAAAATTTAATTAATCAATGTATGTATGGAGTCATCAATAAAAGGCTATTTAATTAAATTTTTATTTATAAGCCTGAGATGAGTGACAGAAGTATGTGATTGGTAGGTAGGTGACTAAAAACTATAGCCACTTTACCTATGTAAATAGTGCGTAGCATATGTTTAATTGTAAATACAGAGTACAATACCTAGGTTTATGTTAGTGTTTGTTTAGAAAAAGTTGATGTCAACTTTGCTTGGACTTTACGTCTAAATGCACAGAGAACTCGGCTAGTACCTAGGTATATTTAAATTTATGAGATTTGTTTATTATGAAATTTGTTTATGCTGTTATGAAGAATAATGGTGTCCGATAACGTGTAACAGTATAATTAGAAGCAAAATACTCTCCCGGATAATCCGTTGTTGGTGGCATTCAAATCTCGTTTGAAAGGCGGCCGACGGCTAGTCCAAGTTCAGTACACAGCAATAAAGATGACAATTCACTTTAATATCACCAAGAGTTTATAGTTTTACATAAATAGTGACTTTAGAAACACCAAGTAATGATTATTAACACTAAAATTATCTTAAAACTAATTTATTTGATTAAATATAAGATCAGCTGTGGATTTGACATCTGACCATTTCAGTGTTGCCACTCTCAACTGGTATTTTAAACTTGGACGCGTGGACTACATGGGAATAAAATTTACGACCATGGTGCATGCTAGGATGCTAGGTCATTTTGTGGGTTCAATTTTAATTGTAGGTTGGATTTCTTTGAACATTTGATAAAGAAGAAAATAAACAATACATTTAATATTTGTCGCAGTTTGAATCAATAAAAACGAAATGCGAGGGCATGGAGTTGGACATGACTCTGGACGAGGCGACGGCCAAACGAACGGACCTCAAGCTGAAGATCAGCACACTGAAGGCGCGCATCAAGACCGCGCAGGTGAAACTCAACGCGCATGCGAAGAAAATGCGACAAATGGCAGACAAGAAGAACAAGATCAAGGAGGAGCTTCTTAATATACAGAGAAAGGTAAGGACTACGTATATCAGGACCCAACATTTGTACCTATATACTAGTACTAACTACTATCGATAGAACGAAAAGATTAGAGCTCAGCGAATTGGAGCTTTGAGAGAGGGCGCTGCCGGGTTTTAGATGTCAGAAGTAATATGTTGACTTACAGGTTGTGGTTTTTAAAGCTTTAGCCAGTTTATTTATATATGTCTGTGGGTCAATTATACACAGAAGACAGGTGACGCCCTGCGCGTGCAGTACACCAGACTGCTGGGGCTACCGAAGCACTTCAGTGCATCAGGCATGTTTGCAGATGTTCGCTATTATCTTTAGGTCTAGTAACGGAGGCCTGGCACCGATGACATTTTTCCCATCATGAGAAAGAGCCGTGTCTCGATGCTAAATCATGTTCGTGGCACCAACACCATCCCTATGCGTTGTAGCTTCTAGGTGACCGACTCGTATTGTGACACTCGTTTCAGTTAGGTACGCATAAATAAATCAAGACTAAAATATGTATGTTCCAACTTTATGATCTACTAATGATAATATGCACAAGGGTCTAAAATAATATTGAAGTAATTTTCTGTAGGTGCAAGAAATTGTGAACCTACAAGATAACAAGAAACAGATAGAGGAGAACAGAGAGAAGTACGTCGAGGAGTTGAAGGAGCTTCAAGGTGGAACACCGGCGTTGGAGACGGTCCTGAAGGAAAAAGAAAACGATAAGCTCAATATTGTGAACAAGAACAGGTATGTTGGGGGAGCGTCAGGTGGGGGTTGAGAAAAAAACATTTCGATTCGGTTTAGCCATTCCCCTAGGCTGAAATTCCCTTGGTAAATAATTTACTGAAATATAATGAAAAGGAGTCAAGCAATGACGATGGTAAGTGTAAGGTTGGCTGGATGATATCTCTTTTAGAGATAATCTCGCCTTTGTACACAATATTTTATATGTATTGCGTTTTTAAAATGTGCAATAAACAGTAAAGCTAAAGATTGGTATCCAGGCGCTTTCTTGGACGTTTGATATACACACATGAAGATTGTAGACCTCATAAAATTCTACAAATAACTGAAAGTATAGGAAAGAAAGCCCATATCCAGTAAACCATTCAACAGGCTGATGCTGAGAAATCCTGACGTATGGTTACATATTTCGTTTCTAATTTGGATTTATTTCTTAGGAGCGCCATAGAGCTAAAGAATTCGTACATAATGAACATAGTGAACTCGTTCGACAAAGTGAAGTCGATCGACGCGGAGATAAAGCAGCACAAAGAGAGGAACATACAACGCGAGATGGACAAGATCAAGGAGGCTAACGAGAAGCTGATGGAGAAACAGAAGCAGATCATGATCGACAGGGACGCGCTCACTAAAAGGATCGACTTGCTCAAAGATGAGCTAGCCAAGCAAGAAGTAAGTTAATTTAGATTCCCCCCTTCTAAGCAGCCTGCTGACATCCACTCTTAGACACAAGCCTTCACTAATGAGGGCCACCACTCGTCTATCGTCGTCTATCTGACCCACGCTGCCTTCTCAGCCTGTCGATATCCACTGTTGCACTTTGGAAACCCTGGGCAGACGTGTCAGCCATCGCTATGCAAAAGTTAGGCCTTTCAACAGTGGCATAGTACCTGCCGCCTGTGTCGTTGACATTTATTGTGAGCTTTTATAACCTGCAATGATTTAATGGTCTTTGTACTCTAAAATCTATTAATAATCTATTAGTTGTCTCCGCTTTGCAAGATATTGACATAAGTCTTTGTTACAGGTATACCAACGCGACTTAAAGGATAACTTGAGTCTGAGAAAAGCTCAGACCGAGATAGAAAACTGCGCGAAAGAGGACACTGAAATCAACGAGAAACTGAGTGGAGTCAATATGGATATGTTATCCGAAAAGGAGCCGTTGATTACTCAGCAAACAAAGATTTTTAGGGAGAAGGCTCAGACTGAGGGAGAATTGAAGCAGTTGCAGGTATTGTTACAGAATAGATAATTAGTACGGTGCTGTAACTAGGGCGGTGCCAGCGGTGCCCAAACACAGGGCGCAGATCTTGCGATCTTGCGCAAAAATGATCTGGGTGTGTATTTTGCAAGGTCGCAGTCATAGAAGCTCGCACTGGGCGCATAAAAGGCTAGTTACGGCACTACTAACCTACATACGTTGCTCTTCTTGGATCTTGAAGAAAACCATGCGCAGAGTGGCGGTTCTGTCATTATTATCAAAACAAATAAGAGAGTGCCTACTACGTTTATTTGGGCAACAGCCTACAGCAATAGGCTCCTCCTATTAGCCTTTTTTCACGTTTAGGGATAGTTAACGCTTAGTGGTTCAGGCGACTGTCACGAACGTTTGAGGGCTTGGGTTTGATTCCTATTGTGGAGTTGGTCAGTCGGTGTATTTTATAGTTGTGAATTATGTTTGTACGTCTCTAATTTCCATGGTAAATGAATCCTAGTTGCATAAATGTTGTTATTTATTGTAATTATTACTGTTATAACAAATTGATGTATCCTCGCATAACTGTTACTTGCATTGACTTCACGAAAGTGAAATGTTTGTACATTTTCCCTTGAGATGACAGTAGCATGCATTTTACTCTGAAAATAATTTGCAATATATTTCACAGATGGGTTTGAATCAAGTCAAACAAGAACTGAAGAAGGCACAAAACAAAGATATAGAAAAAAAGTTCAGGGAAAAGTTCTATGAATTACACGTAACGAAAGCCATAGACAAAGATATAAAAGACTATGGTGTCGCTTTAGACAAATGTCTCATGGAGTTCCATAAAGAAAAGATGGAGAATATCAACCTTATAATCAGGTACGTTGTAACAATAAAAATAAAAGTAGGTATATATCTTCTTTCGTAGGACTATTTCTTGCTGTCAAAAAGATAACTTTTGATTGACTTTGGACAAGCAACATGGAATCTGACGAATGTGGCCTAAATCGGTTTACTGTTGTACACTTTTTCATACCAAAGGCTAGCTTACACTACACATGCAACCATGACCACCGACTGCATTTGACGTTGTCTGAGAAGTTTTCGAGTCTATTGAAAATGACAGTTGAGATCAATGCAACGCCATCTATTGCCAACATTAGTAATTAAAAGTTCCTACTGGAAAATCGCTCGTATTTCCGCGGGCGGCCACAAACGGGCACAGTTCACCTTATCGTAAGCAGCTTCTGTCGCCCATTATCACCTGCAATCATAGGATTAACTTCGTATTGACTTTAAAACTAAACTAAACAAGCAGCTCCGCGATAGGTCCAATTAACAAGGGTTAATGCAAAAAATAAACTAATAAAAGGAACACAATATTTTTTCATGCTTTAGTTTAAATTTTAGTATCAATAGCTAATGCTGCCTTCTAGGTATTTGTTGTGATTTTATGAATTCAATGTGCCTCCTATTTCAGGGAAATGTGGCGGAAAATATACAGAGGCAATGATATTGATTACATTGAAATTAAGACCGAAGGAGGCGTTACCAATGACTCCGATCGCCGCAAATACGATTACAGGTGTGTATCATTTCTTATTAGCAAACACCAATCATAATTAGTTCTACTAATCTCGAACCCCCAATAGACCCAAAAGAAACAAGGCATATATTTGTTGACAGAAAACTAAACTTCGTCATTTTTGCCAAAGACAAAGTACGATTTGGTAAGAATGGATGAGATAAGAAAGAAAACCTGTCTTGAGCGCCGGGTCAAAATGTTTTTCTACTCATTTTAAACATCCCAATGCAAGTTCAATCCATATTTTCTTCCACTGAACTTATCTTTTAAATGTTGAAAACATATACTTTTACAAATATGTGACTGACTTTTTCAGAGTGGTTCAATGCAAGAATGGCATAGAAATCGATATGCGCGGAAGATGCAGCGCCGGTCAAAAGGTGTTGGCTTGTCTTATCATTAGACTAGCTCTTGCTGAAACGTTCAGCGCCAGGTGAATATTAACATAGTTGCTAGATGTATTGTTTTATAAGCGTAGTTACTATTTAGGAAAACCTGGCGACACTTCGACCCTTCAGGACTTTTGTGCCAAACCCCTGACCACCAACGGTGCTCCAAGCCGATTTGATGGACTTCACATACGCCTTCGAAATTCTTCTTTGGCATATGCAGGTTTTCTTCACCGAAAAGCCTGTGGTATTATAAATAAACCGTACTTAAATTTCGAAAAACTCATCATTGGTACGGGTGCGGTTTGAACCCACGACCTCAATGAACGTGAGGCGAGTGCATAACCAACCAGGCTACCACGGCTCCTTTAGACAGCCTAAGAGCCTTTGTTCAGTTACTAAGAAAAACATTTGTTACTGCATTATTAGTTTTATAGAAATGTACCAATATATAAATATGTCCAGTGGCCACTTGGGTTGCACTAGAACGCAAGAAGTGGTTCGTTTTTTAAACCTTGTCTAATTCCTATCATTGGTTATCCTGTTTGTATTAGATTGTGTATAAAAAATACATTGGTTGTCCTTTCAGGTTCGGAATATTAGCGCTGGATGAGCCAACAACGAATTTGGATAATGAAAATGTGAGAAGCCTCTGTTCAGCACTTGGCGAAATAGTGCAGGAGCGAATGAAACAGAAGAACTTTATGTTCATCGTCATTACACACGACAGGGAGTTTATAGAGTCCCTTGGAAACATTGATAAAGTCACTCATTTTTATGAAGTGTCAAGAAATGACGACGGCAAATCAAGAATCAAAAAAATTAGGTTCTCCTAAGTCCCTCAGATTGTTATCTAGCCATTCCTTTTAATTTCGATAATCGCATATTTAATTTTAAGAGGCGGTGCCTTACCAACAATTCAATATCTCATAAAAATTAGGTTGTTAAGACATCTTTGATTAAATTTTTTAATTCTTAAATGTTCTATTTATTATTAAATTCTCAAAATCATATCCCTTATTAACTTTGTTAGTTATTAGTATGTTTACATTTCAATTGATAATTAACCCTGTAATACTGTTTAATGGTTCACATAATGTAATTTGGTCTATGTGTAAAATCTTACTGTCTTGTAGCACAGTCAACGTAACGCCAAGTAACTCGGCTACTTGAGTAGACGGAAACGAAAGCGACAAACATTTCGTGATGTAAGGAACCAAATCGTCGGTAAAACAGACACAAAGTGCAACAAAATTCTGCCTTTCCACATCTGTGAATGCTTGTTGCTCTCTTTGGTAATATGCCATCAAAACTTGTACAGCTTTCTCAAAAGACTTCCTAAATGCATAATACACTTCTTTTACAATATTCAACGGCGCGGTTACACGTAAAGAATTCAAAACAGTCAACATTCCATTGCAGTATTCTGCTAAAGGGTAGTAATCCAACAAGCTTTCTGGCGGTCCAGATGCCATGTTCTCATTCACTGGTCTTGGAACATTCTTTATAGTAGGCACTTTGTATGTTTTCATTTGATTATCGAAATGATTATCAACTTTCTCTAGACCGCTATGAAACTGTACTACAATATTGTTGCGGAATAGTGGAGTCAGTACACATCTCATATCGGCTCCGACTCTTCCAAAAGAGAGGCAAAGATACATGCATTGGTTGAGTAGTGATTCAAAACTTGATTCATCTTCTTTCAGCAGCTCTTGGTTTAACAATTGAGCTAATATTTCAACCTAAAAACATCATAAAATATTTAATCTCTTGGTGAAAATGAAACTGGGATATTAAACTTTAATAAGAAAAATAACTTCCAGAAATTAATGTACCTTTTGTTTCAACCAACAAGAAAGAGCACTTGTTCCACTCAACTCGTCATCTTTTACTTTGGACTCTTGCGCGTCAGATAGGAAAATTGACTTGTGCTGGGTAAGAACATTAAAAAGATGAATCCTATGAAGTTCCACAATTCTTCGCAGGAGTCTTTCTGAAGCTGGAATGATACAAAAATAACATGTCGAATGTTGTAAAGTCAAGGTCAAAAACATGAACACGCAAAGCGTTAACAAAGATATGTTCATCAGTTTAATTAATATGTATTCCACCACAGACTGCAATTCTGATATATCCAAAATCTTAATTCGTCAAATTTAGTCGCAAAAAACTAAGCATAGGAGTTTGTTGATGGAGATGTACACATTTCTTGACCTCAAATCAATGTGACAAGGTACTAAAGTGTGTACATATGAAGCTGACGAAGAATACATATTTGTAAAACGATTCTTTGGATACATGTTTATACACTACACTACTTAGCATGGAGCGGCCATAGATTTAATACTATTAATCTGAGGGAGCGGCAGAAGTGACGACAGCCCGTCTGATCGTAAGAGGCTACTGTCACATGATGTAAAGGCCAGAAACGAAACAGTAAAAGTATTGCTAGAAACCAGAATAACGTAAAAGGGACCCATATAAACCCTGCACTATAATAGTTCTACTATCTCTGTATATTTAAATAATGTACGGAAACATGTAAAATCCTGTTAAATATGTACATGCCAGTATTTCTTTGTAATGGGTAATATTGGTGAACCAAATATTGTACATACACTCTGTATTCCTTGCATCATCCAATGCTTTCTCAAACCAAGCATTCCTTGCCTTCAGAAAATGTAAATGAAGACCATCAGTGGATACAGTCCCAGGCTTACTTCCAGCTGTATATTGTATAGCACTCTGATCGTCATCAGTGGATTTGTAAACAGTGTTAGCTCTGCGTAAATAGCCTAGTATCTGCAAATAGCAAAACGAGTCAATAATATAATATTAGGATTACTTACTCAATATACTGCAATAGTCGTAAAATCGTGAAGATTCCTGATGAAACTAACAGATATTGATAACAGTTGCCAAATGTTTTAAGTTTTAAGACCTTTCAATATCAATGTTACACTAACAAACTTACATAATTATACTGGTGGCTGTGTCAGCGATTTATTTGTACAGACCACTATAATACTACTGATGATTTTTTTATAAATATCTAGCCTTCTTCGATTCTCATCTCCAACCCCCTCTCCCTTCCCTCCCTCAAACCGACCTGCAAACCTCTTACTCTACCCCTTCGCGCCCGCGCTATTCAATCCCTGCCTCGAAATGTAATCCTCACATCACAATTTACCATATCCCAGTATACTGAATGGTCATCTAATAAATAAAAATGTAATGGTCTAAGAATAAGTAATAGATTTCAATCATTTTCGAAAATTTTGTCTGTTTATCTGTTAGTTTGTGCATGCATCACTTGAAAAGTACTTGTGATGGATTGTGATGGACTTTTCACAGAAATATAGGGCTTAACTCGGAGTAACATATAGGTTATATATATATATATATATATATATATACATATATACATAACATATTTGTTTAATCGCAATCGGTTTACTCAATCAAAAGTTATAGGCATTTTTAGTTTTCAAATACATTAGTAGGTAAGGTTAGTTAGTATGCAATATAACAAAGAAGTATAATTTTAATGTTCGGTACTATTAAGATTGCGATGAGCGAGGACCACATTTGGAGCTAGAGTGGGAGTGGCAGTGGGCAGTGGCAGTCGCCGTGGGAGAGGGCGAGGAAGCGGGAGTGGAAAGGAGAGCGGATTCTGTAGTCCACGCGAGCGGAGCCGCGGGCACAGTTAGTTGAATAATATAGGTAATATGTTTAAGTCGGACTTTTAGTTCGATACTCATACTCATTTATTTCCACCTTTTAGGACATTAAGAACTCTAGGCTAAGTCGACATTTGTTTACATTTTTTATATCCACTTCACACATGGTCTTTTGGAAATACATGGCAAAGAGTGACCAGATTATACATTATAAAATTAAGCCGCGGTAACGTGGCATTGTCAAACAACACAAAGTAAAATCATAAAAAAAATCAATAGAGGTGCATTATCAGCTACTGTACTTAATGATAATACTTTTTAGTCAACTTCAGCCTATATACAAATTCAGGGTGGGTTCATTTCCGTCCAGATAAGAATTATGCCGTTGTAATAAATGTATCATAGAAATAAATACTTACTTGCAAGCACTGTGGTAGTGGTAAATCATAACGGAGTTGATTGAAGAGGTGATAAAGTGTCTCAAACCACAGAGTCATTATTTCATTTGTGGTGTTCTAAAAAAAGGACATTAATAAACATTAGATCACATAGTACCACAAAATTTAATATTATTAAATTTTAAAACAATCGGAACTGAAAGGTAGCTTGGGAAATAACTACAAATTAATTATGTAAACAAAAATTTCAAGCACCTGTATAATAAATTAATATTTTCCCATCTTTAAAATTAATTTCAAAAGGTTTCTTACCTGTACAATGGGTATTTCAGAATACCTCTTAGATAGGTTACGAACAAAAGTGAATATATCTAGTGCACTCTCATAGTCCTCAGCATTTAAGGCCTCCCGCATTAATGACGGCAGCTCTAGCAACTCTAACAATTTGTCACTTTGATTACGTATAGAAGTGTAGCGGCTGAAATAATATTAATATACACTGCTGAAGGTGCTTTGAATAATATTTACATTTATTTAGTTTATTATTAGTATTTATTCAATTTTAAGGGAAATAGGATCATATTTTACTTGCCTTTTTTCTTTAACAATATTGCCAGTCATTAGTGAGAATTTTTCACACTCCTGTATAAAATGTGGAGTGGTGTCAAGAAATTTTGAAAGTGAATCCTTAGATTTGCCCAGGTCCTTCATAATGGTTCTCGAGATCTCTGCAGTTTCTACAAAGGTCTTGTAATTCGTGAATGCCAGGTCTTGTGTCTGTTCTGTTAACTGCTTCATCTCATCTGTAAGCCTCTCTGGCTCTTTGCGGACATGTTCCCAGTTTTGTGAGCCTAATTTTTTTATATATTCTGTTATATCACCAAAATATTCAGGGTTTTCTGCAATAAATTGATAGAAAATAGAAATTGCCAGACTACAACTACAGATTGCTAACGAAAAGTAACAAAAAAATATCAGGATATAGTCATCCACATATAGTGGTGACTAGTTGGGATATATAGCATTTTATAGATGATCATTCACACCAATGCGGGCAAGGCGTGGCTTGAGAGTGGTACATTTTTGTATGGTACTTAGGCCACACCTTGTTTGCACGTCGCCGTCGCCCCAGTGTAAGGGGTGGTTAAAATATATGCTTCATAGCCTAAACAATGTCTACTCCGATACAAATGCTCTACCTGTCGCAGACTGCTTTGGTTATTTACAAAACTCAACACAACGTTGTCTGTTTATGTGTCTACCTGCTCAATATCACTACTACTTATGAGTTGCTTTTTGTGTTGTTCTCCTTAAAAACTACTTATTGGGCAGGCAAAAGCTAGTTTGATATAAACAGAAAGCGACCTTAGGAAATTACCTGTAGTAGAATCAGGAAACAGCAATTGGCATAATTCCTTTAGTTCTTGAGCCATGGTTGAAATTTTCGCATACCCTGTCAATTAGAACAAGAGGCGCTGACCGGGACAAATTTTCACAGCAAGAAGTTAAAACGAAGTCTTTTCATAGGGCCGGCCCCCTTTTCTTTCGTACACACTGACCAGAGCTGGACCAGAGTTAGCCACTACGGTGTGGAGTGACTGACTTTTCCTTTGTATATAAATTATTAATTTAATTTATTTATAATTTACTCTCCAGAGAGCAGGAACTGAAAAATTCAACAAACAAACTTACAGTACACAATATCAACAAACTCTGCCAAAGAGGATATAATCTACTGCCATGTCACCGACAATAATATTTCATTTTCTCTTGGTTGTCAATGGGATGTCATGTGAAATATGTCAATGTCATAACCTGTAAAAAAAATTCTTTAAAATAGGTTTTACGGCCTTGAAAACGAGCCCTATTACGAGTACTTTATACAATTTATACATTGTTTTTGGTTGTATGTACAGGAGGGTGCTGAGTTTTTTTTTGAAAATGTCTCAAAAATGATATTTACGCTTTGCACTGGTCGAGGTGAAATAAAAAGAAATAAAGTTATATCGACATTGAGAGTTTCTCGTAATTTTTTCGATGTCGACATAACACCACAATTTCTATGGCATTAGACAGAGGGTAACTTGGTCAGCAACTATTTTTAATTTAAAAAATCGGAGCCCCCTCCCCTTAAAAAATATAAGCTACTAAAATTACAGGCTAAAATTTATTTTTGGGTTTCTGTCGTTTTTTGGCCCAAAGCTAAAAGTGATGTCATTAAAACACCCCAATTTTTTAATGGCATTGGACAGAGGGCAACATGGTCAGCAACTTCTGTCGCATAATTTTTTTTCTGTTTTAATTGAAGACTTTTACAAATTCTCCACATAACAATCTAAATAGCACGAACAAAGTAACTGGCTGTCTACTTTTTGCCAAATAATAATCTATTATTATTATTACACACTTAGATTAGTAATAATCTAAGATTACACACGACGTACACGCGCATGGAGATTTCTAACTCGTTGCTTACGTGGCATAAGTGGTTAAAGTAATGCCTTGCTTCCAAATTAGTAATTATATATTATCTTTGCTTTCGCCTTATAACGCAGCATACAACCTTAACCATTCGTTTGTCGCCGTAGACTGACCTTCCGTCATTGAAATTCTAAAGGCGAACTCGTTTGCTTCAAAATTTAATGAAATTTACACCTCTTCTTGTTTACCTTCCCGTTAATTCCTGCCAGTGTCACCTTCACTATAGGTCCAAGCCTTTACTCCATGACACACAATTAATTTTAAGTTAAGTACCTATTTCATTTCAATATTGAAAGTACTAGTTATCAAACGTAGGTACCACTCGTAAATATGGCCACGAAATTGTTCCATAGTGAAATATCTGCGTTTTTATAGCCACAACTTAACTAGTTGAGTCTTTATATTCTTTATTGCACATATTAAAACTTTTTTTTTATTGTTGATGGGTTTGCGTTTGACCTCAACCTCACCTGTGGTAAGTGATGATGAGGCCTAAGGCGCTTACCCAGAAGATGCCTACTCACTCTTCCTTTAAAAATATCCAAATTGTACTTGTCCGGAAATACCCAAGCTGGTAGGGAGTTCCATTCCTTAACTAAATACAATTCTTAAATATTGTGTACAAAGGCGAGCTTATCTCTTCCAGCTAACCTTACAGGGTGTGAGACAAGGCACTAAGAGCGAGGGGGCAAAATAAGTGCATAATAAATAAACTATACAATAACTAAATACGTAAACTACTTATACTTATGTAAAATAAATATAACTAGCTGTGGACTACTCACTCTCAATCGGACTTCGACTACGACTGCGATCCCAACCCCGACCCAGACCCCGACGTCCACTCCCACTTTCGCTTCCGCTCCTGCTCCCACTCACTCACCCTCTCAGGAATAAACTGTGTACAAAGGTGGTGTTGGCGACGAATTGGCTCTTCTTTACGAGGGGCATTCAAAATATTCTCGGTATTGATATCTTACAACCTCTTTTTGAATTTGTGTTTTGTTACTGGCTGCTAAGGTTCATTCGTTGACTACAAAAAAAAGTATAATTCAAACCGAGATGTTCTTTTGTTTTTCTGCAATTTCTGAATGTGTGTATAATAGTGAATTAACAATGTTAACGAAATTAGAACATCGTTCCGTCATAAAATTCTTGACAAAACAGTCTGCTCCTTCTTTATCAACCATTCAAAAGTGGTCAAGCGAATTCAAACGTGGCAGGGAGAGTATTAAAGATGACCCTAGACCTGGCCGGCCTGTAGTAGCTACTTCACAAGAAAATATTGATCAGGTGGAAAACCTTATATTGGAAGATGGTCGAGTGAAGATAAAATCAATAGCTCAAGTAACCAATCTTTCTATTGGTACCGTACATGATATTATCCATGACCATCTTAATATGTCAAAAGTGAGTGCAAGATGGGTTCCGCGAATGCTGACTCGGCTTCAAAAAGATATGCGTGCAGATTGTTGTTCCGATTATATTGACCTGTGTGACGAAAATCCTGATGAGGTGCTGCAAAAGATAGTTACTGGAGATGAAACCTGGGTTCATCATTATGGCCCAGAGAGTAAACAGGAGTCCGTGCAGTGGCACATTAAGGGTTCAGCTCATCCCAAGAAGTTCAAGGTCGTCCCTTCCGCTGGCAAGGTTATGGCAACAATATTTTGGGATTGTGAAGGAGTATTGTTAATCGATTATAAAGAAAAAGGTGTAAATATCACAGGACAGTACTACGCAAACATTCTACGTCAATTAAGGGATGCAATCAAAGAAAAGAGGCGAGGAAAGTTAACCAAAGGTGTTCTGCTTCTGCATGACAACGCCCCTGTCCATACTGCTCATATTGCCAAGGCAGCTATTGCTGAATGTGGGTTTGGAACTATAACTCATCCACCGTATAGTCCGGACTTAGCCCCCAGCGACTTCTTTTTGTTCCCCAATCTCAAAAAGGATCTGCGTGGAAATCGATTTTCTGACGATGAAGCGTTGAAGGCGGCAGTGGACGAGCATTTTTACACCAAGGATAAAAAATATTATTATGAGGGATTAAAAAAAAAAATGATCGATCTTTTAAGTGTATTAACATAGGGGGGGAGTATATTGAAAAATAAAAATATCAAACTTTTCGTACTTGTTTGTCTTCATTCGAATACCGAGAATATTTTGAACGCCCCTCGTATATTACTGGCTGTTTTTTATACTTTTGTCAAATGTAGTTTTTTATTAGTGTTTTGTTATTATTTTTTTGTCAGAAAAAGTGGTGATATTTTATTTCCATATATCTAGATTTTTTCTCTGCACCCCTCACCATCCTCAACAGGTAGACTTATCCTACTTAACTATCTCTTCCAGTCAACCTTAGAGTAACTGAAAGGACTAGTAGGATATTAATATTAAACAAATTGAAGAAAAGAAAATTTTGAACGACAGTTCTGAAAGAGACTTTGTAAGTAGAAATCTCCATCCATTACTTTTAACATTACACCCTGAGAGACTGCCCTTGAATTTTACTTTGAAATCTTAATTCCCATGGGTACATTACTTATTGGACACACATTTGGCCTTGTGTTTTTGTGTAAATTTATATCGCTACTACTCGCATGTATTTACAGCTGCTTACAAACTGACATAGTTATGATTATTTTATGTTGTACTAGCTGTGCCCGCTTCTCCGCTCGCGTGAAATACAGAACTCCGCCCATTTCCACTTCCACTCCTACTCAGACTTTCAATATCTCAATCCCGATACCGCTCCCGCTTCCGCTACTACACCCTCTCCCCTTTTCCCACGCCCACGCCCACGCCCACTCCCACTCCGATTCCCACTCCCACTCCTACTCCCACTCCTACTTCCATTCCTACTCCCACTCCCATTCCCACTCCCAGCTCTAAATGTAGTCCAAACTCATCGCAATCTGAATAGTACGGAAATACTATTATATGCAATATATTACCTACTAATGTATTTGAAAACTAAAAATGTCCATAACTTTTGATTGAGTTATCCGATTGCGAAGAAATAAAGACTAAATGTAAAGTTAAGTTAAGCCCCATTTTTTTGTGTAAAGTCTATGAAAATCCGTTTAGTAGTTTTTAAGTGATGCGTGCACAAACTCACAGACAAACAGATAAATAGACAAAAATTCAAATAATGATTGTAATGTGTTCTATTATTTATCCTTAGATCCCCCAATTTTTTTGTTGCAAATATTTTCAATGTACAGACACGCGATGTTTACGATTTTATTTATTAGAGATTTAATTAATTTAATTATACATAAGTATGTGGACAATGCCTCTTTACAGCAGCTGATGATGCTTATTGATATTTTGTATAATTTTATTTGGTGTTGTTTGATAATGCATCTTTACCACAGCTTAATTTTATAACGTAGAAACTGGCTACTTTTTGCCGTGTATTTCCAAAAGACGCTTTAATTCCAGCCATGTGTAAAATAAATATAAAAAAGTGACAACAGAATAATGTCGACTTAGAGTTCTCAATGTCCCAAAAGGTTGAAATAAATGAGTATGAATTAGAAAGAATGTTCGTTTTATATACATTTACAGGTATATAATAATACTATTACTAGTATGAGGAATATTTTCATAGAGTTAACAAAATCTTAGAATATACTAACTTATGGCAATGGGATACAACTGTGACGTACTTAGAAGTAACAACACGTGCGAGGGCCTGGTCCTGCTGCTGTTCCGAAAGTTTGCCGTAATGTCCATAACCTGGTCGTGTCCAGGTAGAAGGGTCCAAAGAATCTAGAGTCACGTCGAATACTTTTTAAATAATATAAATATTTATTTATTTTAACCCGAACTATATATATGCTATTTTGACAGAAAAATTATATATTTATTTAAGTACCGTACTATGTCTATCCGTTATCTAGTAACCATACCACAGGCTCTGCCTAGTTTGGGACTGGATAATATGGTGTGCATGTCTGAGATATTTATTTATTTACTTTATAATATTAGTGTAGATGTAGATTGCCGCGGCCGTGACTACTTCGACGTCCATCGCGCGTGTGTCGCCAGACGGCAATGGGCCGTGAGCCATTGTGTGAACACCTTTTCGCTGTTGGTCGATGCTGGCCAGTGCTGGCCTATCGTGGCACATGGCCGTGCATGGGCCAATGTGTACAGGGGCCTTAACATTCGGACAGATTACCGTGCACTGAAGGCATAAATTATAATTATAGACATTAAAAGCAAGGCTTAGTAATGCGATGTTCATCACGTCAATTCAATTCAAACACACTTAAAACATAAGAATACATACATGTCTGCCAGGCGTGACCTTCTAACCAGTATACCTAGTCCCGTGTACGGCACAAGACCCAGCAATGGACTATGAAGGACTATGACAGGCTGATGGGGACATTTCCCCAGGTACGATCACATTCAGTTGGACCTCCAGCGACATCGTATGTGTTTCTACATCGTGGTGGTTATGGTGTCAGTTCGGGCTATCGGCTACGAGCGCATCCTGATCCTGCACGCCATCGACAAATTCGACGACTACATCTACTCCATCTTGTTTGTGGCGTTCCTTGTACCACACTTCTGGATACCGTTCATGGGCTGGGGCGTGGCTCATCAATCAGGATGTTGTTTATAAGACCAACGGGGGAAGTTTCAAATAAGTCTTTAATTTGCTAATTGTATAAATACTTTCATAATTACTCCCCCGACCAATTAGTAGTCTCTGATATTGTTCTCTGTTATGTCGCGTAAAGCCCTTAAATAGTGATCGGAATAGGTATAGCCAAATATATATACTTGCAATTATGTAATCAAACGAGTTTTCATGTAGAAGACTGTCCTAATATAGGTTGTAGCCTTTTTTTAGAAACTCAAAGTGTACGTCGTACACAATGCGCGGGTTTCGTCGATTAATTTGTTAAAATATTTTGAATAATATTTCCTGAAAATTCTAAACCTGAAAGTTATCTCTGTAAATTAAAATAAAGTTTAGAAAGTTACGCCATATTGCTTACTTGCTCAATTGTAAAATCAATATTTAATTTTGTGTGGAACAGAAATGCTGACAAACCAATTAAATTGTTTACAATAAACGAAAGTCAGCAATCGTCGAATGATCAATCCCTATATACAATGACGATACTTATACACTAAGTTATTTTTAACTTACTACGGCATTATTGGCAACTTATGGAAGAAAATAAAATATCTAGCTATAATAAAAATATACCAATACATGTATATATGTATGTACTTGTACATACTTTTCAGGACGGTCGGTAGTTTGGTAGAGTAAAGTGTAATAATTTCTATGGATAAAAAAAAAAAACATCTTTATCAGCT
Organism: Esperia sulphurella; assembly: GCA_947086405.1. Taxonomy (NCBI): domain Eukaryota; kingdom Metazoa; phylum Arthropoda; class Insecta; order Lepidoptera; family Oecophoridae; genus Esperia; species Esperia sulphurella. The sequence continues at coordinate 6,919,475 of OX352270.1, read as the reverse complement.
TCATTACATATTGTAAACACTGTAGTACCTTGGTACATTAATTTTAGGTTCCAAATCGTTATGCGTAAAGTTTTATGTATAAAAATTATTACACTTTACTCTACCAAACTACCGACTGTCTTGAAAAGTATATACATACATATATACATGTAATGGTATATTTTTATTATAGCTAGATATTTTATTTTCTTAGCTAGACATTTTATATCAATGAAACTGACGAAGAAAACGCAATATTTTTTAAATCTATATTCTTCATATGTATTGCATTTGTCTCTTGTTAGTTTTAATGTCGTTTCAGCGTTCAACATTGCATTTCTATTTTTTCTTCAGGCGGTGAGCACGATAACAATCTACCTTCTCGTACTGCTACAGTTAAAGCTTTCATTGGTCAATAACGAAGCGCCTTTAGCTACTGCATAAAAATAAATACTAGCAAAGATAATATATCACTAGGTATTAGTTAAAACAACTACACACATCGCACATGAAATCATAAACCGTCATAACTCAAAAAAGCATGTTTATAAGTCCGTGTGCTCTCTAAACATGCTTTTTTGAGTTATGACGGTTTATGATTTCATGTGTGACATAGCCGAACACCTCGAACCTAATGCTGGATATTAAGTAAATGAAATGACAAAATTTACAGCATTTAGGTACGTATTGTTAAATGATCCCAAATGCTTTTCCTATTCACTGGACTAGGCTTCTTACTAAATTATGGAAGTTTTATGCCCTTATCACTACGCTGGACAAGCACTTCAAATTTTACATAGATAGGTATTTATACTAATGCGTTGGGTGTCATGGTTATATCAACACTGCTTGGGAAGTCCCATTTTATGTTTAAAAATCTTTGAGCTGTACTAATATCATTCAGTGGTGACAGCCTTTGATGCACCCTTCTCGAATCTGTCACCCACAACACTCCGCTATCCTCTGACATCTACAATAGGGATTCATTAATCAACTTTTCCAATTTTCAGCGAATCTAACCCTCTGATACGAGTATGTCTAAGTTTAATGATTACGCAAAAAACCGACTCTAGATATTTTAGTAAACTGTGGATTAAATTTGCAAATCGAGTTCTGAAACGTTCTCGTTGTGAGAGTAGCACTCTGTTCTGTAGTGGGATTTGTCATAAACGGGGATTGATTGATTGTATGCTGAAATTCTATGTTGATCTTCTGTTTGATTTCTGTAATTTTTTGCGGGGGATCTATGCACACATGCGCACCTGTAGGATGTACACTGTCGCTACGTAACACCCACGTAACAAATCGAACAACGTATTTATAACCTAAGTGTGGCCATGACAAACGAATTACATGCACCTGGCCCTATTATAGGTCTATTTAAATGTACCACACCCCAACCACACCTCAGCCACAAAAATGTGGAATTTGTATGAAAGCTTATAGTATTCACGTGGACCTCACTTGTCGGCGATATGCGTGGACCGCACGCACTACAGTGCAACTGCATCGCAGCTACAATGCAACCACATCGCAACCACCGACGCCGGCACTTTATTTGTAATTGCAACTACACACTTTTGTGGTAACCACATAGCAAACACATCGCACCACCGTTTTGTAATTTCGATGTGGTAATGCTAGTCGTCCGATCACTTTTTGTGTTGTCTTGTGTATTCCTGTTTTATATGTGTGAATTGTGATGTTCTTGCTGAATTAGATGTTTGAAATATAGTATGCGTACGTACCTATGTCTAGTGATGTTGTGATATTATGCGGCCGGTGATACCACAGAAATCCTATCAAGATAGCATGGCCTCCCACCTCGAAGGTTAATGCATCGCAGCTTTCTTTAACTCCTAAAAATATTTCTATAACCATTAATAGTCGTGACCGCGACTAAAGATTTTAATCATCAACGGATAATGTTAGTTAAAAGTGAAGATGTTTGCATGTTTATTAATATAAATTTGACAGATTCAAAAATTATTTTTCGCTGTATAAAATCTATTCTCTTGCGCCACCCGAGGGGCTCTCAAAATTTATATTTAATTTATTAAAGAAGGTAAATAATACAATAGATACATACGAATATCTCAACGTGTAATTTAGAATTTATTATTATAAGATATTTGAAGCTACACCCTTGGGTACAGTTGTCTTAGAACTGAAACATATTTTAAGAACTTGATGTACATACAATTTAAGGCTGAATAAATGAAATGAACAACGGGACTACCCAACGGGACTACCCAACGGGACAACTGGGATCAGAGGATATTTTGTAGGTAACCTAGGCACCTTTTGTTATAAAGAAAACTCAGCAGATGTTTTTCTTTCTGAAGATTTCTATTGACTCATAAAACTTTTACTTAAGTACAGGGAGTTCTACTTTAGCGACATTTTCTATCACATTTTCTGATTTTCCCTAAAGTTAAGAACGCTTACGATAAAATACGGGTGACCTATTTTCTTCATAAATACTCAAGGGAGTTTACCAAGACGCATATCTCAATGTGAACAATTGGCAGCTGTCGCTTATCTATACTTATAATAAAACTGTAACTGGTATATGTCTGTACATGAGAGATATAAAAAGAAATGTATGAGGGGTCTTTATAGGGCCAATAGAAGTTATAACCATTTTTTTTTAAATTTTAGTCTGTCTGTCTGTCTGTCCGTCCGTCTGTCCGTCCGTCCGTCCGTCCGTCCGTACGTCCGACTGTCTGTCTGTCTGTATGTATGTTTGTTACCGTATCATGCTAAAACTACTGAATGAAATTTGATGCAGTTTTCACAGTTGCCTTGTTGGTGGTCTAACTTAAAATCTGATGCATGTTTCACCTTGATACGCCACTTAGAACCTGAGATATTAATAAAGTAAATTTTTCTAGAATCAATTATATCGGATGATAAACGACTGTTAATATTTCTTCCAGTAACTCAGTATCACATAAAGAAATCATTTATGAAAAAAAATCTCTTTTTTACGAAAAATTTGATAAAAAAATGCAATATTTCTCGAACTTTAGTTTAGAACGAAATTTAGTTTTTGGGGATAGGGATGGGGTTGAGGTTGGGGTTGGGATTGGGATATTGAGAGTCTCGAGTCTGAGTGGGAGTGGAAGTAGAAGTGGGATGAGAACGGGAGCGGAATTGGGTCGGGATAGGTACCTAGTCCAATTTTGTGCATCTACTAGCAGCATAATTAAAATTTAATTAAATGTATATGCATGGAATATACCTACCCATAAAGGACCGCAAAGACATCCGGTGCTACAAACGCCTGCCTCACCTGCACGCGGTGCACCCTGCTGCACAATGGCGGTATAACTATGGAACAACTCACTAGGCCATAAATACCACAGACTAGTGGCGGGCAGCAGTGTCACCAGTGCGAGGCTTAGTACTGCGATGTGTTGGCATCTGCCCAGAGCGTGGCCATTATGGGCAACACTCCCCTATGAGCAACAACAAAATTTAATTAGTGGTGGCGTTCATCATCCTGTAGACGTCTACGTTTTGAAAAGTTAGAAATAGTTATTTTTACCTCTCCAGCTCGAAAAGGGTGCTTTTGGTGCGTAAAAACTCGCAGCAAAATCGCTTTTTGCTGCGAGCGTGAGTAAAAGTGATTCGAATTTCGAACACCACCTTTTGGCGATAAACTGGGCGATGAGTGGTCTCATACAAGGTCGAAGTACAAATTATTTCTGAACACTAAACTATCGTTTGTCATTACCTAATCACTCACTAGTTCCGGCCCGACATTATGCTGTAAATATGTCCCAGGTAAACAAATATTTTCATTATTTTTTTCGACTTTCTCAGTGAGTCGTCTAGTGACATCGCCATGATTGATATATTTCTTATGAAATGCTTATTAGACTGTGGGGGATAGTCTCATAACTATATTAGCACTTAGCACTCCCATTTGTCCCGTAACGGGATTACCCAACGGGACAACTGGGATCAGGAGATTGCAGACGACGAATAAAAACCTCGAACTCTGATAGTAGTCAAATGAGTGACTACAGAGATATACAAACGTTTAACGTTCGATGGCAGGAACGGAAAATTTTGCAAATGCGGGCCGAACAAAGAACTTAGAAACATATCTATACTACATCTCCTACCTGGCCCAGCTTCCCGACTATTTGATTAAATTTGCGGCCACTTTTATTCTCCTCGCATATCTCAAGAGATCTGGGATTATGTATATATGCAGACACTCCCGGCAAGAAGCATGATTACGGGGGCCTTTTTCATATATTAGAGGTCATTTTGAGCTCTTGGATCATCGCCGGGGACCAATTTGGGAGACGTCTGATGCTGGCTGTTCGTTGTATGGAATAAGTCCAAAGTGCAAAAATTACCTCTTTGATCGAATTCACAATTAAGATCAAAATTATCCATTAATCGAACATTAAAATATATGTAAGTCCAAATACCTGGGATTCTATTAATATTCTCTAATAAGAACTGCTTGCCTGAACAGAAAGGTATGTTTCGCACTCTAGACCTACTCTATCCATACCCTGGATAGCCAGCATGTGACCCAAGTTGACCACCGACGGAGACCCTAGGGCTCAAAATGACTTCGAAGTTTGAAAAATGCCTCCATTATCATACGTTTTCAGGGACTGTATATATATTTTTATGCCTACTCTAAAAAGCTTATTCGAGGTATTTTACTAATGATTTACATAAATCAGAGTAGTCTGTCACGCTTTTCCACGTTTCAAGTTGGGTATAATTCTAGGTAGATTAGTTGGGAGGCGCCTCACGTTCACACGTTACACGTTGTGTTACACGTTTAGTACACCACTGCTGTGAACTGCGGTATCTAATAAATAAAATCGTAAACATCGCGTGTCTGTACATTAAAGATATTTGCAAAAAAAAATTGAGGGGTCTAAGAATAAGTAATGGACTTTCCACAAAAACATGGGGCTTAACTTAACTTAACATTTAGTCTTTATTTCATCGCAATCGGCTAACTCAATCAACAGTTATAGACATTTTTAGTTTTCAAATACATTAATTAGTAGGTAACGTTAGTATGCAATATATTGCATATAATAGTATTTCCGTACTATTCAGATTGCGATGAATTTGGATTACATTTGGAGCTGCGAGTAGAGTGGGAGTGGGCGTGGGCGTGGGAAAAGGGGCGTGGGCGTGGGAAAAGGGGAGTGGGTGGGGGGGCCCAAGCGGGAGCGGAAGCGGGAGCGGGAAGGGCGCGGGAGCGGGAGAGGGCGCGGGAGCGAGAGCGGGACCGGAGCGGGACCGGAGCGGAAGCGGGAGTGGAAGCGGGAGCGGAAGCGGAAGCGCCAGCGGAAGCGGAAGCGCCAGCGGAAGCGGAAGCGCCAGCGGAAGCGGAAGCGGTCGCGCCAACGGATGCGGGAGGGAAGCGGAAGCGGGAGTGGGAATGAGAGCGAATTCTGTAGTTCACGCCAGCGAAGCCGCGGGCACAGCTAGTAAATCATATATTTCATATAGTTCACGACGGCAAATACAATGGATATCCAAAATAGAGGTATGTTCCTTGATATTTTATATGATTTTGACATTTTTCAAATAAACTTTTAAAGTAGACGACTGCTACGAAACACATAAAATTATTCTTGAAGTTAAGATGTTTCCAGTGAAACGACTATTTCACCCCAAAGCGCCTCACTCGATTTATGGTTTAAATTGAAGACCAGATATATCACTTCATGGAAACATAGCGAGTAGCTGCCGGTTTTTTCCTGAGTCTTGGTTATGAGGCCGCTACGGATGCGTAGCCCTATGACTACGCACTCTCTAAAATTTTGATATTTTAATAAAATTGTTTTCTTTTCTTTTCTTTTAAGTTTTTTTTACGAGAGAATGTACTAAAGGAATATTATTTTTAAAATCTAGCATAGTTTAGATTTATCTTAGACAGACAAGATTTTGAAAGACTTGATGAAATATTTAACAATATTGATGGTTGTATTATGTATATTGTTATTTTTTTTTCGGAATATTGGAAGAAATCAATGGTGCAATTCTTAAAACTTATTCAGAATGGATAAATATGCCACTGACACTGCAGAATCGCTGAGAGGTTCTACCGCGCCTGCGTCCGTAAGACGGACGGATTTGAACATGAGAAAATGACGTCGAATGAAATATTTCGCTGATCGCAGTAAACGTACACAACCTAGAAGAATAGTAGAACTATTAAAAATCTCATTTTCATCAAATTCGCTTTAGAGACGCCTCGATAGCTGATCAGGAATATCCATGGAACAGTCTAACCACTTCAGTGCACATTCATGGGGCTGAAGTTATTGACAATATGTTTCTGCCGATTGGAGAACTTCTGAAGAAGCTGCCGAGCTAACAAATAAGATACTAGACAGGTACTAAATTATTTTGAAGGAATTACACATGGAAAATGTCTCATATGATAACGAATACAGATCTATTGAATACGATGTTAATGAATTCCGATCCATTAGTAACTAGCCTTACGAATTACTTCGTAACAAAGAAAAGAGTCATGTGGCAGCCTGTTATTAGTTTATTAGAATACCTAGTCATATTATATATTATAAATATATTTATTAATGTTAGGTTCATGCTTTGTGCATTTCCGAGAAAATGGTAGCAATAGAAGGTGATTAGCCCATTGTTTTAAATTGTACATGATATATTCACTTATAAATATTAGTAAATATGTTAAGAACAATTAAATTTATAATTAAGCAATATATTGGGCCTGATTCTGAAGGTACAATGTTAAAATTAGACAGCACTAAAACTGTTGCTATCCCTGTCATACGGTATTATGAAGATAAAGACGAAACTAAGTTTAGTGCTGTCAAATTTTAATTGTGTGCCTTTAGAATCGAGCCCATTGCATTAGTAGATGCATGAATTTTATCGATTCAATTTATTTTATTTACTGTATTTAGTAATAGAATTGAACAAATTAAACAAAATTTCAGTATTTTATTGCAAGAAAACATATTTTTAGAATTAATAAAGTAGTTGTTAACCATTAGGCACAGATAATTAAGTTTTTTTTTTAAAATTGACCGCCTTAGTATGGGCGCTGAACGGCGATTGACGGTGCGATGGTTCGTTCAGAAACTCATTTTGGCCTAGCGATTTAGCACATGGCAAAAAAATGTGTATGTTATTTATTAAAATTTAAGTTTATAAATATTACTATTGCCATTTTAAAGATAGAATATTAAGATATTTATAAATTATCCAGTATTTACTAGTAAATATTAATATCGCTTCGTTAAAAATATCATATTTACTTGGTTTTGTAAAAATTTCAAGCAGTGCAGTTTCAGAACGCAACATTGAAATAAAAAATAACCTTTTTTTCTTTTCTCGCTGGTAGAGGTGAAAAGTTGTATGTTTCACACAAGAGCAATTTTTTTTATGTCTCCTGCATTTAAATCACTTAATGCAATAAATAACATGCACAAATTTTACGCACCAAAAGCGCCCTTTTCGAACTGGAGAGGTGAAAAATCCGGCTGTTCCAATTTTATGTCCATTGATATTAATAATTATTATTATTTATCGTTCAAGACGTCATCATAAGTAGGTACCTATTGTACTCGTATATACTTTAGTATTTTGCCGTGTGGTTCCCGGCTTAGAATAGGGCCACCCCTACCTTTCCTGTGGATGTCGTCAAGGCGACTAAGGGCTTGCACCAGGCACGGTCAACAGCGTTCTCGTGTGTGTGTATGTTAAGATCATTACTGCGATCACCAATCCGCCTGCCAAGCGTGGTGATTATGGCAAATCCCCCAATGGACAACTTACCAAAATTGGTATTCTATTGGGGAGGCCTATGTCCAGCAGTGGACGTATTTAGGCTGATGATGATACATTAGTATAAACATTATCATGCGTCCGTAGTCCTTACTTTATGATTTTCAAAAAGTGCAGAGAGCAACCAAACCAACGTAATTAAATTCAAGTAATGGTGTTTAAGAAATTAGTATTTTCATACATTTACAAGAAATAGTATAAGAAATTATAAGAAATATTTCGTGCGTAGAGGGCTCAATCGCTAGAAGGTGCTACGACGTGGCGCAAGTAGGAAAAGTTTCGACTGCCTCGTTGGCCTAGTGCCTTGGTCATAGGACTCGAGCGCCAGAGGTCGTGGGTTCGATTCCCACTGGCGACAGACTACTTTGTACAATTTGTACAAGTAGGCCCCGGTCTGGATGTTATATTTGTGAGTTGTCCTTAATTCCCATCGTACAGGAGAAAATCCTAGTATGCGATTAGAAGAGTGTATGTATATGTATACGTAATATTGAAAGAAATGTGCTATACTATATTTGCTACACGCCGCATGGAAAACGCAACTGACATATATAGTACTAGCTGTGCCCGCGGCTCCGCTCGCGTGGACTACAGGATCCGCTATAATTCCTACTTCCGCTCCATATCCCAGGTCCAGGTCCAGGTCCAGGTCCAGGTCCAGGTCCAGGTCCAGGTCCAGGTCCAGGTCCAGGTCCAGGTCCAGGTCCAGGTCCAGGTCCAGGTCCAGGTCCAGGTCCAGGTCCAGGTCCAGGTCCAGGTCCAGGTCCAGGTCCAGGTCCAGGTCCAGGTCCAGGTCCAGGTCCAGGTCCAGGTCCAGGTCCAGGTCCAGGTCCAGGTCCAGGTCCAGGTCCAGGTCCAGGTCCAGGTCCAGGTCCAGGTCCAGGTCCAGGTCCAGGTCCAGGTCCAGGTCCAGGTCCAGGTCCAGGTCCAGGTCCAGGCCAGGTCCAGATCCAGGTCCAAGTCCAGGTCCAGGTCCGGTCCAGTCCAGACCAGTCCAGGTCCAGGTCCAGGTCCAGGGCCAATTCCAGGCCCAGACCCAGGTCCAAATCCAGATCCTCAACTCTCCCCTCAGCCCTCCCCTCAATCCTCCCCTCTACACTCCTCTCAACCCTCCCCTCAACCCTCCCCTCAGCTCTCCCCTCAACTCTCCCCTCAAACCTCTTTCCCTCGTCTCTCCAAATGTAGTCCTCGTAACTAATCCATCGCAATCCAAATTCCGACCAACATTACTTTGTTGCATACGTATACCACAAATTCATCGTAATCGGTTAACTCAGTCGAAAGTTATGCTAATTTTCAAACACTCAAAATACACCGCTACCGCACCGGTACCATACCCGCTCCCGCTACCGCTCACGAATTCAGTCGAACATTTACACCCTGCATTCTTCGCAGTGTATCGTCCAGGTGACCTTGGCTCGCGTGAACTACAGAATCGCTCCCATTCCCACTCCCGCTCCCGCTTCAGCTTCCGCTCCCGCTTCCGCTCCCGCTTCCGCTCCCGCTTCCGCTCCCGCTTCCGCTCCGGTCCCGCTCCCCTCCCGCTTCCGCTTCCGCTCCTGCTCCCGCTCCCACACCCACTACCCTTTTCCCACGCCCACGCCCACGCCCGAGCCCACGCCCACGCATACTTGCACTACAATTCCCACCCGCAGCTCCAAATGTAATCCAAACTCATCGCAATCTGAATAGAACGGAAATACTATTATTTGCAATATATTGCATACTAACCTTACCTACTAATGTATTTGAAAACTAAAAATGTCTATAACTTTTGATTGAGTTAGCCGATTGCGATGAAATAAAGCCTATATGTTACACCAAATTAAGCCCCATGTTTCTGTGAAAAGTCCATCCAAGTCCGATCAGTCGTTTTTAAGTGATGCGTGCACAAACTCACAGACAAACAGACAAACAGACAAACAGACAAACAGATAAACAGACAAACAGACAAAAATTTCAAAAATGATCGAAATATGTTCTGTTGCTTATCCTTAGACCCCCCAATTTTTTTTTTTGCAAATATCTTCAATGTACAGACACGCGAAGTTTACGATTTTATTTATAAGATTTATCAGGACACTATTCTCAGTCCTCCGCTCTCCTCATCCACCCACTTCAGACCACCTTCTTTTGGTCATCGGTCCATCTGGTGGTAAGGTACGCAGTCTCCACTCAAGAACTGAAGGGTTGTATTACAAAAGCTACATTTGCCAATTTCGACAAATTGCTGTTCCCACCGAATAAAATCGTAAATGCAAAATATCGATTTTACAGGAAAAATAAAAAACTGATTTTGTTGATATCTAAGGAAGTATCAATTATAGAAAATCCGTAGGTATATCTATTGAAAGCTGATTTTTTACAAAATTGCATGTAATATTAATATTTTGGAAACAGTTATCAACTAGAAGTATAATTAATGTTCGGTGCAATTCAGATTGCAATGAGTAAGGACAACATTTGGAGCTGGCGTGAGATTGGGATTGGGATTGGGAGTCTGAGTGGGGATGGAAGTGGGATAGGGAGCGAAAGTGGGAACGGGAGCGGATTCTGTAGTCCAAGCAAGCAGAGCCGCGGGTACAGCTAGTATGTATAATATTATCATAACACAGATTTTTCTTTATTTATAAAAAATAATATATTTGACAGGTGTTGTTTTCTGTAAAACACCCGTCAATACGTCTGCCCCAACGGCCGTCGGTTTTGCGACAGATGTGATCTGCCCACTTTTATTTCAGCTTGCTAATTCAGTGACTTTAGCTCTTCGTAGCATCTATATTATTATTCAACCAACTAATTAAGAACTTTTGTAAGTAAATAGAAAAGCCATTACGTAAAGTTAAGTTGAAAGTGGTTTTGAAAATCTGGTATCGTTTACAGGTTAGGTACATAGACCCAGGGGAATGGACTCTGTTTCTTTCTGAATCAATTCCAACTTTTTGTACAAACTTGGACTTTTTTAATGGAATTTACACAAGGGTCCAGTGTAACAATCCGAACACGTGGCCCTAAGGGCGGATTCGGGATTTCATTGTAGAATGGGGTCTGACTAATTATTCTTATAGGAGTTGAAAGGCATTAACATGGAGATTCTACTCCTATTTCATAAATATATATTTTTCATAAACAATTGTGTAAACTTAGGAAAATTGTTTTATTTGACAGTCAAATGCAACACTAGAATATATATATACAAGAGTAGGAACACTACTTGATAATTCAAAAACAAGATCTCTTTATGGAAACCTACTACCGCAATACCATAGAATACCTAATCTAGCAATACGATGGCTACCCTATCTTCAGGTGATAATTAGAGCTCATATGACATTTATTTTCCTGTTTCAGTTTACGAGAAACCGTGGAAAAACGATACCACGACAGCTAAATTGCGACGGAAGTGTGTAATTCTCCGAGCCGGATCGTTTTACATGCGAATCAAGTTTGTGGATCAGGGAAAGTGTTTCAGGGGCCCAAGATTTGCTCTGAGGCCTAATCTAATAGAAAAAATATTTATTCAGGCAACTAGGCTCACTTTGTTAGTATGACTTAAAACTACATTACAGGCGGCTGATGAAAACATAATAAGTACCTTACTAAATATATTTAGATACTAGCTGTGCCCGCGGCTCCGCTCGCGTGAACTACAGGATCCGCTCCCATTCCCATTTCCGCTCCCTATCCCACTTCCACTCAGACTCCAGGTCCAGGTCCAGGTCCAGGTCCAGGTCCAGGTCCAGATCCAGGTCCAACCCCAGGTCCAGGTTCAGGTCCAGGTCTGGTACAGGTCAGGTCCAGGTCCAGTCCAGGCCCAGGCCCAGGCCTAGTTTCAGGTGCAGGTCCAGATCCAGATCCTCAACTCTCCCCTCAACCCTCTTCTCAACACTCCTCTCAACACTCCTCCCAACCCTTCTCTCAACACTCCCCTCAACCCTCCTCTCAACCCTCTCCTCAGCTCTCCCCTCAACCCTCCCCTCAAACCTCTCTCCAAATGTAGTCCTCGTAACTAATCTATCGCAGTCCAAATTCCGACCAACATTACTTTGTTGCATATCTATACCACAAATTTATCGTAATCGGGTAACTCAGTCAAAATATATGCGAATTTTCAAACACTCAAATTACACTGGTACCATACCCGCTTCCGCTCCCGCTCCGGTTCAGCTCCGGTTCCGCTCCCCTCCCGCTCCCCTCCCGCTTCCCTCCCGCTCCCCTCCCGCTTCCGCTACCGCTTCCGCTTCTGCTCTCAATCCCACCCCCACGCCCACGCCCACTCCCACTCCCACTCCCACTCCCACTCCCACTCCCACTCCAATTCCTACACGCAGCTCCAAATGTAATCCAAACTCATCGCAATCTGAATAGTAGGTACGGAAATACTACTTTAAGCAATATATTGCATAATAACCTTACCTAACTAATGTATTTGAAAACTAAAAATGTCTATAACTTTTGATTGAGTTAGCCGATTGCGATGAAATAAAGACTAAATGTTAAGTTAAGTAAAGCACCATGTTTCTGTGAAAAGTCCATCAATATCCGTTCAGTAGTTTTTAAGTGATGCGTGCACAAACTCACAGACAAACAGATAAACAGACAAACAGACAAAAATTTCAAAAATGATCGAAATGTGTTCTGTTGCTTATCCTTAGACCCCCCAATTTTTTTTTTGCAAATATCTTCAATGTACAGACACGCGAAGTTTACGATTTTATTTATTAGATATCTATATTTAGTTAGGTAGGTAAATCACTAGGATGTTTATATACGTGTATGCATTATAGATAAAGGTGCGTTAAAGATCAATCGAAATGTGGTGAGACCGCTTCAAAATATCTCGAGGGAAATAAGACGTAAGTATTTACGGAAAATATTCCATATGACCATGAATCGACGCACCTAGTGCATTATTTGAGGCAATTCTATTATCTAGAGTGCTCTCGAGAGTTAATAACCGCACTCGATGCGGAGTGCGGGCCCGATACAAATCTCGATAAACTCTTTGTGATAAGCTACCGAATGATGTCACACGCACGACATATTAGATATTTCTGCGTCAATATAGATAGCTGCTAAAGCTTCTTCCACACTTGTGCAGGAACCGATGCGTCATCTGTGCGACATTAGGTATCTCAGCTGAGGCTGTTTGATCCGCAAATTTTGGTAACTGGCTACGAAATGGGAAATTAATTCCCATTCTATAATCGGTTAATGGGAATTGCGTTGTCCCAATTCGTCCATGCTACTGATGAAATCAATATAAGCATTTGTAAATCTGTTAAAAAACATAGTAAACATTTGCATAGTAATAGTAATTGATAAGGTAAATTGCACGTCTACCTGCCCAAAGAACAGGGCTTCACTTTTGCTTTTGTGTTGAACCGATCGCGGCAGTTATTGCTTTCGTCAACTCCTCTGGTGTACCTATCTGGCATTTTCAAATCTGGGTCACCAATGTCGGGAAGAATTTGCAGGTGGAGAGAAAATCATAAATGTTGTAGAAAATAATATTTCTTTATTCCAGAACAAACCAATGACAGTCCGAGCCCTTAGCTAACTAACCAAACATGTCACTTTAGAAAATCAGTCTCACATCGAACTCCTAGCATAGTAATATCAAAGAACGTAACTGTGTACGTTAGGCATTGGGTGCAAAATAGTACCTGCTCCACGTACATATAGGCACAAATATTAGATGTATTCGATTATGTAGCTGACTGAGATAAAAAATACACTTACAGGGCAAGGTAGATATGCAGAAATTAGTAGTAGTGTAGGGTCGGATTCCTAGAAACAGGCGATGCTTTCCAAACGTAATCATAATCAATATTAATTAAAACAAAGAATATGAATGTCATGTGTCATCTCAATATAACTTCGCTTCCTGTTGTTGATTCTTTACCCTACCAGTGCGAAGGGTCCTCTATTTAATAGCCGGGAAAACATTTGTCTCAACCTGGTGCGTAGATTAGGCGTCATTCACGGAAACCTGTGATAGCTTGATTGCATTCGATCGATTGTATTACTACTAAGTGAAATAAATGAAGTCTCCTAGTCATATTTCTCTTTAAATTATATCCAAATTTTGTGCTTACAATATACAAAACCCCATTAATCTAGCTGGTATATTTATTTAGATGTATGCAAACTTTTCTCTTCGATTATAGTATTAGATTGCGGCGCCAACTTATTAATTGAAAAACACAAGATTTATTACTCAAACGAATACCAATTATTTTAACAATATACTTTTTAAAAATATCGCTCAAAAGTTAATTGATACGTTGTTAAAAGTGCTATAAATTAGATATATGATGATAATAGTAAAAGCGTAATTTTTCGAGAAAATTCCCACACACATAAATGTGTGGGTAGTGCATTACCTAGTTCGTATCTACCTACCTATTATAGCTTCCAAAGGAACTAAATTATGACTTGTAATTTGTTTACAGTTATTGTCAATATTAAATTGACTATACAACATTCTTACATTTTAAAGTGACTTCAAGAAATATTCACAAATATTAAATTGCCTATTCCTCAAGTGGTTAGTAGACAAAATCATTAGGGGTGGGATTAATTAATCAAGTCAACAATTAAGGCCGTCGACACACAGTGACGCAGTTATAAAGAAATATCCTCGTTGTTAATAAAGATGAGATCCCGTGCTCCGCATACGTGAACAGTCAAAGACTTGCAAATGTTGGCAAATGTCCGCAAGTGACCGCCGTACATGCAAATTATACGAAATACTTAATTTTGTACGTGACAGATTAGCGGGTAACAAACAAGCACAACAGTCAGCAAAGTGTACATCGTACGTAAACAATGTGCGGGTTCTGTCAATTACTTTTTAGTTTTCCTCGAATATCTCAGAATAAATAAAAGTCTAGAAATTGGCATAATTTTCCCATCATTTCCGGGCAATACGTTCTAAATTTTAGCTCAATGAGTTCAGTAGTTTTCGAGTTATCCGGCGGACAGACCAATAAACTGATAGGCAGACGGACAAAAAAGTTTCGCAATAATGGTATCAGTTTCCACGGAACCCTAAAAGTAGCAGCATAGTATTCATGACGTAGCTGAGATGACGTGCGTAGCGGTTAAATACTTTCATAATTACTGTTGTTTGTAATTTCAGTATTAATAAAGATTTAATAATCAACATCCTCGTTAGCTTAATACCTCGGACATAATACTCCAGTGAGCAGATTCGAGGATTCGATTCCCACTGGGGACCGACAACTTTGTACAAGTCTGTCCTAGCCTAGGTATTATATTTATGAAATTATCCTGGCCTTGTCCTAATCCCATGGTATAAATAATCCTCTGTTTGGTATTAGACAAATACAGTACTTGTTTATCTGTACTATTTATAGGCAAATAGATGTACTGAACACATACAATAAATATATCAACTGGGGATAAATGGAAAAAAATCCAAAATAAATGTGAAATTGGTACTTTTATTAAATATCATTATCACAGTACACATACCTTAGATTATAGAAATATAACATTTGTCTAAGACACATACACTCAGTAAAAAAGAGTTCCCCGGCCGTTTGACAGTTCACTATGTTCAATTAGGCGTTTCCAGAGGATGGCTGTAAAATTCATCAGACTCTAAACTATTTCTAATTTTTTTCTTTATTGATAGTATAATATATATCATTCATAGAGTAAAGTACCTACCACATTTTGAAATATAACATTTTTAAGCACCTTTCTTGTTTACATTATATTTCAATATAAAACAAGGCCTGAAACTGACAGCCTTATATCTTTCTTTGGAGCATGAATAAAGTAAATAGAATATCTACAGATATCTGCAGTAAACTAGGTCGAGATCACGTTTAAACGTATGTATTTATTAACCGACTTCAAAAACTGATGCTATCCGTTCAAGACTACCTAGACTCCTTATGAAAATTTACGTGGGTAATTCAGAACAACAATTCTAATAAGAGAATGACCATTTTTAAATAGGATCTTGAGGCCAATGATGGAAGAAGACATAAGCGTAAGGATTGAAAAAGAACGCAGAAATACAACATGTACCTACCTAGTGACCGAGTTCAATATAGGCTTTACTACGTGGAAGATAGGCCTGTGAAGAATACTTATCTGGGACTATCGCGGCGTCAAGCCTCCTTGACCAACGATATGAATGGCTGACGAAGACGATTTAATTTAGAAGACGGCATTATAGACACAGTCATTTTGACAGAACGAAAAAGATAACAAAAAGGTGCGATTGCCTTAAAAAATAAAAAAAATGGTTTTCCGATAAATATAGTTTTCGTTGTTCTTTTACAACCATTCAGGGACGAACACCGGACCAACGACATCCTGGTATCGCTGGAGGAACGTAGTTGAGAACGATCTATGTGAGCTACAAACCACCAACTGTCAGGAGGTCGCACAGAAAAAGCGGAGTTGGCGTCTGCTTATGGCGGAGGCCAAGAACGACTTTGGGATGTTGAGCCAGCAGAATGAATATGTAATTCTGAAACTATTCTTAAAGTCCATTACTCAAGTGGACAAACTTACAAATGCTTTCTCAGGGACGTTGTGACGTATGTTTGACTGAAATTGTTTAATTCAGAAGTTATTTCGCATAAAAAGTTTTTCTTAAGGTCCCTTGACGGAGCATTCCGTTAGAAGTAATATTCCGCAGTAGGTATACTTCATGTCAAAAGTATATACCTATTACAGTTGTATGTGAATTTTATTTGTTTCAATTAATTTTTTTTTATTGCACAATAAAAATACACAGACACAAAGTACAAAAGCATCAGTACATCTGGACGGTGCTGTCACCTAAAGCATTGTATCGCAGATGAACTTTGGTTAAAGGATAAGAATGGCAATGAAGCTGGGTCCTAAGGTATGGTATAGAATGTTGCTTATGCTCTTCATATAAAATTCGGTCGAAACTATGGTCAATAAACATCGAAGTGCTGAGAAAATTGACGAACAAATGAGTAAAGTGGCGACTACGATATCATCATCATCAGCCTAAATACGTCCACTAGGCCTCCCCAATAGAATACCACTTTTGGTTAGATGTCCATTGGGGGATTTGCCATAATCACCACTACGAACGCTGCTCCCGTCCCTGGTGCAATCCCTTAGTCGCCTTGACGACACCCACGGGAAAGATAGGGGTGGCCCTATTCTAAGCCGGGAACCACACGGCAAATATCGTATATTATAAACAACCGCCTCATTGGCTTAGTGCCACTCACCTCAGTGGCTAATGTATATTAGTGCTATCCTCTAAAATACTCTAGTATATATTATCTTTTCTAAAATACAAACTCACATGCGAGTCTCACTCAAATAACGTCATTCGTTTGAACTATCGAAGTGAAAAAATGAACAAAGACCTCTCACTTCACGTAGCCAGTGCTCTATAATGTTTACAAAATGCCAATAGATTAGGTTTCGAAGTGAGTGAAGTCACTTGAGTAAGAGTTGCACGTGAATTTGTATTTAAGAGAACTTGCACTACTAGTATTTAGCTCGAACATAGAGTTGTGGGTTCGATTTCCACTTGGGATTAAAGGCTGTTTTTTTTAAATAGCTTTTTATTCCTGACTTGCATGCATACATTGCTAAATTGATTAAATTAAATACATTTCAAAGTTAGTAATTATTTCCATTATAATTTAATGTTGAATTGTTTTTTTATTTGTTAGTGTGCCTGTTGGCAAAGGCCTCCAGCCCCTTCCATTCTTATCTGTCCCGGGCCACTGCCCTCCACGTGGGTCCCGCTGCGTCCCTCAGCTCATCCTCCCATCTCCTGCATGGCCTGCCTCAGTTCCTAATCCCATCTCTCGGGTACCAGTTTGTGGCGACTTTGCACAATTTTTCCTGTTGGTCCTTGAGCATATGACCTGCCCAGCGCCATTTCTGTTGGTAATTTTTTTTGTTGATATCTGTAATTTTGGTAATTTTTCGAATTTCGGAAGCTCTTATTCGGTCGTTCAACTTTTTTCCTATCATACTTCTCTCCATGGCTCGTTGGTAGGTCCGGAGTTTGTCTCTATGCAACTTGGACACAGGAATCAAGCATCTTTCTTGTAATTGCCACTTCTAAGTCCTTGCTTTTCATAATTTCTTTCAGTGACCACTACTTTTTCCATCCGTTTGCTATTCTTTTGTTTATTTCTTTGGTTATTTGGTCCTGATGTGATATGATTTGTCTTAGGTAGGTGTATTCATCTACATATTCGATAAGGTTTTCATCAACCACTATATCGACCTTGTGCACTATATCAAGGTTGATAAAGTGCTGAATTGGGATTATTTAATTACAGCGACTCCAGTTTGTGATTAGACTATTTGTGTTATTGATGCGCATTGACGCACTGGGGTAGACTCGGCCTACCACGTCGAATGGCCCGAATTCGACCCCACGTCACGCCAAGTACCAATGAATTACTGCCTACTCTCAAATTCAAAATATCCTTTATTGTGCACCGTAACATTGTAAAAATGTAACATATAAGGATGAATTGTCTAGTGTAGAACGGCAGCATTCTAGTTTTCAGCGATTCTTTCATGCAACCTGGGTGATGGGGAATTTTTCGAGGAGTAGAAGTAGTGTGTGCAAACATTTTTGAAAAAAATTGTTCAAGCTTATATATACTACACAATAAATAGTACATAACCCGCATCTGAGATAATTAGCGTGTGTAATCACGGGGCCCGTTGTACCACGTTCGTGTATAGGGTTATCTCTACCTACGAATCTTACTACCAGAGTAACACCGGTATTTTTTCTTAACCCTCTTAACCTTAACCAAAGATAATTTACTAAATTTGGCTGACAGAAAAGATCCCAGAGGGCCGAAGTATCGCCGGTATACCTAGCCCCTAATAATAAGTTAAGATTGCTACGTCATTGTAAATTATGATCAGTATTATTCCATCACCAGCTGAAATACGTCCACTGCTGAACATTGGCCTCCCCAATAGAATGCCACTTTCGGTGGGTTGTGGGGGTTTGCCATAATCACCACACATGCCAGGCGGATTGGCGATCGCAGTAATGTCTTAATATACTGTATGCCTGTCCCTGGTGCAATCCCTTAGTAGCCTTGCCGACACCCACCCACGGGAAGATTGCGGGTGGCCCTATTCTAACTCCTATTACTTACTTACAATTAATTAGTGAGTAAAAATAATGTTTTTAATGAAGTGACTACCATTTTATGAAATATTTTTATGTGTCCTGTTCTTTTGTAATTTTAGATAAAGCCTACTACATAGACCCTCAGTAGTAGAACAAAGACTCTTACATAATTAGGTAATTATAAATTCATCAGGTCCGAATACACTGTTACAATTTCATTAAATTACGACACAATAGGAAATTACCGATCCCCAGTTGGGTAGGGTCGACCACAGCTTAATACCAATATTATTGCAATACAGCCATTAACACCGCTGCCAAAGCGGTATAACTTGATGGCTTGTGGTTGACTGTACCGTATAATATAATATCTCATTAAAGTTTGAAATAGGTTCAGTTCTTGTCGAGCTCGTTTAAAAGGGAATTCTAATATGAATTGTCTGTAGAATGTTCACAGCCAAGGAAGGCACCCACTATAACCACTTATAGTATAGCTATAGTGGGGGAGCCGAGTTAAAGGACCGTTGGAGGAAAGTGACAGTTACGTATAGCAGTAATGCAATTGGAAGTTTGACATTAGGTATTCTATGGTTTGATGTTACCTTCTACCGCACCGCACCTCACTCCCGAAGCCCTCTAACACGGACTCCTACTGTATACAAGTTTAAAACTTTGTTTTATATTTAAGTTTATTTTTTGTGCTTAGTATTTTTCTGTAATGCTTTGTAAGAATAAATATATGTGCAATTATATTCAATTCAAATTATTTCAAAAAAAATATTGTCGGAAAATAGAAAATTAAAATACAAGCAAATTAAAGTACAAGTAACAGGGTTTGCCATTGTTATTCTCAATAATTTCACAAAACGGAATGACTGGACAATCCTTTCATCATCTTCTTCAGCCTGTCGACGTCCACTGCTGGACATCCTAATTTGTAACTCAATCATCCGCATTCTTTACCTTATTCAGCTGTCAAGATTCTTAAACTTTGAATAATTACCTAGTAATTATTTACCAGCCTATGCCAGCTGGACCAGCCTATGCTTGTTATTGATGTTATATGAAAAGCTATGACATTTAAAGTAAAAGTTAATTATACTATAATTCATAATTTAAGTCAAATTTTAATTTTATAGCGTGAGTATAGATAGTTGTTAAGAAATCTACTGTGACATGTCGTATGTCATGGCCTAATCATTAGGTTTTCTTTTACTATATTATAGTACGAAACCCTAAAACATGTATACAGACAGTTTTTTTTTGTTACCAATAATTTACTAACTGCCCTTGGGAAACCGTAGATTTCCTGTGGGAAAAGTAGTCTTTAATGCATGCGAATATTTATGTTTCTAAATACATAAAAACAGAAAAAAATAGTTATTATCTAGTTATGAATGTAGATACATTCATATCTAGGTAGGTCTACAATGAAGGTAGGTATCTATGAATATTCATTGATAGATTTAATTCATAGAAGTATGTTGAACTTCGAAGAAAAGACGACTCATGGACGAATTACCCGTTGATGTCCTATTTTTAGAGGTACAATAAGCTAGCAATCAACGACTTATAATATCGCACGTGTAAATCTTAAACCTATCTCTTATTAAGTCAATCTAGCTCTTTGTTATATACAGAACGATTATAAATAATAGTCTTCTTTAGAAGGCATCTGTCAGTCGCTGGCAATGATAAATGTCGATGGACGCTGGATAATAATAACTTCATATATGACTGTTGAAACGTCTGTCTCTGGATGTTTATCACGCTATAACTGTTGAACCGATTTTATTAAAACTTCGTACAGAGAGCTTATATCCTGGATAGGCTTATATACTTTATATAAGCTTATACTTTTCTACTAAGGAAAAAAATAGACCGCCTGGTTGGCATAGTGGCTTGGTCATTGAGCCACTGGAGCGCCAGAGGTCGTGGGTTCGATTCCCACTGGCGACAGACAACTTTGTACAACTTGGTCCCGGTCTGGATGTTATATTTGTGACTTGTCCTATCCTTGTAAAATTTTATCGCATAGGAGAAAATCCTAATTTGGGATTAGATAGGTAAGTGTATGTATATATGTAATATTATATTTTAAGCACCTTAATATCACACTAAGTACTATATATAGTAAGTAAGCTAAATCCTCCGTCTGACTCCGGCAGATAAGAGAGGGTTGTGCTCCTGCAGTGGAGACTATAATAATCTGATGATGATGATGACTATATTGAATATTTTTAAGTAAAGATTTTATACTGTTGTATATTCTAAGTTCATCAGAGATTTCCAAAGTGTGCATACTTCTTGCAGTATAATAAACACATGTTGTAGATGTGATTGTTTGAAGCCAGTGTTATGATTGACCGACTGATGATAAATCGCCCGTAAATGGGACTCTTACCCTCCGCTGTGAGATTCCGTATTAATAAGTATAACTTTATATGCATCAACATGGCTAACAACACAACACACCACTGCAGTTATTCAGATTCCATTTACAAACGATTCAAAATGTTAATGTCCACTATTGAACATACGCCATAGGCAATTAAGGAAATGCCTCGAGTCAATATAAATTACACCAAAGAAAACTCAAAACCTGATATTATAGTGTAATGTTTTAGAGATTCTTCATAACTAACGAAGTTTTTGTATGTCTGTTTGTCTGTCCGAAAACTAATGGACCGATTGAGATGAATTTTGGTACATACATGAAAAATTTGCCGGCCTTGATGGAAAGCTATATATTAAAAAAAAATTCTTGCGTGATATTCCAGGAAAACAAAAATAATAGAAATTAACAGAACTAGCATATTGTGTACGACATTTTCTATACAGACTAACGTCCAAAAAGTCTTGGAATTCAGGTTGTAGCTAGTCATATTTATAAAGAAAATCATTAAACAGCTAAGTTAAAAGTTACTGACATACAGGATACTTTTTAAAAATGTTTCTTTTTCTACTACTAAAAATATTATCACTTAAAGCTCACCTATTGAAAGTACGACACCAAACAGCGTCCAATTTTGAGTGTATCTCGGTGCATGAACTAACGAGACAGTGGGGCGGATTGCTAGCCGCCCGCCCAACCGCCCTAGCCTCGCCGGATATATAAACCGGAGCGAAGGCTTTCACGGCACAACGCTCCACAACCACCGTGGCTGACATTCACTTCAATCCTCTACTCCACACGCAGGTCGGTTCAGTTTATTAAATTTATTATGTTGTGAAAATTATTCTAAACTTGTTACGTAACACTGAATTCGTAGGGGCCGCTGAAGGGATCTGTCACTGTTGAATCCATTGTTTGACTTTACAAAGTTTTTAAAAGCAAGTTTAGAGTTTTCTTAATTTTTAACGTTTGAAAAAAATATTTATTTTTTATGACTTACAGTTTCAAGTTTCAATTTCATAAAGTTAATAAAAGTTTTGGTTGTATGAATTTGAATATTCTTAATTTTTTTTACTATATTTTTAAGTCTACATCAAAAACTTAATATTTTAAATCATGCAATATTTAATGGTTTGGTCATACTTTTAAATTTTAAAAATACATTTGATTAAAATACATCGGCAGTATCTAGAAACGTCATTCGTTCGACATTGCATTAGGACTATGAATGTGTACAATAACAACTTGGTACTGTATTTTTTATTTTGCATCTTTTTATTTTTCTATTATATTTTGAATCTAAATTTAATTTAAGAATCTAAAAGTAAAGCGTATGTGTGTCAAACTTCTAAGAAAATGTGATTTGCGGACGAATTATACTATATTTAGAGTAAAAATTGCGAGCAATCAGCAATGATTGCCTGCACGTGTAACGGATTCTATGAAGAACTGTCTGATTCTTGATCAAACTGTATTACATATATTTGTGTCTATTTATGTCTAAGCAGTCTGCATAGTCTGTGCCTTAAGTAATTGCTGGAGAAATCTTCAATTACAAATGCGACTTTAGTGGGTATAATTTTTTGGACTTGGACATATTTTTTAAATATATATAAAATATATACATATATATGTAGGTATATAAATATTATTTAAGGTAGGCAAGTATATTAATTTGCACTCCGTCACAATACTAGTATACCTCAAAGCCTCCGTAATATTCCTGGACACTAATTCAACGACACCTGATTTGGTTTAGCCGTTTAAGGTACATAATAACATACATGCATACGCATAAAAATATTACCTATTTGGCTTTTCTATCAATAGTCTTATCAAAATTAAAACATCAGCAAAGTGTTTTTCAAATACAATGGGAGTGTTCCTCAATTGATTTTTTTTTTACCTTTCTAAAAATATGTCGGTATAGATATTTTTAGTGAAAATTCCATATTTTTTCCATCAATGCCGGAAATTTTACATATTTTTTGCTGAAATCAATCGGACAGTAGTTTTTGAGTTACTTAAGCATTCTCCTGTACACATCCACTGTTGGACATAGGCCTTCCCCAAAGCGCGTCACCGCATCCGATAATCTAACGAGCTTTGCTATAGGAATATCCAGCAGCTTTTCTGATAAGTAGGTATATATACAAAATACATATTTTATTTAAAACATTAAAGACAGCAAGTGCTCAAATTAATAATGTCAAAGAAACGTTAAAATAACGATAAAGGTAAACATTAATGTATTATTACTTAATTAAGTAGGTATCATTAATATTTATAAGACTACAGTCGCCAAAGAACCTATCTATCAGCTTATTTTTTTACGTAAGTACGACAGACAAAATAATTCACTTGACTTCGATCGCACTTCATCCTTGAAGTAGAAGAAGCGTAATTGAAAACTAACTTTGACGTGCTCATTCAACGACACTGTATTAGATAATGGGTTACTTAAACAGCTCAGGCGTAATTTAAATTACCTGACCCTTTCTCTATACTATACAGATAAAGATAAATGTAGTTGCCATTTCTCCGTTAATATTGCAACATTTAACATTCAACGGAAACTTTAATTTTATGCAGACATCAATATTGAATGTCTCTAAATTATTTTATTAAATGTAACTTTAATCTATAACCAATTAAAATTAAGTCAAAAATTATTTATTTTCAGGCAACTTATATTCATAGCTACAGTCGGAGCTGAGATCTCCTTTTAAGTATGATAATACTGGTAACATGAGATCTTGCTCATCTATAGACACAAATTACATTGAAATTAATATTAAACTATGATATTATAAATACAAATTAACTGATAAATAGTATTATAAATTCGAGGGCTAAATTGGTCCTACCAAGTTGACTGGATGGTGGTCACCTGTGGTACAGAATTCTATCTAGTACATAATTGCCATACTCGTATTTGTTGTCAATTTTGTAGCAAATTTTTATAAAACTTTACTGTTAATAACACGAATAGGTTAAAACTTATACAGCGCACTATAACAGTATAGGTACCCTTAATTTAGCAAATTATACAGTTAATTAATTTATGAGTTCACAATTTTGTACCAGAATCTATTTAATGTAATTTTGTACGTAATATATTTGTTATTGTTGATTTAGGTACAAAAAAGTTTAAAATACATACATCCATACGCTTGTCTACTCCCAAGCTAAGATTTTCGCCTGTACTAAGAAAATAAGATCAGGGCAGGACAATTCATAAATATAACACCCAGATCAACTTGTACACATTGTCCCCAGGGAGTCGAACCCACAACCTCTAGTACTATCCAACGACCAAGTTACTAACCTACGAGGCGGTCGTAGGAAATTAGGAGTTACTTTCGCTCATCTTCATGTGACCACCAGGTCGTGCCACATGTAGGAGGTCAGCCATGCTGACCCAAAGTACGAGTAGGTCTAGGTCTTTAGACATAACATGATGAGAAACTACATGCTCGCTTCACCGCACGATCATCCTACATTATTTCCAGGTTCCGAAACAAAGAAGCTCAGCATACTTAATTTCGCTTAATATATTGGGCTCAGATTGGGATCATCCTTTTCATCATTAGGTTATTTTTGTCTCCACTGCAGGAGCACAACCCTCTCTCATCTGCCGGAGAAAGACGGAGGATTTGGCCTACACTCCCCGCGCTGGCCAGACGGGTTGGGGAGGGATCATCCTTTTAATTTTCATATTCTTCGTTACTCTCTATCACTGATCCCTAATTTAAAAAAAGTTTCTTACTCTACTAGAAAGTTTTCTTCTTCCTGCTTTCTTACATAAATAGTTATTAACTTATTTTATATTGAAACACATTTCAATCCCATAACTCTGTTGTGATTTTATTCGTACTTAATGTTACTTTCAAAGAATAGAATGGTCCGTTTCACCTTACAACCCTGGTGTTCAAAGAGTTCCACAAAGGGCCGAAATATGACAAGCTTTTACAAGGTTATTCGGTGTTAGATTCTGAATAAAAATTTGTTTGTTAACTTTATTCCGTTTTCACAGTAAACTATTTTTAAATAGCTTAATTTTAATATCTGACGTCGTCGCACTATTCATAATGTTGTGAATTAGTTCACTATCTACACTGAGATCATCACAAAAGATCCCACAGGGTCGAGGTGTTGCCGGGGAATGGAAATTCAGGCATTTTTATTTAGTATAGATATCTAACCCAGACTGCTTCAGTAAATAAATAATCATGTAAGTACCTACTAAGTTATTAATTAATATTATTCAAGTATTAATTAATTTTATCTCATTATTTCATTATTCAGTGGAAAATACCTTTACGGAAAAAATAAGGACTGGATGACTCTTTGTTTTAATAGACAATTATATGGCAATTCTCAGGTTCGTTTTCGAATTCGATAAAATACTCCGCATAGAACATAAAAATCTCAATAAGAACATTTTAACTTAATTTCTGTAAAGTTTCTAAAATGGGACTTTATCAGTTTTATCATGACATCGATATGATGATGGTTATATTGATACATAACCATCATCACTCGATATGTTTGTGTACTTAAAGGATCATATAAGTTTGTAAAAGTTATCCTAGACATGTGATCGATCACCCGCTAATCGGACTTAACGTTATTATTCATAATGGATTATTTTCCTTAACAAGCTTCGGCCGCTCAGGGACATGAGTAGTTAGATATATTTTAGTATCCAAATCTTGATTTACTGTGTACATAAATATTTCAACTTGATTAGCACAGAATATCATTTTTTAGTCAATAGCACAGTAGGTAATTATGACTGTGTCGCCTCCCAATTTCCCAAAATGACCAAAGATTGTAAATTCTTTATAAATAAGTATTGTCACCACAATACTTAGACGTCTACTGCTGGACATAGGCCTATGTCCAGCAGTAGACGTCTAAGGGCCTGTCATGATGAAGTATAGTGCGGTTAAAGTATACGATACCATATACTATCTATCAGTACAATCTAACATTGAGCTTAACATGTTTAGTTAAAACTATTTACCAGATAGTGGAATTGTATGTAGATAAATAATAAATATAGATAAATATTTCATACATTTACTAAATACTATACATACACTAATACTAATCCCAAACTAGGATTTTCTCTTTCTATTTCCTAAACTATGGAATTTAAGCTAGACAACTGGAGAATCCAAAACACATTTTTGATACATTTAGATAAAGTTTACATACATTCTCATACTTAAATTGACTACACCTATAGGACATTAAAATGTCCTAAAATGTAATCAAAACACTTAACTTACTGCGCAGGTTCATGCTTTCCGCAATCCGCTTCGTTAATGAAGCGCCTTTAAACATAGGTGGTCATTAACATTTCTACGAACTTTTATTTGAGAATGAGTATTGGCAGGTAGATATATGCGCGGTAGTTCGCAAACATTTTTAAAAATACCTTGAAGAAAAGCAACCGACGGTGGTGCTACGGGTGCTACGCCGTAGCAGTCGTACGTAGCTAAAGAAAAAAATATTAATAAATTTATTTTTTCTTGTCCAACAGATACATAATGCGAAGCACCTACGGAGCGGTGGCCGTGGCCGTTGCCGCGTTGCTTGTCAGCTGCAGCGCAGACCCACACCAGGTAATTGGCAACATTGCATAAATCTTGAAGCTTAACCCCAGTCTTTCCCCATTTTCCGTCCTAAATATTCAAATTAGATACATACAAATCAACGAGAATCCCACTAATATTATAAATGCGAAAGTTTGGATGTTTGGATATTTGGATGTTAGTTACTCAATCACGCTTCAACCATTGTGACGATCACGGATCGAGATGAATCTTGGCACATATATAGGTTAGGTCCTGGAATAGGACATAGGATAGTTTTTATCCCGAAAAAACATGATATTCCTACGGGGAATACATAATAATTAGTGATGTTAAGTTGTCCACGCGGACGAAGTTGCGGGAAACAGTTAGTAGCCAATAAATTATGCAGTCCCATTCATATAACACATATTAATGTAACACATAATAAGTACTTAATGTTGAGTAATATATATATATTGTCTTAGCATCTCAAGAAGTGCCTTAAGCTCTGTGTTCGCCCTTAGCCTTATGTCCAAACAAAACTTTGAACTGAAACGTGTCCGACCAACATCAAGCCAAATTAACCTAAGATAAATATTAATCCCTACACTACGTAAATACCATTTCGTAATTCCCCGACACGTAAACATGAACAATTGACTCTTCTTAAGATAAACTATGGATTTCCGACATCAAACATTATTTGGTTTTGCAAGCCTAAAATAAATAGATAGGTAATCATCTTGACTAATCGTCCGAACAATTGGACGAATAGACATTGGCTTTGTTGTGTTCCGATGATACGCTAATTAATCATTCTATTACTCGGAAGACTGGCACTGTACATAAAGATTATTTTGAAAATGTTAAGCACATACCTAGAAGACAAAGTCAAAGTCAAAAGTCAAAATCATTTATTGTATATGAGTACACTTGGTACATTTATACACGTCATTTTTTTTTATCGACTACCGCTTCCTAGGTGTTAGCGCTGTGAAGAAGAAACAAGAAACGGCGCAACAAACTTCACGCAACACATCTTTTAAAAATCAAGTTTACATACAATTTATAAAGGCATCTTCGTCATTCTAACAATCGTTTATTTTATAATAGGCTTTCATACAAAGTTGTTTTTTAATGTGAATCTTAAACTTTCTGTCCGTCATATTTAAGATTTCCTCTGGAAGTTTGTTGTAGAAGCGTATACAAGACTAGGAAGATATTAGAAAGAGTATCCCATCCCACTAATATTATAAATGCGAAAGTTTGGATGTTTGTTACTCAATCACGCTTCAACCACTGGACGTATCGGGATGAAAATTGGCACACATATATGTTAGCTCCTGGAATAGGACATAGGATAGTTTTATCCTGAAAAACATCTCATTCTCTCTCGGTACCAACCTCTACCAACACTCACCCGTCGCGCGCGCACTGCAGCGGTTCTGCTTCCTGCTCGTCGAGGCACCACACTGTGACGTGTTCGTGAACGGCATAGGACGGCTGATGACGGAATGTAAGGGAATGCTAGAGGAATGCCTGTTTCGTCTATAGCATGAAAGTTATTGTAACGCAATGGAATAATAATCTGTAATGTTGCAATATTTTAAATAAATAAATGTCTTAATGTCTAATATCTAAACGTGTAAATATCGAAACAGTCGAGGGCAAAAGCTAGTGTAAAATAAAATAATCTGAAATATTAATTAGAATTTGGTGGTATTTTTTATGTAACACTCGTCTTAATAATGCAAGTTATTCTAGAACTATCTTACACTACGCCTTAACTACCTGAAGCTAGATCAGAAAATTAACACGTAGAAGGACCGTGACGCTGTACGGTGTCCTGTAGCAATAGCCAATGTAGCGTATGGGACTGTCCTTCAACGTGTTAAGAATTCCCAACCCAATTCTTGTCGACTTGTAAGAAATTGCCTAACACACTTCTCCGGCTAGTCGTGATTAGCGGCGAAACAGGCCCGAGGATGTACGCCATTCAGACGGATCTCACCGGTTTGGTTTACGAGGGCCGACTGCTTATCAGATGGGAAATAGGCTTTCCTTTTGGAATTAAATATTCTTTCTATTTCACATGTGGTTGAAATATTCTCCTCATCTTTGAAGGTTCAGATACGACATTCTGATTAGATTTTTCATCAAAATTACGTACTTACTCTACCCGTCGGGATTCTATCAATCTCTTTTCAACCCCATTTTAACAATCAGTGGCTTTGAATAGAGTAAATCGTTTCGTAAAGTAATAAATAACCTCTTTTCAGGATTCAAATTTAATTTAATCGTATGGCGAGTTAACATTACAAGGTTATAAAAATTTATATTACTAGAATTCAAATAAAATTTTCATATAAAAATAAATAATTTCATGTAGGTTCAATGCAGGCAATGAAAAGTTAACAGGATCCTCGGTACTATAGGAATTAGACAAGAACACCACAATAATCAATTATAACACCCAGATCAGGCCCAACTTGTACAACATGGTCTGTCCCTAGTGGGAATCTACAACCCATGACGTCCAAGGCAAACACCTACAAAGCCAACCAATATACCAACGAACTGGCGTAAAGTTTACTACTTGTACTACTTGATATAGGACAAGTGTACTACTAATGTTGTGTATCAATCGATGTATTTATTTATTGTATTGGATGAACGAACATTTTCAAATAAAGTCGCCAGAATAAAGTTTGCATTAGTCGAGGAATGGGAAGTAGAAACAGAATAATAATTAACTTGTGGACAATTTTAGTCCTCCAATGGCTTAATGCGTCGCCGACGACGGCGCAAAAACATAATAGCGTCGTAAGCTTCCAATCAGATACATAATCATCTTTTCTGGAACAAATTTCCTTGTTGTTTAAAATAACAAAATAATATTCAAATATCTGCTGAAAGGCGTGTAATGGGTCATCGGTCAAAATATCAAGCGCTTGTCAACATTACCGCATGCGAATTGCCTAAATGCTAGTTTAATAAAAACCAAGACTTTGTCGACCGAGTTAGAGCGGTAACTAGATCATAACTTAAATCGATTTATTTTTATATTTTGACGCTCCATAAGGATTGAGCTCTCCATATGCATTATTTGTGTTGTATGTGCCCTGTTACAGTAAGATCTACTTAAGTTGATTCTATAGGATGCTAATTCTGATTTACTTTAGCATAAAGGAACGGATGTTGATTGGCCGGTCGGTATAATTTACTAAAAGAGTTCGTTGATAGACTTCAATTTACGAGAATATCTCTTTCAAGTACCAACTTGTTTACCATTAACTTATTTACCATTCAAATTGGGTCGTCACTTCAGGTGTCGAATGTCCCGGCTGAAGCAAAATAATGTAATATAATAAAGTACCATAGAGCTATTAAAAAAGCCATATTTTAACTTATTTTTGTAATAGACCTTTGTATCTACGTATTTAAATATATCTTAATTTAATAATTAAATTAGTTTTTTGGGGTTTGCCTTAAATTATTTTTTCATTATATTATACGGAAACAAACTATACGTTTCAAAATTACGGAAAAAAACAAATGTTTAATTTGTTTCACACTTATAATGTGTTTGCTTGATTTGAACCTTGTACATAGGTTAAATAAGTTATAAAGTTCAATTCCATATTTCATTAAGATCAGTCACCCTACCTATCATATTTTCTTACATGTAAACAAAGTTTAACAAAACCTTTCTTTCTCAGGAACAGGAAAACAGTGCTGCAGATCGGTTCGAAGCCAGCGGTAAGATTGTTATCTTAGATATATAGAAAAACACTTAAATAAACGTAAACACAAAGTTCATACTATATTCTAAGCACGGACCCTGTACTATAATACCTTCTTCGGCACATTTCTATAACCCCAGTGCAAATCATAAACATCACTAAGTGTATGTAAAATTCTTTCAAAAACCATCTGTTTGTTTTTAATACTACTTACTTCACAACCTTTATAAAAACCTTTTGCACTTAGGAACCCTCAAACAACCTCCTGTATTTCATTTATGTTACAATTTCACTAAATTTGACGTTACCTACACATCAGCACCAACCTGTCAATGTATCCTTGCAATGTTTTTGATAAACACGCACAAATGTATGTAATGGTGATGGACCTGCGCACGATTCACTGACTCTGTTTTAGCACCGATCTACATCACAAGATCACAACCCCTATGTGCACTACGCACCCTTTAGATGGTGAGTAATATTTATTTACTGTTATCACATTTCAGATGAATTGTTTGACTAACTTCTATATTAATCACATATACATCTGACTGATACATTTGTTACAGAAATACAAAATGAAGAACTTGAAGATTTCATACGATTCCTCCTACAATACGACAACAGACTTGGAGATCGAAACACCCATGGTATCGGCGGTGGCAGTCTCTTGGGAAGGAATGTAGGGTCTGGAGGAGGGTTGGGTGGTACTGGTCTTCTCGGAAGGAACGTGGGATCGGGCGGTGGGCTTGGCGGTACTGGTCTTCTTGGCAGGAATGTGGGATCGGGAGGCCTTGGAGGGACTGGTCTCCTCGGGAGGAATGTGGGATCGGGTGGTGGGCTTGGCGGTACTGGTCTTCTAGGCAGGAATGTGGGATCGGGTGGTGGGCTTGGCGGTACTGGTCTTCTTGGCAGGAATGTGGGATCGGGAGGCCTTGGCGGGACTGGTCTCCTCGGGAGGAATGTGGGATCGGGAGGCCTTGGCGGGACTGGTCTCCTGGGAAGAAACTTAAACGGAGGAGACTATGACGGCGAGAGATACTCCAGATTCCTTGATTCCCTTGGAGGCAGCAACCTTGTACGCAACCTAGACTCAATCGGTGGATCAAACCTTGTTAAGAAGAACCTCGACCAACTGGGAGGACCTAACCTGATCAAAAGGACTCTGGATTCGTTGGGAGGTGGAAACCTGGTCCGTAACTTAGATTCCATTGGTGGAAGCAATTTCGTCCGCCAACTCGATTCCATCGGCGGCGCTAACATCGTATAGGCTGTAATGCACTTAGTAGCAACAAGTAACAGCTATTATATTCAATCAATTCCCAAAAATTCGAACAACGTTTAAATGTGATATAAATATATAGTTTTATTCTATTTGTTTATCCTTAAGGTGTTGAAGACCATTTTTGAAATAAATATCATGCAGTTTAGAAACTATTTGTGTTTCTGTATACCTAACCCATTAAAGCTTACTTCGTTAGAATTATCAAGTATTAAGATTTAAAAAGATAGAAAATAATTAATAATTTATTCCATTGCATTCATAACGTCCACACTTGTACAGTTTATCTTTATGTGACAATATCCTCGACTTCGTGCGCATTAAAAAGTATCATTTATATTATTCTAGGATATAAACTATCACTGTACCAAGTTTCATTAAAATACGTTCAGCCGGTTCGGCGTGATTGAGCAACAAATAAATAAATAAACATCCACGTTTTCGAATATTATATTAGTTGGATATCAACTCGCTTCTTAGGCTTTACATACTGTAAAAGATTAATTATCACGAGTTAAAAGATACAAAGAATCAATCAATTACGTGGACAGATTGTCACGAATCTTAACTTTGTAATGGATTTCTAAGTATTAAACTAAAAACTTGTGTTTTTTTAATCTTTCGGTAATTTCAAGCAGAGGTAAGACATTTTGTGCTCAATATAATTTTTGTAAATTAATCTTTTGCCACTTGGAAACGTTGTTTTTATTGAAAGTGATTTTTGTGTTAATTCGACATGAATAGGTCACAAATCCCGGAACCTGGATCCTTTAGGCGGCAACTTGATCCGTGCTGCGAGGGCGTCCCGCTACCAATACGGCATGCCACCCTATGTCGTCAGCCGATATCCCGGGTATGTACCTTTTACTTCATAAGTAACCTCTAAACGAATGGTCCTTGTTATATTGAAGGTTATACTTCTCCTCTTACACAACTTTTTAAGGATCTGCCAAAACGGATATATAGTGAACCTTTTTTGTTCGTCTGTCTCTCAGGCGAATTACTGGAAAACTGTTGGACCGATTGAGCTGAAACTTGTATCGTACCTACATGTAAAACTGTCTGGCAATAATGAGAAACAAAATTAAGATCAGAAAAAAAACTAACTATTCCCGCACAATCGCGACGTACGCTTTGATTTATTTATTTGCAAATCTAGCAATAGTATATATATATTAAAGTAATATCTTGAGGTAGGTTGTAAGATAGGTTTAAAAACCTATACTCGAATACTGTGTAGGTGTAGGGATGAGCTAAACTAATTTACTAAACTGTATAACTAAACGAGCTGAACTAATAGTAATAGTAGTGCCTATATCCTCACATGTTATATATTATAATTTAAATGTTTAAAAAGCCATAGGTAAGAGGATTACTAACATCTGAATTACTATTATAGCTTGAATTACCTACAATATTATACTATATATTGTAGGTATTGCTCAGGCAAGGGGTTACTTACTACTTAGTACCTACTAACTAATTCATTGAGAGGTTCTAATTGTATACCGTGTGTGCGGAGAATCTAAAAGTTTTGATCGTATGTTGTTTATCTTACATCAACGCAACTCACGGGGTATCAAGTTTTTAATGAATCGGTAATGCCATAGGTCAAAACTTCAAAATATTGAATGTGTGTGAAAATACTGTAAATAAGAAAGTACTTATTGTATTTATTAAACTTTGTATACATCTTAGTTAACTGTTAGCTGTTTAGGGTACAGACAGATATACCCAAGTAAAGCTTTTTGTCCGTCTGTATATCTGTCCGCCGTTAAACTGGAAAGTACTGGACCAATTGAGCTGAAATTCGAAACGTTATAGTTAAGTTATAGAAAATTCGAGAAAAAATACAGTTTTAAACGATATTAAAGAATACCTGAGAAAAACACTGAAATGATGCATAACAAGAAACCAAAAAAAGAAAGGAGAATGACCAAAATTGTATGGGAGTTTGCCCTTAAACTTTGAACCTTGCGCTGGATCAAATTGTCGTCAAAATACAGGCAAAATACTAAGGATTATTGTAAAAAGAAAATCGTTAAACTATATAGTGGGAAAATTGAATAATCTTACTTGGAATGAAATCTTCGTTGGCGCACAGTTTTCACAACACCGTGGGTATATGGCCACGATTAACTGTTCCCAATCTTGATGTCATGGTTTGGTGCGACCGTATATTGCGTTCGACACTACATTAAACTCGTTAAAATAGATTTTTTCACCCAAATACATAATGTAAACAAAAGGAGACAAAACAGCTGTTGACACCATATGGGATATGACGTCACAGTGCGAAACCATAGTGCTAATCAATAGTGAGGTTCTACTAAATCGATTTAACCAATTGAATAATCGATATTTCTGTTACGTAACAATATTTTCATAAATATCTTTTAAGAACGTGTGTATTACTTGAAATCAGCTAAATATTGTTAAATACCTAAAGAGCACAAATACAAAAATAAGTATATCTGCTCTTATTTAAGTATACCTCAACCAAGCTTATATTTTAGTTATTTACCACCTTAACAGGCAGACGCGGTCGCAGCCGAAGACTTTGTGGGGTTATATTAGCAGTAATTTTTGCAAGTGAATGCAGAAAGGGCTTTACTTAAACATGTACGTACAAATTACTATAAAATAGAAAAATACTTACAGAACCAGGCGCAATCCACGAACTCAAAACATTAAGCATAGAATTGGATAACTCATCCATAGAACGAACTCTTTGTTGGCGTGGCACCACCAACGAACATTTTATACAGCGCCGTGGTATATGGCCACGATTAATTGCTCCAGATGTTGATGTCATTGTGTGCAAAGAGAATATAACAAGATTCAATTCAATATTTCCCTAGTTAGTTTAGTGGTTATATACACAAGTTATAAATTACACGACTGACATACGTGACAGTACGTACAAAACCATAGTGCAAATCGATAGTGCGGTTCTACTACACCGACTTATTAAGTTGATACATCGACGTTTCGGTTCCGTACTAATATTTTCATAAACCTCTTAATAACGTGTGTATCACTTTAAATCTGTATAAATACTGTATTTCCAGTCAGTAAATGAAAAACGTGATGAGTGGATTATCGCGCCAGTAACTGAAAGGCAGTATCAACTATGGTTGACAAATATCGATTATAAATATATATCGATTTTAATTCTGCTTTCACTACTCTAGTTGAAAAGATGCCGGTCGGCTGGCGGAAATCAATCAATGTTTTTATTTTATGTTATTTTTAAACTCCCTATTCCATTAGCTTTAAAAAAATGCAGGGGATTCATAATTCAGACCAATATCATTTGGTACATGAATGATAAAGACGCATCTTAGGCCCACTTTTGGTCATTCTCCTTTGCTAGTGATGCCGTCCGCGGACCCGGACCAATGTAAAAAAGTAAAAAAAATGGAGGGTTTTAAAACTTATATACCTATATAAGTTTTAAAACTCTCGAACTCTTAGATTTGATTTGATAACAATGTACCTAAGTTATGTTTAACTGAGTTATTAAATAGTGACTAGTATTACTAATGACTCATTATTATTATTGTGTTGGTCTAGTAAATTACTACTTCTACGTTCGCTTGGTGGGAGATTAAATTACTTTTGTCTGACTTTGCAACCTTTGTAATGGCAACCCTATAACCTTAACCGCATATTTAAGTGAAATCAATATACTTGACTATATGAAACTAGGAAGTATAGAAGTGACTTGAATAAAATATTCGATTGTGGTAGCCCACCGCTTGGTCCGGCTCCGCAGGCGGCATCACTAGCAAATTTCTTTTTTGATTTCTTGTTATGCAACATTTCAGTGTTTTTCTCAATTATTCTTTAATATCGTTTAAAACTTAATTTTTTCTCGAATTTTCTATAACTATACTATAACCTTTTGAATTTCAGCTCAATTGGTCCAGTAGATTCCAGTTTAATGGCGGACAGATATACAGACGGACAAAAAGCTTTGCTTGGGTATCTGTTCCTTAAAAAGCTAACAGTTAACTTAGATGTATCAAAGTTTAATAAATACAATAAGTACTTCCTTATTTACAGTATTCACACACATCCAGTATTTTGGACTTTTGAATGATGAATCACAAACTACAAAA
Source organism: Esperia sulphurella (assembly GCA_947086405.1). Classification (NCBI taxonomy): domain Eukaryota; kingdom Metazoa; phylum Arthropoda; class Insecta; order Lepidoptera; family Oecophoridae; genus Esperia; species Esperia sulphurella. The sequence continues at coordinate 6,883,391 of OX352270.1, read as the reverse complement.
ATGTTGGTAGTACTTACCAACATTTTTGTCACATACCTACTTATCAGAGCCAGCTGCCAGCCAAATCTTATCGTGATTTCGGTGGCATAACATTTAAAATTCCATGTATCCTCTGTAATGTAAATTGTAAGCTCAGGATTTTATGTTATAACCACGAATTATGAAAATGTGTCTTTTTATATGGAAATTTTCTAATTTACAAACAGCATTTACAAATAAATGGAATTCCAAAGAACAAACCATCGCTTGATATGAGCATCCTTTGTCAATTCTTTAGATGACAAATGTGTTTTAAAAACCAACAAATATACTAATACTACGTAGTATTATTAAGTATTCTATGCTAATACTTTATACAAAGCAGGTGTAAAAAGAAAACATTTAAAAACATTAAGTCACCACAATGATAGTCCTTAATCGACGACTCCTTAGAATTTTATACTGGTATTCAAAGCATACTGTTGAATTTCATTATTAAAGGTCTTCTTGAAAACACCCTCTGATTAACATTTCCTCTTTATATTCTCTGAATGTGAATTATTTAACTAGTCTTATATTGTTTTCAACATTTTCATAAATTATTGGATCATACACAGAATACGTATTTAGGTATACCAATCCAGTTTTTCAATTGATATATTTTATATATACTCGTATATATTTCTTTATTCTACATTTTTGTAGTCTCTCTCATGTTCTAAAGTAAACAATAAAACAGTAGTCAACACAAAATAAACAGTAGGTAGAGAGTTCAACTAGGGAATAAAACGGGCCATATCACACGAGATAGATTACGATTTGGCATTTTAGCCTTGAGTTAAACACTCTACTTTTCATTTCGACTGCAATGAAATAATAATACAAAATTACAAGTAGCTAATTTACAATGAAAATTCAAGAGTTCTCGCTGCTTTTACACTTTCTTCTTAATTTGTCACGTGGGAAAAACGCAGTGAAATTTGGTTTTTTATCATGCAACGTTTTTGTCAAGACATAAGATATTAGGTTTTTTAAGATATTCTTTGTCCAGTTAGATTTTTTTTAATTATCTTCTGTTTTTTTGCTTACGATTTTCTAAAATGAAAAATTACAAAAATACTTTTGGATGGATCGTTGAAAAGGGAACGTTTTCGCGTCTGTTTAAATTATCTTTTTATAAAATGGCCTAGTTCGGATAATGTCTCAAAAAGCTATATGAACCTAGATTCCCTTGTTTGCATCACAAATGACAACTTCTTTTAGAATAAAAAAAAATAGAAAAGAATTACTTTATGCTTTAGCCCCTACCCTATTAGGGGTAAAATGATACACTTTAGCGTTCCTGCCCGAAGGCACAATGAGACACTTTACGAGCACGAGAAGTGAAAAAATATTTTCGTGCTTTCTAAAGGAACAGGAAACTCTTTCAAAATAATAACACTTTAGCTTCGGATGACTGCTACGGCTTAGCGTGGCGTACCAAAATTTAACATTGCATTTACATTATATGCTGAACCACCAAAATGACAAAAGACATAACTGACCTCCTTTTATTCAAACCGCCGACGTCAGTATTGACTAAAAAATGTGACATTAGACATCGTAATCACTTTGTCAACATGCACTTGATATATACCTATATTCCTTCCATAATGTCTACCTTTATTACAAGAGAGCACAAGATATTTTTCCTCCTAATGATTTAGTCAGGAGTGCTACTACTTAATTAACCTAGTTGATAGTGACATTAGAGACAACGTGATTAGGCTCAGATTATTTAATTGGATGAGTACTGTCGTAAAGACGACTAAGGGATTGCACCAAGGACGGGCAGCAGCGTTCTCCTGTGTATATTAAGATAATTACTGCCAAGCGCGGTGACTATTGAAAATCACCCAATGGCCAGTCTACCAAATGTGGCATTCTGTTGAGGAGGTTTATTGTTCAGCAGTGGACGCATTTCGGCTGATGATGAACATTTTTATACCTATGCATGAAATTTAGGGTGACCTTCATTAACATGGCGGTCCTTACTCGTAGCAATGTCATATTACATAGCAACCTCGCAAAAGATTCAATAGAATAAATTTACTGGATAGTAAATAACCGCATCATTTTCTACTCCGTGTTGTATTTAACTAAATAAAATTATCTTAGACTATAACTGTTGCCTACAGTTTTACCCACGAGGAATTAGTTTTTGTTTCTCGCGGGATCTACATGACACAGGATATGTGTTTACAATATTTCATGGATATCGGTTCAATAGTTGAGGCGTGAAAGCGTAACAAACAAACAAGTAACAAACTACCAAACTCACTTTGGATTATGATATTATTTGGAGTTAAGATAGGATTTAGATAGGCTTAGTCGGAGCTATAAAAGTATCATCTTTTCGCCCATAATTTTTGTCATGTCTTTGTCCGCCACAATTTCAACTCAGTAAAATTTCACAGATTATCAATTTCCTCTCTATATACCTATGTTTAAATAGCAGTCCCCAAAACTCCTTTTCCATACTGTAGACAGATGTCGTACGTAATGAGGACGTGCTTGTCAATTTTATGGAGACTAACAATCCTTGTTGCATTTGACAGAAGGATTGAGAAACGATGTATCTGTTACTTCCTTTCACCGTGATTTAAAATCATGTATCTCAAGACTGGTTACTAGATTTACGCGATGTACTGTTTAGAAGTTGTCAGGTTGTGCTAAAATATAAACAATGTTATATTATATCTGTAGTTTTGTGTATTTCAGACTCTTTAAGAAAAGAGAAGTAGCTGAAGTGTGCCAGGTCTCTATCTTTCGCAAGGCATTAAATCATCCAGTAGGTCAAATCAATCCCAGACAAAAAGAAAAAAAATTAACATTGTAATACATGCAAAATAGTTCCCCGCTTAAATAGCCTGTAAAATAAACATAGCACGTACCTAATATGCCAAATTAGGGGTAGATTTCATCAATTCGTGTGTAGCGGGCGCAATAATTTGAAGCTCGCATGAAGCGCAACGTGCCTCAAAGCGATACAACGACAACACAGACTTGTCACATGTACCGTCTTTAGTTAAAGCATAGAATACTTAATAATACTACGTATAGAATGGACACTCCCTTCCCCCCGCCAATCACAGCTTCCTCACCCCGCGCCGCAGTTTTGGGTAGCGTTTAGGGCACTAGCCGTCAGGGCTGTATGTATTGCTTAAAAGATAATTAAAAGAATAGTGGTGAAGTCTTGTGCTGTAGTTGGTTGTTTGATTAACAGTAATGACAAAAAGAGACGATTTTATTCTTTTCCTCCAGAAGAATCGAGGTAAGTAACATATTTTGCCTATTTATTCAAACAATTTGTAGGATTGAATTTTGGTATTATATGTAATACAAATATAATTTTATACGTTTTGGTTTATTTTATTCTGTTTGATAATGTAAATAAAATGATAATTGAGATAGACATTGATACAATTTTAATCAATTGTATATTTATTTGTTTGTTGTACGACATTTACACATTTGCGTTAAGTCGCGAGACGCTAGCATCGATGTGGGTCTTTTTGAATTAGGTAACTTGTCACGCGAAATTAGATATGTTTTGTGACAAAACATAATAAATCTTAAAGAATTTAAGTAGTATTAGTCACGCCTTCAATTAATATCCATGAATTATTCAGGAACCTGCAGATCATCAGAAACTTATTACATTCTAGCGCCCAACGTGGGGTTTAATTGTAGCGTGTAAGAAGATACCTGAATTCTAAAAATTTGTAGGTAAAGTTGGAAAAACACCTAGTTTCATGTGACTTAATATATCAAAGTAATTTTTATACTCTGCAAATTTTATATTTTGTACACTTTAGACTTTAGCGTGTGGTCCACCGTACATACATTCGCATAATTGCCAAGTGTTCATGCTAGTAAAAAATTCGGTGGTGTAAGTTTTAATTTATGGCAGTCATGCATATACGAAGATAAAATTAAATGTTTGGACTCCCTCTGTTGAAGATATCATGGTTATTGACCACGTCGTTGGATTAGTGGCTTGCTTATTGTATTCAAGTACCAGAAGTCGTGTGTTCGATTCCTTTTATGTATAGACATCTTTAGAGTTCGTCTTAGTCTGGGTACTATATTAGTGAATTGGTCCTTATCTAATTTCAATGGTACAGGAGAATGAGACGTTCTGATCTGAAGTGAATAAAATCAAGTTTGGGATTAGACAAATGTAATGTATAATACATAAAATACATATTTAATTAAATTAAAAATAACGGAACAGACGTCACGTTTGAATTTTCACCTTTTTGATGTAATCGAAATTCAATGAGCGATTGTGTACCGACTTGCGCGGATGTGTAATTGCAGCATAATAAAAAGAAAAAAATGACATGTGTCATACAGTGGCGTGTGACGTGAGCTTACAACGTAACATTGTAGGAACGTTTCCGCAGTTCCTTTTGTTTGGGTATAAAATCTTTTTTTGTTTTTCAGATGTATATACTGGATTCAAGTGATTGGGCGACCCGACTTACACAATAAAAGTTTAAAGAATTACCGCGTTTGCGATCTTCATTTCTGTGCTTCGGATCTTCTTCCAAAGAAATTAAAAAGAAACGCAATACCAAAACGCAGTACGCCGTCAAATTCTGTTCAGCAGTTTCCAAGATTAGCCCGTACAGACATACATACATACATAGACATGATTTTTTTTTTTTTTTGGACTCCACTGGTCTTAGGGTCTGATTTTTTTTTTACTTTAATGTACAGAAACGCCTTTTTACTGTTTTAATATATGTATAGATAAAAAAAAATTATAATGTGCACAATGATGAGTGTCGTATTTTTTCCCTGTATGTCGAAAATACTTTATTTTAGCACATGCGCCATGTTTAGTGATAATGAAAGATATATTTAAACCATAATGAAAGAAAGAAAAAATTACACGCGAGTAGGAATTATTCCATAACAATAGTCCACGACGTTGGCCCAATGCGGGTTTGTGGACTTCACATACGCCTTAGAATTATTACTTCTTTGGCTGGTTTCTTAAGGTATTTTCCTTCACTAAAAACGTTCTTAGTTCGTTCTTGGGCCTGTGCCCGAATTCGAACCCTCGACCTCATAAACGTGAGGCGAGCGCAGTACCAACTAGTCTATCACGAATTCGTACAGTTTTGTATGGTTGCATAGAGATTTTGCACGTAAACATCGAAAGTTGGAAAAAAGATTGTATACCAACGACTTAAATCTCAATTAATCAACCACCTATATAAACAATTTTTATTTTTATGCACACTTTACGCCGCCATCACAAAGTTACTGGTGCCCACGGCCGGTCCGCGCGGTCTGACACCCCTAACGATGGCCTTAGGCATGTGTGCGTGCGCTGCCGTGTGCGAATACGATTATTGTATTTGTGTAGGAATAGGTAGTCGATTTCCCGCCATCGCATACATTTTGGCACAAGTGTCCGCCCTGTGGTTAAAGCCTATAACGATGACAGATTTAAAACACTTAAATAAAACATAACAGAAATCATTCGAAGGACGGAAACCATTCAAAGGCCATTTACTTAGAAATAAAGTCAGCAGTCAACTAACAGGCAAGTGGCGCTTAATTACTTACCAGAATATAACTTACTGATTAGGAAAGCGTTCATAACAAGACAATACTACAATAGACAAGCCAGTCTAGTTTGGTAGTTAAATAAAAGTAAATTAAATATTGTTCGGGATTTGAGAAAGCTATTGGTGCTAAAAGTTTGAGAGCGCTCAATTACAATGTAATTTTTTGAAAGACTACTTTAGGAAATTGTATCAGAAAGTCTATTTACATGAATATAATCTTGGATTCAATTAATGGAATGGCTTCAAAAATTGGCCTCGTGTAATGGTCCATTAGTAAACCGTAATCGGTTGCCATGGTTACAAATGGAGTAGCGCGATCTCGCTTATATGGTAAGTATTTGACTTCATATTTTTGTTGATCGACAAACGGAAGCATACTTCAAGACTTACTGAGTTTATATACTTACTCTATATCTAGTCGGTATATATTCTAATAAATATTTGGTACTTCTTCTGTTACAATCGGAAGTTAAATAACGTCATTGCATCAACTTGAATGCAGTATTTCTGTTTTTTTAAGTCATATATAGGTCAGTCTTACAGACAGTAGGTATACTCGTACCTCAATATGACTGATTCGTTACTTTTCAAACACCCTAAGTCGAATAGGAAGGAAGCTGAATAAACATAGGCCAAATCCTCCGTCTGTCTCCGGCAGATGAGAGAGGGTTGTGCTCCTGCAGTGGAGACAAAAATAACCTGATGATGATGATGAATAAACATCATTTGTCATAAACTATGTTAATTTATTCGCCATAATACGTACGACTTCTTTGTTCATGATTATAGATAGGTACGTTATTTATTGGTCTGTTTCGACTTAGACTGTAATAATAATTCTTTTATCGCTATAAGTCGTAGCGAAAAAATCAATTTAAGTCAAAACTATCAAACAATTTAGATACATGCTACTAGATCTTGCACGGTAGCGCGATGCTTCCCATCACCAGCTTGTGTCATTTATAATTGGGCTATATATCTAGTTTGAAATCAACTGTAATATCTAAAGGTTCTAGCTGTTGGCAAATTGTAGGCAATGTGTAGCTTATAATACGATCAAACTTCTTGGAGAGATTAAATGGAAATTACAATTTTCTAAATTTGTTATCCCGTGAGCCCAGTGCTTTTAGTTAGTCGAACTTGCAAAACTCCTTAAACTGAGATATGAAAATGATAAGTGAGGTATTAAATAATTCAAAAACATGGACCCAGAATCACCTCCAGTCTTATCACCATGACTTCTTTTTTTACTTCCGACCTAGTGTCAGACTTTTGCTGCGAATTAACGACAGTGATCGTTGGTTCGACTCCCAATTTCCCACTGTGTACATACGAGTACTTATAGGTACACCTTTGTAACATAATACAAATTGACCTAGCTTCGGCCTTACACCACAAAGTATAATAAAAAAAACACATATTATAAATAATAAAACAACTTCCGAAAACCGAAATCACAAATTGAGCTCATTATGCCCAGCAATACATCATCAATAAACGATAAACAAGATAGATACTTGCCTGGTTTCTAACCCCTGATCTTAGGAACGTAAGGCGAGAACACTGCCAACAAAGCTAAACATAATCGTCCTGTGTTTCCTCAGGTCGGACCTGAACATGTTCGTGAACCGACGCAACTTCGACGAGATCGACCAGACGTCGATGCCGTTCCCCTACAAGAGATTCTCGCGCCTGTACAGACCCAACTACATTGATTCGCCGTTTCACGGGTGAGGGCAGCTTGTTTTCAGTTAGTCGTTATTTGAAAGCGCGTGCTGTGGCCCAGTCTAGATTATATAGCTGTAAGCTTCGGAAATATTATTAATCATATTTTGCACATATAATGGGTATCAAACCTGATAATGTTTATCCTTTACTTTGAATAATTTAATGTTTAATTCAAATTGTTTCTCCCTTTACAGCATAACAATTAGCGGTGGAGATCAATTTATTAAAATTATACTTTGTGTTTTATTGTTTTGCATAGCCTAATGTTTTTTTTATTTGTCGTTACTTATTTATATTATAACATAAGTAACGGATTTGGTAGTTATAATAACGTACAGAATTAATTTTCTCTTTAACTTTCAGCGGCATGGACCAGAAGAGGTTTCACGATATCCCCATGGACGAGATTGACCTGTCGTACTTCCCCATCGGGTCCAGGCGCTAAGGACCAGTACAACCTTCTAGATCAAAGTTAACTTCTCTTATTAACTAAAGCTTATTATTTCCTAACATGATATTAAACAATTAGCTAAAATAGCTCATAAAAACATTCTAGTCCAAAGCCAAAGAGCTAATATAGAGCCAACCCAAAATAATCTGAGCCTTGAAAATATAAGTAGAAAAAAATTCAATAAAATAATTAAAGTGAAAATAGTGTTATAAATTTTTATTTTAATAATTGTTTTTGTAGAGACCCTTGTTCCCGATTAGTCAAGGAATATATTTAGTTTAAACAATGGTTTGACAGACTTTACTCACAAACTGCGAACTTCACCTGAAATTGAATCTCTAACTCAATTTAACTTAGAATTAATAAGTAAAAGATTGTAAATTTCTCAAATATTTATTATAAATAATAATAATAATATTAAGAGGGAGAGGTTTAAGCGATTCTATTAATAGTTATATTACTTAGATGTTACTTATATCGAACGAAATTTATACTTAAATATATTGAAACCTTTTACCTGTAAATTGTTTTACTCATTCTCGATATATTTTGTGATGAAAATTGCATGGCATGTTTAAAAGATACTTAAGTATTATACATATTTATAAGTTTAAGAATAAAACACTATCAATGTTCTTAAAAAATGTTTATTTTCACGTAACATATTTTATCCATATTCTGTTACTAACTCTTTCCTACCAAAACATTAGTTTTAAAAGAGGCCAAACTATCACAGGATTATATGTTAACAAAAGTATAAAAATGTAATTTAGTTATATACGTGAAGGTAAAAACTTTTTGGTGGCCGCCTTCATGCATTCACAAGACATGGCCATATCTTTGCCCCAGGAAAGAAAATGTAATAGAGATGGAAAGCAGAAATTATCGACTTCCGATAAATCAGTATTATGGCCGTCCTAACTACAGCAGGACAATCTCAGACTGTAAACAAAAATATATTGTAAATATTACTTTGTTGATACAAGTTCTAGATATTGATTACATATGTTTCCTATATAGTTTGGTCGTTACAAGTTTATAAACAGAAAGTGAAAATAATTTTCCTTTGAGTTGTCTATTCAGTAATGAAATTTTATCATGTTATATAATAAATACTGAATGCAAAACTGTAAAACCAAACCAAATTATAAATAGTATTTCAGTTAAGTCTGTCGTCATCAGGGATTTCCCAGTGATGTGACTGGATTTAATTAAAAATCTATCGTAAGCACCAAAACCAGTGTCGAGGTTACGAGTATCTGGATAATCTCCAGATAGGAAAACTCACTTAAGTTATTTCTTTAAAAATGTAGAGGAAATAAAAGCCTCTGTTTTTAATGCTTCTTTAATTATTTACGCATTAAAAATCAATTTGAAAGTATCAGAAATAATTTGTTACTAAATCTTTAAAAGAAGTTTCCACCTTTCGTTCAATATTAAGTTTGATCTTAATTTAAAATTAATACTATGGTAGGTATGACCGAGATGTCTATATACAAGATGTGCTTTCCCTTCAGAGAATGGTACCAGGTGAATACTCAGTATAGTAAGTAACTATTCCATTGGGGTTTAAAGGTTAGAAAAATTATATTATCAACTGTTCCGGACTGCTGTTGCCAATTCTCACGTGCAACAATGGACTAATAACCATTTTAAGGCCATAAAGGCAACAGCTACACCGTCTGAAAATACTAAATACAATATTACTATTTCGTAAAGAAGCGACACTCACCTCCTTCGCCCGCAACATAGAGCACGGTAGGCAGTACGCAATACTGGGCTCGATGCTTTAGTTAGAGAGAGAAGCACTTGTTGTTGATGTATAACGTTGTCCCTCTCTCGATCGCTCTCGGTGCAGCAGCCAACCCTACAAACATTACGCGCGCACACAAACGTGTACGGACAAACAGGTTAGTGTGTAGTAGTCGCCTATGGAGTGTCGGGAGTGTGGTACCGCGCAGCTTAGTCACATATATGTGGGTTAATTAAACAAATCCACTCAAAAGTAAGAATGCCACGCAAATAAATTGTAATCAGTAGCACCGCAACAGAATATCATTTTGGAAACAAGAAAAAACCGCGAAATAATGACTTGCCGCAGGCAACCTTTGCCTAATTTAACAGCGCAAATAGCTCAGTCGCATAATATTATCATTTTCATAAAACAATATTACATTTGACCGCCTCTTTGGCCTAATGGATGAGCTCCAGAGGTTGTGGGTTCGATTCCCACTAGGAACAAACCACTTTGTAGAAGATGGTCCAGGTCTAGTTATTATATTTGTGATTTTATCTGTCCTAAACTAATTCCCATCATACAGGAGAACATCCTAGTAAGGGATCAGGTAAGTGTATATGAAATATTTATTTATATTTCAAAAGAAAATCCAAACTTGTGGAAATTCCGTAATATAAAAAAAACTGGCCAACTTTTTGTACGGCGATTTTTGAAAATTGCTAAAAAAGCTAATCATAAGTACCTACAGAGTAAATGAAAAGTTTGTATGAAAAGTAAACAATAGTTTTTCGTTCGATATACCTATAGTTTGATTTAGCACTTTACTCATCTTTAAACCAATTAAACTTGCTAAAATGTCTAGCGGCTTGATTGTGAAAAAAGGTTCAAAGGAGACGGAAACAAGATTGTATAATACGGGAAGTGCTCTTTTTGTTTTAAACTCGGATTTTTTTGGAACAGTCTATGTTTACTACACATAGTTACTAGTCTATTATTTTAGTTTTAATAAGACAGTGGTAATTATAATACCTAATTACTTATTTACTGTTTTAGAAAAGCGTTTCTGATGTCTGTATGTTGTACAGTCTGTATCTCATCCAGTTGGATTTCGATAGTAAATCATATTTTCAATTTGCAAGTTACTACTTGCAGCTGAAAGTACTTTTAAAACTTGGTCTACAATTTAACAAACCTAAATATCTTAAACTTAATCTTATTCAGTTACAAATGTAGGGGCCTTCCTGCTTGATACTTGTAATAAAAAGTACATTCTTTATTTTCACTTGCGAAACTAAAAATAATGAAGTGACAACAGCAAAACAAAGCAGTAAAAGTTAATCACAGTCGACTAATTAAAGCAATATTCGTACGACTATAAGCGAGGTGTGGCGCGTGATTGCGAAGTGTAGGGATGTCAAAGTCATACATAACATAACACTGGCCTACAGATACCGATACTTTAAGACCGGTACAACTTACCTGTACATCACTCTACTGCTGCGGTAAAGCCAAAAGAGAGTGAAGTTTATTTTTTTTTGTAGAATCATAGCGCATAGTTCTAGCTATAGTAGGTACCTACATATTTCTGTAGTGAATAAAGTTTTTCACTATAACTTGCCTTATACTTTTCTTATTGCCTTGCAATGAAAAACTATGACATGTTACTTTTGAATCATACTCGTACTCATGTATATATTCGTATAACATGTATGTACTAGCTGTTCCCGCGCCCCGCTCGCGTGGACAACAGGACACGCTCCCGCTGCCGCTCCCACTCCCGCTTCCGCTCCCACGCACACGCTCACTACAGCTCCAAATGTAGTTATAACTGATCGCAATCTGAATTTCACCGAAGATTATAATTATATTTCTTTGTTATATTGCATGGTACATACCTACTAATGTAAAAAATAAAAATACTCAAAACTTTTGATTGAGTGAAATATTGCAATGAAATAAAGACTAATTGTTACTCTGAGTTTAGCACTGTACTTCAGTGAAAAGTCCATCAAAAACGGTTCAGTAGTTTTTTCGAGATGCGTGCATTAACTAACATACAAAAATTTAACAAGTTATTAAGATTTATTTATTACTTATCCCCCATTCTTATTTTTTACACAAATTTTCAACAGACACTTAAAGTATAATTTTACCACTAACCTCACAAGTTAGTATTCACTGTCAAAATTGCCCATTTTCCCCAGATTCCGACACGTCTGCCCAACGTGACCATTATGGACGTACTAAAGCCCGTTGACCGATGACCGACATTCCACTTTTAATGCATCAAATAGGTACTACCAATCAGTTTTAGAAATGTGTATTTAGCCCTGGCTATACTGGCCATCCGTGGTCACTAATAAATATTTGAACTTTATCATTATTAGTACGGTATGCTAACTCTCACGCACCACGACTGTGCTAAGCGTAAGTTTAAAAAGTACGTGTTTTTTGGAAGCCCTAGCGCGTGTCACGCCGGCAGCCTGTCGTTTTCAAGTAATTAAGTTTCGTGTAGTGATGTGATAAGCACACGCGTGTGATAAATTGGCTGCTGAGCCACAGGACAAATACAAATTGTAATAAAATACTTATGTGACTCATTATTTTGTAATGAAATGGTCTTTTTACCACTTAACAAACAGACTTCGCTATGTAATGTATAAAACTGTAAACTTAAATATAGAAAAGAGGGAAAGGATGGACGGAGAAGTGGCGGGACGGGGTAAAGAGTGGGGAAAAGTGGAGGAGGGCAGAGGAGGTAAAATGAATGGAAATAGGAGGGGAAGGGAATAAATAGGTGTGCGCCGCCGCCGCCGAGGCTTTTCCGTTACGCCCAGCCGCCGCCGCCTATAGTTCGATTGGCGTGAAATCAGCGTGAGTATAGCGCCAAACTGCCTCAATGTGGGTCTAATAACAACCAACCAATGCACAGTGGTGCCCCAATGTATAGTAGGTCGAAATACAAATTATTTATGAACACTGAACTATCGTTTGTATTTTACCTAATAACTCACTAGTTCCGGCCCGACATTATGCTGTAAATATGTGCCAGGTAAACAAATATTTTCATTATTTTTTCGAGTTTGCAAGTAAACACAACCAATACCACGTAATAAGTGTTCTCAGTGAGTCATCTAGTGACATCGTGACAGTGATTTATTTTTTACTACCAAACGCCCGCGATATCACGCCCGCGATATCGCCCGCGTAAAGCAAGTTTTTATTTCGCGAGGAAACCATTTTTCCAAAGATTATCATGAACCTTTATTCATAAACATGATGTTATGTGTACTAATCAATTAAATTGAAGGGCGGATTCTGAAGTTCACGCGAGCGGAGCCGCGGGCACAGCTAGTTTTCTAATAAACTAATAACAGGCTGCCTACCTAGTCATATCTTCTTATAAATAAAATCGTAAACTTCGCGTGTCTGTACATTGAAGATATTTGCAAAAAAAAAATTGGGGGGTCTAAGGATAAGCAACAGAACATATTTCGATCATTTTTGAAATTTTTGTCTGTTTGTCTGTTTGTCTGTTTGTCTGTTTGTCTGTGAGTTTGTGCACGCATCACTTAAAAACGACTGATCGGACTTGGATGGACTTTTCACAGAAACATGGGGCTTAATTTGGTGTAACATATAGGCTTTATTTCATCGCAATCGGCTAACTCAATCAAAAGTTATAGACATTTTTAGTTTTCAAATACATTAGTAGGTAAGGTTAGTATGCAATATATTGCACATAATAGTATTTCCGTTCTATTCAGATTGCGATGAGTTTGGATTACATTTGGAGCTGCGGGTGGGAATTGTAGTGCAAGTATGCGTGGGCGTGGGCTCGGGCGTGGGCGTGGGCGTGGGCGTGGGAAAAGGGTAGTGGGTGTGGGAGCGGGAGCGGGAGCGGAAGCGGGAGGGGAGCGGGACCGGAGCAGGAGCGGAAGCGGGAGCGGAAGCGGGAGCGGAAGCTGAAGCGGGAGCGGGAGTGGGAATGGGAGCGATTCTATAGTTCACGCGAGCCAAGGTCACCTGGACGATACACTGCGAAGAATGCAGGGTGTAAATGTTCGACTGAATTCGTGAGCGGTAGCGGGAGCGGGTATGGTACCAGTGTAATTTGAGTGTTTGAAAATTAGCATAACTTTCGACTGAGTTAACCGATTACGATGAATTTGTGGTATACGTATGCAACAAAGTAATGTTGGTCGGAATTTGGATTGCGATGGATTAGTTACGAGGACTACATTTGGAGAGACGAGGGAAAGAGGTTTGAGGGGAGAGTTGAGGGGAGAGCTGAGGGGAGAGTTGAGGGGAGGGTTGAGAGGAGTGTAGAGGGGAGGATTGAGGGGAGGGCTGAGGGGAGAGTTGAGGATCTGGATTTGGACCTGGGTCTGGGCCTGGAATTGGCCCTGGACCTGGACCTGGACTGGACTGGACTGGACTGGACTGGACCGGACCTGGACCTGGACCTCGCCCTGGCCCTGGCCCTGGACCTTGACCTGTACCCGGACCCGGACCCGGACCCGGACCCGGACCCGAACCCGGACCCGGACCCGGACCCGGACCCGGTCCCGGTCCCGGTCCCGGTCCCGGACCCGGACCCGGACCCGGACCCGGACCCGGACCCGGACCCGGACCTGGACCTGGTCCTGGACCTGGACCTGGACCTGGACCTGGACCTGGACCTGGACCTGGACCTGGACCTGGACCTGGACCTGGACCTGGACCTGGACCTGGACCTGGACCTGGACCTGGACCTGGACCTGGACCTGGACCTGGACCTGGACCTGGACCTGGACCTGGACCTGGACCTGGACCTGGACCTGGACCTGGACCTGGACCTGGACCTGGACCTGGACCTGGATCTGGACCTGGTCCTGGTCCTGGTCCTGGACCTGGACCTGAACCTGGGATATGGAGCGGAAGTAGGAATTGGAGCGGATCCTGTAGTCCACGCGAGCGGAGCCGCGGGCACAGCTAGTTATAAATAAAATATTTATTAATGTTAGGTTCATGCTTTGTGCATTTCCGAGAAAATGGTAGCAATAGAAAGGTCATTAGCCTATTTTTTAAATTGTACATGATGTATTCACTTATATTATTAGTAAATATGTTAAAAACTAGCTGTGCCCGCGGCTCCGCTCGCGTGGACTACAGGATCCGCTCCAATTCCCACTTCCGCTCCCTATCCCACTTCCACTCAGACATTAAACCCAGGTCCAGGTCCAGGTCCAGGTCCAGGTCCAGGTCCAGGTCCAGGTCCAGGTCCAGGTCCAGGTCCAGGTCCAGGTCCAGGTCCAGGTCCAGGTCCAGGTCCAGGTCCAGGTCCAGGTCCAGGTCCAGGTCCAGGTCCAGGTCCAGGTCCAGGTCCAGGTCCAGGTCCAGGTCCAGGTCCAGGTCCAGTCCAGGTCCAGGTCCAGGTCCAAGGCCAGGTCCAGGTCCAATTCCAGGCCAGATCCAGATCCTCAACTCTCCCCTCAGCCCTCCCCTCTACACTCCTCTCAACTCTCCCGTCAACCCTCCCCTCAGCTCTCCCCTCAACTCTCCCCTCAAACCTCTTTCCCTCGTCTCTCCAAATGTAGTCCTCGTAACTAATCCATCGCAATCCAAATTCCGACCAACATTACTTTGTTGCATACGTATACCACAAATTCATCGTAATCGGTTAACTCGGTCAAAAGTTATGCGAATTTTCAAACACTCACATTACATTGGTACCATACCCGCTCCCGCTACCGCTCACGAATTCAGTCGAACATTTACACCCTGCATTCTTGTATCGTCCAGGTCTAGGTCCAGGTGACCTCGGCTCGCGTGAACTACAGAATCGCTCCCATTCCCACTCCCGCTCCCGCTTCAGCTTCCGCTCCCGCTTCCGCTCCTGCTCCGGTCCCGCTCCCCTCCCGCTCCCCTCCCGCTCCCGCTTCCGCATCCGCTCCCGCTCCCGCTCCCGCTCCCGCTCCCGCTCCCACACCCACTACCCTTTTCCCACGCCCGCGCCCACTTCCGAGCCCACGCCCACTCCCACTCACACTCCAATTCCCACCCGCAGCTCCAAATGTAATCCAAACTCATCGCAATCTGAATAGTACGGAAATACTATTATGTGCAATATATTGCATACTAACCTTACCTACTAATGTATTTGAAAACTAAAAATGTCTATAACTTTTGATTGAGTTAGCCGATTGCGATGAAATAAAGCCTATATGTTACACCAAATTAAGACCCATGTTTCTGTGAAAAGTCCATTAAAGTCCGATCAGTCGTTTTTAAGTGATGCGTGCACAAACTCACAGACAAACAGACAAACAGACAAACAGATAAACAGACAAACAGACAAAAATTTCAAAAATGATCGAAATGTGTTCTGTTGCTTATCCTTAGATCCCCCAATTTTTTTTTTGCAAATATCTTCAATGTACAGACACGCGATGTTTACGATTTTATTTATTAGATAATTAAATTTATCTTTAAGCAATATATTGCATTAGTAGATGGAAGAATTCTATTTATTCAATTTATTTTGTTATTTTATTTACTGTATTTTGTAATAGAATTAAACAAATTAAACAATTTTCAGAATTTAATTGCAAGGAAACATATTTTTCGAATTAATAGAGTAGTGGTTAACCATCAGTCACAGAAAAATTAAGTCATTTTTTAAAATTGACCGTCTTAGTATGACCGCTAAATGCCTGATCTAGCTCTGCATTCGCATCAATGTAGCTAAAGAGTTTCATTCATTGTTTTTTTCTGTAATTTAAAATATTACTAGTTAAGTTATTAATAGTAGGGTAATTTTAATACAAATCTCCTTGGAAAAATTCACTGGCCAGTTGGTTGGTCGATTTGTTGGTCGACTGGTTGGTCGACTGGTTGGTCGACTGGTTGGTCGACTAGTTGGTCGATTTGTTGGTCAATTGGTTGATCGATTTGTTGACCAATTCGTTGGCCTATTTGTTCCTCCTGTTCTGTTCATCCATTATTTTGGTCGACTGTTTCGTCGAATATATGATGATAGTAGTAAAACTAAACTATTGTGCTTCACGGTATGAGGTGTAGTCTAATAGTAGACTAGTAGATCTCCCCGACTGGCTGGCCGACTAGTTGGTCGACTGGGTGGTCGATTTGTGGTCTGATTTGTTGACCAATTCGTTGGCCTATTTGTTGAACCATTATTTTGGTCGACTGTTTCGTCGAATATATGATGATAGTAGTAAAACTAAAATAAATACATTTTTTTTTTATGGAAAAAGGGAAATTCTCATAATCATAATACCTTGCACTGGGCATGTGAAATCCATCACAGTACGAGGCGTACGAGGAGGTCGCAACCGTAGCGTCACTTGTTGATAGCATTTATGGCGTAATACATTCGGTCCGTCGCCTAAACGGGTACTGAATTTAAATCACTTTCTCTGACCTAATCGTTTTCTAGAAGATATGACTTCTAAGAGCGAGCTGAGATGAGGTAACCGTAAACTTGGTTACTTTTTATACTCCATTTGGTCATACTTCACCTGGTTTTTAAACTCATTTCCGTTACGAGATCAAGTAGAACCACAGATTACTTTATACGGTTGGTTAAACTTCACAGCATGATATTTTTGGACGTTTTTACCACTTAACAAATACCCAAGTAATATCGAAAATTGCTTAAGTTGATAGGGCTTGATCGTTCTTAGGTAAAAGTTAGGTAAATACTCTTCTTTAGTGCGTGCGCGTGCTTGGTGCCATACGTCGGCCAGACGCAGTAAAATCCAGCTGGTGACCGATTGCTTCAACAGTCAGTACTGTTTTAGAAGTTTTATTAGACGACATTTGCAAATTCGATAATAAATAAATATATTATTTGCCTCGTGTGGTATTCGGAACAGAACCACCACTCTTATTCTTCCTATGAATGGCATATAAGGAAAAGGATAAATTCAGGTGAGGGGCAAAGCATCGACTTGGAGATTACAAATTACAAATTTAATTATTTACTTCACAATTTTTTGTAAAGTCTGGTGCCTGAGTTCAGTACCTAGTTAGGTTACACAGTAACCTGTAAATACAGGTCGTCAGGCTCCACCTCCGAACCATGTAATACAGTGGTAAGTAATTATTATTCCAATTTAGATATCAACAAAGTAATTTTGCTTATAAAATAACTTATGGCAATAGACAACAATGATTTATAAATTTAAAGTAGTGTGTAGGGTATGAGTTAGGATGTGAGTAGTGAGTGTATGTGTGTGGGTGGGGGTGTGTTATTAGATATAAACTTCAGATAATTACTACCTACTCCAGCAGTGGACTTAAGTTGTTAATATAGCAGCATTCCAGAAGTTCTAATATGAAGATTTTTACAGGACCTGCCTACAAGGTTTTTAAACCTGTAGTATCGCTATTATATCTTATCTCATTGACCAAAGCGTTAATGTTTATGTAAAATGGTAGGTACTACTTTATATGGGTCTTCTGTACATTCACCGCAGACCAACTTAAAATACTTATCCCACTTAAGATAAACTTCTGGTACACAGTGTCTTATAGGTATATACATATATATGTGTCTTATAGGTATATAGTATATGTTAATATTTGACAGATTTTGACATTTACTGTTAAATATTTACGCAGCTGTTTAATATGCATTATGGTTCCAAACTTGTATGAAAGACTTAAGGCCCGATCTCACGCTATCCATCACGAATTCGTCGTTTAGATTGGATTTGGACGATCCGTATAATTCCTATAATCCGACTCCCTCATACAACTTCACACAATACGTAAACAACCTTCGAAGTCAAACTTCAAAATTGACTTGAAGTTCGTTTAATCGGACTGGAGAACACAATACAATTCTGTGAGGTCAATCAACAGGTTGTAAACAAGTGTTTGAAAATATTCATTTGAAATAGGTATGTGTTCCAAAACTATTTCACTTGTTACAAACTTTAGCCCAATGAATTGATAGAAATGTTAAAATGTTGTAGTTATTTTCTAATAAATAAATGATAACCTAGTCGATACGAAAGGCATTAATAATTAAACTAGCTGTGCCCGCGGCTCCGCTCGCTTGGACTACAGAATCCGCTCCCCTTCCCACTTCCGCTCCAACTCCCGCTCCAGGTCCAGGTCCAGCTCTAGCTCCAGATCCAGCTCCCGCTTGAGGTCCCGCTCCTACTTCCGCATCTACCACCCCGAACCCTGCCCGCAACTCTACTTTCAACCCTTCTCTCAACCCTCCCCTCAACCCTACCCTCAACCCTACCCTCAACCCTACCCTCAACTCTCTCCTCGAATTTATAGATTTCAAAAACTCACATTACATTGGTACCATATCCGCTCCGGCTACCGCTCATGAATTCAGTCGAGCATTTACACCCTACACTCCTCGCAGTGTATGCGAGTTTTCGGAAACCATAAATTTGCATAACTATTGATTGACTGCACCAATTGCAATGAAATAAAGCCCAAATGTTACACCGAATTAAGCACTATGTTTCTGTGAAAAATCCATCAAGATCGGTTCAGTGGTTTTTAAGTGATGCGCGCACAAACAAACAGATAAACAGACAAACCGACAAACCGACAAACCGACAAGCAGACAAACAGACAAACATCTTCAATGTACACACATGCGAAGTTTACGTTTTTATTTATTAGATTTGGAAACCTTGATTTAAGACAACAACAACAAAAAGTTACAAGATTGTTTAAACTTCATGTTACAAGATCAATAAAAACTACACTAAAACTGTTAGTAAACTAATATTTTTGGTCTGCGACCGACCTAAGCAGAATTTGATCCTACCAAATAAGTAATTGTACTAATTTTTCATTTTTTAAACGCCAGTCATCACATCATCCCTCAGACGTCCGCTGGACATAGGCCTTCCCCAATGAACGCCACAACACCCGGTCGGGTTTTTTGAACGCCAATAATTGTATAAATATTATAATGACAACGTATATAGAGAATTATTATCTCTATAGCAAACGTATTCTAAATATTGCGTTGCGTTTTGCCAATGCTACACACACTACGGAGTAGCATTGTTCGTAAAATGCGTTACGTTGGTGCTTCTACTACTTATTCAAAAGCATATTGTAAATTCGTAACAACCTAATACTAGCAAATTTTCTTAATAAATGACTAATATAATTTATTTGCCAATAACGTAACGTAGGTTTTATTTAGGTTCACCCTTGTTTATGACTTTCATATGGGTAAAAAACGAGAAAGTAGAAATAAAAATTCGCAAAATAGCAAATAAATATTCACGACGGTTTTATCTACTCTTTTAAACTCATTCGACGTCTTTGCATGTTTGCGGTAAATTGAGTCCATCGCTAACCTCACCCGTCTCGTCTTCAATAAAAATAGGTGAATATAGCATGCTTCTTTTGCATATTTAATTAATTATGCCATATAATGAATTTGGCCTGATGTCAAGTTTTAGGGAAATAGTAACTAGTGTTTAACGTTAATAATGAAAATTTAAAAGAAGTACAAAATTCTCAACCTAAATTAATAAGAATAAAAACAGTTGCCGGTACGCTCCCCACATATATGCTTTGTTTTGTAATAAATAAAATAAAATACATATTAAAAATACACAGTTGGTGCTGTTTAGGCCAAGATACCTACTAATTTATCTTTGGCCTATACAATTCACAAAAGTATGCTTACGAACCGTATAATTTTGAACGGAAAGTATTTGTTTATTTATTGTGGTGATAGAAAAAATATACTAATACTAAAGAAAATGGGGATGGGAGGAACCGCTCTACAGAACGGAAAGTTAATATACATTTTCGCCTGGCCCATTACGGCTAATACAACTTTCCTGTGCGAAACTAAAATTTTCCCGGTTAAAAGTCCTTGTCCATTAGAACAAAAAGCACTGCGACGGTATTTTTGTTAACAAGGAATATAAAAATTTAATTTCGTCTCTCAAAGTAAAAAAGATAATTCAGTATCATCATTTAGGTAGTCATTTAAAAGCCCATATGATTGATTATCTATCCGAGTGTGTCAGCAGTTCAATTCAGTTCGCTTTGTTTCAAAAGTAACGCCTTTCATTTGTTTTATGCAAGTTTTGTGTTTATTGTTGTGCTTCAGTATGATAGAGGTCGATAAAGTAGAGCAAATTCTAATGAGTAGGTACACACCACATATCACATAGTCAACGAAGTCATCAACAAAGTAGTTTTAATCAATAAAGAATTCTATTGACAGATTAGCAAACAAATACAGTTTTTTGTTGTTGTAAATAATAAGAATCAGGAATCAGTTATTACGAAACCGGCTATAGGAGGGGAAAAGGGGGGTCTCTTTTTCTCCCCCCATATCTGGTTTCGTAGACGCTAGACGACCGACACACGATAATTAGGTACTCCGCTGCGTCGAAACCAGTTCAAACGTACTAGTAAAAATAATTCTTCCATCTAAACCGGTCAAGTACAATTAAAAATAATTCCTCCATCGAAAGTTAAGAAACTCCGGTTTGGTAGACGGCCGAAGGGAGTACGTGTTGGTGATGTTATTTCTAAGAATTTTATTTACCAAAATATTTTAATAATAAAAACTTTTATTTAAAACATTAATACTAATTACAGAAAACCCACACAAAACTGATTTCTTAGTTTGACTGAGGGGAGCAGTCTCACACACAAACATTTGTACTAAGTACTTCTACAACTTTGCTTACTACTTACAAATATAATAAGAGTATATAACCTAATAAGATTAGTTAAACAAATGCAAAATAAACGTACTTAGAATATCAAAGTGTGGCTTCCGATTGCCACGCACGGATATGCAAAGATACGCACGACGGCCCATGGGAATCTACGCGCTACGCACGCTAGCTGTTTATGTTTACACATACAACTGTGCGTAGCAAAGATAATGTATTAATAAAAATCATAGAATACATCGCTTCTACACCAAACTACCACAGGACATATTAAATACTACGGACATTAAAAAAAACATTGTAAAAAAACTATTATGAAATATACGATTATTATTTGAATGAAAAAGGTGTCTGGTACTAATGTTGCTTTAGATTCTCACAATCTTTCCTATTATTGTATACAAACTTGATTTTAAAAGATGTGTTTTTGGAAGTTTGTTGCCATGTTTCTTCATTTTGTTTATAGAATATTACAGGCAAACATAGGTATCTGGTATCATGTAACAATCGTATTTTGGCTGTTTTGATGAAGATGACTGTGTGTAGTCCACACACAGTACATACAATGAAAATCTACACAGCAAAAACCCATTTTTACATTGGTCACATACTAGGTTACTGGATTGGACAGCCGCGGTAGTCCTTATTAATTAGTTTTTAATTAATACAATAAATTAGTTAATTACATCACATGTTATTACTTAAATTACAATCTAAAAATATACAAAATTGGTCAATGTTCAAAATGTATTACACATAGTGTAATTACACATAGGTCATCCCATTTCTGGGCAAAGCCCCCCCCCCCCCCCTCCCCACCTCACTATCCCTCTTCCAGATCAGTTTGTCGGTGGCCATTCGCGTCCAGAGAGCGCCCAGACCCTAAAGATACAAGTCAAAAAGTGGCGATAGCTCGGTTGGTAGACCATGATAATTAATAAGTACGTATATGTATATAATAACAATAAATATAATAATTGGTAGCCGGATAATTCGGTACTGGATGAAAAAAACTGTATCTGGTCTATGTCTGTACATGAGAGATATTAAAAAAAAATTGTATGAGGGGTCTTTATAGGGCCAATAGAAGCTAAAACATTTTTTTTTAGAAATTTTGTCTGTCTGTCTGTCTGTATGTATGTTTGTTACCGCATCACGCAAAAACTTCTGAATGAAATTTGATGCAGTTTTCACAGTTGTCTTGCTGGTGGTCTAACTTAAAATCTGGTGCATGTATCATCTTGATACGCCACTTAGAACCTGAGATATTAATAAAGTAATTTTTTCTAGAAGCCATTATATCCGATGATAATAAAACGACTGTTAATATTTCTTCCAGTAACTCAGTATCACATTTAGAAATCATTCATGAAAAAAACAAAAAAAATTTTACGAAAATTTTGATAAAAAAAATGCTATATTTCTGGAACGTACGAGTATGTTCATCATATGGGCGAGGTCAATGGCCGCGGCGTGGCGAACGGCGCGGTGCGTATGGGATTGAGTCAAATTTAATTTTTGGGGATAGGGATGGGGTTGAGGTTAGGGTTGGGATTGGGATATTGAGAGCTCGAGTCTGAGTGGGAGTGGAAGTAGAAGTGGGAAGAGAACGGGTGCGGAAGTGGGAACGGGGGCGCATTCTGTAGTTCACGCGAGCGGAACCGCGGGCACAGCTAGTATAACATATATCTTAGTTTCGGGTCTCTTGTAAATTTTTTTAAATGGTAGGCTCCGCGTGTGTTTAATCATGCCTATAGTGAGTGACGATGAAAGATGAGACTTGCTTACATATATAATGAAGAAGCCTTTTACTGAAAACCTCCCTTCTGGCCGTCTACGAAAGTTTTACAGATACTTCGATCTTTTTATTTTGAAACTCTATATTTAGGTGTTAATCGTTAATGGTGGACATATAGGGCAAACCATGGCAATGAAGAATTTCTTCCTTTGGCCAGGCGGCGCCAGCAAAAATCGTAAATGAAAAATAAATATACATACATACGATTGTAGAGAGCATATACTCGTAATTACGAGCATGCATATATGATGTATAATGCAAAGCCCCTCGGAGAGCATAGCTCTCATTGTAGGATGAATATTGAACAAGTAAATGTTTGTCAAGGAGTTCATATTTGTATATACATTCCTACCTGCCTCCCTACATAAAATAATTACGTCACACGTTAAAAGGAACCATTGTATGGTAACCCATTTCATTATATTCCAATTATAAGTGCGCCTAACGACGTCCACTGTTGGACAAAGTCCTTAACAATGCGGGCCACACTACACCCGATCCTGCACAGATTAAAACTGTTTCTTGAAATACGACATGTGTCTTGTATGAAAGTCAATTTCATTGAACCAAAAAAATAAGTCTCATAAAAATACCCTTGAATTGATAATTAGGGGTTTGCTTTTTGTGAAGATAAGACAGATCATAGACAATGTATCTAATGCCAGAAACAAGTAAGTATATTCTATGTTAAATGACGTTTTTAGGTTTAAGACTTTTTTCAATTTAGTTTTATAGTTTACTTTGATTGTGACAAATAAGTCGAGTAAAATATTTTGTTCTAAAAACTACAGAATAAATAAATACCTCTTGAGCATGTTTTCTTCAAAATAAATATAAATAAATAAATATCTCAGACATTCACACCAATTATCCAGTCCCAGACTAGGCAGAGCCTGTGGTTATGGTTACTAGATAACGGATAGACATACTTAAATAAATAATTTTACATTAAAAATATATATATGTATATATATATATTATTTAATAAATTTTATTTAATTATAATACTATAAAGACATAAGCTAAACATAACTAAACATTAAGAAATAGAAAACTACTAACACTAAACTACAAATAATAAAAAAGGCCGTCGAGGTGGTCGCACTGGGGCATTGTGCACAGAAGGCTGGCGACGTTCCCTCTTTGTATGGCCAAACTAATGCGTTGCCTGAGGTACTGGCCTCTGGTCACCGGAAGCTTCTATGAGGCGCGAAGACAGCTCGTTTATCAACGTTGTTGCCTCCGGGCCCCAGGGCCCCAGTGTCTCCACTCCGACGGGTATAAATAAGTAGCTGGAGTCGAGGTTGGCGTATTTAAGACGTTTAGCCTTTTCCGCCTTTACAGCCGCGGCTCCAGCATTGACTGAGGTGAATTGGATATGGGACGGGGCCAGTGTGTCCACACAGGTCGCGTCCCATACCAGCGGTCTGCCCAGTTTCCAGGGCCCGATCGTCATGCCGTCGGGCCTTTTGCCATCGGTACGCGAGATGCCGGGAGGCTCTAGCACTGCCGGCAGATTTGCGGTGGCAGGGGCTCTGCGGATGATGCTGTTGAGGGCAGCGTGGCGGGATCTGCGGCCAGCGCTTCGAGCGCATGAGAGGCCGTGGTGGCCTAGCTCGCCAACAGGCTCGCCGCAGACGCATGGATGTGGATGGACAGCCCTGGCGCCCAAACGTAGGCAAACCGCTAAGGACAAAGTATTCTTGTCCAATAAGGTGCCGACGTTCGCCGAAGGGAGAGCCTGCAACCAGGAGCCTGATTCTCTTACAGATACTGCTAGAAGACGGGCGCGTTCGCTGGGGCTATTGCAGGAGTCTAACAGGTGTTGTTGGATTTCTTTGCAGAGCGGCTTAAATAAATATATAAACATCCAAGACTTGGGTACAAACATTCATATTCATCATACGAACATTTGCCCCTAGCGGGATTCGAACCCCCAACCTCCGGCGTGGCAGTCCGAGAGTTACCCGTTCCGCAACGGAGGTCGTCAATGTTTTTGAACATTAAAAAAATCTTTTTGTCTTAGTGCACCTGTCCATGACATACTTTTCCAACTACTTTTTGCTGGTAGTTAGTGTCTATTTGGTAGAAATGGTGTACAGGCGTCCCACTAAGTGGTCTTTGCCCCAAAACAGGTCCGTCTCATTACGCACTTTAATTATAAAAAAATATACCTACGCTATGGACCCAGTGGCCGGGCACCTAAACGAATCGCTCAAGACTGTCAATGTTACGTGATTTAGCGGGTCAGCATAACATTGACTTTCTTCCATGCACGTATAGTTGTATTTCTATTTAAATAGAGTAAACTGACAGATCCTTATGTCACTTTGTAAAAAAATATTGCCATGTTAATTGTCATGGTGATGCATTCTGGTTTAGCTCACTCTTTAGTATGAATGAGTCGATCATTATGAATCAGTACAAAAATTACAATTGCACTAAGTAAAACCAATATATAATAAATGTACTTGCTTGGGCGTTCTATTAAATTGTTCCGAAACTTCAAGCGGCAATAAAAATCTCTCCGTTATACAACATTTCTCCAGTTAGGTACAGGATGTATTATCAAGACCGGTTAGTATGGCGAAGTCAGTATCTAACAGTAAGAAATGTATATTGTTACTAGTGGTTCGCGTGTGCGCCGCGGGCCGCGAGCGGCCCGCAGAGGTATTGTGTGTGCGGCTGTATTTTGTAGGGCAGCTCAACTTTAAAATTTAAACTTAAAAAACGGTATCATTGTAGGGGTTTGAAGTTAAAATTATTCCAATCCCGGGTGGGAGCACTGGAGAGCCGGGGGTACAAACTTTTTGGTGAGGCTGAATGGGTTTGGTGGCTGTGCCTCGTTTTCGGGGAAAAAAAACTAATTACAAAAATTAGTTCACTTCGGTCATGTTGGAAGAACCCCCAAAAACAGGGATCCACGGATCAGAACATATACATATGTTCAGTCATTTTGAAATCTTTCTCGGGTGTCGCGGCACGCTTGCTAGGTATGCTCGCTTGAAGCGTCGCGTGCCGCTGCTGCGGCACGCTCGCGGCGCTCACTTCGTTCGCGTTGGCGTTTCGCGCGCCGCTACCGCGGCACACTCTCTTCGTACACTTAAGGGTCTGGACTAAGGGAGACGCGACACAATAGCAGCGCTCGCTTCGCTCGGACGCCGCTTCGCGGCCCGCTACCGCGGCGCACTCGTTTCGCTTTTTTTGGTGAAACAAATTTTGTCAGAAAAAAATTTTGGTCGTATAAAAATTTTAAACGAAAAAAATTTTGGTCGAAATAAAATTTTGGTCTAAAAAAAAATTGGTAGAAAAAAATATTATGATCGAAAAAAATTTTGGTCTAAATAAATGGGTCCTCTGGTAATTGCCCAGGGTCCTGAACATTTTTGTCAAGAAATTTTTTTCTGGGTCGCAGCCTTCAAGCGGTCCGTAGGGTCCGGAGCTGATGCCGAGGAGAATGTGGAACTTTCGGACCGGCCTCGTGTTCGGCTGGTGAGGGTCTACACATGTCCGGTACATCATGACCGTGTAGCTCGACTGGTTCCTGGTGAAAATCCAGGTGGAAAATTTCAACAGCCCGCCGGGGCGGCACCGTCAGCTGATTGTAAATTTTTCCTGAGACCACCTGATTGACCACTTTTTTGGTATGACAACTTTCTTCCATCTCGTCTCCTTCATGGAAATACTTTTTCCGGTCATGAGGGGGGGGGGGGATCCTTATTCGGTCCGCCGTTTGGAACACCCGCCGATTAATGAAAAAAAAATTGGACGTCACCCATTGGCGGTTTTTTTTAATATTTTATTTCAAATAAACTTTTCTGTAGGTCGCACCGTTCAGGCGGGCCGTCGACTCGGAGACCAGCTCCAGGAGATTCTCCCCTTTTGAGACTTTTCTGGTACTCGGAAGACCGAACGAGAACGACCGCTAGTTTGGGGGAATCGATCGAGCTTTATATACAGGGTGTTGTTTTAAACAGTGGTCATATTGTACAAAACTGTAGAGCAGATAATTTTAATTTGTATAATAATAATTGAAAAACAATTAACAAAGCGATCAGAGCCCTACGCCTTCCGTAACGTCTCACGCATCTCTCTGACATTTACATGTACTATGTCGTGCAGCACAGCTGACAACAGTTCAAACGCGCGCGCCGATATCACAACAGAGTCGCACAGGTCAACGCCCGAAACGTTAACTGGGAATCGATCTCAGTCTTTTTATACGAGTTTCTGAGTTCGATTTTCCAGTCAAGTAAATTAGAAAACAAATTAAACTACGTATGACTTTTTGTTGGTATTTACAGATTAGAGATATGGTTTTAGCTTAATAAGAAAATGTATGGCTTGACTTACATAAAAATTATGTTACTCGTAACAACTGTTGCACCACAAGCGATATACAGGACGGAACATCGCCTAAGTTCTTTTTATTCTGTTTAACACGTAAACTTTTTCTCTTACCATTTCAAAGGCGTTCATCACTCACGTACGCAATTGCACTACACTAGTAAGCTCCTCGGTACCTACAGACAAACCGTTTTAACTTCCCTCACATTAAGGTCCTAAGGTGTTCACATGCTGATGTTCGAGGAGCCATCTACAAAACTCGACTCGGATCTGTTCTTGTAAGTCTACGGAGAAGCCCACTAACGTGCGCTGGGACTTCAAACTGCCCGTAGTCGAGCTGGCATTGTGTAGCAGGCAGCATGGTCGCCTGCGACGGGGTACTCCTCTGGTCCGAGTGCCTCCGCGTACATTGCTACTGCACCCCTCAAGCTGTCACCAGCGAGGGTAAGTGCATCCGCACAGTCGTGGTTACAATAATGCGACATTGTAATTACGATGCGTGCGCGCTCGCGGTTTTAGAAAAACTGGGCAGTGGGCGGAGTGTTAACGCGGGCCGCGGGGAGCGCGGGCTACGCGGCAAGGCCGCTCGTGGCGGTTACTTTGTGCGTGGCGGTACCGACCGACACGTGACGGCACGTGTAAGCTTGTGACCTCGTGACACCGACATAGAATAACAAATAAAATAGATGCTTCAGAAAAAAAATACGATTTTTGGATTTTTTTAAGGTATACTTTTTTTTATTGATTTGTAATCAGTATCAGCAGTACAATTACCTCCTTTAATTTGACCACTGTCTAAAACAACACCCAGTATGTTGGTTCGATGGTTCGATAAGGAACCGTGACATCGATTTTATAGATAAGAAAAAACTGCATTCATAATTATTCAAAATAACTCAACGTGCTCGGGAATCAAACCCAAAAATTTAAAATAAACCGGCCAAGTGCGAAACGGACCCGCGCACCGAAGGTTGCATACAAACTTGTAGGTATGTAAATAGTTCGTCCATCACGGGAATGTACTTATTCTTATTCTTGTAATATACTTATTCTGTGCTCCAAAGTTGTATGCGAAATTGAAAACAAAGACAGAAAGAGAAAAACTTATACTCGTATTTTCAAAAGAGATTAAAATGAAAGTTATTCATATCCAATATTAGTTTTGCCTTATATTGAGAAAATATCAACGTTCGAATGAAAAATAATTCGTGTTATTGCGGATAGATGAAAGAAAACATCGGTCGAAAGCTCATTCAGGTTGAATGATTTCGGAGGGACTTTGTCGCTCTTGCTTTTATTTGTTACGAGGAATCAAAATGAAATTTTTGTAGGACGTAATTTGATCAATACGTACTCGTATATTTCGTTACGTTGCCGGTGTCTCCCCCTAAAACATTTTCCATGTTACGAAGTGTAAAAAATATCGGAAACTTGAAATCTTTTGAGCGCTTACCATGTTACTCGTATGTTATTATGTTATGATCATGTACATCTCTTAAGTATTCCGGAATACTTCATATGAAATTTTTTGATAATTTTTAGACCTAAGACATAATTTGTATGGTCCAATTTTTTTTTATAGGTATATTTTGCAGTTTCTTCTTTGCAATTTCAAATCTGTGAAATAAAAGAGTTGACACACAAATAATCGCACAAGCAGATATTCCTAAAGGAACCTGACTTACGCAAAAGAAAGAAAAATTCAATTTTCATTCCAGAGTGAAATAAAAAGCAACAATAATTTTCACCTGCCCTCTCAGATGATAGACCAAATTGGATTTCTGTAAAAAGCCTAGCTGCCAAGAATTTAAATTTAAATGGAAAAATTGGTTTCATATAGTTTTCTGTTCTTTGTGTTGTTTCTTTGTATGTTTGTGAGTACAATAAAGTATTAAATAAATAAATTAAGGTTCGTAAAAAACCATTACAACATTTTAGGTAAGATTTAATATATCCGTCCTATTACGTATAATTTTAATAATTTAATTTATTTCGTTTTTCATAACAATATGTATTTATTTCGTTTTTCATAACAGTACGATTATGTCACAGTATATTATTTCAGAAACTACACACGCCCTCGACTTTAAACTTGACTTAGTTATAAAGCTTGTTAACCAGCAGGAGTCAAAGTAAAATATTTATTTTTATTATATTTAATCTCTCGACAAATTATTTTGTATTTTTTTAATATTATTTTTTAACTGAACCGATCGTAATGGACTTTTCACAGAAACATAGTGCTTAATTCGGTGTAACATATAGGCTTTATTTCATTGCAATCGGTGCAGTCAATCAAAAGTTATGCGAATTTATAGTTTCCGAAAACTCGCATACACTGCGAGGAGTGTAGGGTGTAAATGCTCGACTGAATTCGTGAGCGGTAGCGGGAGCGGGTATTGTACCAATGTAATGTGAGTTTTTGAAAACTATAAATTCGCATAACTTTGAATGAGTTAGCCGATTACGATGAGTTTGTTGAATACGTATGCAACAAAGTAATGCTGGGCGGAATTTCGATTGCGATGGATTAATTAGGAGGACTAAATTTGGAGCGACGACGAGAGTAAGAGAAAGAGGGTTGAGAGGATGGTTGAGGGGAGGGTTGAGGGGAGAGTTAAGGGTAGGGTTGAGGGCAGGGTTAAGGGAGGTAGATGCTGGAGTGGGAGCGAGACCTAAAGCGGGAGCTGGATCTGGAGCTGGAATTGGACCTGGAGCGGGAGTGAGATTGAGAGTCTGAGTGGAAGTGGGAATGGGTATCGTGTAGTCCACGCGAGCGGAGCCGCGGGCACAGATAGTCTAATTAATAAAATTGTAAACTTCGCGTGTCTTTATTGCAAAATTTATATATTTGCAAAAAAATAATTGGGGCGTCTAAGAATAAACAACAGCACATATTTCGATCATTTTTGAATTTTTTGTCTGTTTATCTGTGAGTTTGTGCACGCATGACTTAAAAACTACTGAACGGATTTTGATGTACTTTTCACAGAAACATGGGGCTTAACATTTATTCTTTATTTCTTCGCAATCGGTTTACTCAATAAAAAGTTATGAACATTTTTAGTTTTCAAATACATTAGTAGGTAAGGTTAGTATGCAATATATAGCACATAATAGTATTTCCGTACTATTCAGATTGCGATGAGTTTGGACTACATTTGGAGCTGGTAGTGGGAATGGGACTGGGAGTGGGCGTTGGCGTGGGCGTGGGAAAAGGGGAGTGGGAGCGTGAGCAGGAGCGGGAATGGGAACGGGTTCTGTAGTTCACGCGAGCGGAGCCGCTGGCACAGCTAGTACACAAATATAACACCCAGACAAAGCAAAGTTGTTAGTCGTCAGAGGGAATCGAACCCAAGACATCTAGCAATCGTATCCAACGCCAAAGCCAAAGAGAGTTCATTTGTCAGATCATTATAAAGTCAGATGAATTTAAATACATTAAACAGGCTACTGACATTTTATAATTAAAATGTATTTAAACGTCTGCATGAGCAAATATTGAGCTTCGGAGGGTTTCAGATGATTTTTTTCCAATATTGTTAATTCATACTGAGTTTCGATATGGTATAGGTAACCCCAATTATATAGAGGAAATAGAGAGGTCATTTTATAAACTACTGTTTTCTTTTCTAAAACGACCAGTGGCTGTGTAATGCAACAAAGCAAGAACGAATACAATAGAATCTTGCATTTTTCAATGCGTCAGCCGCAGCACCCGCTTCAGATGGCGCCGACCTTAAAAGATATCTATTCATAAAATAAATCATAATAAGGAATACGCGGTTTTAGTAATAACAGTAATACGATACTGATTAAAATTTTATAGTTTAACAAAATTGTTAGCCGTAGCGAGAAAGGTATTATCGTCGTGATTTTTTAATTTTACTAAAAATATAGTCAATATCACCATACCATCTCAAAAAACCAGATTCCCAAAACCTACTTTCGTCCCTTACCCTTTGCTTAGCGCCTAAACTATTGGCAAAGAATATTATATATTTATTATAGGAGTCTAATTAACACAAAAATTTTGAACCTTAGAGTTGTAGGCTAATTTAACCGAGGATTCTTAGTGGTTTCCTGCTAGGACTGAATTTGAGGGTAGCTCATCATAGAGGGTAGGTCATGTAACAAAAACAAATAATTGACATTTTGTCAAAACGATTTTTGATCAAACTTTGCATTTTTTAGGATTTCCTAGCGTTCCTATATTATCTTATCCATTGGTATCTCAAAATTCATAGAGCAGTACCAAAATGTAAACTTCATGTTTCTCGAAATCGGTTGTAGTGAAAGTATTAATGTTCCATAATTTGTATTCCGAATGGAGCATTTATTGCATTTGTTTTTTCTAGTTAAAAACATGTTTTTTTATTATAAACAACGAGGGGTCATGTTGGAATTAATAATTAATATGGAATCGATGATTAGAACATTTTATTTTATTTAATTTTCACAACATTTTCTGAGTACAACACGTAAACATGTGACAAATATAAAAGTAGACACAACGCCGGCTGCCAATAAATAACTAAAAATGATTAGACCAATTGATTGCTGATCAGTTGATCACTTTCACACGAATATTAAATTAAATAAGAGCGTTGCAATAAATAAAGTGAATTGGTGTAAAGGTGTCAAAAGATTAAAGGTGCATTTATAATTAGTATCGAATAAGTATTAAAAAAAACTACAACTTCCAAAAATACCTATTTAAATTGCACGGCTAGCTCGCACTCTTTTAAAATTCAAAAGCTATTGATTAAAACTCTGCTGTCATAAAGAACAATTTTTATTATCGCTTGAATGCATCTTTCTGCAATATTTGTATATGTTTGTGCAATAATAGTACTTATATTATTATTAGTTACCTACCTGTCCCGGCTGCGGCGATATATGAACTCTACGCTGTTAGGTACTAAATCTTTAACTACCATAATAAATAACTAAACAATAGTGTTGATATTGTATTGCATGTTGAAGAAAGTCATATTTAATTACGTAAATCGATCCTCGCATTAGACCTCGACCTTTCTATTTAAAAAGGTCATTCGTCAACTTCTATAATCCTAATAATGTTACAAAGAGGTAAAGTAGGTACCCATAATTTAATTCGTTCGTTTCTGACACCCCTCGCACCCGATACAGTTCTTGTTTCAGTTGGAACGCGTGACAAACATACTTAAATGCAGAGTAAAGGCACCCTTAAGTCGTTTTTTGTCTTTGGATATATAAATATAGGAATTATCCGTATGAGGTGACAAGTTATATAAAAGTACTCAAATAGTCGAATTGCAAACACAACTGAAAACGGATGTAGTGCAATGAAGATCTTTTTTTGTTTGTTTAATAATGGTCATTTGTTTTCAAAACATATAAATATTACTGACCTAGTGCACATAAACTTAACCTAGGTAGCAAAAGCATACGTGGAAAGTATTTGTTACAAAAAAAAATAATAACCATTATTCCTGTTTTGAAACCTATAAGTAGAGTTATAGCAAAGATTACAAAATGAATTTAAAGAGGATGTCACTAAAATTGGATATGAAAATAAGATATAGGTAACTATGTTAACTTAAAAGAATAACATTTGTATACATCTATACTTATAATAAAACTGTAACTGGACTATGTCTGTACATGAGAGATATTTAAAAAAAATTTATGAGGGCCAATAGAAGCTAAAACAATTTTTTTTAGAATTTTTGTCTGTGTGTCTGTCTGTCTGTCTCTCTGTCAGTCTATATGTATGTTTGTTACCGCATCACGAAAAAACTACTGAATGAAATTTGATGCAGTTTTCACAGTTTTACTGGTGGTCTAATTTAAAATCTGGTGCATGTTTCATCTTGATACGCCACTTAGAACCTGAGATATAAATAAAGTACATTTTTCTAGAAGCCATTATATCGGATGATAATAAAACGACTGTTAATATTTCTTCCAGTAACTCAGTATCACATTTTGAAATCATTCATGAAAACAAAAAACATCCCGTTTTTACGAAAATTTTGATAAAAAAATGCAATATTTCTCTAACGTAGGTACAAGTATGTTCATCATATGGACGATTGAGTGAAATTTAGTTTTTGGGGATAGGGATGGGGTTGAGGTTGGGGTTGGGATATTGAGAGTCTCGAGTCTGAGTGGGAGTGGAAGTAGAGTGGGAAGAGAACGGGAGCGGAAGTGGGAACGGGGGCGGATTCTGTAGTTCACGCGAGCGGTGCCGCGGGCACAGCTAGTACCGAAATAAAAAACTCATAAATACAGGGTTACAATGCCAGCTAAAAAGGTTCCTGCGACTCACGTGGAGCGTATTGAGGAAGTCTTGTAAGCCACTCTACAATGGGGCGGTGGCGGTTTATAATTACAGAGTGTATAACAACACACCTACTAGTGACCTTTGGCCCTATAGTTGGGAAACTGTACAGCTGGCTACTGATAAACTGCATACAACTTCCAAAATTTATCCACTGGAACTTTTTTATTATCTTATGCCGAGTGCCCCTATACCCGGTCATTACAGGTGCTTTATTACACTCTGTATGTCCAGCAAGTGGAAATAAGGCTGATGAAGGTGACTTCCCTGTATAAAAGAAGGTGTGCTTGATTTTGATTTGAAGGATGAGATCCGACATGAGTGAATGACTCGTACCGGAAGGCGCAACATTTTGTGGTTCCTGCTTTAAAGTAACACGGGAAGGAGTCGCCATACTAAGTCGTTCCCCTCTGTCCTCTGTACAAGACCACTGGTCATGCACAGACTGTTATCGATGTGTACGATAGGTTATGAATGTATTATTCGATTTCGTTTCGTAGCGTAGCGTACCTACAAGTATGTGCGAAAAATGACCTAAGTTTTCCGTAGGAAGAAAACGCTAAATGGCGTCTCCTTGTCAGGTCGAGCTGGAAGCCGAGTTGCTTTAAGTCCTTGCCAGATAGTACCTAAAAAGGGAATCTAAATCACGACCGCTAGCTTTGAATGCATCAGCCAATCGTTCATGCCTCTAGCGGTCGAGTCCTATGAACCAACGAGGCGGTCACTATCAGTATGACTCATAGTCATAGTCAAAATCCTTTCCTTCCATGGCACACTTGGCACATTTGCAATAAAGTGTATTGTATTTATATTTGTAATTTTTTTTACCGACTACCTACTAAACCATTAATTTTGTCACGGTACTTTAAATGTAATTATACCCGTAGCCATCCGTAGCTTAGAGTTAAGACTATGCGAACACACTCATAAGGCAACAGCTATCTGTTAAATTTTTTTTTAATTGAAGTAATAAAATTATTTTAAAAAAAATTACGAATATAAATACAATACACTTTATTGCAAATGTGCCAAGTGTGCCATGGAAGGAAAGGATTTTGACTATAACTTTGAGTCATACTGATAGTGACCGCCTCGTTGGTTCATAGGACTCGACCGCTAGAGGCATGAACGATTGGCTGATGCATTTAAAGCTAGCGGCCGTGGTTTAGATTCCCTTTTTAGGTATGAAGACTATTCTTCATTAAATAATCAAACATCTCTACAACGAGTGAGATACAACTACCTACATACTTCACATATATATATTTTTATTTCATTAAATCAAGCAAATCCGTTACCTTTTTTACAAGGCATTTAATAAAACATTTATAGCAAAAATACAGGTAATTCATACTTCCTTAAATACTTTATAAAATTACCTTTATATAACCACATAGCGACCTCTACATACAAAGAAAACAATGTTTTTGCGTAGATCAAGGATTATATTTTTCTTAGATTAGATTTTCACATGAAAAAAGTCAGGAAAGTGCGTCGTAACTGTGGTCGTACCAAAGATATTAGGTATATTATTTTATTACTAGGTTATCGTACCTTTCCATAGATTCATAATAGGCTTGATAGTAGGTACTCTTTGGTCGTACCTTTCCGTATATTCATACTACTCATTGGTCGTACCTACGAGCTACGATCAAAGATACGGAAGCTGCGATTCGATAATGTGCTAGTTCCGTCTTGTCACTACTAAAGGTAGAAACACATTTACCCCCACGCGACGCGACGCTACGCAAAGCGTGGAGAGTAAAATCCAAACCTATGAAATCCTATGGCCAGAAACACATTATCCCCACGCGACGCAACGCGTTTCGTAGCGTCGCGTGGGATAAATGTGTCGGTGCCTTTAGTTTGTGGTTACATCATCAATTAAATAATAGAAAATATATTGTATTTAGTTACTGAAATCCGTACTTATCTGCTCCCTCAACGTGCCTCAACTTCTATTAGTACTGTAAATAAATAAGTAATGTAAATAATACGTAAATATGCAATTTAACGTAAATATGATTTGCAAAGTATAAATTATGTCACGAGTTGAGTATATGACATTAAACTGAGATGTATGAGCATAAATGCCTTGTATTACTTATCCTACAAACGATTGAGACGATTGATGTCCGCCATTGTATTATTGACTTTGACATCTTTAACTACTTTTATTTGTGGTTAACAACCTTAGATTATTAACTACTAAATTTGCAACTCGCGTGGCCACTATAGTCCCTCTCGCTTGGAGAGTAGGTGTGACCATAAAAAAAGATGTCCCTTACTTTTAGGGTAATTTTTCATGCGCTTATTATTGTATTCAAAAAATTATAGCAAAATATTTCCAAGTTAGGAACGGACTAAAGGCAAAACTTCATAAATATTTTAGAGTTCCGCTAACATGTCTATTTTTCTATACAGCGGATAATTAAATAACTACTGGCCTGATTGATCTAAAATTTAGAACATAAATGTAAATAGTGTACCACCGGTAAAAAAAACTTCCCGTGGTACTACTGGATCGCTTGGTAGTTATATGGGTTGTTTTTTTACCCGTGGTACTACTGGTAGTACCACGGAAACAAACGAAATTAACTGGCAGTGATGGAAAAAAAATATGAAACCAGACTGAGAACTTACACTATGCTGACTTTTCAATCATTTAAATAAGAGTGACCAAAAATAATGAGGGAAATTTATACGCATTTTAAAAAATAACATTTAAAACGGTTAATAGCGTTAAAAATATAATAATAATTATTAACTTTTATTAATATAATTATTAATATATTACTATTTATTAACATAATTATAATAATTCAGTGAGAACATTTTCTAATATAGCTACTTTTTAGCCAGTCTTCTTCGTGACTCACGTACAGCTCCCAATTTTTTCAGGCGATTCGCTGAAATTAGTTTCTGCTTTTCCAACTGGAACAAACACAATATTTAAAAGCTTGTTGTCATAGTCAAACTTAATAACAAAAATAAAATTAATAATTTATATATTTTGCTTGTTTGCGGAATAACCGTGGCAAGTTATGATCATCGTCGCTTTTCCTTTCTTTTTGTGTTCCAAGTTTTTGGATAACTTGCGAGTCATGGTCGGATGATAACATTTCTTCTTGTTTCATTAAAGTTTTTTCTGAAGAACCCTCATTCTGTAAGATTTTAAAACGGGTCATTAAAAAGTAGTTTAAAACAAAAAAGAATAATGTGTAAGTAACAACATAAACTTGTTGAACATTACGTGACAGTTTAATAATTGACTTGCATTGAATAAATTTCAAAAATCTTAATATATATTGACCATGCCGTGGCCGTAATTTAAAGGAAAAAGGCTTTTCAACTGTAACACTTTTTATGCAAATGCATAAGCAATTGAATTATTTCAATTAATTAATTCACTATATAGTATAATTACCGTGAATAAAAACACATATTACATACATTAAGTTTACAAACCGAAATAATTGGTTTCATATTCTGCACTTCTACGAAGACGCGGTCGCTCCGGTCAGCACTTTTAATCTGAAATGTGTTTAAATACATGGTATTATAATCAAAATTATCATGTTATTGCAAAAATATCACAGGAAGATATTTAACAATTTAAATTGTTTGCTTACCAAACATTTTATTTGTTTTTTATCTCCTGGCATATTTTGGTCAGCCTCGCTATTTCTTTTTTTTTGTGATGCAAGTTTCTGGATGACCTGGGAACCATGGCCTGATGATAACAATTCTTCTTGACTCGTGGAAGCTGTTTTCGTAGTAGTTTCATTCTATAAGATATTAAAATGTGTCATATAACGGACCAACATAGGGAATTAGGACTGGAGGGTAGGTAATAGTTACACACAAGAAAAGTATAATCTGAGACTTACATAAGTATTTTTAGTCGGCACCACAAATTTTCTCAACTGCTTTTTCCTTGTACCGATGAACGAACTGGTTTCAAAATGAAGTGAATATACTTTTGAAAACTTCTTTGGCTGCCAATTTTGTCGCCCAGTAGCAGCAATCCATTTTTTTTTTCGTTTCATGGTCATGTGGAAACCTACAATAATAAAAACTAAATCAAAAATATACTTCTCGAAACTAAATAAAGTTAGGTATTTAGGTATTTTAATACTATTTAATCATTTTTTAAAACATTGAAATAATTCAGATTTAATATTGATAGTAGGGTAAGAGAAATGAAATTACTAGCAACACCAACTCCGATCATGTTTCAGGTTTAAGTTTTCTAAATAAGACAAAATATGGATTAAATAGCAATATTTTCATCAAGTAGCACTCAATTCCTATCCATGGTATCTTGATTGATGTCTCCAGACGTTATTAAATACATATTAAATCGAATTATGTCTACTTACGAGTAAAATGTTACGCCTGCGTGTTTCCGTGCGCTGCGGTTTTTACAGCCCACAATACTGCAACTTCCCATGGTACACACACTTATTACTATTACTTTTAGATTGTCAACTATAATCTAAGATCTTAATACACATAAAAACCAACAAAAACTGGTAAAAATACTTGAGCGTTATTTGTTTGCCCTACATAATGTCACTTTTGACACTAAGTGAATCAATATGGGGCAAGAAACCGGCCACGCTGAAAGGGACAAAAAAACAGTATTTGCATCACTCTCGTTCTTAGGTGTTACGTGATTACATATACATCTAAGTTAACAACAGAATATGCTATCCCTTCCCTCTCGCTTACATTATACTACCAGCGCATGAGACAAAACATATTTGTAACCATTCTTCAAACCTCTCTGCCAAATGTCAAACAAACAAGTCTAATGTCAACCACCATAGCTGCTTCCTTGCTCTAATGCTCTATGTTAATTATAAATTGATTTGTTCGACGAAAGGAATTAATATTTAAAATAACTTTAGAAAATATTACCAGTTATTTGTTAGGAGTTTTATCGGAAAATGGGTTTAGATGTTTGTAAATCTAAATTGAGAAAATCATAACACAAATTCTACATGTACTAATATTACTGTATTTATATTCGTGTAAACGCTAGAATAAAGTTAAAAATGATGGAAAGTAAAGCCGTAGTGATGGCATCCGTAAACGGCCTGATCGACAAGTCTAAAGAACTCCAAAAGGAAATTCTTATGGAAAAATTGAGGTCCAAAACAGCGCAATTTAAAAACCTGACTGAGACCTCCAAAGGTGTTCGAATGGCTATGCTGGTAAGTTTCGTAGTTTAACTAGTCCCTGCCCTTGGTCGGTTGGAGTGTAGAAGTGCTGAGAAAAGACTTAGAATTTCAGCACTCATGCTATAGGTTGTGGGGAGCTTGTTAGGTTGTTGTAGACCTCCACACGAGCCGAGCAAGCGAATTAAGCGTGCTGCGGGAGTGACCTACGAATGCTAGAGCTTAATTCTACCACATTTTTCATAATGCCCTTTTTGTACAATCTGATCCCTTGGTCTTGCTCAGGTGCACAGTACCATGATAGCATGCAGACATACATATTTTCTTTAACATAATTCACTAAATATCATTAGATACTGCTTGACTCGGTCAGAGTATACAAAAGGGGGCGCTATTGAAAAAAAATCTCTGATTGGTGTGAAATTTTTTCTGGGGCGTTATTTTTGAGACATTTTAAAAAACAAATTCAGCACCCCCTGTTGTACACCCTAACCCTTGACTCCATTACAACTAATTAAAAACCTAAGTCCTGATTATTATATAATAACATTCAATTTGTTCAGTTATTAGCACATTTTTATTTTGACCATGTATTGATTCTGAAATGCATGTTGAGACACTGTCTTATGAAGCTAGAGCAATTTCATATGGAAACAAAACTGACATTATAATGACCTTACTATATGTGCAGGACAAACGATGGGCAGTGGACAGTGTGGACCGAATGATCTTGCAGAAATGTCTGGACAGTCTGCAGCACTGCATCAAAGTGAGCTCACTGCAGAGCCTCATAGAGAGGCTTGAATGCTTGTCTAGACAACTTGGGTCTGTATCTATATTTATAATGAATACCTTGTTTCCAGACTTCAGTTGACTCTGATGGCTTTGTCAAAGTTAACAGGGTCGACTAAGAATAACAATCTTCTTTATAGCTCACATACAACTTATATAAATTACTATATGTGCTCCAACCATATGTGTTAGCGGAGGTGCTGTTTAGCAGTGGAGTGAAGGAAAAATAGTTTCAGGAGAAAATCAGGCTTTTGTATTTCCACGTAATTTTTATCTGACAAGTAAAAAAACAACAGTAACTAGGCGACGCTTCACATAAGTCAATAAAGAAAACATTGATGTCACCCAAGGAGACTGTGAACCTTAATACTCTCTCTCATCATTGTTGTCTTGATTTCGCTCAAGCCTAGTTCCTTACAAATCGTCATGAATCTGGGCCTTGGCAGAGCCTTGGTCAATGCATCGGCGATCTGTGAAGTACTGCTAATCTTCTTTACTTCGATAATTCCTTCCGTAACTAGTTCGCGCACAAAGAAGTGTCTGATTCGAATGTGCTTAGTTCTGCGATGGAATTCTGGGTTATGTGCGAGCCTTATGGCCGCCTCGTTGTCCACGTAGAGAGTCGGTACATCGCTGAGCTGAGTGAGTGGCTCGTAGACTCGTTGTAGCCAAATCACTTCCCTGGCTGCTTCACTTGCGGCTACTAACTCCGCCTCAGTTGTGGATATGGCCACAGAAGTCTGTCTCTGGCTGAGCCATGACACAGCCCCTCCCGCGTAGCAGCATACTACTCCAGTGGTCGAACGTCCAGTCTGCGTATCACCACCGTGATCTGCATCACTATATGCTTCTATAAAACCGGGTCGGCAGTCAGGTTTGTACTCAATGCCATATGATAATGTGCCCTTGAGGTAACGCATTATGCGCTTGACTTTCTTCCAATCTGCTCCGTTCGGTTTTTCCAGTTGTCTGGAGACGATACCCACAGCGTAAGCGATATCTGGGCGAGTCCCCACCATTAAATAGGCTAACGAACCAACCGCTTCGCGATATGGAAATGACTCAACGTCTACTCTCTCTGATTCTGAGTTATTTCCTAAGATTTCTATGGGTGTAGAAATTTGGTTACAATCGCTCATTTTAAAGCGCTGTAGCACCTTCTTGGCATAGGCTTCTTGGTTTATGAAGATACTTCCATCAGAATGTTGTTTGATTTCCATACCTAAGTAGAAGGTCGCTGGCTTGGTCGTTATCCTTATTCTACTTCTTAAGTCTTCTAAAAATTGTTCAGCTATTTCTTTGTCTGATGCTGCCACAAGCCCGTCATCGACATAGAGTGTGAGCAGGATCTTTTTCAATCCGATTGTCTTTGTGTATAGACAGCAATCAGCATCGTTTTGTTTGAAACCCATGTCCAGTAATATCTCGCTGAAGCAGTAGTTCCAGCATCTTGGAGCCTGCTTAAGACCGTATAGGCTTCTACTTAAGTGACATACTCGTGGGGTTCCATCTTCATAGCCTTCTGGTTGGTGCATATATATTTCTTCCTGCAATTTTCCGTTCAGGAATGCGCTTGTGACGTCAAATTGTACAAGGTGCAGCTTTTCGCTTGCAGCAACGCTTAATAAGGATCTAATTGTGGCCATCCTTGCCACTGGACTGAATGTCTCGTTGTAGTCAGTTCCTTTACGCTGTCTAAAACCTTTGACTACCAGTCGGGCTTTGTACTTGTCTATAGAACCATCCGGGTTTCTCTTTACCCTGAAGGTCCATTTACATGGTAACGCCTTCTTGTTTTTCGGAAGAGCTCTCAGTTCCCAGACATTCATCTCTTTTAATGAATTCATCTCTGTTTTCATTGCCTTTATCCATTCCTCATTGTCTATTCTTTCAATGGCTTCTTTGTAAGTTAATGGATCTGGCCTCATAATGTCCAACATACATACGTAGTCATTCAATTTTACTGGAGGTCGAAGAGTGTTCCTAGGTCTCAAGTAATATCTAGGTTCAACAATATCAAGATGTTCTCCTGATTCCGTTTCCAGTTCCTGTTCAATATCATCCTCTCTTGCATCTAAGAACTCTTCTTCGAATACACTTTCTCTCTCTAATTGAATTGGCTGTGGAATGTCTTCAACTAATGGTTCGTTTGAATCAGTTTGATCTGAAGTTGGAGTTGTTTCAGTGACTGGTTCTTGACTGTGTCCTTCTGAGTTAGAATTCCCTTCCAGTTCTACTGGCATTCTGAACTCAAGTGTTGCATCGAACGTGACATCTCTAGACCTAATGGTATTTTCGCCATTCCAGATCCTGTAACCATCATCACCGTCGTATCCAATTAATCTACCTTTCACAGCTTTCTTGCTAAGTTTCTTCCTATTTTGCTTCGGTACGTGAGCATAGCATTCACTGCCTATTACTTTTAAGTGAGATATTTTCGGCTTTTTTCCGATCCAGAGCTCAAATGGTGTTTTGTTCTCTACCCTCGTTGGACCTGTACGATTGAGAACATATGCGGCTGTGTTTATTAGTTCTGCCCACATTGCTTCAGGTAATTCATCCCTGGTGTACATCATAGCTCTGGCAGCCTCCACCAGCGTCCTGTTCTCCCGCTCGCTACACCCGTTTTGTTCTGGTGTGTACGGCATTGTTAGGCGCTGTATGATACCTCGCTTATTCAAAATTTCACGGATTGATCTGTTTTCAAATTCACCTCCGTTATCGCTCAGTATTGTTTTAACGGTGTGACCCAGCGTCTTTACTTCGTTAAGCATTTGCTTCATTTTATCTTTCACTTCGTTTTTGTGACGAATGAAGTATACCATTCTGTAGCTAGTGTAGTCGTCTTTAAACAACACAAAGTAGCGGAATTTTGAGTAGCTGTAGGGAAATGGACCACATACATCTGTATGTATGAGCTCCCCTGGCAGTGTAGCTCTCTCTCTTTTACCGAACTTCAGCCGATGTGCTTTTCCGTAAATGCAGCTTTCGCATTTGATATCTTCATCTAGATTCAACTCGATCCCAAGTTCTCTCTTAGCAAGAGCTTTCACGTGTCTCTTATCTTGATGGCCGAACCGCTCATGGTACAGTTGCATAGTGTTGGTAGGAGAAACCGCATTCAATTGTAGGGGTTTATTTGGCTGAACTGTTCTAAGTGTCAGTTTGTATAATCCTCCATTCTGCTCCCTAGTTCCCATCACGTGAGTGACGCCGTCTGTTACAAGCATGCACTCTTTTACAGTAGATGTAAAAACGCTGTTTGGAAGCTTATCTTGCGCCGCTAGGACCGAAAACAAATTCTTCGTTAATGATGGAACGTACCATACGTCACTGAGTGTTATAATCTTTCTATTTCCTTTGATATTCGTTTCAACTTTCACTGACCCCTTCCCTTTTGCAGGAATAGTCGTGCCGTCTGCCGTTGTAACGGTATGATTTGAACTGAATTCCTTAAAGTTTTCAAAGATATCACTCCTGTTTGTTATGTGTGTTGTGGCCCCATTGTCCACAAACCAACTTATCTGATCTTTCATCTCAGAAGAGTACACATAAATCATCAACGTTACACTTTGAACTTGTTCTGACGAATTCACTGCTCCTGACGTGGAAGGCTTCAGTGGTCTACCGTCATCAACCCATTTTTGACAGTTCCTCACTCGATGACCTCTTCCAGAGCAATAGTGACATTTGATTTTATCGTCCTTCTTCGGTTTAGCCTTTTGCACTCTTGAAATAAGAGCCTCTTGACTTGACTCGTCTTTATTTGTTAAAGATCTCTCAAATGCGCAAAGATGACTTGTCAAATTTTCAACTGTTCTGTCTTGTTTATTCATCAGGAGCCAACTCGATCTAAACGAGAAGAACTTTTCATCCAGTGTATCTAAAATCTTGCAGATTAGGAACAGTTCTGGTAGTTTGACTTTTTCATCTTTACCACTGGTTATTTCTGCATTGAGATCACACCAGATGTTCTTCAGTTTTGACATGTGTGTCGCCACATCATCGTTTGAGTCCAGTTTGTAGTTGAAAAATTGCATGCATAAGTTATATGCTCGGTCTTCCGACTGTCCATCGAATAACCTATGCAGTTCAAGCCATACTTCTTTAGCCGTGTGGAAACGCATGACTTTCTTTAGAGTCTCTTCCGTCATGTTGTTTGTTAGTATTAAAAGAGCTGTGCTTTCTGCTTTCTTGTAGTTTGCTAACCTGAGATTGTATGCTGCAACTGCGGCATCACCAGCTTCTTCAATCAACATGGGTCTTTGAAGAATCCCCTCGACAATCTCGATAGCACCAATTGAGCCTCTTAACATAATGGAAATCTTGTATTTCCAAGTGGACCAGTTTGCTTTTCCCTCGAGGAGGCCGATTTGTAGTTTGGTCGTAAAACCTTCCATTTTTCACAAAAAATAGTTTTCTCTTCCTATTCTGGGTGTTGCGCCCATAACCTGTTAGCGGAGGTGCTGTTTAGCAGTGGAGTGAAGGAAAAATAGTTTCAGGAGAAAATCAGGCTTTTGTATTTCCACGTAATTTTTATCTGACAAGTAAAAAAACAACAGTAACTAGGCGACGCTTCACATAAGTCAATAAAGAAAACATTGATGTCACCCAAGGAGACTGTGAACCTTAATAATATGTACTACTAGATGGAGCTTTCCAAACAATCGCTCTGTTCCAAGCAACTGTGGGCCCGGAAGCCGCAACTCATTCATATTCACTTTGATACTTGTGCAGTTACTATACACAGAACATTTAAT
This sequence comes from Esperia sulphurella, assembly GCA_947086405.1. NCBI lineage: Eukaryota > Metazoa > Arthropoda > Insecta > Lepidoptera > Oecophoridae > Esperia > Esperia sulphurella. The sequence goes on along the minus strand of OX352270.1, from coordinate 6,838,976 downwards.
AATTTACTAAATATTGACACTATTTACCCGTTTAGTAATAATTAAATGATTTAGGGTCAATATTTAGTAATAATTAAATGTTCTGCATAGTAACTGCACAAGTTTCATTGTGAATGTAACCAAGTTGCGGCTCCTTGAGTGGAACAGAGTGATTGTTTGGAACGCTCCACCTAGTAGTACATAGAGATTGTTGATGTGCCCACACCTCCACTTGTTTGGACTACAGAGTTATATTACTTCTTATTATGTCAACTAACCTAACAAAATATTATGTTACCTAACAGCAAAATAGCACTTGGCCAGAGGACATATCTATAAATTTGTTTAAAAATTCATAAATCAGATAAGTGGATGTCAAGTTATAAGGACACTACAGGATAGAAAGACAAGGCATTTTATAATATGTAGGGCAGTGGTGTAAAGGTATGACAGATCCAAAGGGAGACTTGTAGCCAAGCTTTATTATCACAAAAAATAAGTAATGACTGCAAATCACTAGCTAAACTTAAACATATAGAATAAGGATGCCTGAAATAGAATATCCTACTGAATATTATAACTATGAAAGTCTGTTTGATTGTTACCCTATCACAGCTCAACTATTCAACGGATCTTCTTGAAATTTTGCAAACAAATAGTCATGGAGATGAACAAAGTCTATTTCATCAGCACACTGCAAAAAGCAATTAACTGTTCGGTAATAATAGTAGTAATAAGAACTTTAAAGATTTGGAAAGAAGGCACTAACTGCTACGGATTTCTTCAGCAGTTATTTGCTTTTTACAGTAAGCTGATGATTTAGAAAAATCTGCTCCTTATTATTTGATGGTGAAGCTAGTTACTACTTTAAATTATTGTATGAATTTTCTTGCATAGTAATTGCTTTTAGTTTTTGCCTTATGAGAATTTGTTTATATTTACAGATTAAAATTTGTAGTGGGTACATCAGGAGTAAATCTGTTCATATCCTCTGACATGTTTTATCTTGAAATACTTGTTGAATCATCTGGAGCTGTGAAAGATGTCAAAATCCATCATGAAGGGAAGGTAAGCTTAACCATTCACAGCTGTGAGAAGAAAAAGTGAAACCAGTGAGAAAAATCTATGAGTACAATGTAGAGTGTATGTAATATTAACATTTCTTATCTAGGATAGAGAGAGATTGTGTTATGATTATATGTGTAAAAATATGTTTTAATATTTGCTTGTTATTTATTTAGTTTTATTATTCTTTCAACCTAGGCATAGACTTTGATTTACCACATAAAAATTAATTTTATAACAAAAAAAATTGAAAATAGTGTATAGATGTATAAAGTAAAAAAAAATAGCGCTGGGCCTTAAATTAGTGATTAGATCATGATTTAATTAATATCTTTTTTTAGATTGAACAGCAGAGCTGTGAAGAACTAGTTGCTTGCATATCTCGCGGTGACTTCGCTGATTTCACAGCTCAGTTAGAAGGGCTCACTGCAGTCTACCAACTAAATGCTGAGAAGAAAGTAAGTCCGATCTATCTGCAGCATTAATATATAGAGACCATTTTTATCTTGCAAAAAAGAGCAGTTAGGGCAATCTATAATCTGCGTTGTAGAGAGTCATTAAGAGAAAAGTTTAAAGAAATAAGCATATTAACAGTAGATGTGGAGATATTTCGCTGTTGTGTACGTTTACTGCAATCAGCGAATTTTTTTTTGACGTCATTTTCTCATGTTCAAATCCGTCCGTCTTACGGACGCAGGCGCGATGGAACCTCTCAGCGATTCTTCAGTGTGAATGGCATACTTATCCATTCTGAATAAGTTTTAAGATTTGCACCATTGATTTCTTCCAATATTCCAGAAAAAAAAATTACGTCGACATCAGCAATCTTGATAGTTGTGTTCAGTATATCTGAACACAACCATTAAGATTGCTGATGTCGTTGAATCCTTCGTATCTAGTTGCTTTCGACCACGTTTTTAGGTCGTCAGTTCATCTGTGGGCGATGCATCCGTCCCCCACACTGCACATACCGGTTCGCAGTCTGTACTCCAGAACTCATCTGAGATATGGAATCCCCACTGGCACTAACTCAAATATCGCATTTCACTTTCTGAACAGTTGCTCATTCCTAGAACACGGACCCAGACAATGTGGTTTCTGCCACATCAGTAAACTCTTTTAAGAATCGCCCTGATATTTTAAAACTAATACAGTTTAAAATCCAACACTGTGCCATGGGCACACCAGAATATTTGCTATTGTCTATAATAAAGATAATAAAAAAATAATTCTCAATGTTGAACTCTGTGAACATTTGACTTCAATTCACCTGATGGGTGGAAAGAGATGATGAGTTCAAGAACATGGCCAGAAAATCCTTGTTTAAAGGCCACAAATCTTAGAATTTAAAAAAATGCTGATGATGTGGAGAATTAATTATAGAACTTCTATATATTTGTACTATTTTCAGAATATAAATAATAATAATCATAATCTGTATAATTTTAGGTAAAATGCAAAGCCTTCAGTGCCCTGACAAGTTTGGAAGAAGACATGTGTACGTTGCGACACCTGCAAAGTTTTATCAAGGATCCCTGGGCACAAGTGCACAAGAGCCCTATTGGATTCCTACTGAAGCGTAGGGGAGGTATGTCTTCGATTTATTGCATCTACATGGGAAAATAGAAGAAATTGTGGTAAATGTGTTAAATAACCGTTACACTAGTTAAATGTGTCGCAGGTCAGAGATGCAACCTTTTGTTACTATGCCTATCACATCTTCCCAGTATTGCTGTGGTCCAGCAGTGGACGTGATAATATTGCTAGAAATAAGGAAGTGCTAGTAAAGTGAGTTTTTAGTCAAGTAGTAGTATCAGATACCAAGCAGTTGTGTTCATGGCTTGTTTAATTAAATTGCGCTATTTGATTTGCTTTAGGTCACGCCATGCGCCTCACATACTTCGTGTCACCTTACGAATTACTAGACAAAGACAAAGGTCTGCAACCTCTCACTGCAGAGCTGCTCACAGTGGGAAAACCATCAGCTTCGACTGGGCTGGCGTCTCTCGTAGCACCGTCCCACACTCCCATAGGACACTCGGCTACGGTTCTTCTGGAGGGTTCCACGGCAAACAAGCTGCAGCTGTCACCGATTATATCCGGGGGACAGCGGCCAGGGAAAGTGTAAGAATCAAATTGCATTTATTATTTATTAATTCTCAAATTATGCACTTTAACAGTTACAATCCCTAACGGTACAGAAAGTCAAATAAGCATGTATACTAAACATTCATAAATTCAATATTATATATAATCAATATTATATTACACATTACAAATAATAATCAGAGTCAACAAATTATTTATATATTTAGTATATTTATTTTTTAAACCAACACTCTAAATACAAGATCTTTACTACGTGTCTGCTTTCAATGTGTATGGCGGCGTGATCGCCTTTTTTTTCATCAAATGAGGTCGAGGTCAAGTTAAAATCGATCTCCAACAAAAAGAAAACGCCTTGCATTTTCTTATTAATTAAAAATTCGCCTCGAACTGTAGTAGTACGTAGCGGCAATCTAAATGCTGCGGGTTTATGGGTGACAGTGACCACTTGCCACCAGACTTGCTGTCTGTCCGTTTGCCACTTCAGACTGCAAAAAAAAGCCTCCTCATTGTCTTCTTTACCCCATGCAGATAAGTTATATGGATGTAAAAAAGCCTTCCTTTTACATCGTTTGTGCATTCTTCATTAACTTGCAAGAGTCCACTGCTGGACATAGGCCTCTCCACTGATGTGGCACGGTGTGCCACTGAACCCAATCCTCAGGTCGTCACTGCCAGCCGCCTTGCTCAGATCGTCGCTTCATCCAGCCTCGCTCCAGCAGATCTAGGGGTCGTCCCACACTACGCTTGCCCAGTCTCAATCTCCACTGTAGAACTCGTTTACCCCAATGGTAATCGGTTTTCCTATAGATTTGACCAGCCTCATGCCACTTCAACGTACTAACTTTTTGAGCTATGTCGAAAACTTTAGTTCTGTGGCGAATCACCTCATTTCGGATTGGTTCATTATCTCGAATTAAGTGCCACTTTTTGTTCGCCCGACAGGAGCAGCGTCGGCGGGCCCGTGTACGCGCAGTTAGTGCCGCAGAACAGCGCGATGTTGCCGGCCTGCTTTACGCTGAAGCTGTCGCAGCCCACGCCCCTGTGCTCTGGACTAGCCAAGTTGATACACTCCACTACCGATGTACGCTCTTAAATATTGTTTCTCATAGTGTAGGTACCTGTACAAACAGATACATAGACAATAAATTGATAAAAGGCAAGTTTCCTTTTTCTAGCCTTTATTATAGTCTCCAGAACTCGGTATATCTTCCTTCCATACACCTAAATGGAGCGGACTATTTAATACATGATTAATATTGAATAAAACTAATGATCATCAGATCAAATACGTCCCCTGCTGAACATGAGCCTCCCTATTAGAATGCCACCATTGTAGGCTTTGCCATAAACACCACCCTTGGCAGGCGGATCACCAACATCAGAAATGATCTTAATATACACAGAAAAAGCTGCTGCCCGTCCCTGGTGCAATTTCTTAATCGCCTTAACGACACCCACGGGAAGATTGGGGATGGCCCTATTCTAAACCGGGAACCACATGGCATGTAAACTGTAATAAAATGTATTATTTTACAGGTGGAGGTGGCCGGTGACTGGGCCAACGCTAAGCCAATGTTAGGTCTAGTCGCGCAGCAAGCGTACAATAAGCTAACTCCAGGCAAGGTTATAGAGCTGAACCTCTCTAAGGGACTCTATGTGGTGAGTGTGTCAGAAGGTTGAAATCTAATGCTGTAACAATCACGGGCCAACAGCGACGATGATTTCCTAATGTTTGATTAAATTTGTACATCGCCTTTCAGAACCTGCCCGAGCAGACGCAGTGTTATTTCCTTTGCGAGACTCGTGGGCTCGATGGGTGTATAGTGAACAGCGTGCCGTTCACGCACCCGTCCCACGTGCCCGCGCTGCTCACGTGTCTCCGGCAGCAGGCGCTGTTCAACGCACTGGTGACGAGCTGCGTGCGTGCACAAACTAAACAAGGTAATATGCCATGGGAGAAGCCTCTTCCGCCGTGTATAAGCGAGTTTGAACTGTAAGCCTAGGATTTAGGGGTGAATATGATGAAATGCCTGGCATTTATACATCTCCACATCTGCCACTCTCTTTTAGCATGTCTTTCAAGCACACATATGCCATTACTGCTATTTACGACGAGCTATGTGCACTCATAAACTAAATAAGTTCCATAATTTGTGTGTAAAACACGCGATCTTATGCGAAACGGCTGATGGGGTGTGTAATGAACGTGCATGTAGCTGTTATTCACAAACCATTCTTTCTCCTGTGCTATGGAAATAAACAAGGATAGGATAATTCACAAATATAACATCCAGACCATGACCAACTTGTACAAACTGTACAAAGTCCCCAGTGGGAATCTAACCCACGACCTCTGGCGCTCGAACCAAATGACCAAGCCTGTAGGTCAAATCGAGGTAGGTGATCAGTGCCCTGTCTCATTCATGAACGAATGATGTGTTCCAGTGGTGGACGTGGAGAACGTGCTGATGTTCGAAGTGAGCGCGCTGTCGTGGCAGCACATCTCGGTGTCGCTGGAGCACCCGCTGGACGAGTCCATGGCCACGGTGGAGCTGTCGCTGTCGGACGCGGCCGCGCCGCGCGCCGCCGTCTACTCGCTCGGCGCGCCCCCCAGGGACACAGTCGACGAGTACATCACTAGGGTGCTGCAGAAGAGCCACTCTATACCGATCACTCTCAGGTATGGGATTGCTTGAAAAATATCACGATCGATACACAAATTAGAATAATTCTGCCTTGTGGGTTGGATACAAACCCCCAGACCTTATTTATTTCATTCTAGACCAATACCCAAGTAGCATTTTACTCCATTTAAGAGTACACATTTAGTTCCCATGTGAACTTAAAGCATTATTACAGTTCACTCGTGATGTATAAGCTGCATTATTGCGATTAACAACCACCTATACCTGTCTAAGGGACTTATAGGAGTGTAGAGTTATACTTTTATACGGTTGTTGGTGTTATAATACTCTAACAACTGTCCTTTAGTCAGCCGTCTGACTAAGAGCATTATAGGAGGGTAGAGATACGGCAATCGCTGTTTAACGGTCTACTTGTACGATGTTATACAGCTAGCATATTAATAGAACACACGTGGTCATTTATACAGCCAAAGGCTGTTATGTTTACTTGTTTTAGACTGTTATACAGCTAGTAGCTGTAGTAGGAGTTGTTTGTGGTCATTAAAATAACCTTTTTTACTATCTGTATAGAAGTGTTTAAATGGTTCACATGTGCACTGTAGGCTGTTAAAAGGACTACATGTGTTGTCCATTAACTTCAATAGCAGTTTATTTGTCCACAAGTACTACTCTTATTTGCTGTAAGCTGAACATGAATGTGAATGTGATATTGTGATACACTTATCCCACAAGCTGACGTGTATTGTGTTTATTACGTCGCGTGCAAAAATTTGTGAAAATGAATAAAAAATCTTGGAAAATAAGAGCGAGAACCGGTGGAATAAGAAGAAAAATTGCAAAAGAATATTCGCAAATTCGTCCCTCTTTATCTAGTTTGTTTACATTCTTTTAAATACCTCCTTGAACAGCGTAGTGTCTTTGTAAGTGTAAATACTCTGACACCAAACTGTGTGGCTCACACGAAAACAAAAAGTGTTTTTTGTTAGTTTGTTACAAAATTTGTACTTTAGGTATTCATACTTGACTTAGTACCTGGGCTAGGCGATTTAACGGACAATAATTATTATTGCGGATTTCTAAAATTTCAGTATATGAAAGAATAAAACGATGATCACAATTGACCTGAATTACATCTTAAAGCTGTACATAAGTTCACATTAGAATACATTTATAGACATTGGTTCTGTAGTGGTACAAATGTGGGACTTCATATAGCCAACAGCATTCTAACAGAACACATGTGAACCTATATACGCTCTAGCCGTATTTCATTTCCACCATTTTGTTCACGTAACCTAAAATATTTACCATATAAATCTCCAAAATTATCATGCAGATTTATCACAAAATACGCAGATAGAGCGATTGAGTTTTGATTTCATGTTTTAATTAATTACCGTAGTATAATTATAATGCCAATATAATATCAAAAACTGAAAATTGTAGATTTCCTCTCAGCCAGTTTTAAATATTTTAAAATGAATATCGCGTTTTTACAGAGGCGCGTGAATATTTTAGCTGTAAATATGTATACATTTCACGATAAAGTTGCATTCCCATGGCATTTAACATTATTAAGTATTTAAAACAGGTATACTTACCGCGTGTTATCATAAATTTTTATCCAATTGATATCCGCCGGAGTTAATGTTTCTGATGGCCGGGCGTACACACAAAACCAAACTAAATGAGGAAAATTAATAAATAAAAGAAATAATTTAGGACACACGTGAACTTTAGGTAGCACTGGAGTACTTTTGTGGGATTTTATAACTGTGAAGGCTGTGTATTTAGCCACTTGTTACTCTTTATTACGCTCATGGACGTTGTATGGTTCACATGTGTCCCATATAGCGCCGTAAGTCAGCCTTTAAGCCCGATGTTACTACTTAAACTGCTAATATAACGCTAATGTACAGCCATAGTGAACTTAAGGCTTGGGCACAAATTAGACATACAGCTATACAGCTATAGAAATTAGCTATACAGCTCTTATACAGCTGACTTACACAGCTTGTGGAGTACATGTGAACCACTATGCATCTTATATAGAACCCCGAATGCCACTTGGGTAGTCATACGAAAGGCAATGCTATTTGCGTCTTGGTAACATGTACGGGAAAGGGTCACTAGCTGCTAAAACAGGTTTGTATTACCATGTAAGCTTTGCGGTCAATTTAGAAACACCATCTATTACTCAATCTGTTTCCGAGACGCAAATGCGTTTCTTTTCATATGACATTGATTTGAATACAAGCATCTGTTATTTTAAGCTGTTCTACTTTCAGACCGGACTGGGCTCCAAGTTCTCGGTTCATGTGTCCCTTTATGTTGTTAAAATACCCTAAACACAAAACGCCACACACAAATGCACCGACAAAGTAATAGGGCATTACTGTGTGTAATGATTTGATATAGAAACAAATATTGATTAATTTTTCAATCGTCCAACAGATCACTTGTAAAGATCTGGGAGCGCGAGGCGGCGACGAAGCACATGAACGGCAGCTACTCCGCGCTGGACTCAAATTTTAACTGCGGCATGGGGGGCATCGACCCGGGGGGTGACCACGTGAAGCCCGAGCCGGGCGCCCCGCACGGCCGCGCGCTCTACCCCTCCAGCGTGGGGCACCCGCACCAGGGGGGTGAGTACTACCTCAGATACGTTACTCCCTAGTAAAACGAAAATAAGATTTCAAAGGCGCTCAACTTAGCGTTGTTGTTACTCCATACGGGCGGGGCGAGAACCACGCTGGGGCGGCGCGAAAGTGTGGGTACTTATCGCGGTAGGTCCGATCGAGTGACTACGTATTGTACTACTAATGATGTACTACTTCTAGCGCTGTACTAGACTAGTACTGTATATTGATGAACTATTAGCTTCTAGGGTGAATAGATCAAGCATGAACCAGGCACCATGCTTCTCTCGGTTCAAGACGTGTGAGTGGTACTGTGTATTAATACAAACTGGTGGAAAGGGGGGAGGTCTGCGGGGATAAATAAATTTCTTGCAAAATTAACACCCTTATTCAAAGGAGAAACTTATCAGTCAGTATCAGTGTCCATACAGTAGGACATTTATAGGGTCCAGTATGGATGGGGATTGTATGAGATAGCGCCCGCGTCGAGCAACACGGCTAAGCGGTTGCGCGTCAGCATGCTTCAGGGCTCTTACGCATGCGGCCGCTTCGGTCGCGCGTTATTGCATCGATTCCATTCGCATCGGTTTGTTTGGGGCGTAGAACGGAAAGCGCTTTGTCAATCAACCGCTGTTATGCGAATGCTCGCTGACCCTAGTAGAGTTGACCCTAAATAGTTATTGCGTACCGTAATGTCGTATTTAAATAAAATATAACATTTTATTTTGTTTACTCAGGTGCCTACCTATCAGAGCAGCAGCATCATCTATCGATGATGTGCCAAGATTCCAGCGTGGGCGACTCCAAGCCCCATGCGTCAGACGAACGTAAGACCAAGAAACGAAAGCCGGACACCGACATTTGGTCTGCCACCCAGAAGAGAGGGAAACCTGGGCTCAGCGAAATGCCAGATTCCGACAGCGATAGTGAGAACTCTGACAGTTACGTAAACGAAGACGATAACACTATGAACAGCAACTCGTCCAACGAAGATATGGAGGAACAGGTAATTAAACACAAATGTTGTTTGACAAAGATCGCTCCAAGCGACAAAACCGTCTTTGCACGCACGAATTTCTTTCGTGCACTAAATAGTTTATTTATATATCCCACAGGAGTCGTCTGTGTCGCAGAATGAACTTGCGTCGGATTTAGAGCTGTCTGCGATGGATGCGACAGATGCACTGGGCAATCAGGATAATAGGACGTCCTCGGATATAGATAACTCGAACGATGGAGATGTGGAAGATATGATCAGGTTTTTTAACATATTATTTATTAGCTGTTGCTCCCGCGGCTTCACCCGATTGCAATGTTGTTTCACGTGGGAAGTTTTCCCATAGTAAAAAATTGCTTATGTTCACCTCCATGGCACAGACTACGTTCATGCTAAATTTAATGGAGATTGGTTGAATAGTGAGGCCATGAAAGCGTAACGAACATACAAATTCACTTTGTAGAAGTTTCGTGTGTAACATCTTTTTACCACCGTAGAATCTCGTGCAGATCCGTTAAAATATAAAGTAAAATTTTCTTTGTCCTTCAGTATTATTCACGAACTTTATTTTTCTAACGCCTGATCAGTTTAATTCATTCTTTTATTGTATTTAATTATGAATATTTTATATGTCTTGTAAAACAATGAGTTTTGTTTCAGGAATTCTTTTCACAAGTCTGATCACAAAAGGCAAAAGCTGAAAAGTAAAGATGTCGATATAAGAAGCAGAACTGCGTCGTCGCTCCTTCTGGATCTCACTGAAGGTAAATCGTACATGCCTTCTTCCGTGAGCATCACTCCCATAGGCTCCGGCTCTTCAAACTCTCAGGGCTCGGGCTCTGGGTCCAGTTTGTCATCGATGTTGTGTTTAGAGCGACGGCCTGGCATCGAAATTATCCCTATCACCGCCGCGCCGCCCGCGACTCTACCCAGCTCCATAACAATAACGCCAATAACGTCGTCGCAGATGAAATCTCTAGACGACCGAATGCGATCAGAGAAGAAATCCAGCAAGTCTAGCGAAGCACGAAGCAAAGAGAAGAAGAAGAAAAGGCGTAGGGACGACTCGATGGGGCCACCTGAAAAAGTGCCGCCGAAACAAGATCCTTTGACGAAACCGGTATCAGTTAGCATCAAGCCGACTGACGGCTCCCCGATGCGCCCGACCTCCCCAAACTCCTTATTGAGAAAATTTAGCCCGAGCCCTACTCACGGCAGGTCTGTGTCAATTACGAAGTCGCCGAGCCCCAGTTCAGTAAAAGGATTGGGAAAGCCGTCCGGGACATCTAGCCACCACAGCAGTCCTAGACATTCTCCAGTACAAAACAGCCCTAAACATTTAACTGGGTATTCGAGCCCTAAAAACCATACCATCTCTTCTCCTAAGCACAGCTCCTCGGGATCAGGAAAACCCAGTATGTCGGCGTTGAAATCAGCTACTAGTGGCTCCCCGTCAGGTAAATCCGGGACCACAGGGTACGATCTCACCAAAAAGATCTCTAAAGACGGCTATGGATCCAGTTCAACGTCTTCACGTGACAAAGAAAAGAAACATTCCAGTTTATCATTCTCGAGTTCTGACAGAAGTAGCCCAAAACTGAAAAATCCGATGAAACTTAAGCAGCTGGAAATCACACCGGTTACTTGTGACAGTCCCCTTACTGAGCCATTAATCTCCCCACCTAATGTTGAAATAAATAAATCTGCACCGAGTCAGAATCGGAATAGAAAGGGCTCCCTCAGTGCTGTGATAGACAAACTGAAATCTGCTCAACACTGCGGCACTGACAGTGACTCAAGTACTAAGTCCAGTTCATCAAGCAGCGCCAGCAAGTTCTCTGATTCAAAAAACTCCACGCCAAGTAATGCCAAACTTAACGACAGCAAAAATCAAGAATATATGGTCAAACCCAGTTTAGATGGAATGAAAATTACCATAAATAAAACCAGGTCGAAAGAATCTTCAAGTAGCAGTTCGAAATTAAACTATAATAGCTCAAGCTCCAGTAAACAATCATCACCTCAGCTTACAATCCCACCGAGTCAGGGTTCTCCTAAAACTCATACAGGACTAAAGCCAGGAGTTATAAGCGGACCAGCATCTAAAAAGTCGCAGGCGATGCAGTCATCTAAATCCAGCATATTGACACCAGGAACTACCCCACCCAAGTCAAACTTGAGCCTATCAGACTCGTCGATATCCAGCAGCCCTAGCAATATGCCTAAAGTACCTTATTCAAAATCCTCCAGCTCGAGTAGCGCCGGCATTAACTTATCCAAATCTGCATCGAAAACTAGCTCAGGTTCCCCTAAGAGCAGCTCAGATCTTGCAAAAATAATCAGAGATCGAGAGCGGGAGAAAGTGAAAACCAAACTCATGAGCAACTCCGAGAGATCGATATTTTCTTCCAAATCCGAAAGGCATTCCAGCCCTAGTGGTTCAAGAGAAGACGTAGATGGAGACAGATTCAAAGCAGCTAAAGAGGCGAACTTTTTGGTTGAAGGATTGATTAAACCTCTTGACACTAGCAAGTTTCAGATTCCTAAACTAAAAAATCAAACTACTCCAGATAAAAATAGTTCATTATCACAGTATGACGGTCGTTCGATGGTCAATGATTTTACGCGAACCCTAGAGCAAAATAAATACCCATTTCACTTTGACGGTTCAAACGCTAGAAACGCAGAAACAGTTCAAAAATCTGCATATCCTTTGACGGTACCGAAGCCGCTTCTAAATATGGGATCGATGAGTCCGAAGACTATTCAACCTATAAAAGGGGACCAAACTAACCCAATTGAATACTCAAAAGCGATATCTGATAGTATAGCTAAAGGGGAAAGTCAGCAGCGCAAAGATGATGCGAAAGAAAGTTACTCAGGGACGTATCCTTTGATGCCTTTGGATTTTAAAACGGATATGGCAAAGGGGTTTGCTGCTCCGAAGGGTACAGAGGATAGGAAAGGGGCTGATTCTTGTATGAAGCCTCCGGCTAGTGGGTCTGTAGCTCGCAGTGGAGCGACCACTCCTCAAGAGGCAGCTGAAATGTTGCTAGATTTTTCGTCGTCATCAGGTAGCAAAGTGTCTGGGATGGTAGCAGTGCGGCCTGTGTACCCTTCGTCCCCCGCGCTGGCGCTGCAACTGGCCAAGAGCCCCGCCCCTTCCCCACTTATCGCCCCGTCTCCTCACTCCAACTCCCCCTGTATCACTGATGATGAACTTATAGATGAAGCGCTTGTTGGGCCTGGAAAATAAGTATTTTTGACCCATCCATGGTTGATTTCGAACCAATCAATAGATCTTAAAATCATCTCCCTAATTTAAAAATGTAATTGTACCTAAATATTTCAGGAAATATAATTCTTACATGAACTACAATTTGAAATGTAATAAAACACCCATTCCATGGGAGATTTTATGAGAGTCCCACCCAATTGGCTTTCCGAGATAAAGTCACCTTCAAAGCTATTTATATTGTTTAGTTTCTTTAGAATAAAACTGACTTTTAATTTTTCTGATGCACATATGTATTACTCGGATAATTTTAACTTAAAAATCTCCAGCTATTTATAAATATGTATCAACGATATTTATATTTGTATGTGTATGATTTAATTACTCACTTAAAATTAATGAAATCTGAATTATGTTTTACTATGAATATAGAGAGCATAATAATATCATGCTTAGCTTATTATATTTTAATTATGAAGTTGATGTCTTGAATGTACAACAACGAAAAGACAGTAATAGGTTTACCAAACAAAAGTGAATTATAAATTGGGACCGTTCGAACGTAACTGCCATGATTATTACAATTTTATGTACAAGTTTTTTTCCTAATATAAGTGATGAAATAGTTTATAAGGAAAATCAATTTACAATTGATGTAAATATACGAATTTGGTAATATATTATTAAGTGTAATGAACTAATAGAGCAACTAAATCTATAAAACATATATGATTTAATGAAATAAATGAAGTAAAATTTTACTGACTTTTATTATTTATTTACATATAAATAGGATTAAATAATAAATAACATACATTACATACACAAAACTTACATTATTTTACTTATATTTCATTGGCAAGTAAGATGCTTAATAAAATCTTAGAGAGCTAGGGCGATAGTATGAGTGGTATGGATAGAAGAAATAGGGCCTTCTTTGCGGTTTCATACCAAAATGTCTGCGAGTTGCGAAGCGCCTTCGAGCCGACTGTCTCCTTCTGAAGAACGGAGGTGGAACAAAACCTTCAGCAGTTTCCATTATTTCATGTTGAAGCTTGTTCACAAGTGTATTCGGATAAAAGTTGTCACTTAACAGAGATTCTGGATCTTCCTCCGGATACATAACACTTGGTGGTACAAAATCTTTCTCTGGATTGAAAGTTTCTTCGATGATAATTTCCAGATTAGCGCCGTCGTAACTTGTTGTATCTTTCGTGGTCACTGCTGTATTTGTGATATTGCTTTGTTCCGTTTCTCCTTTGTTTGGTGTTTCTCCTTGTTGCGTTGATTCATTTTGTGACAAAGGCGGCGCGATGTTTAAATTTGTTTGTTCTGCTGAATTCGCAAATACGCCGGCGAGCCCTAGCGTAAACAGTAAAATCACTCGCGTCTTCATTTTTTCTGTGAAAGATTAATATTTCTATGTAAATTATAATAGCTGCAGACAATCCTGCAGACTACAGCAGAACACTGAAGACATTGTTATTGACATGTCCTTATATTACTGAAAAACTGGGTCGAAGAAAGGTGCCCGTTAGCTATGACAACCGCGTTTTATTTATATAAATTATTAGAGCAGTTTTAAACTGGACATTTTCCTGAAACACTTGAAACCGTTTTCCTATATATTTTCTATAATATATTTTCTGTCAGATAAAGTGGAATAAAAGATCGGTTAGGAAATCTTGTATTCAACTTTATCTAACAGAAAATATATTCGTCGATGCTGAAGGCAATTCACATAAAGTTTTAAAAGTTATATATATTTTTTAAGTACGCAATTAAAACAGTTGTATTTCAATTATACCATTTAGAAAAAATATCGCGAGTATAGGGGCTGAGGCGCCCAGCAAAAAAAAATAACATTCATGTTTCCAACCCCATAAAACGTACAAGAATTGAATAAAATATAACACTAAATAATAATAATTAGACCAATTATTGATTTTAATCAGAACAAGTTCAATTAAGTACTCACGTAATAGCGCCTCTGCGATGGCGGACATCTCACCCTACTCGGTGGGTTCAATCTCCTCTGACCCTGATTCATTTGATTGTTTCTCCTCTGAGCCCTTGCCTGCTCTCGCCTTGCCTTCAGTTTCCTCATGGCGAATCGAGGGAGGAACGGATTCTGGGACTCCGCAGCTTCCATCATCTCATCAGCTCCTTTCACATCTGTTGTGGCAGTCTCCAGTGGTTTCGATTGTATTTGAACGAAAGTGATGAAAAGGACTAGCAGTATAAGGGCGTATATTTTTGTTGTAAACGCCATAGTATCTTTTTTAAATGACTTGAAGAGTTAAAGCTACCGACGGTGATGGTGGTTAATCCCAATTTAACCCATGTCGAATGAAAGAGCAGGTTTTATAGGAACGGTTGTACGGTGACACACATACCGCTTGGGTGCATTTGTTTATCATACGAAGGTGTTTTAGGAAACGTAACGGGTCATACATTCGCTTCCAATTATCACTTCCTCGTGTTCATATTCATAGTTCGGACTTACTTATGTTTGAAAACGGTATTTAATTTATGAAAACAAACTGTTTATCCCTTGACCTACTAAACAAACAGCTAGATTCTAAACGGAAAGGTCTAAATTAGTTAAAGCGACCTAAAGTAAGAATAATAACTGTTATGACTGTAATCTATTTTGTACCGTGTGGTTCCCGGCTTAGAATAGGGACACCCCCAATTTTCCTGTGGGTTTCTTCAAGGCGACTAAGGGATTGAACCAGGGACGGGCAGCAGCGTTCACCTGTGTATATAAAGATCATTACTGCGGTCACCAATCCGAACTGCCAAGCGTGGTGATTATGGCATTTCCCACAATGGACAGTGCAACAAAAGTGGCATTCTATTCTGGAGCTTCAGGATTCGAAGTGATCATTATCATTGATAATATAAAAAATCATAAAACAATAATTAATTACACGCTAACGCTATCAATTTCGCTTTACGTTTATCCGAATACTAATATTATTAAGGCTGATTTGCATTTAAAAAAAGCTGTGCTTTTTATATTCTTTATCACTAATACAAGAGCCGTACTATTAATAAAAAAAGAAATGTTTTGTAAATATGATTACCAATATTACATGTTTAAAACAAATGTTTAATATCGACTATTTTGTAATTTCAAATCAGTCTTTCGTTGTACTTGTGTATTTTGTATCACTTGTGTGTCTTTCTTTACACAACATTTTAGTAATGAAATTTTTATTTGTAAGTAAAAAATTAAAGAGATCAAGTTAGGAATCAGCATTCAAATTCAAATTATCTAATCGTAAACACAGGGATTTTAAGATGGTCGATTGCATTTAAGTTCTCAATATTTTGCCCATAGGCGTTCGACATGTTTGTTATCATGTTTCACAGATTATGGATAATTAACAGATAAATATCCGATAATTATCTTGATAATTTGGAACCCTGGGAAGGCTTATGGTCAGAAGTGGACGTATTTTGGCTGATGAAAAAATATAGAAATAAATATTGTCTAGCCGAAAGAAAAAGAATTCTTTAATAATAATATAATAACGAATTGTTTTGTGCGAAGACAAGTGACATTTGATCCATAAACAATATATCTTTCGCAAAGAACAAATAGTATTCAAGTGGTAGGTAAATTGGTAAATTGTAATAAATCAGTAAAGTAAAATACATAATCTTAAGCCTACAAAAACATTTCACGAAAATGTTTTTTATGAATAGAAAATTTCCTTTTTACCTAATAAATAAAATAACTGATATTGCAATTAATTACATGACAAATAATACCTATATGCGTAGCTCTACATGCATATTACGTAACTTAATTTTTCTTGATAGTTATAAACTTCATTACTGTAATTCTCATGTATTTATTATTTAATTATTATAGGATAGGGAAAGTTTTTATGTTAACTATGAATAGAAGCACGGTTCACACGTCTCAGAGTTCAGAGTCATTGTCATTTATTGTCAAGGATGAGTAACATTCCGCTCTAAAAAGGCAATAAAGTCGTTGAATCCAAAACAATGATCGAATTGCTTTAAATTACTGCATGACCTAATGCACTGTACTTTGATCATCGTACCTACTAATAAATCAGTTGTTTGGTATTTAGGTAACGGGCCATAATTAGCATAATACCTAAATGCTATTTACCTATAGTGGCTACATTTATACATTATAAGAAAATATGTAACGTTACACTTTTTCAATCTATATTCAATGGTGGTATTGGTATTCAATATAAGTTAGTAATTTAAAACAGCATAGTTGCGTAGGAGACAGCGTGAGCATTCTTCAGGGTTCTCCCTATCCCTTTAAGTATTTGTAATTTAGGTTTTACTTATTGATCCAGAATTTACGCAGGTGTTTTATCTACTTCTTGTTGTCCCCACAGGCTCTGACGACTGAATTATCATAATAAGGATATCGTTGGTACGACGGACATGATCAAAATAAAGTAGAAGATGACCACGTTATACACACTCGTATATAAAAGAATATCTATCACAATACAATTATGTAAAGGTTGTTTTTATTTTATATTTGATTCGGTCTGTTTAGAAGTTGTTAGCAAAATAAATTTTACAATAACTTGTCAATACGTTATTTATTTCGATTTTATATCCGTTCAAGATTTATTCTAAAAATCTTTTTTTGTAACATTTAGAACTGGTTTTTGAACGAATTGTAGGTTTTTTACGCTTTCATTCGGATTCTTGACGAAGAGGCAATTTATATCCTGTTTCAAAGCTACTAACGAATCAGCTGCGAAATGGTTCGATATGGTATAAAGCAAGGGTCGGCAACAGGCGGACCGCGGTCCGGATCCGGACCGCGGAAGGATGAAACTCTGACCGCCAGATATTGTTAACATGACCACGTTACGTTGTTGTTATCAAATTGCGTCGCACGTCGATGGAGGCGAGAGAGACGCAATGTTTTAATTTAAGTTGCTAAGACAGCAAATTGTACGCAATGACCAAACTTTCATCAAACACAAGCAATGAATGTCGCTGAGTCGTTGTCCATCTATTGACAATAATTTTTTGACAGCCATCGACTTAGTCAGGTTTTACGGGAGCTTGGAAAGCTTTTTGAAAATAAAGATTAAAAGTTAATTAAACTATTTAATTATAATGAATTAAACCTAACTTAACTAAAGAGTCAGACGTGCTAACAGAAAGACATGTTGCACCGTACTGATGATGGCTTGCCTCTCACGAAGAGGGGTCACGCCGTCGACCACCTGGACTCTGCTGAGTGGCTTGGGATAAGAGTCTGGAATGTGCTGCGTTGCGGTTCTCAGGGTCTTACTTGTATGGTACGTCCAGGTGGTGAGTGCATGACTACTTCGGGTTCAAAAACTAAATACACATTACACGCTTTTGTTTACTAGCTCCGCGCACTGTCTGCATAGTTATTTTCGGCCATCTGGTGTTGTTAACCAATATTTTAAAATGAAATGTCATCGTCAGTTATAGTTGCGTTGCGATCTTGTACAGAGCATTCCTTCATTTGTGTTATAATTTGTCGTGTGCTGAAACGTATTGTAACCTACATCAATATGTATCCTAAAAAGCGAAAAGTTGACAGTGAAAATAGGAAGTTTCTAACTGAGTGGACTGAACAATATTGTTTTATGCTGCCTGATAGGCCGAAAGCAGTTCCTGTTTGCCTCATTTGCAACAAAACTGTCGCTATTGTTAAAAGTGCCAATTTAAAGCGACACTACGAAACCACTCATCAGCAAATCCACAAGAACTTACCTCTTGGCATTGAAGATCGTAAAGAAAAACCACAGGCATATCTAACTTCTTACAAAAAAAGCACTGCCTTACTAGTTCGCTGCATGAGCGAGCAATAAAAATCTGCAGAAGCAGCGTTACGTTTGTACTGGACGCTAAATAAACACCAGAAGCAATTTTCAGACTCTGAGATATTAAAAGAATGCATGTTAGAAGTGGCCACGGCACTTTTTGAAGAAAAAAAGGATGTTGTCATTCAAGGTATACCATTGTCAGCAAGAAGTAATACAAGAAGAACCGAAATTTTAGCTGCAGACAACAAAAACAGTTTGCTCGAACTTCTGCAGAAGCCACCTTGTTACGCCATAGCACTTGATGAAGCATGTGACATTGTTGATGATGAACAAATGTCTATTTTCCTGAGCTTTTTTGACGTTGAAAGTAAAACGTTCCATGAAGAATTGCTAGCAATAATTGCCCTTTAAAGGTAAGACTCGCGGAGAAGATTTATTCAAGACTTTCGATGAATGCATAACAAAATCTAACATTAGTTATGATAAAATGGTATCCCTTTCAACTGACGAGGCCCCAGCGATGATTGGCAAAGAAAAAGGATTAGTAAAGAGAATCCGGGATAAAAACGCAGGCCTAATTTCGTATCAGTGCATAATTCACCAGACAGCCCTTTGTGGAAAACTTTTTTTTATTATTAATGGGTTTACGCTTGACCTCAATCTCACCTGATGGTAAGTGATGATGAGGCCTAAGGTGGAGCGCGCTTAATGCGACTCTGAAAGAAGTAATGGACAGCTTGGTCAAGTTGAACAATTTTATGAGGTCTCGACAGTTCAAGGAATTTCTTTCTGAATGCGATTTGGCATTTTGTGACTTACTGCAACACAACAATGTTCGTTGGCTAAGTAAAGGTTAAGTTATTGAACGTTTCTGGCACATATAAGAACAAGTAACCTCCTTCTTGCAAAACTTAGATACGCATGAAGCAAGAAAGTACTTGGAGTTCATAACAAACGAGCACAACATGCTAGCAGTGGCTTTTCTGAAAGATATTCTGAAATATTTGAATGCGCTCAACACAGAGTTACAAGGAAATGGGAAATTAATATGTGATCTGATACAAAGTGTGTCTACTTTCCGTCGCAAGCTGATGAAAAGGGTATTGCAAGTCAAGAATTTATTCATTTCCTAACAATTCTTGTATATAAAAAATCTCTGAAGAAGATATTTCAATGTTTTCAAGGTTTATATCAGATCTTGGGAAGGAGTTTGCTGCAAGACTCCAAGATTTCGCAGAGATAGGGAAACTATCTCAATTCCTTAAATCGCCTTATGAAATTGCTGCAGCGGCAGAATGGACTGACGTGGCTGCGAAGTTGTTCAGTCTTTCAAAGCCTTCACTTCAAATGGAGATAATTGAATTGCAAGAAGATATTTCCTTGTAAATGTATAAAACTGCGTCCATTAAAGAATTTTGGGGTAAACATGTTTCAGAAAAATATGAAATTTGCAAAAAAAAAAACTAGCAATAAACCGTCTATGTTTGGGTCCACATGTGAATCATCTTTCTCAAAAATAATTTTTTTGAAGAATAAATATCATTCGAGATTAACGGACGCCCACCTTGAAGATACTCTTCGCATTAGCTGTTCCCCGCGTGAACCAAACTATAAAAAACTGGCTCAAGACAGCAGGTGTAGGTAATTTCTCACATTAATTTTGCATCTATCATCTTGTGTTTCATATAAATACTTAAATTATTCAAATACAAATTTAAAATTATTAAGTAACCTATTAGGTGTTTTATTATTTCTGGACCTCTATAAAAATTTCAACCATATACGGACCCCATTTAAAATTACTTGCCGACCCATGGTATAAAGGAAGAATCGCGAATAATGAGAATGTAACAAGAAGAACACCAATAGATGGCACTATACGTATACATCAGAAGCAAGATGATTTATAAAATTTAAGAAATTAGCGCTGCACGCTGCCTGTGACATTTGACGCGATAGTTCAGTTGGTTAAGCATGATTTCGGACAAGTCGGTCGCAAAGTCATGCACGCGTGTCATTTTTTTCCTTTAAATTAAAAGTATATCACTTAAGAAATAAAAAGTTATTCACGTGAGGTCCGGGAAGACATGTGTACTGCAAAATCGCACTTTTATCACCACCCAGGAGCCACGTGTAGAGGAGCTTGAGTAACTCTCCTAGAAATGATACAACATCGGTCGCGAGATTACACACAAATTAATTATGAATTAATCTCGTAACTCGCGCGCCTATCAAAGTTATAAAAGAAAATTAACTTTTCGCGTATGCCTTATTCTGGCATGCCACCATCGCCGATTGCAATTCTGAATAGATAGAACAAATGTCGGTAATTAGTCGAATTTAGTCGCAAAAAACTAGATTTAGTCGGTCCGCCGTTGGTGGTATTCCAGAATAAGGCTTATTACGGCATGCCACCTAATACTCCGGAACCACAGTACATAGAGAGCTACTGAGCTATCACATAAATTTTTTCGAATGCCTCGATCGCCAGAGGTTTTGGGTTCGATACCCACTGGGTTGTTTCAGAGTCTGGGTATAATATGCGAATTCTGGCGTTAATTTCGGGGTAGCAGTTAATACGTGTTGTTGTGACATTATTATTTTTAGATAGCAACGTGCGAAGTAAACACCTTGCAAATCGCTACGAATAATGATCATTATTCTGATTGTCAATGCCCCATTATATTTATCTTTACAAAGTGACAAGGTGACCGTTATTCTAACTGATGTCAGCCATAGATAATATTTCTCGTTATTTTAAGGTTCTATATTTAGTTTTCTTAATATATTAATATTACATATATACATACATATACTAATATATTAAGCTCGATGACGGTGAACTAGTGATTGACATGGTATTCTCCAAGACCTAGGGGGGGCGGATGGGGGAAAAGTCTCAAAAGTGGAGAAACTCCTCGAACTGGTCTCCGAATCGACGGCTTGCCGAAACGGTAATTAGTGGAGGAACAATTTTTTTTTTAAGTCAGGGGTTCTCAACCTGTTTTTTTTAGTTTTTGAAATTTTTTGCGCTGCTTTTTTTTCTACAAAATTTTTTTGTACTATTTTTTTGTTTTAATTTTTTTGACCTAATCTTTACCGAATTTTTTTCAAGTTTTTTGACGTTTCAAGCGAGCGCTGCAATCGTGCCGCGTTTCCCTTAGTCCAGACCCTCTTGCGAGCCCCAACGCGAACGAAGTGAGCGAAACTGCAACCGAGCGAAGCGAACGTGTCGCGGCAGCGGCACGCGACGCTTCAAGCGAGAACACCAAGCGTGCCGCGACACCCGGGTATGGCAAAGATTTCAATATGGCGGAACATATATAAATGATTCGATCTGTAAAGTCCTGTTTTTGGGGGTCCTGTTAACATGACTGAGGTGAACTTTTTTTTGGAATTAGTTTTTTTTGTTCTAAAAGGAACCTCTCCAAAAAGTTTCTGCTCACGGCGCTTCGGTGCTCCCACCCGGGATTGGAATAATCACAACTTCACACTTCAACACCTAAACGAAACCGTATTTTAAATTTTAAAATGTAAAGTTTAAACTGCCCTAAATAAAAAAGCTGCACACACAACATCTCCGCGGGCCGCTTGCGGCCCGTGGCGCACACACGCACCACTAGTACTAACATAAGATTCCATTAGATTGAATTTCTATGGTATTGCATTTACATATACCTAATGTATGTAATTGATTTTTTCTAAACACAATATTTTACAATGTTTCTTCGATGTTAACCTCATTATACACTTGCTGGTATATTTCAGATTTTTTCAAAAGATACTTTTTTTAATAATTAAATACCTAAGATTACTATAGGTTTTTCCCCCATAGTTCCTTACCTATCTTAAGATTATTTCTGAATTACCTATTGATATCTAAAACCTGGCATTACGTCGCTATTGGCTATTATCATGGTAAATTTACAGTTCAGTTTTTAAAGGCACACGAACAGACAGACGACGAACGGACAGACACCGGAGTAAGGTCATTCATTAGTTTTAGGAAGAAAATGAATGTACGAATTTTGATTTTTGATGAACAAACACATCTTGTGATAACCTTTAGATACAGGAAAAATTACACGGAAATTAAAGGACTACAGTCCTTACGCCCTTGTTGAGCCTGTAAGCCTATGCTTCAACAGTGGGTACATAAAAAATACTACGTACGTCATACACATTACTACTGTGTGTGCGCCGTACTACTTATTCTGTATGTTACAACAGTAATTTAGTTGACACATACGTAAGAATGTTGTATTTCAATGACGCGTTTATCAGAAACAACATTCTCCATGATGGGTACGACGCCTACTACATATAAGTACGTTACACAATTACTAAGTATGTTACATCTTTAGTAATTGAATTACATCCTTACGTAAGTAGCTAATCAGATGTTTGGAGACGCAGTAATAATGTTACAGACACAGTACAACGTTGCAACAGCAGGCTACGTGTACTGCTCACATACTACCGGTGAAACATACCGGCTACGTACTACTGTGAAAAAACATCCACTCGTAGTACGTAGTCCGACTACGTACTGCAAACTACGTACGCAGCATGTTGGCGGCCCATGTCTTACGAGTGGATGTTTTTAACAGTTACGTAGGTTACAACAGGAATTACGTTATCCTGCTACTTATTCTTTTCTCCGTGTAAACAAAGCACATTGATGGGTTGATGATGATGCATTCAACAATTTAGTGGTTAAGTGACATTTGTAATCGTAAATCAATGTGTAAAACAAGGATTATGATTTTAGAGGGAACGTCTTCCCTAACAGATGCTTTACATGCGCACATACCTATACCATCCACATGTCTACCTTTACATATATTATACGTGTATGCAATGAGACTCGTAAGACGAGAAACTATTGTGTTTATTAAGATAACTGACACTTTATTAGGTTTTATTGATATTAACGACAAAGTAAGTTGACACAACGCGCTATATATATACATATGAGTTTTAATGTAATACTTAGCATATATGTACATATATATAAATTCAATTATATGGTATCATACATAGCCAAACAAAGGTGCTGCAGGTAAGGGCTGGTGAAATTTTTAACAAGGCGCTCACATTGATTATACTAATTAAAATATTGATCTGGCCCGTTCTCGCTTCGGCAGGAGGGCAGATTGACTTTTAGTACACCTGGTAAACGGTTGTCAGACTAACAGACAGGCCATGTTTACGATTTTATTTATTAGACTAGCTGTGCCCGCGGCTCCGCTCGCGTGGACTACAGGATCCGCTCCCATTCCCACTTTCGCTCCCTATCCCACTTCCACTCAGACTTCAAGTCCAAGTCCAGGTCCAGGTCCAGGTCCAGGTCCAGGTCCAGGTCCAGGTCCAGGTCCAGGTCCAGGTCCAGGTCCAGGTCCAGGTCCAGGTCCAGGTCCAGGTCCAGGTCCAGGTCCAGGTCCAGGTCCAGGTCCAGGTCCAGGTCCAGGTCCAGGTCCAGGTCCAGGTCCAGGTCCAGGTCCAGGTCCAGGTCCAGGTCCAGGTCCAGGCCAGGTCCAGGTCCAGGTCCAGGTCCAGGTCCAGGTCCACTTCCACGTCCACGTCCACGTCCACGTCCAGGTCCAGGTCCAGGTCCATGTCCATGTCCAGGTCCAGAACCAAGGCCAGGTCCAGGTCCAGGTACAGGCCAAGCCCAGACCCAGGTCGAGGTCCAGGTCCAGGTTCAAGTCTGGTCCAGGTCCAGGTCCAGGCCAGGTACAGGCCCAGGCCCAGGCCTAGTTCCAGTCCCAGGTCCAGATCCAGATCCTCAACTCTCCCCTCAACCCTCCCCTCAACCCTCCTCTCAACACTCCTCTCAACCCTTCCCTCAACACTCCCCTCAACCCTCCTCTCAACCCTCCTCTCAGCTCTCCTCTCAATCCTGCCCTCAAACCTCTTTCCCTCGTCTCTCCAAATTTAGTTCTCGTAACTAATCCATTGCAGTCCAAATTCCGATCAAAATTACTTTGTTGCATACCTATACCACAAATTCATCGTAATCGGGTAGGTAACTCAGTCAAAAGTTATGCGAATTTTCATACACTCCGATTACACTGGTACCATACCCGCTCCCGCTCCCGCTCCGGTCCAGCTCCGGTTCCGCTCCCCTCCCGCTTCCGCTAGCGCTACCGCTACCGCTTCTGCTTCCGCTACCGCTACCTGTACCGCTTCCGCTCCTGCTCTCAATCCCACCCCCCCACGCCCACGCCCACGCCCACGCCCACGCCCACGCCCACGACTATGCCCACGCCCACTCCAATTCCTACTCGCAGCTCCAAATGTAATCCAAACTCATCGCAATCTGAATAGTACGGAAATACTACTTTAGGCAATATATTGCATAATAACCTTACCTACTAATGTATTTGAAAACTAAAAATGTCTATAACTTTTGATTGAGTTAGCCGATTGCGATGAAATAAAGACTAAATGTTAAGTTAAGTTAAGCCCCAAGTTTTTGTGAAAAGTCCATCAAAATCCGTTCAGTAGTTTTTAAGTGATGCGTGCACAAACTCACAGACAAACAGACAAACAGACAAACAGACAAACAGACAAAAATTTCAAAAATGATCGAAATGTGTTCTGTTGCTTATTCTTAGATCCCCCAATTTTTTTTTTGCAAATATCTTCAATGTACAGACACGCGAAGTTTACGATTTTATTTATTAGATTGTTCACAAGGAAAAAAAATGTTTTTTTTTTATTATGGTGAAGTACAATAATGTAATTTTTATATAATAAATAAATAATAGATAAAATAAATAAGTACATTTCGAAATGCAAGATGACAGTAAATTATTCACTGTCATCTTGCATTTCGCAACAGGATGAAATACCTACAACTGCAGTTATAACGCATATAGAGTCTTCAAGGTGATAAAACAAGAACCACAAGCTAGATAGAGAATAAGAAAGATAGAGATAATGTTATCCGTAACTTCTTATTTCAAGCATGTACACTTCTGTCACCTATCAGATTTGGCATGATGTCTCGTCGCATGATTTGTAATGAGTATGTCTTTTTGGGTGAGCCACGGTCTTGCATTTAATGTGCCGAATATATGCGTAATTTTTGTACGAAAATCAGAATTGTGCTTCAGCCGTTTTTAAGATATAGAGGTGCATTAGTGGCTCAGCTGCAATAACGTCACCGAGCCGCAGCCATATATCGGAAACTGCAAAAGCTATCAGAGTTCTTTAAAAGCCAAAAAAAAAGTTCAACATTTATGATCCACATGCGCGCTTATAGGACTTTGTTGTACATATTTGCATTTCAGATATATGGAGCACATGTACATTATTTTGTGTTAAACAGTTTTCTAAAAGGTGTTGTAGTATTTGGGATATAGCCGGAAATATAGAATCAATATATAATATATTGATCTATAATAATTTATTATAGACTAGCTGTTGCCAGCGACTTCGTGCGCGTGGACAACTGAACATTACAAATTATTATGTAATTCCCGTAGGAATGGGATATTTTTTTCCGGATAAAAACTATCCTATTTCCTATTTCAGGACCTAACCTATATTTGTGCCAAGTTCATCACGATCCGTCCAGTGGTTGAAGCGTGATTGAGTAACCAACATCCAAATAACCAAACTTTCACATTTATAATATTAGTAGGATATTTTATAAAAATCTGTCTCTTTTATACAGTAAGTGGACATATTGGGATTTTTTTAATATGTAGATCACAAATTCGTGCACTTTCTTCCTCGTTTACAGAACTCTGAAGCTTGTGTAGTTTCCGAGATATGGCTGCTTAGGGGGATAACGGCTGGAGCACAAATTTTAAATTTCGGGTATAAAATGGCACATTTTCTTTTCAAATACAATGCCGTGAGTCGGCCAAAATGATAGACACCATTTGTAAAATCTCCACTGTGGACCTACGTAAACATCAATTCCTACACACGCTTATCCGCACGTTTAGTTTGGCAGTTCAAGGCCTCAGATCTGAGAAGTCCATTGATTAATAGTGACGTCACAAGCGGAGTGGCGACGCGACGCTGCCAGTGCCAGCGGGTGGCGGGTGCACGATCCAGTGCTGGCCAGAGAGTCGCACTCGCTGCTAGTCGCAAACCGCTACGCTCGCTCGAACGTCGCGCGTCGGCCGTGGCACCTCCCCTATCGATCGCCACCATTCACAATGTTTTGGTCACATCTATAAAACAAACCGGCATTTTATTCCACAGCAGTTATTCAATCAATGATCTGTAAAACAACACATGACTAGTTTTTATTATTAAAGTTATTTCGCAAGAGTTTCGCAATTTTTTCGCTAGTGAAAGTAAGGACACATCTTACAAGTTTTCGAAGACTGTTTATTTAATTTATATTGTTGAATAGTTAGGTATCTACAATGAAGGATAAGAATACAAGGTAAGTTTAATACATAACATTTACAACATTCATCTGTCTATAATATATAAATATCTTTTATGCTCGTTACATGATCAGCTGACGTTTGCAAACTTTTTGTACTAACGAAATTAAAAAAATACTTATTCAAAAGTAATCATAAACATTTTAAAACTCATAAGAGAACTTGGATTCTAGAATTTAAGAACTTCCCATTGTAGTGTAAACTTTGCTTATAAAAAAGAAGAACGCCGTTTTGTCGTAGAATACTTAATACTGCGAGGTGTAGTAACACCGATCAACTAGCCACTGGCCACTGGGTTAGAGAACCTAGCAAAGTTTCCCTTACATGTTTTTGCTCGTCATACATATTTTACACATAATACAAGTCTATTGTATTCTAAACAGCTGACCTTTCATTCATGGCATTCTTATTTAATTATATTAAATTTATTTTACTTTATGTGCTTGGAATGGAACCACTATTGTATAACGTCTATTCAAATATCATACTGTAAATTACAATGAAATGTCATCATCGACGCAAAAGTGAAGAAAAGTATATCTCTACAGTTAGATAATTTAATTTTAGATTATTATCAAAGTAATTTCAATTTATAAAAAAATCCTCGAAACCGCATCAACGCAAAGCCGAGTCTAGAAACATGGTTCCACAAAGAACTGCAACAACTAAGACGGGAAATTTTGAAATTCAGGCGGCAACCCAAAGTTAACAGTCAACTTGTATGCCGATGGCATACAAGCAGATCGCAGATCACAGAACACTGACTATATAAACATCTGTCAAAGGGTTGCCATCCGTCCGGGTTTCCCCGGATTTGTCCTGGTTTACGGGGTGTCCGGAAAGCGTCCGGATGGGGTTTCATTTGAAGTCCGGGTTTTAAAGTTTTCAAGTCACCGCTCGCCGCCGGAGCACCGCTGAGACGCAAATTCTGTTACCTATGTTTCTTTACAATACTTATTTAGTCTAAATTTGCATGAAAATAGACAAAAAATTGATTTATAATTTTTATTTTACGGAGTAACAAAAAAAACCTCTGTTGACATGTCCGGGTTCTAAGGTCCAAAATCCAGGGTTTTCATGCTTCTTGTCCTAGTTGGCAGATTTTATAGACGGCAACCCTACCTGTGTAGACAATATAAACGAGAACAAAGTCGCGGGCGTCCACTAGTAACAACTTGTGTTATACCACTATAACAACTTGTGTTATATTAAGCTGTATTTAAATTTTCGTTATAGTAGGTATTTTTCATATGGCTTGACAAATTATTATAACTACGAGTAATTTGCCTACCTACTAGAATATAGTACAAATTCTAGTAAGGAGTGTGCCAAAACGATGGTGGTATTTGGCATTGTTATACTGATAGCGAAAATAAATAAACCCAGCCAGCCAGATGTTCATGTCGCAGTTGGATAGTAAACTTAGCCTTATTACGAAGTGTCTGGCTAGCTACAGTTTTAGTTAACACTAGTATTTAAAAATTGGAGATTTTTCCAGTGAAATTTTGTAAAATCCTGACTCTACGTCACTTGAGAAATTTATATGCAAAATATCAAGTGTCTAGACCTAGTGGTTGCAGAGGTGTGTTGATAGATCAGTCATTCAGTCAGGGTATCTTTTTAAGTTGCCCCATCCTATGTATAAATAATTAAGGTGAATAATATCAGCAAATTACGAGGGAGATTTGGCTGTTGTTTATTTACTACTGATCTTTTCTTCTTCTATTATAAAGCTGTAAAGTGATTTTGCGAGTACAGTTAGGTAACTACTACCTACTTCAGATGTCTTAGATTTGTTCATCTCTTTATTTAAAAAAAAATCAGTATTTTAGCTACTAGTATGTAAACCGAGCAGTATCGATATTAGTAAAAAAAACCGAAAAAGCAGACGTTCGCACGTTACCTTTGATAATCTGGCAAAGCCGGCGTTTATCGAGCGTACCATATACTATCGACGCAAACATTGTATGAAATGGAAATTCTGCGACATCACGACATCGCCTACAACCGTGACACACGATTTCCGATACGATAAGAGTAGAAACCCAAACGAGTACACAGTAGCTAATACCGGTCAAATAATTTCCAACATCGACATAACCACACCCCTCACTAACAACCTAGTTAACGTCCACTAATGGACAAAGGCTCCATATCCCCTATGCGCTCCACCACATTCTCCAGATACTGTATCCAATTAGCAGTAGAGAGTCCGCGTCCCTCGAAACTTCCTAATCCTGAATCCTTTTGTAATTACACTACATCATCCGCCTGTTGAACATAAAAATTCCCCAACGCGCGGAACCAACACACTCCTCCTTTTACCTTCAACATTATCATCAGTTACAACTGTACAATTTGACTGATCTACATTACTTTTATCATCATATAATCAAGTCGATTATACGTGTCTAGAAATAGAATAGGAACTTTACTTTTACACACCGGCGGTGGTTCAGGTGGCAATAGACAAACCAGGGTATAAGCAAAAGCTCGATCGTCAGGATTGAGAATTCTAGCTACGCGTAGCTTGGTTGCCATCGTACTCAAATCCGAATTTGTGATATGAATGAATATGTAAAGTAACGTTTGCATTACTTTACATATTAAAAACAGTCCACCTAATAGTACCTATATGCCGCCAAATTGTGGGCCACATTGTGATTATCCATAGATACATGTAACCCTTGAATCGCTAAAACCCAGACGTTGCCATCCGGAAGTGTGATATGTGAAGATATGTAAACTCATTCTAGTGTATATCGTACGCCTTTAATTAGCCGCACTGGCTCCCTTACCGCTAAAACCCTTTTTGTTGGCGACTTTCTATTCCGTTCATTATCTCATCATAATATAGTTAGGAAAAATGATCTCTAAAGTCAATTGGCACAGCATAGCAACCACCAGCAGATATACGAGTATAATATAACGCTACTCAGGTAGACGACCCACTCGAGAGTTCGCGAATCGACTTTTTTGTTCATCCATCCCGCTTCTCAAACGTAGAAACAAAAAAATCTGCTAACCATTAGTGGGCGTGTTGATTCTCAGAAGCAAGTCCTAACTCCTTTAACAGTTCAAATTCTATGTATGTTTTTCTTGGAAGTCAAAATTATTTTTAAAATTGTATTATCCTTGCTACTTATCTATCATTTATCAATAGGTTTTCTTGATGCGAATATAATTTCCATCGTAGCATCGTCAACATTTAGGACTGAAACCCATTTGACAATTTATACAAAATAGACATAGACACATGTCAACAGGGTGCCCAGTAAATAAACTTCCAAAAGTAAACTGGGAGTAGATCAAGTCTGATCAGAATGTGATATTTCATGTTCAGTGAAACCCTCATCGTTTTCGAGATATATAATATGAAGCACATTGTGGGAAAGTTTTAAATAAGCATAATTAATTCATCATTCAGTTCATTTTACATTTCAATACGCACAAGACACATATAAAATGACAAATGAACAATGACCTTTTTACCCAGTTACGAATAAGTAGGTATTAGGTAAACAACATAGATAAATTATATTGATACCTTATCAATTCATCATTATTGCATAAAATGCAATCTCGTGTAAATGATCGTTTTTCATTAGTTTATATGCGTGCAAACACTGAATACATTCTAACGAACGACACTGTAACGAATATACATATAATGTAAACTATGTAGGTATCACTATGCAGTATCAACAACAATGCGTCGCCTATGCGTGTTGCATGCCATCCCATCCCACTAAAATTATAAATGCGAAAGTTTGATGTTTGGATATTTGTTACTCAATCACGCGTCAACCACTGGACGGATCGGAATGGAAACATAGGATAGTTTTTATCCCGAAAACGATAGGATAAGATACTTGATTAGATATATACTAAAAAGGATCTAAGTATAGTAAGTACACTGGTACCTGTAACTATGATACTGCCGCGCCTGATGTCCTTCACGGAACAAAAGGCCTTTCAGTGTTTTTTTTATATAGCAGTGTATTCTTAAAAAATAATAAATTGTAAAACAGGGAGGAGCTTCCTTGACAGTAAGAGGTCCACCTACATATAATGTGAATGTCGTCATCACATCACGATCAGAGTAGGTACATTTCATTATACCCTGACAAGGCATAAAATTTGCAAGACGTTAAACCAGTTTCGCTTTGTTGTGTCGCAACATTGTGTTATACCAAATTGCTATTTTTTATCTACTTATATATCTAGTAGTTATAGACAAAATAGTAAAAGAATATACTTATTGGTTATTATACGATATAAAGCGTTGTCCTGCAATGTCGTGTGGTTCCCGGCTTAGAATTGAACCACCCCCAATCTTCCCGTGGGCGTCGTCAAGGTGACTAAAGGATTGCACCAGAGTGTGCTAAAATTATAGCAAATCCCACAATGGACAGCCCACCAGATGTGACGTTCTGTTGGGGAGTCACATGACTCTATGAACATGTTCAGCAGTGGACGTATTTGGTGATGAAGAAAGCGATAACAAGCCAATAGACCACAAGCTGCCACTGCTGCAATCATCACAGAAGTAGATCTACTTCTGTGACAATAGTGCTTCTATTGGCATATTTAAAAAGCTTCTAGAGTACTACATATCCATATCCTAAGCTGTATGCAAATATAATATAGATATATATATTATATATATATATAATATATATATAAGGTTTGGCTGGAAGAAATCTCTTTTTAGAGATAAGCACACCTGTGTATAAGTCCTCTCCTTCTGTGTATTTATTTTTATATTTTCTGTGTACAATAAAGCAGGTGTTAACAGTGGTCCCACCGGTATGCCCCACTGGTGGGTCCACAGGTAATTTTTTTTCCCTGTAGACCCACAGCACTAGATTGTAAAGTTATAATAATAAGAACAACCATGAAGGTAAAAATTCGCAGCAGCAACGAGGCCAGATTTGTACCTCATACCTGATACGAAAGTTTGAATTCAATGATAAATGATTACCACATTAACAAGGTTTCCATTTTAGAATACCTAAGGTACAATCTAGGCGGTTTTACATTACAAAACGATTTATTATACTTAAGTAACCTTAGTTTATTATGGTATGGTATATAGTACCTTGGTTAATTAGAGTTTCTGATAAAGCTCTTGAACTTCTGGGTATTCTTTCCACTAAATATATTTAGTGAATAATTCAACAAAATTATTAAATTTTTAACTTGTGATATAAGGTATGGTATTACATGATTCTTCCTCAAGCCTTGACAAGCTTACACATTACTTTTAATGAATGAACGACATTCAACAGAGTAAATAAAAAGCTATTATCCTTATACTCGTATGAGCCTTCGTTTTCCTGTTGCTGATGTGTCAAAGCCTTTATAATACTTCCTGGAAATCTGAACCAAAGACTGCAATGATCGTGAAAGTTGTGAGTAGGCACTCGGACAAACTTCCGTATTTGATCAAGGTTTCCTGGATGATAAAACTTGTTAACTTTATATAATCCTTATAAAATCTGCGAATCGTCTTGAATATGAAAGATACGATATTCGTTAAATCCGTTTTTCATTAAAGTCAAGACCTTGTTTCGTCAAATTCGATTTTTTTAGAAAGTGGTAAGCAAATCATTCACTGTGTTGCTCGTAGACATTAACATAGGTACTTATTTCACTATCAAGGCGACAGGGTTAAGGGTTATTCGATAACAACAACAATTTGCCAGTTGACCAGCAGCTCTCCAGGACGATCGCCGGACGTGTAGGTAGGATATATCAAACTAGTACAATAATAAACGGTGGCAAAGTGATATTGTAACGTCATAATGGTGGTGATTTTATTTGGATTTGTGCTGTCCTTCCGGAGAAGTTTTAGAATTGTTAAAGTACAAAGGTGAGTTAACTGAACCTTATAATTTCCCTTAGATATACATCACTGCTGTTGTTAACCTTTATCAACCTTTACGGATTGTACCTACAGGCCGGGAAGAGTAAATCTATCTTCAATAGGTACTTACGGATTATAAAATCGTAACAAGTTCAAAATGTAACAGACCAAAACAGAGTTTTTTGTATTTTTTTCTCCGTTTAACTGTTTGTCTGCCTTTCTGTCTGCGCATACCGTTTTTCACCTTTTCTGTCCATACACAAAGAAACTTGTCTATTTATTATTATAACCACGTGGACGAACTCACGGGCAACAGTTAGTAAGCAATATTACATATTACATTACATAACTACAAATAAACAAACAAAATACACGTAAACTGTGGCAAACCATCAAGACAGCTGCTGATCTCCCCCTTAATAACAAATCTGACTTATCCATCGCATTACTGAAAAGTGGCGTATCAAAAATCGATTCACTAAACAATGTTAACAACTATTTCACCGGTGTTGGAGAAATCTTGGCACAAACTACAATGCTATCGATCGACAAATCAGAAAAAGACTTGTTAAGTATGAACCATGATCCACACCAGCTCGATACGTTTTTCTTGTTTCCCACCTGTCCTGCGGAAGTTACCAGTACTATAAATACCCTCAAGGACAGCGCAGCATGCGGCATTGATGGTATCACGAGTCGACTTATTCGTTCAGTGAAATACATACTTATACAACCGCTTACACACATAATCAACCTGTCCTTTGGCTCTGGAGTGTTTCCCGAAGCATTCAAGAGATCTGTGGTTGTGCCGATACACAAGGCGGGAGATAAATCCGAGGTATCAAATTATAGACCAATATCACTACTGCCTGTTATGTCTAAGATCGCTGAGAAGTTGGTAAAGTCTAGGCTTTCTCATTTTCTTATAGCAAGAGGTCTTATATCAAATAATCAGTACGGGTTTAGAGAGGGCAGGTCGACAGCGGATGCTGTAAACAGGCTGGTTGACTACGTGGTTGAGCAGCTCGATAGCGAACGTCGCTGTCTAGCTGTCTTCCTAGATTTGGCCAAGGCCTTTGATACCGTCTCAGTTCCACTGCTACTAAAAAAGCTTGAGCTGATCGGTGTCAGAGGCATTGCTCTTCAATGGTTTCAGACCTACCTTTGGCATAGAAGGCAGTTGGTCAGGATTGCGGACAGCCACAGTGACTGGCTTGAAGTTACCTACGGCATACCGCAGGGCAGTGTGTTAGGGCCATTGCTTTTTCTCATCTACATCGATGGACTGTGTAACCTTAATATCGATGACAGTGTTATACTATCTTACGCGGACGACACAGTACTATTGTTCTCGGGAGTAAACTGGAGTAATGTTTTTGATAGAACTAAGAATGGACTCAAATTAGTAAAGACATGGCTCAATAATAATCTGCTTACGCTAAACATAAAAAAAACTAAATACATGTGTTTTCACATCACAAAACATACCAAACCTGAAACTCATAAGTTATATTTGCATTCGTGTCAAGATATGGTGTCTCCTTGCACGTGTCCTGACATGGAATGTGTAGACTCCATTAAATACTTGGGTATAATAGTTGACAACAAATTGTCATGGGGACCACACTGTCATCATATCTCTGGAAGGCTAAGGAGACTGTTTCCTATTTGCCGCAGATTGAGTTGCATAGATGATAAGGCTGTGAAGCGCAACATATATACGGCCTTCGCTGAGTCAATCATCGAGTACTGTATTTCGTCTTGGGGTGGTACTGCAAAAACTCATATTATTGAAGTCGAACGAGCACAACGAGCTGTACTGAAAGTCCTCTTCAGAAAAAATTTCATGTTTCCCACTCACCTGCTGCATTCCGAGACAAAAACTCTTACTGTAAGAAAATTATTTATTAGAAAACTATTGAAAGAGTATAACAAGGAGGTAATCTCTCAAAATGCAAAAAAAGCAATTAGCCGCCGTGGATTTGTGCCCCCCACTATTTCATGTCGAACAACGTTTGCCCAAAGGTTTAGGTCATTTCTGGCTCCCTTTATCTGGAAGAAATATAATAAAGAAACAAAAAGCGAAACCTCATATAGCGGGGCGAGAATATCAGAATGGCTGCTGTTGAAGGATTACAATGAGACTGAAACTTTGATGAAAGTAATGGCATAGGACAAATCACCTCTCCTGCTTTCTCTCATCATCAAATCCCTGCACAATAACACTACACACACGCGTACATAGGACAACACTCACACAGACACTCACACACACACGCACACATATAAATATATATATATATATATATAGATATTTCATCATCTGTAGGTAACAGGTATCATTTTTCAATCATGTAAAGTATGACGCTATATTATAGCAAGGTACTACAAAACTTATATTGTATCCCTACCCAAATACTTTTATCACTGACATCCTGCGAGACGGCCAACAGGTCAGTGCAGGTGCCAGGAACTATTTTTTCTTTTATTTATTTATCTTATATTACATTTATCTAATTATACCAGTCCTTTCTGGCTGACTGGAAGAGATCCCTGGTGGGATAAGTCCGCCTTTGTACACAACTTTATTCTTTTGTTTGTTTTTGTTGTCGTTAATTTTGATACAAAGCGAATGTCCTCTCACTTGCACAACATCGAAATTGAAGAAAGATAATTTTCTCATCATTAAATCACCACCTTAAAATTACCTAATACTTAAATTTAACCACTAGATGTATTATGCTCTAAATTATTAATTTGCGCAACACTTTGTTTTATCGGGTAATTATAATCTAATTGCTTGGTATGGCAGGGTGATGCTCCTAAATTCTATGGGGTGCGAGCCTGGTGATCTGATTTCACAAGTTCATCCTATTTTTAGGCACCAGTCTCTCACAAAGGATAAATTGTACTCTTTTTTTTAAGTTTATACATTATAGTTGTACTTAATGTTTGTGTTGAGCTAATAAAAATTTTTACTTTTACTTTACTTTTTACTTTAAAAAAAAATATAGTAATGGACCGTGGCCCTAATTACTTGATACGTAGTTTACTTTACTGTACTTCATGAAAGCCTTATTAATATGATACATCAATCATTTACACCTCATACCATGAAGCAAAATAATTTTTCGTAGTTCATAGTTTCACCTCAAAGTGTTTTCCTTCATGATTGACACTAATTGGTTATTAAATTAGATAACATATGCAATTTTAAAATCATCTGATGTATAAGCTATATTATTGTAAAGTTTCATTAAAATCCATTCAGTAGTTTTTACGTGAAAGAGTAACAAACATCCATCCATACTTACAAACTTTCGCGTTTATAATATTAGTAGGAAGGATATATAGCAGTAATCTATAACCAGCAAGTATACAGTATAGTTATGAGATTAAATTTTAATTAGGTAGTCGTAGCTCGTAGTAAGTCTGTCTGGTTCATCGATAGTCATGTTTAGTAAAATTTCTTTATATCCGTATGCAATAATGAAATTATAATGTTAATTTTGTTATGCTATATGTTCTTTTACTATTAAACCATGAGAAAAGCGTGTGGAAAGTTTCAGAAAGATTTTCTACATTTTTTGTAACAGTAAACAAACCTCTGTTCGCGTGAAATCATGTCACTGTTATGTTTGTAATAAATTAATCAGCGATATGATCACTCGATAGTTGTTGTTCAAATACAGTCTTCTTTTAGTACACAACCTGCTTCTGTTTCATCACTCATCAGTCAAACTATATTTGAATTTATAACTTTACTATAGTTTTTGCCACGCAGTACTTCCAGCTTGTGCAGCAGTTCTTGAATTAGGTCAAGTTGCCTGCGTTACGGAAAAAACCCATGCAAATAATAATCTAGGCGGTGCCAATTGGAACCATACACGTACCACACGTATTTAAACAAAATACAAAAACCGTTTACCATTCTTCAACATCTGCAGACAAAAAGACAGAAATCCAAAAAGTCCCTAGTAGCAAAACATCGAAGTCGCAAAAAGTTAAACTACCTACTTATGCAAAATAACCAATTCGCAATATGTACTTCTGAGGTACACTCAGTTCCAAAATACGTATTTTTTATTATGTTTTATTTTTAGTACTGTACATAATATCTGTCAATACATATTGCAAATTGGTCATTTGGCAATAGTTTGACGCTTTGCTACTAGGATTTATTGCGTTTTGGTTAATGTGTGGCTTGGATGTTCTGCTAAATATGATGATAATGTATATATATATATACTATAATGTATATATATATATATAATGTATATATATATATATATATACTCTTTATTCCACGTTTTAAAACTATGTAAATAAGAGTGTACTTTTTGTGTACAAAGGCGAGATTATCTCTAAAAGAGATCTCTTTCAGTCAACCTTACAGGGTGTGAGACAAGGCAAATATCTGATGCAGTTATCAATAGGTTTACAATAAAAATCTATAGCAATAATTTTTTTAGAATAGGTGTTTACCTGAATGCATACTTGATATCCTTCACCTCGATAGAGTATATTATTATTATAATAGCAACGCATAATAATGAATTTATCTCTAGGCACGAAAATGATTGAAGTAGGTATCTATAGCAATAAATTTTTGTTCCTAATCAGAGTTCGAGCAGTGAGACTGTGCGGCCGCTGCGCTGTTATACTTGCTTAACTTGTGGCATGAGAGGTCATTTCCCTAAGGGTGTAGAATATGTTCGCAACAAAACTCTGCAATCGTTAGGTACTGTAGATCAATCTACTGAAAGGTTATCATGTAGCTCTTCTGCACTGATTTGAGTAATATTGTTCCAATAATACTTATAAATAATGAAATCCTGGCAAGGGTGCTTTGACACCGGCAGCTCCGCCTGCTGTATCGATCGGGCCACGGCACGGTGAGTCACGGCTTTTGGAGCATGCGGTAATTTATATCAATTCCTACGTATTCTATTTAGAGTAGCAGCGCCCAAGACTCGTGGGGATGATTATGATTAATTAGTTCAAAAATCAATGGTTTGTTGCTTAAGCCAAAGATGGACTGGAATATCCCAAGGCGAGACGCCGTCACCCCTTTATATAAGCCTCGATATATATAAGCTAATAGTGCCTACTTTCCTAAACACAAAAATCCTATTGCATATAATAATCAGTCTAACTCCAGTTTTACGGATTCGCTACTCCAGTGTTTAGCCGAGTGTAACAAATAGGATCTGTGGTAATAATATATCCGGACAGGTAGGTACGATGACGACAGTGAACGACAAAATCACGAAATTGATTTAATCTGCAAAGAACCAAGGTCAATAAATAATCCCACTAATATTATAAATGCTAAAGTTTGGACGATTGTACTCAATCACGCTTCAAACACTGGACGGATCGGGATGAAACTTGGCACACATTTGCTCGTGGAATAGGACATAGGATAGTTTTATCCAGAAAAAAAATTAAATATCTCATTCTTATAGTCGAATGGAATATATTTCACGATGTGTAAATATCGAAACCTATGCGGACGAAGTCGTGGACAAAAGCTAGTATCTAATTACATACATAAAGGACTAAAATTTTGGGCGGAAGCATCCACCACAAAGTTTTTCACGAACATATAGTATCATTGGATCTATGATTGATCTCGATGACGTCGACTGCTTAACAAAATCCTTCCCCAGTGAGTGTCAGCACAATCGGTCCTTCGCGTCCAGCCGCTTCCGACCGCCTTTTTTGGGGTCGATAGACCTGAATGTATCTACGACAGAGGGACGTCCCGTGCTGCGCTTACTGCTGCGCGGTCTCCACTACAGAATCTATGACTGATATTAGCTAATATCGTGCTAATGAATAATATGTTTACAGAACAGCTTTATAATAATATTATGATCACGACAGCTTGTAGTTTTTCCCATCGCCAGCACGTGGAATTTATATTGAACTTTATCACTAATGATAACATCATTATGAAAAAGATAACTCATCGATTCATCGTCGGTTATCTAACTTATGCAAAAGGACGGATTTCTATCAAATTTTCTACTATTTTGGGGGATCTCGACAATAATGAGTACCACTTAGCCTCTTACCAATAAATCTTTTTCGGAGTTCGATATTAGCTAAATGTAAGAAAAAGTTCAGATTAAAATCTGAAATACAAAGGCTTCGTCTCATCGTCATATGGTTTAACACAGAAAAAAAACGAGTTCGATTCCCAGGCCATGCAAAATATTTGCGAACATTGCAACGTAACTACAATTAATATTTTTTCAGGTCTGGGCATTCTAGGTATTTTGTAGTTTCCAACCCGTACCTAAGTTATCATCAGTCCCTTAAGGTCCACAGTTGGACATACGCTTTACTATAAGCGCTACACTCGTTCCTCCGCCTACGTCTGTGTAGTCATAAATTCTTTTCCTATTCGGAATGTTTATTTATTCGACAATATACGGCTGCAACTCTTATCTACTCTTTATAAAGATTTTCAATTTCAGTTGTGACTCTTATGAACAGTAGGTATATGAATCATATGAGTAAAACAGATAGCACTCTTAGAGTTAAGCATTTGTATGTTATCTTAATGTGCACTTGCCACTTACAACCGCCATGACTTGTACCTTTCCGACACGATTTTAAAATCTGTCAATATCCTACTTATCTTTAATAGTAAAATGCAAAGTATTTGCTATGGAATAAATATCTATGTTGCTCTTCACTGCGCATTTATAGGTAGTTAGGTATTGCAATAACTCGCTTCTGGGCACTTTGCCCTAATCTCTACCAGCAGCGGCAGCCAGAAATCGCGTTGAAGAATAACGCATCGCATGTTTAATGTATGTCACATGCATGAAAAAAATTTACATTTGAAATTCACAGCAAATTGTTTTTGTAAACTAGAAGGAGTCCAAGTGTAACAATTATAAAAAATATTAAAAGTTGTCCTAGTACACATTGTACAACAGGGTGAAACAATAGAGACCTGTTGATCTATTACTAGAGGTATTCAGTATGTATCGAATATTGAACAATGTTTCATATGGCGACTTGTGGAAATTTAAAACAAAAAAAATATTATCATATAAAATTATTTTGTATGAAAAAGTAAGAAATGACGTCATACAAAAGTTATTCGGTATCTGATACTAAGTGCCACTGTAACCTGTCACTAAGGTATTTTCATCATCAGGTTATTTTTGTGTCCACTGCATCAGCACAACCCTCTCTCATTTGCCGGAGACAGACGGAGGATCTGGCCTACTAAAGTATTTTGTTTCATCTATATTAATAAATTACCAAATATTTAGTAGCTATATATTTCAAATACATATACTTCAATATTCTTGACTCTCCATAATTACTCGTCCTAGTAGGAAGTTAGATTTTATCTGACTTTTAAAATTCGTAGAAATAAAAAACCAGAGATGATATGTACTAAATTGTTGTATAAGCAACGAATCGTGTATTTGATATTTAAATTAAGTACAGAAGGATTCAACCAGGAGAGCATTTTCAGGTGTGTTTTATTTTTAGCCTTTTGGGAAGTCGAACTAAACTCTAAGATATCTTATCTATACCAATTATAATATTAATAAGTAATCTACTTTGCAATACAATATTTAAAAAGTACTGGCCACTATGGCGTCGCATTCTTTGTCTTTTCCTTATTCAAAAACCGTCGCAGTGGCGATTCGTCTCCTGATTTCGGGTTGGGTGACTGGTCTAAACTTAGTCTAAAATAAAAATTTATCCTTAAAAAAATATTCAGTTTAAAAGTAATTTAGTTTATTTGTAAAAGTTCACAACTTAACAGTTGATTAATTTA
Source organism: Esperia sulphurella (assembly GCA_947086405.1). NCBI lineage: Eukaryota > Metazoa > Arthropoda > Insecta > Lepidoptera > Oecophoridae > Esperia > Esperia sulphurella. Next base: position 6,798,395 of record OX352270.1, on the reverse strand, counting down.
AAAATGTATAATATTTTTTGTTTACAAAATATATACACTTTAATATAAAAAATAACATCTTAATTATAAATAACTGACTACACCACAAGTACACACACACACGGGCACTTTACCTACATTTTTGTAGATGAACATCTTACAACTACATATATACGTATACCTGCATTTACATGAATTTTCAACGGACGAAGAGATGAATGACAACTAGGTACTTTGACGGCCAAAATATAGAAGTCTGATGTCACTTATTAACAAATGTATATTATGTAATATATTTAAAACTTTAAAAAAAATATCCATGCAAGTCTTTTCTTGCAAAGTTAGATTACTTATTATTATCAGACATACCCCTCGTAATTCACATGACATATTAGATTACACATAGTGGCGTAACGTTTCCGTAAATTGAATATCATTGATAAAAGAAGTATCTGACCCGATGTAACAGACGTAAGTTTATGCTTTGTTACTTATAAGTGAAAATCTGTTTTGGAATTTTTGTTTACTTTAGACTCTATAGTTTTTCTCTCTTTAGTTAGAAGGAATATTAGATTAGGTAACCCCTGTGGGCTGGGTGGGATTTTTTTGTCCAATCTGTTCTATCGTAGAACAGTATAGCTAGTTGGACTAACCCTGTGTACAATTAAATGAACAAATACATAATCGCGCATTCATTAAAATTGTATAATTTAAAAATCTTTTTTGAAATAAGTATAACAGTGACGTTCCAATATTTGTAGAGTATTGCATTCACTCACGCGCAGCGCACCGCACTACCAGTATTCATTGGCACTACGCTCTGTGGAAAAATGCTTAAAGTGTCTGTATTTTATTTCAATAGATTGGATAGGTTGGAATAGGTACTCGTATTAACTATGATACTGATGATAATATGGCTTATTGTTCCAGTGATGGCGCCCATGAAGCGATGCTCAGCGAGGGGCGCAAGCCAGAGATCGCCAGCAAGGACGGGCGGAAGCAAGAGGAGTACGAGGCACTTCAGAGCTTCCTGCGCAGCATCAGCTCCACCGCCACACTTCCCCCCTACGTCAAGGGCGAGACCTACTCCTCCGTACGAGGCGTGTTCAACCAGGTTAGCTTAAACACGTATCCATCCTCGTGGATCCACCTTCACCCCATTCACGTCACTAAGGAGTCCACTGTTTTATGCTTTATTAACTATTTTGCAATGTTTCTGTATATATATATTTTGTGTGTCCTCACTGTAGTGTGTGTACATAAGAGGGCGGAGGCTGAAAACCAGTGTTGTGTAATGTATGCTGTACCCAGCCGTATTGTTGTATTCTTATGGCAGATTTACAGGTCCTCTGCTTCCCATAATGACCACGTGCTTTTATTCAATGGTTATTTAGGATTCTGTACCCAAAAGGGTCCAAACTGAGCCTTATGACTAAGCCAACTTTGTCTGTCCATCTCTCAGATGTTTCTAGCTCAGGAACGTGAAGAGTTTACGTATGACATAACCTAAAGTTAATTATTAAATAAAAATAAAAAACAATGAAATCTAAGAGATTATTTCAACTGAAAAATTATGTGCTATATTTTTTCTTTCGAAATTCATATGATTTCTATTATAAGTACTATAATATAGGTACTATCTTTGGTATGTACTATTGAGAAAAAAATATTTTTCTTTAACAAACCTTGTTTTATTGTTAATATGGTTTTTGTACCACTAAAATTACAATGATTAATAAAAATATATTTTTAAGATTATATCCCTTATAGAAAAGTTACCCCAGCGGTGGCATTAAACGAAAACCTGTAGTTTGTATTACAGGTATCTTAACGTACCTACAAAAAAGCATGGACAGATTTTATTCAGGTAAGATCGTTGAGTGTCATTTGTTTATCGTAGACTGTGTCTGAAGTGGACAAAGCAATTCATCAATACACCGAATGAATCAGTGTCCATTGTTGCATTTCAGTGTTCTACCGAACAGTGAAAAATGAGGTATGTTAATTCATTTTTCTTTCTCTATCAACAAACCATGACTTTTCAAAAGAACTCAAAGATCTCGCTTATTAATTAAAAATTACGAACTGTGAAAAACAACTCTTATTAATCTTATTTATAAAACGGAACTAACTGGTTTGCACTTTGCCTGCTTTTTTTTGCTTATTAAAAAAGGTTCGCGACTTGGTTATCGTCAGACTGCCAAAAAATATAGTACTTACTTAATTCTAACATAGCAACAGCAAAGAACCATAAATAACTAACCACTACTCTGAGACTTTTAAAAATATATTTTTTGTTTGTTATTTATAATTAGCCTCTAACTTGAATTTAAAAATGCAAAATCTATTATATTATTAAACTCTTTGTGTTTTAAGGTTAATTCAAAACGGAAACCCCATAAGGAACATCACTATAAAGCGAAGTTTTTTTGACCATCTGTCCCCCAAATACTTTTTTGAAATTGAAAATATTTATTTAGTATAACATTCATAAAGTTAGTATACTTTACTCACTAATGTTAGTATATAAAAAAAACAATAACAAACAATAAAGACAGGACAGACTCTCCAATATACGAGGACACATGTTTACTGACCGCGTGCAGTCGTATCCAGTGCCCCAGCATTGGTCAGTCCCACCTATCGGCCACTGAGCTTAATAACTCGTAAACCTAATTGAAAATCTATTGAGCTGAAATTTGAAACCTATATGAAAAACTTATGGAAGTTTCGGGGGAAAAAATGAAAAACGTTGCTATTTCTCTTTGCTGCATGTGGCTGTTTTTACGAACATTTAGCAAAGTATGTTGTTAAACGAGGGCAGCGGGATAAGTCTAGTAAAAATTAGTTTTTTTTTCGACTCGTATATTTAGATTCCGATTAGAAGGCATTGCACGCGTCCTAAACGTTATTGCAAATCTAAAAATATATTTCATGACAGTTGAAACTTGTTATTAACCCCTATCTACATCACCATCATAATGTGTAACATTTGACGTACACTACTGGGCACTTGCTTGGTACCTATAAGTTCAATATAATTCAATAAGTCAAACCCATTCCTAACCGACTTCAGAAGTTCACACATTAGAGCCAGGCCAGCCTCACCATATTTCATTCCCAACCAATTTTCATACGAAAATCAACTCTATTTGCGTTTCAGTAGTATGTACATGAAAGGATCACCAGCAATAAATACCGGTTTATTCCCATGTAAACTTCGTAGGCCATTTCAGAACACCATCTAAGATTTTGTTTTCGAGACGCAAATGCGTTTGTTTTCATATGACAATTTATTTGGAATGAAATATTATACCTACGTACGAACTGCTCTGAGGGTTGTTCCAAATGTGTTTATTCTATTATTATCGTTTTGGTTTTTTCACTTATCGTCTTCTAATTACTGAATGCTTAACGATTTACCACATTTCCGAAAATAAAACCTATCAAGCTTGCAAGTTTAAAACGTAAAAAATAGCCCACAGATCATCCAATTATTTGTATGTAATCAAGTACAATAATGCGGGTTCATACAGTACCTAGTGTGTGCACAAATACCATTTGATCCCAATTACGTTGATTGCCTCCATGAGACCAGAAACGAAAAATATTCCATAACACGCGCAAAGATAAAAAACACGTAACATTTTGAGTCCATGCCCGCTTGTTGGGCACAAAAACAAGCCATGGCAAAATGGATACAAGAGATTAGTACAAATGTGCTAATTTTGTCATTATTGTCATCGTGGGGACTCGATTTATAAAGTTAGTAGAAAAACAGATTTTAAATGGTAGATTTAAAAAGAAACAATTGTTAGAAGCAGTGTAATTAACGATGTTGTGTTGACCGCCTCATTGGCTTAGTGGCTTGGTCATTGTACTCGAGCGCCAGAGGTTGTGGGTTTGACTCCCACTAGGGACAGAAAACTTTGTACAATTTGTACAAGTTGGTCCCGGTCTGGATGTTATATTTGTGAATTGTCCTATCCTCGTTTAAGTTTCCATAGCACAGAAGAAAATCCTAGTGTGGGATTAGACAAGTGTATGTATGTATATGTTATATACGTAAACAAATTTATTTTATGCCATTGTACCTACCATCACTAAGGGTCTAGAAGTAGACTTACGATGAAGGTGAAATACTTAATAGTACATTACTGCCATGGCAGGCTGTTACACCGGCAAATTATCATAACAGTTGCATGACATGAAGGAAATCAGAAAAGAGCTTGTTTGCAAATAAAATAAGAAATTCTGTTGCAGAAAAAAAAACAAGCCACCTGTGTTCATTTTCCCGCAATTTTTATATATTTTTCTTTCCGGCAAACAGTTTTAATATATTTTATTTGTCAATATTTGCCATTTAATATTGAAACGTGATTTTGTTAAATGTTAATATGCAAAAGTGTCTAATATGAGGACAATAAAAGTTTTTTGTATTTTTTTTCCACAAAATATTTTTGTAATTTGGCTGCACGCAAGTTTTCCGTAATCGATCCATGTTTATGGCGTTGCGCAACAAATATTATTATTATGCCATCGGGCAGTAGGCTAAATGTCATTTGTTTCATTAGTCACTTGGTTTAATATTGCGGGTGTGTCAAATTATCAGTAAGGATTTACATACCTACATGGCTGGTCTCGGCCGGCAAGGAGTCCGTCGTCGCAACAATACGCACTTTATTGCACAAGACAAATACAGTTAAAAAAAATTTGAAGTTCAAAGTTAGTACAATTTAGGTGGTCTATCGCTTTTAGCTATTTCTTCTAGACAACTTTTTATATGTAAATGAATTAAGTAATGTACTTTACTGCACACCAATCACAAAAATACGTAGTGGTAAATATGTGGTCCTGCGTTGTTTTGTAAATACTTAAAGCAAACGTTTCCAAGCATGTAAAAAAATATTATTAAAAATACTACCTACAGAATAAAAATTCTATGTCATCTAAAATGTAAATAGCTTGTACGCCCAAGTTGTTAGGGTAGACCTCTAATAAAGAGAGGCCATTAAATAAAAAAGAAGAAGAAGAAGTAGGGTAGACCTCTGCTCAACAGTGGAATTATTCTTGATTTTGTTCTATTATCTCGTCTTCTACAGATAAACCTCAATTTAGGTTTCGTTAGAAGACTAGATATGCAACGATGTATCTCTACTGTTTTGATCAATTAAAAAAATATCTAATCAACTGATAAATTGGTAAACAAAACATTTAGCTGTGAATCAGTTTACGTAAGATTCCATTTCGAACTTTGTACTTATAGTTTGGCACCTTTGGCGATATAATAATATGAACAGTCATGCTCAGTAAGCTACATAACAAGTTTGTTTAATTTCAGACTACTTAACCAAATATGTACAATGTACATGCTAATAAATAGAAAAAAACTACTAGGAACTACACGCAAGATTACAATCTTTGCTATGAATCACTTACCAATGTTTCTGAAGTGTATCTTACGCGGTAGAATAAAATCAATACTGGCCTGCTACTGAAGAAGGCTGATAAGTGTTTTGGCAATCTTTGGAAATTGACAAAAAAAGGGGTCAAGCTGGTATTCTAGAATTCTATGAAAATTACTAGTTTCTTCGCCAGTTCTAGAATTCAAATTCATCAATCATATAAGTCTATATTTCATTCCAGATTAATAGTCCTATGAAAACCAACGCTATTTACGTCTCGGTAACATATACATGAAAGGGTCACCAGCAGCAAAAATAGGTTTGTATTACCAAGTAAACTTTGCGGTCCACTTAGGAACACCATCTATTGTGTATTTTGTTTTCGAGACGCAAATGCGTTTGTTTTCATAGGACTATTAATCTGGAATGAAATATAGAGGTTAAGGTTGAGATTCGGTTAAGGTTGCCATAACACTTCGGCCTTCTTTGGTAGCAGGACATTGATTTTGGTCTACCGCGTAAGATACACTTCAAAACATTGATGACTCGCAGCAAAATTCATTTTTTTTCAATCTTTTTTGGGCAGAATAGGAGAATGAACTTGACTACTCCCGCCTAAAGAATAACTAAGTCCAGCAGTCGATGTTCACAGATGATGGGCGCTACGCGTGCCGTGGGCTACTTGGCATACCTTCTCTCGTAAAAATAGTTTTCCAGAGCTAAACTAGAGTCTATTTGTTTCTATTCAATAATAGTTTTACCTTTCTTGACTTTATAACTTGTAGTATAGTGAAGTGGCCATTGGCAGGTCACATCTGTCGCGGTGGGAGTAATACTGCATGCATGACATATCTGCCAGATGGACCCACGACCTGTAGATAAATGGAAGCGGCTGGATGAGGAGGGTGGAGGACCGAATGTGGTTGCGCTTATTGGGAAAGGCCTATGTCCAGCAGTGGACGTCACCAAGCTGTATTTTTATTATGATAAAGTCTTTTTATATGTACAGTGTGAATAACCTCGATCATTTGTTCCAGTGTCTAATAACATGCGCGGTGCTGATACTGGCGGCGGGCGCGGGACACCCCATCGGATTCTCAGCGGTGGCGCTGCCGCAGCTCAGGGACGAGAACTCCACACTCAGGATAGATGACGAGATGGGCTCCTGGATTGGTAATATACACACATTTTCCCGATATATCTCTTATGATATAGAAAGTCAAATTTCACAATTTGCCTACCTTTCCCTGGATGACTCCTTTACCATTGTCAACTTTTTTTTCCAAATTGCAAGAAGTCCACGGTCGTCACTAGCGGGGTCGCTACTGCACCCAAATGCTTTTGCAATGTCCTTCACATCACAGGCAATTAAATAGTTACTCTTTTACGATTTCTATCAGACAAGCGAAACACTCCTGATATTTGAAAACCAGCCTGTTCACTATGAATCACAATGTGGCTACTAAAATCCATACTACCTACCTGTAGATAGTGTGTTTGGTATTTATTATATATTTATTTGTTTAAGTATGTTATGTAAGTGTGTGTAAATATGACATAATATATATTTTATTACAGTAAACTATGCAAGTAAATCTATTTTTGTATTTCTTTATTACACATAGTTAAACTGTTATCATCAATTCATCACACATGTATTAAGTAGTTTATGTAATGTTTATTGTGTATTATACAATCTTTAAAGAAATCTTCATAAATGCACTCAGCACTTACACTCCACGAAAATTTCCCAAGCAAATACAATTAAAAGCATGTCTAATCTCTTCGCCAGTACTGAATCACCTAATACCATGGGCTAATCTATTGGTATTGGTGTGACAAATCATTTCATCATGACCAAGTTAGTAAAACTTGTTGTTGAAGAGAGAGAAGGCATACGTTACATTGCTAACTTATTTATAGCTTAGGTTTTTGTTCAACAAGGCCAATGTCATACTAGTTAAATATCGACGAGGAAGAACTAAATTCTCCTACTTATCTGTAAATTTTGATGAATATGAATATTTGCTGTTTTTTTTATTTATTTAACTATTTATTATACATACAAAACATAACAATAAAAAAGGGGGGTAAATAATATGTACAAAAGGTAATGCTAATCTAAGAGATTTCTGCCAGTCTACCAGTGACATAGAAAACTTAGTAATCGTTTTTTCTTTAAAAATACATAATATTTATTTCCAAAAACGTGATTCAGGAAAACACCTATGTGAAAACAAATGACCATCATTAATTAATTTATTTATTCCTCTTACGGACAGACACTACTGGCACCGGCTTAACCGCTTAGGGTTAAGGACAATCATGACATGAAGAATAAAATTTCCAAAGCTCTTGTATGTTGTAACTGTGGAAAGTTGGATGAATCTCTGAGTGATTCTAAGGATACTGTTTTATTTTGGTGCTATTTTTTAAGGAGCGCCGTTCAATTCGTTCGCGTAGCTTGGGCATCGGATTTGCTCGGGCCGGCTCTGATTGTGGACACATACGAAACTTTGAGGACGCTCGAGACAGCGACTTGTTGAAAGTCACATGTTTAGCTTGCTTGATTTGAGAACAGATTTCCTAATAGAGAAACATCGATGTAATCATATGTTTGGAGTATTTTAAAAACGTTAGTTTTTGAGCATTCAATTTTTTTTTATTCATGATTTTCTTTTTATATGGTACCTAGTATTGCCGTGTGGTTTCCGGTAGAGTAGAATAGGACCACTCCAACTCTTCCCGTGGATGTCGTACAAGGCGACTAAGGGAATACATTATAAAACATCAATCAGGGCCTCCCCAACCCGTCTGGCCAGCGCGGGGAGTGTAGGCCAAATCCTCCGTCTGTCTCCGGCAGATGAGAGAGGGTTGTGCTCCTACAGTGGAGACAAAATAACCTGATGATGATGGTACCTAGTTACGTCTAAACCTCAATAATAAATAAAATGCAAGATGCAAACCTACGAAAAACATAATCGACATGTAACATAGCTAACTAAATAAGTGTCAAAGTTTTATCAAACGAGATAAAAGGGTTATAATTATGTTACGTATCATTACGACCTATGGTTCACCATGCATTACGTTACCATGACTATACTGATGCAATAATTGCGAACAAAGTGCAAAGTTTAAAGTACAGTTTGGAAGAAATATATTTGTTATCGGTATCGAAGACAAAACAAAACCTGACTAATACTATAATATGATAACAATAAACTGAGACACGTATAGCATTGTAGGGTCCTAAAGCCTCCGTAATACATTTCATCATGATATCATATCAGCCCTTAGACGTCCACGACTGGACATAGGCTTTCCCCAATGAACACAACCACACCCGGTCCTCCCCCTCCGCATCCAGCCGCTTCCAGACACCTTCTTCAAGTCGTCAATCCATCTGGGGGCGAGGCGTCCCGCCCTCCGCGTTCCGATCCGTGCGTGGGTTGATTGATTGATGTACTTTTTTCTAAATATACGACACATACAAATGTAAGACAGGTTTGCAAACAAAAAATTAAAAATAATATAGGCATGTATCGCAACGCAGCAATAAAATGGCGCTGACTCAGTATAATGCTACGCGAACTATCAGGACCAGTTATTCTGTCAGGTCCAGCGGACATACTCCGTAAGCATTTAGGATAATATTCGCTAACTAAAACGCCGTTTTATTCTCTCTAAAGGGACATGTCACATATTCTGATAAGCGTTTGGCGTTTAGCTTAGCGTCCTTGGTTCAATACGTATAACTAAATATAATATTCAATACATAACTGGGCAGGTTAATGTTAATGTAGGATCAATTCAATAGAACTCAGTTATCTGTACCAGAACATTGTACAACCCGGTTACATTCTTGTTTGCACTGATTTCCGCTTCCTGGAAGTTCTAAGCGTTATCTCTCGATAGTAAGCTGACATAGGTATTTCTAACTTATCTATCATGTTATCATTTATCATAAACGCAACATTCGTCTGCACGTCTTGCAAAGTTGCAAAACTTTTCAGCAGTGAGTCATCAATTCCATTTAAGTCTGCTTGACGCATTTATCAGAACGAGTTAGGATATAGAAAAATATTATGTTAATAGCAAGGCTTATTAAAAAATATATAATGTACATATATCTTGACCGTTCAACAAATTATTTACACAAAATATAAAAAAGCAATCTATCCCTCTCCAGGCCACGCTAAAACCGAAAAATTTCTAAAACAAGCTCTGCACCGGACGTTGGCGAAATATCTGCATCATAAATTGCTTAAGTTTGAAAATACCAAAGACTGGTGGGTGTATCGGGCCCAACACAAACGAAAGCAAGTCCGTTGGACTGGATGACTCTTTTGTCTGAAACACTCTGAACCGTATGAGTTAACGCAAGCCTGTCATGTGTGTTGACCCTTATGCGCGATCACATTCTGCTACCATGATACCCACGAGGCAGAGCTCAGGCTCAATTACTAAAACTTGCACAATAATTTCTGACTAACCACGTGTCGATAAGGTCTACAATTCGCAGCAGATTCTTGATACTTGAATCGATTGAGATTGATGACTTGCACAATAGTTCACTGTGACACTATCTTGACTCCACAACTCGACTTTGAACTTCGTATCCATATGCCTAGTTTAAAAAAACAATAATGGAAAACTATTACAACATTTTAGCAAGCATACCTGTTTAGTCAGACAAATCTATAATTTTGTTAACAATGTAATGTAACACTTAACAGTTTTGTTCGGTAAATTATTGTTACTAACAATCGGCATGCGGGACCATGCAAATTAGCAAATAAGCAGGTACGTAAGTACGAAATACGTGTACTAGAATCTAACAAGCAATCAAGTCAGTGAAGTTGCGGTAAAACCATAAAAGACTCCAATGACAATAATATTCTCTAATGTCTAAAGTTCCATTGTATGTAGTCGAATAAGTGATAAGAATGACCAAGAAGCTTAATTACTAACACAACCACCATCATTGTGAAGACAGTCAATTGACACCCAATGGGTTCGGACAATAAGGACACTTATTTTTAACAAGTCTTTGTTTAATCCTATGACAAGATGTAACCAAAGTATTTAGTATACTGGTTCATCTGCGTGGTTTCAGTTTTTATTTCACGCGGGAATAATTATTCGCCGTGTAAAAATTATGTTCATCCCCACGACACAGGCTGTGTATGCAAGATTTCATGGATATCGGTTGAAAAGATGACCTGTGAAGGCAACAAACTCTATAATATTAAGAGTTAGGATTTTAACAATCTATTCATAGAATGTTTATCTTTTGAACCGGTTGGGTGAAGCGCACGCGATAATATCCTGAAGGGTTAACGCATAGATTAGAAGAGACTGTAGGTACTCGTTGATAAAATTATTCTGTTATGTATGTATCTGCCCATGTTTATCATTCTAGGAAATAGGTTGGAAATAGCCCTTAATCAAGGTGTGCCTCAATAGCAATCCCTAAGTTCGGAAGTAAACATTAATTCTTTATTAAGTGAAAAACCACTTATCTGCGAAGTAATTTTCTTGTTTTATATGAAGGTACTCCCGCCCATACATTTTATACTACATATCGTGCATATCACAACTGGCGCTGGATCGGAAGTCCGCGCCGCCGTCGGATGCTCGCCGGATGCATTGCATTTTTCTTACAGAAGGCCAATTTCTGAAAATGTAGGCAATGCATCTGACGTACGTTAATTGTTATTCTAATAAGATTCTGAAGGTGTAGTATGGCGTGGAGGATGCCACCGTTGAGAGCATCGGTGGCGCTATCCAGAAGACGCGTGATCAGAGTTCGATCACCGGTAATGCCATGTACCTACCAGGGGATCAAAACCTACGTACATTAATTGACTGTTCCCAACTGGAGGTAGGAGTAAGCCCAGCTACCCTACACGTGGCCCCAGATTGTATACAGTGTAAAAAATGTGGCAGCAGTAGCATATAATAAATACCATAAATTTATAAGCATGCCGACACAGGAAATACAAACTGCTTGCAGCCAGCATCCACTCAGCCGCCACCCCGCTGGGCTCCATGATGTCGGGACCCATCATGGAAGCCATCGGGCGGCGTCGCACGCTGCAGGCGTCCACGCTGCCGCTGGTCCTGGGCTGGATCCTCATAGGGACAGCGACTCACCACGCGCTCATTCTACTCGGCAGGGTTGTCTGCGGGTTCGCTGTCGGCATTATGGCTGCTCCATCACAGGTATCCATCATAAACAGCATAACTACTCCCAAAGTTATAGGAGGTGTATCACCACTTGTGAGGTCTTAGAGCTGCAGGTTTATGGTCGACCGTGACCGCTCACTATCCGCCACTTCAGATCGTAAAAAAGTTCATTTTTAGTTTTCCCGAAATATCTCGAAGAAGTAAAAAAATCTAAAATTTTCCCATTATTGCTTGCCAATTTTACATGTACATTCCTTTCAACGGCCACTGTCAGCCAGTTTGTCGCTAACCACTATGAGCAAACGAAATCGGGATTTTCCAGATAGACATAGCATTGGCAACGCTGCCTTGCCTCTTTGGCGTGGCATTTCGTATATGTTTAGATGGTTTTGCCATCTTTATTTTGTTTATCAGTTTCGTCACTAATTCAATTGACGTTGATATTTAGACCACACCACACTCCACTAACAGGCACAAGTGTCCAGTATCATATCGCTGTTTATTTTCCAAATCTTCTTAAACGAACCCCAAATCATCATAGATAGATTGTTCTGCTTTCTGTATAACTGTATACGTATTGACCAAATAAAATTCCCCTTTTTTTCTCAGGTGTACTTAGGAGAGATCTCAGAACCGAGACTGCGGGGGCTGCTAATCGGGACACCGTTCGTGGCGTACTCTCTAGGCGTGCTGTACGTGTATGCTCTGGGAGGGGTCCTGCCGTGGCGCTCTGTGGCCCACCTATGCGTGGTGCTGCCTGTGCTGGCCTTCACAGCGCTGTGCTTTGCGCCAGAGAGTCCCACTTGGCTGGCGAGGAGGGGCCGCTTCCACGAAGCCATGGCGGCCATGTCGCGCCTGCGTGGCGACCCGGACACTGTAAGTAAAACCTCCCAAAACTTGCTCAACCCTTTTCGTTACTATTATCGTCGCTAACTTACAAAAACACGTAATTTCAACAGGAACAATCGGTTGTGAGATGTAATTAAAATATTAGGAGGGAGATCATAGGAGGTTTTTTCAGTCATATCGGTGTAAGGAATCTCAGTGATTGTCAATTTTAGAGCCTGTGGAAAGGACAGAAAGGACACCTCATTCACCTTGCAGCTAGTGCATTACATTCACACTTGCTGTGTGAATGTAATGCACTAGCTGCAAGGTGAATGAGTGTCCTGAGTGTGGCTTACCCTGAACCCAAGGACTACAGGCTCCTATCTAGCTGCATAATAGTGTTTATGCATCAAACTATGGGGGATGAAAGCACCATACAGATAGATGGGCTGACTCAAAAGATCCCACAAAGTCGACGTGTCGCCGGGTATACCTGCCCCCCTATTAGAAGATAACATTTAACCCTATTCCATGCAATACAATGTGTCATATGAGTACAATAATAAGCCTAGTCAAGTCAAGTCCCATCCCTTATTTCGAACAAATAATGCTCTTCAGGCCACACTGAGCATATGTGTTAGTCATCGCGGTACTATGCCTCGCACTAGTTAAGCCGCTGTCCGTTACCAGTCTGTAGCATTTATGACCTAGCTAGTTTGAAAGGTTATACCGCTACTTGGTCGCAAAATGGTCTATAAGTCAGTAAATGACATCATCATAACAGCCCTTAGACGTCCACTGCTGGACATAGGCCTTCCCCAATGAACGCCACCACACCCGTTCCTCCGCCCTCCACATCCAGCCGCTTCCGGCCAACTTCTTCAGGTTGCGGGGCGTCTCACCCTCGCAAATGACATACTGCGTAAATGACATACTTCCGTGTAACCAGCGGCATCGTTATGGTTGCGTGACCGTGACTTTGAACTGTGCGTAGCTTGACCGTGAACGAAGGCTGCTCGTCATTAAATTATTCAGTGCTATGCTACGTAAATGGTTATTAAATTATTGATTTTCACATAAAGAAATCTTGCTCTATACTATAGTCTTTAGGTACAAAGTATTAGCACAGACAAAGATAGCACAGATTAGGTTTGGCTAGCTCGTGATTATTGATAGTCTTGACTTATTTTAGTTGTGTTTGTTCAATATTATGTAGATTGTGTATTTTGCTCATGTTTTCCCTTTTAGCAAAGAGGGAAAAAAAGTATCACCATGCTATAATAAGTTTCGCCAAATAACTAATGCATGCTTGCGGCCAGTTTCTCTTTAGAACTTTGCCTCGCGTGCGTTTAGATCAAGCAGACTCACATTAGTCTTGCGTGATGAGTTGATGACTGTGAGACGAATCGTCCCATCGTTAGATAACACATAGCTATACTTATCTATACACAAATCACTTTTGCGTGTCATTCATCATAATGTAACAAAAAATATAAGTTTCATAATGATACTTAGTCATGGTAAGCGAATGGTATTACTTGTTATCATCAGTCGGGTGAACGAATATTGGAGCTTCTTAACCGCAGTCATTACCGTAGCCCAACATTCAAAAGTTGATAAAAAAGAATATATTATATCTAAAAGTCAACTGGAAGAGTATGCCATATTGGCATTATATTCGCCTTTTGTACTTTCTGTGCAATAAAGTTTTTAAATAAATAAATAAAATATTTAATTAAATATTTCACCGATGCAGAACCTGTGCTAGGATCAGAAATTTATTGCATAACTAGTTGTGTCCGTGGCTCCGCTCGCCTGGACTGCAGAATCCGCTCCCACTCCCGCTCCTTATCCCACTTCCACTCCCACTCAGATCTCAATCCCAATCCCATAACTTTTGATTGAGTACGCCGATTGCGATGAAATAAAGACTAAAAGTTACTCCGAGTTAAGCCCTATGTTTCTGTGAAAATCGGTTTAGTAGCTTTTACGTGATGCGTGCACAAACTAACAGACAAAACATACAAAAATTCCAAAAATGATCGAAATGTTTACTTATCACTTATCCTTAAGACCCTCCAATTTTTTTTGCAAATATTTTCAATGTACAGACACGCGTAGTTTACCTTTTTATTTTCTAGATAAAAACGATAAACTGGTTTTGTCTCTTCAACTTTTGAAGGCGACGGTAATGAAATGCTCGAATATTTACAGTTATCAAATACGAGGGTAATGCTCATTATCACCACGTGTGTTAACCTAGGCCACGCTCTTGCAGCTGGTGCTTGGAACGCTGAAAACTGATGAACATTTTTATTCCACCACCGTACATTGACCACATCATCTGTACCTAGCAGTCGAATAAATAAAACGAACGCGGTGCGTAGTAAAATCAGTGACTGACACTTTTGTATGACGTTGATGATTCGCAAATTCGACATCTTGATACAGGTGAGTTCCATGTACTTTAATAAAGATATAACTAGCACGTACTATACATTATTTTCAATCATCCAACCAGGCCCAGCGTGAACTCCACGAGCTAATAAACGCACGGGAGAAGGAAAAAGCGAGGGGCGAGGAGAACATCCGTTTCTTCGCGACGGTGTTCCGTCTACCGGTCCTCAAGCCTCTACTGCTCATCAACGCGTTCAACATGCTGCAGATCATGTCCGGCAGCTACGTGGTCATCTTCTACGCCGTTGACATTGTTAAGAAGACTGGTGGCTCCCTTGATCCTCATGTAAGTGATTTTCTATCAAACTTTGTGCTGGCCCGCAGCTCTGCTCTGGGTATCAGGAAATGCGCTTTAATCTAATCTTTAAATATTAAATTAGCCTCGGTCATTCATCACCTAGTTATTTAAAACGTAATTCTTACCTATATGGCACAAACAAATCATATTATTTAATAGTGGTAGGTAGGAATTGTTAAGTCTGTCCGGGTAGATTGCCTATTTTAGCCGCAAAAATCACTACTGTAATTCTTTTTAAGTTTAAGAGAGCCAGTAAAATCATGGGAATACCAGGCATTTTAAGTCCTCTGCGGCCGCCTGCCGTTAGCTACTTCATATCGTAAAAAAAATGTTTAAAGGAGATTATCTTGAATAGATAATTTCACATTACAAGAGATATTAGCAATAGATAAAAGATATGTATGCGCAAAAGCAATACAGGTTATCTTATCTCTGAACAACTACTTCTTTTAGCAAGATTTAAGCGCGTAATAGTTGATATCTCATCTTACCAAACAAACAGTTGGCTTTGAATTTATTATGACGCAATGTGTGTTATTTATTTATATCCGGAAATACGGCTGGTATTACGACCAATCTCATTCTTTTCTTTGGGCACTTTTTAGAGGTCAAACCCTCAAACCGCTCACTGTCATATTTAACACCCACCACGGCAAAAAATCAAGTAACCTATTTTTCAGCACGTTCTAGAAAAAAAACTCCCAACCTTCCTAGAAAACTTGCCAGTATATTTCAATTCATAACTCTATTTTTTGCAGATCGTCGCCAACTCAAGTGCCTGCGTCAGACTTGGCATCACCATAGTCGCGTGTATACTTCTGCTGAAAATCACACGTAGATGTCTCGTCATGATATCCGGAATTGGCACAGCTATTAGCACCCTTGCCCTGGCCTTCATTCTCACCCAAGGACCTGGCTCTGGGGTCACCCCATCAGCCCTTATACTCAGCTACGTAGCCTTCAACACTCTAGGTTTCTTTCTGCTACCAGGACTCATGATAGGCGAGCTACTGCCAACGAAAGTACGAGGTCTTTGCGGTGGCTATATTTTCTGTCTCTTCAACGCAGTTCTGTTCGGCTTCACAAAGCTTTACCCTATTATGGAAATCAATATGGGTATGTCTGGAGTATTTGGTATGTTTGGAGCATCAGCTCTATTAGCGACAATAGTGTTATTCCTTTTACTCCCAGAGACAAAGGATAAGTCCCTCCTTCAAATCGAGCAGTATTATCAGAAACCGAACATTCTGTGGGTAACACGGAAGAAAATGACGACTGACAGTCAAACGGTTTGAATAGTATTATAAGTACTTTGACGGTATATTGTGTTTGTACTTAAGAGCTGTTTGCAACGAGTCTGAATGGAAACAATACATTATGTTGCCATGTCTGCCGCATTTTTATAAAAGCAATATAATTATCACATTCCAATTTATATAAGATTGCCTATGCAATACATATGTGGTATAATATAAGGTGCGTACTTATAAACTTTATATATTTTGTATACAAATTAGTTTTGCTGTATTTTAGTATATTAGCTGTAATAATATAATTGATTACAATACTAAACTGTGATGGAAATTTGACCAGTTTAACTGAAAATATTATTATACTGTAGATTCGTCAACAAAATATAATTTGTATACTTATATTGTAATTATAAATTATGAATATTACAAATGAAAAAAAAATATAATGGGCCACTGCTCGGGTTATACAAAACCATTGCTTATAGCAAACAGTTACGTAAGATGCGTCTAGATGAACGTGTAGTCCATTATAGGTAAGCTGATATATATAGATAGGAAATAATTAATGTTTTTTTTAATTTATCAAAACAACAAATAATACAAATTACAATAAGGATAAACAGTTGCCTTTCACAAAACAATAATGTGGTCTCGCAACTTGGGACCCAGAGGAGATGCCCCTGTGCACGTAGCAATGCGAGATTTTTATCTGTGATCTTTTATAGCGAGCGTATTATACATAATATATTTAACAATATTTATATTCTGTAGCACGAATGACAATATGTACCAACAAACTGTTGCCTAGCAACGACTGACACCTTGGGTAGTAAACCTTTTGACATTGTGTCAATTCAATAGGTAAATTATGTACTACTTTGGCGCCTGCCAAAAAGGCCGGCTGTAAGGCTGTACCAATATGTACCAATGAGTTTGAGCTTCAAAATTGTACTGTAGATTATTTACCCTATTATTATTAAAACTTATTTTCGAAATTGTACTGCGGAGACTTATAGTTTTCTGGAGCTGGTTATTTAGCCTGCAATATTAGAAACCGTCTGTCGGACGACACATTAGATACTTTATCCTTTATACTTTTTACGAAACTACTTCCTAAATTCTCTGCTTCGCCAAAATCTCGCGAGATTGCATTGCTGAGCGGCATGTTTTCTTTGCCGTGTATTTTAGAAAGAATGCAACAAAAGCATATAACAGTGCAATGACAGTCATTTATTACTACAAAAATAAATTATTTATTAATTTATTAATATATTATATAAATTATTTATGAATAAATGATTGTATAAATACGTGCCAACTGTTTATAGTGTGTAATAAATCTCGTAAATACATAATGGTTGTCAGTACCGACGCCACTCTTCGGCAAATACTCAATAAAATACAGTTTTTAAAGTGCTAGCATAAGAATACCACAATAATATATAACATGAATATTATTGTGGTATTCTTATCGTTGTTTTGTAATGTGAATTATTGGTAAAGTAAAGACGTTCATAGAATTAGTTTTATCAAGCTTGCAAATATTGCTAACCCTAAAGCTCCTGTCAAATGGTTTGTAAGTGAACATTGTTTTCGTTCGTGGTACACAGTATATGATCTTCTCAAACTTACGTTAGAAGTTATTTTTCTATCCACAAATAGAAATTCCCAAATGTGATATATAAATAAAATTTCGAATGTTTTAAATGAGTTTTATTTCATTTTTTCAATGTAACGGTATCACACGCACAGAAACGAATCGATTGCTTAAAATTACCCTGGCAAACGAACCATCCGCACTAGACCTGCGTCCGCCTACAGTCCGCCTGCCCCGGTGAAGTAGGCCTTTGACCGAATGTGCGACATTATAGGCTATTTTACCCGAATCCTAGCAAGTACACAAACGCGGTTGAAATACGCAGCTGACATATATGTCAAAATGCAAATTCCTTTTTGTATCTGACACCACACTTGTGAGAAGGAAGATTACCCTGGCGAGTTTGCAATATCTGATACAAACTAGCCAATATACTACGAACACTGAGCAATGTTAGTGCAGTGTGATCACTGATCACCACCATGCTAACTCCTAAAGCAACTGACGTTCAAGCTCGATACCCTGGCGAGGGTCATGAGCTCTCCGGCACCTGGTAGACAAGCGCAGTCAGGACTCACGTGTTGCTAGAGCGTAACACGAAACAGTAGTGTCGTGACGTAATATGTTCAAACTCTGGCAAACGTCACGAGACCTCCGGCAGCCGCTGGTAGAGATGCGGGCGGGACGCGCAGCCGGGGCACACGTGCAGCGTGACAGAGACGAAGCTCTCGCACTCCCAGCAGTAGTGTTCGTGACAGCGCGGGCAGCGGTGGATCTGTTCAGAACAACTCATTTCATTCCAATAGTAATGCAATTGTTTCGGGGATTAAATTTGAAACGTCTGGAATCACTATAAACTATACCAATATGTTGTATAGTCTAGTTATACTTAGGAAATTCCAGATTTTTTCAATTTTGCAACGGGTATCCTTACTTCTTTCTTTTAAATTACAACAAACTGTTAAACATATTATCTTTCTGCCATACACGTCTCGCTGCTCAAAACGCCATACAATAAATACTAAATAAATGCAAAAAACAAAACAAATGCATGAAAATATCTGGGCATTGACTTTTTCTTACCTTTTTATCCAAATCTGTAAATGACCTTAGACAACCGAAGCAGTACTGAGCCTGGCCCTCATTGGTCAGTTCCTCGTACGCTTCAACTGGGAAAAGATGGTGATATGACCTGGAATAAACAATCGCATCGTACTATATGAATTTGCAAATAATCCCAAAGATACAAGAACTCAGTGCTTAGATCATTAGATGATCTGATGTATAACACAAATATTTTAAAGAAGGAATTTGAAAGGTAAAACAGGCACATATAGTGCGCCGCTGAACCAGATCTTCGGTTCTCTGCATCCAGTCACTGCCCAGCGCCTTGCACAGGTTGTCGCACCATCTAACCAGAGGTCGACCCACACTACGCCTGCCCAGTCGTGGTCTTCGCTTGAGGCTTGTCTATGCCAACGGTTATCGGGTCTCTAACAGATGTGACCAACACTCTGCCACTTCAACGCATTAACCTTTTGAGCTATGTCGAAAAAACTTAGAGCATAATCTAATCATACCAAAATATAATCCTGGAAAGATTATCTGTGACCGATGCCCCAATAAGCCCAATAAACTCCTAAAGCTCCTAACAACTATTTCAAAGTAATGAGGTGTGCAGGCGGAGAGAACTGCACATTAAATGGCTCGGTCCGGTCGCACCGAGCCGGTTGTGCGAGACGTTTTGTATGAGACACTAGCTGTGCCCGCGGCTCCGCTACACCGCGGCTCGCGTGGACTACAGAATCCGCTCCCGTTCGTTCCTCCTTATCCCACACCCACGCTCACACCCACGCTCACTCCCAATCCCGCTTCAACTATAGTACAAACCAATCGCACTATGAATTGTATCATCAATATTCAAACATAATAATACTTCTTTGTTATAATGGCTTCTAGAAAAAACTACTTTATTAATATCTCAGGTTCTAAGTGTCGTATCAAGATGAAACATGCAACAGTTTTTAAGTTAGACCTCCAGCAAGACAACTGTGAAAACTGCATCAAATTTCATTCAGTGGTTTTTGCGTGATGAGGTAATATACAGACAGACAGATAGACAGACAGCAAATATTCTAAAAACAAATATTTTGGCTTCTATTGGCCTTATAAAGACCCCTAATACAAATTTTTCTACAATATCTCCCATGTACAGACATAGACAAGTTACAGTTTTAATATATGTATAGATATGAGTCAAGTGTTCGCCTTGTATGAGGCGTCTATGGGTTTATAAGTCGATGGCAAGAGTGAGTGTACCTGGCGAGATGCGGCGCCGACGCGAGCGTGAGGCCGCACGTGCGGCACTGCGCCGGCAGCGAGCAGTACTTGCTGCGGCACTGCGGGCACAGGTGCCCCTCCCCGCTCACCGCCTCGCCTTCTTCTAAATGGCTGGAACCAGAGTCAGGTGATCATCATACCAGCCTTTCAACGATACAAAGATAAAAACGAGTCCTTGAAATAAGACATATCTTGTACGAAAGTAATTGCATTGAACCAAAGATAATATATGATTGAACTAAGAATATGGGGATTCTTACACAATGGGGTTTGGTATACAAGGAATAGCCTTACATATTGTAAGAAATATATATAGAGACTTCTAGTAGAAAAAAATAAAACTCTTGGATTCAAAACGAATTGCTTTATGTGAAGACGAGTCACACTTGATCATGTATCTTCCGCCAAGAACAAATCTAGTTGTTTATAATTACATTTTTGTTTGTAACTTAAAAAGGTGATTAAAATTCTAATAAAAATGAGATTTCATATCTTACAATTTCAAAGTTGACTCCACAGACAATTACAAAAAAAGTAATAAGCAAATATAACATTCTGACATCAGAATACGAACTACAAACAAAAACAAGTTAAATGATAGAATGCAAAAAGTCGGGAGGGTTTGTGTGTGAATGTGTACAAATCAGGCTTTCTGTCCAGACTTTTCAGTATTACATCTGGTAACCCCACGTGGGACCGTCGGAAGTGGACTAAGTGGATGGCGCGTATTGGGAAAGGCCGGTGTCCAGCTGCAGTGACCGTCAATAGCGTGCAACTCACCACATGCAGACAGTGATGGGGGGGTCGGCGCCGGCGCTGGGGTCCGGCTGGCCGGCCGCGCCCGGCGGCGCCGTGTGCGGGAAGCCCATCTTGATCATGCCGGCGTCGAGCGCGCGCGCGCGCGGCGGCGGCGACGTGTGCTCCAGCAGCAGGCCGCGGTAGTGCACGTCGTCTAGCACCACCTGGCCACCACAAATATTGTGTTCATCTGTAGCTGTCTGTAGTGGCACTGCCGCCGGGTCGACGCGATAACGGTTTCTTCCGATACAAAATATAGCCATTTTTCGCGCGAGGATCTTGCACAACATGCACAGTTGTACTTTATACAAACAATACAATACAAAATTTATTTATTGTCTCAACACAAAGATTAAGTACAATTATAATATATAAAATTAGTACAATTTATCTTTTGTTGTGAGAGACTGGTGCCTAAAAATAGGATCATCATCAGGTTATTTTTGTCTCCACTGCAGGAGCACAATCCTCTCTCATCTGCTAAAGACAGACAGAGGATTTGGCCTACACTCCCCGCGCTGGCCAGACGGGTTGGGGAGGCCTGATTGATGTTTTATAATGTATTCCCTTAGTCGACTTGTACGACGGAAGAGTTGGAGTGGTCCTATTCTACTCTACCGGAAACCACACGGCAAAAACAGGATGAACCTGTGGAATCAGGTCACCAGGCTCCCACTCGATGGAATTTGTGCGCATCATATTGCCATACCAGGCAATTAGATTAAAATTACCCGATAAAAACAAAGTACTGCGCAAATTATTAATCTAGAACATAATACATCAAGACGTGAGACTATAATTTTTATAACATGCATTATGTAGAATATATATATATATATATATATATAACAGGGTTACAGGAAAAGTCGTGCTAGATCCCTTAAGGGTGTGGAGCACCCATCATTTCTGACTTATTTCACTATGAAACACCCTACCCTAAACTTAACTCTTTTCGAGATATTCGACTTTTAATTTTTTTATTGAAAATTGCTGATTTTTAGGCTACTACATTTATTTTTGTTTATTTTGTGTATCTTATTATTATTATTATTGCATTTTTACATGTGTAGTAAGATGCTTTAGGACGTCAATCGTTAAAATAGTGCACAAGTTAATTGAATAGACTGTAGTAGACAAGTGAAAGAAAAGAAATAAAAAACATATTAAAAAGTTTATTTTTCTCTAAGGGATATCTAAAAAAAATGTTATGGTAATTGTTCGGCAGATGTTTTTTAAAATATTTACGTTTCATCAGCTATCTAACGAGGTGTAACAATCTAGGGTTTGTATTACATTTCGTGGAAAAAAAGTAGTTGGGACGCTCCAGGTAGCAGTTCTAACGGTCCCACGCCTATTGTCCTTCAAGTTAAGACGCTTACACTTAGACGTTGACAGAGTTTATCGAAGACTTCGAGAAACTGGCTCTGTTTTGAGACGAAGTACAGACATGGGAAGACCACGAATTGACGACGAAGAACAGGACAATGAGATAGTGCAACGCTTTCGAGCGGATCCGACTACTTCCACTAATATTGTTGCCCGTGATCTGGGGCTTTCGCAATGGAGAGTGTGGTTTACAGTGCATACTGCTGGCCTATACCCGTACCATTACACGCCAGTACACGTTATTGAAGAAGGGGACCCCGCGAGAAGATTGGACTTTTGCAGATTTATGCTAAATGCTGATGTAGAAGACCCAGATTTTTTAAGAAATATCTTGTGGACGGATGAGTCCAAATTTGATAAAGATGGCATAACTAACTATCACAACGCCCATTACTGGGCCCTAAAAGAACTAAGGAATCCCAATAAGAAAAGAGTGAAGGGGTCCCAACGAAGATTCAGCGTGAATGTGTGGATGGGCATTATCTCCAATCATTTGATTGGACCTTACTTTCTCCCGGATAATCTAAACGGGGAAAGCTACGAAAATTTCCTGAGAGCAGACTTGAGTGATTTGCTGGATGATCTGCCACTCAACCTGATCAGGGACATGTGGTTCCAACACGATGGCTGCCCTGCCCATTTCAGGAGAAGTGTCAGAGACTGGCTGGACACAAATTATCCAAACAAATGGATTGGACGAGGTGGGCCATTGCCATGGCCAGCAAGAAGTCCGGACCTAACCCCCATGGATTTTCATGTGTGGGGCTGCATGAAAAGTCTCGTGTACAGCGAGCCGAATCCAGTTTCGTCTGTGGAAGACTTAAGAGAAAGGATTGTGGATGCAGCAAATAAAATGAGGACCACATTGACCACTGGCGTAGTGAAGACCGGTCTCCGTAGAAGGATGCGACAATGTATTAGAAATAGAGGCGGCCATGTTGAACATGAACTGTAGAAAAAGAAAAAGTTGTGAGAAAACCTTTAATAAATGGCATTTCATGCTTACCTATTGTTTTATTTTACTTTTTAGGGCTAAGTATACATTTTCTTCTCCACTGTCGCCTATGAAACTAAATTTTTTTGAATGCATTTGAATAAAACCCTACATTATTATACCTCGTTAGATAGCTGATGAACCGTAGATATTTTAAAAAAAACATCTGCCGAACAATTACCATAATATTTTTTTTAGATATCCCTTAGAGAAAAATAAACTTTCTAATATGTTTTTTATTTCTTTTCTTTCACTTGTCTACTACGGTCTATTCAAATAACTTGTGCACTATTTTAATGATTGACGTCCTAAAGCATCTTACTACACATGTAAAAATGCAATAATAATAATAATAAGATACACAAAATAAACAAAAATAAATGTAGTAGCCTAAAAATCAGCAATTTTCAATAAAAAAATTAAAAGTCGAATATCTCGAAAAGGGTTAAGTTTAGGGTAGGGTGTTTCATAGTGAAATAAGTCAGAAATGATGGGTGCTCCACACCCTTAAGGGATCTAGCACGACTTTTCCTGTAACCCTGTATATATATATATATATATATATGTGGGGGGGGGTGCGTGCGTGTGTGTGTATGTGGGGGTGAGTGTAAAACTACACTCCATACAAACGAATACGCTGTTCATGTCGCTACGATACACACACGTAACAAATTGAACGGCAACTCCCCTCCGTGTTGTTTAATAATAATAATTAAACTTTATTTCATAAAATAATTTTCCATACAATTTGTTAGTAAACCTTATACTATGTCTATGTTAGTTAATCTAATAAATAAAATCGTAAACGTCGCAAAAAACATTAAAGATATTTGCAAAAAAAAAAATTGGGGGGTCTAAGGATAAGCAACAGCAACACATTTTGATCATTTTTAAAATTTTTGTCTGTCTGTTTGTCTGTCTGTTTGTTTGTGAGTTTGTGCACGCATCACTTAAAAACTACTGATCGGACTTTGATGGACTTTTCACAGAAACATGGGGCTTAATTTGGTGTAACATATAGGCTTTATTTCATTGCAATCGGTGCAGTCAATCAAAAGTTATAGACATTTTTAGTTTTCAAATACATTAGTAGGTAAGGTTAGTATGCAATATATTGCACATAATAGTATTTCCGTACTATTCAGATTGCGGTGTGGTTTCCGGTAGAGTAGAATAGGACTACTCCAACTCTTCCCATGGATGTCGTACAAGGCGACTAAGGGAATACAATATAAAACATCAATCAGGCCTCCCCAACCCGTCTGGCCAGCGCGAGGAGTGTAGGCCAAATCCTCCGTCTGTCTCCAGCAGATGAGAGAGGGTTGTGCTCCTGCAGTGGAGACAAAAATAACCTGATGATGATGATGATTCAGATTGCGATGAGTGGATTACATTTGGAACTGCGAGTACGAGTTGGAATGGAAGTGGTAGTGGGAGTGGGAGTAGGAATTGGAGTGGGCGTGGGCGTGGGCGTGGGCGTGGGCGTGGGAAAAGGGGAGTGGATGTGGGAGCGGATGTGGGAGCGGGTCCGGGAGCGGAACCGGAGCGGGAGTGGGAATAGGAGTTGGAATGGGAGTGGGAGTGGGAGTGGGAGTGGGAAATGGAGCGGGAGCGGGAGCGGAGGCGAGAGCGGGAGCGGGAGCGGAGGCGAGAGCCGGAGCGGGAGCGGAGGCGAGAGCCGGAGCGGGTCCGGGAGCGGAACCGGAGCGGTAGTGGGAATAGGAGTTGGAATGGAAGTGTGAGTGTGAGTGTGAGCGGGAGCGGGAGCGGGAATGGGAGCGGGAGCGGGAGCGGGAGCGGGAGTTGTTTTAAATAAATATCTAGTGACAGTAAGACTTCGTTTTTTATAAAGAACTAATAATGACCAAAACTTACACCATATTCTCCACCTGTGTCTTTACACAGCTTATGACAAATTCTCATTTCAGCAGCTAGCCCAATGACTGAACATCGTATACCATCCGTCTTCAGAGTCTAGAAAAAAACTTTTATTAATACAATTTATACTATGATTTTGTTCAAATATTCTATTAGTAATTGCACATCTACGAACCTGAATGGTAACATTAATATCTGTGGGGTCACACGTGGTCAGAGATCCTAGCAACACAAGTAGCTCCCTCGAAGCATGCACCGGCAGGGGTTTCAGTATTCGCCCAGCCAGCTCAAGAGTGTTTTGTAGTGAGGGTTCTCCGGTCAAAGTTAAATTGGTCAAACTATAAACAAAAATAAACCATTATTCATTCAATTATCGTATGG
This sequence comes from Esperia sulphurella, assembly GCA_947086405.1. Taxonomy (NCBI): domain Eukaryota; kingdom Metazoa; phylum Arthropoda; class Insecta; order Lepidoptera; family Oecophoridae; genus Esperia; species Esperia sulphurella. Next base: position 6,772,609 of record OX352270.1, on the reverse strand, counting down.
CATGTATTATTACGAGCCATAAGTCCATAAGGTGAAGTAGGGCTGTAATGATGCTGTCTTATCATTACCCGAGGGTTAGCTGGGGCAACTCCTACGGACTTGGGGCAACATCTGCCCTGCAATGACACACAGTGATTATGTCAGATGTGTGAGTTTCCTCAAATTTTTCTTCACAATTTGAGAGCAGCCAATAAAAGCATGTAGGTATTGAAGAAAACCATTGATACATGAGTATGACACTGTTAATCTTTATTAGGCCATCTCTCAGTCACTGGAAAATGGATTGTTTTGAAAAAGAAAGAAGTTATGGTTGCGTAACATCCGGATGCAATGAACGGGCATTGCGAGTGCTGCTGAGCTGTTTCATCTAGCTCGCTAGACGAGGGAGATTCGAGAAGCTGACTGCCAAACTTAAAGATAAAGAAACACTACACATAGAATAAGGTACAAAGCTTAATATAATAATAATAATATCTTTATTTCAGGCATAAAAACCCCATATTCACTGAACAAATACAAACAATTTAACATAAAACAGAATAATTATTAAATTAAATAAAATAAACTAATACTTAATATAAAGTACACATACAAATATTACACTTATTTTCTGTTCTGGTCCTAGTGAACCGATAGCCAATACTTAACGACAGGACTTGGGGATGCATTGCAAACGACACCGAGAATACCATTGCCAGAGCTGCGTATTCTGTCCCAAAAGGAAGCAATACGAGCCCTGACAACAGCAAAAAAGTCGGGCACCCGTCGGTCAGCAAACATGCCTGAGGCACTACAGAATCGCGGCAGTCTCATTAGGATGCGAAATGCATCATTGTATTGCACCCTTATGACGCCGTACGACTTTAGCAGAAAGTTAGTCCAAAGTTGACAAGTGTAGAAACACTGACAGTAGGCTTTAAACAGCGTTATTTTAACATCTTCACTACACTTGCCATAACTGCGAGTAATCATGTTACATCTGACCGACAGGCCCAGATTCTCTCTCTCAATAAATAAATAAAAATAAATGTCCATATCATCCCTTAGATCCTGAGTCAGTATATAACCAAAATAGTTGAACGGCTGCACCACCAGAACTGCTGAGCCATATAAAACCACTTCAGGCACCTTATTGTTAAAAACATTTTTGACTTGTAATTTTGTTACAAGTTACACCATGTCATCAGCATAACTTAAATTGTTGACACATTCGCCACCAATGTGGCAACTGTTTCTGGCGCCTCTCAGCTCCACTATCTGATTGTTGACATATAGGTTGAAAACATCCGGAGAGGTTAGCCCCCTTAATATGTCTGACTACAAAAATGATTGTAAAACCTTATATTTTGAACGAAATGCTTATTGTCACTTGAGAAAGCAAACAAACATTATTTTTGTCAGCATACATCCACTAACGGTTCTTAATATAAAACGAAGCCAATAACACATACTTACCCTTGCACAGCTTTCAAATGTTTTCTGATATTTCCAGAAAGTTCCGTGATCCTTTCAACTCGTTTGTTTTTAATGGCTAAAATTCCCAGTTGGCTAAGGGGGTTTTGATCGAAGAACTCTTCAACAAACTTCTCTAGTAACTGTAACATTTATAATTATTGCATTTATTTATCATCAACGATCTCTATGTACTACTAGATGGAGCGTTCCAAACAATCGCTCTGTTCCACGCAAGTAGCCACAACTCTTTCACATTCACAATGAAACTTGTGCAGTTACTACGCAGAACATTTAATTATTACTAAATATTGATGCTACGGTTAAATAATGTCAATAATTAGAAAATAATTAAATGTTCTGAGAAGTAACTGCACAAGTTTCAGAGTGAATGTGAAGAGAGTTGTGGCTACTTACGTGGAACAGAGCGATTGTTTGGAATGCTCCATCTAGTAGTACATAGAGATCGTTGTTTATCATGCTCAATTTAATCAAAATGATATACAAGATACAGTCATGGTGTAACATTACAAAAGTAAAAAAAAGGACACTGAGGGGTATGAGAATAAAGATCTAATGCACACCTGAAGCCTCAAAAACTTTTCTAACAGGGAACCAGATGGAACAATTTGCCAGAATCTGTTGTATATGCTACATAAAGAAACATGTTTAAGAACAGACTAGATCAATTTTTTAAAGAAAAAAAGCAAGTGAACTGCTGATATATCAGATGCTCTTCCATTTAAAATAAAATAAAACACTCACATAGTGACTGTTTACAGAAGCACTCTTTATCAAATATGGTTTTCAGGATACAAATATAGAAAATCCCTGACGCCAGTCACTATATTACTAACTATTTTACAAACACAAATATACCTTTAATGTGCACAGGAATCGCATAGGTTTCAAATCCTGTGAGGTCATAGCTTCTGTGCAATCGACTGCAACTAGCAAATGCCTCATCATACCGAGGCGAGCGGGCCCCCTCTGCGACGCCGCAGACTTTCGCGCCGCTCTCTGAGCAAACTCTGCCACCAGCCCTTCCACCAAACCATCTTCGTCTTCCTTGATAGCCTCCCTTCACAAAAATATCACTTTCAAGTTTTCAAGTCATAGTCATAGTAGCCTAAGCCTAAATAAGTAGAATAAGTAAATAAATAGTGTACTCATGTGCAATAAAGGAATTTGACTTTGACTTGTCTCTAAGAATAAGGGGTTGAGGGAACAAACCCATATCAAGGAGATTTTTGTAACTTAAATTAACCATAGTTAATTATTATACTACATGCGTGGAAAAGGGCAACCACTATAAAAGGGCAGAATGTTTTTATACAATTTATCTCCGGCGCTTACTAGCTGCTGCCCCGGCACGCTCACCTTGCTTGTTCAACCGAACAGCTCGCCACCTCATCGTCATCATATCAGGCCTGCCTGGCCTGGGTCATCCAGTTTTTTTTCTAAATTTCTAAACCTTTTTTCATACCGTGCCCCCTTTTCGGATATTATAATTATAACAGAAATTTTAAGAATAAGGATAAAGATAATAATTTGTCTTTGGCATGGTTTATTGTGCTAATCGTCTGTAACCATACAATTTGTACCAGTAATAAAATAAATGTCTTCTTACCAGGTCTTCTCATAACCTGTCTCCCAACGATATTCTTTGGGGTCTTGTTCGTCGTCTGCCATTTAAAATGTTATGGTTATGATTATCTGTTGTTTTCTTGAGTGAATAGTACCTACTTACGAACCAGTAGGTATATTTTTCTTTCAATTCTATAAAACAATCAACCAACCAACATGGGTAGTAAATAATAATAAAATAAAACAAAATAATCACACTTTTTTAAAAATATTTTACGGCTTCGGAAAATAAGTCCTTTTGAGGCACATAATCATAAAATAGTAGCAGTGTGACCAGATTTAAATTAATGATCTTGCTCGCCTAAAAACTGCTGAACATTTTAAAAATGTAACAAAACTATGCTAATTAATTAAACTCATATTTTGTATGGAAATGTAAGATAAGAAGTCTCTTGACTAACTGAATTTTTTAATAAATGTTTAATCGTCCGTGACGTCCACATTGTATTTTTTTATTAAATAAAGTTACAGCTATTTAAAAAAAAAAGTCTGCTAAGGTGTTATTAGATCCAGCTAAAAACTGTCATTATTTTCTAATTTCTTCTTCTTCTTCTTTTTTATTCAATGGCCTCTCTTTATTAGAATTCTGCCAATTTCGAGTCAGTCATGGAAGTGACACAAAAAAAATTTGGTCGGTAAGTCTTCTTGAGCATCCAATCTAAAAATGGACAACATAAAATATATAATAACAAAAACCTGATCACCAATATGTTAGTTAAGTGTTAATATCATTATAATTTGATTTTGTTAGTACGGGTAAAATCACATAAAGTTTTAATAAGTGGAGTATTTACATAAGTAAGCAAAGACTTAAAATCAATGGGACGTGGAATATTTGGTGGAAGGATATCATATAAGGAGTAGAGAAGGTTGGGGCAGTTAAAAAAAATATGGTCAGGGGTCCCTTCGTCAAGACCACACTCACAAATGGAGCTGTCCCTGATTCTAACCTTTGCCAAGTGAACGGGAGTGCATACATGGCCAAGACGGAGCCGACATATGGTGGACGAACCGGTTTGTTGGCCTCTCGATAGTGGAAGAACCAAGGTTTGTTGGGGATATTTGCCTGGGTGTCAGCATAATGTTTGCCTTTTATGAGCTTGGATGCCCTCCAAATGTCTTCCCAGGAAGAAACCATGTTTAGGGATACGCAAAAAAATAAAAGTATCGATACTGTACTCGATACCAGTATCGCATCAAAAGTATCGATGCCGACGATAGTATCGAATCAAAAGTATCGATACTACTCAGTATCGAGTACTTTTTTCATAACCTTAGAAACCGTGTCTCAATATTAATAATAAAAAATAGTATAATACCAATAATAATATTTATGGCGATCCATCGTCTCTGCCTACCCCTCTGGGACCAAAGCGTGAGCGTTATATATGTATGTATGTAATAAATAATTTTCAGTCTCTATTTATTTATTACAATAAACATTGACCTAATGTTAGATGTAAATACTTATGGTTATTTTTCAACCCCTAATCTTTAATCAGACCAAAATCAGACATAAGAAGTAATTTGTCTCCATACAACGACATCATATTGTAATAAGATAGGGATTTCCCCTAAATCTACTTATCCCGACCGAGAGGGTCATTATTATAGGTACATCAGCAAAGCAAGAATGAAGAGAAGGTAATGAGATGACACTCTATGAGTATACAATGTGGTTTGCCGCATTTACACACGCGTACGGAGCTAGCGCTGGCGTATTCTTATCTCTGGCGCTGGGCGATTCGCAAAACAAAGTAGGTCTTGTATCGGAATATCAAAAAGTATCGAGTATGTGACGAAGTATCGATACCTAGTAAAGTATCGTAACAAAAGCATCGAGTACGAAAATACTTGGTATCGTAACGAAAGTATCGATACTACTCAGGTATGGATACTTTTTGCGTATCCCTAACCATGCTTGATCTGGCTATAATGGAAAGGTCATGAGTGTATGTGATGTAGTGTTTAGGACACCCATTTTGGGTCGCATCTTTGGCCAGCAGGTCAATCGTTTCATTGCCCTGAATGCCAGAATGGCCTGGTATCCATGCCAAGACAACTTGGAGTCCCCTGAGGTGACAGTCAAAAAGAGCTTTCTTGAGCTTGAGAATGGAAGGAAACTTAATTTTGCAGCTGAACTGATTAGATATTAGGACTTGTAGGGAACTTCGCGAGTCACTTAAAATAAGTGACTTCAGCAATTTCTTGATTGAGTTTAGAATTAGCTTGCGGCGAATCCTTTTGGATGCCTATGTTAAGCTTGATTTCTGGGCGATGGATTATTGCACGATAAGGTGTGTCAAACAGAGGCAGTTTATTTAGTTTAAAAACAGGGGAATGTATTTTTGTAAACTTTATATAACTTTTGAGTAAACAGGGAATTTCTTTATGAGACCAATAGTCACCTGTGATTAGTTCCGACAATGTTTTAAGCCTTGCGATAAGAGGATGGAGAGATAACTGAGCTACTCTGAACAAAAATCTGTCCGAAAGATACTGCCTACGAAGAATTAGGGGTGGATCAACACATTCCAACTGCAAGCAGTTGGTGGGGGAAGATCTCATAGCACCTATAACAATGCGCAGGCATTTAAACTGAATTTTATCCAGTACACTCAGAGCTGCCTTGTTGCATGGTTCCAGCAGAAATGAGTCATAATACAAATGACTGCGAATCAATGCATTGTATAGTATTTTTGAGTGTATGGGTGGGACCCCCACCACGCTCCAGAGATGGAGCGAAGGATATTAATATTCCTCTTGCATTTTTTTCCGATGTATGACAGGTGAGATACACCTGTCAATTTTGAGTCAAGAATAACTCCTAAAAATTTTGCTTTATTCTGCACTAAAATATCTTGATCATTGATGGAAATTGAGATGTCAGGAGTCATTCTCTTTCTGGTGAAAACAACGGCAGTACTTTTGGATACAGAAAGAGACAGGCCATGTTCACTGAGCCAATCATAAAGATATCGCAGCGCCGAAGATAGTCGGGCTCCAGCCTCTACAGCTGAGACATTTGAGACATACAGGGCTAGGTCGTCAGCGTACTATAGGGTGTTGCAGAAACAGTTGGTAGATCTTTCTAGGTCGTATGTGTAGACGCTGTAAAGAATTGGGCTGAGCACTGATCCCTGAGGCGGACCCTTCCATACCACTCTGGGCGGGAGAAGGTTGCCTTGAACTCGTACCATTATTTTCTTACCCAAGACAAAATCTCGAGACTGGCATTGAGCCCCAGAGTATGCAGAAAGAGCATAGAAATCGAAACGAACGGTTATACGTTGAAACTCTTTACACACATCAAATAAGACAAAGATAAAGCATAACCAAAAGAGGATATAATTACACATATGACACGCCGCGTAGTAAGTATAAAAAGGATGCCTATAGATTTCACCATTCCTCATTCTGAAAGGTTGTACACGGCAAAGAGGATATAAATGTACACGGTTTCACATTGGTAATACTAAATCCATGGTTTCACAGACCAAAGACAATTTTAGTGATGCCCATATGTTTATCGATATTTGTCTGTGGTGTTTGATTTGGCCATAATCGTATATAACAGCCTGACGCAACTAGGAACATTGAAAAAAAAATTATGAATTTAGCACTCATTTAATGGCGGACACATGCTATCTCACTTCTTGTTATGCTTTCTCTTTCTTCCAGTCTGTCATGGCGGCACATGTTATTGTTTGTGTTAAATTCTAGTTTGCTTGCCCTTTTTTCAAGATTTCTCATTAATGTTGTGTATTTTGTGTTTTGTGAATGTTGAGAAATATTTCCTTGTGATCGGTTAAATGAATGGAACCGATTAGATGGTGCAGAACGTGTGAAATTTGGAAAAAAAGAGATAGCCGGTTAAATGACAAGAAACGGAAATTTATGACGAGATTCCCTTTGTATAAAGACCGGTGAGTACATAATTAACGTATTTGTTCCCTTGCACAATCAGCTAGAGTAAAATAACACGTGATTAGACTGATACGAGAATTAAAATAAGCTTTGTTTACAAATAATAGTGATGTCTGTTTTCACTATCGATAATCACGTAGCATTTGCACTGTACAGTAGGCCTCAAGACGTGCTAGCGCCCTTTACATACCGGCTCTTTACCATGGAAGTAATATTGGCTACATTAGCTTGGTTTTGTATAGCCGTCATCACTGCGGCGTGTATACATACATACATTGCGTGCATAACAATAGTATAATTGGTTTATTTAATTTCAGATGCAGACAATGGGTGAAAATTATTGGAAAAGAAGACTTGGCCCACATTCCAATTAAGAAACTCCACGAGATAAAATATGTTTGTGTTGACCATTTTCACCCCAGACTAAAAAGAAAATAAGTTTGAAGAAGGTGGGGCGGCACGGCAAAAAAAAATCACTAATATCACAAATCCTCTTGTTTTATTTCTTGTTACATTGTTAGAAATACAATATTTTCCATTAATGGAACCTACGACACCCCTGATAATACTTTATCGATATCGATTAAATCCGGTATTAGATACGGCCATCCCTATTATTGTCATTATATTGGTATGATGTATGTTGACGTTTCAATTTTTGCTATGTTGGCATTGAAAGTGGTGCTAAACCTGTGGCCAATAACTGGCTAGTATGGAAGTCCCGTCTCTTATTTATATCCTCTTTGGTATATTGTAAACTTAACTTGATCTAAAGTATGTATAACTAGTTAATTTCAAAATTCAGTGCCAAAATTACAACTTGGGCGATACGTACCTATGCATCGGCTTAAGTTTAATGCAAGCAGCTTTATTTAGCTATTGAAAAAAAAAACTCACGTTATTAGATGCGAATGTCTAATAAATCGCGTGATTTACAGAACGATGTAAATCGTTGTAAAAATGACCTAGATATAGCGTGGCACTGCTGATAGTGGCGTCATTTTGGCAGAGCCACCAATATACCCCTATAACTGAAGTACAAATTCTAATTTTCGAGCACAAAATAGTACATTTCCGGGACAAATTTTCTGCATAATCAGATTTTAAATCAGAGGCTGTGGCTCTGCCAATGACGCAAGCAATTGGGTCATCATAATAACTTATGATTGTAATTGAATTATCCTTTGTATTGTAAGAAAAAAAATATAAACCATGCAATTTTTGAGAATTTATTGATCGAAAATCATCGTTACAAAAATAGTTTAAAGTAATAATAATAATGTAGATTCTTAGTCACTTTTATTTCAAAATTCCTGTACAAATACAAATGTACAGGCTAACACATCGGATGGTACAACCGACAGCACTTGCTAGAACTTACCAATACTGTCTCCTAATGCTGTTATACCTAATTTTTAGTAGCTACTTATACAAAAAGAAATCTTATAACCTGTGTATCCTAGAATGTGAACACCTGACAATACTAGCAGATGGCTTTCAGAAAGATGCCATATAATTGGAATCTCTAGATTTAAATAAGTTTCCTGCTGAACTATTCACTGTAACAAATGATAAAACTTTGGATCAGTGAATATATTCATCAGTGTGTATCCTAATGTATGACCATGACCACACATGATGCCTTTTACAAGCATTACACCAGCAAAGCATATAATAAAATCAAATACAGTATGCTTCTGTACTGAGAGGAATGTTACTACTGCTTCATAGTCTTTGGTTTACATGGGTGTACACTTGTACAGCAATCACGCAATGTCTAATACACTTTGCTGTTATCATGCCTCCCATAAATAAAAGACTTTATATGGCAATAGGCCTGTCTTCCTTCACTAAGCCAACTGACAAGGTAAATATGTGTGGCCATGGCTTAAAAAACAATCCTGGATGAGATGCTGGATTCACTCTGTGGCCGCCATCGCTCGTGCCTGCGCTCGTACACGCTTGTCGTACTCTAGTCGATTTTGGCTGTAACAAAATTATAGTGTTCATAACACCATGGACCAATACTTTTGATAATAATAACAGTTCCCCATGACACAAGGAATGCTAGTGTGGGGCTAGGTTCAGTGATGTATCCCACTGAATTATTTGTACCAAATTTTAGTGAAATAATTAGAAACCGCGGTCGGTATACCCGCTGCCAGATAGACTGATGACCTGAAGTTGGCCGGAGGCGGCTAGATGCGGTGGGCGAAGTACTTGATGTAGTGGTGTTCATTGAGGAAGACCTATGTCCAGCAGTGGATGTCCAAGAGCTGATATGATGAAAGCCTGTTTTATAAAATCTACGTCTAAAATAATATCCACAGAAGAGTGGCCTAGGCCCAATCTTTATACATAACTGCTCAGGGACATGTTATTTCCACTCTGCCTCTGGTTTATATCTCACTAACTATTGCCCACGACTTCGTCCGCATAGTTTCCCATAGGAATGGGATGTTTTTCGGGATAAAAACTATCCTATTCCAGGACCTAACCTATATGTGTGCCAAGTTTCATCCCGATCCATCCAGCAGTTGAAGCATGATTAACAAACATCCAAATATCCAACCTTACGCATTTATAATATTACTATGATTCTCCAGGAACTTGCTCCATATTTATATTATTGTGATTATGTCCATTGTCTTCTGTCAGTGCAGTATGTGCAATAATTGTTAAATACAGAAATATACAAATGTTACAAACCAATAGATGGTATATGCCTCAGCTTGTGCAGGATCCTTGACATTAGGTTCATTGAGCAGATCTTGGATCCCTAGGAGTATCTGTTTGATTGTGATTGCAGGACGCCAGTCTTTCTCTTCATCCAGGAGTGAGAGGCACACAGTTCCAGAAGGGTAGACATTGGGGTGGAACAGGGGTGGCTCAAACTTGCATTTTGGGGGACTTGATGGGTAGTCATCTTTGAAGATCATACGTAATTTGTAGAGACCACCTTCCCATGGTGTCTGTAAATTTACATAATGATTTCTTTTAATTTCGTATTCTGTATATAATAGATTATTATACTCGACAAATATAATTAATATATTTAAAGAGGAAACACCATTAAGGAAGTTCAAAATCTAGCCCATTTTTTTTTGGATGCTGAAGGGAACCTTATGATAAAATACCTAACCAAAAAAACCAATGATGAATGCTGAATACATTGCCAATTTACTTTGCCAGCTATGGGATATATGAGAGAACATTGTAAAGGAATTTTGGTTTTCACAACAATGTTCCAGTCCACAAGACTCATGCTGCATGTAAAAACAACTTTAAGTGAGATCAACCATCCACCTAATAGTTCAGGTTTTGTCCCCTGAGACTATTTTCTATTCAGAAATCTAAAGAGGAAATTAAAAAAGAACAAATTTCAACTGAAGAAGGTTGAAGGCTGCTGTAAATGACTATTTTGATAAGTAAATTAAAAAATATTAAGAGTCTGATGTCACTACTGATAAACATAATAAGTGCATTACAGTTTGTGTTTTCTTTAGTAGTCAGATTATTCCCTAACAGCCACCTCTCGGACATACTTTCTGTGTCAAATGTGCTTCATAATTTCAAAACAGTTGGCATAAACCTTTAAATCAATAAAAAAAATACTACATAATGCAAGTGAAGCACTCCATAAACGGCAGCTACATATACGGACATATACCCACATACACAAAACACGATATATTCTAGAATCACAAACCCCCTTTTTTCCAGGAATCGCGCATTCCCATGTCATCAAATTCAATGATCCATCTGGGTTCTTCATAGGCCTGGCGACGAAGCCCTGAAATTTTAAGTCCCATAAGTTGCATGAACAAAATCAACTTCAAGCAATCCATTAACAAAGTCTTTCACATACAAATGGATGGTCCTTGCGCCAAGCTTTCCTCTCCTCCGCCAAACGAGCACTCGCGATACCCGACATTATCTGAAAACAAAGAGCCGCATATTATTTAACTAAACAAACGAATGCAAGACAGCATGCTACAAAAATTACTTACAATTTAAATTCAGATACAATGCAATTACACGTGAAAATTATGGAAAATAAAATTAAACAGCGTGAATATAAGCGTCCCACGATGCCGTCAAGTACGAAATGACATATGACTATCTATCTAGTCTATGATCAGTGTGTGTTTCCACATTCAAATTCTGATATATCCCATATTTTAATCATCATATATTATTTGACAGTAGTCAAGTAATAGTAGTCTAAGGCGCTTAGGATTGTTACGCGAGGAACGGGAGGACGGGCGGAGCGAAAGTGTAGGTACTTATCGCGATAGGTGACCAAGTGACGGAAGTCTGCTTCTACATATATTAGTATACTAAGAGAAAAAAAAATTACTGAAAAAAAATATATTTAATTGATTATGAAACGAAAGAGCTTGGGTTGTAGATTTAGATGTCAACTAGCTGTAACCCGCGGCTTCGTACGCGTGGATAAGTTACGTGTGGTCAACGATATTCCATACCCAGATCTCTAGTCCGCTGTGAAAAAACAGCAACACGAATAAGCTAGTAAATACGAAATGCTAGCTTATTCGCGCTCAGTTGCGAGATAGCTGCCGAGTGCAAAGGACGTCAACAATGCCGGACTGTTTATTTAAAAACTGTCGAAATGTTTACAGACATGGGGTAAAAAAAGATCATACTTGACGAAAGTAGTCATCAGAATGTTACAGTGATTTCATTGTGTTTAACTTAAATTGTTAGATTTTCAATTATTTTTAACTATTTTCATCAACTTGATGTGAAAACCATGTTGCTATACTATAAAACTGTCATCGTATTCACGCTTATTACTTCGGTATGTATAAAAGAAAGAGACAAGTTTTTAACCTTACCACATACCCTGTTCTGTTTAGTCGAGTCGCCATTATTATCACGTTTTTCAAAATATTGATGCTCATTAGTGTGATCAACCCGAAACCTTTAATCACAAAATAGGTCTGATGAAAGCTATAACCGAGAAGTTCATAGACATTCGTTTACACTGTGATGTGAAATTAAAAAGTGCAAGCAAAGAAATATACATAAACTATATATTTTCGGACTGAATTCATTAATACCTTTCATTTGATATCAAACACGATAACTTATTCTTTTAGGTTCTAATTTAACTGTATCCCCACCATAAGGCGCAATATTGTATTTATTGTAACGTCATGTAGCCAAAAACCACGGAAAAATAAAACATTTACATCTCAATTCTCCAAACACGACAAGTAGTTTAAGAGATACGAGGGAGCAAATGAACATACATATATACAGTCTGCTAAAATCATAACCCTCCGTAGTCGGATAAAAAACGGTTTGCCTCGACGGCTATACTATATATTTTTTAATATTGTTAAAAAAAGGATTCGAAAGGCTAAGTTAGTAATTATTGCCTTTAGTTCATTTCTGAATCATCGTTTTGTAAATAAAACAAACTTATGAAACATTAATGGTTTAAAAAATATATTTAATCCATCCAAACATTCATTATCGTTACATTACTAACAGTATAACATTATTTCATAATCAGTTTTAGTTTCTAAGTTGTTAGAAAATACCAACATACAAATAACTATATCCACCGAAATATGCCAAATAGTTTTGTTGCAAAATTTATATAGAAAATACAATCCTCTCCATGTTACCTATGTTCCGTGCTCCTATGGTACTCTGTCACACTCTGTCGTCACATTGCGTCATCACCAAATGTACGAGCTGGCAACGTCACATAAGGTGCGGTTAAACGATAGGTAGAGTACGATACAGCGCCTTAAGGTTCATATTCAAATATATTTTTTTAGTTTGGCAGGAGTAAGGTGTATAATGTGACGTGTTTTGAAGTTGCAATTAAAATTGAACTTAAAGGCGTAGGAAAACAGTTCATATATATTATTTGTTTTTAATATTATTACTGTGAGTGAGTACCATTACTTTACACTTACACATGCAGAACTTCAGACATTTATTAGAGAGGATTTCGTTCGGAACTGAGAGTCTGTATTAAATCGTATGTCGATGCGTGTGGTGCGAATTTTAAGACCCGCAGATAGTCGACATGACTATTGACAGGTTTCACTTCACTTCAGTCGTCGTTTTTATGATATTGTAAACAGAACTTTCCAGTTCATGTTTGAAATTTGAAGAACAATCTAGAACATTCTGGACCAATTACAGTCACACATTTTCATAGTTCATTTAAAAAATCCACCCACCGTAACTAAACTCCCTTAATTGCAAGTGCAAACTAAGAGCTATCTACCACTGCAACCATGAGTGGGTGGCAGTGGGTGGTTATGGAGAAAAGGTTGTACATACATACACATACTTTCCTCGATACAAAATAGATACATGTGGAAATGCTTAAGGTTTTTTTAGGTTTAGACTACTTTGCTAATTGCCGTATAGTTTTCTCCCGTGCGTGTAAGAAAATGTACGACACGCACTTCTGACCCACAAAGCAATGTGAACACTCTTGGACTTTGTCCAACTACTGCGTTTTACGCGTAATCAACCTCGAGAAAGAATAGAATCCTCCCCAACTCGTCTGGCCAGCGCGGGGAGTGTAGGCCAAATCCTCCGTCTGTCTCCGGCAGATGAGAGAGGGTTGTGCTCCTGCAGTGGAGACAAAAATAACTTGATGATGATGATAATGAACCTCGAGAATTAAGCTTCATTCACAATGCAACATATTGCCAAGTTAAGCTCTTTTATCGCATCGCGCGTGAAATATGCACAAGTTGGAAAAATTATCGCTGATGACAAAAGTTAATATAAAATTTAATTTCGATTAAAATGAACAAAACGCATGAAAGTGGAAACACCGCAACATGACCAATGTCACGTAAGGTACTTGTGGTTTGATTGGTCAATGAAATAAAACCAATCATTGTGGCCAATGAATGGATCTGAATCAATATTATAAACGCTGGTTTAGAAGGAACTCCGAAAACGAATTTGTTTTGAACATGAACTTCTCAGAAGGGAAGGAACTCTGGTTTCCCTTCAAAACGTCTTCGCAGAAAAACGAATATAGCATGGTTATTCATTATTCTAAGATGAACTTAGTATGTGGCCAAAGAGGAAAGAAAGATAATATAATTGAGAGACGGGACTTCATACTAGCCATTGGCCACAAGTTTAGCATCACTTTCAATACCAACATAGCAAACATTGAAACGTCATACCAACATAATGACAATAATAGGGATGGTCGTAGATACTCCTGATAATAATTAATCGATATCGATAAATTATTATCAGTTGTGTCGTAGGTACCGTTAATAGAACAAAATGTATTTTTAACAATGAAACAAGAAATAAAACAAGAAGATTTATGATATTTATTTTGCCGTGCCGCCACCTTATTTAAACGACTTTTCTTTTTAGTCATTGGGGTGAAAATTGTCACCACAAACATATTTTATCTGGTGGAGTTTCTCAATTGGAATGCAGGCCAAGTCTTCTTTTCCAATAGTTTGCACCCATTGTCTGCATCTGAAATTAAATAAATCAATTAAACTATTGTTATGCACGCAATGTATTTATACACGGCCGCAGTGATGACGGCTATACAAAACCAAGCTAATATAGCCAATATTACTTCCAAGGTAAAGAGCCGATATGTAAAGGGCGCTAGCACGTCTTGAGGCCTACTGTACAGTGCAAATGCTACGTGATTATTGATAGTGAAGACATACATCACTATTATTTGTAAACACAACTTATTTTAATCCTCGTATCAAACTAATAACGTGTTATTTTACTCTTGCTGATTGTGCAAGGGAACAAATACGTTAATCATGTACTCATCGGTTATTATACAAAGGGAATCTCGTCATAAATTTCCATTTCTTGTCATTTATCCGGCTATCTCTTTTTTCCCAAATTTCACACGTTATGCATAACTTACATCCTCTTTGTTATGCACCATCTAATCGATTAAATTTTTTTAGCCGATCACAAGGAAATATTTCCAACATTCACAAAACACAACATTAATGAGAAATCTTGAGAAAATGGCTGGCAAACCAGAATTTAGCACACAAACAATAACATGTGCCGCCATGACAGACTGGAAAAAAGAGAAAGCATAACAAGAAGTGTGATGGCATGTGTCCGCCATTTTGGTCCGGCATTAAATGAGTGCTAAATTCATAAAACAATTTCAATGTTCCTAGTTGTGTGAGGCTGTATGTGGTTTTGAATTTAACGCGAAACTTCAGCAGTCGGGCATTTCCGCCAATTTCCGCACAGAGGAGAGATCCTTATAGAGCCCAAGCTTCTAAGGAGCGTTTAAAATTGATACCTATTTTGGTAGGGTTGTCACATGAGGGTAAGATAAAAATTTGTTTATCTGTTTTTTTTTATAATGTATGATAAATTACGTTTATGTTTAATTAACACTTATAACGACTATTTTCGGTTTGGAACTCCCGTAACTGGGTTCAAATCCAAATTGGTATCACACCAATGAACGGCCGAAACCGAAAGTTATTTAACCATGTTAAAATTTCTATTGAATGCTGAAATCTAGTTTGTTTTACATGTTATAAAGTTAATTCATGTTAAATGAAATAATAATAAGAAAAAATAACAAAGTACCTATGTAATACTAGCAAACGCCCGCAGCTTGGCCCGCGTGGAGCAAGTTTTTATTTCCCGATGAAATTATTGTTCCAGAGGTAAACATGAGCCTATGTTCATATACATGATGTTATATATACTAATCAAAAATTTATGGTAATTGGTTGAATAGCCAAGCCGTGCAAGAAACAGACAAATAAACTCACAACCACTCTTTCGACTAATTATATTAATACTGCTGCCCGCGGATTCGCCTGCTCAAAAAACTATTTGTTTCCAGGCTGAAAAACCCCACGGTAAACCAAGCTATCCAACAGTGAAAACCACATTCAAATCCATTTCGTGGTTTTGGAGTAAAACCGATGACATTATCATTATCATAAATTATTTAATCGATGGGTACATATAATACAGTTCATCATCATATTAGCCCTGCGACATACTGCTGGACATAGCAGGCCTCCCCAATAAACGTCACCACACCCGGTCCACCTCCTCCGAATCCTGCTGCTTTCAGCCGCCTTCCTCAGGGCGTCGGTCCATCTAGTGGCGGGGCGCCCCCCCTAGCGCGTGCCTATCCGGGGTCTCCACTCCAGAACTCGTCTACCTCAGCGGCCGTCGGTTCTGCGGAAAATGTGGCCCGCCCACTGCCACCTCAGCTTATTAAACCTTTATACTATATGTTTGTAGAATACTACTTTTGAACTCCATTTCACCCCCTTAGGGGATGGTTTTCTGAAACTGTAAAACCCGTTTGGATTCATTAAATTTACAATTACTACTACAAAGTTCAGTTAATAGAAACATCTTATAGCTTTACTCCATACAAATTTTAAACCCCTTTTCTACCACATAAGGGGTTGAATTTTGAAAACCCCTTCGATAGTGCATACCTGAGATATATGAAGCAGCTTTGTGATAAATTTCAAGTTTCTAGAGCAATCGGTTTTAAGACTACTACTTTCGAACTCTTAGTCACCCCCTTAGGGGTTGATTTTTCAAAAACTGTATAATACGTGTTGAATCATTAAGTTTTTAAAGTACTCGTACAAAGTTCCGAATTGATAGGAACATTTTATAGTTTTTCGCCATACAAACTTTGAACCCGTATTTTACCACCTTATGGGTTGAATTTTGAAAAACCTTCGATAGTGCATACCGGAGATACGAGTACATGAAGAACTTTCAAGTTTCTAGAGCAGTCAGTTTTGAGACTTCTACTTTCTAACTCCATTTCAGCCCCTTAGGGGATGGTTTTTCAAAAACTGAAAAACACGTGTTGAATTATTAAGTTTTAGAGTACTCCTACAAAGTTTCGAATTGAAGGGAACATGTAATAGTATTTCTCCATACAAACTTTGAACCCATACTTTACCACCTTAGGGGTTGAATTTTGAAAAACCCTTCGTTAGTAGATGCTTGAGCTACATGAGGAACCTTTGTACTGAATTTCAAGTTTCTAGAGCAATCGGTTTGGGGACTACTACTTTCGAACAGCATTTCAGCCCCTAAGGGGATGGTTTTTCAAAAACTGTAAAACACGTCTACAATCATTAAGTTTTTACAATACTCAGTTTCAAATTGATAGTAATTAACATCGAATAGATTTTCTCCATACAAACTTACAACCCATATTTCACCACTATGTAATATAGTCAAAATCTTAGTGGGCCATAGTAAAGTGTTACATGCCCTTTGCAATGTTCCTAATTGCAATTAAGTGTCTGATGTCTAATTGATATTATAGCAAAAAGCGGTTTCTTTACGAGTAGATGACTTTATTTTATTTAGAGACTAGATAGTACCATTAACCTAGCCTAACGATCTGTCTGTTACAAGGTCCGTTTATTTATTGTGTAATTTTAACATTTAATAATATTTTACGAAGATTGCGACTAATGTAGTATGTATGCAATTTAAATATTCTTATGATGCTAATAAATACATATGTATAGTTGACGGCATGTTACTTGACTTCTTGACTTGAGCTATGATTTGTATGAGCATGAGCCGCGCCCCGTCTCAGTACTTACAAATCAGAACTCAGTGCTCAATATACATAAGTGCCGCACAGATACCTACGTACTATATTTATATATACACCTCATACCATGAAGCAAAATAATTTTTCTCACCTCAAAGTTTTTACCTTCATGATTGACACTAATTGGTTTAAAATTAGATAACAGATGCACATTTTGTAATCATCTGTATTTAATCAGCCCGCCACCCCCTTTGTCTATGATTTTAAAATTATTTTGCTTCATGGTATGAGGTGTAAAATAATCTAAGGGTGTAAAGAAGCTTTAAAATGTTCAAGGCGGTGGTGGGCTGGAGGCACAATTTTGCACGTTATTAAAATTCAAATCTACCTACCTATTGCACAGTGTGGGCCCCTTCGACAGCCCACACTTTGGGTGAAGGTAGGTTCAGAGAAACAACTTGATGCGGTTCAGTCAGGCCGAGCTAGCTTGCGAGGCGAGGGGAGATGGTTGGAGTGCTTTTTCTCTCTTGTAGTCTTCGTGGATTTGCTGTTGAGAGCTCTTGCTTGCTCTGGAGAGAGTCTGCTGTTCGCTTTGCACTGTTGCTGTGCGCTGTCACGTCCCTTCTTATATATTGTTGCCGAGTTCGCAACTAGTGCGTGACCTTGCAAGCTAACTTTGCCCATCATTTATTATTAACCAATCATATGACATAATCTATCTCTTTCTAACTATAGCTCTCTTTCTTACCGAGTTCCCAATTACACTTTAAACAACAAAATCGACTAGTTGAGAACTTACAAACTAGTTGGGAACTTAACTAACTAACAGAGAACTTATCTACTATGGGAATAAAACACATACAAAATAAAACATTTATAAAACCTT
The DNA here is from genome assembly GCA_947086405.1 of Esperia sulphurella. NCBI lineage: Eukaryota > Metazoa > Arthropoda > Insecta > Lepidoptera > Oecophoridae > Esperia > Esperia sulphurella. Next base: position 6,754,118 of record OX352270.1, on the reverse strand, counting down.
ACAACTACCTATACAAAATGAGCTACTTAATTACTATTTACAGTCATTGTCACGAACATATTCTCCCGCCGCAGCTGTAACAGCTGGAAACCTCTCGCGTTCGTGCCATTTCGTGTAGCTCTGGTGTAGTCATCTAGGGCTCCGCTGTGGTCGGCAGGATCACTAACTTCCGCGTCGGACGCCGGAGAACTCCCTTGTTGGTGCGCACGTCGACTGCTCGAACCTCGCCGTCAGGACCCGGGAAGGTGGCCACAACCACCCCGCGTGGCCAGCAGTTGCGTGATCAGGACGAGGTCGCCCAGTTGGATGGCGCCCCTCGTCGCGTGCGGCTCCCGCCGGTGTTGGAGCTCCGGTAGGTACTCACGTACCCAGCGCGCCCAGAACATGTCGGCGAGCCTCTGACTGGCCCGCCACTCCCTGCGCCCGGCTGCATCCCCTTCGGTGAAGGCCCCCGGCAGGGGGACCCGTGACGGCCCGCCCAACAGAAAGTGATTAGGCGTGAGTGCCTCGGCGTCATCTGGTGCAGTGGACACGTGGGTGAGTGGACGGCTGTTGATGGTGTGCTCTGCCTCGACCAGTAGTGTGGCGAGCACCTCTTCTTTGGGCGCTCGCTCGTGCAGCGTGACTTGTAGCGCCGTCTTGACGCTTCTGACCAGCCGCTCCCACGCGCCGCCCATGAATGGCGCGCTGGGAGGAATGAAGCGCCATCGTATGAAGTGGACCGACGACTCGTGCTGTAGGGCTTCTTCCGCTGCTTTTCTCATCTCGAGGTCGGCACCCTTCAGATTAGTCCCTTGGTCTGACCACAGTTCGGTTGGACACCCGCGCCGGCCAATGAAGCGGCGCAGTGCCATCACTGCAGAGTCGGTGCTGAGGCTACCCGCGATCTCTAGATGGATAGCCCTGGTGGTGAGACACGTGAAGAGAACTCCGTATCTTTTCTGACGGCCGCGCCCCACTGTAACTTGCATTGGACCGAAGTAGTCGAGTCCGGTGAAGGTAAACGCGCGCTGATGGTGCGCGAGGCGACTCGGAGGATGGTTGCCCGTGGACGGCTGCGCTGCTGTGACTCTCCTCACACGGCACGTCTGGCACCGCTTGAGCTCGCGGCGCACCGTGTGACGCAGGCGCAGCACCCAGTAATGCTGTCGTACTTCATTAAGCGTGATCTCGATGCCCCCATGGTGTAACTGCCGATGTACCCATGCGACGTACAAACGGGTCCACGCGTGCTCGCCGTCTATGATGGCGGGCTCCCTCTGCGCCGCGGTGATGTCCGCAGCGGTTGCTATGCGTGAACGAAGTCGCAGTATCCCTTCTTCGTCTTGTACCACGGACAGTTGTGACAGTCGGCTGCTGGTGGGCATGGGTTTACCCTTCTTGAGCGCGACGAGCTCAGGACCGAAGACGTCTTCTTGTTGAGCGCGCACCCATAACTGTCGCGCGCGGTGTAGGTAGCGCGCCGCAATAGGAATTAGCGCGCTGCGGCTCGCTATCTCCCTCTCTTTCTTCGCTGAAGTTGGGCGTATATTCTGTCCCGTCCACGCTGGGTCGTCCTCTTTACCTTTTGTTGTGCGCTTATAGGTAGCGGCACACGTGTGTTTCGATCGAAGTATATCTATGAACTGGAGAATGCGCGCAGTGACGCGCATAAGACGCATCCAGTTGGAGAAGTGCTCGGGGTTAGGCAGCGCGTCGGCAAGGCGCGTTGTTGCCATGGCAACGTGTACGCGTTCCTCTTCTATTTCGTCATGCGTAGCACTGCTGTCTTCTCCTTCTTGGGGCCACGACTCTTCAGGTGAGTACAAAAAATCGGGCCCGCGATACCAGCGGTGATCCGAGGTGAAGTCACGCGGTGTTTCGCGCGTAGCATCATCCGCGACGTTGTGCTTTGTAGGCACCCATCTCCACTCGTTCGTCTTGGTTTCTTCGGCTATCTCAGCGACACGGTGCGCGACAAACGGTTTGTAAGCGCGCGGCCCCGTGCGTAGCCAGGCGAGCACGGTGCGTGAGTCTGTCCAGAAGACACGTCGCGTAGGTTTAATGTCGTGCTCTTCTCTCGCCGTGTTTGCCTGTCGACATCCCAGGACGGCGGCTTGTAGCTCGAGCCGAGGAATAGATGTCGTCTTGAGTGGCGCGGCTCGTCCCTTTGCCGCTATGAGTGTCACGTGGATCACGCCGTCGTCGTCAGTGATCCGCCAGTAGGTCGCCGCCGCGTATGCTGATGAACTTGCATCCACGAAGGTGTGTAGCTCCGTCATTCGTGCGCGTGCTAGTAATGGATAGCAGCGCGGCACGGCCAGCTCGGATAGACGCTGTACGTGCGCTACCCATCTTCTCCATGCTTCGGCTTCGTCATGCGGTAGCTCGGCGTCCCACTCGATGCCCAGACGCCAGGTGTCTTGGAGAATGCGCTTCGCCTGGATGGTGACCGGTGTGGCTATGCCCAGTGGGTCGAAAATAGACATAGCCACGCGCAGAGCTTCTCTCTTCGTCGGTATCTTCTCGCCCTGCAGCAACTCTGTCGGTAGCTTGTTACGGTTGACATTGAAGGACAGAGTGTCGTGCTCGGGATCCCACACCATGCCCAGTATTTTCTCAGGGGCCAGATGTACGATCTTCTCTTCACTGCCAGGCGCTAGCGCGGCTCGGACCTCTCGTGAGTTGGAGGCCCACCGCTGCAAGAAGTAGTTGGCTCTGCTGTGAATGAAAGCCACCTGGTTTGAGACGTGGATGGCTTCTTCTTCCGTGTTGAAACTCGCTAGATAGTCGTCCACATAGTGATTGTGGACGATGGCTGCTGCCGCCTCGGGGTACTGCTCTTGAAAATGCTCGGCGTTCTTGTTCTTGACGAAGATCGCAGTGCATGGTGACGAAGTCGCGCCGAAAATAACGCTCTTCATGCGATATTCCGTCGGAGCGCGGTCGCGACTATCTCCCCTCCACAGGAAGCGCTGCATATCTCTATCCTCTTCTCGTATGGTCACTCGCATGAACATATCTTTTATGTCGGCGGTGACGCCTATCGGGCGCTGTCAGAACCTCATCAGCACGCCTGGTAGTGATTGCAGCATATCAGGGCCGGAGAGCAGCATGTCGTTTAGGCTCATCCCCTTCGTCTTAGCAGCGGCGTCGTGTACTATGCGCAGCTTATCGGGCTTCTCTGGGTTGATAACTGCGAAGTGCGGCAGGTACCACGCATGCGGCGGTCGTGTAGATGGCGCCACTTCTGCGTAGTTATTTTCGAGAAGTATTTCTATCTGCCGCGTGTAGCGTTTCTTCAAACTTTCGTCACGATCTAGTTTTCTTTCGACGCTCTCCAGTCGTTTCATAGCAGCGTCGTAGTTGTGCGGCGCCGGTGGTTTGTTAGGGCGCCATAGTAGTCCCGTCTCGAAACCTCCCGCCGGTAAGCGCCGCGTAGTCTCCTCTAGTATGCGTAGCGCTTGCTGCTCGTCATCGGTATACGAGCGTCGCTTTTCTACGCCCAGTGATTCGAGCGCGAAGTGTTCGCGCATCATTTTCTCCATGGATTCTTCATCTTCATTGTGCGAACCGATGATGTGGTGTACTCGATGAACACTTGCGCTGACTTCTCGTACTCCATGCAACACCCACCCAAGGTCGGTCTGTGATGCGACCGGTTGGCCCCTCTCCCCTCGCCGCACGTCATGTGCGATCAGCAGGTGCCAATTGTCTTGCCCCAGTAGAATCGTAGGTGTGCCATTCTCAAAGACAAGCTGATCTTCCAGGTCTTGCAGGTGTGAACAACTTCTGACGACATCGGAAGGCACGGACTGTGGTGACAGGTTGAGGTTCACCATAGTGCGTGCAGAGATGGTGTGTTCGCCTGAGGCGCGCCCTCGTATGGAGAAGAGGACACGTCTGGACTGGTGCGCGTCGATCCTCGCTCCGGCGACGCCTTCTATGTAGAAAGGCTCGTGTGGACCGCTGGCGCCAATCTTCTCAGCTACACTCGTCTCGATGAGCGTGCAGGTCGACCCGTCATCGAGTAGCGCGTATGTATCGTACGCACCCTTCGGGCCGACCACCTGGACAGGTAGTATCTTCAGCAGCGCAGTAGTATTCTTCTGCTCGCGTGTGGACGCGATGATGACTGTGGTCGCGTCGTCGGTGACATGTGCAGTAGTCGTCGTCTCTCGTGGTGGTGATGGTGCACCACCATGCAGCAGGGGGTGGTGCAAGTACGTGCACCCATCTATGTTGCACCTCTTTGGCTTGCAGATATGTCGAAACTTGCGGATCTTCATACAGCGGAAACATAGCCTATGTTTTCGGGCTAAGTCCCACCTCGCAGGAATCTCTGCTTTCTTCATGAGTGTGCAGTCAGTCGCTTCATGCCCCTCATGCTTGCAGACCGGACACGTGGTTGACGACGGCTTCTGATTGTCTGTGTGGTAATTTCGCTGCGTCCTCTTGGCTGGCAGCGATGGCTTGCGCTCCCGCCGGTCTTCTTCTTGTATCTTCTCAGCTGGTGCGAAGCCTCCACAGCGCTCTGATGTTCGCTCCAAGAATGTCTTCAGCTTGATAAGATCCGGTTCGTCTTTCATTTCTTCAGCAGTGAAATTGTAGTAGAGATAGCGTAGCGTTGCTGGTAGCTTCTCCACCACGGTGCGCACTACCTCTGAGTTGTAGAGATAGTGGTACTTGCCGAGTGCCTTGATCGTGGCAGTGACGTTGACGATCTTCGAAGCGAACATGCAGACGTCTCGTGGGTTGTCGGTGATGCGTGGCAGCCCACGTAGTTTCTCCATTTCGGCCGCCACAAGTGAGTCAGGGCGACCGAACGCAGACGAAAGTAGCTTCATTACTTCCGTAGTAGTTGTAGACCCGACGAATAGGCAGTGCGCTACTTCCTTGGCTGCACCCTTCAGGCTTCGTCGGAATCGTGACAAATTCTCCGCTTCGGAGAGGTGACACGCAGAGTCTTCATAGGCTGCTTTGAATGGCAGCCAGTCGCTTGACGCGCCGCTGAAGACAGGCAAGTCGTGATGATGACGCAGCGCGCCGCCAGAGGGCGCTGCTCGCACGGCGTTGTTAATCGCTGCGGCGAGCTCGGAGATGTTGACGCTCCCAGGTTGTACTGGCCCCTCTTCGTAGTGCTTCTGCCCCCAATACGTGCTCGTCCGTGGCTCGTAGTAGGGTACAGCTTCTCCCTGCCCCCGTTCCCCAGCAGCGTGAATCCCACAGTGCGTCACTGCTTGAACGAAGGGCGCACTAGAAGCGGCGATACAATCTTGTTTCTCCGTCCCTCTTGCGCTTGCGTGTTGTTCTATCTTCCTCTCGCTTCCACCCGTGGCCGGTGGTATGTGTTCCACGATGACTACTTCTTGTTGCGCCGGACTATGTTCGTACGTCGTCTTCCCCTGGCGGTTAGCGTCGCTGTGCGTGTGTGGCTGCGTCGCTCCCGCCGTCGAATCCTCAGGGTGCGGAGCAGGGGCATTGTGCACCCTCCCCGCCGACGTAGTGGCTTCGGCGTGTCCCTTGGTGGCTAACGCACTGACTACTTGTTTCTTCATCTCGGTCAGTGCTGCCGTCTGCTTGTCTAACCAGCTCCCCACTTGACTGAAGTCTTCAATCGCCGGTTGTTCTTCATCTTCCTCGTGATCGGACTCCAGCTCGAGAAGCGCGACCTGGGCTGCAGCTAGTTCGACTTCTTTCTTCGCCAGTTCTGCGCGTGCCTTGGCGAGCTCCCTCTGGCGATGCCGGCTGGTGTTCGACATCGTGCTGCAGCGTGAACGTGCTGGACTGCGCAAGGCCGGTGGCGGAGTCACGTTGGACGGACGTACAGATTCTTCGGCTCGTACCGTGTTGCCGGTAGATGCCGTGCCCGTGGCTGACGTGGTGACTGTGCCCGTGCCCGACGACGTGGCTGTGCCCGACGACGTGGCTGTGCCCGATGGAGATGACTCTTCTTCGGCGTTGCTTGACTTGACTGATCCACTTCTCAGGAACATGTTGCTTCTTGAAATCCGGCTCGAAGTCGACCAGAAAATGTGGGCCCCTTCGACAGCCCACACTTTGGGTGAAGGTAGGTTCAGAGAAACAACTTGATGCGGTTCAGTCAGGCCGAGCTAGCTTGCGAGGCGAGGGGAGATGGTTGGAGTGCTTTTTCTCTCTTGTAGTCTTCGTGGATTTGCTGTTGAGAGCTCTTGCTTGCTCTGGAGAGAGTCTGCTGTTCGCTTTGCACTGTTGCTGTGCGGCGGGATATCTTCTCGCCCCCTTGGGGGGGGGGCGGGGAACCTGTACCGAGGCAATGGCCTCTTACCAGGGGCTTCGTGCGCTGCCCGTTAATACGGGCAGGTCCTTAGAGCGCGGAGAGACTCCGCTGTGATAAACTTGAGACCTTTTCTTCTCGCCAGCTCGCGTGCTCAGCGCACCAGGTGGAACCCCCGAGGGGGAAGCCCAGCGAACGAGCAGCAGCAGAGCCAGCTAAGCGTAGGTCTCATGGGTCAGCGGAGTCGTCATCCACGAGGTCTCTTGGTAGTTTTTTAGCGTCTGGAGGCCGCGCGTGGTAGGGCGCGGTCTCCTGGATGTGTGGCAGCGCGGAGTTGTTCGCGCGCTGGAACATGGTCGTAGCGAGGCGTCGTATGAATTTATCCAGGGGTTCCATCTTTAGGTCCCGCTGGATAGTGGCGTTCCTGACGAAACGCGGCGCTCGGACGATGGTGCGCAGCGACAGTGACTGCTGGGCTTGCATCCGGTTGTGGAGAGTCTGGCTGGCCAGCGCGTACCACGCTGGGGCTGCGTAGGTGAGCCTCGACCTGATGTACGTCTTGTAGACGCCTGTCTTGACTCTGAGGGGTAAAGCAGAAGTTAGTATCGGGCGGAGCAGAGCGCGAGCTGCGCGCGTCTGCCCGATGACGTGCTTCACTTGGCTGTTCATGTTCAGGCGTCGGTCTATGTGAACCCCTAGGTATTTGACCACGGGGGTCCACTCGACCTCCTGCCCGAGCAGACGGGTTTTCGGCGGGAAGCGTCGTGAATTACCCACAACGATGGCTTGAGTCTTCTGGACATTGATCGAGAGCCTCCACCTCGCCAACCAGGCGGGGAGTGCGTCGAGGGATCTCTGGATTTTCTCCACGGCGTGTGCGGCGGTGATCGATGATGTGTAGTAGGCCGCATCGTCTGCGTAGAGGGCCAGATGCGCTCCTTTCTCCACAGGGATGTCGTCCGTGTACCTGGCGTAGCACACGGGCGACAGACAGCTACCTTGGGGGACTCCGGCTTCGATTTTCCGCTCTTGGGATAGGACGTCTTCTACTGCCACTTGAAAACGTCTGTCTGCGAGAAAAGTGGCCACAGTCTTGACGACTCGTCGGGGAGTCGTAGACGTGGACAGTTTATATAGCAGACCTGGATGCCATACGCGGTCAAAAGCCTTCTCCATGTCTAGGAGCACGGCGATGGAGTGTTCTTTCTTATTATACGCCACTGCCAGGTGGTGCAGGACTCTAGACAGTTGGAGTGTGGTGGAGTGTTCGGCTCTGAAGCCAAACTGCTCGTCCCTAGGTGTGATGTGAGGTGTGAGGTGCTGCAATAGAAGTTTCTCGAACACCTTGGAGATGGTCGGAAGCAGCGTGATGGGTCGATAGCTTTCTGGCTTGAGGATGTTCTTACCGGCTTTTGGTATCATAATGACGTGGCCCAACTTCCAGCATGTGGGGAAGTGTCCCGTTCTGAGGATTCCGTTGAATAGCCGCGTCACTGTTGCGATTGCTCGTGTTGGAAGGTGACGCAGGGCCTCGTTGGAGATCTTGTCTGGGCCTGGGGCCTTCTTGGGCTTCGTTTTGCGGATCATGCGTAAGACTTGGGCCGGTGAGAACACAATGGGGTCCTCATCAGTGGCTATCGGCTGTTGGAAGTAAGTAGTTAGATGTTGACTTACTTCTGCTTCGTTCTCTGTGTCTGCCAGCGGGTTCGGCTTGAATTGTCGCTCCAGACAGTCGGCGAATATTTCTGCTCGGTCTGTGGCGCGATATCTCGGCGTCCCGTCGCTGGCTAGCAGGGGGCGGGTAGGCTCTGGCTTGTTTGTTACTTGCCTGCATAGCCTATGGATAGCATTCCAATCTTCACTCGCTGCGTCGATAGTGCGTTGCCAGGACTCAGTAGCTTCTGTTTCCAGGGCTTCCGAAATCTTGGCTGCAAGCGCGTTCAGCTGTGACTTCATGGTAGGGCATCGAGTTTGTTGCCAGCGTTTACGCAGGCGCCTCTTTCTAGCTATCATCTCTTGGATGTAGGCCGGGATGCTGGAGAAAGTGGCTCGTTTAGGAGCTTCTCTGGCGGCATGCTTGAGCGCGCTCTGCGTGTGGTCGCTGAACTCGGCTGCTAAGTGGTCCACGTCCTCTGGGGTGGAGACAGGTCTGGTGGGGATATGCCTGTCAAGGTACATACCGAACTCTATCCAGTCGTGTAGAGTTCTTGTTCTTGCCGGTGGCTTCACTATGTGATTTTCGGCTATAGTTATTAGCACGGGTTGGTGGTCGGAGATCATGTGGTCGTCCAGCACTTCTGTGGTTAGTCTGCTGGGTTCGAGGCCTTTGTAGACCGCAAAGTCTATGACGTCTGGCAGGTGGGTTCTGCAGTGTGGGTAGTGTGTAGGCACTTCTGGGCCCAGCACTTCATATCCCTTGCTTTCTGCGTCGTCGAATAGGCGGCGGCCTTCAGCGTTTATATATGCTGAGTTCCATGCTGCGTGTTTTGCATTCCAGTCTCCGGCGATGAGCGTATGGTGCGGCGAGTCAAGTAGAAAGTTGACGTCAGCCACATTCATTCTGCCAGCTGGTCTGTAGATCGCAAACACACGGAGCGGGTTCTCTGAGGTACTTACTTCCACTCCTAATGCCGTGAGAGATTGTAGCGTCACGTGTGGTATCGGCTGATGGATTACTCTTCTCTTCACGAGTACTGCTAGGCCCCTGTAGGCCTGGCCGCTGTGAGGTGAAGTCTCGTCCACTCGATAGGCATAGTAGTTAGGTAGCTTCAGTTTGTCTGTGCTGTGCAGGTGGGTCTCAGAAATAAGCACTACATCTATATTCTGTTCTCTCACCAGCGCACGCAGGAGGCTGATCTTCTGCCTTGAGAGTCCCTCGGCATTCCAATGAACTATTCTTAGTGTGCTAGCCATTGGTAGGGATTAAAAGTGAGGCGATCCCTCTAAGAATAATCGGGACGGGGTCCTGGCCGGATTGGTACGCGACCAGGACTTCCGTCAGCAGCTGTATGACTGCCGCCACCGTGGTATTCTGTGCACCGCTAGGTTGTGCGCGTGTGCTCACCTGCGGTTTCAGTGCAGTCGCCTGCTTCGCTGGTGCTGCTGGCTTCTGCTGTTTCTGTTGCTGTTGCTGGGGAGGGGGGGGGGGGGGTTGGTTGGTCGTCTTCCTCCCCCTGTTTCCTCCTCGCCTGCTCTTCTTCTTCCCTCGCTCTGTGGGCTCGTTCGCCGCTGCCATAAGGTGTGGCGCGGCGCTCGATTCCCCCGTGGGCTGGGGAGAGACCTTCTTAGGCTGGACAGTAAGTGGCACAGTACCTGCCTTTTTGTTCCGCACCTCCTTGCGGAACACCGGGCATGCGATGCTGTTTGCCGTGTGGCCCTCCTTGCAGTTCGCGCAGGTGGGCGGCTCCTCCAGAGGGCGTGGGCAGTCGCGCGCGGCATGTTCCTCGCCGCAACGCACACAGGCTTGGCGCCGGTGGCAGTTGTGCGAGCTGTGCCGGAACTGCTGGCATCTGTGGCACTGTGCGGGTCCTTTCCTCCCGCGCCATGCCTCGATCTTGACTCCTGGCATACACAAAAGGAGATCAATGTCATAAATGCCAGGGAGTAGGTCGGCTGTGCGCTTTAGCTGCGCAAAGAAGATGCAGCCAGGGCGTCCTCTACGCGCGCGGATGGGGCGCACGAACTCAGGCGTGTAGCCGAGCTCGCGCAGCTCGTCCTCGATCTCGCGCGGGTCAGTGTCGACGGGGAGGCCGCGGATGGCCACCTTGGCGCTCCTCTCGGCAGGCAGGGAGTACGAGAACCAGGGGGTTCCCTTCTCCTTCTCCAGCTCGGTGAGGTACCGCTGTATGGTGCGGTACTCGACGTCGGAGGTGGGGATGAAACGCACTCCCTTACCAAAGGGGCGTGCGTTGGGCGAGTGCCCCAGCAGCTTCTTCAGCTCCCGGAAGTGGAACGTCCAGTCCGGGAGCGCCTCGACGATCAGCGGCGGATAACGTGGCCGCTTGTCTGGTCTCGCAGTGGTGGGGGCCGCCTGCGCGGCACCGCCCCCCAGGGAGGAGGTCCCCAGGGGCGGCGCCTGCGCTGGCGGCCGCGGCGTCGGTGACCGCGCGGCTGCTACCCCTGCGTAGGAAGCAGAGGGAGCCAGCGCGGTGTCCATCTCCTCATCCAGCCCCGGCATGTCGCGCGGCGGCGACGGGCGGGGCGTGTGCTGCGGCGTGGGCGGCATGCGCGCCCAGGCAGGGGCCTGGGGCGGCGAAGTCCGGGGCAGCGGTCTCGAAGCGGGGCGCTTCGAGCGCGGCGGCACAGCGGCGGGGCGCTGCGCGCGCGGCGGCACAGCGGCGGGGCGCTGCGCGCGCGGCGGCAGCGCACGCTGCGGCGGCCCGTCGGCGGGCGCCGACGCGCCAGCGCGCATCGTCGCGGCCAGCGCGGCCAGCGCGGCCGACGCAGCCGGCGCGGCTGGCGCGGCCGGCGCGGCCGGTGCGGCTGGCGCGGCGGGGCCCGCCGACGCGGCGGGGCGTGGGTGCGCGGCGGTTCGCGGCGGCTCGGTGGGGCGCGGCGCCGTTGGCGCCGTCAGCCCCCTCGGTAAGGTCCAGTGTGCTGGACCTGGCGGCGTGCTCAGAGGCGGGGACCGCGACCCCGCGGGTCGCGGAGGGGTATTATCACGTCGCCCCCCGGGGGGGTCGACGAAAAATCCCTCTCCGCCGGCGGCATCGGGAGATGCGGAGGCTAGCGGCCCCGACATTGAGGGGCGCGCCCCCCCCCGTCCCTCCAGTCCCCGTAGGGCATCCACAATGTGGGAGACGTCCTTTTGGGACGCTCTCACACCGCTGAAGGGACGAGGTTGGGTACGACGCCTCGCGATCGCGGGCCGTACCCCTGACACCTTGTCCGCACGCTTGGGACCCTCCATACTCGCTGCGGGTTCGCCGCAACGTTATGGGAGGGTGCTGGCGCGCCGGGGCCACATCCCCCCGTCACAGCTGCTTAACAGCTGTACCGGAGGCCGCAGACCCGGCCCGCGTCCTAGCGTCGGGAAGCAAATAGGTTGTCCAAGGGAGCGTATACCAAGCCGGCGTCTACGCTCCTACGGCCGTAAGGCCGCCGCTAAAATCACGGGGGGGAGTCCCTTGGCTTGTAACCACCTCGGGGCCCCGATGACCCCAGCGACGCCTACGGTCGGTAGCTGGCCGGCCCACGCAGCCCAGCCCCCGCCGCTCCCGCGCCGCCGCACTGACTGCACGGACGACGCAAGTAAAGCACACTGGACTGACCTGCACGGGTATCCGGACGAGAGCCGCACCTCGGGTGCACCGCAGTGAGGTGGATTGGGCGGCCGCACGACACTTGCTCGCAAACTAGCGAGCCCTACGTGTAGCGGCCACACCTATCCGCACTGTCGTCTCACTACGATGAGAACGCGCACTAAACACAGCACAAAACACAAGCACTACGCACTATACGAAGCGCGGAAGAAATCGAGAAACGAAAACGATCACGAACTCGCGAGAAATCGGCGGCGTGGTTTACACGTGGCGGGAATCAGTGGCGGTCACTAACGCGTCAGCGGCGAGCGAGCGAGAGCGACCAGCGCGGTCCGCGGTCCGACGTGGAGTTTCACGACGTGTGTCCTGTTGCTGTGCGCTGTCACGTCCCTTCTTATATATTGTTGCCGAGTTCGCAACTAGTGCGTGACCTTGCAAGCTAACTTTGCCCATCATTTATTATTAACCAATCATATGACATAATCTATCTCTTTCTAACTATAGCTCTCTTTCTTACCGAGTTCCCAATTACACTTTAAACAACAAAATCGACTAGTTGAGAACTTACAAACTAGTTGGGAACTTAACTAACTAACAGAGAACTTATCTACTATGGGAATAAAACACATACAAAATAAAACATTTATAAAACCTTACAACTACCTATACAAAATGAGCTACTTAATTACTATTTACAGTCATTGTCACGAACACACAGTTTATTTTGTACTGTTAAGTGACTCATGGGTTTAGCTATACAGAATTCCAATCTAGGCTAATTTGCTAATATGAACTATAGAATCTAATATGAATTCTATGCTAAACCATATTCTTAACATATTTTCACATTGTGTATTTTGACCATTCGACACCCAACCCCCTAAACGTTTTAACAACCAGCAATCTAGTTAAAAATTACAATGTCGGCGTAACATGACGGCGTAATAATATATTCGGTGAAAAGATACGCCGACTTCGTTACTGCAAGTCTGTTACAACATGCCGATTTTGGTTCTTCTTTACGATTGGTTAAAATTTAGCTGTACTTTATTACTATTCGTTGATGACTGACAATCGGTACAATGAAACCAGTATCATGTCGGCGTTCGCTAGAGTCCTTTCAAGCATTGTCGGCGACGCTGTTTTTTTCCTCATAAAATATTGAATCTTGCTGCTATTTGTTCGGTTTTGTGTCGTATTCAGACATTTAAAATTTTCAGAAAAAAAATATTGTGACAATTGTTTTGGTAGGTAAGTGTAATTTGAAGTAATTTCAAAGTATTGAATCAAAAGTAACTAAGGAGTAGTGCAAAAGATTGTTTCAGTTTCCAAAATTGTCACGCTTTGCATAACAATGGGGTTGATCGTCGATGGTTATGAATTTGTGAAAAATAGTAGAGTTGTAAATTAAATTGATGTTACATTTATATCTGAACATTGAATTCAAGTAAGTTTTCCATAGAATATGTACATGTACCAGTTGATCTATTCACGTAATTATCTAAATATGTATCAAAGAGAACATTCGGCTAGATAGATGTATGTAAATCACAGATAGTGAGTTGGCGGGAAGTAACCGGCCTAATTTTGAAAGGTTATGTTTGGTAAATGTCGACTATATTTTTTTATTTATACCTATAACGAAGATTACTGTTTTGAAATAACTAAAATTTTACAGATTCTAAATAAACACAATGACTTCTGTCGAGGAAGCCGAGGCCCCACCCTCCGAGGAGATGCCCTCGGGAAACCCAGATGAAATCACTAAGAATCCAACAGCACTGAAAGGTATGTTTGTTGTTATTTTGCAATTTTACTTATGAAGAGTACTGCGATCCACCCTGGATTCCCCAGATCAGATTGATAAGCAACAAATCTTAGTTAAAAATTAACTCGTGAACTGCATTCAAGCAAACTCTGGTGTCAGAAATACCAGAATAATACATGCAATTAACATGAAAATAAAACCAGTGTTTTAATTTCTGTTGTACTAATTTCTTTCAATGGCGTCAGGGAAAAAAAATATATCACCTAAATATCCAGCGTAGGCATTTTTGGTGATGGCATCCCTTGGTTTAAATCAATTTTTTCAACTGATTATTCAACCACTCATTGTTTACTATGTAGGATGGACATGGAGAGGTTGTTCCCGCGTTTTTTGGTTAACAGTTTGTTGTGTATTTGTTTTTTTTTTTTTCAAAATAATGTTTACTTCGGACTTTGGTGTTTAGTAGTGATAATATATTATGCAACAAATGTCTGTGCATGTGAACACTATGAAGGAAACAAATAAAAGTGACTAAGTTGATCTTCTTATAACAGTGAACTTCCTTACCTCAAACCTTACTAACACATTATATCAACGTTAGTAAGGGAAAATCTGTAATTATTGTTGCCTCGTGGACCAATGGTATTTACGAGTGTCCAAATAACAAAATAACCACCTGCTGAGTGCTCGGTTAGTTGTTTTGGTTACAAAAAAAAGTTGGATATTTCAACCCCAGTTTACCCATTGTATACATTCCTTCTTAATTCTTCAGTCTTCTGATTTATGAAAATAATGGAAAAAGTATGATCACTAACTACTATTGTTGAAAATTCATTGTTATGGCAAGGCTTGTGTTTGTTTTAATTATTGCTGTGATTATTCCAGAAGCGCATGAGGAGATGGCAACACTGGATGTGTTGGTGTGCGGACAGTGTCACTCGGCATTCCATTATGTTGAGGAGTTCAAGGAGCATAAAGATGCAACCAACTGCACTGGCAAGTCACCTGTTAGGGACAGTGTGAGTATATTAGACTTCTCATATATTGTTGATTGGAATATAAACTTAGAATATACAAACATAATAGACAATCAAAGAAACGCCTGACATGTGTGATGATTTACTTGATTTGTATATTGGAGTAATTCAACTCAAGTACTCTTTATTGCACAATAAAAATACAATGGTACTATAACAAAGTAACTTACACATTTACATCTAGGTGGTCTTTTTGCTAAAAACGATTTCTTCCAGAAAACCTTTTGGTAGAGGATAAGAATAACAGAAATAGGTAGTTAATTAGGATAATTTCCATAAATACACAACACCAATCCAATGAAAACCAATTAATTAAAGTGGAAAGAAAAAGATAGGTCGTCTAGGACTAATGTGATATCGAGCAGGAGGCTATGCTATACATACTATCAATGAGCTGTTAAAGTGTAAAAATTAAGTTAACTTTAATTAATAGCCAACATTAGGCAGTCCTTTAATGTTATTAAATTAATTTATAATTATATGTATAATGAGGAATATTTTTGTATCTGCTGCACCATTTAGAAGTATTCAACATCTTTCAAAAACAGTTTCTTTTTAACCTTCATAATAGAATGATTGATGAAAATCAATTTGCACAAATTGCACATGTCACAAAGCTATATAACCAAAGGCCTTGTATATTTTATTTAGAATGAAAATAAAGCACAAGTATGGGCTTTCCTGCTGTGGAAGTGCTCATCAGCTCGCGACGGGTCTACCATCCACACTGACAACAGCTGGAAGCTGTACCAGCAGTGGTGTCGCATGCCGGAGCCCCAGCGTACTGCCTGGATCACGGCTGGAGCCAATGTGCAAGCACTCTCCAAGTTTGCTCATGCTAAAGTCGTAAGTAAACATCAAGACAGTAAAACACCCCATTCAAATGTAAGATCCCAATAAAAGTTTAAAGCATATGAGTCAAGCTTAAACCTTAAACAAGCAAAGAAAGACAAATTAAATGTTTCACAATGAAGTCGGACCATATTATGTTGCAGGACCCAGATAATGTTAATTTGTTTCAGATGGAATTAAAGACTGATGACCAGCTGGTTCCTGTTCAAACGCCAACACAAGAGACGAAAAAACGTGGCAGACCCAAAAAAGCAGCTAAGGTGGTATGTATTTTATTTATAACCGCTGCTAATCATACTTTCTGTAATACCAATGCTAAAAGTATGAATTATTCCCTAATTGACTTACCTGACTAACAGTAAATGTATATACAGACATTAAATATAGAGGAATAAGGGATCAGAATGAGAAAGGCCAAATTACAACATATCCATAATCCATTTGACCCTTCTAAATCTGACCCCTTTAATTGTTAATTGTACGTAAATTTACATTTCAAAGTTTGATCTAAAAAAATAAATTTTAGGATAGGAATATCCATATATTTAGTTACATAACTTTAGTTACTGTTTCTTTGTAGGAGGATTCCGAGACTCAGCCATCAGGCGAAGACAGTGACAGTCATATTAAAGCTAGTCCAGCCAGGAAGATAATGGTTAACAAAGTACCAGCTCAAAATCTTATCAAACCAAAGGTATGTTTTACTTGTATTCATTGAAGATTGACTAATCGTTACTCGCGGTCATGGTACAGATCTATGATTGGCTCTATGTTTTGTTCTGCTACTGAGCAGAACTGACTGCAGTAGCCTATGTGAGAGGGATAAAATATGGGTTTGAGTTAATCTATACTGGCAAACACTGAACAACATTATCTAAGATTTAGCTTATGAATTGACTGAGTTTATATTTCATAAAAATGTGGAGTTTATCAATTAGTTCTCAAAAGATAATATTTATTATATTATTTAATATTTACATTAAATGTTAGTATAAATTGTTGTTTCACGCCGAAACAGAATTTCCTTTGATAAAAGTTCGCCCAGGTTGATCTCAATGATGACAAGTGTATACAAAATTTCATGAAGATTTGTTGTATAATTGATACGTAAAAGCATAACAAACACATTAATACTCACATTATATAGTAAGCTTTATAAAAAAGGCGCCGAAGTGTACGTCGTACACAAAGTGCGGGTTCCGTCACGTAATTGTTTTAGGTTTCGTGGAATATCAAAAAATCTAATCAAAATATTCTTTATTGTGGACCATATATTTTTTTATAATAATGTACATAGAAATATGAATCTAGTGTACAATGGCGTCCAAAGTTGCTTTCAGCGATTTCATCCAGGCAACCTTTATGTGAATATCAAAGGTTTACTGGGCAATTTTCCATATACAATGTTAAACAGACAATGATGAGCTGTAACTCATTCGATTCAGTAGTTCCGAGTCATCCGGCGGATAGACAGACTGACAAAATAGCTTCGCTATTGGGGTTTCCTTTTGACAGACCCCTAATAGAGGTTTCTGATACAATAAATTGCGGACAAGTGAAATTTATAACGTTATGTTTGTAGGACATGGAGTCTGTCCGCAACGCGCAGGAGCGCGTGCCGCCGGAGAAGCGTATCGCGCGGCGCACGGAGCGCGAGGGCGCCGACGCGGCCGAGGCGGGCGAGTACGTGGTGGAGAAGATACTCGCCAAGCGGTTCAACCCGCGTCGCAAGCAATACGAGTACCTGCTCAAGTGGGAGGGCTATCCGCAGTGAGTACAGCGCATTGTAGAATTAGAATTCATTAATTATAGAATCATAGTAAGCCAGTTGGGCACTTTTTCTCTAATATTTGTTTAAATATAGTAGTGATATCCAGACTTTACATCTGAAAGCAACACGGCTGCCGGCTCGACCCGGGTGAACGCCATATCCTCCGAATGTATACGCAAACTACCAAAACAGCTGCACTGTGCCGATAGATTATGAATGTGTTGTTCGATTTGTTACGTGTATATTTCGTACAAGCGACATAGCGTACAAGTGTTCATGTGTACGTAGATGCCAAAATGATGTGGATTAGAAGAAAACGCTATACTATCTTCCCACCGGGTCTAGCCCAGGACGGTGTTGCTTTAACTTTACATATGCTTTAGAATTTCTTTTTCAACATTTCCATACTCACGACGTTTTTCTTTACGAAAAACTTGTGATCATTAGATTTGTCTACCTGAGTCGTCTCCAAAGATATAGCAGATAGGACAAAATAATTCCTGTCTGAACATTGAAGAAGGTGCCCACTCTTAAAGGGCTTCCATTCTGTCACGTTAGGGTCCTTTAAAGTCGTTGTCGGTTCATCTCATTATCAGCCGTAATACGTCCACTGCTGATCATAAGCCTCCCCAATAGAATGCCACTTTTGGTGGGCTGTCCATTGGGGGATTTGCCATAATCACTATGCTTGGCAGGTGGATTGATAATCACAGTAATAATCTTAATATAAACAGAAGAACGCTGCTGCCCGTCCCTGGTGCAATCCCTTACTCGCCTTGACATCACCCACGACAAGATTGGTGGTGAATTGTACTGATTTTGGTTATCATTTTTGTCCAGTGAACAAAACACATGGGAGCCGGTAGAGAACATGGAGACGTGCAAGCACCTGCTAGAAGCATTCGAGAAACAACTGGCGCGCCAGAAGGAGCTCAAAGCATTGCGGGCGCAGCAGCAACAGCAGAACCCTGTTCAGGTATAAATAAATATTTCATATTACATATGTTACTAGTAGGGTGGAGAAACCATTTATATAAAAAAATATAAAATATGTGGGGACATTTCACACACGGCCACCTGATCCCAAACTAGGCAGAGCCTGTAATATAGGTATCAGAAAGTTGATATACATACATAAATACATAATATAATCAAGGAATCTAACCAAAATATTTGAAATCGAAAAGAGTGAATATTTGTTAGAACTTATGTCATAAAATATCTTAATACCAGATAGATAAAAATAATCCGTTTTTTCTAATAAAGAGGTTGAAATCCAATGAAAATACCTTATGATAAAAGATATGCAGTGCAAGGCAGGCTGGCAAACATGCATATGAAAAGCGAGATGCTGTTGCACAAATAAAATACTATGTGGGTTGTCTAATTTCATTTTGAATAATTGACAATGTTGGGAAAGTAGATTTAAAAAAAGTTCAGAGATATTCTAGTAAACAATTAACTTTGCTCACTTTTCCCCCTTTTGAGGAAAAATAGTTCTGCTTCTTTTCTTCATAACAATCATACCAATTCTTAACTTCCTGAATGTGTTTGCCAGGTAAAACAGATCAGCACGCCACTGCAGCAAGTGGTCAAGCAGGTGGTCAGACAACCTGAAAGCCCCGCGCTTACACCTACAGGGTAATAATTTTGTGTGAAAATATCTAGATTCTAATTACTTTTTGTGTCAAAACATCTATAGGTTGGTTACATCTGCACTGTTGGGTTTTAAAAACAGTATTTAACACGTTCGTGGACACAAAAAAACACTTGGAAAGCTTGTAAAACGACAGTAGAAAATCCAATGGTATTATTATTATAAACATTTGTAGGTTTTAATACAGCGTGTCTTAAGACGTAGGTAAGTAGTGTCATACTGTAAGCCTACTATAACACGTTCGAGGACATTACGTCAATAGGCGGGGTCTATTGACGTAGTGTCCTCGTACGTATTAAAGAAATAATTTGACCCCATTCTGTAGTTGGAAGCAAGCAAGATCTGTAGCAAGTAGTCGAATTTGCAATACTCGCTCGTCATATCGTCAGCCAGTCACTGATATTGCTACGCAGCGCGTTACAACGTTATTTATTAGTTATCTCAAAGGAATTATTGATCTGAGGTTCATCGTAAGTTATGCGACTTCTTGGTACAGAAGGGGTCAATGAACTTGTGCTAGAAATAAAAAAAATATTTATTATAAAAAATTTTTTATGTAAAAATTACTTTGTTATGAAAATTTATATTAGTAATGTTGAAAATCGGGAAGCCAATAAAATAAAATTGTTAATTTTTATAATTGTCGTTAAGTTTCTATTAAAAAACGATGCGAGAAATTCTGTAAAATGTTATAGAGCGCGTTTTACAAATTTTACAACAAAATAATAATAAATATTACATAATATACATAATATGTACCTTGTAATTTGAAATGAAAGCAGTAGTTATTTAACTAGCTCTTGCCCGCATAGTATGTCGAACATTAGGACGGGCATTTAAATTATTAAAGCTTGAAATATTCTGAAGATCTATGAAGGATTTCAGTAAAACTGGTAAATTCCTGTTTTTTTCGGTCAATTAAAAAAACTACCTGTACAAATGTATCAATTGAAATCATGTGCCATGAAGGATTTGACTTAATTACACAAGAAATTTTAATAATCATTTGACAGGCGCCTCCAGCGAACGAGCAAAGTGCGCGCTCTGGACCAGGTGAAGGCATGGTGCGGCGTGGAGGACGAGCCCGCCGCTAAGAAGGTGAAAAAGGAGGCTTCCAGCGACGACGACTATTCCGACCCAGAAGCCAGACGTAAGCATCAAATTGTTGTAGACATTATTTAAAAAATCAAAATACTTTAAAACTGTTTACTGTGTAAACTTTAAAAATGTTTTTGTGAATTGTCCTGTTCGTGACTAATTCTCAAAGAACAGGCGAAAATCCTTGTTTTAGATTGGACAAGTGTATGTATATTGTATGACAAATTTTATATGTATTTAAATTATATAGGCAGCACATGTCCATCGCCATCTAGCGGGGTAATGCTGCTGGCATCATGGGGACGTTTGAGCAGGAGACTGTGCTCTTTGTCTAACATTAGTGTCATTTTTGACAAGAATAATTGTATGTAAAAAAATTCGTGTATATATTATTAGATATTATATATATATTCAACCGTGTGGTTTCCGGTAGAGTAGAATAGGACCACTCCAACTCTTCCCATGGATGTCGTACAAGGCGACTAAGGGAATACATTATAAAACATCAATCAGGCCTCCCCAACCCGTCTGGCCAGCGCGGGGAGTGTAGGCCAAATCCTCCGTCTGTCTCCGGCAGATGAGAGAGGGTTGTGCTCCTGCAGTGGAGACAAAAATAACCTGATGATGATGATGATGATATATTCAACCATGTATACACACTCGAACATACACTCCCACAGACGCACATACACATTAGGTGGTTAATTGAAATAAAAAGAGTCTAGTCCACTCCACAGGGCACCCTAGTGCGAGGTCTAGTTATATCAGATTAGTTTTAAGATTGTTATTATTTTCTAATTGTTTAAGTATGTATTCTATAAGAAAATTATTACAGTGAAAAGAGTAAAATTATTATATTACTAGCTGTTGCCCGCGACTCCGTCCGCGTGGACAACTTAACATCACAAATTATTATGTATTTCCCGTTGGAATGGGATGTTTTTTCGAGACAAAAATTATCCTATGTCCTATTCGAGGACCTAAACCATATGTGTGCCAAGTTTCATCCCGATCCATCCAGTGGTTGAAGCGTGATTGAGTAACAAATATCCAAATATCCAAACTTTCGCATTTATAATATTATATTAGTAGGAAGCGTAACACCAGTGTGACAGAGCAGTGTGAAGGTGAGTCGGGCGTGGGAATTTCCAGTCTGCAAAATATTAGAAAAGCCATATGTGTAATTTTATTACAATTTAAAAAATTATTTCGTTTTAATACAGGTTATAAATTATCAGTGAGGCAAATTTCAAATCAAATTACATTGTGTTAAATTATTGTGACACAAGTAACATATTTTGCAGACGAGAAGAAAGTGCTAAACGGACAATCCTCGCCGAAAGCCAGCCTCGACTCTGAGCTGGTGAAGTCGCTCGGGCTTGGAGGGAAGGGTGTGCCCAACATCAAGGGCGTCATCAAAGTGGACCCCAAGCATATGCCTAATCTCACCACTGGTGAGTGTCCATCTTTTTTACAATCTCTACATACGTAGATCCAGCCAATCGGCTATATTGTTGGCTTAAAGAAATCCCCACACTGGGGCGGTGGCGGTATCGGTCAATTGACTTATATAGGATTGTACGGAGGACCCCACATTGACGCGGCCTGCAGCACAAAGGAGAATGACCAAAATTGTATGGGAGTTTGCCCTTGAACTTTTAACCTTGCGTCTGGATCAAATTGTCGTCACAATACAAGCAAAATACTCAGGATCATTTTAAAAAGAAAATCGTTTAAATATTTAGTGGGAAAATTCAATAATCTTACTTGGAATAAAATCTTCGTTGGCATGCAGTTTTCACAAAACCGTGGGTATATAGCCACGATTAACCGCTCCAGATATTGATGTCATAGTGTTGTTATTAGTCGACGACGGTATATTACATTCGACACTACATTAGGCTCGTTAAAATAGATTTTGTCACCCAAATACACAATGTAAACAAACGGACCAAAGCAAGTGTTGAAATCATATCGGATATGACGTCACAGTACGAAACCATAGTGCATATCAATAGTGAGGTTCAACTACATCGATTTAACAAATTGAATAATCGATATTTCGGTTACGTAACAATACTTTCATAAATATCTTTTAAGAACGTGTGTATCACTTTAAATCAGTACAAATAGTGTATTTCCAGTCAGTAGATGAAAAATATGATGGGTGTATTATCGCGCTAGTAACTGAAAGGTAGTATCAAATATTGTTGATAAATATCGATTATAACTATATATCGATTTTAATTCTGCTTTCACTACTCTAGTTGAAAAGATGCCGGTCGGCCGGCGGAAATCAATCAACGTTTATATTATATGTTATTTTTAAACTCCCTATTCCATTGGCTTTAAAAAAAATTTGAAGGAATTCATAATTCAGACCAATATTTTTGGTACATGAATGGTGAAGACGCATCTTAGGCCCACTTTTGGTCATTCTCCTTTGTATGGAGCCAAGACCGCGCATTGCCCACGATCGGTACCGCCATCCAGTGCGAGCCCTAGGGCTTATAAACCGTGCCGCCCAATTCCTGTTTCAGTTAGGAAAGTTATGAATTTTCCATTGTTTCAGGCGTGTACATAATGTCAAAGAGTTCAGGAATAATGAAGATTGACTCGCCTGGCAAGTTGGGGCCGGGTCTGAATATTGATCAGGAGGTTATAAGGAAACAAATCATGACTGCGAAACAGGTAAGTACCTTGCTTTGCAGATTTCTTAACTACCAAAGTTATCTTTATTTGACTGCTCACAAAAACCACTTTGGTTCTCATAACTACGCTGTAATTTTCTTGCGGTTCATAAAGTTGTTTAAGAATGCGTAATAATACTATATATTACCAATCTAATAATAAATTGGTAATAAACCTTTTTTACAGAAAAAGATGGAGGAGACCAAAAACCTAAAACCGTCTCCAGTGAAAACACCAGTTACGCAACAGGTAGGTTTGCTAGGCTTTTCTCAATGGTTCATCAAACCCACTTTGTTTACTTATTTTAGTAATCATCAGCCTGTCAACGTCTTCTTCTGAGCATGCCTTCCCTGATGTATGAGTAATACCTGTAGTGGCCATACTCAACAGAGGTCAACAGACCATCGCATCACTAGGCGCTACTTATTGCACGCTGCCATCTGGCATTTATATTTTGCTAATTTTCATTTCTATTGTCTATTTTCTTTTACCTCTATTTTTCGGTCGTCACAGCATGGTGAGATTTATTGGCATAAAAAAGTTACAAGTTGTTACTAAAAAAAAATAAAGGGTGACTGTTGGTCGATGAATAAATTTGGTTAGCATTTGTCTTTTATTGATAGAGAAAAATCAGGTTAAGCTTTAAAACTATCCCATTTATTATTATCACATTAATATATAATACAATGTTCAGATAAAGAAGTCGTACAGCTCTGGCGGACAGCAGGTGACGGAAAAGACCATAATCACCCCGTCCGGACAAAAAATCATCCAGCGTACGATACAGCGGCCGTCGGGGCAGGGCGCGGACGGCAAGTCGCCCGTCACCTTACTCAACAAAAAGCTTGCGCAGGTTAGTATCTATTATTATGTAGTTATTTAATACTTTTTTGCTACTGAGAGGTCGATTATAAGAGTGATAATATAAGGATTCAAATTACTGGCTTGCAAATTATCAAGATAAAATAATAATTTATTCGTTTACTCATTTTTATCCGATTAAATATATCAAAATTCGAAGCAATATTGGCAAAATGCATTATTTGATGATAAACTTTTGTTTAATGTCGATACAACAAATAAGTTTATATGTACGCGTTCTGTTACCCGGTTATCAATCAATACGTGCGCGGATTTTCTTCACCCCATTTTTTAAATTATTTATCTTGATCTCAACTCATAATTAATGCATCAATCATCAATGCTCTCATTCAACCCTCTTCTTGTGTAGTTTTAAAAACATCAAATTCTTTCCCTATTATAAGCGTCCCTCGGCTGTTAGGTTTAGTGGAATCTGTCGAATATTTACTGAATCGATAATGCAGGTTTTATATTTTTTTACACTTAAGAAAATCGGATGTACTATATATTTCAAATAGACCGGTGGGATGATTCTACCGCCTGGATAGTCACCACCCCCTTAACCTATTTCTGCCGCCAAGCTTTGCCTTGATCAGGTTTAAAGGATAGGAGAGCCAGTGTACGAGTAGTTACAGGCACACGAGTCATTCTAACATAATCCGCCATAGGATGGGCAACAGTGACCGCTTACCATCAGGTGGGCTATGGGCTGTCTATCCTTTTGCCACTTCTGACCGTTTTCATAAAATGACGGAAAATGTCCACATCCCAAAATGAAGTATTCCAAACCGACCATTCCTTAAGTTAAATAACAAAAACAAAGTCATCGGCCACCCTTTTCATTTTGTATAATAACTGAAAAGCGTGTCCATACAGGGTGACAGCTTACTACGGCGAGGCGGGTCGGTGCGCGGCCGTGGGCGCGGCAGCTTCTCTGTCTCGACGGCTGCCGGTAACATCGTGCGCATTCGCGACAGGAGCCTGCCGCCTGTAGACTTCGAGCCGGTCAGTATACTGAGGAAATGCAATGGATATAAATCATGTCAACATTCTCAACTCTAGAATATTCTCAAAAATACATGCTGCCTGTGGGTCAGTGACATATGATAGCGACCGTATTATTTAACTGTCAGCCAACGTGTGTTGTGCAGTGGGAGCAGTCGTCCGACTCGTCCGACGGCGTGGAGGATCCATTCCCGACGTCGCTGGGCCCCATCCCGCCGACGAGTCCCGAGCGGCCGGTGTCGCTCTGCCCCGAGACCGGGCGGCGCCTGGCCCGCGCCGAGGGCGAGCCCACGCCGCCGCCTACGCCCTCCCCGCCGCCCACGCCGCCACCGCAATCCGCCGTGCCCACCATGCTCATGAAGGTGACACTCACAAAACTACCACAACTACACATACTACTAGAAAAGGTCCTAAGTTTAATAACACAAATAGTTTAAAAAAATCTAAAAAGACGCACTTATGTAACCTAAGGACTCATTGAGTCAAGTCAAGAAACTCGAAGGTCTGTTAGCTATTGAGGAGTTCTTATGACCACCTCCCATCTCCATCATCATACCGGCTTCATTTAAACTATGGAGTACCATAGTATTGTATTTTTACCAGAATTGCATTTAAGCGTGCTAAGCATTTGACCAAAAGGTCATCATTGGTGCTAAGTTTCAAATCGATACGATAATAAAAAGTGGGGAAAAGAAAATTGTAAGATTTGCTTACAATGGTAATACGGTACAGGTAATCGGAGTGTGTTAAAAAGAAATTTGATTTCAAACTTGTCGTCTAGAATTCTTTAAAAATTACTGCAGTTTTTTCACCAATTGTTTTTTTTTATTTATGATTCAGAAAATTCTAGAAAACCGGTTTGGCAAGGTATTTGCCATAAAATTGCACTTCAATTACTTGTTAATGTTTTTGACAGGTGGAAATGTCACCCGGCGGCACAACAGGAATGCTTGTGCAAGGTGACGCAGCGCAGCCCTCGTTACCTATGCTCACAGATGAGGATGGCGTACGTATTTTATACCTGCAATTTATTTAGACTTGTTATGGCTTAGCTTGGCTTTGTTTTTTATTTATGCAAATCAAACAATAGTATAAAAAATAATTGCATAATCTTATTTTTTTGGGATCCGTCAAAACGGATACCTTTATAGCGTAGTAACAATTACTTATTATTGAACCCACAAAGCTAAAATCCTTGACACAAAATTAACTTTCTCATCGCATGTTGAGTCTATAGTCGGCAAGGCATACAGAAATTTGGGTTTCATTTATCGTGTAAGTAAGCCGTTTACTGACGTGTCGTGTGTTAAAATACTTTACTACACATACGTACGCAGCGTACTAGAGTACTGTAGCTCGGTATGGAATCCCCAGTACGTAATATATGAACACGCAATTGAACGCATACAAAGTAGATTTGTTAAACATATGAATTACCGCACGCGCACACTAAGCACTGACTACGTGCGATCCTGCCGCAAGCACGGGCTCGCCACGCTGCGCGAGCGCCGCATCGCGCAGGACATGGCCCTGTTGCACGACGTGTGCTCGGGAGCCCTGGACTGCCCTCCGCTCGTCAATAAGTTACTGCGCTTTAACACACCCTCCAAACGCACAAGACACACTCAACTTTTTAACGTCCCCCTCGTTCGTACTAACTATGCCGCAAATAGTATTACCTCACGTTTGCCACGAACGTACAATAAACTCTTCTGTGATTTGGACCCATTGGCACTTTCGAAAAACTGTTTTAGAAGAAATATTTTGACTAAGTTAGTGGGCGAAGGACAATAAGCATCGGCACTTATTTATCATTATTCCGTTTTATTTTTATTTATTAATATTTTTGTAACGATTTAATTTTTAATACACTGTTTTATTATTATTAACAAATTAAGTTAACAATTTGCTAGTGTTTTATTTTTTAACTTTTAATTATATAAAATTTTTACACATGTGAATTTATCATGTTTTTTAAACTTGACGTTTTTAATAATAATAATAATAATTATAATAGTAATTATAATAATCTACTGACATTAATTAATTTATTATACATATTGTAGTTTGTTTATTTTTAATTACAAAAACAAATTATAATATAATGTATTTGTACACGCCATGTAAACCTTAGCTTACGTGCAACCAAAACGAGCACCTGCAGAGCAGCCCCCCCCCCCCCCCCCCCCCACCACCTCGCCTCTCCTCGCCTCGCATCGCTCGCCTAGTCACACACACATGCGCACACGCACCCCCACACACACACTCCTCACGCACACGCACTCAACTCTCATTGCGACGACGACGTAGATTGTAGATAATTTATTTATACCTATTTGATTGTAAATTTCTATCTAATTTTTTTTTTCTCTTCTGTACCCTCCTACTTTTGTCTACTTTTTTTATTACCCTATATAATAATGTTTATGTTTATACAGGGTTACAGGAAAAGTCGTGCTAGATCCCTTAAGGGTGTGGAGCACCCATCATTTCTGACTTATTTCACTATGAAACACCCTACCCTAAACTTAACCCTTTTCGAGATATTCGACTTTTAATTTTTTTATTGAAAATTGCTGATTTTTAGGCTACTACATTTATTTTTGTTTATTTTGTGTATCTTATTATTATTATTATTGCATTTTTACATGTGTAGTAAGATGCTTTAGGACGTCAATCATTAAAATAGTGCACAAGTTATTTGAATAGACCGTAGTAGACAAGTGAAAGAAAAGAAATAAAAAACATATTAGAAAGTTTATTTTTCTCTAAGGGATATCTAAAAAAAATATTATGGTAATTGTTCGGCAGATGTTTTTTTTTAAATATCTACGGTTCATCAGCTATCTAACGAGGTATAATAATGTAGGGTTTTATTCAAATGCATTCAAAAAAATTTAGTTTCATAGGCGACAGTGGAGAAGAAAATGTATACTTAGCCCTAAAAAGTAAAATAAAACAATAGGTAAGCATGAAATGCCATTTATTAAAGGTTTTCTCACAACTTTTTCTTTTTCTACAGTTCATGTTCAACATGGCCGCCTCTATTTCTAATACATTGTCGCATCCTTCTACGGAGACCGGTCTTCACTACGCCAGTGGTCAATGTGGTCCTCATTTTATTTGCTGCATCCACAATCCTTTCTCTTAAGTCTTCCACAGACGAAACTGGATTCGGCTCGCTGTACACGAGACTTTTCATGCAGCCCCACACATGAAAATCCATGGGGGTTAGGTCCGGACTTCTTGCTGGCCATGGCAATGGCCCACCTCGTCCAATCCATTTGTTTGGATAATTTGTGTCCAGCCAGTCTCTGACACTTCTCCTGAAATGGGCAGGGCAGCCATCGTGTTGGAACCACATGTCCCTGATCAGGTTGAGTGGCAGATCATCCAGCAAATCACTCAAGTCTGCTCTCAGGAAATTTTCGTAGCTTTCCCCGTTTAGATTATCCGGGAGAAAGTAAGGTCCAATCAAATGATTGGAGATAATGCCCATCCACACATTCACGCTGAATCTTCGTTGGGACCCCTTCACTCTTTTCTTATTGGGATTCCTTAGTTCTTTTAGGGCCCAGTAATGGGCGTTGTGATAGTTAGTTATGCCATCTTTATCAAATTTGGACTCATCCGTCCACAAGATATTTCTTAAAAAATCTGGGTCTTCTACATCAGCATTTAGCATAAATCTGCAAAAGTCCAATCTTCTCGCGGGGTCCCCTTCTTCAATAACGTGTACTGGCGTGTAATGGTACGGGTATAGGCCAGCAGTATGCACTGTAAACCACACTCTCCATTGCGAAAGCCCCAGATCACGGGCAACAATATTAGTGGAAGTAGTCGGATCCGCTCGAAAGCGTTGCACTATCTCATTGTATTCCCAGTCCTAGCCGGTGTCTACACATTTTTTCTTTCATTCGTACCTACATAAATCGTCACTTGTCTCGCTCGCACGGTGCGTCTTAACTTGAAGGACAATAGGCGTGGGACCGTTAGAACTGCTACCTGGAGCGTCCCAACTACTTTTTTTCCACGAAATGTAATACAAACCCTAGATTGTTACACCTCGTTAGATAGCTGATGAAACGTAAATATTTTAAAAAACATCTGCCGAACAATTACCATAACATTTTTTTTAGATATCCCTTAGAGAAAAATAAACTTTCTAATATGTTTTTTATTTCTTTTCTTTCACTTGTCTACTACAGTCTATTCAATTTACTTGTGCACTATTTTAATGATTGACGTCCTAAAGCATCTTACTACACATGTAAAAATGCAATAATAATAATAATAAGATACACAAAATAAACAAAAATAAATGTAGTAGCCTAAAAATCAGCAATTTTCAATAAACAAATTAAAAGTCGAATATCTCGAAAAGGGTTAAGTTTAGGGTAGGGTGTTTCATAGTGAAATAAGTCAGAAATGATGGGTGCTCCACACCCTTAAGGGATCTAGCACGACTTTTCCTGTAATCCTGTATATTAGAAATCTGTTAATGGCTAATGTTTAATTTATATTATACTGTATTATATATTTTTGTAAATTAGCTGTAGGTTTCAGAATTAATAAATAAAATAAAAAATAAAATAAAATAAAAGTTGGAACGTATATGTAAAAAAGCCGGGTCAATGACGGGAAAAATAGGGAAATTTGTGGTTTTATTTTTTTGAGATATTAAAGAAAATTTTATACCAAATTAACAGAACTCGCACATTATGCACACTTTGCTGACTTTTGTATGTTTATTCTCTTTTTCACACCAGACGGAAGTAAAAGTGGAAGCGAGTGCGGTGAAGCAGCTTTTAGAAGACAGCATCGGAGTGGACGAGGGCCAGGAAGTAGATGTGGGACTGCTACAGGCCGGCCACCCGCCTATAATGATCCGTGGCGAGGATGGCGTATTATACCAGGTACTTAAAAAACCAAACTTAAAGGAGAATGCCCAAAAGTGGGCCTAAGATGTGTCTTTATCATTCATGTACCAATAATATTGGTCTGAATTATGAATCCCCTCAAATTTTTTTAAACTTAATGGAATAGGGAGTTTAAAAATAACATATAATAAAAACGGTGATTGATTTCCGCCGACAGTCTCTTCAACTAGAGTAGAGAAAGGAGAATTAAAATCGATATATATTTATAATCGACATTTGTCAACCATAGTTGATACTGCCTATACTGATTTATTCTGATTTAAAGTAACACACGTTCTTAAAAGATATTTATAAAAATATTGTTACGTAACCGAAATATTGATTATTCAATTTGTTAAATCGATTTAGTAGAACCTCACTATTGATATGCACTATGGTTTCCTACTGTGACGTCATATCCGATATGATGTCATCACCTGTTTTTTTACACTTGTTTAACATTTACTTGTTTTACATTTGTTTACATATGTATTTGGGTGAAAAAATCTATTTTAACGAGTCTAATGTAGTGTCGAACGCAATATACCTTCGCCTACTAATAACCACACTATGACATCAAGATCGGGAACGGTTAATCGTGGCCATATACACACGGTGTGGTGAAAACTGTGCGCCAACAAAGATTTCATTCCAAGTAAGATTATTCAATTTTCCCACTAAATAGTGGAACGATTTTCTTTTTATAATAATCCTTAGTATTTGCCTGTATTTTGACGACAATTTGATCCAGACGCAAGGTTCAAAGTTCAAGCGCAAACTCCCATACAAATTTGGGCATTCTCCTTTACACTACTAAATACCACTAAAAGCGAACTTAAATTATTCACCTTATTAGCTGGTTTATTTCCCTCCGGACACAATGTCAAGAAAGGTAATATCAAAAATGTCCAGATTTTAGGAATTTGAAATTGAAGTAACATAGTGAAATGAAATAAAAGTGAAACATGTAAATTTTTGGTACCTACTTTCGGAAATCGAATTTCATTCAACCTGTGGCTGGTAGAGGGCTCAGCTAAATAATATATTATAGTGCCCCCTTTTGTATACACTGACCGACTTTGTAATTTCTATTAGACTTGAAAATTTTTGATATTTTGTTTTTTTAATTTGCTTTTTTTGTCGTTCTGCTGTTGTATTTTTACGGCAATTGATTGATTTCCAGCAGTGACATTCATAGAACCACCGATTTATTAAGATTTTTTTTGGTCTAATATTTGTATTTGCAGGTGGCGGGTGAAAACGAAGCAGGCCAAACCTTACTGGTGGCCGCGGAGGGGATGGAGGGGGTCGAGGGTGTAGAAGGAGAGGGCGATGGGGACGGCGTCATGTACGTCACGAGGGAAGACGGACAGGTGAGTCGCGTCAGACATTTACCAGCCTTTTACCACGGTGAAGGTAAACATCACGAGGAAACCTGTATACGCTAAGAAGAAAATCTAAGGCTCATGTGAAGTTAACCAACCCACACTAACCCAGCGTGGTGGATTTTGGTCCATACGCCTGCAGCCTGTGCCCTTTGGAATTTTCAACAAAAGGGGATTGCCAGCGGTGTGGGTTACAGCGATTTCGCTTTTTTCGTCGATATTATATAAAAAATGTGTGGTTATCAAGACTTTATTTGGTTTATTGGTGTTTATGACAGGACGTGCTGGCCATCGACCCCAGCCAGCTGGCGCAGCTGATGCCAGGCGGCGAGGCGGCGCCAGCGCTGCAGCAGGTGGCCGTGCAGGTGGAGGGCGAGCCCGGCGAGGACGCCACGCAGGTCATCGCGCAGCTCGTGCAGGCGGACCTGCCCTCGCCAGGTGTTTATTGCTTTATACTACCAACATTCGAAAGGAGAATGCCCAAAAGTGGGCCTAAGATGCGTCTTCACCATTCATGTACCAAAAATATTGGTCTGAATTATGATTTCCTTCAAATTTTTTTTAAAGTCAATGGAATAGGGAGTTTAAAAATAACATATAATATAAACGTTGATTGATTTCCGCCGGCCGACCGGCATCTTTTCAACTAGAGTAGTGAAAGCAGAATTAAAATCGATATATAGTTATAATCGATATTTGTCAACAATATTTGATACTACCTTTCAGTTACTAGCGCGATAATCCACCCATCATATTTTTCATTTACTGACTGGAAATACTGATTTAAAGTGATACACACGTTCTTAAAAGATATTTATGAAAGTATTGTTACGTAACCGAAATATCGATTATTCAATTTGTTAAATCGATGTAGTTGAACCTCACTATTGATATGCACTATGGTTTCGTACTGTGACGTCATATCCGATATGATTTCAACACTTGCTTTGGTCCGTTTGTTTACATTGTGTATTTGGGTGACAAAATCTATTTTAACGAGCCTAATGTAGTGTTGAATGCAATATACCGTCGTCGACTAATAACAACACTATGACATCAATATCTGGAGCGGTTAATCGTGGCTATATACCCACGGTTTTGTGAAAACTGCATGCCAACGAAGATTTTATTCCAAGTAAGATTATTGAATTTTCCCACTAAATATTTAAACGATTTTCTTTTTATAATGATCCTGAGTATTTTGCCTGTTTTGTGACGACAATTTGATCCAGACGCAAGGTTTCAAGTTCAAGGGCAAACTCCCATACAATTTTGGTCATTCTCCTTTGATGATCCACCAGAGAACTAAAGTCGACATAGCTCAAAGTACTAACCACATTGAAGTGGCACATCTGTCGGAGAGCAGATTACTGTTAGGGTAAACGAATTCTCTGGAGACCGCGACTGGGCAGGCGTAGTGTTGAACTCCCCCTGGCTAGGTGGAGCGGCTGGCAGTAACTGGATGAAAAGAACCGAGGATCGGGTTCAGTGGCACGCTTTGGGAGAGGCCAATGTCCAGCAGTGGACTATTTCAGGCTGATGATAATGATACTACCAAAAACTTTAACTATGGACAGGTGATTCTGGATTCAAGACAAGACAACCTTCGTATTCTGTGACAATATACCATCATTCTATTCTAAACTTCATTCGTAACCTAATTACTAAACCTGCCTGGTGGAGTGATGGCAGTGTGGTTTTGGCTGAGATGCATCACCATATACCGGCCAGAAATAAATCCAGGATATAGAGGTTTCCTTGTCATCGTAACTATCGATGAAGTAAAAACACTATTAAATATCATTTTACAGGCGGTACGCGACGCGTGGTTCTTCTATTACCGGACGGCAGCTTCACGATGACTGAGTTGGATAAGGAGCAGTACGAGTCCATCACAGAGGCCAGTAAAGCGCAGGAGTGAGCCGACGCTCACTGTACTTAGATGTAATGATTATGACTGTAAAGATAAGATTGCAATGCATGCCGTTAAGGAAGTGTGCGCACCCTACTGCCACAACTGGCATAGTGGCGAGTGCAAGAGCCCCAACTAATGAAAGCGTGGACGTGGGGCGAGCTCAAGTGGCAAGAATGTGAAATGCGGGAACATATTCACTGTGAACATGACACCACACATAGACCAACAAGACGCACGCTGCTGTTGCGCCCACGCCTTCATTCTGTACGGGCAGTACTTACGTATTACATTACGGTCGAGCGCGCTACCAATACGCTGCCTCGACATTGGCAGCCTGTTGCCATGCGTGTATAGAAATCTTTAAAATTAGTGGGAGACCTAAATGAGAAATATCACACTCAAACTTTCAATTTCTTTGCAGTTTCTTTGACGGTCTAAGCGTGAGTGTAGCATATGCAAATAGTACGCGTAACATACAATAATTGTAACAAAATTAAGCAAGCATTTTTACCATTTTGTGTTAATAAGTATGACCATGTTAAGCATTTGACGAAGAACGTGACGTAACTAACAGTGTGATCGCTAATAAATAGGAACCCCTATTTGTATTAGTTAAATAATGCAAAATAATTATTTTTCATAATTTATTTTAATTTGTATTATAAATAGACTGTTGCATTTGTAAACTCCGTGTCCGCTAGCTGAAGGAGATCCGTAATCTTTTCTTCTTATTGCTAAATGTTACTAGGGACAATGGTTAAGATTACACCCACTTTAACACAATACATACATTGTAAATATTCTATGAAATTGGTATACAAGATGGTGAAATAAAACGGCTGCTTTTGGCCATGGAGTGTTAGTACACATGAATTTTAACCATTGCATCGTATTTTGTGTAACGACACCGCACGAGAAGTATGGAAAAAACATGAGTGAATTAAAAAAATATATACAACGTATATATTCAACGTATATATTTTAACGATAACATAACATATATTATGTTATCGTCGACGACGAGCGAAATCCTTGTATGTACGTGAAACAATATTTTACAGAACAAAAATGCGTATATTTTTTGTTCCCAGTTCTTGTATCTTTTGTTTAGATATTTTATAGCCATTATTATGGCTTTTAAGACGAAAAAAGGCTATAAAATAGCGTTAAAAATCGACCAAAAAGTTGACCACATAGGAGGTATTTTATAAACAACGACGACTCTTTGCCCCTTGAGTATGATTATGTGCATCAAAACACGTAACACATCCATCATCAGCATCATCTATGTTTTTCCATACTTTGTATATTTTCGGGTTGTTGTACAAAATTATCCCTTATCGAATGCAAAGACTGAACGTGATTCAGTGTCATGAGTAAAATTGCTGTAGTCTCATACTCATAAAACAGCTATATAAAACTAAGTTAGATTCTTTGCATATAATAAAAAGAGCTAAGAAAATGTGCAGTATGTATATTTTTTAAAAGTGGCATTCTATTGGGGATGTTCAGCGTGCACGTCTTTCGGCTGATGATGTAAAAATTGATGGGGGGGGGCTTACCATACACTATCTATTTTATGGTCCACAGTAAAGTAGACCACATCCAAAACTATACCTACCACCTGTCAAAACACAATTTAAAATTAACTTTGACATATAAAATCAAGGTAATTTTGGACTGTAAATTTGAGAAATGGTACTGGTTAACCCGAGACTATACATGGAACCATTTTTATCTATAGTATTTTGTATTTTAAGATAAAAAGTACTAATTAATATAATAACCTATGTTGACTGAGAAGCAAATTGATGTTGCAGACTAACAGACATTCAGTTTTCCTGTAACATCTTACAATCTGATTTATTTTAAATATACATAATCATTTACAATCCATATTTCTTCTTAAGATTTAGATTAGTCTAGAAATAGTTGTAAAATATTATTGTTTTTATTTTGTAATATGAGTGTAGTATAATTTTAAATAAATTTATGTTTATATGTATATAAATTTTTTTTTAAACTGAACTACCCAATCCCGTCATTTTGACTGAGTCATGCATTTCCTTGGCTTTAACCATGTTTTTATTACTTTGCTTTCTTGTGCAATCGATTTTAAACTAACAACTTCCTTATGAGCGAGCTAATTGGAACAGGTCAGAACTGGATGACAATGCTATATTAACTCGCATTCTTGTATGTATGTTTGATGTAAAATGAGAAGAATAAGGTCATCGACGAAGCGGAAAGAATTAGTAAGTGACACTTCTGTCGCTAAACCAGATGCGAGTTCCACATGTCTCTGTCATAGTGTCAAAACGGAACGCTGCATAGACAATTCATACATCAATAATTCACTAAGTCAAGCTATTAAAAATTCACAGTTGCAAATTTTCAGTTCCGCTGTCCCACGGTCACGCTACTAACGTTGACTTAGCTTCGCTTTGTATGAAAATCATCACCAACCACGTATTCGTGGGTTGCAGTGGACGTTATCACATGCATACATTTTCATACAAAGCTAAGGCCTTGTCCAGAATGGGGCGAATTCGCCGTGAACTAGCTCGCGCATATTCGTATGCCTTATTCCGGCATGCTACCAACGCGGATTGCAATTCTGAATAGATAGAACAAATGTCTAATTTAGTCGCAAAAAACTAGATTTAGTCGGTCCGCCGTTTAAAAGTTATAGGGGTTTGTTGGTGGCCAGTAAGGCTTATTACGGCATTGACACCTAATACCACAGGAACCATAGTACATAGCGACCTACTGATTTAGTCGATTGGTCAGGTGAATTAGTCGAACCTAGTCGCAAAAAATCAGATTTGATCGGCCCTTCGTTTAAAAGTTACAGGGGATTGAAAGTTCCCATACAAAAGCAAACCTTATTCAGGAACCATATAGTATAAAGCGAGCTACTGATTTAGTCGATTGTTTACCTGAATTCGTCGGATTTAGTCGCGAAAAATCTGAATTAGTCTGTTTGTAGTTGCCTACTTTATTCAATTTTTCAAATTAATTCAAAGGTGTACTATAAATTTCGAGAAATACTATCTCTTATTTTCTGTGTACTGTTCGTCTCAAAGTGCCTCAGTCCAACACTGGTTGACATGTATACATGATAATGGGAAGCAAATAGATCACACTACAAGACGTTTGTTCGCATTGAATCAGCCTAGCATTGTTCCGGGGAGGTGAAACAGGGCAAGAGAGGATCTTAGCGTCAACGTATTTTTTTCAAAGTAAATCTTAAGACAATGTTATAAGGTTGTCATATCATTTTAGTAATTTATAGTGACATCTCGTTTTCAGTAGCGGAACTTTTACATATGCTACTTTCACTAGTGCTGTGCTGAAGCGGAAAGTACCTAGTGAATAAGTGATACTACTAGATATTTACTCCCCTTGCCCTCTTTAGATTCCATAATTTAGCCCTGTACCCTTCTTAAACACCTATGAAATCCTATGACAAGATGTTTCTCAGAAAACAACAATACGAGATAGTGTTTCTTTCTGGTCATACGGTTTAGTACGTTTTGATTGACTCCACGCGCGTTGCGCCGCGTCGCGGTATATGGGGATAACGAACACGTTATCCCCATATACCGCGACGCGGCGCAACGCGCGTGGAGTCAATCAAAACGTACTAAACCGTATGACCAGAAAGAAACACTATCTCGTATTGTTGTTTTCTGATCTCCACGAGACGCAACGCGTTGCGTACATCGCCCGTACAGGCTGGCCGGCTATAGGGGCATTTTTCCACTATTTTAGCGCACCGATCACGTGATACATACGGTCGCCGACTCGCAACGAGTGCACACGAAAACAACGCAGCAACTAAATAATTAAAAATGTCGTATTGTGCAATAAAACAATTCAAACTATATAAACAAACAACAACAAATCGAATAGCAATGTTACGTACTACATGCAAGTATTAATTCCTCTTTAACATTAAGAAAATAATATTTTACCAAAATGCTTTCTGATGAGAGCCTGTTGTTCTAAATAGAGGTGTCTCTACAATATCGAAATTATGTTAAAAATTATGTTTATTGTGAATATGATATTATATTTATAAATTTGAGGGGTCATTGTGAACAAGATGTTCTGCTTATCATAAACAATTACACCTTTATGAAATACTAGCTGTTGCCCGCTACTACGTCCGCGTGGACAACTTAACATTACTACATCCTGAAAGAAATCTATTAATCTTGTTATGCATTGAAAACATTTATTTACATAAATTAGCCTTGCCGTGACCACGGTAACGTTGGCGGGACTACAACAATTATGTTTTTTTTAATAAAGCTTTAATTTACTTCGTGGTAATCCTGAAATAAAAGATTATCATATAGTTATTTATATTTATGTTTTAATATTGTGCAAGAAATTACGTTTTTTTTACCTAATCTTAAACCAAATATTAATCGCATATTTTGTCCCGCTTCCATATCTCCATTCCCCGCCCCTTTCCCCACGTTCATTATAATTAACAGGTATGTAATCTATCTATATAATTTAAAAAAAATGCAGTATCTTTTTGTACGTGTAACTCCTAACCAAAAAAAACCTGCCAATAACTAACCTTGGGCCTATATTACTTTAAGTACAATGCGTTTTTAACAAATCGCTAGTGCCTTGAAAATTCGCAAAACGGACACAACCGTCAATTACGTCTGCCCTCACGCGTTCGGGTTCGGGTCGCGCAGCGATGAGCGACTTCTTCCCCCACCTCGCCATCGCCGGCGGGCTGCGCCGTGCCCGCTGGACCGCACCGTAGTATTGCGCACTCGGTTTGTCATTTTGTCCAAATGAAATGATGTAGCGTGAAAGACATATTTTATCTACTTTAAATACCAAAAGCGATAAAAGTATCTATTTTCATTTGGGAATCAATTTATTACTACCAAATGTGCATTTGAAATAAATTATCAATTTTTATTGTAGTTATGGTTCACTATTTTGGCTATAATGGCTTACACATAAGATATAGATATATACTGTGGCGGGCTTTTTTGTAGGACTATTGAAGATAAACAACCTGCCGCCCCCCGTGCGTGATCAAAACACAAAACGTGGTTTCAAATTGCAATACCGCTCATTTTTGATAACTACACAAAAATCTGTTCCCTGAGTTTGTTTCTTTGGTTTTTCACCCACTAAACTACTTCGTAAAATTTAGTATCTTAAGTTAACATAAAAACACATTACACTGTTTAACTCAATGCACCTTTTCAACATTATATGTATATGTCAGTACATTTTATTCTTATTAATTCAGCTATACACAATGCCCTTATTTCTACTAATTTACAAACTTAAATTATATATATTTAATATTATTATGTACACCAATACATTGACAGCCCTCTACGCACAATTTAAAAAACTAAATCTGTGAAGTCACTTGACCTGGTGCTGACAGAATACCAGCGCTGGAGTTCGCGTAGCGTGCTGCAGCATTATGCTGAGTCAGCGCCATTTTATTGCTGCGACACATAGGTACCTTGATTATTTTTAAATTGTATAATTTATTAATTTCTGTTCTGTTTATTTCTCATGTATGTGTGTGTCGTAGCTATGAATAAATGACCTATTCTATTCTATTCTATTCATCATACATTACATATGTGTAACTCTAGCGGTTTCGGCAGCGCACGCCAGAATAGCTCGCAGA
Source organism: Esperia sulphurella (assembly GCA_947086405.1). Lineage (NCBI taxonomy): Eukaryota > Metazoa > Arthropoda > Insecta > Lepidoptera > Oecophoridae > Esperia > Esperia sulphurella. The sequence goes on along the minus strand of OX352270.1, from coordinate 6,715,977 downwards.
TGGCAGATTTTTTCCTACTTAGGGGCCATCCATTAATCACGTGATCTTTTTTTAAGCATTTTTAACCCCCCTGCCCCCCCAACCCCTTGGTGATACATGGTGACGTTTAAACTACCACCACCCTCCACCCAACATCACGTGGATTTTTAGTATCTACAAAAAATCTATTTTTTTTTTTATATTTTCTTAAATACAGGTACATATAAAGTATAATCTTATTTTATTCTGAAATTAAGGACCATGATAAAAATGTCTAGACAGAAAGGTTGCAGGTTGTTTTTGATTGGCATAAAAATAATAATAAACGAATGGTGTAATCATGCGAAAAACATATATTGTACTTAGTACATGAACATATTTAATGTTCATTGTCCTCGGACCACGGATTAGCAAGACATTCTTCAACACTAACAACTGGATAAGCATCTTGCAGATCAGTTGTTGGAACTGTGCTTTGTTGAAGATCAACGTTAGTTTCATCAAGCCACTCGGTGTCATCATTTTCGCGCACAACGCAGAGAATCTATCTCGATCTTCCGATCGATCGTCGCGTGAGGATGCGTGATGGACGAACATTATGCATCTCTAGACTATTATTGCTCGGATTAGGTTGCCTGTGACATGAATTTACATGTTCCTTAACTTTCTTCTTTGTACAGAAGTACAATCCACATCGTCGGCAGAAGGATCGTCAGCAACTTTTGGAAAGGACGTGCCGACGATGTGGATTGTCCTTTCTTATACTCTGCAAAAAGGTCTTTATACAGATCACCTACTTTAAACATTGTTTTAATAATGCAAAACGTACTAGGTATTATAACGGTTTACGCATGTATTCGGCGCGAAAACAACAGAATAACTGGCGATTGGCGTGCCGAGCCGGGCGGTCGTCGGTGGCACGAGAGAAGGTACTTCGTTCGTTGCCTAGCAACGGCGAGTCAAGGTCACACTACACGCCGCATTTCGATTTAAAAATCGCGCGTTTGAAAAAATAATGAAAAAATAAATACTTTTTTTTTTATTTATTTTTATTTTATTAGGAAAGTTAACAGCTACTTTCACAAAATGTTACAATGTATAGATAAATATATGCCAATAACAAGCTTCCACATATAGTAATACACGTGATATCTTACTACACCCCCTCCCCCCTTGTGACATTTCGTGATTTTTGTCAAATCCCTCCCCCCCTTTCAAGCCTCATGTGATTAATGGACGGCCCCTTACTTTATATTTTGGGCAATTCACACAATATCTTTATAAATTGTAGCCTACTCGTATGTGTGATTCTGATGTATAAGCTATATTATTGTAAAGTTTCATTAAAATCCATTCAGTAGTTTTTACGTGAAAGAGTAAAAAACATATCATCCATACTTACAAACTTTCGCGTTTATAATATTAGTAGGATTCATGGTAAAAAATTTTTTTTACACATTTTCCGAATCATACAACTATCGAGTCATCTTTTCTTGGCCCACCTCTAGTTGCAAGACATAGTCGCTATTTGATAACAGATGTCGCTTCAGTGATGCATCGATTTTAATTATCATCATATTATAAGCTCTATGTGAATGATCAAACGGAAACAAAGCAAAACGCCATCTCTCTTTCTATTACAAAAAAATTATCAAGTTGCCTCATTAGCTCAAGTTTTTCAAGATTCCGGTAGGTGGCAAGTGGTCTTTATTAGTGATGTGACTACATTATCGAGAATTAATGACATTTCGTTTTATTTTTCTGTTCGTAGATTTCCCAAAGACCCCTTCATTAAAGGTCAATGGGTTTTAAGCTTCGGGTTAGGGCGAAATCTCGTACCCTACAACCAGTGCGGCTATCTGTTCTGACCATTTTGAAAACAGATATTTTGTGGAAACCAAAAGCCTAAGATGTTTAAAAAAAGATGCGATTCCAACTCTGAAGTTAAGGACATGCACTTTGTGCGGTACAAGTAGGCATAACAAATGTTTGGACGAAGTCACAGATGAGTTAAAAACACTAGTGTTTTTTATTATTTTTATTTATTTATTTCAGATAAGATATACATCCATAGTGTTAGTAAAGCCTTAATACTATGTTAGTAAACTTATTAATTGCCGTGTGGTTTCCGGTAGAGTAGAATAGAACCACTCCAACTCTTCCCGTGGATGTCGTACAAGGCGACTAAGGGAATACATTATGAAACATCAATCAGGCCTCCCCAACCCGTCAGGCCAGCGCGGGGAGTGTAGGAAATTTCCTCTGTCTGTCTCCGGCTGATGAGAGAGGGTTGTGCTCCTACAGTGGAGACTAAAATAACCTGATGATGATGAAACTTATTAATTAATTTCTTACATAACTAGATATAGGTTTTATAATTATAATTTTAGTTGCCAATAGTGGCCAATTCTGAAGACAAACTTTTTAAATTTTACAGCTATAAATGGTTTTTTTTTTGTTTTTATCTTCCTAATATTGTATGAAGGAAATAATTAATAGAAATAATTTTAGCGCTATTGAATCTACTACATAAAAATAGGGGGTAATTAAGAAACATTTCGATCATTTTTGGAATTTTTGTCTATCTATTTGTTTGTGCACACATCACTTAAAACCTAATGAACCGATTTTGATGGACTTTTCATAAAAACATAGATATCGCTGATAATGATAATAGGTTATATCGAATAAGTTTTACTGGTAATTCTAGTTCCAATTAATACTTATATTTTTTTCAATTATCAGCGTAAATGTACGAGTACATGTGTATTTAATTGCTGCCAGGCGTTAGTTATTGTGCTAAGTGTTTTAATGATGCCTGAGTAAAAAGCAGTTTTTATAATTTAAAAATTATGTAATTCATTTCAAAAAATCTTTTATAACTCTTTAATTAATATTTTCTACTCAGTTGAATGATGTTTGATAGTAAGAGCGAATGGTGAATGAATGAATGTCGATAAATATAATAGCACCACAGCGCTAGTGAAAGTAGCTTAGAAGAATAACAACCACATTCGTTCTTCTAAGGAAAGTAGCATAAGTGAAAGTTCCCTACTGAAAACGAGATGTCACCATAAATTACTAGAATGATAGGACAACCTTATAACATTGTCATAAGATTTACTTTGAAAAAAATACGTTGATCCCCTCTCCCCTGTTTTACCTCCCCGGAACGAGGTCAGGCTGGTTCGCGAACAAACACGTCATGTAGTGTGATCTATTTGCTTCCATTATCGATGGTTGCGTAGCGTCGCGTGTACGGTTGCCAGGTCTCTTAAATACGGCGAAGCCGGACTGGGCAGGCAGTTTACCCGGACTTTTCGAATATCAAGGCTGGACACTCTAAAAGCCAACGATTTTAGAACTCCATCCGACTCGATTGACTCGTGCATGAGCCGTGAGATGGCGACTCGATTAACTCGTGCTGGTGCACGAACTGCGAGATGGCCCAAGATGTAAAAACCGGACGGACCGGACACTGGCGAATTTGGCCGTACAAACATGGAAAAAGGCTAACCCTGTCCGGCTTTATCCGGACGTCTGGCAACCCTAGTCGCGTGTGATAAATGTGTCAGTGCCTTAAAGGTTGATTGGGCTCTCAAGCCAATGCCTTAACAAATAAAAAAAGGTAAGGGTTGAGTCTCAGAAAAACGAATTTATGCATTCGTTTTTCTGAGGGTTGAGTACTTACCTCTATATAGTTTGTTTGTTTCATAGAGTAACCTATAAACAAAAATAATTTAAACTAATATAAACAAGCCAGTTTGTTTGTGGTATTTACTTTTATTTTTCAAACTTTCTCTACAAAACATTATTTATATTACCTACATCTTTGAAAAAGAAAATCTGGGAAAGACAACACTATAGCAGTGAATCAGAAAAACGGTGCTCATCATGGGAGATGTTAATTGCACTTTTTATTTTGAAGATTCAGATGCAAACCGCAAAAATCTTTTTGAAGAAGCAATTATATTTGCCAAACATGGAAAAGTGCTATACATACTCCGAGAAGAATTAAATAAACTCCCTGAACTATCTCAAGACTTGAGCTCTGTTAGCCGACATTATATGAAAATGATAAGTTTTTTATATGCAAGAACTCTAGAATCTCTTATTGAAAGTGTATCGACATTGCCAGACTGGCAAAAGGTGCCATCTACAATCATTCTAGACGATTTGAATGAATATTGTAGCAGAAATCACATACAAAATGCTTGTGGTGTAGTTTCCTTGCTCATTGATGCTGCTCGAAGTTGTTCATTGACTTTAAAAGTGCCATGCAGACTATGCCTATCAGTTACAAGAGAAGCTGTTGGCAATGAATATTGTAATACATTGAATGACTTGTATGGTAAAAATAATGTAATAGTTATGAAGGATTAAAGAGAAGGTTCAGCACATATGTTTAGGTATGTTTTATTTATTTGAAACTAATAAAAACACTCAAAACAAGTACATACAATAAACAAAATCTTTATTTACAGAAAAGTTATAAATACTTAATGGAATAAAATTACAGGGCTCAAGAAACATTTTTCAATGTCAAAATAACTATTGCTCAAACAATCACCTCAATTTTAACACTATGTAAAGCAAAAAGAAAACAAAAATTGCGAAAATGAACAGATAGAATATGTAGTAGTTGTGATTTCCTTTGCCAAGACTCAGCACTCGACCCATAGTTTTTCCAAGGAATCCTGAACTCCTGTCCACGTCATCGTCAAGTCCACGTAATATCTTGTCCTGATAGCGCACTTCATTGCCTATTTCTATAGACATATGTTTGAGAGTGGATATTTTTCCACTAAGCTCCTCAGCCATACGCTCATTTTCATGCTCTAGAACGTCTTCTGTCGGAGCTCTAGGAATTGGCTGGTACTGGTACCCATCACGGGCTCGCCGCATACTGCCTCGTTCCGCCGTTTTGCTTGATAAAATTAACTGTTGTACAGCTTATTTCCAGTCGAGCTACCCGTTCTTAATTCGGTGCTTTTTGCGTCGTTTTCTATATGGGTATATATTTCAGTGCTCAGAAATTAAATATTCCAATAGTAGTTGGTTGCCGATCTCGACTTTACAATAGTCATTTAATAAAAATAAATGGTTAAAAATCACCAATACTCAAGATAAACACTTTTAACTTTGACTTTTCTCACTGAACACTGACAGCCAAATCACCACTTTTGCCTCTTTACCTTCTGCGTTTTGTTCGTCGACAAATGTCAATCAGATTGATTGGGTAAAAAGTTATGGAAAGTGTAGGTAATAAAAATGTTATTTAAAAAAAAATGCATACTATAGTTTCTTAATAGCTTTGGCTACTAGTACATTGAGGTAATTTTTCTATTTCATCTTGTTATTAAGGCATATACACACGGGGCCGCCGCACTATGGGACGAGCATATCGTCTCGTAAATGTATTTTGTATAAGTATGATTTTAATGATATTCTTGAAAGATATACATAATAGAATAATAAAAGTACTTGGTAATATAAGTAATAACTATAAATACCCATTGTTTATAATCTAAACTTGCACTTGAAATAGTCGATCGAAATTATATCATCGACATATGTATCGAATCGAGAATTTATCATGTACATCCATTGTGGTTCAGTTTTATGAGAAATATATACTATGTGTTGCACATTTTCAGAAAGGTCGTGTATTCATCTTTGCAAATAAATTAGAAACAATCCAAAAATATACGTAGTTGTACAGTTAGTTACAAAAAATATTTTTTAAGCACTTTAGCACTTACAAATTTTCAATTTCGGAAACTTTGAATCGACTTTTGACATTTACCGCTGCTTCCCGCTGTCGTGATTTTATTTTCATAAAATAGGGTACTTCATGTATAATATAAAGCAGAAGAAAAATTCTGCCCGAATCTGCCTCCCTTCAAAAGAAACACATTAGTATGTCATATGGTAAAAATTATTTTAAAGAGGTTTCAACTAGATTTTGAATTAGATTTATTTACTGTAAAAAAAATAATACAGTAAATAACTGTAAAAAAAATTAAATTGTTACCTACCTAAGTATTAGTTGTTTTTTGTGGTTAGAAGAATAAATAGGTTAATATAGAAAACTGCTATCAGTCTGTGAACATGCCAATGCTCATGGACTGGGTTCAGTGGTTCAAGAGGTGCAACAATTTAAATACTTGGGGCATATTCTGCCGGAAAGATGATCGTGACATAGAAAGAGAAAGGAGGGAGGACAGAAGCACTCTCGATTTGGTGTATCATGCTCGCGTAATCGAGTATATCTTTTAAAGTATATGTGTACAAACTTGAAATTTGAGTACAAACCAGTACAAACAAGGTGAAGCGTGGTGTAATCAGAATTTAAGTACGTACCTTAGTTCAAAATGTCCAAGCTGGAATGACGGCATTCCAGCTCGGCAATCAATAAATATATCAATGATTCGGCACTCTGCCACCTGCCAGTTGTGATATAACTCTACAACGCCGCCGGCAAGGCGTGGCGTCGGCAGACAGGCGCCCAGCCGCAGGCCGCTCCTTGTCCACATTGATTTGCAATCTACCGTACCTAATCATACAACTGACAGTCACCTCCACCGCTGAAATGCTGAAATTTCCACCACCTTTCCCGCCAGGTGACTTTCGAGCGATTGGCATAACATGAAAGTAAATTAAAAACAAAAATGAAATGCGATGGACTTAATAGTTTAATCTTAACATCAGTGGTTATTAATCAGTTTACAACAATTTAAAACACTTCGACTTCCTTATAAAAATTTAAATACTACATGTATTTTGGGGAATGTATTGCACTTATTGCATTATTTTTATAATATAGTACAAAAACGTTTGAATCACGATTCAGGCTGTGTCATAAGACAGTTCATGAAGCATTGATAAACAAGCTAATACAATACAACAAGTGGTCACTTTCACCAATATTGCATGGCACAAGTTTTTTAAATAGTTATTGTTATGCACAAATTCGTATCACAAAAAAGCAAATAAAACCGTTTATATAGGTGCCCCAAAATATACTGTATTTTGTACTAAACAAATAAAACACCAAGTAGTCGCAAAAGATAATTAATTACAAGATAATTATGTACATAACTTTACACTATTGTAACAATAATACTTAGAACTAATTGATAATTCAGTCAATCAGTAAACTACAACAAGAATATTACCAAAAAACATACTTAAAAAAAGTCAGTAAAGATAGAATGGATTGATATTAAACAATTCTAAAATAGTGCATGTCATATTATTAATAAGGATTATAACTTTAAAATCATCAACTCACTCTTCTAATTTGGATTTATATTGGGGACATGTATTTTATTTACATCTACATAATTGACAGTGTTATGATTTTGTATAACAAATAGTAAAGCTAAAGCGGACAACAGCAATTGCACATACAAATCATATGGGTTATTTTAAGGGTATATAAAAAAGACATCACCACAATTCTGTCACACCATAGTTATCCAGGTATTTTTATTATTATTTTTAAACACAATAATGTAAATATTAACTAGCTCAAGGTTGTTCATTCAGATATACTATCGGAATAAGATGGAATATAATATAATTAATATTTTGATTCTTTGACAATGGAACACAAACTTGACACAAGTTGGTAACATGTTAGTTTTTCGATTATACAGTGTCGCAGTCTCCTAAACCATCTGCCAAATGATGATGGGCGTTTTGGTCTCAGCCACCACTAACAATAAGTGATTCGCCAATGAAAAGGTTATATTAAGAAGAACAATAGTTACTATGGCGACTAATCTCATATGTATTTTCGGCGTTATGGGCCCTTTAGTACTCTTGCCGTATCACTTATTCTAATTGGTTGCTATTAGTGGGTGGGTACTAAAAGACCAATAAATCCGAAACACAGATAACTGAGATCAGCCACCATAGTAACTGTTTTTCTATTAATAAAACGTTTTCATTGGCGTATCACTTATTGTTACTGGATGCTATTAGTAGGTGGGTACCTGGTTCCATACAAAAACGCCCACCATCCTTTGCACAATCTAAAATGCACACTGACTTGACACAAATCAACATCAGATTGTGCAAATTTGACAGATACCGAACATTGGATATACAGCAATGACAATGTAGAAATGTACAATTGTTTGCTGTCCCAAATAAATAAAATAAAAAATTATACAGCAACCGTAAAAAGCTGAACTTGTCACAATCACAAGTAATTTTATGTGCCACCGAAACCTAACGTGGTTCCAACTACTAGAACACACCTATCAAGTCCACACACTTCCAGGAAAGTATTTGCTACACTACAATACATTAAAACCGACTCACAATAGGCCTATCAGGTTTTATTCTATTTTAAAGCTTGATAGACAAACATTGGGTTGTAGATTTTGATTTAGTATGTGACATTCTTTTTGAAATTGTTAAAGCCGGGAAGTTCATTACATAAATTTAGTTCAATTTGAGTAACAAAACTATGTATATACCTATACACAGTGTAGTTATTGAAACTATGTCTTGCCTTAAACAGGCGAATAGAGAGTATTTGAGGATAGAATTTTTTCACTCCCTCTCTTCCTGACTTCTCTAATAAAATACTTATACCAAGTACCTTCCTTGACTACCTTTCAATAATCTAAATTTAAACATCTAATTGGCATAAGTAAATTGATTTTGAGATTTATATTTTTTTCAATAACATACAACTTGTGAAAGTTAACCTGATTTTGAAAAAGAAATCTTAAAATTGGAGATTCATTCACGTATGGTACAGTCGGCATCGAGAAATTATGAGTAAAACCACGTGTCAATATCAGAGTCTGTTTCACTTTTTGTTTGTTGCTCGGTTCTGGCGTCTGTATAAACAAGGTATAAATGTTATGTTTAATTTTTTTTGAATACAATTGAATTTTTTTTGTCAATAAGTAGTAAAATTAAATTTGCCACAGGAAACTGGACAACGCGGTAGAACCGCGAGGCATAAATTTATTTTAAACACCAAATTTCGATGCCGATTGTAATAAAATATAAAGAAAGATTAAACTGCCGTATATCGTATGCCGAAGTACGAACTCGACTCTAGTCAAAATAACATTTAGCCTGTTGAATAATTGATTTATATTATTTACGACCGATTTAAACTTGTACAAGTGTTATCACGACTTGTTCTTGCACTGTACATAAACATAATAATGCGTTTTGGATCGTCCATCCTTTTCCCACTACTTTATCAGTCCACATCGTACGTGTATTTGTAACACAGTAGTCGGCAGTAAACATGGCACGTCGGTATTCTTATATCTAATAGTCAGCCAGTCTGGTGAATGTGGAACAAATCCTAACTTACTATTGCACGATAGGGGAAAGGAATGACGTATGAAGAAACGGGAAAGAAAAAAAATCGCAATTTCTGGCGAATGTGGAAGATTTTTCATTTCCGATCAAAAAGGAATATATAGTGAACGTAGAATAAATCATGATTGGAAATCTAGTTACGTCCATTCTGCTAACAATAGTCGAAGTGCCATATTTGTTGCCTTACATTAACTATGTATTTTTTCTTTCATCTCTACTGACCAGCGATCGCACTCAGATTAAACGTGTATGTTTCACGCTACACGCTGAGCCGTGCGGCCGGCGGGCGCGCTCGCAGCCGCGTGCGTCATATATGCACGGGCACGTGCAGCAGCAGCGCGTCGCGCCGCGTGAACTCGAGCGAGCACATCTCGCACTTGAATCCCGCGGCGGGCGCGCGGGCTGCCGGCGAGGGCGAGGGCGGGGGCGAGGGCGAGGGCGAGGGCGCGGGCGGGAGCAACGGGGAGCACGAGCGCAGGCTGGGCCGGATCGCGCGCAGGTCGTCGGCCGGATGTCGTGGCGGCCGGCGCGTACGCAACTGATGGCACACAAGACACTGCGTTAAACCAGCATGTTTGCGCTGCAACCTAGTTTAAAAACCAATGTGAAATAAGATAGTGTGAGTGTGTATAGCAAAAATAGTTAAATTGTATAAATAGTTAAGTATTTTGTAAAATAAACAAGATTCCAACAGTCATTGTTGAGTCTCACTCCACGCCCGACCTACCTCTCACTGCGGCCAAGACTCCTTTAGCCGTCAGCACCTGATCAGTCTCGTGAGCCTGCTTGACTGGCAGTGGGAAAATCCAACCACCTAACTACCACCCTTAATACCCGTCAACATCCTTCCAAACATCCGCTTGCTACCTTAGGTCTCATGGTAGCAGGTATCCAGTACATATCTATTTATGTATGTTTATTTATGACTAGGTTAGGGACTTAGGGATATAGGACTCTAGGTCTCGTCTGGTCAAATATGTGCATGTAGAGGCCGCAGCCCCCGCTCCCAGCCCTCCAGGTACATACACGTGCGTACAGGCGCGGCAGCCCCAGCTCCTAGCTCCTGTACGTACACAGCACGTAGGACTCATTTAAACTCAGCATTGATTGAACATTATGTTCACGATGTTCTGCAGCATTTCTTGAAGAAGTTTGTAACGTCCAGTCTGGTTAATTGTTAAATAATTACTGACATATTAAAAAACATGCATTTTTAGTTAAATGGTAGTCAACTGTCAAGAGTCGATTCTGGCAGTGTTACTAATACAATAGATCATAAAATTGAAACAAAAAGAGTAAAGACTATACTCGAGTAAGGATTATTGTCTGTTTCGATTACCTTTACCTGTTTAGTCCTAGGTCTCGGTTCCTCTGTATGTATCATGCGCGGTCTGGCCGGCGGGGGGTCGGGCACGCGGCGCCGGCGGCGCGTGCGCACCGGCGGCGGGGACGGCTCCGGCGGCGGGGAGGGCGGCGGCGGGGAGGGCGACGCCGGGGAGTGCGGCGGCGGGGACGCCGCGGGCGACGGCGGCGGCGACACAGAGGCGCGCTCCCAATCACGCGGTGACGTTACCGCCTCAGTCTTCAGTTTCCGACGCCGTTTGTACTTGCGTGGACCCGTCTATAAAGTCATAGTATGGCATTTAGAAAATAGATTGTACTTTTACTACATTTTTTTTCGAATATGGAACGTAAAAAGGCTATTAAAACGTATACATTTATTCAATTAAATTCGAGCAATTCAAGTAACTTTGGAAATCAGACAAGAACAAAACAATTCAAACATAATACACAGATCAGAATCAACTCGTACAAAGAAATGGAAATCAAACCCATAATTTCTTGCGTTTGGTTTGAGATAAACATCAACCAACATTTCTTGATGTTATTTCGCATAAACATATAGCGATCCGTTTCAGTCTTAAACAGAATTTTCCAAGAATTAGTGTCAAGCGGAAGCCCACAGCTAGGTCACCCGAATTACCCCCATGACCGTTCCCTGATTTTTTGTAGATTTTAAATAATATTTATTGTAGTTCTTTTACGTGTAAATTTACGTGTATTTTACGTGTGTTTAAATCTTGTCAGAAATTTATTAAACCGGAGGTTTAAACCAACTGGATTGGTCGCAGCGGGTCCCCTACCATCTTCCGATTTGAACCCTATTGATTTTTTTCGTCTGGGACTCTGATACAAAAAGTTTATTTATTTATTTAATAGTTTATTGTACACACAAATATACAAAAACAACCCAAAAAAAAATTATTATACAAAAGGATAAGCTTATTTCTAAAGAAATTTCTTCCAGCTAACCTGCAGTGAAGACAAGTTCGTTTTATTTGACGATTCTCAAAGTATAAAATTTAATATGAATAAAATTAGAAATTAGCTGTTTGATTTTAAGATTCTAATTAATTATACCAAGCTGTGAAAAGTACAAGTAAATTAATAAATAAAATGTCCGCACCCACACCCACATCCCCGCACCGTCGTCTAACTCACTCTGTTGCTGCTCACCTGAGGCTGTCTCTTGAGCGCCGTGTTGGCGTCGCAGTGCTGTATGAGGTGCTGCACCAGCTCCGCGCTGGCCAGCAGCGTGCGCCCGCACACCACGCAGCAGTACGCCGGCCCGCCTGGGGACGCAACGATCGACATGTAACAGACGTATGGAATAAAATATACAAACAAAAATTTAATTCAAATCATTTGCCCCGTAAACAATAAAAAACATTGTATAGGAAATATTAAAAATCAAATCAATATCGATTCAAAAAAGCGTAAACGGTGTAACCCACATCGATATAAATTTATAGAGATTGCAAAATCCAGAATCAGATTTTTTTATACGTTGAATGGTCTGGGTCCCTTCTCTCTACGGCTAATAGTAAATGATGGTATGCCTTCTTTGCATTTAAACTTGATCGATCGAGCAAAAATTTTTTAAGCTTCAGGCCATCAAAACTGAAAGTGCAGGGTGGCTCGATTCAGGTGCCTGAGAGTGTATAGTAGACTTATACAAGACAATCAAGACTGAGAAACCTAATAACCTCTTGTTAAATGTCCTATTGACAGATTGCTGGAAACGAAGGAGAGAATAAGAAACAGATAGCAACGGGCTCAACTTGTGCGTAACATAGGTCGTATTAGATAACTTTGATATTATAACCCTTTTACTTGTCACCCACAGACTTCTAAAACAATACAAAGAGAGGATTCAAAGTAGAATCCTGAGCGCAGAGGGGATTCAATATATGTCATCCGAGGTAAACATAATTATGCGGCCGAGTGATACACTCTACTTTTCATTTCCCTCTATGAAAAATATATTTGAACGAACGCTACTTTGTAAACGTTAGGATGCGACAGCAGCCAAAAAGGAGTTGACAGGTTAGCAGACTATTTGTTGCGTCTGTTCTAATTCATGCAGGTGTTAATACAATACTTTCATTCTTCGAAATTATTTGTAATTAGCTGTGTCCGGGGCTCCGCTCGCGTGGACTACAGAATCCGCTTCCGTTCCCACTCCCGCTCCCTATCGCGCTTCCATTCCTACTCAGACCCCCAATCCCAACACCACTCTCACTTCCACGCCCACTACAGCACCAAATGTAGTCCTAACTCATAGCAAACTGAATTGCACCGAATTATATACCTGTACTAGAAAACAACGTATTACAATGTATTAGATAACCAAAAATTCGCATAACTTTTATCGGTAGGGTCTACTGCCCTATATGAAAGTCTCTTGGAGAAAAGACCTAATTTTCTTGCGCTTGTTGAGGAAACAATCATCGTTTTTCGAACAGATGGGACGAAAAATGTTGTTCAAACGTGGACAACTGACCGTTGGCGCGGCGGTCGGGCGCGGAGTGGTGCGAGCGCACGTGCTCGCGCAACACCACGCGCTGGTTGAACGCGCGAGGGCACACCGCACACGCGTACGGCTTCTCTCCTGAAAAAATGCATGTATTTAAGAGTGATGGATGAGCGTTTTGGTACTCAGACACGAATAGCAATAAGTGATACGCGAATAAAAAGTTCTAATATGTATAACAATAGTTACTATGGCGGAAATCTTAGCTGTATTTTTGGCGTTATGGGCCTCCAGTCATGGGCTGGAACATGCTACTACAGGTCATACCATGAAGGAAAATAATTTTTCGTACTTCATAAGTCACCTCAAAGACTTTACCTTCATGATTGACACTAATTGGTTATTAAATTAGATAACAGATGTCATTTGTTATATAATTTAATAACGAATTAGTGTCAATCATGAAGGTAGAATCTTTGAGGTTACTTATGAAGTGCGAAAAATTATTTTCCTTCATGGTATGACCTATAGTTACAGTAGTATTTAGTTAGTGTCAGTAGTGTATTCGATGTACCTGTGTGTATCCGCTCGTGCTTGCGCAGCGTGCCTCCGTCCGCGAACGCCTTCCAGCAGAAGCGGCACGCGTACGGCCGCTCGCCCGTGTGGATGCGCACGTGGATCTGCTGCGAGCTGCGCGAACCGAACATCTTGCCTGCCGCACACACAATACTACTATTCTCAAGCACTCGGGCGATAAAATGTGGAAGAAGGACGGTGATATTATAATGTACATGTATTATACATAACTATTCACTTACTTATTGTAGTGTATTCTTTAATAAAATCTTTTTCATTCGCACCCAGCACTACCACTCGCAGGAAAATCCCCAATCACCCTAAACTTTCCTGGAAGAAATCTCTGAAAGCGATTAGGCTGCCATTGTACATAGGCTTCACCTAATCGCCAGGCTACTACCTATGTTTAACTATTATAGTGCTTATAGTGGGCCCTGTTGCTTAACACATTCGTGACACAGCCCATGTGACGTGAGTTCGTGATGCGGCACTAGACGATGAATCATTACGAAACAATACAAATACAAGACGTTCTATCGCGGTAGAACTTCTACGTACCGTAGTAACCACCGGTATAACGTTTATTGACAGTAAGAACTATAAATTAGATTAATATATATTTTTTCGTGGAAAATAAATAAAATAAAAAAAATTACCAATGTGTCTAATTTTGGAATCGATTCATTAAATAACTAGCCATTTCTAACTGTAGAAATTATCAGATATAGTACTAACAAACTAAATTTTTAGAAACGTAATCACTCACCACACTCTCTACAAGGGAATTGACGGGAACTACTCGACGTTGAAATGTTATTCCGACCTCGAGAATTTTTCTTAAATCTGTAACAATAAATTTTATTTAATACTATCTAAGCTTAATCTTTACTTGAGATGCTTGCTGTGCTAAGTTTTTAAAAATAAATAGTGAGGAACCTACATACTTCAATCTGCACAAGAATCAAAAAATCGTTATTCCGAATTATTAACAGAGCCTGTGCTACGGTTACTAGATAACGGATACACACACTTAAATAAATATATAAACATCAAACATTCATATTCATCATACGAACATTTGCCCCTAGCGGGATTAGAACCCGCAACCTCCGGCGTGGGAGTCCGAGAGCTACCCCGTTCCGCCACAGAGGTCGTCATCAATTGTATGTAGCATGCAAAATCGCCACGGAAATTATCGGGAATCATTATCAGCCGAAATACGTCCACTGCTGAACATAAATCTCCCCAATAGATTTGCCATAATCCCAACGCTTGGCAGACGGATTGGTGACCGCGGGTAATTATTTTAATATATACAGGAGAACGCTGCTATCCGTCCCTGGTGCAAATACAGAAATGCTTAATACCAATGCTAATACTGCATGGGTTCTAAAAAAATCGCCGAAAGTTGAAGGTTGCGTTGTGGCCACGATGCACTTGCGCTGAAGTTGCGTGCAGTCGATATCGCAGACACCTTGCGACATTCTTTGTTCGTGTAAATGACATTATGCGTTTTCATACAAATTTGAGACCGTTTTTTTTTGGAGTGGATAATAAATCTCTTCACTTCTCTGTCGTTCCCTCACTGCTGAGGATCGCAACCGTATAAAATGCGCCTCCACGCATAGCGGTCATTGGCCAGCCGCACCGCTTCATATAGGGATCCGCCAATCACTGTCCTGACCGCGTCGGCACACCTCGTCGGAGCTCGTCCTCTGGCACGCCTGCCCTCCACTTGTTCCAAGATGATGAGCCTCTCCAGGTCGTGCTTGGGAGACAGCACAATCTGACCGAAGAAGCTTGTATATACTTACACTTGTCTAATCCCAAACTAGGATTTTCTACTGTGCTATGGGAATTAAACAAGGATAAGACAATTCACAAACATAGCATCCAGACCAGGACCAACTTGTACAAACTGCATAAAGTTGTCTGTCGGGTGGGAATCGAATACACGACTTCTGGCGCTCGAGTCCAATCCCAACCAAGCCACTAGGACAACGAGGCGGTCAGCATTAATTAGATGTCTCGTGATTGTATATAGGTAACTCCGTCACAGCTCACTGCGTCACATAGGCGCTAATACGTCCGTGGTGTTCAACTAGGTAGCCAGGCGGCTTATCTTGGCCACACCAAACCCCCAACCAATTTGAATTGACCATTCCGGTCATCATTTCTTTGCTACACTCCCATTTGCAAGAGAGGAGGTGGGAACTCTTCTCCTACTTGGACTCTTAATTTAATTTGCATGGGGCCCAATGTAGCGTAGACTCAGTACTCGGGCCTCGCCCTACCTTCACTGGGAGGTGTTACGTGTTACGTACCTCCGTTGATCCTCGCTCAGAGGAGTCGCGGGGGGAGAGTGGCGAGGAGGCGGGAACGTATAGAGGTAACCGTGGTGCGGTACCTGGGCGCGGAGGGGCGGTGCCGGTCTGCGTGCAGCTCTGCGTGGGCGAGCAGCTGCAGCGCGCCCGCGAACGACTCGCCGCACTCGTCGCACGTGTGCTCCGCCCACGCGCCGCCGGCGCTGTCGTGACGCTTGTAGCTGGGGACCACACATCCAGCTTCAAACTAACACCACGTACTCACAAAAGGCGCATACGACCTCGAGGCCAGGGCTCCGAAACCGGTTAAATGATTAATTGCATTTTATACACTAATTGGGATAAAAAGGCGTTATTATTATTGGCCATTACCTGTGCGCGGCGGCGACGTGCCTCCGCAGCAGGTCGGCGCGCTGGAAGGCCACGCCGCAGTCCTGGCAGAACAGCGAGGGCCCGCGCGCCGCGTCCAGCGCCGCGCGCTCGGCGCTGGCGCCGCGCCCCGCGTACGGCAGCGGCGACAGACGGAACTCCATGTCGTCGCCTGCGCATCACGACAACATTAACAATCGTAACAACGTTGTATCGATTACAGCGAACTCGTACAAACATGCTAAAGCCCCCAAACCTTCACCTCAAATAGGCAATTCTAAATATGAGATACTGACTTTAAATGTCACTTTTAAAATTATTGATAAATTTGTAAAATCGCGTGCGTGCGTGCGCCGCGAACACACGCTACAGTACCTGAGTTGGAGTCGTCATTGTAGTCGTGCTGCGGCGGCGCGGCGCGCGCCTGGTGCGGCAAGTGCGGCAGGTGCGGGTGCCGCTGCCGCGCGTGCGCCGCCAGCGCCTCGCGCGACCAGCACAGCTCGCCGCACTCGCTGCACTCCACGGGGGAGTCACCGCCGTGCACCTAGTGGAACACAATACTATCAATACGTCTCATGGTCCCTTTATATTTTCCTAAACTGCAGTCAAACCTTATCAGTATTGTAATAATGAAAAAATCCCTAATGATGCGTTCGGAGCGCGCTACGCTCGTGTCAATGGTGATTTTTTGCCACTAGTCAAAGAAGCGAGGGCATGGAGACTTATATATGCGCACAATTTTGATGTGTAAGTAGCTAAACACTCGGCGAATGTGGAAACAGTAGTTTCGAGTCTGCAATAGTGCGAATAACCTTTCGTAATCGCATGTGTAAATGAGAGATTTCTGATTTAATTACGACTCTGACATATTATCTTTTAATTATTAATGATTACCATTCTACTTTATTGTATCTATTGTGTAACATTACCCCGCTGATTCAATTTTGACATTTAATTATAATTACAATTGACATGCTGCGTATTGACATTATGTTTGTTATAAATCCATGGGTGATCATCTGCATGCATGTATGTTTATTGCTACTAATTAATTAATGACCTGTTTATGATGTTTACTATTATTAACTCTATATTATTTCTGTGTATACACCTGCAAAGGTAGGGTTTAGTGATACATTTTTTTAAGAACCTATGACACTTGAATTCCATACACAATAAATTTCATTTTATTTCATTTCAGATACAAATTATACAGATAGCAAGTGAAGTATGCTCGTCGTCAAAACAAGTTTAACTGTTACTTGTCTTATTATACAGAAACCGAGTATAAAATAGGGTAGTGATTGTGACGTTATTATTGTTTTTTTCATGTTTTTAATTGCAACGTTTTAATATTTGATAGCCTTCAATGCCCAGGTAGGGTTTCATATTACATGAACTGAACGAAATAAGTGTTTTATTTTTCCTTTCTTTAATGTAATTTTTCTTTTACATAAACGCAGATACATGAACTTACCCTAGCGTGCGATTGCAACGCTTTCTCCCTGGCGAAGCCGACCCCGCAGTGTCGGCAGACGAAGGGACGCGTGGGGTCGGCGGGCGGCGGCGGCGGCGAGGGCGGCGAGGGGGGGGACGGCTCCGAGGGCGGCGAGGGAAGCGTCGGCGGAGGCTTGGGCGACGTGCGCGCGCGTCGCGACCACTGCTGCGTACGAGCGGACGTCATGTTCTCCCACATGCCGTTCTGTACAAGTGCGAACTGGTTATTAACTTGTGGTGTCGAATGTCAGAATAGGATAGTTATAAGAAAATGACAAAAAAGGATCAATTAAGAAAGTTTGCAAACGGGCATTCAGTCGCCATCTGATCGCTCCAGCCGATTTAGATCACGGCTGCTGCTGCTGCGAATTTGGACTTGCGGAATTTCTTTCATGAGCCCTTATAATGGCATACGTAGGCTATTTTTGAGCGAAACGTGTTCAAGCAGAGACCGAACGTCCCTCCGTTTCGGTAGATTTATCGGATGTTAGCAGGTGGTCTCGCTTTTAGCTTATTTTAAATTTCGGGGACGCTCAGTCTGCTTTCCTCAAAGTCAATCTGATGATAAGTGACAAATATTGCCCATACATGTAATCTTTGGATTGCTGTGTACAACTGACAAAGGCTACAAATTCGTTGCCATTCTTGTAATACATCATGTGCCTTGAATTACACTGTTTCGTCTTTGCCCTTATTTTCAGACCACATAATTTATGCATTGCTGCATTACTGTTTGGTGGTAGAAATAAGGGCGGTATCTAATCAGGCAGATGCTGCACTAGTTTTACCACTGGTCATTAAAAACAAAACTAAACACTTCAGCATACAGAACAGAATCCTAGTTTGGGATTAGTCAAGGTATGTTTGTATATATGAACATGTTTATGTATATACAAGTCCTAGAAAAGTTTAGACCATTTCTCCTGACTCTGATCGCCACAGATCGTGGCAGCATCACTCACCTCAACTGGTTCGGGGATCTTTTTCCGCCTTCCCCGCTTCTTCTTTGGTTTCAATAGTTGATTGTTGTCCAGCATATCTTCTATAACAATAAAATGATAAACAGAGTACATAATTATGAGTCCTAGAACGAGTTGCCTCGGAGTAATAACTCCGTATGCATACCTGGTGATTAATAAGTCAGTATCAGTATTCAGTTTTGTTCATTATTTTTCAGTGATTCATAAACTACCTTCAGATCATATTTTATACTGCTGTCGTCCGCACGCAACTAGCATGCTGCATAGTACCAGCCGGTTAGAAAGAGAAGCACTTATATGTTGACATATAACGCTGTCCCTATCTTGATAGTTTACGCACACACGCTAACATGTACGGATAGGTTAGTGCTCCTGTAATAGTAGGTAAAAAAAAACATGAAGTCATCAAATTGCCCAAGGTTCTAAACATTTTAGTTCCAGCTCGATTCCGTTATGCACCGTTTCCGAGGGCTGTTGAAGCAAAGGTCAGGATGAACAGATTCTCCAATCTAAAAAACCATCCTATACAGGATCTGATCAAATGTATGACGTGTCGGGGGTGCGGACTCAGTATGTGTGGCAGCTGGGCTGCAACGCTGGTAATTCTGCCAGAGCCTTGTGCGCCACAATTGTGTGGTACCTGAGGGCCGCCTTGTGATGCGCGACGAATGCACTCACCATAGTCAATAGAGTCATGGTTGTCGGGCACGTAGGCGTGCACCTTGAGGTGGTTCATGAGGTCGCACTTGCGCACGTAGCGCACGCCGCACAGGTTGCACGCGTGCGGCCGGTCGTTCTGGTGCGCCACCATGTGGTTCATGAGGGCCGCCTTCTTGCGGAACCGCCGCGAGCAGAAGTCGCACGGCCACGGCCGCATCGCTGTATACTCGTCCTAAAGCAACAATACATTATATATACATACACTTGTCTAATCCCCAAACTAACATTTTCTCCTGTGTTATGGGAATTAAACAAGGATAGGCAAATTCACAAAATATAACATTCTTGTCTGGCAAAGACCAAATTGTACAAAGTTGTCTGTCCCCTGTGGGAATCCAACCCACGACCTCTGACGCTCGAGTCTAATAACCAATCCACTGACTAGGCCAACGAGGCGGTTAATCTAATTACATTTGAAGTTTCTTCGTAAGCATTTCGAATATGGGGATGTGACATATTATTCTGATATGTTTGGCGTCTAACTATAGTTAGAATGTTTATTAGAATTTGTCACATGACATGTATCGTTAGAGGGTACGTAATAAGCTCGACGGATATGATTATGCAGTAGGCCCCGGGACTAACATACTCTGACGCCCGAGTCTTAAGTGTCTGCATGTAAAATAGGGTTAGGTTAAATGCTATTTCTCAATTCCTGAGTTTGACAATACATTTCAATGTGCCGTGACTCGTGTTCTATGTTCGAAACAGACTCGGTGCTTTTCATAGTTTA
Organism: Esperia sulphurella; assembly: GCA_947086405.1. NCBI lineage: Eukaryota > Metazoa > Arthropoda > Insecta > Lepidoptera > Oecophoridae > Esperia > Esperia sulphurella. The sequence continues at coordinate 6,695,628 of OX352270.1, read as the reverse complement.
AATTTATGTGTATACGAGAAAAAAGCTTAGGTGTAATGATTTAATAATAAATTATCTCAGCGAGTATGCATACCTGGTCTGTAGGTAAAGGTACATCTATGTCATTTTCTTCTTTGATATCTATAACCTGATTCGCCAAATGATCCATAGGTACTTCCACTCTGAAATGGGATTATTCAAATTATATGCAGTCTTTCCTGCTGAATGAATAAACTGACATACGTACTTACATAGAATAAATTTTAATGTTTAAATGAATGAATGATTTAAGAGTGACTGTAAATATGAATTGATGATGTTAATATAATTATTGATGAATGATGTTATTCAAGTTTCTAATTGTTTTTATATATTTTTTATTTATTTATTCATTCATATTAATTCAACATTTTGTAATGTTTATAATGTTTTTCTATGGGCCAAACTGGCCTGAAATAATCCAATTTAATTTAATTTTAACCGCTGCACTACGAATGAAGTGATAATGCTTTGTACGCCACGGAGTAAATCGTTTATTAGACCATAAAACCATTTAAAGATTTATTTCAATGTTCGTCGTGTATTAATAATAATAAATATTTTATTTGTCCCATCACAATCTTACAATTTGTCTAAAAAGTATTGTTACATAAGTTTTCAACAAATAATTCAGATTGCGTGAGTCTGGTGTCTGTAATAGGTCGCGCGCTGCAACCTGTGGTACAGGTCACCAGGTCTCCGCCTCTTAAAGTATTAACTAGGTACATTTTGGAACTAGGTAGTGTAACTAAAGCTCTGTTTGTTTGTATGTATGTATATGGAGGGATGGGGTTGGGGGGTTGGGATAGAGATGATTAAGGGGAGAGGTCGGGGAGGGAGATTAATGACGTTGGCGTGTAAGCCTTTTCATTAGCTGTCAGGACTGGATGACTGTGGCGGTCAATAGGTTAAATCTAATAATTGTTGAAAAAAGCTTTGGCCTACACTTCCCGCGCTGGCCAGACAGGTTGGGGAGGCCTATTGATGTTTTAAGAGTATAATGTAATTATAGCTGTAACACTGAACATATCGGTTTGATATGTATTCTCTTTGCAAGCGAAAATCATGTGATGTTATTGTGGGAGTGTGGTCTTTGCACGTGCTCTTTAGTGGAATTTATAAAAGGCTTTTTACACTTTTTGATATTATATTTAATTTTTGGTTGGATATTTACTTATAAAAAAACAAATAGTCATAATTGTTTATTTCATTCCAACAGATGTGGACAAAACAATGTCTATTTGCGTCTCGGAAACCAAAGTTCCAAACAGTTGTGACGTTCCGAATAAAGTGACAAGCTCTAACACCTTATCTAATGATGATCAAGTTCAAATTTGAATGAACTTGGTCATTTATCACAACACACCGACATGTATATTTTCTTTCTGTGACGCAAATACCTTTTTTTTCGTTTGCTATTCCAATAGAGAATGAAATATTTAATGAAGAGATCCGACGAAGGGGACCGACATAGCCGAAGGGATTAGCAAGCAAAGTGGCAGTGGGCGGGCCACATCTGTCGACGACCTGAAGAAGGTCGGAAGAGGCTGGATGCGGAGAATCGGGTGTGGTGGCGTTCATTGGGGAAGGCATAAGGCTGTACATAGGTCCAGCAGTGGACGTTTAAGGCCTGATATGCAAGCTAATGTGGGTTGCAGAGGGGATCAATATCAATTCCGACACGTAACTAAAAACGAATATGTTTCACCTGTCCTGCCCCCCATGCGAGACCCAATCATCAGTGATCACTTCCTCTGTGACGCACTCCACGTTGGGGTCCAGCTCCGCTGTGTAGCTCACCACATCCTGAGATAAGTACATCAGGTTCTCAGCGGCCATCTGGTCTGTATCCTGTATCATTTCTGATGCCTGTGGAAAATCAATTTTTTATTCATTGTACTAGCTTTTCGCTTTGCCCATGGACAGGCGATTTTCACATGGGAACCCAGTTCTGTGAGGAGGTGGATGATTGATGTCCACCTCAATAAATGTTTATTTAGTTTAGACTTGAATATTTTTTATGTTATTCTTAGTGGACTTTAATTTAATGTTATTATTTTGAATTCGTAATGCCCGAAACACACAGAAGGCTGCTTCGCGGAGGCGTGGCGGTTGCGGTATACTTCATACAAATCCCGCTTCCCGCGGCTGTACTCTGTGTGATGTATATCACACTAAATCGAACCATACAAAAAACCGGAGCACGCCTTCGCCACACATTCGCTTTCTGTGTGTTTCGGACTTAAGTGCTAGCTATCCTTTGACAGCTCGACTATTCACCGATCTCCATGCAATTTTGCATACTCATAGCCTCGGGCGAAGCCGTGTGCAGCAGCAAGTAATTAAGTGTAATGTAACTAAAAAAATGAAAAAAAATAATGAATGAATGTGTGTATATAAAGTATATATACATACACAAAGTCATTGTAGATTTTTAAACTGTGAGGTGTCAATTGTAACTGTATAGAAAAAACTGAAAATAATAAAATTTCACTGATATAAATAACACTAAGCTCCTGTCAAGCTGCGCAGGGAGTTAGAGCAGACCTAACGGAGAGTACGGCGAATTTCGCGCTTTAATAATCGTCTTTAATAGAGTTAGAATAAAGTTCAAAACTACATGTACGAGTAAAATGTATCCATTGAATAGTATGCTAGCGCTCCCGCTTTTAATCTTTATTTGTCAGCGTAAAATCCGACTTCTGCTCTCCGACAGTGCTGTGCTGACCCGACTTATTTCTATACATATGATTTTGAAGGCAATTGAAAAATAACATTTATTAATTTTGTATTACGTTATAGTAAGGTTTGACCGCCTAGCTGGGTTAGTGACTTGGCCATTGGACTGGAGCGTCAGGGGTCGTGAGTTTGGGGACAGACAAGTTAGTCCCGGTCTGGATGTTTAATTGTCTGATGTTTAATTTACAGTACTAGAGAAAATCTTAGTTTCAGATTATATATGATACATATTTAAAATCCTTCACAGATTATCCCACGAAAAGAGCAAAAGAACTACAAAACAAAGCTTACCATATTTGTATAGGCCGTGCCTTGATCATGTTCCCCAAGGTGGCAAATCTCTTCTTCGGTTGTCGTATCAGAAGGAGAATGCTTGAAAGAATATATATATACTATTATTGATATGACACTAGTTTGTAAGCACGACTTAGTTCTCTTTAAAAGTATTTGATATGTTATTCCAGGATATAAGCTATTGCTGTACCAAGTTTCATCAACATCTGTTCAGTCATTATAGTGTGATTGGTCAATACACATTTTCGCATTTATAATATTATTCTGTTTTTTTGAAATGATTGAATACTAAAAGATCTATACCGTACACATTCATTAATATGTATAACATTCTGAACATATGTGTTGTTTATATTTAAGTTGTCTGTAATAACAAGGACAATAAAAAATATATAGTATATTATCTATTACTCTAAATTATAAATTATCCTTTCATAATAGATTTTCTGTAGTGTGACACCGGTTAAAACAGGAATGCAGCCACGGTATCCCCTGCCTGTCATACAAGCCGACTGAAAAGGGTCATCGGGGACGCGGGTGCACGGGGCGGGGGCTCTGTGCACCCATTTCATCCTACGCGTCCCAGGGGTGGCCACGTTACTGCTGCATGCAGCGCTAGGGTGCAGGGGGAGGGACTTTCTCCCCCAGGGACGGGCCGCCTTGAGCGGCGGGGCGCACGGGGGAGGGACACTGGAACGCAATATGCATTGATCCCGGTGTCTCTCCTTCTTCTCTGGGTCAGAGACGGCCACCGCGGGGTTTTAGTCGGTGGATCGCGACATAACCTGCTCGTCCCCCCGAGGCGAGTAGGTATGCATTTCCCCGCGACAAAAAAAACCATTACTTGGTAGAAAGTGCTTTCTGGTTTATTAAAAATTGTATTCGTTAATATGGTTTTGTCATCATATTCTACAAATATCATCCATTCCATAGCAGTTCCAGACACTAGGTAAAACAGCAACAGCTCTTTATTTACACTTCTTGAGAAGAGTGAGTGGGCTACATCATTGAAGTGTTCCATTGCCACTAAAAATTGGCAATCTTCAATGGTAGTATGACATTACTACATACCTTTACCTCAACCTCTTCCTCCCAGTGGAGGTTGAAATCTTCCCCATCGCGATCCATTGTCTGCTATGCTTTCATCCCCTCAGCCATAACTGTATAAACATGAAAAAAAACTCAATAACCATAAATGAAAACTCCCAATTTATTATAACCTGTTTCATATACTGTGCAAACCAACATATTGCCTCTCACCATTCTGATGTCCTACATTCTGTTTCAATGTCCAACCCATCTGATAAGTCCTCTGAGGACCAAGTATTCAAATTATGGTATGAGAGCAGACCCACTGAGCATCACCGGCGCAACTATAGAATATGTAATAGCTATAATATTGACAGCCTCGTTGGCAGAGTGGCTTGGTCATTGGACTCGAGCACCAGAGGTCGAAGTTTGATTCCCATTGGGGACAGACAACTTTGGACTTGTTGGTCCCAGTCTGGATGGTATATTTGTGAATTGACATATTAATTCCCATAGTACAGGAGTAAATCTTAGTTTGAGATAAGACTAGCAATTCACTCTTTTTTTTACATTATACCAGAGTTTATGGGCCACAGCATAATACAATTCACAGAGGCTTAACAAGGTTCTAAAGCACTGATCGAAGGACTCAGCAGCACCATATCATTTGCATAGCTTATGTTAAACTGGACAGCATAGAGATCTGACTCCAGTGCTTCTGAGATCCCCTATCAGTCAGTTCATTGAAATAATTGAGTAAGATAAACACTCTTTGCTTTTGCAAACAGTGAGCCCACCTATCTTACAAAGTCTGATTTTTATACCAAAACTTGAAGGTGCTTATGAGCTCTATTTGCAATTCAGTTTCATCACATATTTTGTTCCATAGCACAACTATGTTAAATGCCTTGCCTTCTTCTGTTGACATAATATTGGACGGTAACCTTAAGACATAGCTTCAAATTCTGACTCAAATAATAGTCAAGCACACTGTCTAGTACCTTAACTATTTTTGTGTCTAATGAAATAGGCCTGTAATTATACTCATCCACAGTACTTATCCGACACATATCTCATTTTTTTTTCTTAATAAGCCTTCGGGTAATTATGACTGCTGAGGGATAAAAAATAAATACTTAACTTCTATGCCATGCTCATTGCCTTTGAAATCATCAAAATCTCCTTTTATAAGATCTGAAAAATTGGTTGCTATGATATAATAAATTTAAAAAAATTGATTTTGAGGCAAGATTTTTATTTTGTTCCCAACCACTTTCACACAACAATGCAAAATGACTATAACCATTGAACTACATCTCTATGAAATTTCCTATTTTTGCACCTATGTAATGTACTTATGTGTTATTATAATAACACATTTTTATCAATATTATTGTTAAGATAGTTGATACAATTTAGAAGGTCTATATGACCTGATCACAATGAAAGTGCATGGCAAAGTGTACTCCAAATCCATTACTGTGATAACAATTTACTACACACCCTATAAAAAGTCTATAACTTTTCTTCAATCAAAACATCAACATAACCTTACTACCCAATCAGGGTCAATATTCACACAAGACTTGAACACCACCAAACAAGTTCACAAAAGCAGGGTATAATTACACGAAGGCTCATTTTTATAAAGATGGTTTAATATTAAAGACGCAAAGACGAATCAAAATGGTGTCAAGATATAAAAACGCTTTAGGTTATCCTTGTCAAACGATAAGGTTAAGCCAAAGTTTATTTATCCTAGTTTTTACCTGATTTACGGTAGAAATAGGGCTCCGTTGTGGAGAAACACAATGATTTTCTAGAAAATCGAAGCTGTATTTTATATCTATACGTTTACATGACGCAATCAGACAACTTATCAATAGCTGGACATGGATGAAAACAGAATTATAACCAAAGTGAAAGTGAAAAATTTGTATCTACTAACCAAATAATCATCTGGGAGGTATGTCTGAAATAATAACAACCCGAAACTAAAGCATAAATTGTAATAAATCCTAATTTCTTTAGTAATATTTGGTTCGATGACCAAATGGATATATATCTTCCATTTTTTTTTCTTATGGGGCTGTTACACACTTTCCTTCTCACTCGATCCTATTTAAGCGCGCCGTACACGGGGCTATTTGATGGCCGATTTCTTAGCGGTAAATTGGTTTCGCTCGCCTTCACACCATCATTTTTGCTCCACATCCGCCGATTTCACTCCCGATTTCAGTTTAGCCGACTGTGTTGTGATGAACGGATAAGAGTAGGTATATTTAGTAGACATAAGCTGTCTCATTGCCGTGTGGTTTCCGGTAGAGTAGAATAGAACCACTCCAACTCTTCCCGTGGATGTCGTACAAGGCGACTAAGGGAATAGGTACATTATAAAACATCAATCAGGCCACCTCAACCCGTTGGCCAGCGTAGGGAGTGTAGGCCAAATCCTCCGTCTGTCTTCGGCAGATGAGAGAGGGTTGTGCTCCTGCAGTGGAGACAAAAATAACCTGATGATGAAGCTGTCTCATATAAGGGTTCTGAGCGATTTGGAGTCAGAAGACGAGCAATTTGCTAATGGATCATTTGTCGCCCTAGATTAGCCTCGATTTGAGTTCGGGCGATCAGGCCTAAATTTATTCTCTAATTTAGAGACCGATGACCCGAGTTGCCTTCGCACGATACAATATGATTGCTGATTTGGTAATCGGAGATCAGATCAGCAATCAAATTGCCCCGTGTAGCATGTGCTCTAGCCGTATTCGAGTGAAGTTTTCGAGTCCATTGACCACGTATCAGTGCATAGATTTAATAGTCTGAGCATAGAATAATTAATAATACTAAAGTCTTAGTATCAGTGATTAACTATGACAGTTGGATCAACGCAACATGAATGCTACGCACAAACTAAGTAGTGACTATGCAACGCAATTTTTTGCTAAAATCAGCAACTGATTATTTGACTGTTTTTTTTTATTTTGTGTAAAGCATATTGTATGCCATTAGGCAGATTATAGATTTAGGACAATATTAACACATTAAGAACTGTATTATGAATAACCTATAATCAACAATAAAAAATATTTCATTTCACTGAAATTAAAGTGCGCGCGACACGGCGTGCTGCGGGTAATATGATTGCCAATCCGATCTCCAATTTATAGGCCGATAGATTGGGTCTCGCATCTACACTATACCAATTTCCCTCCCGATTTCAAGCATACTATATAGTTTGTGAGTGTAGCCGACTGTGTTGTGACCACGGATTTGTCAAATAAACAGGATCGCGCACTAGGGAGCTAAAATCGGTCCCGAGCGAGAGAGTCTTAAACAGGATTGCGTCCTGTTCTATTAGAGTGACGACACGATTTGGTATTTCACAAAGGACATCCAATGTATTTCATTATTTGGTGAACTGGTAGGTACGACACGTGCCTAACTTTATGCACTTTGCCACATACGGAGAAAGATGTAAGCACTTCCAATTATTCACTTTACGAGAAAGTAGAATAATTACTGATATGACTTTTCTTTATGACATAGTAAATGGGCAGTTAGACAATACTTACTTAATCTCTCAAATTGGAGTGAATGCACCAGGGCGGCGTACAAGACACGCAAAGTTTTTTTTATGTATCTTTCCATAGAACAAGGTACGCTCAAAACTGCACAATAAGTAGAATTCTTACCACATGTAATAAATTATTCTCAAATATTGATCCTTTTGCAGAGTCCAAATCATCTTTTAAAACTAAAATTATAAAAAAACTTAATAATCGGTAATGTTTTATTACGCCTACACACCCACACAACACACACACACACACACAACCCAATACACACACACACGCACATAAACTCCATACACACCCACACAACACACACTTTTTCTCTTTCTTAATACATATCTGTAAGTAGATAATGCATGTCTCACTCTTACCATGAGTTATACTAGGAAACCTGTAATTGGCTTTGGTAATTAAGATAACTGCACAAATTGTTTAATTAAGCATAAGAATAAGCTGTTGGTTTCGTCAAATAAATAAAATAATAAAATTAAAAAAAAAAATACTAGAAAATGTTAATATTTTTATTTCATCTTATCCGATGATATTCCAGATAAATATAATATATTCATCAACGAGTACTACTCTGTAGATGTAATTTTTTCCCTCAGGTATTTATTACTTGACAAATAAAAACCGTGTTATTTTTATCACAGCGTTGCATTTTAGTTCTTTTAGACCATTTTTAGATACAATAAAACTGATTTAAATTAAATCCTAAACAATTTAAAAAATAAATCGTGTAAAAAGTGAGCAAGCACTTACCACTGAAAATATGGAAGGTATAGATATAGTATATTTTGTTTATTCTCTTCTTGAGTGACTCAGCAACAATTGTGAAATCATCTAGTTTTAAATGTAATCCGCAATCTACTGTATATTGCGTTATGTGTCCTGGTCACGACATCGACCCATTTCTTTTTAATTTCTGCTTATTTAGGAAATCTAAAACAAAAATATGTTTATGGTCACCCTACTCCATAAAACAAATTCGTTTAATGTTGACCAATCATCGATATTGACCAATGGTGGCGCTGCAGTGATACCATTACATTAATTGCGATATACTACCATAACGTTGACTATTAAATTAAATTAGAATATAGACACATTAAAAAATACAAAAAACAACGTAGAACTCAAGAGAGTATTTAAAAATATATATTTTACTGAATACCGGTTTGATGTAATAACGTAAATAGGAATTAGAACATTAACACTGAGATCAGGAATCCTACCGGCACGAAAGTATTTTTTTACGGTTGCAACCATTAGACAAGGACACAATCCTGTTTAAGATCCTCTCGCTCGAGACCGTTTTTCGTTTAGTATTTTTGTACAATGAGAATGAACTCTATGATAAGTATACAAAGTTCATTTGACATTGAATTAAATTCCACAGTGCAGTCTTGTTTACTACTTACAAAGTCTTTGGTTATGACCAAAGACGAAGTGGTTGTGACGCCAAAACCCTTTCGAAATACCAAATACTCGGTATTGCAACGCGTGTAGAGCGTGCTGCGTGCAATAGGTAAATAAGAAAAGAAATTGTTGATTGAAATAATAATTGAAAAAAGTAGTTTATTAATTATTGAATGTATAAGAAAATTTTTCAGCGTTTAAATGTATATATAAGATAATTTGCTTAACTAGTGGAGACCAGTTACAATATTTCACGTAAATAAATATAATAACAGCTGATAGAAAAAAATTATATATAAACACGAATACGAAAATATTTTGGTAGGTACGTTTCCGATATTTAAATTTAGTACTAAACACTTAAATAATATCTAAAAAAATATGATTATTAGTGTAATTTTATATATATATATATACATATATATATAGTATTTAAATTATTTTTATCTCAATTCAAAAGTTTCTTTTGAGAATACTATCTTAAATTTTTTTTGTACGAACCTTCCGTCTCTGAGTGCCTAAGTGCAACCCAAGAGTATCTAAACTTCTTGGTGTAACCCTGGTTTTAAAGTTTTTTTTAATGGCTTTTGTATCGTGTTTAGCTCTTAGGGCACAATAATTAATAATTCTGTCATCCAATTTCACATAAAGGAAAATACACAGTGGGATAATAATATTGATCGGTTTATTTGTCATCTTGTCTTCCTTCATTCATGTGAGTTTTGTTGACTGGACTGGTTCAAAGAAAATAATTGAATTGATAATACCCATAAAATAGATTAGTATTTGTCTGAGATATTACCTATCTAAACGGTCTGGGATAATAGAAACTGGTATATAATTAAAAAATGTCTGTAATTATAAAAAAAACGTTTCTTTCTGTCCGTCCTTTTGTTCTTCCTTCGTTCTCTGTCCCAATTTTCTCTCTGTCAGTCAGACTGTCTTCCAAATTTAAACGTCAGCCAGTCATATCTTTAGCAAGGAGGCTTGACGCAACGACACTCGGATCTGAGCTGAAAGATATCAGAAGGTGAAATTAGGACATTTTAAAATCAAAGGAGTATTTTTTTAGAAAGAGTCAGTCCCATGACTGACTCGAAATTGGCAAAATTCTAATAGAGGCCATCAAATATAGAATGTCTTGATCTTGATCATGAGCTCTCACACCCGTCAGCAAAGAGGATGTGAGTTTTCCTGTCAGCTATACTGGAGCTCAAAGCTACGCTAGTAAGTACGCTACTAGAGCTTTTAGTGTTATTGGTCTGTGCTACTTCTTGGACTACGAGCAGTGCAGACATTCGCATTGCATTATACTTGAAGCGTAAATATAATCCCTGATGATTCTCCGAGGTAGAAGTCTATATGCGATACTGAAATTGCAGGGGATTCTGCCATTCATTTTACATTTCATCTATATCAATAGAAACATTAAAATTGTTTCGAGCATTATAAATGTCATATTTTTGCCATGAAAAGTCAGACCTATGCTCACCTGTTTGGTAAAAAATAATAATTATACACTCTTATTTTGTTAGAGCTAGTGCAGACTGCTGAGGGACAGTGAGGCATGTATGTATGGATGCTCCGGACGCAGCTGTGGGCCAGGTGATCTTGGGTGTGACATCAACAGTGTTTGCTCTGCTCATGATCTGGACCAACACTTACCCATTCATTGATGAGGGTAAGCAGTTTTTATACCTCTATCTACACTGTGACCACACTTCAAATATATGTTTGATAAATTAGACATTTGTATACAGATGAGGGCTGTTCCTGCCAATTTACAATTTTCTTTTAAATTCAATTAAAAGAGATAATTTGTATTGAGTAATAATCTGTACTGTATGCATGAAGGAAAAAAGTATGGACCCATAAAAAAGTTTTTACCTTCATTACCATATGTATTTTTCTTTGCTGTTATGAGATAAATGTAAATGTGCTATATTTTATTAACATCATAAATTCATAATCTCTAAATATAACTGTAATGTGCACCAACTTTATAACAACCCAAGAGCCTAATAAAATAACTTCTTTTAGATCTGGCAATCTACTCATTAATCCCAAACCCCCAGTGGTTTTTGCTGCTGTGTGCAGTTTGGGGCCTGTTCTTTATTGGGGGCCTCATGTCCTTCACAGTCTACCACATGTATTGGGACCCAAACCTGAGAGCTTTGAGTAAACTCCCTGTCAGAGGTGTCTGATCTATATTTACAGCAAAAAAAGTAACAAAATGTGATGTTAAGAAAATATGGATAATATACTACAGAAGACATGCAGCTAAGCAACTCTGAAAACCGAAAAAACTGGATTGTTATTGGGATATCAGGTAAATTTTCATTTCTTTTTCAAGTAAAATCAAGAATAATTAATATTCAAGACTTGTTGGTCACATTCTCTCAGTATTGTGACATTGACTTTACTAGTTTCTAAGATTACTCTCTTCTTATTGTGCTGACATTGACACTTGGGGAAATTTCTTATAGGTGTAACATGTGGTGGTAAAACAACACTGGCCAACAGATTGTTAAATACTGTGACACCTGTCTACATGTACAGCCAAGAAGAGTACTTCTATCCAAATGACAGTTTGAAACACATCAAATGTAAGGGCCTAGAGCACAACAACTATGACATATTGTCGGCATTAGATATGCCGCGGATGTATGATGACGCCATTCGAACCATTAACGGCGAAGGGAAAGTTCATGCTATCAGCCCGGACCCTAGCCCAGGGAGCAAAGAGGTGCCCGGAAAGAACTTTCTTATTTTAGAAGGATTTACTGTTCTCAACTATAAGCCGCTGTTGGAGCTATGTAATTTAAGGTTTTGTATCCCATTTGTATCCTACCATACCCTTAGACTTACTTTGAACTTGTTATCTTATAAATAAAATCGTAAACTTCGCGTGTCTGTACATTGAAGATATTTGCAAAAAAAAAATTGGGGGGTCTAAGGATAAGCAACAGAACACATTTCGATCATTTTTGAAATTTTTGTCTGTTTGTCTGTTTATCTGTTTGTCTGTTTGTCTGTTTGTCTGTTTGTCTGTGAGTTTGTGCACGCATCACTTAAAAACGACTGAACGGACTTTGATGGACTTTTCACAGAAACATGGGGCTTAATTTGGTGTAACATATAGGCTTTATTTCATTGCAATCGGTGCAGTCAATCAAAAGTTATGCGAATTTATAGTTTCCGAAAACTCGCATTCACTGCGACGAATGTAGTAGGGTGTAAATGTTCGACTGAATTCGTGAGCGGTAGCGGGAGCGGGTATGGTACCAGTGTAATTTGAGTGTTTGAACTTTTGACTGAGTTACCCGATTACGATGAATTTGTGGTATACGTATGCAACAAAGTAATGTTGGTCGGAATTTGGATTGCGATGGATTAGTTACGAGGACTACATTTGGAGAGACGAGGGAAAGAGGTTTGAGGGGTGGATTGAGGGGAAGTTTGAGAGGAGGGACCTGGACCTGGACCTAGAACTGGACCTGGACCTGGAGTGGGATAGGGAACGAAAGTGGGAATGGGAGCGGATCCTGTAGTCCACGCGAGCGGAGCCGCGGGCACAGCTAGTGTTAAAATAAACCCCTATTTATTATTTTATTAACACGGCTGGATGGGGAGGACGAAGAACTGGTTGTGGTGGCGCTCATGGAAGGAAGGCAGTGGATGTCAGGCTGATGATGATGAGATTTGCAGGTATTACTTAGTGCTGGAATACAGCGAGTGTGTGGTGCGCCGCGTGTTCCGACTGTACGATCCACCCGACATCGAGGGCTACTTCGAGCAGTGCGTGTGGCCAGAGCACATAAAGTATAGAGCAGAGGTAACTACAGATAATACACATACTGTACTCTACAATTGTATGGTTGGCTTTCACTATTATTAACACATTTTGTAACAGTACAGATGAGCCGTGGTAGCCTGGTTGGTTGTGCACTCGCCTCATGTCATGAGGTCGTGGGTTCAAACCCCGCCCGTACCCATGAGTTTTTCGAAACTTAAGTACGGTTTATTTATAATACCACAGGCTTTTCGGTGAAGGAAAACATCGTAAGGAAACCTGCATATGCCAAAGAAGAAATTCTAAAACGTAGGTATGTGAAGTCCACCAAATCGGCTTGGGGCACCGTAGGTGGTCAGGGGTTTGGCACAAAAGATCCTGAAGGGTCGAAGTGTCGCCAGGTCTTCCTGGCCCTCTAAGAAGATAAGAACAGTACAGATAGATAGTCTGGTTATAGGGTATTATTATAATCACTATACAAAAACCAGTAGGTATGAATCCTTTACTCTTTGAGTTGCAGCCAACTTTTGATAGTTTAGCCACCCTATGATAATCAGTCATAGTCACCGAAAAATAGTAATAGGTGGCCTGAAGCTAAAAAGGATGTAACTGAAATTTTTTAAAAGTCTTGAAGAGTAGGTATGAGCACAAAAGTGATTATTTTCCCCATACGTGTTATTTTCTTAACGCTAATCGAAATCTCTATTTGATCTACATAAAAGTTTATGTACTTCAAGGTCGAAATTCCAGTAGTTACGGAAATGGTACAATAATAAAAACGTATGGTTTTGTATTCTCCGCAAGATGTTTTTAGAAAACGAACTGGCGCGGTTTGTTCAATTAGTTTATCGAGCAGGTTATTTTTAATAAGATATTCAATCCATCACTCCCGGTCCATATTTAAAAAATTATATGTTTATGAAATTTTATCTGTAACTCAAAACTAAATTTTGCCCTACTTTTGATTTTATGGGCATTATCATCATCAGTTCATCACACTAGAATTCTGGACTAAGTTTTATGAGTTTTCGCTATTGTATTGTATAGCTGAGTGTCCCAAATAGAATCTACAGTTTTTTCTCTATATGATATCAACGTCCGCAAACTACCGACTTCTGTGAAGTTTATGGCATCTCCAAATCCATGTTAAATTATCGAATTATTGTATGTTGTCCGTTCCATTTTGTTGTAATATCAAATTTATGTTCCTCACTGATTTATTTATATCCAGATTGAGAAAGACAACCGAGTGAAATTGCTGAACGGCATGCGGCAAGACGTATTCGATATAGTCATGGCGGATCTCAAAGCTCTGGGTAGAGGAGATACGGCTGTAGCAGGACACACAGCATTGTAGTTATGCACAATGAAAACAGTCGATTAGATGAAATTGCTAATGACCTTTGTTTAGGACAGACATATTGGGTAGGGTAGATACAACGATCTCTATGTACTACTAGATGGAGCGTTCCAAACAATCGCTCTGTTCTACGCAAGTAGCCACAACTCTTCACATTCACTTTGAAACTTGTACAGTTACTACTCAGAACATTTAATTATTTACTAAATATTGACATTATTTAAGCGTAGCGTCAATATTTAGTAATAATTAAACGTTCTGCGTAGTAACTGCACAAGTTTCATTGTGAATGTGAAAGAGTTGTGGCTACTTGCGTGGAACAGAGCGATTGTTTGGAACGCTCCATCTATTGGGTAGATAAAAGAATATCAAAAGCAGCTGAATTTTTTAAATCGAACCCTCTTCCGATATCATTTTGCCCTGACAAATGTTATTGACATTCTAAGTTAATGATATAAATACACTATTTCCTATATCATACACTCTAGTATACATATATTATCTTTGATCATACAGACATACAATTTAAAGTATAGGTCCAAGTTAAAAGTACATTTTATAGTGAATTATTCACTGGCCAAAGTTGTTAGTGATTTAATTATTAATTTATAAGTGTTAATAATAATTATTGTTGTGTAATGAAATAAATTATGGTGCTCGGAAATTTTTATTTTTTTATTGTGTTGAGAGTCCCTACTACTCTGCACGGTTATAATAAAAAGGGGCGCGCAAAAAATAACTTTAGAAGCTGGACCGATGTTTTAATTCCACCAAAATTCCACCCTCATTATTCGCGTTCAATAGAAGGGTTCATGGTCAACAACTTTTGGTCTTAGTCATTTTTTTAGTACAAAATGCTTAGTTACTAGACTTTCAAACTATAATTAATATTTTATTTATGAAACTGGCTCCGGCGGCGGTTACAGCACATGCTTGGTAAGTAAATAACATTATACATTTTTAGAAAAACAGAAGATACTAACATGTGACAATTCGTATCATCAATACCTACAGTACGAGAATTTTTATCGCGCGGTACGATGTAGGTACATCGATTTGGATGTAGGTACCTTAGACGAGGCAAAGTATACAAAAAAAAGCTCGTACCCAAAAGTACAAGAATATTATTTTAAAAGATCCAAAACGACTAACATTCAGAGCCGTAAATTGTTTTAAAAAAGTCGAATGTAATTCATTGGCGAGGGGGAGGGGCGCGGGCGGCGCGAAACGCCAAGCTTGCTCTCAGGCTTCTTAAATTTATGTCTCTGGTATAGTTATCCTTTTGTTATGCTTTTACTTTTAGATATTTTGACCTCTATCAAATTTTTCGACATTGTTTTTACCTACTGATATTGATGACTATGACCCTCGGAAATCTAAGCTATGACCACATGAATACTATGACCTAAAATACATTACTACTCACCATTGACATACTATTTAATATCGTTGTACGTCACACAAAATCATTAATCCATCATCATCATTCATCCATCAATTATTTATTACGGGTGATTGCTGATTGATGGAATGATCCTTGATTGATTTTGATATAAAAATGTGATAAAAACAGTCTATCCTTGTCGAGCGCAGAGATTTTTTTGCTTTATTATCTAATAAATAAAATCGTAAACATCGCGTGTCTGTACATTGAAGATATTTGCAAATTGAGGGGTCTAAGGATAAGTAATAGAACACATTTCAATCATTTTTGGATTTTTTGTCTGTTTGTCTGTGAGTTTGTGCACGCATCACTTAAAAACTACTGAACGGATTTTGATGGACATTTCACAGAAACATGGGGCTTAATTTGGTGTAACATATAGGCGTTATTTCATTGCAATCGGTGCAGTCAATCAAAAGTTATGCGAATTTATAGTTTCCGAAAACTCTCATTCACTGCGAAGAATGTAGTAGGGTGTAAATGTTCGACTGAATTCGTGAGCGGTAGCGGGAGCGGGTATGGTACCAGTGTAATTTGAGTGTTTGAAAATTCGCATAACTTTTGACTGAGTTACCCGATTACGATGAATTTGTGGTATACGTATGCAACAAAGTAATGTTGGTCGGAATTTAAATTGCGATGGATTAGTTACGAGGACTACCTACATTTGGAGAGACGAGGGAAAGAGGTTTGAGGGGAGAGCTGAGGGGAGGGTTGAGGGAAGGGTTGAGAGGAGTATTGAGGGGAGAGTTAAAGATCTGGACATGGACATGGACATGGACCTGGACCTGGACCTGGACCTGGACCTGGACCTGGACCTGGACCTGGACCTGGATTTAAAGTATGAGTGGAAGTGGGATAGGGAAACAAAATGGGAATGGGAGCGGATCCTGTAGTCCACGCGAGCGGAGCCGCGGGCACAGCTAGTGTTTACTTAAATTTCTTAAAATAAATTAACGTTATGTATAAATTGAAGACAGAGATTGTGATTTCTGAAAATATGGGCACTAAAGTTTAGTGTAGTAAAAAGTTTGTATTAATGTCGTCGCGATGATCCACTGTTTGGAGGTTTGGATGCATGTAAGTGATTGAAGCAATATTGTTATAATGTACCTACCTATTTATTTTAACGTTTGAAATAAAGTAAAGTCGTGTTTTTTCAACAATATGCTTTATTTTTAAGGATTGATTACATTTTACAACTGGGCATGCCGTCAACCGCTTATTGCTATCTTTAAAAATACCAGTGTCTTGCATTTGTGGACTACGAGAAAGCCTTCGACTCCATCGAGATATGGGCTGTTCTGGAATCCCTGCATCGATGCCAAGTCGATTGGCGATATATCGAGGTGTTGAGATGCCTGTATAACACTGCCACCATAACCGTTCAACTCCAGAATCAGCAAACAAGGCCAATCCAGTTGCAAAGGGGGGTTAGACAGGGGGATGTTATATCCCCGAAACTGTTTACCAGCGCACTGGAGGATGTCTTTAAAACGCTGAACTGGGGAGGACGGGGCATAAGTATAAACGGCGAGCACATCTCACACCTTCGATTTACAGACGACATAGTTGTTATGGCAGAGTCACTGCAGGATCTTGAGGATATGCTGACCAGCCTCAACTGCTCTTCCAGACGAGTAGGTCTTAGGATGAACGTAGACAAGACGAAAGTCATGTCCAACTCACACGTTGACCTAAGACCGGTGATCGTCGAAAATGTCAATATTGAAGTTGTTCAGGAGTACGTCTACCTAGGACAGATAATACAGCTGGGTAGGAACAATTTCGATAGAGAAGCTGACAGAATAATCCAGTTGGGCTGGGCAGCATTTGGAAAACTGCGTCAAGTCTTCACGTCGCCTATTCCACAATGTTTAAAGACAAAAGTCTTTAATCAGTGCGTCCTGCCTGTCATGACCTACGGTGCAGAAACGTGGACACTGACAGTGGGCCTGATCCACAGGTTCCAAGTCGCTCAGCGAGCTATGGAGAGGGCTATGCTCGGGGTTTCTTTGAAGGATATGATTCGTAACGAGAAGATCCGACGAAGAACGAAAGTAACCGACATAGCCGAAATTATTAGCAAGCTGAAGTGGCAGTGGGCGGGCCACATATGCCGCAGAACCGACGGCCGTTGGGGCAGACAAGTTCTGGAGTGGAGACCGCGGATCGGCACTCGCAGGGTGGGACGCCCCGCCGCCAGGTGGACCGACGACCTGAAGAATGTGGCCGGTAGCGGCTGGATGCGGAGGGCAGAGGACCGGGTGTGGTGGCGTTCATTGGGGAAGGTCTATGTCCAGCAGTGGACTTCTAGGGGCTGATATGATGATGATGATGAAAAATACCAGAGCAATGTACCCTAACTTTATAGGCCATAGGGGCCGTTCAAGTATTACGTGAGCAGATTTCTTACCATTTTTTACCCCCCCGCCCCCCTTGTCATCAAAAGTAAGCAAAGCACTTACCCCCTCCCCCTATGCTTACGTAAACATTTTTAGTAATAAATGTTTTTTTATATTGTTATTTTTAAAATAGGAAAATTCATGAAAATATTTAACTGATACACATAGAGTAAATGACAAAAAAATATAATCAGAAATAAAGAACATAACTAACATAAAAAATATTTTCGGAACACATTAACAGTCTTCAGTCCATGAAACCTGAATCCATGATTCTAAGTTATCGATGACATTGGATTGCTGCTCAGTGTTGTGAGTCTGCTCACTTTCATCCGATTTTGGAATGTCTACGTCACTCTCATCGAGCCATTCAACATCTTGGTGCTCTAAATTTTGAATAATGCACATCAGTTCATTAGCACGACGAGCAGCGACTCTTACAGGTCTAACTTTTCCCTCTGTGGGCGTGTTTACTTTTTTATGGATCTTCTCGATGTGACGATTTAATGATTTGACGGAAGCATGATAAAGACCACACGTTTTGCATGTTCGGCTTGAGAGCCTCAATTTTACCGTCGGACAAAAATAATCGTAGGGCATTTGCAAAAAATCTTTGAGGGTAGTACTCAAGCGTAGAGCTAAATTGACTGGAAGATCAAGAAATTGTCCTCCTTCATCCAAAACCAAGTCATCAACTGTTTGTTTTACTTTTGCAGGTGGTGGAAGAAACCTGTTGTCTAGTAATCTGAATAGGCCACTTCTTGGACGACAGCATTCTGTATTTTTACATTTTACAATTTGAAGCAAGTATTGGCTTTCACGCACATGTTCTGAGTACCATTTAATGTCTGGAAATTCAGGAACATCTTGTTCATCAGCCTCAACATATTTTGCAGTAACATTATAGCCATCAATTTCCATTGAACTCCATACTTCAGCTAATACATTTCCTGCAAATTCGAAATTATATCTTTCTAATTGTTCATCAATTGTAATGCCACGTTCATCCAAATGAGACCCAAAATGGTCATGAGGCAGTATTAAACCAGCCAGTTCCCGACTCAGAGGAGCCATTCTTCGCTCTACTCTGTTATACGCACTCCTTCCAGGAGCATTGGTAGCTATAAACAATGCATCGAGATCATGTCGTTTAAAATGTTGTATAGCAAACCCTATGACTTTTTGATAACGCGGATTTTCATCTGGCCCTCCATCAACCGTCATAATTACTACTGGTTTTACTAGTCCATGGTCAGTTTTTGCTAATGGTCGAAACTCTTCAAGTTCGAGAAGCGTCTCGAAATCCTGAGCATGAGTATTAGCAGTAGATGAACTATGCTTTCCACTTCGAATAGCGATGAATGTTGGCCCAGAATATCCGACGGCTTGCGGTTGTCCTAGCATATTGGAAGTAACTTTGATACCAGCATAAACAGATGGTATTAATTTATGACGCTCAGCGATTACCCAATCGTGGTCAGGTAATTTGATTCTATATTCCATATGCATTAAAAGAGGTGCTTGCTTATTTGCCGCAGTGACGCCAATAGGGACTCGAGCTTTGTCATCTTGAGATAAGAAAAATACTTGATCTGGTCCAAGTATGGATGCAATGTTCTCTAAATAATGGATTGATGTTTCAGCGAACTTGCTATCTAAGTGGCTCTTGTGGTGATCAGTTTGAGCACGAATGAGCCTAACAGGGACTGTCGATACATGTCTTCGTCCCTCTGTAGAATTCGATTTTCTGGGAATCAAACGAAGATATGTCGCACTGCGACTAATGTCAAATCCTAGTTTACGCAGTTCTTGTGTGAGTTCGTCAAGAGTTTTTACGCTGCGAATAGATTCCGTTCGTCTCCTGTCATCACATGCACTCCCAAATAAAGCTATATCCGCAATTGTTTTCAATAGTAATGGTTGATCGCTTTCAAGTTTAGGATGTCCTACTGAATCCCTCAGAGATAGTCTTCTTTTTATTTCAGGATTTTCCTGACAAATATCTTCTAACTTTCTTTTCATACCATCCCTGTGTTTCTTCTGGGCAACTGCGTTTTGATGATTGAAATCTTCCTGTTTAAAGTATTTTTTGCTGTTTTTAGTTCCTCGCGCAACTTAATGATCTGTTTATCAACTTCAGCGCAATTTGGCATAGTATCTCTGGCAGAATACAAAGCGTTCAGATTTTTTTCGAGTAGAGTAATCTTATTTTTCAAAGCTTCTTGAGAAGGTTTTGCTCTTTGTTTATCTGCATTATTATTATTTTCGCATTGCTCTTGTGATTCATTGCCGGTTTTAATTTTATCTTCTTTCTGTTTTTCAATGTTAGAAAATGGCTGTATAATTTGTGTTTTTTCTGCAGGTTTACTGGTAGAAGACGTTGCCTAAAAATGAAAAATTTCTAAGAGTTCTGCTGGATATTCTCTTATTAAGCTACATAAATTCACCGTATTTAATAAAACCAGCGTTTAAATATTATTGAAAGCTTTTCCCCACAGAAACTCTTCACATACAGATATTGAAAACACCGTGTATTTTGTGACCAATTGCCGGAGTCGATCTTAAGAAATAAAATATCAATCATTTACCTTTTTACTTTGAGATAGGCCATCATATTTTTTACTCATAAATCGTTTTAATTGTTACAGAACGTAAAGAGAAACTTTGTACTTATATTTACTCACCTTGGAAAAAAAATGAAGCAGATTGGATTTATTTTTAGTCGCCGCTTGCAATTCTTCTTCAATTCTCTTAGATACAATAATATCTAGTTCCTTATCTGACTTTGCTTGTAATTTATAATTTCGCCAAACTTCGTTAACTAACTTTTGTACATTTTGCACTTTCGTCCCAGTATGAGATTTTTTAAAACTTTCGAACAGTTTTTGGTATATCTTGGATTTGTCTATATGATATGACATTCTAATAAGATATTTAAATTTAAATAATTAAAACGTTAAACTTTGGCTAATTGCATCAACATAAACACAAACTAAAGATAACTATCAATGCTTACAATACGTTTAGAATCCAAACAAAACAATACTGATAGATGCGCACTTGCAGCCGGCCGGCACGAGAGTGAATTATTAGACAAGTGAATAGCGCACGGTAATTTCCCCAATGCGCGGTAATTCCCCTAATCAGTTCTCAAAGCGAGTGCCTACGCATATGTATTATTTGCGGGAATCCCCGAAAAAACTTAAATAACTAACGATGACGTAATCATCATCTAGACCCCCCCACCCCCCATGTCATCCAAAATAAGCAAAACAGAGACCCCCCCACCCCCCCTTGGTGCTTACGTAATACTTGAACGGCCCCATATTGGTGAGAAAAATAGTATTAATAATCTTTATATATAAAGATTACGTGTCACGTTGTTTGTCCGCGATGGACTCCTAAACTACTGAACCGATTTTAAATTTGATTTGCACACCGTGTGCACTTTGATCCAACTTAGAAGATAGGAAAGCTTACATCTCACTTTATAGTCACAATATTATTTTATTGCAAATTATTTGTCTATTATTTGACAGTCACAATTATCTGTTAGCTCCAAACGATTCTAACAGATGGCGATATCTGTTGACTAGATTGAGTAAATATTCAGTAGATGGCGCTATGTTAAAAATACAAATGTTTCATATAAGCTACAGTTTAATAGCATAACCACTTTCCGTATGTTCATAGTACTCTTTGATAACCACCACGTGTTGCTGAAGCTAAGGTATAACCTAAATTTATTTTGTAATAAACGAAATACAGTGAAATTCAATTGTTCTTACTTTTTTTATAAATGAACTATGAAAATGTGTGAGTGTAGGTAATTGGTCCAGAATATTCTAGATTGTTCTCAAAATTACAAGAATGATCTGGGAAGTTCTGTTTATAGTATCAGAAAACGACGATTTGTGAAAACTGTCAATGTCATGTCGGCTATCTGCGAGTCCTTAAATATTGCACGATACGTAACTAAGCCACGCGAAAGAAGTCGCGGGCAACAGCTAGTATAATAAATAAAAATGAAATGCATGCTTCAGAAGTTCTTTATCAATAATTTATTTATTTATTATATTTATGTACATAATAATGTCACATCAACTGCACAAGCTTGCAGAATGGCTAATCTAATCTAATCTAATAAATAAAATCGTAAACTTGGCGTGTCTGTACATTGAAGTAATTTGCAAAAAAAAAAATTTGGGGGGTCTAAGGATAAGCAACAGAACACATTTCGATCATTTTTGAAATTTTTGTTTGTTTGTCTGTTTATCTGTTTGTCTGTGAGTTTGTGCACGCATCACTTAAAAACTACTGATCGGGCTTTGAGGGATTTTTCACAAAAATATGGGGATTAACTTAACTTAACATTTAGTCTTTATTTCATCGCAATCGGCTATCTAAATCAAAAGTTATAGACATTTTTAGTTTTCAAATACATTAGTAGGTAAGGTTAGTATGCAATATATTGCAAATAAAATAGTATTTCCGTACTATTCAGATTGCGATGAGTGGATTACATTTGGAGCTGCAAATAGGAGTTGGAATGGGAGTGGGAGTGGGCGTGGGTGTGGGAAAAGGGGAGTGGGTGTGGGAGCGGAAGCGAAAGCGGAAGCGGGAGGTCAGCGGGAGCGGAAGCGAGAGCGGGAGCGGAAGCGAGAGCGGGAGCGGAAGCGAGAGCGGGCTCGGGATCGGGTGCGGGACCGGAGCTCCCGCACCCGATCCCGAGCCCGCTCTCGCGGGAGGGGGAGCGGGAGGGGGAGCGGAAGCGGAAGCGGGAGCGGGAGTGGGAATAGGAGTTGGAATGGGAGTGGGCGCGGGCGTGGGAAAAGGGGAGTGGGTGTGGGAGCGGTAGCGGGAGCGGTAGCGGGAGCGGGAGCGGGAGCGGGAGCGGAAGCGAGAGCGAAAGCGGGAACGGGAGCGGGAGAGGGCTTGGGAGCGGGACTAGATCGGGAGGGGGAGCGGAAGCGCCAGCGAGAGCGGAAGCGCCAGCGAGAGCGGGAGTGGGAATAGGAGTTGGAATGGGAGTGGGCGTGTTCATGGGAAAAGGGGAGTGGGTGTGGGAGCGGGAGCGGGAGCGGGAGCGGGAGCGGGAGCGGAAGCGGAAGCGAAAGCGGGAGGGGAGCGGAAGCGAGAGCGGAAGCGGGAGCAAGAGCGGAAGCGGGAGCGAGAGCGGAAGCGGGAGCGGGGGCGGGAGCGGGATAGGGCTCGGGAGCAGCTGCGTGACCGGAGCGGAAGCGGGAGCGAGA
The DNA here is from genome assembly GCA_947086405.1 of Esperia sulphurella. Lineage (NCBI taxonomy): Eukaryota > Metazoa > Arthropoda > Insecta > Lepidoptera > Oecophoridae > Esperia > Esperia sulphurella. Next base: position 6,672,303 of record OX352270.1, on the reverse strand, counting down.
GCGGAAGCGGGAGAGGGCTCGGTAGCGGGAGCGGGACCGGAGCGGGAGTGGGAGTGGGAATGGGAGCGGATTCTGTAGTTCACGCGAGCGGAGCCGCGGGCACAGCTAGTAAATAATAATAATTTATTCCAGGTCTTCAAATCCCATTGATCCCACTCCACAGTGGTTTTAATTACTGTAAGCCTGCTTGTCACTGGGCACCTTATCTCATGTCCTATGTAGTAGCATTAAGTAAACTTATTTTCAAAGGTGTTATATCATCGAGTAATCGTAACTGCCGCAGAGGTGACAAAGGGTATTTAGCAAAGATGAGTAATCTACTGAAGAAGCCATTAAGCCAATCTACTCCAATATTGGATAGGAACGACTGGATTGTTGTAGGGATATCTGGTGAGTTTATGTATGACCTATGTTAGATTTTTATTATAAGTGAAGCAAGTCAGAGGCAAATAAGGGGTTTTCTAATAACACTTTTTTTTGGTGTAAGAATCCTTCTATACATCAAATATCTAGGATCCAAAGTTTTCTGACATTGTAGTAATAAAATAGGTGTGATAATGATAATTTGGTAGTGCATACAGTGCTAACGATCTTGGTGGTGGAGACACTGCCATGCATATGTTGACACATACTCTAGTTTTGGATAATGTTTTAGTCGCACTTGACTATTTTTAATTTGTATGGTACGGTAAAAAAAATTTGTTTAAAAAGGCTTTGCACATTAAATTAAATGGAATATTCACCACTATGTATGTGTTGTGATGATAAGATATAAGTTATCAGTACGATAAGATAACACACGTGCTCGCGATAGTATTTTCTGTTTTCAGTGTCCCTGATTGAGTGTTTTGTTATTTGTGTTGAGTTGGTGGTGGTTACTTGGTATCCGGTAAGTATAGTGGATGCTTCATATTACCTAATATGTCGTTCTTCGACGGGGGAGGATCTGGTACTAATGACATTAATATGTCTGAGGTGCACTCAGGTCTGTCTGTTGATATGTTTTCCCAGAGCCAGAACCAAGAACTGGAAAATAATACCAAAAAGCAGGCATGAAACGACAGAATGACTCACAAGCTTATCCACATGCGAAAAAAGATTCATCTCCCACAGCATCAGTTCAAGAGACCTACACAAAACCTGGCTATGAGCAAGACTCTAAAATAAATACTCCCTGACAGACAAAGTCCCATTCTCTGTTTTCGTTTCACGAACTTTTCTGCTAATTTTAAAAATCAGCGAAGTGTCATCGGCAAATAAAACTATATTGATTTTGATTTTTGATATACAAGAAAAAGAAATGGGCCCAGAACTGAACCCTGGGGTACCCCCATTTTCACAAATGACCCAGATGACCGTAATCTACTTTTTGTACTCTTTTTTTCTAAGCTAGATTTAAGTAATTCGAATGCTCTGTCTTTAACGCCATAATGTTTCAATTTAAGTAGCGAGGTTTCGTGATCAACACAATCAAATGCCTTGGAGAGGTCGCAGAAGACGCCTATTGCATCATGGAAGTCTTCCCAATCCCACTCCTCCAATCCTAATACCTCTTCCAACGGCACAGGTCTTTGGCTATCTGAATTTCTTAATAAGCTCCCCTTTCGTCCCCTCTCACGACTGTCTCCCCTCATCTCATCCTCCTCCCATCACCTCTGACAAAATGAATGATCCGTCTATTTATACACAACAATATACTGAATGTCCTCAAAGGGTGAAAGATCGTAAAAAAACTGGGGCAAAAAAAATAATTGTAGAAATATAGTTTAAACAAATGGTTTATGGTTGACTATTATCAATAAGATAGTAATCTATGTCAGGAGAGCAAAATCATTGTGTGATTACTTGTCTTGTTTGTCTTCGACTTGAAGGACTTGATTTACAGGTGTAACATGCAGCGGTAAAACGACGCTGGCAAAAAGACTGCTAACTGCTCTGACTCCTGCATACATCTACCACCAAGACCAATACTTCTATCGAGATGACAGTCCGAATCACATTGTATGTGAAGGCCTAGAGCACAACAACTATGACATACTATCGGCGTTAGATATGCCGCGGATGTATGATGACGCCATGCGGACCATTAATGGCGAAGGGAAAGCTCACGCTGTCAGCACGGACCGCAAGCCAGGGCGGAGAGAGGTGCCAGGGAAGATGTTCCTTATTTTAGAAGGATTTTCTGTTCTCAATTATAAACCATTGTTGGAGCTGTGTGATTTAAGGTTAGGTCCTATTGTTTGTAGGCTATAAATAAATGGCTTTTTTATGTACTAGCTTTTGCCCGCGACTTCGTCCGCATATATTTTGATATTTACACATCTTCACTGCTTTTAACGATTATTTTGGTTTCCCATAGGAATGAGATGTTTTTCGGGATAAAAACTATCCTATGTTATATTCCAAGATCTAACCTATATGCACATATAGGTTAGGTTAGATGAAACTTAGCACAAGCTAAGTTTCATCCCGATCCCTCCAGTGGTTAAAGCGTGATTGAGTAACAAACATACAAACTTTCGCATTTATAATATTAGTGGAATTATTATTGTTTTTAGCACATATGTAAATTAAATTTGTATTTTTCACAAAATTTAATCAGCACAGCCTACTAATAGGACATCACGGTTGGGGCACAGGCCCACACTCTTAAACAGGGTGTAGGTACCCTGTTTTTGTAAAAAAGAAATTGCCAGCGTTTTTCTACATTTGTATTACTATGAACAGTACGCGTTGGGGAAGACCTATGTCCAGCAATGGTTGACGATAGGCTGATAATATTGTTGAAAAGTTTGTCGTATTTGCAGGTACTACTTCGTGCTGGAATACCGTGAGTGTCTAGAGCGCCGCGTGCACCGGGTGTACGATCCACCGAACATCGAGGGTTACTTTGATCAGTGTGTATGGCCAGAACACATCAAATATAGAGCAGAGGTAAATATAATGCCCAAAATGGGCATATACAAAAAATAATTCCCAAAAACTTAATGTCTATCAAAATAATATGGAAAGATGCATGCGAAACATAAAACTAAAAGATATAATCAAACTTTCGGCAAACAAAGCCAAATCAAAGACAAAAAATGTAAATGAAATAATAAAACAACAAAAATGGCACTGGACAGGCCATATGATGAAGCCTTAGATTAATAATCTAAGTATGAAGCAAAACATGCAAATGGTCAAAAGTTATTTGTACCACAAATGAGCAAAGATATTTTTTATGCTGGGAGTGCTGACTTTAAAGAACTTGCGAAGAAGCCTAGAATTGCCTAGAATAGACTACAGAGCACAGTGAGTGATTTAAATGCACGAGACATAAAAAAATTTGCTCTCGTGTAAAACATACAACATTTCACCTCTGCCAGCGAGAAAAGAAAAAAAAAAATATTTTTTTATTTAAACGTTGCGTTCTGAAACTGCGATGCTTGAAATTTATTTAAAATCAAGTAAACATGATATTTTAAGTAAGCGATACTAACATTTACTAGTAAATCGGTACTAGATAATTTATAAATATTTTAAATATTCCGTATATACAGGGTTACAGGAAAAGTCGTGCTAGATCCCTTAAGGGTGTGGAGCACCCATCATTTCTGACTTATTTCACTATGAAACACCCTACCCTAAACTTAACCCTTTTCGAGATATTCGACTTTTAATTTTTTTATTGAAAATTGCTGATTTTTAGGCTACTACATTTATTTTTGTTTATTTTGTGTATCTTATTATTATTATTATTGCATTTTTACATGTGTAGTAAGATGCTTTAGGACGTCAATCATTAAAATAGTGCACAAGTTATTTGAATAGACCGTAGTAGACAAGTGAAAGAAAAGAAATAAAAAACATATTAGAAAGTTTATTTTTCTCTAAGGGATATCTAAAAAAAATATTATGGTAATTGTTCGGCAGATGTTTTTTAAAATATCTACGGTTCATCAGCTATCTAACGAGGTATAATAATGTAGGGTTTTATTCAAATGCATTCAAAAAAATTTAGTTTCATAGGCGACAGTGGAGAAGAAAATGTATACTTAGCCCTAAAAAGTAAAATAAAACAATAGGTAAGCATGAAATGCCATTTATTAAAGGTTTTCTCACAACTTTTTCTTTTTCTACAGTTCATGTTCAACATGGCCGCCTCTATTTCTAATACATTATCGCATCCTTCTACGGAGACCGGTCTTCACTACGCCAGTGGTCAATGTGGTCCTCATTTTATTTGCTGCATCCACAATCCTTTCTCTTAAGTCTTCCACAGACAAAACTGGATTCGGCTCGCTGTACACGAGACTTTTCATGCAGCCCCACACATGAAAATCCATGGGGGTTAGGTCCGGACTTCTTGCTGGCCATGGCAATGGCCCACCTCGTCCAATCCATTTGTTTGGATAATTTGTGTCCAGCCAGTCTCTGACACTTCTCCTGAAATGGGCAGGGCAGCCATCGTGTTGGAACCACATGTCCCTGATCAGGTTGAGTGGCAGATCATCCAGCAAATCACTCAAGTCTGCTCTCAGGAAATTTTCGTAGCTTTCCCCGTTTAGATTATCCGGGAGAAACCTTACTTTCTGAGAGCTTTCTTTTTTTCTTAATTTCCTGATTAAGAAGTCTGTGGAAGACTTAAGAGAAAGGATTGTGGATGCAGCAAATAAAATGAGGACCACATTGACCACTGGCGTAGTGAAGACCGGTCTCCGTAGAAGGATGCGACAATGTATTAGAAATAGAGGCGGCCATGTTGAACATGAACTGTAGAAAAAGAAAAAGTTGTGAGAAAACCTTTAATAAATGGCATTTCATGCTTACCTATTGTTTTATTTTACTTTTTAGGGCTAAGTATACATTTTCTTCTCCACTGTCGCCTATGAAACTAAATTTTTTTGAATGCATTTGAATAAAACCCTACATTATTATACCTCGTTAGATAGCTGATGAACCGTAGATATTTTAAAAAACATCTGCCGAACAATTACCATAATATTTTTTTTAGATATCCCTTAGAGAAAAATAAACTTTCTAATATGTTTTTTATTTCTTTTCTTTCACTTGTCTACTACGGTCTATTCAAATAACTTGTGCACTATTTTAATGATTGACGTCCTAAAGCATCTTACTACACATGTAAAAATGCAATAATAATAATAATAAGATACACAAAATAAACAAAAATAAATGTAGTAGCCTAAAAATCAGCAATTTTCAATAAAAAAATTAAAAGTCGAATATCTCGAAAAGGGTTAAGTTTAGGGTAGGGTGTTTCATAGTGAAATAAGTCAGAAATGATGGGTGCTCCACACCCTTAAGGGATCTAGCACGACTTTTCCTGTAACCCTGTATACTTAACTTTAATTTCAATGAATGTTAAATCGCTACGCCAAAATAAGTTTCTGACCGAACCATCGCCCAGTTTATCGTCAAAAGGTGGTGCTCGATACTTCGAAATTCGAATCACTTTTACTCACGCTCGCACGGCTCGCAGCAAAAAATGATGTTGCTGCTAATTTTTACGCACCAAAAGCGCCCTTTCGACCTTGAGAGGTGAAAAGGGTATTGTGGAGTGGTACCTGACAGACGGGAGAAGAAAACGAGGTAGACCATACCTTAGATGGGGTCAGATGACAAAAAAATACTTGTGGACACAAAAGGCAAAGGACCGTACTTTGTGGAAACATTTGGGCAGAGGTCTATGTCGAAGTGGTCGATGTTATAATAAATATACAAAATATATACCTAATTAGATTTAAGATACAGCTTCGATAAATGAAGGTGGAACATAGCGATGGTTACGTTTGTTTCATCTAGTTGTACATTTATATCGTTGGCTACAATGTATTTTTTACAGTATTTATATCTTTCCAGATTGAAAACGATGATCGAGTGAAATTAATGGATGCGATGCGGCAAGATGCATTCGGTATAGTCATGGCGGACCTGCAAGCGCTGGGGGCAGTGGAGATACGAGAGTAGCAGGAACAGGACAGCGCACTACTATAAGGTCAACAGTCCACTGGAAGAGATTGCTAATGACATTTAATATAGGACAGTCCTAAGGTATCCTAAACAAGATCAGTTGTACATTGGTGAGGTAGAACAGTAACATACCTACTCGATTTTAATATCTTAATGGCCAACACGATATTGCGGTCTTCTCTTAGAATAGAACACAAGTATGGTTATCATTTAAGTGTACAGTGTTTACACAGAAACCAGTACAGGGTTGAGGTTGAAAACTTCCTGTATTGTTTAATGTTCTACGTTACTCCTGCGTTACGGTACCTTATGCTGCTATAATAATTGTAAATGGATAAATACCTACGTATATAATATATATAAAACTGGTCATTTATCGTTGCGCACTGACTGTACCTAGTTTATTCCAATTGCTGATTTGCCTATGTTCAGCAATCTGGTCAGTTCAGGAGATGATCATTATTTTCTTTCTTCGTAATTTTGTATAACTTATCCACCATCACCAATAGATTTACATGGGGGTAACTTTTCATTACAGGGTGTACCTATGATAGTACAAAGATGATTTTTGCTAATTTAGAAAAAAAAAGTTCTTCAGCATTCGATACTGTATGAAATTAATAGTAATAATATTATCTCTGACAACGTTGTTTGATGTATAATTCTGGAACAAATGGTAGTAACAAACGTTAGTTTTTTTTATATTTTAAGTTATTTAAATCAACTTAATTATTATCATCGCCGTACAGACGACAAACATACAATTTAAGTTTAATTGGTTTTATACGTAACATTTTTGCTGGCCAAAGTGGATTATGTAGTTATTTATATATGTATAAGTGTTGTTAGTTATTAATATTATATACAATTGTTAACAGAATAAGATTAAATTATGGCGTTTAAAATTACAATTTTTTATTCTTTTTGGCTTATTGTACCTCCTGTGATTGATTGATGAATATCTTATTAGAGGCATCTTCAGAATAACCGCGGGTGTGGTGACGTTTATTGGGGAAGGCCTATGTCCAGCAGTATATGTCGCAGGGCTAATATGACGATGAACTGTATTATTTGTATAAAACGATGAAAACAGTACTAAGTAAACACATCGATTAAATAATTTATGATAAGGATAACGTCATCAGCTTCTTCTCCAAAACCACTAAATGAATTCGTATGTGGTTTTCACTGTTGGATAGCTTGGTTAACGTGGGTATTTTCAGGCTGGAAACAAACACCTTTTTTAAGCAGGCGAATCTGCGAGCAACAGTTTTAATATAATGAAGTCGAAAGAGTGTATGTGTGTTTCTTTCACAGCTTGGCTATTCAACTCATTTCCATAAATTTTTGATTAGTACATGTTTAATGACCTGATGTACTGGATCTGAGTAAAACCATTATTTGAAATATGTTTTCTGTATTAAATTTTCTGAAAAAGTGATTGTTATTATTGACAATTGACATATATGTTTTCTTTTATAACATATGGCGTGAACATACCGCCCACCAAGGACATAATTGAAATAACTGTCCTTCTATACTTAACTATTATAAAGCAACCACTTATTGCAACTGGTTGTTGAAATTCCTTGATGAGTGGTATTTACAAGTTAATATAACAATAAAAACTAAAACAATACGTAGGTACTTCCTTATTGAACTCAAAAAACATAAAACATAATGAAACTCAAACAAAAATATTCTCAATTAATTAACTTAATCTACTGCAATAGGTAATATACATAATTTTGAAATCGATCTTTTTAGCATCGACGTCTTGATACGTAATGTCACTACACGTGTTAAATTATCAAGGCCTGGATGTTTATGTTCAACACGTCCCAACAGTCAACGACTTGGTGGCAAGTCGTCTTATTTTACCAAGACTATATCTCCAACATTTAGCTCCGGAACTTGTCTTGCCCACTTATATCTATGTTGAAATTGGCTAGTTTGTATCGGAACTCCCATTATATGTTATTGGTCTCGAATTTAAACATGCCTCGATCTGACTTAGAAGTGTACTCATTTCTTCATAAGTCAATTTAGATTCCCCAATGACTCTTTTTAAATGGAATTTAGTCGACTTTACACCAGCTTCCCATAAGCCACCGAAATTTGGTGCGTGAGGTGGTATAAAGTGCCATTCAGTCCAATTTGTTTCCAGGTACTCTATAACTGATTGTTGTGTAGCAGATAATTGTTGCAATTCTTTAGCTGCGCCAAGGAAATTTGAACCATTGTCACTCCATAATTGCATACAATGACCGCGTCTGGATACAAATCTTCTAAAAGCTGCCAGGAATCCCTGTGTATTCATGTCACTTACTACCTCTAAATGCATAGCACGAGTGGCCATACACACAAATAAGCAAATATAACCTTTGTATAAACGGTGTCCTCTACCTTTTGTAGTTCTTAAGTTTATTGGATCAGCATAATCAACTCCACTATTAAGAAATGGCCTAGAAGGAGTGCATCTGACTGAAGGAAGAGAACCCATCATTTGAGTTTTCACATTAGCATTATTTTTAATACATGTTATACATCTACGCATGTAATGTTTCACTAGACTTTTAACACCAATAATCCAGTATGCTGATCTAATATAATTGATCATTTGTTGAGGACCCCCATGTAAAGTTCTATAATGTGCTTCAGCAACAATTAATCTTGATAAGTGTGACGTATGTGCTAAAACTACTGGATGTTTTGTCTGCTCATCCAGTTGTGAACTCTGTAATCTACCACCAACTCTGATTACATCTGCATCATCTATATATGGACACAGTGATTTTAATTTGCTTCCTTTAGATTTTATAAAACCTTGATCTTTAACCTGTATTCTTCACGAAATTCTTTCTTTTTGACTTTGTTTTATACAGCATTGTAAGGAGCATCTATTTCTTTGTTCTGTAAATATCTTATAACTGTTTTATCTTTTTTGTAAGTAAGAAATCGCCTACAATATGCTACTACTCTCAAAAGTTTCTTGAGAGATGAAAATCGTGTCAAAATTGACTCTTGAATTTGTGTAAAATGTGCTTTCATCGACTCCTCTAAATGAATATCAAAATTCTTCGGTTTGTTGTAATTTATAATTGGTTCCTTAAGAAACTGCGGTCCTAACAACCAAATATTGTTCTGAGCAAGTGCAGCTGGTGGCAAACCTTTTGAGGCACAATCCGCTTGGTTATCCTTGGATGATACATGAGCCCATTGTGATGAATCTAAAGACGTCAATATCTCCGATACGCGATTGCCCACGAAGGTCTTCCACCTACTTGGATGGCTGTTTAGCCATGCAATTACTACGGTTGAATCAGTCCATGCTTTTATATTGTCTTTGTGGATATGCATAACCTCTGCTACTTCCACCAGCAACCGAGTCAACAATACTGTACCACATAACTCTAAACGAGGTATGCTGATCTGTTTAATTGGTGCTACCTTGGTTTTAGCAACTAACAGAGACACTTGAATATTCCCTGTTTCGTTGATCACCCGAACGTACGCTACTGCACTGTACGCAATTTTTGACGCGTCACTGAAACCATGTATCTCAACGGTAGAATCCGTTCCTGTCATTCCAAGCCATTTAGGAATGTGAACTTTAGTGAGATGTGACAACTCATCACGGTAAGTACTGAATTCTTTTAACAATTCGCTAGGTACATTCTCATCCCATTCTATACCTGTAAGCCACAATTATTGTATAAATATCTTTGCTATTATCACGCTGGGTGCTAACCAACCCAATGGATCATATAAATGTGCAATATCTGATATTATAGGTCTTTTTGTTACAGGCCCAGGTTTCGACGGCAGTTCTACAGAATACTTGAAGACATCATCCCTTCTGTTCCAGGTAATTCCTAAGATTTTGACTGCAGCATCTAGTTTTATATTTATCTCTTCATTGAACCTTTCATCTTTCTTCTCGTTGTTCTCAACTTCTGTATCTGGTGTACTTGTGAACTGTTTTTTATTTTCTATCTTACATTTACTAATTATGCTTAATAGTTATTTACTGTTGCTATTCCATTTCTGTAAGTCGAAACCTCCCCGACCAAGCAAGGCTTTCATTTGCTTGTACAACTCTACACCTTCGACTGTTTTACACCCAGACAATAGATCGTCCATATAAAACGAGTCAATAACCTTTTTTGCTGCAAGTGGATATCGTTGACCTTCATCTTGTGATACCTGCTGTAAAGCTTTCACCGCCAGATAAGGAGCAGAAGCTGTTCCAAATGTGACAGTCAGTAACTCATAATCCTGTATTGGTTCTTTTGGATCTCTTTTCCACACTATTCTTTGATATACTGTATCTTCATTTGCAACTCTCACTTGGCGATACATTTTTCAATGTCCGCTACTAAACCAATTTGATGTACACGCCATCTTATTAGTAAATGACGCAAATCAGGCTGCAAGGTGGGTCCAATCATCAGTGAATCATTAAGAGATACTCCGTTTTGATTTCTACAGGATGCGTCAAATACAACTCTGACCTTAGTTGTCAATCTTACTTCTATGACAACGGCATGACGTGGTAAATATACAGCTACTTCTTTTTGATTTTCTTCTTTTTTTACAAGTTTCATGTGTCCTAAGCTCGAGTATTCATCCATTACTGCTGTGTATCTTTCTTTCAGATTTTCATCTTTGAGTAATTTTTTTTCTAATGTCTTAAATCTTCTTACAGCTATTTCCCGTGAATTACCGCCGCTGCAGGAGGGATTTTCTTCGCAAAACGGTAGCTTTACAATATATCGTCCATCTTTTGCTCTTTGGGTAGTAGCTGCAAATAATTCTTTACACCGTTGATCTTCTTCAGTAAGTATCTTCTTTGAGTTAGGCAACTGCTCTTCAATTTCCCAAAATTTCCTCAAAAGTTCATTATCGTTGACCTTTGCATGCATTACTGTGATCTTTGTTGAACTTTCATTTGATCTTTCAGAGTTGACTACACCAGACAAAATCCACCCTAGACTGTACTGTGCAATCAAAGGTCCATTTGGCAACTTCTTTACACCTTCCTTTAAGATCTGACCGTAAACATCAGCTCCTAACAAAATATTAATTTTTTTGGGAAAGTTGAACTGTGGATCAGCTAGATTTAACCCTTCCAAATCTATCCAATCATGTATGTCTACTCTTCTTTCTGGAAGATTAGTAGTGATTTTCTTCAATACATATGATGTGACCTCTATTTTGAACTGTGGATCTATTAATGACTGAATGATAAAGGTCACCATATTTTTTGAAACTATTGTACAATCGCCACCTAATCCAGAAATTATTCCTTTAATTGAATTTTTCTTCAAACGTAAACTCTGTACAGTATCTTCAGTAACAAAGGACGCCTGAGAACCTTGATCAAGCATCGCCCTGATTATTTGAAATTCCCCAGAACGTGACTGAGCATTTATCAACGCGGTCGCTAACAGCACTTACTTTGAACTGGTGATTTTTTGTGTTGAAAGACACGTAACTATTGGATCTGAAGACGTATGTTGAAAGCATCCAGGGGATGAGTTGGTTTGACCAAATCGACCAACTGCAACCTTTGGCTCAAGATTAGACTGGTGGATGTAAAAGCGAATGATGTCTCTTTTTACAGATATGACAATTGGTGGTTTTTTGGCATTGCTTTATTGAGTGATTTGAACCTAAACAGTTAAAACAAATATTATTTTTTGTGATAAATTCATGCCTGTTGTTAAAATTTAGTTTTATAAATTCTTGACAAAAACATAGTTTGTGACTTTCCGAACAGTATTCACAACGAATATTGAAAGGTTTAGTTGTTAATAAAGCCTTGACACCGCATGGTGTATGTGAACTATTGTTTAAATGCGTTGACATCTTGACATCTTTCGTTGGTCAATACATTCCAGTGCTCTAAAACGACTTTCAATGAAAGTTTTGAACTGTTCAAGCGATGGTAATTTCGTAGAATTATCATTCGAGACGCTGATCTCCCACTGTTTACGTGTTTCTTGGTCTAATTTATAAGTTACAACGTGTATGATAATTACGTCCCAAGTACTCACATCAATCTTCAAATTTTTTAGTGCACCCATACAGTCATTGGTGGTATCTAACAACTCTTTTAGTGCCGACGCAGATTCGATGTTCATTCGTCTTTGAGTAAATAAACGTTTTTAAACATAAACATAACTTTATTCATTTTAAAATATGATTAGCTAAAAACCGTTGTAGCGATTGCGTTGTAAAAATTATTGTAGCGATTATCTAATAGTGACCAACATCGACTGTAATTATCATTACTCGTGGGTATATGGCGTAATTAATACGCCATATACCTGCTTCGCCAATGAGATGACCTTTTAAATATTGCATCCTTTGCACATTATCTATATTATTATTGTTATGCACAAGTGAAATAAACAAATCATGAAATGTTGTCCATTATGAATATTTTCCCGAAAAGGTAGGTATAGTAATTTTTAGCAATTTCACTAGCGAACGACAGTCGGAAGAAGTGTTTGAATCTTGAGGTGATTGATTAAACTTTACAATCGAACTTAAAATTTTATTTAATGAAAATTTCATTTCCGTTTTATAATGTATATAAGATTCTTCCACCTTATCATACACTTCTTCCTTAACATAGACAGAAGTAGCTAAATTGGCTGACTCACAAGTTTCGTACATTTTTGCATTATTCGAACAAAACAGTAACCAATCTCTTTCCAAATTTTCTAATCTATTCTCCAAATATTCTTTGGTTATTCGTTCCTTTGGAGATTTTTTATAGTTTGTGGACGCCGCATTTATTTTCCTTTGAATGTCACGTTGTATATTAATGAATCCTTCCATCTTTGTAAAAGTAATTTTCAATTTACTCACTCTCTGCGTATCTCCACGAAAGCCCGCCGATCACCGCTTTGGTGATTTTATACTGCTGCTACAATCGTACTGCACTGCTGTCGAGTACGAGGTTTTAAAAAAAAACCTTGAACTATAAGAACTATATTTCCGTTTACTGTCGTACTCCACTGCTGCCGAGTATGAAGGTTTTCCAAAGACCCTTGAACTATTTGAACTTTGCGAACGATATAGCCGTTTAGGTAATATCCGGCTCTAAAAGGACCATGTTTAATGACCTGATGTACTGGATCTAAGTAAAACCATTATTTGAAGTATGTTTTCTGTATTAAATTTTCTGAAAAAGTGATTGTCATTATTGACAATTGACATATATGTTTTCTTTTATAATATATGGCGTGAACAGTACACATAACATCATGTATTTGGCTCATGTTTACCTCTGGAACAATGGTTCCCTCGGGAAATAAAAACTTGCTCCACGCGGGCGAAGCCGCGGGCGTTTGCTAGTCAGTCATAGTCACCGAAAAATTAAAACTAACATAGGTACTAGGTGGCTTGAAGCTAAAAAGGATGTAACTGAATTCTTTTAAAGTTCTTGAAAAGTAGGTATGATAACAAAGTGATTATTTCCCCCATATGTGTTATTTTCTTAACGCTAATCGAAATCTCTATTTCATCTACATAAAAGTTTATGTACTTCTAGGTCGAAATTCCAGTAGTTATCAAAATGGTACAATAATAAAAACGTATGGTTTCGTATTCTCCGCAAGAAGTTTTTGCAAAATGAACTGGCGCGGTTTGTTCAATTAGTTTATCGAGCAGGTTATTTTAATTCAATCCACTACCCCCGGTCCATATATATAAAATTATATATGTTCATGAAATTTTATCTGTAACTCAAAACTAAAATTTGTCCTACTTTTGATTTTATGGACATTTTCATCATCAGTTCATTACACTAGAATTCTGGACTAAGTTTTATGGAGTTTTCGCTATTGTATTGTATAGCTGAGTGTCCCAAATAGAATCTATAGTTTTTTCTCTATATGATATCAACGTCCGCAAACTACCGACTTCTGTGAAGTTTATGGCATCTTCGAATCCATGTTAAATTATCAAATTATTGTATGTTGTCCGTTCCATTTTGTTGTAATATCAAATTGATGTTCCTCACTGATTTATTTATATCTCCAGATTGAGAAAGACAACCGAGTGGAATTGTTGAACGACATGCGGCAAGACGTATTCGATATAGTCATGGCGGATCTCAAAGCTCTGGGTAGAGGAGATACGGCTGTAGCAGGACACACAGCATTATAGGTAGGTATGCACAATCAAAACAGTCGATTAGATGAAATTGCTAATGACCTCTGTTTAGGACAGTAATATTGGATAGGGTATATAAAAGAATATCAAAAGCAGCTGAATTTTGCTTAAATCGAACCCTCTTCCGATATCATTTTGCCCTGACAAATGTTATTGACATTCTAAGTTAATGATATAATTAAACTATTTCCTTTATCATAGAGTCATACAATTTAAAGTACATTTTATAGTGAATTATTCATTTGCCAAAGTTGTTAGTGATTTAATTATTAATTTAGATTTATAAGTGTTAATAATAATTATTGTTGTGTAATGATTTAATGAAATAAATTATGGTGTTTGGAATTTTTAATTTTTTTATTGTGTTGAGAGTCCCTACTACTCTGCACGGTTATAATAAAAAGGGGCGCGCAAAAAATAACTTTAGAAGCTTGACCGATGTTTAAATTCCACCAAAATTCCACCCTCATTATTCGCGTTCAATAGAAGGGGTCATAGTCAACAACTTTTGGTCTTAGTCATTTTTTTAGTACAAAATGCTTAGTTACTAGACTTTCAAACTATAATTAATATCTTATTTATGAAACTGGCGCCGGCGGCGGTTACAGTACATGCTTGGTAAGTAAATAACATTATACAATTTTAGAAAAACAGAAGATACGAACATGTGACAATTCGTATCATCAATACCTACAGTACGAGATTTTTTAGCGCGCGGTACGATGTAGGTACATCGATTCGGATGTACCGTAGACGAAGCAAAGTAAACAGAAAAACTCGTACCCAAAAGTACAAGAATATTATTATAAAATATTCAAAACGACTAATATTCAGAGCCGTAAATTGATAATATAAAAGTCGAATGTACTAATTCATCTCAGAAGAATAATAATCCATTCGTTCTTCTGAGTAATTCATTGGCGAGGGGGAAGGGCGCGGGCGGCGCGAAACGCCAAGCTCGTTCTCAGGATTCCTAAATTTATGTCTCTGGTATAGTTATCCTTTTCCTAAGCGTTTACTTTTAGATATTTTGATCTCTTTCTATCAAATTTTCCGACATTGTTTTTGCCATGTTTTTACCTACTGATATTGATGATGAATTGATGACTATGACCCTCAGAAATCTAAGCTATGACCACATGAATACTATGACCGTTTACGTTACCACTCACCATTGACATACTATTTAATATCGTTGTATGTCACATAAAATCATTAATCCATCATCATCATTATCCAAACTATCATCATTCATCCATCAATCATTTATTACGGGTGATTGCTGATTGATGGATGGATCCTTGATTGATTTTGATATAAAAATGTGATAAAAATAGTCTATCCTGGTCGAGCGCGGAAATTTGTTTTGCTTTCTAGTTACTTAAATTTCTTAAAATTAATTAACGTTATGTATGAAGTTAAAAAGTTTGTATTAATGTCGTCGCGATGATCCACTGTTTGGAGGTTTGGATGCATGTAAGTGATTGAAGCAATATTGTTATAATGTACCTACCTATTTATTTTAACGTTTGAAATAAAGTAAAGTCATGTTTTTTCAACAATATGCTTTACTTTTAAGGATTGATTACATTTTACAACTGGGCATGCCGTCAACCGCTTATTGCTATCTTTAAAAATACCAGAGCAATGTACCCCAACTTTATAGGCCATAATGGTGAGAAAAATAGTATTAATAATATAATATATAAAAATGAAATGCATGCATCAGAAGTTCATAATCAATAATTTATTTATTTATTATATTTATACACTTAATAATGTCACATCAACTGCACAAGCTTGCAGAATAGCTAATAAATAATAATAATAATTTATTCCAGGTCTTCAAATCCCATTGATCCAACATTCATAGTGGTTTTAGTTACTGTAAGCCTGCTTGTCACTGGGCACCTCATCTCATGTCCTATGTAGTAGCATTAAGTAAACTTACTTTCAGAGGTGTTATGTCATTGAGTAATCGTAACTGCAGCAGAGGTGACAAAGGGTATTTAGCAAAGATGAGTAATCTACTGAAGAAGCCATTTAGCCAAGCTACTCCAATATTGGACAGGAACGACTGGATTGTTGTAGGGATATCAGGTAAGTTTATATACACCTATGTTCGATTTTTATTATAAGTGAAGCAAGTCAGGGGCAAATGGGAGTTTGATCTTTGGTTAGAAACAAATAAGGGGTTTTCTAATAAAACTTTTTTTTGGTGTAAGAATCCGTTACCACATACCAATACATCAAATATCTAGGATCCAAAGTTTTCTGACATCGTAGTAATAAAATAGGTGTGATAATGATAATTTGGTAGTGCATACAGTGCTACCGATCTTGGTGGTGGAGACACTGCCATGCATATATTGATACATACTCTAGTTTTAAATAATGTTTTAGTCCCACTTGACTATTTTTAATTTGTAAGGTACGGCAAAAAAAATTTGTTTAAAAAGAGTTTGAGCTTTGCTCATTAAATTAAATGGAATATTCAGCACTATGTATGTGTTGTGATGATAAGATAAAAGTTATCAGTTGTAGAAATATAGTTTAAACAAATGGTTTATGGTTGACTATTCTCATAAGATAGAGTCATGTATGTCAGGAGAGCAAAATCATTGTGTGATTACTTGACTTGTTTGTCTTTGACTTGAAGGACTTGATTTACAGGTGTAACATGCGGCGGCAAAACGACGCTGGCAAAAAGACTGCTAACTGCTCTGACTCCTGCATACATCTACCACCAAGACCAATACTTCTATCGAGATGACAGTCCGAATCACATTATATGTGAAGGCCTAGAGCACAACAACTATGACATACTATCGGCGTTAGATATGCCGCGGATGTATGATGACGCCATGCGGACCATTAATGGCGAAGGGAAAGCTCATGATGTCAGCACGGACCGCAAGCCAGGGCGGAGAGAGGTGCCAGGGAAGAGGTTCCTTATTTTAGAAGGATTTACTGTTCTCAATTATAAACCATTATTGGAGTTGTGTGATTTAAGGTGAGATTGTCCTATTGTTTGTAGGCTTTAAATAAATGGCTTTTTTATTTACTAGCTTTTGCCCGCGACTTCGTCCGCGTATGTTTCGATATTTACACATCTTCACTGCTTTTAACGATAAATTTAGTTTCCCGTAGGAATGATGTTTTTCGGGATAAAAACTATCCTATGTTATATTCCAAGACATAACCTATATGTGTGCCAAGTTTCATCCCGATCCCTCCAGTGGTTAAAGCGTGATTGAGTAACAAACATCCAAACTTTCGCATTTATAATATTAGTGGGATTATTATTGTTTTTAGCACACATGTCAATTAAATCTGTATTTTTCACAACGTTTAATCAACACAGCCTACTAATATGACCTCATAGTTGGGGCACAGGCCCACACTCTCACACAGGCTGTACCCTTTTTTTTTTTTTTAAATATGCCAGAGTTTTTCTAATTTTGTATTACTATGAACAGTATGCGTTGGGGAAGACCTATGTCCAGCAATGGTTGGCGATAGGCTGATAATATTGTTGAAAAGTTTGTGGTATTTGCAGGTACTACTTCGTGCTGGAATACCGCGAGTGTCGGGAGCGCCGCGTGCACCGGGTGTACGATCCACCGGATATCAAGGGCTACTTTGATCAGTGTGTATGGCCAGAGCACATCAAATATAGAGCAGAGGTAAATATTATGCCCAAACCTGGGCACATACAAAAAATCATTCCCAAAAACTTAATGTCTATCAAAATAATATGGAAAGATGCATGCGAAATATAAAACTAAAAGATATAATCAAACTTTCAGCAAACAAAGCCAAATCAAAGACAAAAAATGTTAATCTTATAAATAAAATCGTAAACTTCGCGTGTCTGTACATTGAAGATATTTGCAAAAAAATAAATTGGGGGGTCTAAGGATAAGCAACAGAACACATTTCGATCATTTTTGAAATTTTTGTCTGTTTGTCTGTTTATCTGTTTATCTGTTTGTCTGTGAGTTTGTGCACGCATCACTTAAAAACGACTGAACGGACTTTGATGGACTTTTCACAGAAACATGGGGCTTAATTTGGTGTAACATATAGGCTTTATTTCATTGGAATCGGTGCAGTAAATCAAAAGTTATGCGAATTTATAGTTTCCGAAAACTCGCATTCACTGCGAAGAATGTAATAGGGTGTAAATGTTCGACTGCATTCGTGAGCGGTAGCGGGAGCGGGTATGGTACCAGTGTAATTTGAGTGTTTGAACTTTTGACTGAGTTACCCGATTACGATGAATTTGTGGTATACGTATGCAACTAAGTAATGTTGATCGGAATTTGGATTGCGATGGATTAGTTACGAAGACTACATTTGGAGAGACGAGGGAAAGAGGTTTGAGGGGTGGGTTGAGGGGAGAGCTGAGGGGAGGTTTGAGAGGAGGGACCTGGACCTGGACCTGGGACTGGACGTGGCCCTGGGCCGGGGTCTAGGCCTGGACCTGGCCCTGGACCTGGACCTGGACATGGACATGGACCTGGACCTGGATTTAAAGTCTGAGTGGAAGTGGGATAGGGAACGAAAGTGGGAATGGGAGCGGATCCTGTAGTCCACGCGAGCGGAGCCGCGGGCACAGCTAGTGAAATAATAAAACAACAAAAATGTCACTGGACAGGCCATATGATGAAGCAAAACATGCAAATGGATAAAAGTTATTTGTTCAACAAGTGAGGAAAGATATATTTTATGCTGCGAGTGCTGACTTTAAAAAACTAGCGTAGAAGCCTAGAATTGCCTAGAATAGACTATTGAGCACAGTGAGTGATTTAAATGCACGAGTCATAAAAATGCTCTCGTGTGAAACATACAACTTTTCACCTCTGCCAGCGAGAAAAGAAAGTTTATTTTTTATTTAAACGTTGCGTTCTGAAACTGCGCTGCTTGACATTTTATTAAAACCAAGTAAACATGATATTTTTAAGTAAGCGATACTAAGATTTACAAGTAAATAGGTACTAGATAATTTATAAATATTTTAAATATTCCGTATTTATAAACTTAAATTTCAATAAATAACATATAAAAATTGTAGCCTATGTGTTAAATCGCTAGGCCAAAATAAGTTTCTGACCGAACCATGCATCGCCCAGTTTATCGCCAAAAGGTGGTGTTCGATACTTCGAAATTCGAATCACTTTTACTCACGCTCGCAGCAAAAAGTGATGTTGCTGCTAATTTTTACGCACCAAAAGGCGTTCTTTCGACCTAGAGAGGTGAAAAGGGTATTGTGGAGTGGTACCTGACAGATAGAAGAAAACGAGGTAGACCATACCTTAGATGGGCAGATGAGATAAAAAATACTTGTGGAAACAAAAGACAAATGACCGTGCTTTGTGGAAACATTTGGCAGAGGTCTATGTCGAAGTGGTCGATGTTATAATACATACACAAAATATATACCTAATTAGATTTAAGATACAGCTTCGATAAATAAATGTGGAACATAGCGATGGTTTCGTTTGTTTCATCTAGTTGTACATTTATATCGTTGGGTACAATGTATTTTTTACAGTATTTATATCTTTCCAGATTGAAAACGATGATCGAGTGAAATTAATGGATGCGATGCGGCAAGATGCATTCGGTATAGTCATGGCGGACCTGCAAGCGCTGGGGGCAGTGGAGATACGAGAGTAGCAGGAACAGGACAGCGCACTACTATAAGGTCAACAGTCCACTGGAAGAGATTGCTAATGACATTTAATATAGGACAGTCCTAAGGTATCCTAAACAAGATCAGTTGTACATTGGTGAGGTAGAACAGTAACATACCTACTCGATTTTAATATCTTAATGGCCAACACGATATTGCGGTCTTCTCTTAGAATAGAACACAAGTATGGTTATCATTTAAGTGTACAGTGTTTACACAGAAACCAGTACAGGGTTGAGGTTGAAAACTTCCTGTATTGTTTAATGTTCTACGTTACTCCTGCGTTACGGTACCTTATGCTGCTACAATAATTGTAAATGGCTAAATACCTACGTATTTAATATATAGTCATTTATCGTTGCGCACTGACTGTACCTGGTTTATTCCAATTGCTGATTTGCCTATGTTCAGCAATCTGGTCAGTTCAGGAGATGATCATTATTTTCTTTCTTCGTAATTTTGTATAACTTATCCACCATCACCAATAGATTTTTGCATGGGGGTAACTTTTCATTACAGGGTGTACCTATGATAGTACAAAGATGATTTTTGCTAATTTAGAAAAAAAAAGTTCTTCAGCATTCGATACTGTATGAAATTAATAGTAATAATATTATCTCTGACAACGTTGTTTGATGTATAATTCTGGAACAAATGGTAGTAACAAACGTTATTTTTTTTTATATTTTAAGTTATTTAAATCAACTTAATTATTATCATCGCCGTACAGACGACATACATACAATTTAAGTTTAATTGGTTTTATACGTAACATTTTTGCTGGCCAAAGTGGATTATGTAGTTATTTATATATGTATAAGTGTTGTTAGTTATTAATATTATATAAAATTGTTAACAGAATAAGATTAAATTATGGCGTTTAAAATTACAATTTTTTATTCTTTTTGGCTTATTGTACCTCCTGTGATTGATTGATGAATATCTTATTAGAGGCATCTTCAAAATAAGCGCGCTCCACCTTAGGCTTCATCATCACTAACCATCAGGTAAGATCGAGGTCAAGCGCAAACACGTCATCAACAACAACAAAAAGTATAAAAGCTAGTCTGGAATGTTGTTGCAGTCTGTTCATTGTTGGGATTAAAAGAACACGTTGATTTGTTGATGATTCTTGTGAATTGAACCATTTTTACATAACTGGGACCAATTAGGAAATGTTTTCGTGGCCTAGCGATTAGGGCAGAAACCTTCCAGAATTATAGAATCCCGGTGCATTGAATAGGAAAGTGAGAGTTTGAAATATGCTGTAAATTTTCCCTTAGTATTTAGTTTTAGTTTCGTAAGAGCGTCTGTATGTGTAACTAATAGGTATTTTTATGCAGCAACTAAAGGCCCTTCGTTTTTGACCAATGAAAGCTTGAACTGTAGCAGTACGAGTAGGTAGATGGTTATCATGCCCACCGCCTGAAAAGAAAATAGAATTATAATTTTAAAACGCTAGAACGACAGGAAAATTAACAATATAATTGCAGTTGACAAGTGACATTTTAAAAACAATGTATTCTTCATCAGCGTCATTGAGAAGTACACACTTTAGAACTCACGGTACTTTAGTGTGTAGGTACTTACATGTTAATCAAGCTGACAAAGAATACATATTTTTTATAGTTTTATGCGTACAAACTTTGCGCTTTTATTCCTCGGTTAGAATTCTGATAGCTTTTGTAGTTTCCGAGATATGGTAGTGGCTCAGCTGTAATGACATCATTGCAGTGAGCCACTAATGCCCTATTGCTTTCAAACAGCTGGAGCACCAATTCTGATTTTAGGGTACTAAATAGCACATACTCTGCACATTTTCCCTGCACACTCAGATTTTCAAATCCAAGGAAGTGGGTCAGCCAAACTGATAGACACAGAGAGGTCAACAATACAGGTAGTATATTTCACCAGTGTGCTAGATGGGTGTTTATCTACCTTTATATAAATATATTTACATTATTAAGTGCACATAATAATATACCTATAAACACATTAAAACAATCGATCATGTCCCTTCTGTGTGTCTTTTGTCTAAGATGTAATGGAAGAAACTGACCGACGTAAGAAGTTCTCTGTTGACATCTGCGTATCCCTTGAGACTCACGACAGCTGGGTTCATCTCTATGGCTTGGATGAAGTGGTTGATCTGGGGATATTAGAAACTGTAGGTAGTAAGTAGGTACCTAGTTTATAAAGATGTGGTAGCCTAGTAATGTCGTATGCTGGCTATACGTTCATGACGTCGTGACGAGTCGAGAAGTCAATGGAAGCTGGCTTATATGTGTCGATCGTGCGTGATGTTCTTGTGTAATTGATTAAACGGCAATGTGTTCAAAAGTTTTTAATTTTAGAAAGTCATACTTCTCTCTGAGTCGGTCTATCAACCGCTAAGACGTCAATCGATAATAGGGTATCCTGGACTCCAGCAGCTACCTGTGTAAAACATATAAGTGGATTTATACGTTCATACTATTAGCTCACCTGAACTAAAGGTGCGACAATATCGCCTGTCTGGAAACACATACAGCCTTTGAATTGCTTCGTGCAATAATCCAAAAACAAGAGTTGCAACCACAAATGTGGATAAATTTCGGTTACACCTGTTTGACTAAATTTTCAGCGTTTCCACCTATTCTGCTATCCACCTATTTGCCCCAGGTAAGGATAGGTGTGTTTTTTTTATTTATCACTACTTCCACTAGTGTCTAAAAAGCTATTGTCTCTATATACAGTTCATCCATTAACGCCAATCGTGGGAAAAAATGTAATGAAATTCGTGAGGGTGTCCAGGTTTCTGGATATTTAATGCATATTTACCACTCCCTGACCCTCAAGGAGGATTAATTGTCCAGGTAGTAATAAACCTGCAGACCCTCAGAAAATTCATTACATTTTGTCCCACTTTGTCGCCAAAATGTAATGAAGTTACGTTAGAAGTAGGTATGTTCGCAAACCTGACCAATGTTAATTACCTTGAGCGTTGATTTGTGCGAACAGTCAACGAAAATGTAAAACAGCGTGGAACAATAGGTAGCGTCCACGAAGAGGCCCATCTCCTTGAAACTGAACCCGAACCCGTGGTCTACGATCTCGGACAGCGCGCCGTACACTGCTATTGTTATATTCACAAACCTGACAAATATTTTTTTACAAATAAGTTACTTAGGTGCTTAGGAGATCATCAACCTAACCAAAGCAACAACATCATCAGATTGTTGACGCCCACTGTTGGACATAGGCTTCCCGCCAATGCGCACCAGCATCACCAGTCCACTCTTCCCAACTAGGTGCTTCCGGTTATCTTATTCAGGTCGGCGGTCCATTTGTCAGGAGGGCGTCAAAACAACAAAGACCTTTGCTCTAAATTTCCATTTTGTTGTTTAAATGTGCAACGTAAATGTGAAATCTTGGTTTTCCCTACAAATATTAGAAAAAAAAGTTGTAAGAATTCCAATAAACAAGTAATACAATAGACTCACATGAAAAGACAATAGGTTGAATACGTCCTTGCGTAAGCATTTCCGAGCAGCTGCAATAGTTCGGACAGGTTCAGCCAAAGGTAACGGTATCGAGATATTAGTCTCGCTGAACAATCAACTTCCACGTCCTGGTGAAGAATTAACAATCAATGTCGCTATACGAATATACACATATAACAAAATGTAGGAATAAATCTTTTCTCAAAATTTATAAATAGTTATGGAACATTTTATGATAAACTAGCTGTGCCCGCGGCTCCGCTCACGTGGACTATAGAATCCGCTCCATTCCCATTTCCGCTCTAGGTCGAGGGCAAGGTCCAGGTCCAGGTCAAGTCAAGGTCCAGGTCTAGGTCCAGATCCAGCTTCAGTACCAGCTCTAGATTTAGCTCCTCAATCAAAATTTATAGTGTTCAAAAACTCACATTACATTGGTACCATACCCGCTCCCGCTACCGCTCACGAATTCAATCGAGCATTTACACCCTACACTCATCGCAGTGTATGCGAGTTTTATACTATAAATTCGCATAACTTTTGATTGACTGCACCGATTGCAATGAAATAAAGCCTATATGTTACACCAAATTAAGCCCCATGTTTCTGTGAAAAGTCCATCAAAGTCCGATCAGTAGTTTTTAAGTGATGCGTGCACAAACTCACAGACAAACAGATAAACAGACAAAAATTTCAAAAATGATCGAAATGTGTTCTGTTGCTTATCCTTAGACCCCCCAATTTTTTTTTTGCAAATATCTTCAATGTACAGACACGCGAAGTTTACGTTTACGATTTATTAGATTGCGTAGTTTCATGCTTGTTTTTAAAAGCATATAAAATATTAAAAACTTCTGAAGAATTAAATGATGCCTAAATTCAGATATGGTTTCGTTATTTAATTGATGGTGTGTGTAGCGAAACCACTTTCATTCTAATTCTCGAGGAAAGGTTTGATATAGTACAATCTTTACCCATGCGAAGCCGGGACGGGGCGGATATGTCCCTTACTAGATATTTCCCTTCCATTTTTTGCGGCTATCGTAGTAGATTCGCAACCAGTTGTTAAAAAAACACGTAGGAGATTCGTAACAAAAATTAAACAAACCTTTTAGTACAACTACCTGGTTGTAATTACCTTGGCGAAGCATTCAGAGAGGCTCTGTGAAGCTATCTTGAAGCCTTTACAGTTAATGTACCAAAGAGCGCAGTTCATATTGATCATGGTTATAATGTGATAATACGCCACAGTGTGCCTGAGCAGGAAACCGTCGAGCAAGGCGCAGAGGCTGAGCAGGAAGCACACAGCGAGCAGTAAACATCCCACGCTTATGATGACGATCGATATCTTTAAGTTGGGAAACTTGAGATTTTCGCCAGTGACCCGGTAGTATCGGACCTGCGACAAAAAGAAGAAAGGTCGTCCGTTCGAAATAAGCCATTACCCACCTACATAATGCAAGCTGAAGGTTACCCAGACGGCGCCGGGGTCGCAGCGAACTGTAGTTTGATTACAACACTGCTCGCTCTACCTACTCCGATCACGCGACATGACAGGGCACTCAGCATGTGTATCAGAAGATTACTAATTAATTGTATTTAATTGTGGCATCTATGTACATGTACAATAAAGCGTTTAGACATAAATGCATACACTAATTTATCGGGGAGCAAGTAAGACTTACTTGAAACTTCCCCCAATTGGTCTTATAAATAGCGACCTGATGAGCCACGCCCCAGCCCACGAACGGTATCCAGAAGTGTGGTACAAGGAACACCACAAACAAGATGGAGTAGATGTAGTCGTCGAATTTGTCGATGGCGTGTAGGATCAGGATGCGCTCGTAGCCGATGGCCAGTACCACCACCGTGGCGACGATGTAGAAACAGATGGCGTAGATGGTGGCGCTGGAGCTCCAACTGAACGTTATCGTACCTGGGATAACATAAATAACACCCATCAGCATAAGGCCTTATGTCTTATACCAGAGTCTATACTGTTCATAAGGTCACGCCGCCGAGCAGAGGTGTAATTCTTTCCATGTATTTACGCAATATAGAGTGTGTTTGAATTGAAGTGACATTTGCTTGAATAGCTATACTGATATTGCAATAATCTTTCCGATTGTTATAATTGAGAGTGTTTTACAAAAGCAACACTTGTTAATTCCGATGAATTTCATGTTTGAATACTATCTAGTAGATTAAAAAAATATCTAGGTACAATACAATATATTATCTAAAATGGATTCTATTTCATTGTAGATAATAATTGCACCTTACAAAAAATAAGTACCAAAAATAAGTAAAAATAGGTATTGAATTGTAAATATAATATTTTAAAAATATATTTTTGACAAGTGTTTATGTAATACACCTTCAATTGAGCTCCATGTTTTCACAGTGGGAAGATTAGAATATACGGTCCAAAGCCTACAGGCGGGAAATAGGAATAAAGATGAAGCAGATTGATGCCATGTGCGCTGTTTTGTATTCTAAAATGTATACCTAGTTCAATAAACGACGTTTACACTTGATTTTGTAGGCGTACCGACCTGGCCGCGACCTGGTGATGGGCATTACGGCCAGCGCTCGGAACAGCACCAGCAGCAGCTTGTGGTCTCGGTAGAACTGGTCGTGCACCTCGCACGTGTTGCCGTCCTGCGACGACAGCATGTCGCGCTGGTCCTCCTCCTAAACACGTCACACCTGTATTCCACTGTTGGGCACAGGCTACCCTCACATCAATGGTTGAATTGTGGACCACGTGAACCTGATTAGTGGACCTCACAATTTGCACTGAAAAGCATGTGCTGTGAAAGATATCCTAGTCTGGCGAAATCGTATTCAGTTATGGGATGGAGCACTCAGCATAACGGTATTTACAAGGTATTTATTTATGTATTATGTATATACAAATACTTTTACCCTGACAAATACGGAACGCGGACTTCTTGGTGTAATTTTCGGTTAGGCATAATGGTTTTCGACAATATGAGTTTCAAAGTTTTAATATGGCAGGTAAATCGACATAGTAGGTAGACGTACCACTGACTGTTTTATTACTACAGGTTAGTCAAACAAAATAATTAACTAGGTAAAATATTTAAAAGTAAAAATGAATTTAAATTCTATAACTCGTTCAAAACATATCGCACCGAAGTTTGATTTTTATTACGTCCAAAAAAATATATCATACCTACTATTAGGATCACGACACATTTATCGACGGCCTTTAGCAGTTGGCCGATTTAAAAAGTTACACACAACTGTGCCGAATCACCGCTTACGAAGCGTGCATCCGTTTGCTACGGACGCGTACGCAGATCCCCGTCGATGACCAATCGCGTTTCAGTTCAGTCGGCCGCCTTTGCGCGTACCTCACGAAAATGCGAAAGGATGCGTATGCTGTCCCACAGTTGTCATCGTTTTGTATGGACGAACCGTCGAACGCCGTCGATCAATATGTCGTAACCCATTGGTGCTTGGGTTTTATTTTACGCAGACTATCTATCGTTGCATTATCGGCGCCCTGTGCGGTTACAACGTTCGTACCGCCCCTGTGGGATCAATATTTTAAAGAAAAATTCAAAGTCAGACAGACTCTCAGGGTGTATTGTAAAAAGTAATGGACGGATTTTTACTTACAAAGTCTCTTTGAGATCTGTCGTACATAATTTTCTTCTCTTGGATATGTTTCATATCATTTTGTAGCAGCGAGTTGGTTATTCCTTCGTCAAACAAATGGTCCGGTATCATCATGTTACTCAAAGTTAATATATTTTCTAATTGCACAAACTTTTAGTAGGTATTGAAAACTGGCACCAAACGAACGCAAGCTTGCTCTGCGAAAAGTATAAGATAAAAAAATTCTATTAAATTCATACATGACTTGTCTGCATAAACGAGGTTAATAGGTCCAAGGCATAAACGGCCATCGGCTCTGGGACACATTTGCCCGAACAACCATGGTCTTGTCCAACTTTTAACGATATATATGAGAACCTCAAGAAAGAGTGCCTTGAAATTACGATTTCGTTTCAAAATTACCTTATTGCCCGCCAAATTGGCTGAATTTTCATCAAAAGCTAGGACACGTAGGCTGCTGCAATTCTACTTTAAATACACAGAAAATAAAAGGCTCGAAACTGTTGAAATTAAAAACACTGAGTTCTTTTTTACTATGGACCAATTGGTGGCCATGCAGTTCGGTTGACTTTCTATATAGAAATGACTTAAAATTAATGTCATGAAGTGGCACTGGAATTATCGGGCAGGTAAACAAGATGTGTAAATGTCATTAAATTTTGAAGCAAACGACTTCGTCCTTAGAATTTCAATGGCGCAGGGCCAGCCTACCGCGACAAACGACCAGTTTACAAATAGTTTTATAATTTATTCAGTGACATTGGGAAGGTGTGTACTTCATATTATAAGAGAGTTGTACAGGGGCCGAGGTTCTAAACTAGCAACTAAAAAACGACGGTATGTGATTTAAACTGGCTAGGTGACGGTGACGGGAAACAGTGCCGGTGACGGTGAGTCTAGTACTACGATGGCGAACACGCCTGCCTAGTGTGGCCAAAAACGAAGGTCTGTGACCAGTAGTAGATTAGGTAGTGTTTATTGAAAGAAATACGACGAATTTGTTACGAATACAAGCTGTGAATAAATAAATCCATCATAGGCCCACTACGTATAACTATCATAGATATTTTAATTTCTTATTGTAATAATAAGGGTCAAATTTAAATAGGATAGTGTCAAAGGTATGTTTATTTTATAATTACACGTAAGGTCAATACGCTGATATATCCTTCAAGAGCAAGTGGTGTACTTCTTCCCAAAATGACCACATTTTCACGAAGTGTGAAATATTCACTGAATGTCTCCATGAAATAAGAAAGTAGATATTTTGCGAAAGAAGACCACTTGCTCCCGAAGGTGATATTTAGTGGACACAGTTGGGGAAGAATGAGTGGTTGAAATTGTATAATTAAAACGGCCTTATAACGTGTTTTGTATCATATAATACAAAAATATCACAGATTTTATTTTTACATTACATGCACAAAGTAGAACAAATAAAATGATTTAACAATAATAACAATTAATTTTAATATAGGACGTTCTTAGAACTTATAAGTACTTACCAATTCCGTATTTACAATCGTTTACCATATATTTGACCAGTTTGTGATAATTTCAGATCTTACAAATCTCACAAAGAATTTCGGCTTTTCATATTTCGGGACAGGTAACTTTGTATAATTGTAAAAGTTGGTCCCCGGTCTGCATGTTATATTTGTGAATTGTTCTATCCTTATTTAATACCTATCTTACATGAGAAAATCCTAGTTTAGGAATAGACAAGTGTATGAAAATATTAAACCGGTATTTATTTTATTTAATGTAAATTTACTTATTATTAAAAGTTATTTGTTTGCATCATATTCTAACTGCTTTTTAAATAATTAGTGGATATCTAAATTAATACCATGGTAGTAATAAGTAGTTCCTCTGATAATTATACAACCCTAAAGTCCCGTATTTAAGCATTAATACTATAAAAATACAGGTTTTAACAAAATATGGATTGACAGCAAAACATCCAAGTCGCATTTTGTACAAACGAACCAGTCTCATTTTGTCCAAATTGCATTTAGTCCAAATATGAAACGTTCAATTTTCTTTTACAGATCTGTAGTGACCCATTAAACAGTTATCCAGTATGTCATTAATACCAATCAGCTTTTGCCCAATGACTTTTGGATCTTCTAAAAAAAAAATCTTACCAGCCCAAAATGATTTGACGCGCAGTTTCATTCGTGCGTTGAGTTAGAATAAAATCCAGATGTACTCAGTATTATTCAAAAATGATTCGCAAATTGTTTATTTGTCAACAAACCGGTCAGAAATTGGAACAGAAGTACTAGGTACACATTTGGATATGATCCAGTACAGTAAAAGGAGTGTCTGAACAAAACTTGCTATTTCCGTCTTAAGGTGACTGCTTTTTTAATCCTGTCTGATCCGAAATCTATCAACTCTCCGTTCTAATTTTAATGACTTATCACGATATACCTTAAACAAGTTTAACGAATAGAGTTCATTATGTTCTTTCCTTTCTTAGTGGCTTGGTTAAATCGAGCAATAGAGGTTGTTGGTTCGATTCACAGCAGGGACAGACAACTTTGATTAATTTCTAATAAGTATTGGGCCTGGTCTGGGATATAATATATTTGTGAATATCCTGTCCTGGCCTAATCCCATAGTACAGGAGAAAATCCTAGTTTGGGATTAAACGAGTGTTATGTTTATATGCAATATTTATTTATTTAATTCGCGGCTTTTGATATTGGGAACTGATCAAGAATTATTAATTAATTCCTGACATAAATAGCCCGTTTTGA
This sequence comes from Esperia sulphurella, assembly GCA_947086405.1. Lineage (NCBI taxonomy): Eukaryota > Metazoa > Arthropoda > Insecta > Lepidoptera > Oecophoridae > Esperia > Esperia sulphurella. Next base: position 6,642,550 of record OX352270.1, on the reverse strand, counting down.
ACGGGCATTTCTGTTGTATGATATAAGACTTTTATGATTTAAGTTTAGCCAACTGCGCCATAAGGTCCTTATCGGTATCTGTCGTGGACTCGCCGAGTCTGTTGCGTGCCACCGACGGAGCGCCTGCCATCTGAAACGTGAATAATTGAATTTTAATGTTTAATTGTTATAAATACTGGTGTGAGGATACTAGTGCAAGATCCGACTGGAACTACGAAGGTTTATTTATTTCTTCTGCCAAACAGCAATTCCAGCATTGTTGTGTTCCAGTTTGAAAGGTAGGAGAGTCAGTGTAGTACTGGCGCACGAGGCACTCTAACTTAGTCAGGGTGGCAATTCACTTATGGCTAGCCGGATATCGTTCCATACTATGTCTGCTGTGTTGTGGTTTCCACTTGAGAACTCGTCACCCCAACTGTTACTGGTTCTTGGATGGATATCACCAGTCCACTGTTTGTTTAACGTACTAACTTTTTAAGCTATGTCTAAAACTTTAGTTCTCTAGCAGATCACATTAATTTCAGATCGCAAGAATTTTCGGACTAGACCCACTGTTAGCAATATTTGGGCGTAAAGTTTATATATTATATTGGATATTGTTATTTTTTATTTAATTTGTTCAATTTTTAAAATTAATGCATTGATTGGATTGCAGAATTGCTGGTGTTTATGTTTTACCTACAATAAACACCACCAATGGTCACCAATCTAAGTATTTATTGCAATCGTTGTATTTATTAGTTTGCGCTTAAATTGAAATAAATATTATTATTATAAAAATATTATTATTAGAATTATACCGACCTGTAACAAAAGTTATCAATAAATATATGTCTATATAGGCCAGTGTTATAAATATGATGTTTACCTTTCCACTGATCTCAATGCCGATCTCGTCGAGCACCTTGTTCACGATGCCCTCGCTCTCCTCCTCGTCGCCGGACTCGTCCATGATGTCGTCCAATGTATCTGAAACTGCACACAAAACATTCATCACTTGTAGTTCCTAGTAAAAAATTGCCGTGAAGCTTATTGCCTCATTCGTAAGAGCCTATGTCTATCTAGAACGTCGACCTAGTTGGTAGTGCGTTTCTTTAATGTTCATGGGGTTGAGGATTTGAAACATAAGACTGTACGACTGTTTTCCGGAACTAAAGTACTGTTTATTTATATCACAGGCTTTTCATAAAACATCGTGAGGGAACATGCATATGTCAAAGAAGGAATTCTAATGCGTATACGAAGTTCATAAACAGTGAACTTGACAGTGAACAGTGGATCCATATTAATTAGCTGGTTTGATTTATGTAGAACAAAACACCATTATCATATCAGTATTACTTTTATACTTTTTTTATATAACAGTTAAGGATTTTATCCGCTTACCTCCATGTGAACGAAATACATTATCCTCTTATCTCCATGTGAACGAAGTCGCGGTTAAAAGCTTGTATTATATAAATTTTAAGCGAGTAAAATAATGAATTACCGTAACGGTATACAACGATTGTAAAATATAATCTTGATGAATGACACATACCTGCTTATTGTATTGTATTTGACAAATAATGACTCATATTTGCCAACTATTATAGACAATTGACCTACTGCACTATTGGTAGTACAGTGGTGTCCTTCTCAACAATAATTAAACTCTTCTGAATTATTTTTAGATATAAATGAACATAATTTGAATTTAATAAGTATATAAGTATATTGGGTATTTACCCAATGTTTATACTTAATTAGCTATGATTTTTTTTTATTAATTTGAACGGTGGTTGTCTGCTTGTATCTGGAGACTGGTCATGCTAATTATTATTAAGAAAAAATATTTTATTGAGTTACGTTTTAGGATTTAACATGTTATAGTTCCACATGAGTTTTAATAATAAAACATTAAGTAACTTACTCATTTCATCAGTCATGTCCATCTTGGCGCTGGCATGCTTGAAGGCCTCCATGTCCTTGGCGATCTGGTGTGGGTTCATGACCTTGTTCATGTTGCCCATGGTCTGCGCCGTGGTGCCCATGGCGCCTGCTATCGCTATGTTTGCGCCCATAGACTTGTTTTGAATTTGGACACTTGCGATCTGAATGATTTTATTACAAGCATTTTTATTTATCCTTAAATTGCAATTAGATTCAAGAAAACTTCCAGTACAAGTTAAAATCCTGGTCTAACTGAGAACCAACAATATTACAAACCTTACTATTAGCAGAATATAATCTAGTCTTCTGTTTTCTTAACTGCACTAATTGTTTTGCTAAAACTTTACAGCCCTCATTGTTGCCTTCTTTTGCCATTTTCTTTATCTCCAACTCCTGTATAATCAAAGTTATTTGGTTAATGTTGTTGGATAAGCAGTTAAAAGGTAAAAGAATATATTGTTCTTGAAAGCATTTACAGATAAGAAAAGATGTCCAAAGGGTTTAGGATTTCATCTAATAAATAAAATCGTAAACATCGAGTGTTTGTACATTATAGATATTTGCAAAAAAAAAATTGGGGGTCTAAGGATAAGTAATAGAACACATTTCAATCATTTTTGGATTTTTTGTGTTTGTCTGTGAGTTTGTGCACGCATCACTTAAAAAATTACTGAACGGATTTTGATGGATTTTTCACAGAAACATGGGGCTTAACTTAACATTTAGTCTCTATTTCATCGCAATCAGGTAACTCGATCAAAAGTTATGGGAATTTTTAGTTTTCTAATACTTAGTAGGTATATGCAATGAAACAAAGAAGTAAAATGATTATGTTTGGTATAATTCAGATTACGATTGGATTGGACTACATTTGGAGCTAGAGTGGGAGTGGGAATGGGCGTGTGCGTGCGCGTTGGGGTCGGGGTTTGAGTAGTAGTGGAAGATTGGGATTGGGAGTCTGAGTGGGAATGGGATTGGGAGTCTGAGTGGGAATGGAAGTGGGAACAGGAGCAGAAGTGGGAATGGTAGCGGATTCTGTAGTCCACGCGAGCGGAGCCGCGGGCACAGCTAGTATAGGAAATAAAAGGGAGAAGACCCGAAATAATATCATCTCATATTTATAATTAAATTAAAAAAAAAACGCTGTACAAATTAGGTGCTCTCATCACTGTAAGCGATTTCTTCCAGATAACATTAATAATGATTTTTTACTTATATATGTCACTTTGTATGGATCATTAAGAAGTGATTAAGCCAGAAGTGATAATGTGAGATAAAAATGGAAATTACCAGTTTTTTTTCTTCTCTCTCAAGATTAATCTTGTCCCTTTCCAAGTCACGGCCAGCTTTGCGGAGTTCACGGTCATTCTGTCTTTGTTGCTCTGTAACAATAAAAATTAAGATTAGTAGAGTAAATAAAGACATAAATCTGTGCTTAATACTATGAGGTTGGTGCTCTGGAGAAATCCATGCTTGATTTTACGTAACAAATAAGATTTAACGCTTTGGAGAAATCCATTTTAACCTATTAAACAAGAAGTATTTCGGGAGTTGGCACATTGAAGAAATATATTACATTCTTTCTGACAAACCATATACAGTGAAACCTGGTTAACTGGGCCCTGGATATGTGAGAAACCTCTATTATTGATAATTACAATAAGGTCCCGATACTTTTGCATTGAAATACCTCTGTTACTGGGAATTTGAGACCTTGTTAACTGAGATTAGATTTCATTGATTTTTTTCATGTTTACCTCTGTAATTGGGACTTTATAGCTGTATAGCCCTATAAGTGAGACAATTTATCAGATTTAGACAAGTTATGACATGTTTATAAGTTCTATCTAGTCAACCTCTACATGATAAATATACATTTTGACCTCTTATAGTAGGACCCTCTCTAACTACGACAACTGTCATGTTAACCTGCCTATTTGGGAAACTGGGTAAATGAAAAACCTCTTTATGTGATAAATAATTTTACGTCCCTTGAAATCCCAGTTAAACAGGTTTCACTGTAGTACAATATACTTTATTGCACAAATAAAATATAGTTACAATTTGCAGAATAATTTCTGCCTCTCAACCCTGAATATTAACTTTGAATATGTATTCTATATTTTATATTAACTTACCTTTATTAGACATATTTTTTTAGTTAGTATTATTAAGGGGGAGGGGGGAATCAAACTGGAAAATAAGATTAGCAGTAATTAGTTGTTTTATAGACATATGAAAATCATAGAAATATGACATGAATGAGACTTTATAGTCAATTATGACTTAGTTTTGAGGCAAAGGAATGTAGGCACTTAATGTGAATAAAGAAAGCCGTTTCGGGAAAATCTACAAGAACAAAATTCAGGTAGGTATTATATGTATGATGGACATATACTTACTCCAAAACAACCAGACTTATTAAAAGCGAATAAATCTGAAATAGGTACTTTTTAAGAATTAATTACTACCTGTTGCAACTTGCAAGGCATCAATTATTCAGTGATTTGACTAATGTACATGTTATACACTTCTATAAGAAATAAATACTTAGAGTAGCTATTCTCAGTACATATTCACAAAACATTCCTCCACAAGTAAAATAGCGTTTGAGCTATAAAATGTGCATTTAATATTCACCTTTTACTGTTGGAGCCTTCTTAAAGAAATTCATTTTGATTTATTAATAATAAATACACATACAATGTTTACAAATATTTAAAACAATTATTTTAATGATTTTTTTAAATACAAAATTGAGGAAAAACTACTGTACCAATCTCACTCTACAGCAGACGCAAACAATGACGTCACCAGTGTTGCCAGATTCATTGAACCTTTTATCTGTAGTAGAAACTGCTAAAATCTGTATGCTATTTTAACATGAAATCTGTATTAAATTCCGTAGGGTCAAAAGAACCAAAACAGAATAATATACCTACTTACCTTACGCAGTCAAGTTACTTAGTCTGCTTCTTTGTAAAAACAAGGGATTTGATTATCATACTAAATAAAAAAATGCAAATTAATTAAAACTTACGTATTATTTAAGTACCTATGTACTTATTAAAATTGAAAACATAATTAAAATAAACATAAATTTTAAACATAGCAAATTAAAGCTTAAACATTTGCAACGAACGAATGAATAATTACAAAGTTACAAATGAATTCATCACGAGAGCGCAGTATCTTGAGAGCACGCAAAATTAAATCCTTTGTTGGGGGTTTCCCCATTTGACAAATAATCGAAACTTGTAATGTGGTCATACTAAAACCAGAACGTCATTTGTTAAAAAAAATTAACAGATTTATGGAATAGAAACAGACAATGTGGCATTTTACTGTGTTATTTAATTTACTCCGTTCCGTTTTAAGCAGATTATATGGTAATTTAATCAGAATGAGAAAATTCTGTATAAAAATCTGTATCCAGGGCTAATCTGTATCCCACATCGAAAATCTGTATAAATACGGAGAAATCTGTATATATGGCAACGCTGGACGTCACGCACGTCAAAATGACATTTGGATGACTAAGATGTGACTAAGACACGGCGCCGTTCATAAAATAAAACCGGGTCGCGTAGTAAGTAGATAGAGCATATTCTTTTGTTCGTAATTTAATTGCTGATTGTGGTGTTGGAGCTGGACCAAAATTGAACTAACAGTATTGCCGTTACATTGGAGGTCTGGTTGAGGTATTGGCGTTCATGACGTGAAAAGTGGTGCAACGCTGTTACAGTGATGAGACGTCAGCACGTTATCATATGAACACACGTGCGTGTGCGTCATTCCAGGTCGTCGAATTTCAGTAATCTGACCTTCTCTTTGATCTTAGCCCAGCCTGCCACGTCGGATTGACGGAAGATTATAATAACTCCCCAGCTTCTGGACTATCTAATTCTGCAAATATGCACTGACTGAAGACTGCAAGTACCTAATTCTGATTTTTCGCGACTAAATTCGACTAATTTAGGTCGGTATATACCTATCAAGGGAGTCCTAAGTCACGTGACAATCGACTAAATCAGTGGCTCGGTATGTACTGTGGATCCAGAAGTATTAGGTGGCCATGCTGTAATAAGCCTTATTCTGGCATGCCACCAACCAACCCCTATAACTTTTAAACAGCTGACCGACTAGGTAAATGTAGGTTTTTGCGACTAAATTTGATTGATTACCGTAATTTTTTCTATCTATCCAGAAGTGCAATCCGCGATTGTGGCAGAATAAGCCATACCTCAGTATTTAGGGAATACAAAATGTTTATTTTTATTTCAATGATTTCAACGGATATTATTTGAAATGCTTACGGCGGAGTAGGCCCTTAGACACAGAATAAATGTAGTACTTTCCCTAGGTCCGTAACGCCTCCTCGGGGGCTGCAGGAAGGCACCTGGACCGGATGGTGTACCGGGAAAGGTACTTCCTGTGGCCCTGAGGCATCTCGGGAGTCGCCTCAAAACCCTCTATGACGATTGTCTGAGGGAGGGGCGATTCCCGCGATGCTGGAAAGAGGGGCGCCTATGCCTCCTCAGGAAGGTAGACCGCCCACCGGAAAGTCCCACTGGCTATCGCCCCATAGTCCTGTTGGACGAAATGCGGAAAATGTTGGAGCGGATCCTGTTCGGGCGCATCGCCGACCATCTGGCGAGCACGGGCCCGAACTTGAGTGACCGACAGTTCGGGTTCCGTGAAGGGCGGTGCACGATGGATGCGCTGAAGTCCCTGAGGGACTTCAGCGAAGACGCGGCGGGAAGAGGGGAGGGGGTGGTGGCGGTGTCGTTAGACATCGCCAACGCATTTTGGGACCCTCCCCTACGGGGTGATCAGGGAGGCACTGCGCTACCATCAGGCGCCTCCCTATCTCCGGAGGATTGTAGAGCACTACCTGCTGGAGAGTACGACTGGTATCCTAAGGGGGGTCCAGCTCCCTCGCATGATCACCATTTATTACGCAGACGATACCATGGTGGCCGTGCGAGGGAGGAAGTATGAGGAGGCCGGGCGGCGGGCGGAGGTGGCGACCGAAATGGTCGTTGGCCGCATTGGCGCGTTGGGGCTGAGCGTGTCTCTCCCCAAGACGGAAGCCATCGTCTTCGGCGCGCTGAGGAGGGGATGGCGGCCGGGGAGGGGGGACACGCTCTGCATCGGGGGGGAAAGGATCCAGTCAAGGCCAATATCAAGTACATTGTCCTGGACCGGAAGTGGGATTTCGGGGAGCACTTCGCGAGAATGGCTCCCCGAATAGTGGGGGCAGCGTCGGCCCTGGGCCGGCTGCTCCCGAATGTGGGAGGACCGGGGGTCCCTTGTAGGCACCTGTTCGCGGCCGTCGTGCGAAGCATGGCGCTCTACGGGGCGCCGATCTGGGCAGACAAGTTGTCGGCCCGGAACAAGGGGCTCCTCCGACGGCCGCACCGGGTGGTGGCCCTCCGAAGCGTGAGGGCCTACACCACGGTGTCTTTTGCGGCGGCATGCGTCCTCACCTGCACCCCGCCATGGGAACTCGATGCCCAGGTGCAGGCGGAGACCTACAGGACGCGGTCGGAGGCTAGTTCGCGCGTGGCGCGAATGGCGGCGACGCGTCTTCGCGACAGGCGGAAGAACGATGTGGAGGACTCCCCCTATGGGACACGCACTATAGGGGCACTCCTCCCGTCGTTCAGCGAGTGGGTGGGAATGAGGCGAGGCGGACTCGGCTTCCGCTTGACGCAGATAATGACCGGGCATGGGTGCTTCAGGCATTAACTGCACAATATCGGGAGGGAGCCTAGCTCGCAGTGCGCGGAGTGTGGCGCTCCTGACGACACCGCCCAGCACACGCTGGAGGTTTGCGGGCGGTGGGACCGGGAGCGCCTGGATCTGACGGCGGCCCTGGGTGTGGGGGACCTCTCGCTGCACAGCATTGTCTCTTGCATGTTGAGCAGCGAGAGGTCGTGGCAAGCGGTAGCCTCCTTTTGCGAGAAAGTCATCTCGCAAAAGGAGGCCGCGCAGCGGGAGCGCGAAGACAATGTCAACGCACTCCCGCTCCGGCGTAGACGGAGAGGAAGACGGCGAGCAATTTTTGCCGCCCGCCTAAACCTCTAGTGCAGCCAGGTGGGTGAGGGACCCACACTGTGGTACGGCTCCACACCGTCTGGGGGAGGGGTCGCTCGCGTGGCGATCCCTCCCTCCTTTGGCGCGGGGGCACGGGACGGCAGAGTAATGTCCGGGCCTGCCGGGGGGCACAGTAACCTTGAATTCCTCGGAGAACGCACTGTGCCCCCCACTACGGCAGGGCGGGAAATACGCCGGAGTGGTTTTAGTGGGTATGATCTCTATGCTATGACAGCGTACTGTGCCTGGAGGGAGAGTCCCACATACCCCCTGGTAACTGGGATGAGACAACTCATTTCCACTCCGTAAAAAAAAAGTCTGTAACGCCTGACAAACGAAACCTTACTTGCTCGTGGTATATCTGTGCGAGTTGGCAAACCAACTTTTATAACTAAATAGGTATAACTTTTAAAACTAGCTAGAGATAAAGGAGGCCGCACAAACTATATAGTATGCTACGAGACCGGTGCAAGCAGGTAACATGTGGCCATTGTGAACATTTCTCCCGCACGATAAGGCTCCTTCTTTATTCAGCACCGGACGTTAAATGGTTGATGTGATAGTAATGCAATAAAAAACATTTTTTAACACATTTATTTATTTTCGAGAGCAAAATCTTACTTTTTCTCCCTATTCTTCAGGTCACTTCATATATATTAGGATATTCACATTACAAAATATTGTTGGTACGTCGTAGTATTGCAATAAAACAGATTAAAAATCAATTTAGTAAGAAAACAAAATACAATTGATGCACAAAGATTACGTAAACATAGTGATTTCTGTACGATTTCTTCACATTATCCGAAATAATATTGTACAAAACGTAAGAAGGCAGACAGACAATACTTTTCTAACACAATATACAAAACAAAGGCACGACTAACATAAAACCAATAAATAAATCGTTAAAATTAGAGATAAACTGAATTAAAATTACAGTAGGTGTAAAAATATTTGTAACGATTTCAAAAGTATTGAAGTATGAAATCGGACGGACGTGATTTATTATTACAGCCATTGAATACAATGGCGGAAAATGCCTTTGTACTTAATATTCAACCTTACATTATACTTCATAACAAGTGAGCAGTCACGGTACACTTTTTTTTATAACTGTGGACTTAAGAATTTTAATTCAAAACATAAACTATCGTACCCGTGGCGTGGTGGGTAACCGATGTTAGAGTGAGCAGCTACCAGGATTTTAGTATAGTGTTTTTAGAAGAGTAAAGTAATAGAGTAGGTAGGTACAATTTATTTAAGTTTCCTGCTGCGCCAGACATCACAACACAAAACACAAAGTTGCGCAGTCAGACTTATAAAATAATACACAGAATATTATGAATGAGGACAGTTGAGTTTGAAGCGTAGAGATTCACCACGACCACTTCGGTTTGAAAGGGCCGAAAGCCCATTTGTCTGGGAGGCACTCGTGGGCGTTGGCATTGAAATCACTCTCAGACCATTGGAATGGTTTAACGACATCTCTGTTGAGGATTTCCAGAGCATCATGCTCTGCTTTCTCCTGCTGTTGCTTAACTAGGTTCCTGATCTCGAGGCCGTTGATGGTAGGTCGATCATCGAACTGGTCAGTGTAGGTGGTAGCGATGTTACCCTTATTAATGGTTGTTTTAGTGGAGTTTGATTGTGAAACATCGGTATATGGAGGGCTGGATATTGCGACGAACTCCAAAGATGTGAAGTTTACTGTGCCTGGGTAATGAAAAATTATAAAAATTAATAAATGTGGACGCTATCGTATTTTAAGTATATTTGAGCTACAGTGGGTAGCGTGATCAATCTGATTGACCAAAACAAATTTAAAAAACGAATTAACGGTTGATTTTTCTTGTACCTAAGAATGTTTCCTGTTTATGAATTACAGACAAGCAGCCTGTCGACGTCCACTGCTGGGCATGACATCGCCTTATCTATCTAGGGATTATGGTTACCTACCTATATTTTGCAATGTTCAACTCACCACTCACAACCTTTGTGTCAATCACCCCGAAAGGTCCTCTATAACGGTTGACGATGTCACCACGTACCCCCAACACTGACAAGTAACCCCCTTCCCTGATTATGCATTCTACTTCGTCCTCGCAAGGCCCGGTTTCATTGCTCGACCTGTTCATAGCCGTGACGTTGTTCTGCCGCATCAGTCTGATGATACTCTCCAGGGACGTTGCGTTCTTGTACCCGCGTTTGAACATGACCGCTCGAGGCGAGTCGAAGCCAGAGAATATGTTGCCATGTAACTGTTCCATTTTGTCGACGTGTGTTATTTCTGCGATGTCCTGGAAATAATAGCTGGATTAAAATCAACATTATTTTCTGTTCTGTGATAATATCTAAAGAAAACATTGGAGTCTGATAAAAATAAATATTTGAATTCGTGATAGGTATTAAAGGAATTGTTATGCAGAAGTCAAATGTTTTGCCTAAATATTTAGGTACTGTAGATATGTAGATCTACCTTGTTCGAAAATTCTACATAGGTACATCGAAGAAAATCTAGTTTACTTAGTAGGTACTTGGTTCATAGCATAGTAGACCTGTCGGTATCGAACAAAAAACCAAAATGTTGATGAAGTAGTCAGAATGGTGACTTACTTTAATGAACGGCAGTCCGTAGGTGGCCCAGTAGCCTTGGTCCAGGAGTGATGCGGACAGGTCGCGAGCGTGAGTGAGTCCCGGGACCTGCTCGACCAGCCACAGGAGCCCGTTGGCGCGCCCGCTGTGCGCGTGGTGTACGACGGTGTGCTTCACGTCACTGTATAACATACATTGCAATTAGTAAAACTATAGTCCTGTAATAATAATTTTGATCAAATGCCTGATCGTGTCAGCAAAATAACATACAGATTAGCGCTCTCACGTCATGCATAGGAAAACTACAGACTGCCTGGCCCACAAAAACCCTATTTTTTTTTATTCCTGATGGGTTTATGCTTGACCTCAATCACACCTGATGGTAAGTGATGATGAGGCCTAAGATGGAGCGCGCTTACCCAGAAGATGCCTCTTCCCTCTTTCTTTAAAAATATCCAAGTTGTACTATCAAGATAGAATGGTGAAGTAGGCGTGACACGCGTGCCAACGATTTGCAATTTATTGCAAAAACTATCTGCAAAAATGCCATATTGCGCGGTTTGTAACTGCATAATTGTATCTTCTCACTAGAAACGTGACCGCGACGCATAAAGAGTGCGCGGGAGGGGCGCGCTGTGTCCGAAAATCGGTACGCACGGAACTGAAATAAACAAATGTCTTAACCGTCTTGATAGGATTTCTGTGGCCTGACCTTTGTCCGCCCAACGAAAGGCTGAGTGGATGATATTAGATGCCACGATTACATGATGCAGAAGGCTAGTCTACATTCAAGAAAAAGCATCATCATGATATTTTTGTCTCCACTGCAGGAGCATAACCCTCTCTCATCTACCAGAGACAGACGTAGAATAAGCACCGAAGTTAAATGTATGTAAGACACTGATAAAATTGTTATGCGATAGTAGGCCATATTATTTGTCTCAGAATCGATGGAACGATTTCTGAAGTGGAGACCGCGTCATCTGACGCAGCGTGGGATGCCATCCTGCCCAATGGCCCGGCTATAGAAAGCGGCAGGACAGGACGGGTGGTAGAGCGTATTAGAAAAGGCAGTTCAGTGCACGCAAGTAAAATATGAAGTATTTGCGTTCACAATCAAACAATTTAAGTGTCTCTGGTTAATCAACTTACTTAATCACACTGATCTCAGTTACGACGTTGCTGGTGACAGGTTCGATGTTCGCATTCTGAGCGAGGTTGTGGAGCTGATTGAACTTGTTAAAGTCGACGACGAGCCATTGCTTGCACGCCGTGCCCGAGTTGTTGGCCGCGAGCACGTGCGCCCATGACGTCACGTTGGAGGACAGGTGATTGGCGGCTGATATACGGGGACCCACCGGCACCTGACGAGTAAGGGAGGGATTAATAACAACAATACAACGTAAACTTGTGTAGGTACCCTAACTAGGCGTCCCTGTAAACTATGGGAATAAGGTACTCAAATAGGTACCAATTCTCAAATGTAACACCGAAATCATGACCTGTTGAAAAATCACTCAACGTTATCTGTTTTCAGTGGAAATCAAACACATGATTTTTGCGGCTAACGCTCTCAAACTACAAAGCAAATGCTGTAGTCGATTGTAATGTGAACATCAGACTACGCCGTGCCTAGTTACATGATTACCTATTTTAATTCTGATTACATAATTACCAAACCAGTACCAGATTAATACTATTTGTCTAAAAAAATCAGATTTCGGGCACAACCCGTTAATATGTTTTTGAAGGTGATCCGGCTTCATTGACGTCTCTAATAACGACATCTAGTATGTCAGAACGTAAAGAACTTTTTAAAAATCAGACCACTTCGGTGGCAGTCGTCGGAAGATCCCATACTGACACGGAGAAGGCACGGTCAGCGTATATTTTGAAGAGTATATTTTGTAAAGAGAATAGGCCGCAACGCGCCAGTTTGAAACTCACTTGTTCAAAAATATTGACTTCCTTCCACAGCTTGGTGTTATAATTCCTCAGCGTGGTGCCAGTGACAGCCATCCTGTGCGTCTCGCCCCTCAGGATGTAGAACTCGTCCTGACTGGTGATGGAGCCAGGGTAGCCGGAGAAGTCCACCGATACTCCTGGTGCGGGGTCTGATTCTTGCGATGTCAGGTGGTAGTTGAACTTATATCTTTTTAAAATGCGGGTCATGGAGGCGTAGCTGAAATTTAATATAATTTAATAAATAAACTTATTTAATATTAAGTAGCTAAAATTGCTGCACAAGAATTTGCTTACTTGTGCAACATCAAAAGTTGTAAATGCCAACCTTATCTATTTGCGGTGTTTATCATTTATGGAAAATTATTGCAGCGACTACCTAACATCTGTTCCAACACAAATTGCATACGAAAACAAACGTAATTGCTTCTCGGAAACCAAATAAACAACAGATGTGAAAGATCGACGTGGAATGCTAAGCTATAACGTGCTAATTACAAACTTGATTTTTCTGCTATCCTACTATCCTATTTCCTACTAATATTATAAATACGAAAGTTTGGATGTTTGTTACTCCATCACGCTTCAACCACTGGACGGACGGATGGATCGGGATGAAACTAGGCACACATATAGGTTAGGTCCTGGAATAGGGCACAGGATAGTTTTTATCCCGAAAAAAAACATCCCATTCCTACGGGAAATAATAATTTGTGATGTTAAGTTGTACACGCGGACGAAGTCGCGGGCAGTAGCTAGTAGTCTATAAAACATTCACTGTTGTTTATCTAGTCCTGCTAAGACCATTTATAAGGAAGGTCAATGTCCAACAGTGAATGTTTTATAGGCTTGAGATGATAATATAATAGTCGTCCTACCTTCCAGCAGCATTTTGGGCGACATACAGCTTCTTAACAATCGTTCCGTCTTCAGTTGTCTCATTGACGATCTTCAGGAAGGCACTAGATAAGCCAGGTAGGTTGTCGAGAGTGGCATCCTCCACGGATATGTTCAGCTTGTGTTGGATCTCGGCCACTTCAGCGAAGGAGTTCAGCCAATATAAGTCAGAGACGTCCGTGTCGAACTCGTTCTGGCTGCGGACTATCCCGTGTTTCCAGCCTGTGAATATGCCGCTTATTTGCGTGTAGTGTAGCGACACCTGTAGAAAAGTTACATTCTATTATTGTTTTCCAAATTGTTGTGATATGTTCGTCATTCGGTGGCGGTTTAAAGAAGTGATGGGTTATATTTTACTACATCCTTCAGTACTTCTGTGATATATCTATGTTCCCAAATTTAAGCAAAATCAAAATCAAAATATTTATTTTCAAAATTGGAATACATTATTCTCTTTTTGACGTCAAATTCTGCCTAAAACTACTCCACTTCCACCACATAACCGAGGGGAAGAAGTGGCAACAAACCCTCAAATGAAAAGTGAAAAGCTCAAATGGTCTAGGAGTTTTTGAGTTACCTGCTCTGGCTGGACAGACATACAAAACGGAATTTAAAAGTTTCGTAATAGGTAAATTTCGTAAAACAGTTTTGACGGATTCCTAATCAGGGAGAAGTTATACTTATATTTTTTTCCTTACATGGTGCCAGAAGGGATCGACGCTTTCTCGCTCTGACGCGTGAGTTTTCCACGTATTAACAGACTTGTCCAAGGCGTCTCTCAGCTTATCGCATTGCTTCTTTATCTTCTGGTCTTCGCATTTTGCCCGGATAGTGTTCTCCAAGTGTGTGTGGATGAGGTACCAGGTTAAAGCACCCTCGACAATACCCGCGGCGTAAGCCTGTATGTCGTCGCGGTAGGTACCGTCGGTTTCTACCTCTAGCAGAGACCAGCTGGAAATTAAAAATGATTGTAAATACAGGGATGATTAATTTATATCATAACTGCCTTTAGTAAAACACCGTCGCCATATGCGGTAAACACGCGGGAAGCACATTACCACATCACTTATGTCTCGCCGCGACTTCCCGCGACTTTCCTAAAATTGCGTCTCTATTCCTCACATATCGTATGTTTGTCGCAGATTTCAGCTATGGTGTACTAAGACCTCTATGGATCTATGGTCCTCCATCAGGACATCAGGATGTCAGTGGACTTTCAGTGTCGGCGTATCGGCATAGCGTTCTGTAGTGTAGACGCTATTCCTTATATCGTGTAATATGACACATGTGATGATCGAGGAAAAACTGACTCGAGATAGCACGCGGCGTATCTCGTATTGTATCGTATACGATGAGTGATACACCGCGTGTCATCTCGGGTTGATTTTCTTCGATTCGTGGTATAGTATATAGCAACAGTATTCTCTGATTAGAAATCGCTTAAAGCGATAACGCCGCCAACTTGTATATTTGTATACTACTTTATTTTCTGTGATTGGTGTGAAATAAAGTATATTCATTCTTTCATTCCAAACTAGCGATCATGATACACGTCATCGATACGCGACAGAGATATGATATACCAAAATAATGCATCAAGTGTGGACCCAGGTTTACATATGTCATTTTTTAAATAGCAGATTATACGTAATTCTGTACCGACCTAAATGGAAAGCCTTATTGAGAGCCCTATTCCCTGCTGAGGGTTAAAAGGAAGCAAGAAGTTTATGATAATACATGTTAGGAAGGTCGATTATTTATTCGAGCTTTAACATTCAACGGGGTGCACCGCGACCAAATGACCATCGTGTGTAATTTATTACGCTCTTTGAATATAATTACCCCGCGCACCTGTTGAAATATTTACGAAACATACTAATTATTTCTATTTTAATATAATTAAGGCATAAAACTAGCTTAAAGTCACTGACCCCGTGGTGTCGATGTCCCTCCTGAAGTACGCTCGAGCCACTCCTTTAGGTATTTCCGCTAGTTCATTGCTCTGGCCCCAGTACTCGATGCGGTAGCCTGTCTTCTCGGAATAAAAGACAGTGGCTGCGTATGTACCGTCTTCCTGGGTTCTGAAATGGACAAAAATAATAGGTACCTAAATGCCAGTTTTCTTTATTTCTGATGGGTTATGCTTGACCTCAGTCTCACATGGTGGTAAATGACGACGTGGCCTGAGGTGGACCGCTCTTACCCATAGAAGATGCCTATTCACTCTTCCTTTACAAATTGTACTTGTCCGAAAATACTGAAGCTAGTAAGGAGTTCGAAACGCTTCGTACAAGACATCGATAATCGGAAGGTACAAGAGCGTGGTATGTTTACTACTTAAGGATGTTTCTTAGTCTACTTGTTATGGATGATTTGTGCCAGGCTCCGTGGTTGATTCCATGGAGCAACAAATGTTTGTGTAAATCAGTGTTCCGATGAGTATTTTAATAATAACTGATTAAACGTCCACTGCTGGACATGTATGTCATGCAGGAGTAATGTGCCCAACGGTCACGCTTTGGCAGATGTTGATCAGATCAGAACAGAAAATGATATTCGCTAGGCCTATCACTTGTGGTAGTTTATGATTAGTTTCATTTGTGATATCGTCATCTTTGGTCGCCAGAGCCTCAGTAGCTTGAAGATTCTACATGTCACACACTCTCTATAAGACTATCGGATAGACTATCCCATTTTTTTAAGTTCCTATGTCGTTAGACCACTAACGCTTCCTTAGTCGCTTAAGGAACCTTCTTCAAATTTCTAGATCTAAGGGTTTGGGTTGCGCGTTCATAGATCATTCAGTCGAGATATTTCTTATTATTTATTACATGTATATAACAAAATATAGATAAGGTTGGTTATTCCCCATTGTTATATCAAGAAAATATTGTATGTTATCTTAATACTGAAGGTATTGACAATAGAACTGAGGGGGAGTGCTCGGGGAGACGGTAGTAACGCTTCCGAGAGCCGAATGTGCGTATTAAATGTAGTCTAAATATCAGTTCTTATCTTGCTGTTATGACAGGGTATTTAAAGATTCTACCCATGCGTTATTGACAATGAACTTTAATAATAATCCTGCGAGAACAAACATTAAATTTATAAATAGGTGTTTAATAACAATGCACTGGTCTTTATTACAAAGTGGTATCTATTGCTCCTAAATACCTATATGTTATAAAGCGCTAAATATGAAGTTCAAATCAATAAAAGTATATTGTATTTAAAAAAACCACGCGTTGAAGTCTTTTGTACAGGCAATGTGGAATAAATACAATACCATATTAGGTAAAGACATTTTCTTGAATTAAGATATGAATGTACACTGTACAGTAGCACAATACAAACAAGAATTCTATACGTACTAACGCATTGCTTATTGCCAGCTTTGTTTGTCTCCGAAATTGACAGATTCATTGGTGATTTTTAATAGAATCATTACAAAAGATATCAACGCGTGATCATTACTTGATAAATGTACCTATTTTTCATTTATTGTTTGGTTCATTATCAATTAAGCCTCGCCAAGAAATTCTCTAGATAAGTACTTGCCAGATGGAGCGTGACTACATTATGTACCAAAGAGTAAAAAAATGTTTGGACAGCATACTTTATGTCAACAATAGTATTTTAAGTTGGGGTATCCTATTAAAATTGGACATGGATAGAATATAATAAATATAATACAGACCATATGTACTAGTAGAGTCGCGAGCACATTTTAACTATGTCACAAACAGACAAACAGCATGGGAAATTATGTTTGATGATAAAGTTTAAATTTAGGTGTCATTTCAGTAATATTGACTGGATTGGAATTAATAAAATAGTAAAAATATGTAAGAAAGAAGCTGGAGGTTTTTTTTTTAGTAATAACCTTAACCTTTTGTATAATTTTCTTTTCTTTGTGTTGTTCTTTGTATGTTTGTGTGTACAATAAACTATTAAATAAATAAGATTTATACACATGTTGGCAGTATTGTTCCCTACACTGATATAATCAAAAATAGACTTTAATATCAAACTTTTCATACCGCCCGCTGCCAAGTATTAATAAGCTGTCTTTACCCAGTTGGCATTACACCCCCTACACCCTGGCTTTCGAAAAATGCTTAAACCACAAGGCTAACGACGTCAAACAGAATGTAAATAAGTAAATGAATAATGGTTTATTTAACTTACCTTTCAATCTGTCCGACAAAGAGAGCCAAGATAGCGAGAATCCCAAGCACGCCCAGGATGTAAGAGCTTATCTTGGTTTGCAGCCAAGAGGCGCCCACTACTTTCAGTATTTTGCTCATTTTGTTGAATACACAGTATATACAAGAAAAAACTATAACAGGAAAAAAATGTGAAGGTATTTAATAACAATGAAGTGACAGCGCGTGTAGATGATTTTTTCTAGAAGTTGAGCGACCATCAAAGATGGGTAAGAATCGCAAGTTCACGGTTGTACTGGTGATGCTCCGTCAGCTGGGCTCGGAGTCTGCATTGGTTTCAGCCTTCTTAGAGCTTTATTTTATGGTGTTTCACACCTTTTATTATTTATTATCCTTTTAACCCTGAAACAAAAGAAAGGATATTTCAATACAGGCTGAATTAGACGTAACAAACACTTGTACGTTATTTTACATGATGGATGTCTGTTCGTAAGAGTTAAGAGGAAGGATCGTGATAATTATAAATCTTAGATAGCAGCATTTAGATAGAAAAACGTCATAAATTAAGTCACTGTTTAGGAACGAAAGAAATGTTATTTATTACATCAAATTTTCCATTTTAAAGTTACAAAATATTACCTAAATTTTATCTCACAAAACTTTCACCACAAAACTTTTAGAAAATACCGTAAGGAAATATGTAATATTAATTATTGATTATTTAAATATAATTTAAGCAGTATGAGTATTTCGATATTTTTCGTTCGTCTCGCGGATGCAACTAGCAGGTGGCGTCAGTAGTCTGTAGATAGCACCGTATCATAGAGTAAATAGATGCTACTCTAGTGTGCATATGGTTATCATTTTATCACTATATCTATGACACGCAAACTTAACCGTATCAGGAATTCTACGTATATATAATTAAAATGAATGTGCTTAGGGTTTACCTTCTTAGAGGTGTGTTTTTTTACTCTAGACTGGATTTTGGTTAGTTATGTTACATATATAAAATACTATATATAAAATAAAGCAAAGCATAGTTACTGAAGTAACTTTTTTGACTAAATCATCTAAAGAGACAAAAATGTATTAACCAAGGTCTTTTGTCCAAAAGAGACCCTTTACAGGCATTATTTTTATAAAGAGGAAATTTACTTTATTACAGAATATTTTCAAGTATCTAGATAGAATATGTACGTCCGTACAATAAATTTTATTTGCACAAAACATATTTTTTTGATAGACATTTTGACTAATTTTATTTTTGTTATTTTACTTCGTCCGCGTGGACAACTTAACATCACACATTATTATGTATTTCTCGTAGGAATGGGATGTTTTTTTGGGATAAAAACTATCCTGTGTCCAGGTCCAGGACCTAACAACCTATATGTGTGCCAAGTTTCATCAAGATCCGTCTAGTGGTTGAAGCGTGATTGAGTAACAAACATCCAAATATCCAAACTTTTGTAAAATTAGTAGGATTTATATCTAATTAAATATGCTGGTGCTGCTTATATAGCAGTATGCTATGTAAGACCAACTGCGAATATATGTAATGAAAATGCTAGGGCTAAAAGTGTGTATTGTCTATAAAACAGGCCAGGCTTAGGTGTGCCAACACAATTGGCCGAACTACGTAAACTAATTCTTTCTTTATTCTTTAGCCGAACGAAATTATACACTACACGTGTATCGACTTAGATTGTAATCCATCAATAAACAACTATGACTATATAGAACAGTAGGTATTTACATTATATTTATAACGAATCTGGCATGAGTGTCATGTGACTTATGAATCTCAAATATAATTTTTCATATCCTGCGAATAAAGCAGTTGTTTGGTTTGAGAGATTTAGAAGCTAAGAACACTTTATAGGAAAACTGTTACATGTTGGGAAATTAATTATATAATTCCATCGGTTGCTTTGCAAAGAGATTAGATCCCGCAATACGACGCAGCAATGGCGCCAGCGTGTGGGGTTTAGGTATGCCACTTGGGATGGGGTGTTTATCACCTTTCATTGTAAGAACAAAATGTGAAAAATAAGCATTTATGTATACAAAACACAAGAAATAATATATAACGAAAAAACAAAGTTACATATTTTTTATATTCTGCAACTAAACACAGAGTTCAAGTAGAGTTGAGCAATACTGATCAAAATGCTGATAGTAATGTTTGACGCAAAAGAAAAATGTAAGTAGGTTCGATGGTTTTTCATGTGACTTACGCAACTAAAATATTATACTACATAATATGGTTTCACGCATGTCGTAAATCCCAATGAAAATGGATAAGTACGCAGATTGGTTCAGCATGCTCAAAGGTTTACAAATTGAATTATTAACAATGAACAATGAAAGCGATATCTCTTGAACAATCACTGCCCATAACATTTACGGATAATTTGACATTTACTGAGTTTTTTTGTATTATTAATAGCATGCATTTGTAAGTTTGTAACATGGTTATTTAAAATTTGAGTTTATTGGTTTTTATTTACTCTATTTCTTGTAAGAATTAAGAACCACGATGGCCGACCATGCTGGCCAATTAGTACTACTATAAGTAGCGTTGTTTTCTGACAAAAACCGAATATTTAAAAAAACGGGAATTTTAGTAGAAGTTGATTGTTTTGAGTTGAGATCAGACTGATTAACTAGTTGTATGTAAGTAATTTAATAAAGAATCAAGAGTGATTTAATAGTTATGCTTTATTTTGACATACTTTAATGTGAAAATTAAACAATCATTCGAGTCAGTAAAAAATCCGCACAAGTTAAAAAGGCGGACTAAGCCGAAAGTCAGGACATATCCGGACTAATCTGGACGGATGGTAACCCTAACTATAAGCAAGTAATTTTATGGTCTATCTAAGCAGCAGCCATATCAATATACCAGTAGGTAACTCAAAATATCTAGAAATCCAAACCAAACATCAGAAGCTTCCGTTGCAATAAAGTTGCAGATATAATGCAAAACTCATAAATAACTGTAATACCTATTTAACAGTAGAAAAGCAATTGAGAACCTTGGGACTATCGCCAACTATTGCACGCAGACGTGATGTTGAGGGGTTTTCATTGTCGGTGCTCGTGATTTTTCCGGTGTTTCCATTAATGTAGAGTTGGTGTTGTGAGTATAAAATATGCGAAGTCGAGAGTAATTATCAGACGTGGTATTTGGGTACTTCTCATTGACACTCAATTTTTATGGTCACACAGTTATATTTCCTAAACAGTATAAGTTAAAAACATAACTTGTGGATTGGTAGATAAAACATCTATTTGGTCACAAAATAAATAAAACTTGCCGTAATTGAAGCAAAAATAATATAAATAATTAACACGAACGATCAAAAACGGGGCCATTTTTCGTATTCTCATCGTGTCACACTTCCCGTTGCAGTAAAACATTTGGTTACTGCTTTATCAAATTTCAGTGTATTTGTATGTTATATGTACCAAAGTCATCATAATTAAATACACTTTACATACGTTGGTGTAAAAAAAAACTTTTCGTCATTATTTTGAATTGGAACCACAATATGTGTCGGTCACACGATTTTAGGTACTTAAGATTTGAGTAGTAATAAAGGCTTGCTGTTGAATACAACAGCAGCAACTAATCACAGAGTTCGATTCGGTCATCGTCAGTCGTGTTCCTGCTTCGCAGAAGTGGGACGAGCGACTCATCGTTCCGTGAGTAAAAAATATTGGTAAGTTTATATTTATTCGTAGGTGTACCGAACACTTGCGTGGACAACATATTTGTGTATTGTATTTTGGTAATGGAAATTAAAGTTAGCTCATCGAAACTCCAAAATGTTCGAGATATTTATGTAGTATTTGATTTAAAACAATACACCTAAACTTTGCAGGAATTTATAAAAAAGGGATATTTTCGTCACCTTCGTGGCATCACCTTCGTGGCGTTTTACCCACGAAGGTGATTTTTTGCCACGAAAGTGATTTTTTGCATTGTTTTATTTCGAAATATAGCGACTGGTGTATACGTATTTACAAAATCAACTGGTTTGATGTATTTTGAATACATAAGTAAGTATATTTACATGATAAATTAACAACTACACTATTAATAGATAACTAATTAAACATGAAGTATGGGTAGGTACTAATTAAAGTAAGTAAGTAAGTATATTAACGTTGTTTTTAGGGTTTCGAACCAAGATGGTAAAAATGAACCCTCAACACCAACGTAGCTTCTGGTCTGATGATGATCCAGATTCGAGTTACAATATATTTGATTTACGCAAACGTAACGTTCTGATATTTTCTTTTATTGTTCGGAGATGTTATCGTCTTCTTGTAATGAGATTTTTTTATAGAATAACGTTTTTGTTTTTGAAAAGTAAAAGTGCTGCCTAACAACGTGTAACGTTTCGTTTTTATTTTTTGAGAGATTTAGCCTTTCTTAAGTTCAGACTAAAAGTAGTATCTAAGTTCTAAAGACTTATTTGATTCATCATTAGGAAATAGTTTATATTACAACTAATTAGGTTAAGTTTTTGATTATTTTTTATCACCGGAGACTGATTATTTGTGAATGTCACAAATTAGCAGTGATATTATAATTAAAGTATACTCAAATTATGCACAATTGTTATAAGTTTAGATACATTAGGTATGTTATTATGTTATCACATGTATAAAGAGGGTATTTTAGAGTAAAACTATCCTCCGAAATATAAGTACCTGATTAATAAAACCACAGTAAAGTTTCTATTTATTTCCTACGTTAATAATGTTCTATAATAAGTACTTTTCACTAAAATTATGTAGTTTTAATTGACATAGCATATCAGTAATAATAGGAACCTATTTTGTAGGATGACCGAACCTAGGACCGAACTGGTAACTCTCTCTGCGCTTGACTGAATATCATGTATTTGCCTGTTTAATTATGAAAATAAGATTAAGTTGTTATTTCATGAACATTTAGTCTCATAACCAGTAGTCAATTCTGAGAAAATAATGGCTGTAAAGTTACTGAGTCACTTTCGTGGATCATCGCGTCACTTTCGTGGCATCTAGAACTTCAAAACATTATTACTTCCAACCGAGACTCACGATTTGATTAATTTACTTATAAATTTACTCGTATTATCAAGCGCTATTAGATTTTTGATAAAAATAGTTTATATAAGCAAAAAATAGAATTTACCACGAAGGTGACGATGAGAATCGTGGCGATGAGAATTAGCCATTTATTGAAGCATACTTTTAGTTAAATATTAATGTAATTTAGTTTAGTTTTGTGCATTTTTTGACCAAAGTTTGGAGAATCAAAGAGGAAATGTTGGGTATTGTTTTGGAAACTTAAATTTAGCTACTAAGGTCCAGACAAATGATGGGCAACAGTGCCACAGCTATAAGATATAGTATTGCGATAGTTTATAATGTAGTCGAATAAAAGTGTTAACTACCTAACTCCATATAGTTTTGGAACTATAAATACAAATAGAAAGGTACAAATAAATCGTCTATTTATAACTGCATCAAAATATTATTTCGTAATAATTTGGAGTTAGGTGGTTAACACTTTCAATTGACGATGTACGAAAGCCTATGCCTACAGTAGACAAAGTATTTCAGGTAAACGTGTTCTATCTCGTAGCCATACATGTACCTGACGGTTTAGTTTGTTAGCCATGTGCGGTCGACCACAGCTCACATTATGCAAAACAATTGCAATGTAAATACTATGAAAAGGTACCGGTTATAGCTGGACGTGTGGTCGACTGTCCTAATAGCATCAGGTACCTACAGGTGCAAATGTACTGAGACAGAGAGTGCGCGGTGCTTCCGTACTTTGTCGTAATCTTGCAACCCGAGCCCGTCGGAGACTAAAGGCTAGCGCCAGCCGCCATCGTCATGGCAACAGTATCGCGGTTCCTATCATGTACACTTCCTATTACAACACGGGTAAGTAGGTAAAAGTAGATACTGTTGCCTCTTACCTCGCGTGCGGTATTCGATTTTGGCAGTCTGTTTGTCAAGTGCATAACAATTAAATAAAAAAATCTGGGTTTCGAAATGCGTCTTAGGGTATCAAAATTCTAAGGGTAGAAATCTACATCACTTTTGTAATTCCGTTTTGTTTTGTGTTATGTTTGTGCAGTGTATAATAAAGAATAAATAAATAAACATTTTCCTTAGATAATTTCAAAAAAGTTGTTCAAGCAAAAGCTGTCCTTCACATTGACAAATACAGTCCATGACTAAAAAGGCTTTCCAGATTTTTATTTTAACATGGTGTACATGATTTATTATGTTTTATGTATTCTATCATCAATTAATCTTCCAATAGTTATTGCAAAAAGTTATTGCATGCATTCGGTATGTAATGTATGCTGTATATGCTTTGGGGAAGAATGGATGCAATGGATGGCGATAGGGATATGATGATTAAAATTTTTTTTATGTAAAAATCATGAAACGACGCGCGTATAATCGCGTGAAGAATTATAGTGATTGCGTCAACAATAAGCTGATCTCATCAAGAATATAAGCGGTTATCTGTTTGAAATTGATAAGAAGTCCATCAACTTACCCGAGATTCGCCCTAGGATAGCACTGCCTACACGTAATACGATTCTCACGGTCGACGATATCTCAAGTTCAATGGCAATTATTATACGGGTGGAATTCAAAAGTTCACAAATTTTTAGAAAGTGAAGAAACTGGCTGAAGTATATGTCTGAAACTGTATATGTTTTGGTGCACAATAAAGAATATTTGAATTGAAGAAACTAGATTTTTTTTTGGTCTTTGAGAGGAGGTATACCTCTGCTTGACTTAGAAATGTGTTCATTCATAGCACAATGAAACCACTTTTCTTGTAAAACTTTCTTTTTCTGGCGGAATTATTATTGTCAATACTGATTAATAGTAAAAGTATATTACGGTGGAAATATCACAGTTAACTTTGTACGTATATTATTCACATTTCTTTTAAAAATAAAACATAAAAGAGCAAGTGTTACGAGAGACTGTCCGTCATCGCGAGATATTTTGGAAGCACTGAAGTTGTTTAACATGAGCGAAAAGTGATTTATTTTTCCATAAATATTAAAAATGTTACTAAAATAGGATGTCGGTCGTATACGCAAACGTATGGGAGGTAAATCAATACTGTCTGCAGCCAGAGGAGCAGGCATGTAATCAGGGGAAAGTGGCGGGGCTATGATGGTAGCAGAAGTATGGTATATTATTAGCACTACAGCAGAGGAAGCCTAACCTGAGCTTTAAGCACCAAATGAGATTAGGTGTATGTGATATCCTACATTGCTTTACACGTAGCGTGTACGATAAATCTAGTCATTGGAATGCCATCCTCGCCAGCACTCGGTACATACCCATACCTAGCAACTGATGGAGAGTTTCTAGTGGAGAAAAAAACAGTAGAGGCATAAAAATTAAAACTGCTAGATCATCTAATCTGTTATACCTAGTGTATGACTCCTTCTATGTAAGAGAAAGACTGTGGACGCCGACAGGCTCATGACAGTAAAGGGTGTTTAAGGATTTTCTTATCCCATGTTTCTCCTCCGCATGTCGAGTAAAGGAAACGACCTTACTTGTTATTTCTTTGCTTAGAGCTAGAGCCCCCTCCAAAACCTATTTCTGGATACGTACGTGCCTTTATAGTAGCGTACATTTGGTTTCATGAATTTTATGATGATGTTTTCGAGGTAAATAAAATATATTTTTGGGGAAGATGTATGTGTGTAATAAAAGTTTTAATGTGTGAAGGGCAAGTTCACATGAAACAATTTATGGAGGAAGACTTAGGACACAAACTTCAAACTATCAGTTAGTACCTAACCTACGGTAGGTCACAAAATGTCATAAAAGTATTAAAACATTTTGTGAACACCGTCATCAACGTCCCCTATGTTTCAGTTAGTACCTAACCTACCTACCTACTAAAAGTATTAAAACATTTTGTGAACACCGTCATCAACGTCCCCTATGTTTCAGTTAGTACCTAACCTACCTACCTACTAAAAGTATTAAAACATTTTGTGAACACCGTCATCAACGTCCCCTATGTTGTGCACCAGAAAAAAGGGATAGTCACGTTTTTACATGTTTAGTCCGATAGGAATTTAATTTTGAATCTAAGGCAGATCACAATAGTAAATAAAATGAAATTAAAACCTGAAAGCAATTATTTTTCAGATTGTATAAAAAGTCTGCAAAGTGTATGTCTAACACAATGTGCGGGTTTGTTCATTTATTTTTTCACAATATAGATATTTTGTAATTTTCCGAACAAAAAAAATTCGCCAAAAACATTTTTCTGCTATTTCCAAAGTATTCACTTAATTGCCGGCCACTTATTCTTGTATATTCCAAACTAGCAAACAACCGCGGCTTCGCCCGCGTGGAGCAAGTTTTTATTTCCCGAGGGAACCATTTTTTCAAAGATAAACATAAACCTACTTATGTTCATATACATGATGTTATATGTAGGTACTAATAAAAAAATATGGTGATCAGTTGAATAGCCGAGCCGTGAAAGCGTAAGAAACAGACAAATAAATACACAAACACTCTTTCAACTTAATTATATTAAAGGTGTTGCCCACGGCTTCGCCTGCTTAAAAAAGGGGTTGTTTCCAGTCTGAAAAAAACCCCACGGTAAACCCAACAGTGAAAACCATCTTCTAATCTAAATAGATTAGAACCACTAAATAGTGGTTTTGGAGAAGAAGCTGGTGACGTTATCATTATCACAAATTATTTAATCGACGTGTTTACTTGTAATATTTTCATCGTTTTATAGTTCATCATCATATCAGCCAAGCGACATCCACTGCTAGACATATAGGCCTTCCCCAATACACGTCACCACACTCGGTCCACCGCCATCGAATCCTGCTGCATTCGGCCGCCTTCTTCAGGGCGTTTGATACATCTAGTAGCGGGGCCTGGCGCGCGTGCCTATCTGATGCCTATGCATCACCCAGAAGATGCCTATTCACTCTTCCTTTAAAAATATGTAAGTTGTCTTGTCCGAAAATACCGAAGCTGGCAGTGAGTTCCGTTCCTTAACAGTTCGCATTATGAAAGAGGAAGCAAAACGCTTCGTGCGATAACGTGGTACTCGAATGTCTACAACATAAGGATGAAGTCCCTCTAAATAAAATAAATATGGTTAGGTAGATAAATGTGAAGGAAAAAGAAAAAGTCGCTGCGTAAGCTATGCTATTACGATATAGGCGCTAAGCATGAAACTTGACGTCAATGAAAATTAATATTTGATTATATAGTACATAAATAAATCATCAGATTTCACCTGTTGTAACACAAAATGTAAAGTTGAAAGCAAAAAAAATAATAATCGACGACTTAGCTAAAGTATAGTACCTAAGTAGATTAAATCAAAATCTGGCAATAGTTTAAGAAACAGTGTCAGATTGTTTGCTGACTCGGACAGTTTTGCAGTACGAAAGCATTCCTATATTCCTACACTTCATTTAAAATCTTTCTTATATTAAGGAAATCAATGTCTAAACAAGCGTGAAATATGTAAATAATTAGTGTAAAATAAAACTGTAACTAGAAGGAAACTTTGATTGTTAACATAGAATTTGTTAAGACATTTTACCCTATAAAAACATTTAACATTATAAAATACCATTAGCGCTAGTTTGCAGAAAATTATATTAGACTGTACCACAGTCTTGATGACAAACTTGGGTACATTATATTCTTTATTTAATTTCGTGATTACCGAGGTAGGTACATAATAATATCTATTCGTTAAAAACTCCACCTAAAATGCACCTAATACCACTTTACATTAATAATGAATAAAAAAAATAAACCAGTAGAATGATACCATGAGCTGAAGTGGCAGTGGGCGGTCCACATATGTTGCAGAACCCACGGCCGTTGGGGCAGATGAGTTCTGGAGTGGAGACCGCTGATCGGCAAGCGCAGGGTACCAGATGGACCGACGACCTGAAGAAGGTGGCCGGAAGCGGCTGGATGCGGAGGACAGAGGACCGGGTGTGATGGTATTCATTGGGGAAGGCCTATGTCCAGCAGTGGACGTCTAAGGGTTGATATGACGATGAGGATACCAAATCGTACCCTTGACTGTGGGACTACTTCTGTAATATAAATCCTTACCGATTGATACATGCGGAATACTTTACATTTATGCTTCGATGTATTGCATGATAATTGCGTTGGCGCCACGCCACGCATGAACGTCTGTACCTACATAATATTATGACACGTGACCGTCATTTCATTATCATACAACATCATACGTACGGTCGGCCACGAAATGGAAGAGGAGTGAAAGTGTTTACTTAGACACTTGCTTTGGGTTCTTGCCGCTTCTGTCACCACAGATAATGTTTCATTCGAAGCCGGTGGTGGTGTATCCGCTCACTAACATACAGGTGCATTGCGACCCGTTGAAGTGGTGGACAGAATGCAGGAACTCGGAAAACAGGATAAATGAGTAGTAAAACAGTCCAACAATATTTATATTTTATAACGTCACTATTATTTTTGCCATATAAAAAGTTTTTATTGCCTAATGTCCAGTTTACTGTATGTATAAAAAATACTGTAGACTAGCTGTATACTTCTGAATAATTAAATAAAATAAAATATTTGCGTACAGTTTCCCGTCTAGAACTGTTATGCAGATCTGATACAGTTGTTTTTACATATGTTTTTTTTAAGCATTTAGTATTATTGTTGGTTACACCGATCATCTATTTAATGTTAACTATATTCACAGGCACTATATATCTGCGTAAGGCGGCTGGCAGTGACTGGATGAGAAGAACCGAAGATCGGGTTCAGTGGCGCACCTTGGGAGAGGCCTATGTCCAACAGTGGACTCTTTCGGGCTGATGATGATGATGATATTCACAGGTTCAGAAACTGAACCAGTTATTTTTCTTGCGGACTACACACAACAATATCATGTATAACCTATTGTATGGCCGGGTTGTCGTCATCGGATAACACGACGACGCATTACAGAGTAGAACGCATTAAAAAAAATTAAGTCAGTTAGTGGTCATACTGTACGTATAACTTACTCATTATTATCTTTACTGTGTCTTAGTGGTGACATTTAAAAACATTGAAAAGGCATCTGTAATAGTGATGTCATATTGATATTGATTTTGTTATCCGTTGCTCATCTTTTTGAGAATAATTAAGTTGCATAATCAACATCTTACAAAGAAGGCGCAAGTGTATTTTATTTATTCATTTACAAAATAAACATTCATAGTACTTAGGTAAGGTTCAGTAATAGTACAGTACAGAATTAAGCAACCAGCCCTAGAACCTTATGCCATAATGATAAACTTGGAATTAGAATGAACTTGGTCATTTATCGTACCCCACTAACAGCCCATGCTAATCGCTTTTAAGAAATAGGTAAATGCCAGAATTTTCATTCTATAGACAGTCTCTCCTACCTTCCTTATTTACGTGACAACTGTCGCTTTTTAAAAATGTTTTTTCGTTGTTAGAGCTACTAAAAAAGCCACACGTGCTTTGCCAGTTTATTATGCAGTTATTTTACCCCTCTCGCTGTTACTACCTTGTCTCATACCCGTTAAGTTTGGCTGGAAGAGATCTCAATTGGAGATAGTTCTTCTTGTACACGAAATGTTATAGTTGTATTTAGTTTTTAAAAAAGGTGCATTAAAGAATATATGTTTATATACTCCTATCCTAGATTACGTTCTTTTACCGGGAGTATATCTTCAAATTTAGTGTTGCGTTGAATACCAGCAACCTTTTGATTGCTGTATGTAACAATCCTAACGCTAACCCTTCGACTCTGACGACTTGGATGGAGCTCCTTGCGTGCCTGTATATAAGTACACAGACTCTAAGAAGCCATGTTAAGCCAGCATGTATTTTAGTCAGACAGTGCCAGTGATCCTTTACAAAACAAATGGGTTCTGCTTAAAAATTAGCTATGGTCCTCCCCCCCGCAAGCAGCCAATTGACGCTGTTACTTGAACTGCAGGTTTTTGTTTTTCGTTTCAAGTTTATGTAACAGTTAAGCAACAAATACATAGCAGTGTTAATAAAGTGCATTAATTCTTTCTGTTCGTCCATAGACGTAGACTCTGGGCTATGTACTCATGTAGCAGAGCTCTGGCTGATATGTACTCAGCGGACTCTGCATTAAAATACCACATGTCTGATAGTTCCTTAATATTCTTAAATTGTGCATAAATAAAACTGCCACAAGTAATAAAATTATAGTCGATAGTCTGAGTGACCAATTTTAATTTTATTTCTGTGCGGAACCCAAAAGTATGAAAGCAAAAGCTAAATCATTGACTCGAAATGGAATGTCGGTATGCGGCTACCTGCCCCGACCAATGCATGAACAGAACTGGATCAACCAACCTTTTTATATCGTTAAGGGCAAGTAATACAGGGTAATACGGGGTTGTAAAAGATTTAAACCGAGATTTGATAAAAAAATAACACAAGCTTACTTTTACCAAAGATAATACTTGGTTTTATTAAGGCTTTGAAAATGTTTTAAAAATGCATATCAAAATAACGAATTTTATTTGTTTAGGACAACAAACAATTGTGCAAAAGTTTATACAATACCTACATTATGCTTATTATATGTACAATCCACAACGATATCCACCAACTACTACAGATAGCAAATATTATTGTATTTGAAAGCTTTAAAATACATAAATAAATACAAATAGTAACTGTATTTAATTATCATGTTTTATAGCCGTAATTTTTAATTTGTACCATTAATAGTCGAAACAGGTACGTGAGATTTGTATATGTATAGAACAATTCAATGACGAAGAAATTTGATGTTACAAAGTTCATGGCCGCTAAACTTAAAGCAACACGGCCGCCAATAAAACCCGGTTGGGGAGACGCCATAGCATTTACTTCTGATGGAAAACATTGTAATTTTTCGTGGGGATCTACGCAGGACATGCACACTCGTACACTGTTGTTAAGAAACACACACGTAACAAATCGAACAACACAATTATAACCTTTATATACACACATCGATCGATACTGTCCATGGCCAGGTGATCTTGTACTTTCGGACGAGAGGAATTCCTGAGTGTGGCGACTTCCCTACGTGTTGCTTTAAGCTGCTAAAGGTAGACCTATTGTATGGTTATTGTTAGTGGTAGACCCCCAAATCCGCAAGGGCATTCGCGCACGACCGGAAATTCCTCTCTGCACAAATAATACCGAAAATCCAGTCTGGTGACGATTCGAGTCGGAATTAACAATGAAGTTTTTTTAGCATCTGTGTCGCGTCTGTCTGTCTGGGTTTTGTAAAGTACCTACCTATTCTGAATTGAATTATAAATAGAATTTAATTAATGAATGAGTTTTGCTTAAACCATCGGAGGAATGTGAGAGTTACATATAGCAGCAATGCAATTGGAAATTTAACATTAGGGATTCTATGATTTGACAGTCACTCCTATCTCACCGCACCCCATTCCCCTTAGCCCTTATATCCGTCTCCCACTGTAGATATTCGTAGGTAGGTAAGTACTAGATCACTTTCTAAGTCGGCAATCAGTAAATATTGTTTATCTGGTTTTCTCTAACAGACAGCATATCCATCTGATATAGTAAGTGGTCGCATATAATATAGATAACAGGGATGCTTTAGTTGAAGAGCTAAAAGGATCAACTACACGAATACAGTTGAATGCACTCGGCAATGCGTATGTGCAGTGAATGCACTGTGCTCTGACAGTCAATGGGTATCGCAAAGGTCATTGAACGAGTCGAGCGAGACGGGTCTACGGGCCAAGGGGGTCCCACGATGACTACACAGGGTTGGCATTGCCAGAAGTCCCGAAGGGTTACGAAACAATGCAAGTTTTTATCATGAGTGACGTGACATTAAATTGAACTATGCATATAGCCAAATTTAAAACAAAATGTAAGAAGCGCGAATCTAGTCCAGGCGATGGGGCGGTCAGATGGTGATGGATGATACTAACCAACAAATTGAAATACGTACGTATCAAGAAATCAAAATAATGTCGCATTTAGTCATTCTTATCGATACAAAAAGGTAAGGTTTATAAGATTGCCCGTCAGTTAGAGTAGATTTTGAACATTATTTTATTGTACGAATGCTAATGCCAGAAATATACTGAATTCCCACGGGAAGTTAGCCTATACGAGAAAAATTTGACTAAATAAAGGTAAAATGATAAAAATAGATATTGATCCCATTTGTTCATTGCGTAAATAGGTATTCTTATAAAGTTATAGGACTGCGATCCCTTACTTTCCCTCTCCTATCTACTCGGTAATATATATTTTTAAGACATTTGGTAACCCTTACGAGTTACGACACAATGTGCGTCCTAACTTTAATGAATGCTAATTGATTCATTTATTGGAATATTTGAATCGCATGATGTAATAATACATAGCAACATTGTACCAGATAGACTATTATAACTACATAATTATTTTATTTAAATCGATACAATGTGGATAAATAAGGTAGAGATTATGAGATTATTATGATTAGTGGATATTGAAATTATTTAAGTTATGAGATACTTATCAAGTTGTAGAGAATATTAATTTTCAAATATGTATTAAAATTTTTGATACAGAGATATTATTATTTATTAGTTATTTTAGTATAACATATTTAACTAGTAACATAACATATATAATTTAAATTCCCAAATCTAATAAATAAATAAATGTTTCAGAATATATACATATATATTATACACAATAGTTACATGGAATACCCATGAGAAGAATAACGGTTGAGGTTTCCTAATACGTAATCCTGATAATACGCTGCAATTTTGCAATAAACTTTATAGTCACTCAATGGATTTTAGACTATTACAATAAAAAATATTTCATATTATAATATACTTCTCACATATAGGTCGCTTATCTAATCCGGAACTAGGATTTGCTCCTGTGCTATGGGAACTAAACAAGGACAGGACATTTCACAAATATACACCACCACCCACCAGAGGCCAGTTTACATAAAGTTGTCTGTCCCTAGTGCGACTCGAACCTATGACAAAGCCATAAATAAAGTCAACGAGGCGGTATAAGAGGTCGAATTAATGAACTAAATGTAAGCATATTTCATCTATATATTTTCTTGCATTTTACATCTAAATATAAAACCTACTCGTATTTAAATTATTGATTGTGCAAATAAACGAATTATGAGTTATTCGTGTATGCCCTTGTTGGTTTACGACTAATGCTACGAAAATGTAAATGTTATCTAACATCTAATTTTTTGATACTTTACTGATATAAAATATACGAAAATAAACGTTTCAAACACGATAAAACATGTAGAACGAATTATTTTAACGCTAATTGTCAATCTAAACAATAGAGCGAAGCGACGGGACGTGTGATACGAAGCTTTGCTTCCGTAGTCTGAAAACTGTTAATAAATGTTTCATATTCATTTGTCATTCACTTATATTTCATTCCAGACCAATTTAGTCATACGAAAACCAATGCTATTTGCGTCTCGGTAACATGTATATGAAAGGGTCACCAGCTGCAAAAACAAGTTTGTATTACCATGTAAACTTTGCGGTCCACTTAGGAACACCATCTATTATTTATTTCGTTTTCGAGACGCAAATGCGTTTGTTTTCATATGACTATTGATTTGGAATGAAATATAGTTTCGATTTCACGGATATAAAATATGTGTGTGTTAAAATTATAAGTGGCCAGGATAATAAATGAGTCGTGAACCGCACGGAACATGATACATTTCAAATATCGAATGAGTTTATACGAAAAGAAAATTACCGCTACATACACCGTTTTCCTATAGAATTTAAGCAATACTCATTGTTTAAGAGAACCCTTAACCCTATGATTAAGAAACCCATGGGGATGACTTGTCAGAATAAAATTTGCTGAATTCGGCGATAGAAGAGGGTTTTTAAATTAGCAAGTGAATCTAGGGCAATCCTTTATAGAGTTAGAAGGGTACGTTACGTACTATTCAATGTTTTCACATTCGGTCGCAGTTTGTACGGCCACCCATGTCTTTTGGTCTTTCACTAGCACTAAATAATTATAATAAAGACGAACCTCTGAGAAGAGGACTGCTAACTAGGCTTATGGACACACAATTAACAGTGAGTGGTGTTATGTCATACATATCATAGTTAAAGATCGTATCATATGAATTATTCTCTCTATGAATAGATATCCTGTCTGACCTATTATTATTATTATATAAAACATGTATGTATATGACACATACAGGCACAAAGGACTACATTCATACAGACTTGAATAACGATAAAATTATTAAATTACCTAATTAAATTCCGACAATGTATATAATTGTCGGAAAATCTGGAAAGTTGTGTTTAATAACTCTTCTATCATATGTACGTAGGTACTTCATCAAAATCATTAAAGATAATTATATAGGTGTTTTTTGGTTTGTGGAGCTGGGGGCAGACGAGAGACTGAGTTGAGACGAGTAAGCGAAACGTGCGACGCCTCCCTGCCAAATAGACGGACGACCTACGAGAGTAAGAGGAAAACGGAGGACCGGCCGTTGTGGTGAAGAGCATTTTAGAAGCAGTAGGTAGTCACTACTGGATTTATATCTACATGTCATGTATGGGACGACATGGGACGACTGATGACGGAATGTAAGGGAATGCTAGAGAGGGGAATGCCTGTTTCGTCTATATTATAAAAGTTATTGTAACGCAATGGAATAATAATCTGTAATGTTGCAATATTTTAAATAAATAAATGTCTAAATATATAGCAGTAAGCCCTATGGCTTGCACTTTCTACATGGTACAGGCTGACGATGATTATTTGGCATGTATTACTAAGGTAGTTAAAGAAGACTTACCGCGTCGGTGGTGTGACCACAAACACAAAGTGTCGGCGTACTCAACCCATCGGGATGGACCTGTTTGAGAACGGTGGGAGACGGTCGACCGGTGATCTAGACCGCTACAGATCTGTAACAAATATAAGATATATGAACCTTATCTTAACTTATTATAGAGTATACCCAGCGACACTTCAACCCTATGGGGATCTTTTGTGTCAGTCCTGTAGGGTAGCTGGGGTAACTCTACGGACGTGGTGCAACATCGATCCCGTGATTATACACTGATAATGACGTTTACAGAGCAGTCACTAAATGCACTTAAGTTTCGAAAATAACATTGATACATGACATGACCGGGGATCGAACACAGACCTTTCCACATGATTGACCACGTCTTCACCGCTGGCGCCATCACCGACGCTTTTATATGGACTACGTAAGTATATTTTATTTTATTAACCTCACCGTTTGCTTTTCAGACAACAAAAAATAAAAATCGAACCAGATACAGCGGCTTGCATATTAACAAAATGTCTACGTATAGCTTAGCTGACCCGCTTCAGTTACAAATGCATTAAATACCTACAGAGCAACTTAGATTTTTTTTTAATAAGTACCTCTCTATGATGCTATTTGTATTAAACATTCCAAACAAAATCGGAATTTAACTGATTATGACTATTAGACTGTTGGACATGGGTGTCAGATGGTGATACGTCTAGCAATGTACGAAAAGCTATTTAAATGATATCTTCAACAAAATTTAACAGACTGAACGTTCTCAAAATGAGGACTCCACACGAAGTTATTAACTACCAAAGTTTCATTTTTCTAATTGCCTGGCGGTAAGTTAGGCTGAGCACAACAACAATATTATTGCCTGCTGATAATAACATCAGATTTATATTAAGTACTAGTTACATTAAGTATACTATACTTAGTATAAATCTGATGTTATAGTTAGGAATCAATTACCAGGTAAATAACTCATTGTTAAGTTTTGGATATTTTATCCTACCTAAATATTAAGAGAGTCATTATGAGAGAGAGAATCATTGTGAAAATATCATCTGATTAATCACAAAAAAAACTGTACTGTAGCATTAATGTAGAAAATTGAGTTTATTAAACCTACTTAATGATTACCCCTGAAAATATACCTTATTTTAACTTCTAATTATACGGCTGGTGGTATCAATCCCTATATTATAGAGATCATATTTTGTCATGTTAAATACATTAGTATATTGATTTATAGCCCCGATAACTGGTAATGACATACAATATTGTACATACAGGTGTGTATATGACTATAATGAGGATGACATTACCATCATCATTACCATGAGACGTTACGATCTAATCCTGACGTAAGTATAAGATTGTGAGTTACGTGAATAGACCGTCGCGGGCGACGGACGGTGACCCGATGCCTGACTTAACTAATTACCATCAGTGTCGGAGCACACGACGACGCGCTGAGACGAGAGATCAGATGGACGGCGGCGGCGCGGGCGCACCGAGGTGGCCCAGACAGCAATAACTAAACTAAGATAAGGTGGAGATTGGAGACTGATAGACTGGTCGCACACGCACTCTAGTAGAATGATTATACCGCCTCGCTGGCTTATAGTCGACTCGAGCACTAGCAGAGGTCGTGGAATTGATGAGATAGACAACTTCGAACAATTCGAACAGGTTGGTCCTGATCTGTATGGTATATTTATAAATAGTCCTGTGCTTGTCTGTTAGAAAAAAATAATCAGGGCAAGCATGACGGAAGCCTGAGTCGATCTAGGTCTATAATGGATTGTCTAGTAATCTATAATACGATTAGATTCTAGTCGACAGTGAAAATAATATTATTTATTAAATAATAAATAACATTATTTTCACATAAATAAATATCCAGGACTAAATTATCACACACATACAAGAGGTTTTAGAATTTCACATATTTACATAAAAGTTTGTGTTAGAAGCATTAACTGATCCGCACCTGTTATAGAATAACAACAACAAAACATATGTATTGACAAAAATTCTAAATACCATAAGTACAGTTGGTCTTCCTTATATGGTAACGTAAACCATCACTGATGTAAAGTATGTAACAATAACCGTTGACATACATACTCGTACATATAAAAAGTGATAACAGGGATCGGTTCTGTGGTAATCGTTTTTTATTGTTATAAAAATTAGAACTGCACTA
Source organism: Esperia sulphurella (assembly GCA_947086405.1). Lineage (NCBI taxonomy): Eukaryota > Metazoa > Arthropoda > Insecta > Lepidoptera > Oecophoridae > Esperia > Esperia sulphurella. Next base: position 6,605,748 of record OX352270.1, on the reverse strand, counting down.
CAGTAAAGTACCACTTGAGAAAAAATCCTTCAAAATTTCATCATCATCAGCCTAAATACTTCCACTGCTGGACATAGGCCTCCCCATTAGAATACCACTTTTGGTAAGTTGTCAATTGGGGGATTTGCCATAATCACCATGCTTGGCAGGCGGATTGGTGATCGCAGTAATGATCTTAACATACACACACAGGAGAACGCTGCTGCCCGTCCCTGGTGCAATCCCTTAGTCGCCTTGACGACCCACGGGGAAGATAGGGGTGGACCTATTCTAAGCCGGGAATCACACGGCAAATCTCTAAAAATTTAGTTTCGTCAATTTCAAGACGGGGAAAAAAATCCCTATAAGCTGCTTGATGTTTAGAAAGGACATACTAGTGGCCTTAGCTGGCCTTTACAGCTTCACTGGGCTCGATGATTGCGGAAGGCACTTCGAGCTGCAAGGCTCTCTATACGTAACTTTAAGTGGATGTGTATACAAAGAATTCACATCCGACTCATGATGGAACTGCAAAACGAATAAACTGGTATAGTGTTCAAATTATAATAACTCGTAGAAACAGCTGAGATTGGTCTGGATTCCAATAATACCAGTTCGTTTGAGGTCCTTTTAGATATTTACTAATTTTCTTTTTCGTTTTCAGCAAGTCTATCCTTGGACTAGTTGATATTCCTTCCGTTGTGCGCACGCGCATGCTTATGATGGTCATGCGAGATAGACGTGTAGGTAAGTGCAGCGCCAGGTGCAATGGCGCTGTTGCCCGTCATTGGCAAATAGTTTTTTGAGGTTAGCTAGTTTCGCTAGAGCTCCACCTATGTAATGCGAGCATTTGGAAGGGCGCAAGGCCGTAGCCCTACTGTGTAATTATGACAGGCTCAAAAAAATTAGGACAGGATCATCATCATCATCAGGTTATTTTTGTCTCCACTGCAGGAGCACAACCCTCTCTCATCTGCCGGAGGCAGACAGACGATTTGGCCTACACTCCCCGCGCTGGCCAGACGGGTTGGGGAGGCCTGACTGATGTCTTATAATGTATTCCCTTAGTCGCCTTGTACGACATCCACGGGAAGAAGTGTGAAGAGTGGTCCTATTCTACTCTATAGAAACTACACGGCAAACTAGGGCAGGATGAAAGACGATTTTTTCCACATTCATATAGCTCAGGCTAGCGCCTAGGGCACGCTTAATTTTTTTCATAATATAATTGTATTCCTGCCGCTAAACAGTGTTCCGGTTCCAATGATAAGAGAGTTGGTACGACAGGCACACGAGACATTCTAACATAGTCCTCAGATGGCAACTCAAAGTTTTTTCCCCAAGTAGTAACCAGTAAGACTAGACATGTTGCCTGAGACGACCCCTTAAATACCAAAGGGTGGTCGGTTTACCGCTTTAGATCGTAAAAAAGTAACGATGGATATTCGTTCTAGTTGGAGTTTGTGACGTCACAATCTATATACAGCTAATCTCGCTATGATAGATAAGCACGACATTATCAGTTCTGAGGACAGGCCCCAAAGATAAAATGAGTGTAACTTTTGGCGGCATGTGATTACTTGGCCTCGGTTTGCGTCATTCATTATTTGCAGTGTCTGACTTTGGCCACCTTATGGTATGCTAATGTAGTTTTAGCATGTGACGAATTGATATATTAGGTAGTAAGTAAAAAAAAATGCTTATTATGTTCTATTATATATAACTAAACCAACTTGAGTCAATTTAAAAGTAAATACTTAAGATTATTATTTAGTCCTATAAATTACTCTACACGTGTAAAGATTTGCGGAAAAACTTTATAAGGAATAGGTAATAACTACTCCTAGGCGAAATATGAGCATTAGTACAAGAACATTTATACTTATACACACTCGTTTAATTATTTTATTGTTATAATAATTGATTTACACGTTAAACCGGCATACGACAGTACAAGTTATTACATTTTCCTGTTAAGCTGTAGGTATTCGATGTATTGTTTGGTTAAGGATATACTCGTATTGGACAAATAATGAGTTTTCTCAAAATTATAATATGCCACTTCACACCTTATTTTTAGGCCCTCTAATAAGTCAATGGTCGGAAAATAATATTATGTATCTATCCATGAATGAAATTAATATTTTATTAATTCTTTAAGAATGAAATCTAATTTAATTTGCGATAAATGATAATTCAATACCAAGTGTATTTTGAAATTTATTTTAATATTATAAATATTACTTACATACACATACACTTCTTGCTTAACCCCAAACTAGGATTTTCTCCTGTGCAATGGGAATTAAACAAGGATTGGACAAAGATTTATATTTAGTATATTAATTTATTTTATGATGATCCCTTTTACCATATTAGAATGACATGTAGGTAAGATTAATTTTTTGGGATGTAAAAGTGAAATAAATTAATCTAATCTATCCTATATTTAATAATGTTAACGCTTTACTGTAACAAAATTACTTTACTATTTATTTAATTTACAAACAGGTTATTTTATAATCTATTTATGTCACTTTATTTATGACCTCATATATAGTTATATATAAGTGAACAAAGGTAACTGCCTAAATTTACATAACATGTTTTTATTTTTAGGTGAAACTTCGCAAAAGTATACTACAATGCTCTTCGATCAGGGAAAAATAACTAGATGAAGTAGTCGTTTATTACATCGTGTGTGGTTAATTAATACAGGTGTTACATTTGGCTCTCAACATGACCCTGTAAGGGTGTAGCAATATCGTATATATAACTTAATACTATTTTTATGTTTCTACCACATTGTTCATCATACTACCCTAACATATTGTGACTATAATACCTATATCACATTTTAAAAACGATGTGTTAAGTATTTATATTCATTTTTATCTTATTTACAGGGGCCACCTGGCACAAGTATTTTGCAAAATACTCAATAGGTGGCCTCTAACCACTGTATCAAAAACAAAAACAAAATAAATAACGAAAATAAATATATTTGATTTACCTACTCACTATTATGATAATCAAATAAATTCTTGTAAGTTATGAAAACATCTTGTTACTAATACAAAAAGAAACATACTGTCGATATGAGAACCTCCTCCATTTTTTGAAGTCGCTTAAAATCTCTGTCAACTTTTTAATACCTAAATATGGAGTATTTTTCTATTAACTTTATGTGTTTCGGTAAATGATTGTATATTATTATAGTCATTTGGTATGCGCCTGATCTTACAACATGAAGCTTGGTAAGTGGTGCTATTAGCTTGCTTCTTGGCCGTAAGTTATGGGATTCTATACAATGTTCTTCAAATAAATTTTTGTGTAGTTTTACAAATTTGCACGTTCCCAGAATATACATTGACGCCAAACTTTAAATCTATTGTTCTATAAAATGTGGTTTGCAACTTTCTATGTCAGATATGTTAACTAATAAAATAATAATAACTCTTGGTTTTTATCAATATTACTTTAATAGTAGGTAAACTTTTTTTTAACAAAAATATGCAATAAAAGGAATGCTGCCAGATATATTAACAATTCGGAATTCAATTTGTAGAATATTTAAACTAATTCAGTTCCACCGATTTCGAGAAAATCTCAGTTTACATTTTGGTAGTACTGGAACACCCCTTGTATGTAATTTTCCAGACCAATGGATACTGCCATAAAATAACCTAGGATTTTCTAGAATATGCAGTGTGATCAAAATCGTTGAAGAAGTTTTTGACAAAATGGCATTTCTTTATTTTTCTTGTATGACAATGCTACCCTCAGATTGAGAGCCAGCGTAAGAAAAAAATCGACGAGAAAAAGCGACTTACATTATTTATTTACATACTACAAAAGTGATAGTGATGGGTTAGCGCTTCTGTTATTGTAGTGAATCATCATACGACATCATGAAAAACATTACACATGAAAAACATTACAGAATGGAATATTTTTCGCAGAAAAATGATACAACTTGAATTATTTATTACCTACTCGAACCTATCATAGAAAATAAAAACCAAATGTCCTGAATATGAAGAATTTGAGATAGGTATACTTAGAGTACAGGTATTAAGTAGGTACCTACCTACATATTACTATAATGAAATTAAAATGAAGTCGTTTTCTTTCTTTGTTGTCTGATCAACCTGATCTTCAACAATGTCCAGTCTATACCAACTCTCGTAAAACTTGTGTTAGAAGTATAGAACAAGTATGTTGTATATTTATAAACGTGATAGACAACTTAGAACGAAGTATTGGAACTAATCAAGTGCATGACTCGCCTCCGTATTCTGGCAGTGAAACAAATTGATGTGAATTCGCTACAAAACACGTGGAGTGTACAGCTATTAGAAGTGCTTCTTATCAACCGCATCGCAGGTAGGAAATTAATTGATAAATTGAATCACTTTCCCCGTTTTTTTATGACTAATGAATAGCACGAGGATATAATTATGTATACTTACCTAGCTGTTGCCCTGCGACTTCGTCCTCGTGGAATTACTACTACTATATTACTGGGGCGGGAAAAAATTAAATTAAATAAAATGTAAAATGTGGACTGAAAATGGTTTGAAACAAATTATTCTGCTATAAATAGCTGCGCATGGTTGAGTTTGATCACATTTCCAAGGCGTTTGGAGATATTTTTTCTTCTTTACATAAAAATGTTTTTCTATCTGGAATAGATTATTCCGAAAAAAAAATATATTTCATAGGTTGGTCAAATCAGCTTCATAGCGGTGTTAACAAGTCAACTTGTCACCCGGAAACATATTTACCACACCTACCTACAATAAATGGTTGCAGTTCCCACATTAACTTGTTGATTCTTTTGTCATTTACCCAGTTTACACACACACCCACCCACAACCAATACTAATGCAGCATGTCTGCGGCTGTGTCTAATTAAAATCGGCGGTATTTGTACCTATTACAATTCTCAAAACTTCGAAATGCTAAAAATAGGTAGCATCTACAAAGGATTTTTTGTGGGGTTTTCCATGTATTATGGCCTAACCAAATAAACCATTCTTATCACGAAGCATGGTTGTGTCGTAAAATGAATAACTACGTCGAAGTATGTAATGCATGAATTTTAAATATGAACCACATACGATGTACGAGAAATGTATAATTACAGATTATACGAGTATGGACATATAATATGAATATTTTAACGGCATTCCTCTTACCAGGGTAACTTTTCTTAAGTTACTGATAAATAAGTCTGCATAACGTATGTACTACAAGTAAACTCAGGGTTAAAAGTGAATAAATAATGGGCTCGATTCTAAAGGCACACAATTAAAATTTGACAGCACTAAAATTAGTTTCGTCTTTATCTTCATTACCGTGACAGGGATAGTAACAATTTTAGTGCTGTCTAATTTTAACATTGTACCTTCATAATCTGGCCCATTGACGTTGTTAAACTCCTAGTTAAGTCAAGGCAGATCACTAAACCATTTCCTGAAGTGATGTTTTAATTTAGTAGGTACCTGCAAACGAATCAACGAGGCCTTACTCTAGACGAGCCTCCGACATCAGATTGTTACATCCTTCGTTCGACCGATATTAGCGGAATGTTACTAATTAACATTATTACAGTTTTAATGTGTAAAGCGGACGAGGGCCAAAGATATCTGCCCCGCAACACGCTCTATATATATCGACCACGTGCTGTTGGGCTGTGGCGATGGCGGGGACATCGGACTTTTTCGGTTCACGTGCTATTGGGGTCAAGTGCCTCACGTCTAGACGACTCTATACGCAAAATATTCTTTTATTACCCTGTAATGTGTTTGCATGTCGTAATGTTTTGTAAATTTTTGAATTTTGTATGGAAATGTCTAAAAACTGATTTAATTTGTCTACGTTAAAGAGTGTGATATAGCAAGCACTATTTATATAATATTCTATACTTTTTTTACATATTGGTATACTGATAGAGAAAACATGATTACAGTTGGCCTATAATAATAAAAATATCAAATATTATATTATGTATTTATGTATGTGTATCAGCTGTCTGATACCCATATTACAGGCTCCGCCTAGTTTGGGATCAGGGGCCGTGTGTGAAATGTCCCCACATACTTATTTTATTTTATTTTTTATTTTTAGAGATAGAATAATCTCGAATCATTTCTAAATTTTTGTGGTCAAAGTCATCAATATATAAGTTTCCTTCTAATAGAGATAGAGATTAATAAGTGTTCCACAGTGACAGAGATTGCAGGTCGCTCGTTCATTGCTCAGTGAAGAGAAAGTTGCAAAGAAGGACACCTCGGCACAACTATGGAAACGGGCCAAATCACAAAACTCACAATATCTTCAAAACACCTAGGAGTCGTGGAAAACTCTCATAAGTCCCTTATCGAGAAAAATGGTGCAATATGTTGGCAATGTCAGTAAGGAAATAGAGTAAAATAAAAGTTGTTATTAATAATAGGTACTCACGTTTTCATCGATTTTCCTCTCGAAATGCAGAAGGTGGCCTTTGACGTGGCTAGCACGAAAAGGACTACATTTGAATAGGCACTGTTAAGGGCTTTCGTGCGAACTACAATGAGCCCAGTGAGACACGACTGCTCGCGGTTACATCGAATTGGCGAATGGTCGGAGGTGAGGTGGTAGAGACACTGAGCGCACGCACAATCGTGCGCATGCGACGTTTTCCGAGCACACCAGTTTGTTTCTTATTTAAGTACCAGTTGATTTTTACCTTCAATAAAATTGAGAAAGAAGGAGTTACTTAATCAGAACATCAAGATCAAAATATCCCAACCTTAGTTCTCGGGACTTCTCGTGGAAGAGCGACTCTACATAGAAGTAGTTAATAATTATATTAACTACTTATAAGTAGAGCCGCCGAACTGTGGTAATCCAACTGTTTACTGTGTTAAGGAATATTTTTTCTCTCTTATCTATCAACTAAGTTACTAAATAAATATCCATTTGAGAATCCATCAATTACTTTGAAGCTAGATTCGATAAGACATAACAATTAATATATTAATGTCCTACGAAAGCTAAATTAAATTAATTAACATAAAAATAAACAAAAACCATTATTTAAGTAGGTAATTTAAACTGAAAACCTTCATAATTTGTCTAAGGTTCTAATGATTATAATCTTGTTATTTTAACTCACAATATCTGATAATGATAAATTGTCATATCAGTAAGCATAATATTATAATATTAATAAAAATATATTACATTATGTTTACAGAGCCATCTATAAGCTTGTAGTAGTACTGTGTAGTAGGTAGGTATATGACGTTTCAAACTTCAACTCGACTTGCTTGCTTAATTGCAACGTTGTTCGCATGTTTGATGAAGTTCCAACAGATGTCACTTTTTGAAGACCCATGTTTACTATATTGAGGCGACAATACGCGAAGATTACGAGAGCGCGTCCTAAACGGCTTTAGAAACAGAGAGAGAATAAAATTGACAAGTGTGACGTTCTATTTTTCTGTTACAAAGCCGTCGAATTGGAATTAGTAATGAACAGTTGCGAATTTCAACCGCTTGGCGCGCTTAGGTGAGTCTTTGCGTCGCCAATAATTAAAAGGCGCTACGAAAAAGTTTATATATTCATAGTGCATCATTATTTATAACTGATCGCCGCGCTGAGTCGCTGGCTTAACTCCTGCTTGACTATAAAAAAACGTTGAAGTAAAAATTTTAGACTGTCTAAGTACGTCTACTTCGGCCGAATAGGCATTTTTAGGGATCCGCAAAAAGTATCGACACCCGAGTAGTATCGATACTATCGTAACGATTTGAACCAAGTATTTTCGTACTCGATACTTTTGTAACGATACTTTGCTAGGTATCGATATTTCGTCACATACTCGATACTTTTTGGTGTAGCGATACCAGACCTACTTTATTTTGCGCATCGACCAGCGCCAGGGATGAGAATATGCCCGCGCTAGCTCCGTATAAGCAAAGATAATATATACTAGATGTATAAGTGATGCTCTAAGGTGATGTAAAAGTACTCGATACTGAGTAGTTTGATTTGATTCGATACTATCGGTGGTATCGATACTTTTGATGCGATACTGGTATCGAGTACAGTATCGATACTTTTAGTTTTTTGCGTATACCTAGGCATTTTCAATACACTATGTAACTGTGCTATGTAAACTCAATCAAAATATACACTAGCTTCTGCCCCGATGTGTTGACGATGGTTTTACCGCAGGAACTGATTTTACCTTTGTAAAGTGCAGCCTGCACTTTACAATCTTAAAACGGAGAGTATAATCAATTCAACAGTACCTAAAATCATTTTAAAACTCAGTTTAGTTACAGATAGTACAGAAATTACTACACATCCAAACAAACTTTACCTCTTTATTGTAATTCTAATTATCATATAAATTGCCCGACCCAAACCATGTAGAAGAACACGGTTCAGATAATGTTAAATATTAACGCCACGCCAGCTCGGCAGGTGTGAGAGATATGTAGATGAATTGCAGATCGCATTACTGAAGGAACCATGTAACGAGTAAAACAATAATGTGAACACAATGCTGTGTTATGACTATGGCTCATGTATGGTTGCACTATCAATAGGTGTAAGCTGTAAATAAATGGAATTTGTAAACTGCTACCCACACGTTGCCCTACACTCAATCACCCAAAAACTGTAAAATATTTAAAACTAGCTATGCCCGCGGCTCCGCTCGCCCGGACAATAGATCCGCTCCCGTTCCCACTCCCGTTCCCTATTCCACTTCCATTCCCACTCAGACGCTCAGTCTCATTATTAATCCCAACTCCAATCGCAACCGCAAACGCAACCCCAACCCCAACTCCAACCACAACCCCTATACCAATCCCAATCCCAGTAGTCCTAATGTCATCGTAATACCTGAATGCCGAGCATATTATACTTTGTTGGTTTGTGTATGTATACCTACTAATGTACACCTTCCTCCGGACCTCACCCCCTCCCCACCACTCACCCTCCACTTCCTCCACCTACCTCGATAAACCCTATTTATTGACTGGCGCGATTGCAATGAAATAAAGCCTATATGAGGCTTTTGTACAAAGTTGTTGGTGAAGGGGGCATTGTATTGAACGTATTTTGGCCTTAGTCCGGGACTTAAACCAGCCAGATTTAGGTGTGTGGTGTTCATAATGCGGCCGTAAACATGAGAATACTAAGAGTCGTACGCATGTCATGCCCGCCCTGCATGTCTGAGATGCCAGGGCACATTTGGCACAGAATCAAAAATGCACTGATCATTTCCCTAGTTGAATCCCTAGTCTCACTGTCACAAACAATGTAGACGAATGATTTTTGTCTTTGCTAGATTTGTTTCACATAATCAATTAAATATTATTGAATCTTATACATTTATACATACAAGAATTTTAGCACAAGATGGTAATAATAATATAATGCTACACACATAAATAGCAAATAATAAAAAAATTATAATTTATGTTATTGATTAGATTCTGGAGTAGCTACACCTTATACCATGAAGCAAAATAATGTTTCGGAGCTCATAGTTTCACCTCAAAGTGTTTTCCTTCATGATTAACACTAATTGGTTATTAAATTAGATTAAATTAAATGCTGTGTGGTTTCCGGTAGAGTAGAATAGGACCACTCCAACTCTTCCCGTGGATGTCGTACAAGGTGACTAAGGGAATACATTATAAAACATCAATCAGGTCTACCCAACCCGTCTGTCTCCGGCAGATGAGAGAGAGTTGTGCTCCTGCAGTGGAGACAAAAATAACCTGATGACGAAATTAGATAACAGATGCACATTTTAAAGTCATCTGTTATCTAATTTAATAACCAATTAGTGTCAATCATGAAGGAAAACACTGAGGTGAAACTATGAGCTACGCAAAATTATTTTGCTTCATTGTATGAGGTATAAGTAAGTATATTACTAGCTTAAATGCTAGTACTTTCAAAGTTTAAAAAAGGTTGGAATAACATACACATGCTATAAATGGAAACATGGAGCCATGTTCAAGACAAGGCCTTTTTCCCAAGGTTTTTTTTATGTGTTGTTTTTTTTTTACGTTTGACCTTAATCACACCTGATGGTAAGTGACGATGAGGACTAAGATGGAGCGCGCTTACCCAGAAGAATAAAAAAGAAGATGAAAAATGATACTACCTACCTCTGAGGTGGATTTGGATATGGTAACGTGTCAGTGTTACTGAGCCACCTAATATCTGACCACGACAGCTGTCATGAGTTACCGACTGAGTAGAAGGACCCACAGGCATCAGGTATATTTAAAATCTATCTATAATTTTCAACAATCAGACTAAAAGAGTCTGACTGGTGATGGATGAGGTTTCCGCATGAACGTTTGGTTAATACGTTCATGGGTGTCCGGCACCGTTCAACCCATTTTATTCTTTAGATTTTAGATGTATGTACTCGTATGTTTGACTAAAATGTTAATTTTCGTTAATCTCCAAATTTACTGCTAAGAGCATGATAATAAAAAGTACTTACTTTTATTTTACGTTTACGAGCCAGATGCCAACGACGAATGAACGTCATTAATGTATTTATAACATTATAATGGTTTTAATACATACAGTGGTTAAGGGCAGCAGGCCATGTTCGCTTTACGTAATGTCACAGATTTACATTTCCCTAGAAAAAAACCAAATGCTTATTTATTACCTATACTTACAAATATACATATATTTAAGAGCCAAGTGCTTTTGGTTGTAATCAATACCCATAAAAATATAGAATAATGTGATTACATTACATATGTAGTCTTGGATGACTTCAAAGATTTGACCGGATTAGGCTATTGCGGCCAGTAGCATAGACTGCTAAGCTTCCGTTTGAAACATAAAGAGGTACCTGCTTAAACGATGGACGATGGTAATGGAACATACATACTTAAGAAAACAGCCGGAACGGAATGTTCATAGTACATGGTACATTCATTCATAGTACATTTATAGTGCTCGAAGCAATTTTTTTATCGATATCAATAAATAGACCAAAGTTATGAAATTTAAATATTTGCATATTTTTATTTCAAGAAATGCATAACTTTATTTTCAGATCACATTATCGATCACGGAGGTCGTCAATAATAATAATAGTAATGCAGTTCAATAGACTTAGGGTTTCACATCTTTTCAAGTTTAAGTACGTATTATTAGCATTATACCCCAACCACTAGTTCGCGTTACGGAGTCGTTAAAAAATTTTTAAACGTCACCTAGGTCACCTCAGCATACTTGTAATTTTTTCGAAATCGACAAAAAAAACTTCAATCACTGTGACCGTAATACCTATTGGCTATGAAAAGTGCTACCTATGTAATTAATCATTTTAATCAACGATAAAGTTTAAAAAAATGTGGCATGACCCAACCCGGTGTATTGTATTCAATAGAAATCATGAATACGGTTGTTAGGAGCCGGAATAAAGTGTCGTGTGATTTACATAGCAACGAAAATAATGGAAATTAAACTCGGTATTAGCGGCGTTGACGATATTGTATACCAGGCGCTACATTATAGAAAAGTAAAAAACAGAATATGCGAGAGTAGAGTAGGGAGTAGGGACATTTAACGTTCACATACGGTATTTAACTGATATTACATGTGTGTAATTATATTTGCAATCGTTCAAGTTCAAGGCGAGGCCTACGGTCGTACAGTGTTGTAAATAGGGACGTAACCAGGGACTTGTTTCAGAAGGGCTACTCCAACTGACGATGCCGGCAGCCCAGTAGCACACCCCCGACACTCCTACAGGCAAACATATTTAATCACCTACTACTATTACAGGTGCACCCACCTGTCCCTACAGTTTGTGCGCAAACACAAACGTGTAGTATCGAGAGAGGGGCAACGTTATACGGCAACACTTACTTCCCGGCTGTGTACTATACGCCGTGCTTTAGCGAGACGTTTAACTGGCCAGGGGAGGTGAGTGTGGCTTCTTTACTTAGTAATATTCAGTATTCTCTGCTACCACCTATCTCTGTACAGTTTTTTATCGAATGGAAGTAATGACCCCCTCTGCCTCCCGAGTGCACGTCTGGCGGTCCACGGACGCAGTTTCCCGCCGCGACCTGCCCCAAGCCACCGCCGCCCGCCGCCGGCCGCCGAGCCCCCGAATGCGCTCCACCCATCGTCACAGTCGCGGCCCGCGGACGATGCCCTCACTCGTGACTGAATTGTGACTAACCATCCATTGTCACCGCCACCCATACTTCCTTAACAAGCTTTGGAAGCTATTTTAATGGTGTGAGTAAATAAATGGTGACGTGTAATTGTATTTAGATTTAGGCCTCATGTCGACGACCGCACAAATTAGATAGAAGACGACCGACTCTGTGTAGGTGGCAGTCAGTGTCAGACATTTCTGTTAGTGTTGTCTGTAGTAAATAAACTATTTTTTTTTATTATTTATGATATTGCAATAAAAAAACTTATTTTTTGTTCTTTCCTCCATCCACCTTCACCACGGTACGTTCTCCACCATAATATGCTCCTGAAAATGACTATACAAGTTCTAAACAACGATTGAGCGACAATGTTGCCAATTTGATGTTGTTAGAAACTATTATGTGGTTACTAGCTGTTGCCCGCGACTTCGTCCGTCACAAATTAATATGTATTTAACATCACAAATTAATAAGTATTTCCCGTAGGTATGATGTGTTTTTTCTGGATAAAAACTATCTTATGTCCTATTCCAGAACCTAACCTATATATAGGTACGTTTGCCAAGTTTCATTCCGATCCGTCCTGAGGTTGAAGCGTGATTGAGTAACCAACATCCAAACAACCAAATTTTCGCATTTATAATATTAGTGGGATTTAGATAACTATTCATGTCATCAATATATTTACGAGTATGACATAATATGTTTATTTTATTGTATTAAATTACGTAATTTCATAGTAATGAGATAAAACCAATACCCCCTAAGCTATTAGTAAATATCCTTTCAAATTATGTATAGTGCTTTCAAGATTTGCCCGTAGATTATGCTATTTAGAAGTCTGAGATTTTGCTACTATACGCCTATGAGATGTTCTGATGATAACGATATCTGATGATCATCTCCCCCTTAGCGACTATTATAGTTTGTTTTAAGGCTCTTTTATACATACGTAAATCATTAACAGAGTAGTATTTAATCTTGAACAAGGTACCTATAGGTACCAAACTATAATATTAATAGACCAGTCTGGATCTCCCATTAAGTGATTCAGTTATCTACCAAACAACCCTTTCCCTAATCCCTGTGAAGGGGGCGACCCACTCCACCCTTTGTTAGTAGGAATTTAAAGCATTCGTAAACTCTGTGTCAATTTTTTTGTCTTAGTAAATATATTTTCAATGATTTCAAAAATAATCATTCTTATATTTTTATAATTATCTTCATTTTTTTAATTTTCGTAACTTCTATATACCGAGGGTTAAGGATAGGGTTGGATCTAGAGCTGGACCTGAACCTGGTCCTGGACCTGGACCTCGTCCTTGACCTGGACCCGGATCCGGACCCGGACCGGACCCGGACCCGAACCTATACCTGGTGGGATGGGGGTGAGCTGGGAGCGGGAACGGGAGTGGGAGCGGATTCTGTAATCCACGCGAGCAGAGCCGCGGGTACAGCTAGTCATGAAATAAAGGATTAGCATATAGGTAGTTATTTATGTTTTTATTGTTTTAATATTGTGCAATAAGTATGGTACTTTTCCATTAATCTTAAAACAATTTTTTTATCGCAGGGGATATTTCCTTCTCCGTCTCCATAGGAAGTCCCTCGTCTATTACATAAGGAAGTCCCTCCCCACGCCTAATAGTCCTTCGACGGACTGATGGGGGAATGGGCAATCAAGTCGTACAATTTGCTAGGCACACCCCCCCAAAATGTAACCTGTAGAAAACCGATTTGAAACTCTCGGAACTTGGAAATAACTTAAAAAGTTAACAAGTATATAGGAGCATTAGATTAGGTTCAGGAATCTTGTTAACACGATTTATTTCGTAAATATTGAAACTGAAACAAAAATCTAACCTACCAAGGAACGTGCCCGAGAGCACAATACTCAGCAAATTGGACTAATTTTGTGGTGCCTACTCAAAACATGCCCAAAATAACGTCTCTCAAATTAGAACCGTGGCATGCGTAAGTCGAATCAATGACTTACTCAAACGCAATTACATTGATTTTATTATTCTTTTTAACGAAAATGAGACCATTCACGTCACGTGGGCGTCCCGAGTAATGGTACAATCAAGTTCGCCGATAAACTAATATAATAATCGCTGATGTCCGGATGTTTGCTTGTTTGTAGCTCAATCATGCACGCTATACAGAAAATGGCTAGATATTCATAGCTTATATTAGAATATTTTTTAACCCGCTAACTTGAATGGTTCTTAAATCATTAAATTAAACGGTAGTACATCAAATGGTTCGGAAATCATCTCTACTCCACTCATTCCAATCATTAATGACATTGTACCTTGACCATAAATCCTTCTATCGAGTTTTTATGTTAGCGCAGACGAACTGGCAGTTAATAGCTAGTTAATATACAATATTAAATAAGACAAGGTTCTACACCACGGACTTACTCGCAAAAGTTAGTTACTATCTACATTATATTAAAATCACAGCGAAAACATGTTTAGGTATCCTATATTTACAAAGTAAATAGTTACATTTACTTTTCGAACAATTTACTTTATAAATTAAATGGATAATGGATGATCCCATTTATAAATTATAACTGTTTCAGTTTTTGAAGAAAATTGATTACTTAAGGCCCAATCCCGGACGAGCAAGGGTAAAGGAAAATGGATTTAACTGTAAAACATTTTATTAAAAAGAAGATAACAAAAGTATCAAGGCCAACTGGTTCGGCTGCAAATATCTGAAATGAAAAAGTAATTATAAGGAAATAATAATTAGGTACAAAAAGTATCTTTTTTCTCAGTAGCCGGCACGTGTAGGGGAAGGGCGTTGGTAGATAAGCCTAACAAAATGAAATATAGGTAGCAGCACTTCTTTAGATATTGCTGTAGGCAATTTAGTTTGATGTATACTTTATTATCAGTTACGAAAATATAATATTTGGAAGTTTATTGTATTGCTTTATATTGAAATTTATTGCCAACAGTATAACAGCACACTACGAAGTGTGGAAAGATGGAGAAATGTAGACACTAACCACAGCAAGCTTTGCCAGGCATAGCTTCGCAGTCTGTCTAACAAAAGGATATGATCCGTAAAGAGACGATCAAAAACGAGATCCGACGAATATCTAGGGCCCGACATAGCTTAAAGACTTAGAAAACTTAGGAGCAAGCTACATCTGTCGTAGAGTTCGCGCAAACGAGTTCTGTGACGTGGAGACCGCGCACCGGTAAGCGCAGAATGATCCGATAACCTGAAAAAATATATCAATAAAGTAGCTGGATAAGGAAAGCGGAGGATCGGATGTGACGCCTTACGCAGGAGCACCTACGTCCTCTGGCACTAGAGTCTAACGACCAATCCACTAGGCCAATGAGGCGGTCAGTTAAGTATTAAGTACTTACTAAAAGCTGATTATTATATAATAACAAAGTAGGTAGAAGTACTGTGTTGCGAATAGTTGTTAACAAACCAAAAACAGATAAAAGTGCCTACTAATATATAAAAAATAATTATTTAGATATATTTTACCTAAAAATCCTGACCTTTTCAAAGTCCGGCCGGAATCCCGACAGGTGCTAAAAATCCTGACATCTGGCCATCCATAGTCGTAACAATCTTCTGAAGGTACGAAGATTGTCATGCGCGGAATAGGTGTGTACGATAGGTTCTGATTATGAATGTGTTTATTCAATTTGTTACGTGTGTGATTTGAAGCGACAGCGCACAAGTATGCATGTGTGCGTAGATCCCTCCGTGGAAAAGGATAAAATGTTTTGCACCGGACGAAACCATGAACCTCAGGGTGGCAATGCAGTTGCAGCTGCTGCAGGTTTATGGCTGCTTGTCCATTTCTCTTCAGATCGTGAAAATAACGCATTGGCGTCTCGACTAAGGGTCGAATGCGGCTTATATAAAGCCTACGTATACGTCATTAGGCTGGTGATGATATTGCAGGTGAGAGTATGCTCACCTGAATTAGCAATCTCCGGGCAGTACTTGATGGTGTGGGCGCGGTCGCCGGTGGCGCCGCAGCGCGGGCAGCGGAACGCGCGCAGCACGGGGCACAGCACGCGCCCGCGCCAGCTTCTCAGCGCATGCGAGGTGTACCAGCTCAATGACTCCCCGTTGTTCTTGCAAAATGCGCACTCCTTTAGGGAAAAATTTAAACAAATAAGAAGGTACCCCTGCTAGGTAGATCTGGAAACCGTAGCTGAAAGCAGCCTGAGAAAAAGGTACGTAAGTAGGAAGCTGGTGTGGCACTCTTTATGTAAGGAAGGCCCATATGTTCAAGGCAGAGGTGGCATAATTTTGTTAAAAATAATTTGCACATTAAAAATTATGCACCTAAAGGGTTAAGATTTAAGCAATTTTTTTTTAGTAAATAAGGTAAGGCCTATTTACGAACGTGGACGATGAAGCTAATGATAAATTAGGTTCAACTTACAAAGACGATTAATCACTCTTTTACATTAAATTAATGGATTCACGCTTGACCTCAATCTTATCTGATGGAAAGTGACGATGAGGCTTAAAATGAAGCGCCTATTCATTCTTCGTTAAAAGATATACTAGTTATACATAACGCTTGATATATTCTAGTGACCATGAAAGTTGTTATTCTATATACTTGAATCTTTTCCTAAGAATGTAAGTTGAAATGACGTGACCCAGGAAGAGTCAGGCAGCTGTCCTGCATATAATATGGTCATTATCTGTCGAAAAACCGATCCGCTGCATGAACGAATTCTCGGTTGGAGATCACCTACTAAATTTTTACTATTACTATTATGTGGAATAGGGTAGAATTCCCACGTTTTATACTAAGACAGTTGGTAATTTTGCAATTATGGTGATCAGATTCTATTCATTCAACAAACAGACTGACACCAAGGACGGTTCCAAAGCGATACTTCGTACGTATTCTATTTCTGACTTTGCTTTACTTGATGCAGAGAACCGAACTGTAATCCAGGAAATTATGAACACATACAATGGTGTTAGTTAATAAAATTAAAAAAAAAATATCGAGGTACCTACTTACCAAACTCATCTGGTTGGAGACCCGCTGGCTACGCAGGGTATCAACGTATTTCATCAGGAGATCCAACTGATCAGGTGTCAGGGAAAGAAGTACCGCTTGCTGCATAGACATAATTTTTTCAAAACTTGCGTGAGATTTAGAGTAACATTCTGAAAAGAAATAGATATCAATGAAATGGTATAGCCTGAGTGGATATTAAACAATTTTCTTTTAAACAAAAGTAGTTAAAAGATTATTATAACTTTTAATAATTTATGCTACCTATAATCCTCCACAGTTATGAAGCTTTTCCAGACAAGAAGACATGACGTATACATTGAGCAGATAAACATGGTGTTTCTATAGATTCGAGACCAATCAAATCATTTTATTCCAACTGAAGTAAAAATAATGTTTTCTTTCTTGTTATATAAATAAACTAGCTGTTGTACGCAACTACGTCCGCGTGGATAAATTAACATCACATTAGGTTAAATTATATTATCACTTGAAATTTTTTTGCAGGAAATTAAGTATTTTTTCTCTATAAGATAAATATTTTATCGCATGGGCATATGCCTTTACTCATCCTCTTCCCCCTCCCTTCCCCTCCCTTACCCGTTTCCCCTCCCCTTCCCCTCCCTTTCAACCTCTACTGTACCCTACCTTTCCTCTACACTTTCTCCCAACCGCCCCCCCTCTCCTTCTCCCAACCCCCTACCCATAATTTTCTACCCCGCCCTCCCACTCCACTCTCTATCCCCTTTCCCTTGCCCTTCCCCAATCCCTACCCTGTACCCTTCCCCTTCCCCAATACCTACCCTCTACCCTTCCCCCATTTCACCATACCCCTTCCTTCCCCCATTTCCCCCTACCCCTTCCTTCCCCATTCCCTTTCCCCTTTCTCCCCTCAGAGTGCTCAATTTTTTGCAACCAGTCCATTGGTGTCCGGTAATCGCCCCTGTCCGATCTTGAGGAGCAGATCTAAAAATACTTGAGCGTGAGAATTGCCAAAATGTTGGAGGCGTACATAATGCGTGAGGCGCGATTTCAGTACTTCCGACCATATTACAAAGTTCTTAAGGCAAGCGTTTACCCCATCGGCTGTAGCGCCCAGCGTCACTACCGCCAAAGTCTGGCGAAAATCACCGCAAAAGTGACCCGAGATATCACCCATCACACCCCCTCGGGATGTCCTGGAGCATTCTGTTCACAGCTTTTACAACGTTCTTGTGCACCATAGTACTCTTATTCCAAAGGATCAGATAGCAGTCCTGGATCACATGGGAATTGTCACTGTTACGTGACGTAACACACAGGAGTTTCCGTGATGTCTAAATCGATGGGAATCTTGAAGGTGGTATGAGCCGTTTTACTGCCAGGAAGCAGTGTGGCAGCGATCCCTGAGGATGCTACAGCGCGGGCAATCTTCCCTTGTCGTCTGAATTCCACCCGATTTATGCAAGTGAGAAATTATTTTCCGGTGCCTTCCGTGTATCAAGGAAAAACGTTTCTCCGAGCTGAAGCTCCACGCTTCTTACAACTTTGTTGAAGCCACTCTTTACCCAGCTGTGAGTTTTGGAAAGTTATCAACTTGTTACTCACAATTGCTGATATTTGCTGTACTGTAATCGGTTTCCGCAGCGTACTTGCGGTTTATACTCGGTAAAGATAAGCTGTTTCAGTGCCACGCCTTTCGAGAGGCCTTTGGGAGGGGGGGGGGGGGGGGGGGCTTTGGGGGGCGGGGGGGCTGTAAAATGGCATTTTGGCGCGTCAGCAATTTTGCTTTTCCAGTGACGAAATGGTTATTTAATTCATTCGATTCGTTGCCTTGTTCTTCTTGGGTTTCGATAGAAGATAGGGGCGCCGTAGAAGTCACGCCTAGGGCCCTGGTAGTCCTAAAATCGGCACTGCGCAACGGTCTAGGTGGCGTAACGCTTACGACTGCATCGGTGCTGCAGTTTCGTCCCAATTTCGGTCGTCATCCAGGACGAGCCTTTCGCTGCAGGCCGTATGGAACGTAGGGTGGTAATATCATTTACCTTTTTGAGAAACGCACATAAGGAAGCGTCGCGAATAGTTTGCAGGAATAATCATCTCATCATAAGACTTTTGTTCTGCAGAGAGTTTTCAACACTTTTCTTGAATAGGTAGATACTTTTCCTCGGAATAATCTCTTTTCAGATTTCTCAATTACAATTTTCTTTTTATTTCAGTTTTAAAAAAGGTTCTGCGTCAAAGAATAAACATCTGGTTTTAGTAGACCTCTGAAATATACTATCTTTGTACTGCACTGAAAGTTTTTGTTACTGGTTTATTATTTCTTGGATAATTTTGGTTTTTTTTTATATATTATGTTATTCCGGAATATACATTGTCACTTTACAAGTTTCGTTAAAATACGTTCTTTAGTTTATGCGTGATGTCCGTACAAACAGAAAAACAAACAATCAAGAATTAGAAAAAAAGTTCTATCATGTTCAGTTACTTATTTTAAGTCGCCCTAGTCGGTTTTTCCGAATATATTCAATGTATAGACTTTATTGCATTTACGAATTTATTATATGTATAGATAAGTAGGGGTAGATAAATTTTTTACTGTCTTTTTTGCGCTTTCATTTTATTTTGTCAGCCAATACCTACAAAATGTGCATGTATTTCTAATACCTTCAAGGAGTACCTACTTCCGAAGGGGATGATTCAAGGAGAACTTCCAAGAAAATACTTTCAAGGAAGAGGATTCGAGGATTAAGTACTAATTAATTTAATTCTGTAAACACTTCTGCCTGAGCACTTTAATACAATTAGATGAATTTCACAGATTATTAAATCAACTAATCCACTTACTTAAGTACCTATATATTATACCTATTGCTGACTTATTTCGAGAAAATTAATTTTAATATTGATTACAAGTAGATATTGAGCCACTGTCGAATAGGATTTCCCCTATCGGAATAGAAGTCAATGTCGTAGGGCTCGGCCGACATTTCTTTATTATGATGACTAGCTGTTGCCCGCGACTTCGTCCACGTGGATAAAATAACATAACACATTATTATTACTAATAATACCACATGAAAATGTTTTGCAGGAAGTTAAGTATTCTTTCTCTGTATGTATACTCCTCCTCTTCCCCTCTGATTCCCCTCACCTTCCCGTTCCCCTCCACTTTCCCTCTTTTTCGACCTCCTCTTTACTCTACCCTTCCTCTACACCCTCCCTCTCCTTCTCCCAACCCCCTACCCACATCTCTCTTCTCAGCCCTCCCACTCACCTATCTCCCCTTTCCCTTCCCCAATCTCTAAATTCTCCCCTTCCCCTTCTCTTCCCGTTTCCCACATTTCCCAAATTTCCCCCTATCCCTTCCTTCTCCCCTCAGAGTGTTCAATATTTTGCATACTCAACCAGTCCATTGGTGTTCGGTAATCGCCCCTGTCCGCTCTTGAGCAACTGGCAACGTCTGGTGAAAACCACCGCAAAATTGAACCGCGACCGGACCCATTTCACGATTCCCCGTCCAGATGTCCTATTCTGTTCACAGCTTCTACAGCTTTTTTGTGCCCCATAGTGCACTTATTCCAAACAATCAGATAGCAGCCCTGGATCACCCAGGCTATGTCACTGCTACGTGACGTGACACACAGGAGTTTCTCTGCTGTGATATGAGCCGTTTTACCGCCAAGAAACAGTGTGGCAGCGATCCCTGAGGATACTACAGCACACATAACATTTTATGAATTTATGTTCTATTTACTTATATATTTTTTTATAAGCCATCTTACTAAAACCAGAGTGTTTATACGTAAGATGGTTGGTCGCTACTTATATGTACGAGTATATAATTTATGATGACTTTGTAGATGCTGTTAGTAAAACAATTATACTATGAATGGAGTACTTGCGTTGCATTGCTTTACGCCAGATAACATCCTTTGATAATTCGTTTAGAATATGCGGCAAGATACTTTCCTTTGTTCGCATTCCGAACACAACGGCATTATTCTATCCCACTTGTACATAGGACACTATATACATATACTTTTTACCTTTATTGAAGACAATTACAACTTCACAGTATTTAAATAGACCTTTCCTCATTCCTTTGTATAGTGTTTTTAATTAGAGCATCTCTAAGGAACATATGGAGCAGTCTAAGAATTTTATATGGGAGCTTTATATCTTAGTATTGACAACTTTGCTTCTTGCATATGCTCTCAATATGACATCTCCAGCTAAAGCTGCTGTCTATTAACATTCCCAAGTATATATGCTGGTCTTTAATTCCAGGTGTTAACAATTAGGGGAAACTTGCTTAAATCGTACTTGTTCCTAAATCGTACCCCATCATTATTTCTGAATGAAGAACAACAGTAGCGACACAAGTGACAAAAAATGGAACCATTAGTCCGCCTTGGTTCACACAACAAGTGGCGCCGTTTCACTGCTACTCCGTTAAAAAATATATGAGAAGTTAGTATTTTCACAATTATCATGTAATTTTTTTAGTAAATTCATAAGCATTGTGATTAAGATTCAACTTAAGTGACTGAACTTTACAATATATTATTAAATTGTACGTATATTTGAGAGTTATTTTCATGTTGTTACCGGCTCCAATCAGCTATCATTTTTTTTCGCGGAAAATTTGAAATAGTTTTGTAACCTGCGCCTAATTCGTACTCGAAGCTCTGACTCAATTCGTACCGGTACGAATTAGGAAAATATATGTTGTTTTTGTTTAAAGTTGCCATAGCTACGCGAAAATATTTCCTGGTCCCAAGGTGATATGGCAAAAGCCCTTGACGGATATAGAAAAGGAATTTTAAAATTCAATGAGGCTTATCGTACATATAACATACCTAAACCAACCTTTCGGCATCACTTGAATGGTTTGAACATACACCAAAGTATTGGACGTCCCACAGATTTAAGTAAAGAGATGGAAGAAGAGCTAGTAAGATATATTTGGAGCTAGAATCTAGATTTTTCGGCATTACTATACCTGGATACATGGAGCTTAGCGCCGGTATGGACAAAAAACGGTTGTTTTTGTGATTATTGCAAGGAATTGAATAAAACAATTGAATATGTACGCAGAATTAAATTTTTGGTAGATTAATTCATTTCCTGTGATTATAAGATTGACAACAATTATTTGATCTCTAAGTACGATTTAGGTATATCATAGTACGATTTAAGAGTAATGCTCCTTAATCGTACCTTAAATGCTTTTTTTAAAATATTGTTTTTTTTAAAAGGTTTATAACTTTTAAGTTTAAATGGATACTGTTGTTTATTAGTCACATAATAAAGATTTTATAATCATAAACTAAATGTCTATTACTTTTTTACATATCCAAATATTAGACTTTGTTCTTAAGGGGTACGAATTGGGCAAGTTTCCCCTACATGTAACTTAGTCTTTGTACACCACTGGTACATTATTAATTAGCTATAGATGGACCTACCTTTGGGTCTAGCGACTTCATGGCGTAATAACGGAGAGCTACTCGTACGTTGACTCTGGTTGCTGGTGACTTGTGCCTCCAACACAGCCGGGTCCATCTTCACAGTTTGCAATGCATCTGAAGAAGACAACGTTATGTGGAAGCAGTAGACTATTTAAGTCTAGAATAAAATAAAATATGGCCTTCGAAGAGTCTAACCCACTAGTTGGGAAACCTGTATTTTGTGCAAAGAGTTTCCCTATGTCTATTCGTGTATTTATGTGGCCTAATCTGTTATCGTTTTTGTTTTTTGTATTGCTGCAAAACAGGAAGGAGTGGGAGTAACTGAGGGAGGCCTTTCCTCGGAAAGGGCAGATAGAAATACAATTACATAAATAAAACAATAATAATAGCTATACTTACATATAAATTTACAATAATACGGATGACCATATACATATAATTATTTAGTAGCTATATACAGGATGTTACTTTGCATTCTTGCCATATTTACAGAGGTAACTATATTACTGATACTAAACACAAATCAATAAAAAAAATCATGACGTAATTTTTTTTTTTTTGGTTTGGATTATTTTATTTTATCGACAATCTGTTAAGCACACCACTAATTATCGTAATGCATGCACATCACTTTTATCTTTCGTAAGATCACGACATGACATAGACTCTTTATGCTAATCTTGTCTCTTTATACAATGATATTATTTGATTGTCAACTGCTGTCATTATTCTCAAAAATATTGTTGTAAAAATGACTGAAGCGTATTCAAATATTTAATTAGTAGAAATGGTGCGCTTGTACGCGATAAGTGGTAACAGTTTGCGACAAGCCGTAGAAATGTTTGTGGAAATGTTTCCTAACCAACCGAGGCCGACCCGTCAGGTGATGCTTGCAGAGACTTAGAGAGCATGTCACGCAGAGACTTAGAGACCATCGCCGGTTCCACGCTCAAGCTCGAGGCAGCGTAGGACTCTCAGTCGAATTGCAAGAGTCAATTCTCGAGTACCTTGAAAGAGAGCCCCGTGCCAGTACCCGGGAAGCAGGCCGTTACTTCGGTGTGAGCCACGAGACAGTGTGGAAACTTTTGAAAAGTGAATAACAACGTCCGTTTCACTTTCGGAAAGTCCAAGATCTGCTCCCTCAAGATAACGCCTCACGGAGTACATTTTGTCGCTGGCTACTGGACAACCGACATGTCAACATCTTGTGGACTGACGAAAGCCGGTTTACGAGAGTTGGAATTTTTAATATCCATAATGAGCACTGGTGGACTCATCGTGATCACAATCCTCGAAAAATTAAGCGAGACTCGTTTCAACACCGCTTTAGTCTCAATCGACAGGAATTTACTGGGCTCTTATTTCATCCACCACGGTTTCCGGACTATTCCTCCGATGGACTATTATTTTTGGAGTGACGTGAAACGCTTGGTATACTCAGAGTAGATAGACAGTGTAAATGTGTTACGCGAAAGGTTTGTTCCAGCGTTCGAAACAGTGAAACAAAACGTTTATGTGTTGCGAAAACTAAAGCGAAATTCGCTTCGCCGTGCTAGACTGTGCCTTCATCAAAACGGAGGACATTTTGAACAATTGCTTCTCAGCACGTAAATTTTGTAAGTAGGAACTTGTAAATAACCAATTAATTGTACATTTACAAATTAAAAATTATAATTTTTAAATCTTATTAGATGATTTTAGCTTTTTAACTAGGTACGCCAAAAATACCTAATTTATTACTTTGCAAAGAAATGGACAACAATGTAATGATATTAAATTAGGCATTGTTGGCGGTAAAGTAGGAAGGAAAATCTGAAATCAATTCATTTACACGCCAGGCCTGGCCACGCCCACATTGGTTTATTCCTATTGCGCCTGTTGAACGTGCGAGAAAAAATTGGTTTATTCCTATGTGTACTGCAAAACAAAGTTTACTAAAAACTTAGGGTGCTTTATTTATGAGAGTCTCTAGTTTATCTAAAATAATAGGTAATGTTCTCTACTATTAGCTCTGTGAATATGGCAAGAATGCAAAGTAGCACCGTGTATATAGCTATCAAATAGCTAAAAATAAGGCTATTTTTATTTCTAATCTGTTATCGGTACAAAATAGTTAATAGGCCCAGGGATTTAGTATCTGGTCAGGACTTGAGAGTTTGAGAGGCGCGGCGCTGGGTAAATTGGCTGTGTATCGGCGAGGGAATTGTTTAATCTATAGTAATGGCATAGAATACTTAATAATACTACGGTAATGGGACCAATCCCAAATACTATAGATTAATCAATTAATTTTAAACAAACAAAACCTCTAAAATGCTATCTTGCCTTTTGTAAAAATCTAAAATAGCCTTACAAACGATGGACTGTCATTTGTCGACACGGCAGCGACGAGGTAAGGTCACATTTTAGTGAATTATAAGTTATAAACATAGCAATAAGGAAACATTCGCGAGCTTTAACCATGACTTGGGATGAGAAATAAATTAAATAAGTAATTAAATAACCACCTGTCAGGAAAGTAGATGAAAATTATAATGTTGGTCATTTGTGCCGTTTATGATGTTGTGGGTAAGTAATTATTCAGTTCTAATTATGTTAAAATATAGATATATAAATAAACATGCCCTTAATTATAATCAAAAGACACTATTTTTTAATATATTAAAGGCAAAATATAAACCTACTAAAGGAGAACAGTGCGAAATAAAATAACAATCTTAGAAAATTAACAAGTAGTAATAAGTTTATTGTTCCAAAATGTAGCAATATGTATGGCATGAACAATTATAAGTACCTATATATTCCTAATCTCTTGAATGATCTGCCAAATGATCTACAGAATACTTACTTATCCCATCCTTAATATGAAATACAATTTAAAAAAACATATTTTAGCAAAGACAAATAATTTTAATCAACACTTCAAAGTTTTTTTTAAATTATGTAACTTATTATTTGTAGCGAACTCATCGTCTTCAGATAAACCTAAGTACTGGTTTTCGTTACAAGACTCAAGAAACACTATGTATTATTATTGTGTTAATAAATGAACAATGTATATAGGCGTATTGAGGAATTAATATGTCCATCCAGCAGTGGTCGTCGACAGGCTGATATGATGATGCAATATAGACCTAAACTAAGTATCTATAAGGCGCCAAATTAGTAGACTGTAGATCTTGAAGTAGCTATAGATTTTACTTTATGTAAACTCTTTTGATAACCTTGTTATCAAAATAATAAAGCTCCGTGATCGGATGCCACTGCGTGATCAGTTATTGGGGTTCTGTGGGGATAACTCGTAAAAACAAGAGATTGTTTTACATGAACAGTTCCCTTACCTACTCCAGCACGTAAAGAACTGCGTCACACACTAGTTGTCAACGAATAATAAAAATTCTTTGGTAGAAAACTGATTGTCTTTGAGTTTTTTTTTTGGGATTCGTCTTCAATACATTATTAAGAAAATTCTTTTGTCAGTCTGTCTGTTTGTAAAGTGAAAATTATCGGGTATTTTTCTAGAAAGGTATTAGAGGATAACTAAAAATATTTAATGGACGGATCCCGCAAATTGTGGACGCTTATAACTTCGCTGACTTTTATATCTTTGCCTGTGCCTTTGCATATAAATAGCGGAGCCATGCCTCGGCAAATGTACAATAGCATCATGAACGTGGTAGGTTTTCGTGGTCATATTCTGTTTTTTTAATTAATGTTACTAAATGGCACTAAAAGTTTTTTTTTTGTACTCACCAGTTCAGTTAGTATTAATGTAACTGCAATAAAACATGGGATTAATTCTAACGATAACAATGCACTCACCCCCATTATCTTCGGTGTTTCTGTCAAATAACAGCTTCACACTATTCTGAAAATATGTAAAAACAATAAATACTTATACGTCGCAGGGTTATGGTGAAATCGGGATTTTGATCGATTTTCTGGCAGTATGATTTATAAAAACCCGCGAAATAACAAAATGGAGACTCCCTCGATTTCATTATATCCCCGAGGGTTTTGATAACCTAGACCACATTAGCTTAGATTTTCTCATTTAGAGAACTGTAAATTTTGCGTGTTGGTAATTGAATTTTTTGCAGAAAAAAAATATTGGGATGAAGATAAAATTATAGAATACTGAAAACGGAACCTTTATTCTTCCCGAAACTTCGTCGGTCGAATCATTCGTCTATCATGTATATAATAAATGAAAACGTAAACTTCGCGTACATTTAAGATATTCACAAAAAAATGGGGGGATAATAATGGGGTCTAAGGATAAGTAATAGAACACATTTCAAACATTTTTGAAATTTTTGTTTGTTTGTCTATTTATCTGTTTGTCTGTTGGGTTATGCACTACTGGTTAAACTACTGAACTGATTGTGATGGACTTTTCACAGAAACATAGGGCTTAACTCGGAATAACATACACTTTATTTCATCGCAATCGGTTTACTAAATCAAAAGTTATGGACATTTTTAGTTTTCAAATACATTAGAAGGTAAGGTTAGTATGCAAAATAACAAAGAAGTATAATTTTATGTTCGGTACTATTATGATTGCGATCAGTTTGGACTACATTTAGAGTTGGAGTGGGAGTGGGAGTGGGAGTGGGAGTGGGAGTCGGAGTCGGAGTCGGAGTCGGAGATGGAGATGGAGTTGGAGTCGGAGTCTGATTCGGTGTAGAATTGAGAACGGGTGCGGATTTTGTAGTCCATGCAAGCGGAGCCATAGTCTAATAAATAAAAACGTAAACTCCGCGTGTCTGTACATTGAAGATATTTGCAAAAAAATGGGTGGTCAAAGGATAAGTAATAGAATACATTTCGATCATTTTTGTCTGTTGGTCTGTTATAGTTTGTGCACGCATCACTTAAAAACTACTGAACCGATTTTGATAGACTTTTCATAAAAACATTGTGCTTAATTCGGTGTAACATATAGGCTTTATTTCATTGCGATCGGCCCAATCAATCAAAAGTTATGCTAATTTATTGTTTTCGGAGGCCGCATACACTGCATTAGTATAAAACAAAGAAGTGTAGGGTATAATTGCTCGACAGAATCTGTATTTCAATGAGTGAGAGCGGGAGCGGTAGTGGGAGTGGGAACGGTAGCGGGAGTGAGAACGGGAGCGGCTTCTGTAGTTCAAGAGAGCGGAGCCGCAGGCACCAGCTAGTTATAAATAAATTAGTAATGTATGACTTAGTTTATTGCAATTACAAAAACAAACATACAGAAAACTAAATCCTCATATAATAAAATTATATATTTGTTTAAATTAGCACCTTCTTCGTGATTCAGCATTGACATTATTGTAGGACCTCATTAACATCTTTGGTTGAGAGAAACGCTTATTTGTATCATAAGTACCTATTAGCTTATCCAAGGAATTTGATTAATAAATCCTGAATCTCTGGGGAGGGATATGATGAAATCGAATCTCCATTTGCCATGTCATATCCCGGCTTTTGATCAAACTAATTGGGATTCGTTCAATACCTGGATTGTATATATATCTCAGCGACACATACAAAATAAGATTTTTTTCTTTGATTTCTGGGTTATATCAAATACAGCTTTCAAGTAGACTGATTTAAAATTTCTCTTTGATGATAAAAAACATAAACTGCAATTGAATGACATGAAATACCTAATAAAGTACCTACTTACATAGGTTGTGTGGGTTGTGTATATACAGGATGGAATTTTGTAACGCCACCTGAAGGGAAAGTACTCTTAATATTGTAGATAGATAATTGTACTCGAAGAAAACATTCCTTTATTTTTTAAAGAAAGAAAAATTACACTGTCCTTTTATTGCATCGATCGTTAGGGTCAATTATAAGGATGAAATCTATCTAACAAACTTGATAAATCAAATGAGAGGAAAACCATGTAATAATTACACATGATGCAATAAATGATTATGATTATGACTATGGTGTACACCCATTGCCTCGGCATCACCGTCACGAAATTTCATATGATCATTTCAATTAACGTTTGACATAACTGTCCTCCCATCCGAACGTTGTGCGCCCTGCTGATAAACGGGCGAGGCCCTGACACCGACTGGTGGTGGTATAACAAATTACAACAGTTTAGTCAGGTTAGGGTCAAATGCTGCAGGCCGGTGACGACAACAGCGTCACTGATGCGAGATGCCTGACTCTGCGGTCGACCTACACGGTCACCAGAAGACTGATGATACAGTAATATATGATTTACAATTATTATATCATACAAATGACTTACGTTTGAAGATGAAACATATGGTACCACATCGCGGATAGTCCTTCCGACAATATCAGAAACCTTGCCAATAGATGCAGTATCCATAACGTAATAAACTGAATCGTACAGTTGTATCAACAATACACTTATGTTTAAAATTAAATAAAGTAAGAATTGTAATAAATTAAATCGCACTTGTGCCTCTAGCAGTGGTGTACAAATGTGTCACTAAATATTAAGTAACCGTCTAATATCGCCTTTAGTTATACTAAGAAATGTGGACATACCCTCTTACTTAAATTTTAAAAACGACTATGTACGTCATTACCTCCCATTCTGACACATAATATTTTCATTGCTACTAAAATAGTTGTCCTTATCTTCTTACTGTCTGACAGTCAGAGATATGTTTATAATCCATACCTATTTTATTCGCATGTATTTCGCGTGCGATTTTTTTAGTTTATAGAAATAATTTATAATCTGAAATTCAAGTGTAATGATGTTTTTAAAAAAAACTTGTTTTAAAAAAAACAATACAAGACTAATAGATAAAAATGTATTAGCAGCGAGGAGATCTTTTAAAATTAATTAAATTAATATATCATATAAAACAATTTTCTTTACAGGATAGAACAATATTTTTTTCCATGCTACTATAGTAAGGAGTAGTAGTAGAGTAATGTAGTAAGTTTTAAGGCAAAATGAATAAATACATATACATACATTGCAAATCACACTAATTCGTTTAATTAATTTAGTACTAGCTGTTGCCCGCGACTTCGTCCGCGTGGACAACTTGACATAACAAATTATTATATATCGGGATAAAAACTATCCTATGTCCTATTCCAGGATCTAACCTATATGTGTATCAAGTTTCATCCCGATCCGTCCAGTGGTTGAAGGGTGATTATGTAAAAAACATCCAAACTTTCGCATCTCTAACAAATAAAAACGCAAACTTCGCTTGTAGAAGATATTTGCAAAAAAAATTTGAGGGTGACGAGATAAGTAATAGAACACATTTCGATCATTTTTGAAATTTTTGTCTGTTTATCCGTTTGTTTGTGCACGCATCACTTAAAAACTAATGAACCAATTTTGATGGACCTTTCACAGAAACATTGTGCTTCATTCGGTGTAACATATAGGCTTTATTTCATTTCAATCGCTCCAATAAATCAAAAGTTATGTGAATTTATAGTTTTTGAAAACACTGACTTAGTACACATCAAAGAAGTGTAGGGCGTAAATGCTCGACGGAATTCATAAGCGGAAACGGGAGCGGGATTCAGGTTTTATTTCATCGCAATCGGCTCACTCAATAATTATATGAATTTCACGTTTTCAAAAACTCACATACATTGCCGTGTGGTTCCCGGTTTAGAATAGGGCCACCCCTATCTTTCACGTGGGTGTCGTCAAGGCGACTAAGGGATTGAACCAGGGACGGGCAGCAGAATTCTCCTGTGTGTGTATGTTAACATCATTACTGCGATCACAAATCCGCCTGCCAAGCGAATTGATTATGGCAAATCCCCCAATGGACAACTTACCAAAGGTGGTATTCTATTGGGGAGGCCTAAGTCCACCCGGACCCGGACCCTTCTTTCTTATATTGCACACTAACAGTACCTACTAATGTATTTGAAAACTAAAAATGTCCATAACTTTTGATTGAGTAAAACGATAGTGATGAAAAAAAAAGCCTTCCCCCTCCACTTCCACCGCCCTTTCCCCCTTCCCTTCCACCGCCCCCTCCCGCTCCTGCTCCAGCTCCGGCTCCGCCTCCGGCTCCAGGTCCAGCTCCAGCTCCAAATCCAGCTCCTCAATCAAAAGTTATGGGAATTAATAGTTTTCAAAAACTCACCTACATTACATTGGTACCATACCCGCTCCCGCTACCTCTCACGAATTCCGTCGTGCATTGACACCCTACATTTATTTGTTGTATCGAGTTTCGAAAAGTTATAAATTAGCATAATTTTTGATTGACTAGGCCGATTGCAATGAAATACAGCCTATATGTTACACTGAATTAAACACTATGTTTTTGTGAAAAGTCCATGAAAATCGCTTTAGTAGTTTTTAAGTGATGCGTGCACAAACAAACAGATGTACAGACAAACAGTTTTTTTTAAATGATTGAAATGTTACTTATCCTTAGACCCCCCAATATATTTTTTTGCAGTAGTTACCTACAGACATGCGAAGTTTACGTTTTCATGTATCAGTGATTGAAAAACCAATCATAATATAAGATTACTTTTGAAACATATTGCAAGAAAACGTCACATGAACAATATTTTTGCTAAAATTTATTAAATTGAATTATTACGAATATAAGGGAAGATAACTTTGTTTTACACTATAATTAGCTAAAAATTTCTAATAATTTTCACTTATATTATTTATCTTAGTTATTATTAGTAGATACTAATTATTTATCGACTAATTTCAGAAACAGGCCCCCATCTGACAGTGAAATCTTAGTCAAACCGCAATATGTTTTCGACTATCTCAGTATACGTCATATCGGCTATATAATCGGCATTGATAAGAGTGGCGATATGCCGCCCTTCCTCAACTAATCTGGCATTATGTATTTTATTGAACTACTAAACTATCATTGGTCTATAAATATCCTCTGTACGGTGCCATAATGGCCACGATTGGCACCCGTTGTTACCCACCACTGGTCTGTGATATTTATGGCCCACAGTCGCTATACCGCGCTGTACCGTGTTGGCATTGTATCATTTGCTTTTGTGGCGCCTTCTAAGGCTGTATAGTCAATATCTATAAAGAAATCTTTATACAGCCTATAATACGCCTACTGTTGGGCAGAGTCCCTAATAACGAGGGCAGGGGTACGATCGGACCGTAGTCCACCACGCTGGTGCAGTGGTTCCATAGCTCATAACGCGAGTGGTTGGATTTTGATGGTTTTTTTACTTAAAAATATAAAGGGAAGGTACCTATGTAGTTCAGCCATATTTTGTCAGAATTGGTACAGAATTTGACATTTCTTCACAATTATGAAGGGATATCGGCTAGGGCAGTAGTTGTACTCGAGATTGAACTAAAACGTATTAGTTTATGGTGGTCACTCCCACACTAGTAATATTGAGAATATTGGCATGGGAACTATACATATTACTACTTATTATTATGTGATTATACCTATATAACAGTGAAATAAATACTATAATATAATGTAGGTATTATTTCCTATAAGTTATAGTTTCATACTTTAAAAAAATTCGTAACTTGCTGTTTCAGTTAGTAACTTAATAAACCCTTCTTTTTGTGTCGGCGGTTTTTATTTTTTAATGTATGATTGTGTGAAGGATCCACACTGACGCGGGCGAGGCGGCGCTTTTAGACCACGTCTTGCCCGCAGGCCACCATCATGCCTGTGTGACGTTGGCTTGAAGTCTGACAGTCCACCCACATAGACACCCAATGAACCATAGCAGATAGAAGTGTGTACAGATACTAACAAACCTACGGACACGCTAAGCAAGTAAAACCCAACTACAACTGAGTGACGTAATATACCAAGGCCACAAACGCCATAATACAGAGTCATCTAACACTGACCTTCCACTACATGACAAGGTTTAATAAAATGGCTGCAAATACGACATCAAGATTATTGTTACACAAGTAAAATTAATGGTGAAAAGTGTACAAGATGTAATTTATAAATTGAATATTCTTTGCTTCAGTAAATAAAAAGTCTATAGAAAATTTACATCAAGATCAGCAAAGTCTACCTATACGCCTTAAAAATCTAAATACCTGCATTCAGTCTAAGTTTAAAATCCATGGTAATTCTTAAATTTTCATACAGTAATTTGTACTACCTATAAAATAATGTGCTATAGTTATTTACTTTAACTATTTAGTATTCTCTGGTTATAGGACCTACCTCAAACCTGTAGATAGGTAATGTTTCTTTTTCTTTCATTGTCAGATAATGACTAGGAAGAATGTTTATGCACGGAAGTATTAGTACTATAAGACATTTATATATCTTCTAAAATAATTATTGTAATAAATATAAATATTTGTCAATAATAGTAGATATAGTATGACACGGACCGCCCATTGTGCCCAAATGGGTTCATGAAGAACTCTGTTTAATTTTGTCATCTGTTAACACCATGGAATGCTATAAATTACGTATTACACAGTATGGGGTTAAAGGTATATATGCAAGTTATACCACCAACTTTTTGCTGCTGGTAGCATAAACTGATGAACTAAACTTTCAATAACCTCATACATAAGTGACACTGACAACGTCATCCGTAATGATAAAAAATCTTGGCCGAATTGTACATAATTTGCTTTGAATTGAATCGAATGACGCAACTGTTCCCCGGTGAATAACAAAACTTAAATATCTACAATTGTTACTAGATTGATATTTTTATTGAAAACTATAATTTACTTACGTTTAATCTCGACCGTCTCGTTGGTTTATGACTTGGGCGTTGGATGCACTCGAGAGTCTAGAGGTTTGAGTTTGATTCCTACAGCAAAGGTTTTGTGAATTTTCCTGTGCTGGTCTAATTGCCATAGTGCAGGGATTCTTAGATCTTAGATGCACGAGTATGTAAAATATTACGCCATGTATGTAGGACAGGACACAACACATCGGGTAGTGATGATGAAAGTGGAACAAATCTAGAGGTGGTACCTTATTTCGAATCGCACTGTTTAAAGAAACGTGATACATCATCATAATTTCAGTCCTTAGACGTCACCAGCTGGACATAGGTCTTTCCCAATGAACAACGCCACCACACCCTGTGCTCCGCACTTTTCAGCCGCTTCCGGAAATCTTCTTCAGGTCGTCGGTCCATCTGGCGGCGGAGAGTCCCACCCTGCGCGTACCGATCCACGTTCTCCACTCCAGAACTCGTCTGCCCCAACGGCCGCGGCCGTTCGGTTCTGCGACAGATGTGGCACGCCCGTAACTTCAGCTTGCTAATCCTTTCGGCTTGTAGGTCACTTTCGTTTTTCGTCGGATGTCGTCTATACAAATCATATCCTTCAAACAAACCCCGGGCATAGCCCTCTCCATAGCTCGCTGAGCGACTTGACCTTGTGGATCAGGCCCACCGTCAGTGTTCAGGTTTCTACGCCGCAATCGTATCACGTAAATGTGATACAATAAATAAATAAAATGAATAATGTGCCAGTATTATCATTGTTTAACATTTTAACCACTAACTTCTATAAATATTACACTGGACACTGCCAATGCCCTTATTAAGTAGTTTCAGGGACTTGTTTCTGGGTCTGAAACCTTCATCACCAAAATGCTTAGTTTTATGATCACACTTTTTGCTTAATTTGTTTCGGAGTTTCACTTTTAAATACTTAGATTTTATATGTGTTTCATATAATATAATAAAATATAATTTTTAGGGTTCCGTAACCATGGCATAAAACGGAACCCTTATGGATTCGTCATGTCTGTCTGTCTGTCCGTCCGTATATCACAGCCGCTTTATTCCGAAACTATAAGAACTATATTGTTAAAACTTGGTAAGTAGATGTATTCTGTGAACCGCATTAAGATTTTCACACAAAAATAGAAAAAAAAACAATAAATTTTGGGGGTTCCCCATACTTAGAACTGAAAGTCAATTTTTTTTTCATCACACCCATATGTGTGGGGTATCTATGGATAGGTCTTCAAAAATGATTGAGGTTTCTAATACGTCATAAATCGTAAACCATAATTTACCTTTCATTCAATCAACTCAAATATATAAAAAAACATTATTTTCATAAATATAAACATTATGCATAAACCGTGAACCATTATTTTCTCATAATAAATCTGTAATAGGTGCCTAAGTAAATAATAATTATAATTCGCGCGGGACGTGGCTTGTTCCGTAGCGCGGAGCGCGCGGGGGGCAGTAACTTTTATATTATGTTACTTGCTGCTACGGAACCCTTCATGGGCAAGTCCGACTCGCACTTGGCCGCTTTTTTTTTAAATAGCGCAGCGGTAACTCTTTTTACGTAAATTCGATGATTGTCTGGTCGTCAATAAAATTTGCGTAACGAAAAATATCATCGACATACGATTTAAAAATATGCACTTTCGAGAACTAGGTAAGCAAAAAGAGTTAGTAAAAGAAATGCCTGAAGCCACTTGCCGATAACAAAATTTGTAAAAACAAGTAAACATTTTCTAAAAAATATAACTTTGTAATAACAAGCTTTAAATTAAGGTTTTTGAAAACAAATTATAATTCTACATTAAATTAAATCAGTTTGTGGAACTAACTACTATACTAGATAGGAAAACATATGAATTAAATGTTAACAAATAAAATAAATCCTACTAATATTATAAATGCGAAAGTTTGGATATTTGGATGTTTAGATATTTGGATGTTTGTTACTCAATCACACTTCAATCACTGGACGGAACGGGATGAAACTTGACACACGTATAGAGGTTCTGTAATAGGATATAGGATAGTTTTTATCCCGAAAAAACATCTTATTCCTACGGGAAATATTTAGTTATCCACGCGGACGAAGTCGCGGCAATAGCTAGTAAATAATAAAATAATCTTTATTTTCTTTAAATAAAAGAGACAAGAAAATTTACGGGCCATGTCTCCTTTCGGACTCGGAGAGTCTGTGTTAGGAGACACCGCTCTTCTATTTTAATAGGTACTTAATACTACTTATTTGTGAAATGAAAATTAAACAAAAGGATAAAATCCCGCGTGTACAGTGTACGTACAAAAATAACCGATGCCTAATAAGATTTGAACAAACCATTTATTTCAAAAAGGAATATTATTTTATAAATAGTACACCCTTTTGGTATTTACGAGCGATTTTATTGTTTTGTTCTTTTCGACAGCTACAAGTGTGATGCAATCTTTTTGTAGAACTCACATTGAGTTTACTGATGTTAGAAATTAAAAAAAACGGCATCTTTACGTACCTATTTCAGTGGTCTGCGCGTGTGAAGTCGCGGACACAACTACTTAGTAATATATTTTGGTACAACATAAATAAAGACCATAAGAGATTTAAGCGTCCG